>OZ012740.1:504379612-505644612 GCA_963859935.3 Lathyrus sativus | reverse complement strand
TTTTCTAAATTAATCCCGAATGATAAAAAAGTTTGAAGTTTTTGTTTTGTATTTTTTAAGACAAGAACTGAATTGAGTTATGGTTTGAAACTCATGTCGCACTAAAGACTATGACTCGAGAGCGAATGCGTCGCATATCGCCCAAAGGGCATACGCTAAACACTATAGACAGTTGAGAGGAGGCCCCCCAACCATCATTTCTCAAGTACTTAAGACTCGTAGCGTACGACACAAATTATTCTTTATTAAGTGTTTTGAATTGTTTAGGAGATGAGAAGAGAAAGACACAGACTAAGGGGAGACTGGACCCTAATGTTGTCATACACAATGCTCCTAAAGTTGAGATGAAGGATAAAGAAAAAAGGCATCACATCAAAAAAAGAACCACTAAAAAAGATTAAAAATGAAAGAGTTATGATTTTTTTAAATTTTTAACTAAAATAAGAATTAAATAGAAAATAATAAAAATAAATGAAAAAAAAAGATAAAAAATAATTTAACACATAAAAATAACCGAATATGATTTTTTTGGATTTTTTTATGATATTAAATAATTTTTAAAAGAAATAAAAGTTAAATAACAAATAATTAAAATAAAAAAAGAATAAAAAAAACAAACAAGTGCTAAAAAAAAAGAGAAAATATTCCCCCCAAGGCTTGAACTCAAACCTTGGGTTGTGGGCTTAAAACCAAGCCAAACCAAGCAAAAACACCCCCACTGGGGGTCGAACTCGGTTTTAGAGGCATGATAAGGTTCTTAAGGCAAGGCAAGCAACCACTGGGGTAGTGATACATCCGTTGTATTAAGCCACCCCATGGGCATATATACTAAAACAAGCGCATTTCTGGGCAAGCCATCCTAAGGCAAAAACAAGTGAAACTCAAAATACGATTTCGCCATAACTTCTTCGATTCTCAATCAAATCTCATGAAACAAAAGTCAAACCTGCTTGATTTTTCACAAGGAGCATGATGGTGCAATCTGTAACAGCCCAATTTTATTAATTAATTATTTATAGTAATTAATTGATTTATTTGGATTGTTTTAATTATTGGAATTATTGATAGATATTTTGAGAGAAGATTTTGGAGAGAATTAGAAGGGAAAGACATATAAGGGAAAAGTGGAAAGAAAAGAGAAAGATAGAAACATAAGAGAAAGAATAGAGAAAGAAGGAGAAAGAGGAGAAAAGAGAAGGAGAAGAAGAAAAAACTTGGAAAAACTCAAGAACAACTTCTAGCTCCGATTTAATCAAGGTAAGGGTGTGAAATATCATTATCTTATCAATGTATGTGATTATGTATGGATTGTTTGAGTTTGTTTGGGTGTTTTTCTCCATTTTCCATTCTAGGGCATAAATGGTTTAATCGGTAAAATGGAGTTTTGAACGATTAGAATTCAAAATAAATTGCGTAGCTTAGTCGGTTAATGCTTAATCGTGATTATTGGATTTCGTTTGATTGAATTTGGTTGAGTGATAACACGAAATCATATAGATATTTTCATGCATATTTCAACTAAATTCTAACCGTTTTCGATCCGATTTCGGGTTATTTCCATGTATTTGTCTGATGTTTTTGCAGGTATTCAACGATCACGTCTAAACAAGGCAACATGAAGAAAAGAAGCAATCCCAGATGAAATATGGACGAAAAAGGAGTGAAAACACAATGAAAAGCGCAGCAGACAGTTTTTGCTGATGTGACGATCGTCACAGATGCATGACGACCGTCACACGGGTGACGACCGTCACACCCTGTGACGACCGTCATGCAGGCAAAAACGCCCCACTCAGATTACACGTCAAAAGAGCAGTTCCAATTCCTATTAAATGGGCCACTACTCCCTAAATTATCTGCCTCAAGGTCCATCATCCTCAGAGGTAACCGTTGGAATTCCACCTCTATAAAAAGGGAAGCAGGGGACTTCAAAAAGGGAGCTGCATTCATACCACGAAGTGCTGCCAAATTTACTTTCCAGCAAATTTACTTTCAGTTATTATTTCTATCCATTTCTCCAGTTTTATTTGTATCCCTTTCCTTTATTTCCCTTTCCATTTTTACTCATTCCCATTTCCGCTCTTCTGTAATTGTTACTGCACTGTACGATCGAATTGGAACTAAAGACAGAATCCTGCCAACATCTGTGGAGGATCTGCCCAAAGGCCAATTGGTATTATTTACAGGTTTTCATTTTGATCGACTTCTATTTTATCATAATGCAATTTATTATTTATTATTATTATTTATGTTTTGCTTTTCTAAATTCCATGTCTAGCTAAACTTAGGTAATCGATATGTAGTAAAAATTCGAATGGGACTTGATAACTCTTGTTTGAAAACTTTCTTTTCACAAAAATAACTTATGGTCTAAGTGTTTAAAATTGATTTATGAAATAAACTTCGTCGCGAAAGCGAGAACTTATTTTAAAGTAGTTTTGCCACGAAAGTGGGAAATTAATTAAGATACGAACCAACAAGCGAGAGTTGCGGTAAGGTCAGATAGTAAACACTAGGCATTTGTTTTAATAACAGCGAAAGCACTTTAAAACGAATTAGAACTTAGAGATTTCCAAAAAGTAATTTTAACCCCGAACGGAACACGAAAGTGTACGTTAGGCCCTTAGGATTATGATTAGCGTCAATAACCATTGTGAGACGAGAGTCTTCAAATCTCTGTTTTCTGCTTAAATGAACTGTGAAAACTATTTCATACACCAGTAACTTATCAAGTCCCTGAAGAACATAATTACTACGTATCGATTTAATTAATTAAAAACCCAAACAGTAATCTTAGTTCCCCTTTTAGTGACAACCTTATTCCCTTAAAACATATTCTACCTAGCTAAACATAGTAACTCCCGAGAACACTAGTTTGATTACGAGTCCCTGTGGGATCGATATCTTTTATTACTACGCGATAGACTGTGCACTTGCAGTTAGTTGTATTAGACATAGAAAGTCGCGATCAAGTTTTTGGCGCCGTTGCTGGGGACCCGTTTAGTCAATAGTGTAACCTTCTGTTACGCCGTATAGACTAGGTAAACAATTTTCATTTTTCCTTTACTAGTGTTGTCGATTGTATGCCAAGTGATCACCCACAAAGTGACATCTTGAAACCTTCAGTCGCAGAACTAGAGCGCTTCTTACATCTAAGAAGCCGAATCATTGAGTACCAACTCAAACATAACATTCCCGATCCTCTCACTCCCATTCCCAAATCCGAAGAAGAACCAACGATGGCTGAAGGACCTCCGAACAAACCGCTGAAGGCATACGCTACACCATCCCAGATGGAGCCTAGAAGTAGCATTGCTGCCCCAGCTATTACCCGAAATGATTTTTAGCTGAAACCATCATTGATGTCGGCTGTACAACAAAACCAATTCTCAGGAAACGCAACCGAGGATCCGAACGAACATCTAACGAAGTTTGTACAATACGCAGACACAGTGAAAGCAAATGGAGTAACTCCAGACGCGATAAGACTTCGTCTTTTCCCATTCTCTCTTAGAGACAGAGCATAGACATGGTTACAATCGTTACCATCCAATTCCGTTACGACGTGGGAGCAATTGAAGAACGTCTTCTTAGCGAGATATTTTCCACCAAGCAAAACTGCTATGCTTAGAGCTCAAATCAACGGATTTCGACAGAAAGATACTGAATCTCTCTACGAAGCATGGGAACGATTCAAAGATATGATGAGAACATGTCCTCACCACGGTCTAGAAGACTGGGTGACAATCCATACCTTCTATAATGGGCTTCTATACAATACTAGATTAACCATAGACGTTGCCGCGGGCGGTGCACTTATGGATAAGCCATACGATGAAGCCTATCAATTGATAGAAAACATGTCACAAAACCATTGCCAATGGGGAGGTGAACGCACTCCAAATGAGAAAACCTCAGCGAAAGGTGGGATGTACGAAATCAGCAGCCTTGAAAAGTTCAATGCTAAAGTAGATGCTCTAGCACAAAAGATCGATAGTCTGACCGTTAACCCCACTGCAACTGTCGCTGCAGTAACTCCAAATTGCGAGTTATGCGGAAGCACCACTCATAATGCACCCGAATGCCCATTGCTAGCCAGAATCCCGCCAGACCAGGTAAATTATGCTCAAGGAAATCCCTACGCAAATACATACAACCCAGGTTGGCGAAATCATCCAAACTTTTCTTACAAAAGCGAAAATGCATTGCAAATGCGTACTGCTCCGCAAGGATATCAAAAACCAGCTGCTCAGAATGCACCTAGGAAATTAAACCTCGAAATGATGATGGAAAAGTTCATAGCTACTCAAGCTCAAACGAACAAAGAATTCCTGAATCAAAACATACACACTAGCGAGCAAATTAAACAGTTGACAGGAAAAGTAGACGCTCTAGCCACCCACAACAAAATGTTAGAAACTCAGATATCACAAGTGGCTCAACAGCAAGCATCTGCTGCTGCACCTGCTGGCACATTTCCTGGACAACCCGAACAGAACCCCAAAGGCCAAGCAAATGCTGTGATACTAAGAAGTGGAAAAGAATTGGATGAACCGATCGATCCGAGGACCGAAAACTCAGCCATGCAACAGAAACCAACTGAACAAGCAGAAAAGGAATCTGAGTTAGAGAAGAAGGAGGACAACGAGAAGGAGGATACCGCGAGTGAAAAAACTCAAGCACCTCCAGCGCCATATAAACCACTTATTCCTTATCCGCAAAGACTAATAAACTCTAAAACTTCAGGACAGTTTAAGAAATTTGTAGAGCTCCTTAAACAGCTGAATATTACTATTCCTTTTACAGAAGCAATAACTCAAATGCCGTCATACGCCAAATTTCTCAAAGAGATCCTGTCGAATAAGAGAAAGATCGAGGATAATGAAACAGTTACACTTACTGCAGAGTGTAGCGCTATTATTCAGAACCGCGTGCCTCCTAAATTAAAAGACCCAGGTAGTTTCTCCATACCCTGCGTCATAGGAAAGTTCGTAATAGATAAAGCTCTATGCGATTTAGGAGCCAGTATCAGTGTTATGCCCTTATCTATATGCAAAAAGCTGAATATGGGAGACCTCAGGCCGACCAAAATGTCCGTACAATTAGCTGACAGATCAGTAAAATACCCAGTCGGAATACTGGAAAACATTCCAGTACGCATAGGACAATTCTACATTCCAACCGACTTCATAATCATGGACATCAAGGAAGATACTGTAACCCCAATTATCCTAGGAAGACCATTCCTAGCTACAGCCGAAGCGATTATAGACGTAAAGAAAGGAAGGCTAACATTCAAAGTAGGAGAAGAAAAGATAGAGTTCATTCTCACCAAGTTCCTACAAGCACCAGCAATAGACGATACCTGCTATTTAGTAGACGAAATTGACGAATGCATAAGAGAACTTGAAAATGAAGAGACCACGTATTCAGAAATAATAAAGATTCAAATACCCGACATTTCTGAAGACGATAATTGGCGTAAACCGTATAAAGACGACAGCCTAAGCGAAAGCTTAGCACTGACACCAAACCATATGCCAGGTCCGAAGAACCCATCTTTAGAACTTAAAACTCTACCCAAAAACCTCAGATATGAATTTCTAGACGATGAACTAAAAAGATCAGTGATAGTCAACGCCGACTTAGGACAACCAGAAACCGAAAAGTTATTAGAAGTCCTAAAGAAGTACCCCACCGCGTTAGGCTATAACATAAGCGATCTAAAAGGTATAAGCCCTTCGATCTGTATGCATCGAATTACAATAGAGGAAGACTTTAAAACCTCTCGAGAGCATCAGAGAAGACTAAACCCCATCCTGAGCACTGTAGTCAGAGATGAAGTAAAGAAATTACTTGATGCAGGAATCATCTATCCGATCTCCGATAGTGGATGGGTTAGCCCAGTTCATGTCGTACCAAAGAAAGGAGGAGTCACAGTAGTTAAAAACGAAAAAGGCGAATCGATAACAAAAAGAGTCGTGACTGGAAGTAGGATGTGTATTGATTATAGGAAGCTTAACAAGGCTACGCGCAAAGACCACTTCCCGCTACCCTTCATAAACCAAATGTTGGAAAGATTAGCCAAACATTCATATTTCTGCTATCTAGATGGTTACTCAGGATTCTTCCAAATTCCCATCCATCCTGATGACCAAGAAAAGACTACATTCACCTGTCCTTACGGTACTTTTGCTTACCGCCGAATGCCGTTCGGACTCTGTAACGCTCCGGCAACCTTCCAAAGATGCATGATGGCAATCTTCGCAGATTTCATAGACGACATTATGGAAGTGTTTATGGACGATTTCTCGGTATGTGGACAAAGTTTCGAAGGATGCTTACAAAACTTAGAAATGGTACTAGAACGTTGCGTAAAAGTAAACCTCGTCCTAAATTGGGAGAAATGCCATTTTATGGTCCGACAAGGAATAGTTCTAGGACACGTCATATCAGATAGAGGGATCGAGGTAGACAAAGCTAAAATAGAGATTATAAAAGATCTCCAACTTCCAAAATCCATACGAGAAATACAGAGTTTTCTAGGACATGCCGGTTTCTACAGAAGATTTATAAAAGATTTCTCGAAAATCACAAAACCTCTGACCGGCCTGTTAATGAAAGATGCTGAGTTCGTCTTCGACGACGACTGTTTAAAAGCATTCGAAACATTGAAATCAGCCCTTATCACCGCACCAATCATGCAACCACCAGATTGGAGACTACCGTTTGAAATCATGTGCGACGCGAGTGATTACGCTGTAGGCGCAGTTCTAGGACAAAGGAAGGACAAGAAACTCCACGCCATCTACTACGCCAGTAGAACCTTAAATCCTGCCCAAATGAACTACGCTACCACAGAAAAGGAACTTCTAGTAGTTATATTTGCGCTTGACAAATTCCGTTCTTACTTAGTAGGAGCAAAAATTATAATATACACAGACCACGCTGCCATAAGGTACCTAATAAGCAAAAAGGATGCCAAACCAAGACTATTGAGATGGATCCTGTTATTACAAGAGTTTGACTTAGAAATCAAAGATAAGAAAGGAACCGAGAACGTTGTTGCAGATCACTTATCCCGAATAGAAGGCATCAGACACGAACCAGTACCGATAAATGACAATTTCCCGTACGAACGTCTGATAGCCAAATTAGAAAGTGACACACCCAATGCAATCTCGGAAGATCCAGAATTCGAAAAAGCCGTAGAAGCCGTCTATGCCCAAGTCACATTACCTTGGTATGCTGACATCGTTAATTACCTCGCTGCGGGTGTGCTTCCACCAGATCTTACTTATCAGCAAAAGAAGAAATTCTTCCACGATCTGAAACACTATTATCGGGACGAACCTCTACTCTTCAAGAGAGGGGCCGACAACATATATCGTCGCTATGTCCCAGAGGAAGAAATAGAAAATATTATTTCCCAATGCCACTCAGCACCATATGGTGGTCATGCTAGTACATCCAAGACGTGCGCTAAGATTCTCCAAGCTGGCCTATTCTGGCCTAATCTCTGGAAAGACGTTCACATCGCTGTGCAAAAGTGCGATAGATGCCAACGAACTGGCAACATCTCACGACGCGATGAAATGCCTCAAAAAGGAATCTTAGAGGTAGAAGTCTTCGACGTCTGGGGAATAGATTTCATGGGACCTTTCCCACCTTCTTTTGGAAATAACTACATACTCGTCGCTGTCGATTACGTGTCTAAATGGATAGAAGCCATAACTGCTCCAACAAATGACGCACGAGTAGTAATCAAACTCTTCAAGAACACCATCTTTCCTAGATTCGTTGTACCCAGACTCGTCATTAGTGACGGAGGATCTCACTTCATATCACGAATATTCGATAAACTTCTCTCTAGATATGGAGTCAAGCACCGAGTAGCTACACCCTATCATCCGCAAACTAGCGGACAAGTAGAGGTCTCGAACAGAGAAATAAAACAGATCTTGGAAAAGACCGTCGCTACCTCAAGGAGAGACTGGTCATCGAAGCTACAAGAAGCTTTATGGGCTTATAGGACCGCATTTAAGACACCAATAGGTACTACCCCCTATAAATTAGTTTACGGTAAATCCTGCCATCTCCCTGTAGAGTTAGAGCACAAGGCCTTCTGGGCCATTAAGACACTCAACTTCAACTACACCGAGGCAGGAGAAAAGCGAATCCTGAACTTACACGAGTTGGAAGAACTTCGATTAGACGCTTACGAAAATGCCTGTATCTACAAAGAACGGACTAAAAAGTGGCATGATAAACGTTCAATCAGGAAATAATTCAGTGTGGGAGACATCGTATTGCTTTTTAATTCACGATTAAAACTCTTCCCAGGAAAACTAAAATCTAGGTGGTCTGGACCCTATGAAGTGACTAAAGTACTTCAGAGTGGAGCTGTTGAAATTACCGATAAGACGAATGCACCGTTTATCGTAAACGGGCAACGTCTAAAACATTACAATAAGAACGACAACAGTCCTCAAGTTAGCAATATAACATTGCTTGAGCTTCCGGCTCAAACACCAGAATAGCTTCTCACCAAGCTATCGTCAGGCTTTAGACGTTAAAAACAGCGCTTATTGGGAGGCAACCCAAATTCCCCTCGTTATTGCATTTCAGTTTTCTTTAAAATTCTACTTTGAAAAATCCAACAAAAATCCTAAAATTACTACTACTTTCTACTTTCGTTCATTTTCGTACTTTTATTCTTATTTTATTTTTCCTCTTTTGCCTTTTGTTTCTACCACTTTTCGTTTTTAAAAATCCTGACTTCAATTTCTTGTTTCAAACTTTTCAGGATTTTTAAAGTCTTCAAAACATTTCTTCTGTTTTCTCCGAATTACCTGCGAATATGGCCGAGTACGATTTCACAAAGGTTCACTTCAAAGGACTCGCTCAAAAGGCAAGATTTGCAGCACTGACCGAAAGAGAATTCGCCTTAACGCTGTATTATGACAAGGCTACTATGGATAAACTAGGGATCACGGATAGCATTCAATACCTGTTCAACCAACTGGGTTGGGAGAACACTGCTCTGAAAACACGTTTCGCTACCTACAAGGATCTTACCTATGAATTCCTTAGCTCTTTCAGATACACACCCAACTATGGCTTTGGAACTCGCTCAGAGTTGATTACCTTCAGATTGTTTGGAATGGACCAAACTCATAGCCGGATGTCACTAGCTAACCTCCTAGGATTCCTTAGCGGACCGCATGTGTTCATCAGTGCAGAAAATGACGATATTGATTTGCAACTCGAGCACTTCTGGGGTAGAATCACAGGCGACTATCACTCTGAACCAGACAGAATGTACAATGATGACATTCATAACCCAGCCTTTAGATACTTCCATAAGATACTAGCTCACACCTTGTTTGGAAAAGAAGAAAATATTACCACAGTGTCTAAGGAAGAGTTATTCATCATGTTCTGTGCTTCTCAGGGTCGGACAGTAAATGCAGTGCCTTTCATGATGAGATCCTTCAAATGCCTCACGCTGGAACCTCAGACACCTATTCTTATAGGAGTACTAGTAACAATGATAGCCCACGAGCTTGGCCTTAGATTCCGTCTAAATTCCAGCACTCGTTTTGGTACCATCAAACCCATGAACATACAATTCTGCTTTAACAGGCGCATCTTAGAAACTATGGGACCTGGACCGTATGAGTACCTTATTAACGAAAAACCAGTACAGCTATTCACACTGCCTGATCATCTGATGACAAGCATCCACAACAAGGATAATTGGCTCTATGAATTGGATGAGCCTATGGGACCTCCTTCACCACAGTCAACACCCCAGAACTATATGTATGACAGTGACCACATTTCTGAGGCACACGATTACATGTACTTTGAGGACGCCGCCTCTGAAAATGAAGTAGACCCTATGACTCCTCCACACTACAATACTTATCCTGAGCCTATCCCTGAGGAAACAACCGACAAAATGGATACCGTGTTACTCAGATTGGACGACGTTGATAAAGCTCTGACGAATGTAAAAGCTGATATCGCAAGCGTGCACAGTGACCTGGTAGGCTTCATGGATCTAGTCTGCGACCAACTCGACTACTATTCACGGAAATTTGATGAGTTGAAGGCACGGAAAGATTAGTTATTAGCTCGTAGCAGTAGTTTCAGTTTAGTCTAGTCTAGTTTAGTTTAATTTACTCATTTGGAATTTTCGCATTGTTCGTTTCATTATGTACTACATACAATTGTTTCCATTTTATGTTATTTAAATTTTAGTTTTTGTTCAAATTATTCTGTCTTCGCATTATTTATTGATTGTTGGCTGTTATATTACATCACCGTAGCAATACTACGCTTTAAAATCACCACGAGTATGCCCACAGAGCAAAATTCTGCGTTCTGCAGATTTTGCTGCTGTGACGACCGTCACAGCCCCATGACGAGCGTCACACGGGTGACGACCGTCACACCTTTGTGACGACCGTCACGCAGCCCAGAACTGCAATCTGATATAGCAGGGGTCGTGTTCCCTTCCACTCCCCCCCATTATCACTTTCAAACTTCCAAAACTCATACCCCACTACGATTTTCGTTCTCCCCAACTGAACTATAAACCTCAACTCCAAATCCAACCTCCAAACCACCGTTCTGTCACATTTCCCTCTCTTCCGAAAAATCCCAAAACCTCCGAAATCTCTCCATCTTCAACAATGGCCGGAAACGCAGATATCAGCAACATTTGCTTCCCTGAGGGCGAGTTAGGCGAGAGACAACGAGCACAGTACATTTCATTTCATCAGAGGTCACTTCAGCCAACTCACTACCCGCACCTTCCATCACTTACGGAGCTCGGACTCCTCGAAGGGGTAACCTGGATGCTTCAACGAGCAGGCATCTGGAACCTCTGCTCCAACCCCCAGCCGACCTACGAACAACTCACCCTTGAGTTCTTGAGTTCGTTCTCGTACATCACCAGCAGCGGCGAACTCAACCAGCACACAGGTGCCGCTTGTTTCCGAATGTTTGGCGTTAATTATCAAATGAATCAGAATCAAATTGCCAGCATCCTACAGTTACCCCGCGGCGACAACGCCCATCGCCGCCTCACTGACCAGTTCCAGCACGAAGCCTTCGCGCTGTGGTATCAGTTGACCGGCCTCAATGCCGATGGTTGGGACTCCCTGCATGCCACTCACATCCATAACCCCGCCATCAGATACTTTCACCGGGCATTGTGTAACATTATCTTCGCCAGAGACAGCAACCACAAGGTGAACTCCAAGGAGCTCTTCTTCCTTCATTGCGTCTTCAACAATGAACCGGTCAACGCTGCCCCGTTCCTGCTGGCTCACATTCAGGCCAACTGCAACCGTGGCTCGAAGCCATTCTACTTTGGCGGGATTGTCATGGCGATCGCACTTGGGCTGAACCTTGGCGACCGCCTCTAGCACCTCCAGTCCATCCCCTCGGTGTTCCTTGACACCGACCACTGCAGGGCCTCCCATCTCATCCGCTCCCGAGCTGACGGGAAATATCATCCGGTTGTGCGTGGCAAGACCGTCAGAAGCATCATCCTCCCATCCCGCACCCGCATCCATCCTGAGGACCGTACCAACTGGTTGTTCGACCTCACTGCCCCTCCTGCCGCCGCTATTCCTACTCAGGACCCCACACATGATCCCGAAGATGAAATCCAAGCTGAGTTGGACAAGTCCGAGCAGCCGGAAGCATCGCAGCCTCCTCCACCAGTAGGTACATCATCCCGCCGCCGCCATCACCATCCCGTGCCAGATTACACCGAAGAGGACCTCCGTCGCTCCCTAGACCAGCAGGCACAGATACTCACGATGCTGCAGCAGCAGAACCAGCGAGCTGACCAGTTCGAAGCTTGGCACCAGACTCAAATGCAACAACTTCACACCGGCCAAGCTACGATCACTGAGAGTCTAGCGAATCTGACCCTGCAGGTCGAAGGACTCCGAGACACGGTCTACCACACTGGACCCATGAGCTATGAGGATAGAGTAGCCCTTGCTAGAGCCAGAGGACGCCAGCATGGACGTGACAGGCCCCGGGACTATATTTTTATTTTTTTTTCCTTCATTGTTTACTATATTTCAGTTCTTTGTATTTTCATTTTCAGTTGTATCTCCCTCTCGCATGCTTCAAGAATCAGTGAAGATACTGATCGAGATAGTGTGGGAGCGGAGCCTTATTTCCACTGTATTTTGACATTCCCTTATTTCCTGTATTCCCATTTCACTGCACTTTTGAATTTTAGTAAGTTCCATTTTTTCACTTTCTATTTCTAGCAAATAAAGCTCGTCTATATAATTTTCACGTTACGCAAACTATCCCCATATTATTCAACGTAAACAAAAACTTTCATTTGTTCCTCAAAAGCAAAAGCATCACGAGAATGCGCCTGAGTTCAAACCTAGCTTTGAAACTTCGAGGAAACGACAGTTCTAACAAAACCAGTATCGTCCAGACACCTTAGATCTCTAGTTTATGCGAGTCGGTTTCACCGCATACGTGTACCAAAGTCTCAAGTGTCTACGCAAGCTCAACCCCAAGTAGTTTATACTAGCAGTCAGCACCATCCTAAAAACACCTCTAAGCGAGCGACCGATGCAAATAAGTGTATGATCTCCAAAAAGATGAAAAATCATGAAAAGAGAGCTAAAAAAGCCCAAGAATATAAGATACGTTTCCTTCTAACTTAGGTGCTCCTCACCCGAGCATTTAGCCCAACGGCACGAAAAACTCATTGAAAAATCAATGACACCAAATTATGATCAATGAAGAAGATCAAAAACAAAAACGAGATCATATTCACTAACAGGTCGACTTGCCATGAGAGTGTGCGGACAACGGGCTTAATGTGATTGCGCTAGAACAAACAGGGTGAACTTGCCACGAGAACCTTGACACCACGATACAGTAGCATGACTGAGACCGATTTGCGTAAAAGGGAGACCTCCGGAGACTTGTAGTCCAGTGTCGTCGTGATACTCGTCTTGTTCCTACCAAGAATCCCGGTTTTTCCAAACTCTGCGAACGAAGAAGCAGCCTCGTGCTTGCTGACTTTTCCACGTTTTACTTGAGGACAAGCAAAGATTCAAGCTTAGGGGAGTTTGATAACACGAAATCATATAGATATTTTCATGCATATTTCAACTAAATTCTAACCGTTTTCGATCCGATTTCGGGTTATTTCCATGTATTTGTCTGATGTTTTTGCAGGTATTCAACGATCACGTCTAAACAAGGCAACATGAAGAAAAGAAGCAATCCCAGATGAAATATGGACGAAAAAGGAGTGAAAACACAATGAAAAGCGCAGCAGATAGTTTTTGCTGATGTGACGACCGTCAAAGATGCATGACGACCGTCACACGGGTGACGACCGTCACACCCTGTGACGACCGTCATGCAGGCAAAAACGCCCCACTCAGATTACACGTCAAAAGAGCAGTTCCAATTCCCATTAAATGGTCCACTACTCCCTAAATTATCTGCCTCAAGGTCCATCATCCTCAGAGGTAACCGTTGGAATTCCACCTCTATAAAAAGTGAAGCAGGGGACTTCAAAAAGGGAGCTGCATTCATACCACGAAGTGCTGCCAAATTTACTTTCCAGCAAATTTACTTTCAGTTATTATTTGTATCCATTTCTCCAGTTTTATTTGTATCCCTTTCCTTTATTTCCCTTTCCATTTTTACTCATTCCCATTTCTGCTCTTCTGTAATTGTTACTGCACTGTACGATCGAATTGGAACTAAAGACAGAATCCTGCCAACATCTGTGGAGGATCTGCCCAAAGGCCAATTGGTATTATTTACAGGTTTTCATTTTGATCGACTTCTATTTTATCATAATGCAATTTATTATTTATTATTATTATTTATGTTTTGCTTTTCTAAATTCCATGTCTAGCTAAACTTAGGTAATCGATATGTAGTAAAAATTCGAATGGGACTTGATAACTCTTGTTTGAAAACTTTCTTTTCACAAAAATAACTTATGGTCTAAGTGTTTAAAATTGATTTACGAAATAAACTTCGTCGCGAAAGCGAGAACTTATTTTAAAGTAGTTTTGCCACGAAAGTGGGAAATTAATTAAGATACGAACCAACAAGCGAGAGCTGCGGTAAGGTCAGATAGTAAACACTAGGCATTTGTTTTAATAATAGCGAAAGCAATTTAAAACGAATTAGAACTTAGATATTTCCAAAAAGTAATTTTAACCCCGAACGGAACACGAAAGTGTACGTTAGGCCCTTAGGATTATGATTAGCGTCAATAACCATTGTGAGACGAGAGTCTTCAAATCTCTGTTTTCTGCTTAAATGAACTGTGAAAACTATTTCATACACCAGTAACTTATCAAGTCCCTGAAGAACATAATTATTACGTATCGATTTAATTAATTAAAAACCCAAACAGTAATCTTAGTTCCCCTTTTAGTGACAACCTTATTCCCTTAAAACATATTCTACCTAGCTAAACATAGTAACTCCCGAGAACACTAGTTTGATTACGAGTCCCTGTGGGATCGATATCTTTTATTACTACGCGATAGACTGTGCACTTGCAGTTAGTTGTATTAGACATAGAAAGTCGCGATCATTGAGTTTGTGAGTTTGGACATTTTTGGGTAATTGAGGGTTTGAGATTTGAGTGGAAATCGGACATCGTAGAAATCGTGTTTAATGGTTCTAATTCACTGCTACATGTTAGGTTAGTATGAGTATCTGTTTGTTTCGAAAAGAAGAATTGAATCAGTCGGATTTTCGAGCAAAAATGCAAAATCTCGTAGCCGTGTTTAGGCAAAATTCTGGTTTTTCGGAAAACTTCGAAAATTCATATCTCTTGATCCGTAAGTCGGTTTTAGTCCCCGTTCAAAGTGTTGGAAAGTTAAAGAGATGTTCTTTCTAGGAAAAATGGTTTTGATGTCAGTATATGATCCAATTATAGCAGAATATTCGAAACGTGTCATTTTGTCAACTTTTACTGTCGTAAACGGGTGCGTTTGATGTGTTATCATATTGTATGCTTTCGATATATAATGTGTAGCTTGTGTGCTGTTATATGATATGTTGTGGGTAGCCGTATGGCGTGAATCCTAGATTGTGAAATCAATTGCGAAACGTGGCCTTTTGGCAAACATATGCATTGTTTAAATTGATTAAAAGTGTATGATTATGTGATGGAGTTCGTTGCCGTTTGGCGCGATATTGTGAGTGCATTTGATTCGTATGCGATTGTATGTGAAGCACCATGATATGTATTCTTGTTCATTACTTGATCAATATAATGATGATGTGTGAAAGTATGAATACTTTGGTGATTATGAATATGTTGTGTGTGCAATCATATGATATAATTCTTATGTGATGAATTATTTGAGAATACATGGGATTAAGATGCGAGAACGGTCTTAAGTGCATTTGGTTGTTGATTGCATACACATCATTTAGTCAAGAGGCAATGTTTGCTAGTTTCTTGGAGGCTAGTGACTTGTCCCAAACCTAGACCAGAGTTTGAAAGCTTAGGGAACGAGCTTTTGTTGTTATCGGTCTAGGGAACGAACCCGATTTAAGTGTAAAAAATAAAAAATGATAACAAGTGTTGGTACCAAATGGCATGAGTTTGCATTGAGTTGCATCGAATCACATGGCATAAATATCATTGTTATATGAAAATATGCATGTGTGTGAATTGTTTGATTGTGAATTATGGATGTTTGTATGATGAAACATGCTTGAGTGATTATCCATATTTATTTATACATGTTGTGATGTATATGATGATTAGAATGAATTGTGGTGAGAAAATGTGGAATATATGTATTTTATACTTGTGTGTGTGTGTGTGTGTATATATATATATATATATATATATATATATATATATATATATATATATATATATATATATATATATATATGCATTGATTATTATGATAATATTTCTCACCCTTCTGCTGTTTTATAATGCTCTATGAGGCATTGCAGATTAGGATTGCTGGGGGTCTTTTTGTGAAGTATAACTTCATTCTTTTGTCGGCCAGCTCTGATATGTAGCACCGAGTAGTTAGGATTGTATAGCATCCTTTTGTGATACTTTGTAAATGTATCAGTTGATAATGTTTTGGAAAACATGAATGATATGGTGAACCAAACTGAATTATGTATTTATATGATAACATGTTTTAAGTGATTCAAATGTTTTAATCTTCCGCTTTAATTTTAAATATTGAGACATGGGCGTAAGGACGAAGTTCCTATGTTGTATCTACCCCATTGTTACATATCTTTATTTGAGCAGGTGTTACATGTTTTATTTTCATGTATGTGCGACATGCTCCTTTTATACCATGTTTTAAATTTACTCTGACGAAATTTCAATAAGTGATTAAGTGATTTATTTGTTTATTTGGGGGTATAGAAAGGGGGTGTTACATTAATGGTATCAGAGTAGGTTAGCCAGTTGGCCAAGTTGTTAACGTGTTTTTTTTCCCATTTATATCTGATTTTGTGTGACACTATCGATATTGTTTGTTCTTATGGAGTTCTGTTGTTGGAATTCAGAACTATGGTTGCCGGTAGGAATGATGAAGCGATTGCTGAGGCTTTGGCGATGTTGGCTGGAGCAATTGGACAAAATCTGTAAGCCAATGTGGATGCTGGAAAAAATATTGATGATGAGTTTTGTGCTTTGGGAAGGTTTCAAAGGAACAATCCGCCAATGTTCAAGGGAACCCATGAACCTGACAAAGCACAGGTTTTGCTGAAAGCGATTGAGAAGATCTTTCGAGTCATGAACTGTTCAGATGCGCAGGAAGTGCAGTTTGGCACTCATATGCTTGAAGAGGAAGCTGAGGATTGGTGGGGTAATACTCGCCAAAGGCTTGAAGAAGATGAGGTTGTGGTTACTTGGGATATTTTCAGAGAGGCATTTTTGGAGAAGTATTTTCCAGAAGATGTGTGTGGTAAGAAGGAAATTGAATTCCTTGAGCTGAAGCAAGGTAACTCAACTGTGGCCGAGTATGCGGCAAATTGATTAAGTTTTGTCCTTATTACAACACTGCTAATGCTGAGAGATCTAAGTGTCTCAAGTTTGTGAATGGTTTGAGACCTGAAATCAAGCAAGCTGTTGGTTATCAGGAAATTAGGAGATTTTCTGAATTGGTGAACAAGAGTAGGATTTATGATGAAGATAGTAGGGCTCGGTCTAGCCACTACAAGAGTTTAAATGACAAAAAGGGAAAAAGGTCAATTCAAAGGAAAGCCGTATGTGACTCCTGTTGATAAAGGGAAACAGAAAGCTGGTTATGGAAAGAAGCCAAGTGGGGGAGGAACTCCTACTCCGGTGAAGTGTTTTAGATGCGGTGGAAAAGGCCACAAAGCTCCTGAGTGCAAAAGCGTTGAGCAGAAATGTTTCAAGTGTGGCAAGCCAGGCCACAAAGCTCTTGAGTGCAGAAGCGGTGCGAATGTGACTTGCTACAACTGTGGTGAGCAAGGGCACATTAGTAGCAAGTGTGAAAAGCCTAAGAAGACTCAAGGAAGCGGGAAAGTGTTTGCTCTATCAGGATCGGAGACTGCTAGTGATGATCGATTGATCCGAGGTACGTGTTTCATTAATGATATACCTTTGGTCGCTATAATTGATACTGGAGCTACACATTCTTTTATTTCTTTGGATTGTGTTAAGAGATTAAATCTTGAGTTGTCTGTTATGAGCGGAGGTATGGTTATTGATACTCCTACTATGGGTTCGGTAACTACCCCATATGTGTGTTTGAATTGTCCGTTGAGTATTTATGGTAAAGACTTCGGAGTTGATTTAGTGTGTCTTCACTTAGATCACTTTGATGTTATTCTTGGGATGAATTGGTTGGAATTCAATCGTGTTTATATTAACTTTTTTGACAAAACGGTTATTTTTCCTGAACCTGGTGATGAAGGAGATTTGTTTATGACCGCTAAGCAAGTGAAAGAATCGGTGAAAGATGATGCGAAGGTATTTATGTTGATGGCAACTTTGAGTATTGGTGAAAGTGGAGCAATTGATGCTTTACCAATTGTCCATGATTTTCCGGAAGTTTTTCCTGAAGAGATAAGAGACTTACCGCCGGAACGAGAAGTGGAGTTTACGATCGATTTGATTCCTGGAACTAGTCTGATATCGATGGCTCTGTATCGCATGCCCGCATCGGAACTGAAAGAGTTGAAGAGTCAACTTGAAGATTTAATTGATAAAAGGTTTATTCATCCGAGTGTGTCGCTGTGGGGTGCACCAGTGTTGTTGGTTAAGAAGAAAGAAGGTTCTATGAGACTTTGTGTGGATTATAAGCAATTGAACAAGATGACTATCAAGAATAAGTATCCACTTCCGAGGATTGATGATTTGATGGATCAGTTGGTTGGTGCAAGCGTGTTTAGTAAGATAGATCTGAGGTCTGGGTATCATCAGATTCGTGTGAAGGCTGAGGATATTTCGAAGACTGCCTTTAGAACAAGGTATGGACATTATGAGTATTCTGTAATGCCATTTGGTGTGACTAATGCACCAGGTGTGTTTATGGAGTACATGAACAGGATTTTCCATCCTTATTTGTACAAGTTTGTGGTTGTGTTCATTGATGATATTTTGATTTATTCGAAGAGTGAAGAAGAGCATGTCGAGCATTTGAGGACTGTGTTAACTGTGTTGAAAGAGAAGCAATTATATGCTAAACTTTCTAAGTGTAAATTTTGGTTGAAGGAAGTGAGTTTCCTTGGTCACGTGATTTCGAGTAGAGGTATTGCAGTTGATCCGTCGAAGGTTGAAGCGGTATCGCAATGGGAGACTCTGAAATCAGTTTTTGAAATTAGAAGTTTTCTTGGTTTGCCAGGTTATTATCGGAAATTCATTGAAGGATTTGCCAAGTTATCATTGTCGTTGACTCAGTTGACTAGGAAAGGTCAAGCTTTTGTTTGGGATGCAAAGTGTGAAGGAAGCTTTCAAGAGCTTAAGAGAAGATTGACGACAGCTCCTGTTTTGATTTTTCCGAATCCGGAAGAACCATTTGTTGTGTATTGTGATGCTTCTTTGATGGGTTTAGGAGGTGTGTTGATGCAAAATAACCAAGTTGTAGCTTATGCTTCGAGGCAACTCAAAGTGCATGAGAAGAATTATCCGACGCATGACTTGGAGTTGGCCGCCGTTGTATTTATGCTGAAACTTTGGAGGCATTATTTGTTTGGTTCGAGATTTGAGGTATTTAGTGATCATAAGAGTTTGAAGTATCTCTTTGATCAGAAAGAATTGAATGCAAGGCAGAGAAGATGGTTAGAACTTCTGAAAGATTATAATTTTGGTTTGAATTACCATCCGGGTAAAGCGAATGTGGTAGCTGATGCATTGAGTAGGAAATCGTTGCACATGTCGATGATGATGATAAAAGAGTCAGAATTGATTGAGCAGTTTCGTGATTTGAGTTTGGTGTGTGAAAAGACTTCTTACGAAGTTAAGCTGGGTATGTTAAAGATTACAAGTGGTATTCTGGACGAGATTCGAGAAGGACAGAAATCTGATTTGAGTTTAGTGGATCGGTTGACTTTGATCAATCAAGGTCAAGGTGGTGATTTTCGGATTAATGAGAATGGTATCATGAGATGTCGCGATAGAGTTTGTGTTCCTAATATTGTTGAGCTGAAGAGGAGTATTCTTGAAGAAGGACATCGTAGTGGATTGAGTATTCATACGGGTGCTACTAAGATGTATCAAGATTTGAGGAAAGTATTTTGGTGGCCTCGTATGAAGAAGGATATTGCCGAGTTTGTGTATTCTTGTTTGACTTGTCAGAAGTCAAAGATTGAACATTAGAAACTGTCGGGTTTGATGCAACCATTGTTTATTCCTGAGTGGAAATGGGATAGCATTTCTATGGCTTTTTTGTCTGGGTTACTGAGGACGCCGAGTAACTTTGAAGCTATTTAGGTTATTATGGATAGATTGACCAAATGTGCTCACTTTATTCCTATGCAAATGGATTACCCGTTAGAGAGATTGGCAAAGCTATATATTGAAAGGATTGTCAGTTTGCATGGTATTCCGTCTAGCATTGTGTCAGATAGAGATCCGAGGTTTACTTCGAGATTTTAGGAGAGTTTGCAAAGTGCTTTGGGTACGGAGTTGCGTTTGAGTTCAAGTTATCATCCGCAGACAGATGGTCAGACTGAGATAGCGATTCAATCACTTGAGGATCTTTTGAGAGCTTGTGTATTGGAGAAGGGAGGAGCTTGGGATAGCTATTTACCTTTGATTGAATTTACTTATAACAACAGTTTTCATTCGAGTATTGATATGACACCTTTTGAGGCATTATACGGTAGACGTTGTAGGACGCCATTGCGTTGGTATGAGTCGGGAGAGAGTTATGTGGTTGGACCCAAGATAGTTCAACAGACTACCGATAAGATTAAGATGATTCAAGAGATGATGAAGATTTCTCAGAGTCGTCAGAAGAGTTATCATGACAAGAGGAGGAAAACACTTAAATTTCAAGAGGGAGATCACGTGTTTCTTCGGGTTACTCCAATGACTGGTGTTGGTAGGGCATTGAAGTCACGTAACTTGATGCCGTGTTTCATTGGTCCTTATCAGATTTTGCAGAGGATAGGAGAGGTAGCCTATCGTGTTACATTGCCGCCGTCGCTTGGTAATCTCCATGATGTGTTCCATGTATCTCAGTTGAGGAAATACATTGTGGATCCGTCTCATGTAGTCCAAGTAGATGATGTGCAGGTGAGAGATAACCTGACTGTGGAGACATCACCTATGCGGATAGAGGATCGAGAGTTGAAGCAACTTCGAGGCAAAGAGATTGCTTTGGTGAAGATTGCTTGGGGAGGACCGGCTGGTGGAAATGTGACTTGGGAACTCGAGAGCCAGATGAGGGAGTCTTATCCAGAGTTATTTGAATCAGGTAACATTTTCGAGGACGAAAATTCCTAAAGTGGGGGAGAGTTGTAACAACCCAATTTTATTAATTAATTATTTATAGTAATTAATTGATTTATTTGGATTGTTTTAATTATTGGAATTATTGATAGATATTTTGAGAGAAAATTTTGGAGAGAATTAGAAGGGAAAGACATATAAGGGAAAAGTGGAAAGAAAAGAGAAAGATAGAAACATAAGAGAAAGAATAGAGAAAGAAGGAGAAAGAGGAGAAAAGAGAAGGAGAAGAAGGAAACATTTGGAAAAGCTCAAGAACAACTTCTAGCTCCGATTAATCAAGGTAAGAGTGTGAAATATCATTATCTTATTAATGTATGTGATTATGTATGGATTGTTTGAGTTTGTTTGAGTGTTTTTCTCCATTTTCCATTCTAGGGCATAAATGGTTTAACCGGTAGAATTGAGTTTTGAACGGTTAGAATTCAAAATAAATTGCGTAGTTTAGTCGGGTAATGCTTAGCCGTGATTATTGGATTTCGTTTGATTGAATTTGGTTGAGTTTGTGAGTTTTGACATTTTTGGATAATTGAGGGTTTGAGATTTGAGTGGAAATCGGACGTCGTAGAAATCGTGTTTAATGGTTCTAATTCACTGCTATATGTTAGGTGAGTACGAGTATGTGTTTGTTTCGAAAAAAAGAATTGAATCGGTCGGATTTTCGAGCAAAAATGCAAAATCCCGTGGCCGTGTTTAGGCAAAATTCTGGTTTTTCGGAAAACTTTGAAAATTCACATCTCTTGATCCGTAAGTCGGTTTTAGTCCCCGTTCAAAGTGTTGGAAAGATAAAGAGATGTTCTTTTAGGAAAATTGGTTTTGATGTCATTATATGATCCAATTATAGAAGAATATTTGAAACATGTCATTTTGTCAACTTTTACCGTCGTAAACGGGTGCGTTTGATGTGTTATCGTACTGTATGCTTTCGATATATAATGTGTAGCTTGTGTGCTGATATATGATATGTTGTGGGTAGCCGTATGGGGTGAATCCTAGATTGTGAAATCAATTGCGACACATGGCCTTTTGGCAAACATATGCATTAAATTGATTAAAAGTGTATGATTATGTGATGGAGTTCGTTGCCGTTTGGCGCGATATTGTGAGAGCATTTGATTCGTATGCGATTGTATGTGAAGCACCATGATATGTATTCTTGTTCATTACTTGATCAATGTAATGATGATGTGTGAAAGTATGAATACTTTGGTGATTATGAATATGTTGTGTGTGCAATCATGTGATATAATTCTTATGTGATGAATTATTTGAGAATGCGTGGGATTAAGATGCGAGAACGGTCTTAAGTGCATTTGGTTGTTGATTGCATATGCATCATTTAGTCAAGAGGCAATGTTTGCTAGTTTCGTGGAGGCTAGTGACTTGTCCCAAACCTAGAGCGGGGTTTGAAAGCTTAGGGAACGGGCTTTTGTTGTTATCGGTCTAGGGAACGGGCCCGGTTTAAGTCTAAAAACCGAAAAATGATAACAAGTGTTGGTACCACATGGCATGAGTTTGCATTGAGTTGCATCGAGTCACTTGGCATAGATATCATTGTTATATGAAAATATGCATGTGTGTGAATTGTTTGATTGTGAATTATGGATGTTTGTATGATGAAACATGCTTGAGTGATTATCCATATTTATTTATATATGTTGTGATGTATATGATGATTAGAATGAATTATGGTGAGAAAATATGGAATATATGTATTTTATACTTGTGTGTGTGTGTGTGTGTATATATATATATATATATATATATATATATATATATATATATATATATATATATATATATATATATATATATATATATATATATATATATATATATATATATATATATATATATATATATGATTATATGCATTGATTATTATGATAATATTTCTCACCCTTCTGTTGTTTTATAATGCTCTATGAGGCATTGCAGATTAGGATTGCTGGGGGTCTTTTTATGAAGTATAGCTTCATTCTTTTGTCGGTCAGCTCTGATATGTAGCACCGAGTAGTTAGGATTGTATAGCATCCTTTTGTGATACATTTGTAAATGTATCAGCTGATAATGTTTTGGAAAACATGAATGATATGGTGAACCAGACTGAATTATGTATTTATATGATACATGTTTTAAGTGATTCAAATGTTTTAATCTTCCGCTTTAATTTTAAATATTGAGACATGGGCGTAAGGACGAAGCTCCTATGTTGTAGCTACCCTGTTGTTACATATCTTTATTTGAGCAGGTGTTGCATGTTTTATTTTCATGTATGTGTGACATGCTCCTTTTATACCATGTTTTAAATTTACTCTGACGAAATTTCAATAAGTGATTAAGTGATTTAGTTGTTTATTTGGGGGTATATAAAGGGGGTGTTACACAATCCATTTTTCCAAATGATTCCTCCAAATTAAAACACGATAGGACATGCTAAGATGGACTTTGAAATGCATTTTGAAGTTCAATGATCAAAACTGATGAGTTTAAGAAAAGGTGAGGGTCTGCACACAATTTAAACATGTTGTTCATGGATTGGATTCAAGGAAAGGTCTCAGTTTTGCCATGAATCAAAATATGTTTGTCAAGTTGCAAATTGTTGAAAGGGTGTTTGAGATGGACTTGGTATCCATATGGTATTAAATCAATGCTTTGAGACAGCAACCACCAACAATCCACAATGCAACAGGTTATGAACTTCCACACACAAGCAACTGATTTTAAAAGCAAAACTTGAATGTAACAGAAATTAGCAAGCCTCAAGGCAGGGAGCTGACAGAAACCAAGGACCAAACTTCACATGACCACAACATCCTAAGCAGCCATTATGACAGTTACTACACAAACCAAGAAGAACCAGTTTTGACAGCAAAGAAACTTGGATAGCAAAACAGCCCTCAACGTACCAATGTCTCAACAGTAGCAATTTTACATAACAGCACCACATCCTAAAACTATCCTAATGACAGTCATAACTATGAGTTCTAAATGGTGACCCTAAATTCTATCACCAAACTGTCCAAACTCCAATACATAATGACACAAAGATTAAAAATTAATAACAAGTTGGTCATGAGAAAAAAAAGGTTTTAGTGGCAGTGAGTGTGAACTCCATAATAAAGATCAATACATGCTTGAACACAAATCCTGGCCTGAATTCCACTTAGACACATAGTACATGTACTCTATTCTCAGAGATCACCTAGGTAAGGAAATCCTACCGAGTCCTATCTAGCCTACCTAGAACAAATTCCTACCAATGCTCAGCAGACCTGAGACACTCAAAAATAAACTTCTATCTGCAGCAGGCTAGCTGCACTGAACAGTCCACAACCCTCATGACAATGAGAGTTGGTTATGACAACTCCAACTTGTCAAGCACTATACAAAATATGATCTTTAAGGGTGGTTAATAACTTGTTGAAACAAAGCACGAACCAATGAAATATAAACCTTCAGTCTATCATGAACTAAAGTGACAACCTTAAGCCCTCAAGGCACCCTTCACTTGGTTCTCCAATCCTGTTCTAAACCGACAGCATAAACCTAAACACTTAAAAACCTGAACCACACTCAAACTGCCATCATGGTCCTAAACAGAAATGCAACACACCATAATCTTAGAAATCCTCATGTTAACTCTCACTTGGCTAAACAACTCTGCTCCAAACAATCTTAGATAGAAACCACAAGAAAAACCAAACTCCTACCTAGTTATAGATTAACAGCAAATCAAACTAAACTGAACATGTCAAAAACTCATCCTAAACCAAACAACTAAGACCTAAGAGCCTAATGCCACAGCTCAAGGGTGTATAACCAGCACTAAACAAAACAGGAATCTTGACATTAAAATGTCAAGCCTAAGTGAATGCATCAACACCAAAAGAGTCACCAACTCTGAGCATTCAACATGAGTTAACAGATCCACTCCTAACACAGCCTTATGCATAAACTCTAATGCCAGACCAAACCATCTAATAACAACAGTATAACAGTTGCAAATTCCACAAACGATGGTGACAGTCTTTTGTTACCACAGATCCAAACATCCAACACTAGGTCCAAATACAAAGCTCTAATAGCAATAAACATGAATTGACAACTCAGACCTCAAAATAGTTAAGACGACATAGTGGTAAACTTGAACATAACAATGTTAACATCAATCACATTCTTCCATGAGTTACAGCTCATCAAGCAAGCACAAATCAATTTCAGCATATGAAGCATATCAATGAGAGGGCTTGGAATCATATACCTTTTGTAGACCTCCAAGGTGAGCAAGCTACTCTGATTCAGAATACCTCGAGCAAATTATCCAACATTTGATGCAAGCTTCAGAACAGCCCTTGACTCTTGGCAAGATTGAAGTTACTTCTTCTTGAAGTAATGAATGGAAAATGATGACAGTCCTAGCAAGAGGTGTTCTAGTTGTTTTATAAGGTCTTGGACAGTTGGTACAACATAAGTGGAAGGTGTTCAAGGTTTCAAAGAGGTCCTAACTATTTTAGGTAGTGTGTTCTATTGGTTTATGCAGGAAAGTCAATGTTCATGGTGTGAGAAGTTGACTTTTTGAGTTATGGTGTTTTTGGCTGGTTTAATGGTTGCAACACCTTCTAAACATGATTTTGAGGTTGTGTGGATGATTTTTATGATGATTTAAGGATTAGAAAGGAGGCTGGTATGAAATTTGCACAAGGCAATTTTTGTGATTTTGGAGGATTTCAATGCTCAAATTCTGGTTTTTTGCAACAGTGGTGGCTAGGGTTTTTCTTGCTCTTCATCTTAAATATGAAGTGATAAAGAGGTTTTGGGGAGTTTTACTGTGTTGAAAAATGAAGGGGCAGATTTGCATTTTCATGGTTTTTTGTGAATCAATGGTTGATGATGCAATGGTACATGAGCCAGCTTGCACATGTAGTTGTTTTATCTCAGTAGGAAGAGCAGAATAGTGGTTGTATGTAACAGAACAAAACAAACTTGTTCCTTTCTTGTTTTGGCAAAAGATTCAAAAATGGACAAAAGAGGTACATTGGGTGTTTGGCTTGTTTGGGAAATGTTTGGTGTGCTTCAAGACTAGCATCATGCGCATGGGATGTGAAATGAACCAGGCTGTATGATTAAAATGCAAAGCTATGCCAAAATAACTTGTAACACGTGCATTAAAAATATGTTCAAACCACCAACTTTGAGCAATGATAACTTTGTGCACACAACTCCATTTGCTTAGATCTTTGCTCAAATGAAAGAGGGCATGGAGTAGAACAAATTTCATGTTGGTGGAAGTTCCATTTGATCATTGGAAGATCATAAAATTTGAGGTTGAAAAACATGGCATGCAGGTTGTCTACAAATAACTTAGAAAAATTCTAAGTTATGGATTTTGGCTTATTTTTTCCCAACTTTGCACATCCATAACTTGAGCTTCACAAATCATATGGAGGACTTCTAGGACTTTTTGGAAAGCTTGGAACAAACTCTACAACTTTCATTTGGGATAAAGTTTCATTTGACATCAATAAAGTGATGAAAATTGACTTGCAAAGTGAGTGCAAAAATTTGTCCAACTTGCCATCTTTGAAATCATTGAAATCCTCAACTTTGATTGATCATAACTTGAGCTCCAAATATCATATGATGATGAATTGGTACTAAAAAGAAATATTGAAATACAAGGAATAACTTTGATGTTTGAGCCAAGTCCATTTGAAACATTGATCATGAAGAAAAATGGCCTTGAAGATGGCTACTTCAACCATGAAACTTTCCAAAAATAGAAAGCTTCTAAAACCCTAATTCCCCAAAATGGCAACTTTCAGCAATTCTTGATTTTTCATGATTCCCTTGACTTTTATTGATCAAATTCCATCCATGGATCATATTGAACTTGAAGAACATGATTTTGACCTCAAAAAGTTAGGAGTTGACTTTTTCACTGCACAGTTGACTTTTCCCCCAAATCTCTTGATTTTTAATTGACTGATCAATTGAAGCTCTTCTGATTAAAATGATGATCAATATCCCATACCGAAACACCTTAGGATATATGGAAGACCATGGGAACAAGTCTTGCTCTAAAAAAAACTTATCCTGATTAAAAGTGAAACCCTAATTTCATCCTTTTTGCCTAGGCATTGTGCAGATGAACTAAGTGGCCATTCCCACTCAACAATGACCTCTGAGGTACTCAACAAGCCTCTATCTAATGAATACACCAATGATAAAACCTCATGAACCCCTTGACAACCCTCTGATGGTCCTTTGACAATGAGCTATGACACACCTCTCCCCTCTTGGAGGCTCTGATAACTTCATGATAATAATACCAACTTCATGGCTTGTACCAATGCCTTTGCTTGAACTTGAAGCCAATAAAGACTCTCCTCTTAGTTGATACACAAACAATCACTTGATCCCCTATAATAACTATGCTATGCAAATGCAAAAATGCTAAAATGCAATGAAACATAAGCCAAAGATTAAGAAAAGAGGTTGGTCAAATTTTGGGGTGCAACACTTACCAAATTGGATTCTAAGCAACGGTTAATCATTTGATTCTTTTACTTCAAGAATTTGATCTTGAAATTCGTGATAAAAAGGGTCTTAGAATTGGTAGCAGATCACTTGTCCCGACTTGTGAATGATGAAGTCACAAAACATGAGAAAGAGGTAAGGGAGGAGTTCCCCAATGAAAAATTGTATATGGTGAAGGTTAGACCTTGGTTCGCCGATATGGCTAACCACAAAGCCACTGGATTGATGCCGGAAGGTCTAACTAGTCACCAAAGAAAAATAAAATTGTCTGACGCCAAGTACTTTGTTTGGGATGAACCACATCTTTTTAAACTTGGTGTCGAAAATATTTTGCGGAGATGTGTTTATGAGGAGGAAGCCAAAGATATCCTGTGACATTGTCACAACTCTCCGTATGAAGGTCATTTTAACAATAGAATAATGGCTGCTAAAGTCCTTCAATCGGGATTTTATTGGCTGTCCCTGTTCAAAGATGCGTACGCACACACAAAAAGTTGTGACAAATGTCAGAGGATCGGTGGACTAACGCAACAAAGCTTTAGAGCAATATGGTGTGTGGCACAAGGTTACAACACCATACCATCCTCAAGCTAATGGAAAAGCGGAGGTACCGAACCGAGAGATTAAAAAAACTTTGGAAAAAACTGTGTCTACCTCACAAAAGGATTGGTCAAGCAAGCTTGACGATGCCTTGTGGGCATATTGGACCGCTTTCAAAGTCCTGATTGGTCTCACACCGTTTAAAATGGTCTACGGTAAAAATTGTCACCTTCCAGTTGAATTGGAGCATAAAGCCTTTTGGGCATTGAAGTTGCTGAATTTTGATCATAACTTGAGTGGCGACAAAAGAAAAAACCAACTTCATGAGTTGGAAGAAATTCGCCTTCAAGCTTATGAGTCGAACAAGATTTACAAGGACCGAGTGAAGGTGTATCATGAAAAAAAGATTATGACCAAGAAATTTGAGGTAGGGCAGATGGTGTTACTATTCAATTCGAGGTTGCGATTGTTTCTCGGAAAGTTAAAATCCAATTGGTCAGGTCCGTTTCGTTTTCGCGACATTTTGAGTTACTGGGCTATTATCATTGAAGATATCAAGACCAAATAGAATTGGACGGTCAATGGCCAATGGTTGAAGATTTACTTAGGTGGTGATTTCGAGTGGGACACCACCTTTGTGCATTTCGGTGATTTGTGATTGCATCAGACCGTCGAGCTCCAACGACGTTA
This sequence comes from Lathyrus sativus, assembly GCA_963859935.3. Taxonomy (NCBI): domain Eukaryota; kingdom Viridiplantae; phylum Streptophyta; class Magnoliopsida; order Fabales; family Fabaceae; genus Lathyrus; species Lathyrus sativus. The sequence goes on along the minus strand of OZ012740.1, from coordinate 505,615,841 downwards.
AACAAAACGCTTGTTAGGAGGCACCCCAACATTGTAAATATTTATTGCTTTTTGTTTGGTAAATTTGGTGCTTGATGTGGTGGAACTTGGCTGAAATATGTTGTACATGGATGTTTTAAAAAACAAAAACCTGTCATGCTCGCTAGCACCTTTGTTAGGTGAAGACAGTAGCGAACAGAGTGAAATAGGTTATTTTATTTTAATTCAGTGGGCCACCTAATTAGGCCCAAAACTGTTTTTTTGTTTTGTTGTTAGTCTGAAGTTTTCTTAGGGTCTCTGCTGCACTATTCACACTTACCACATTTCACTCTCACTCACATCATTTGTGCATCCTTGCAAACCCTGATTCTCTTCTCCCGGCCTTAGCAACCCAATCACTCTCTTCAATCAGGTATGTATCTGTTCTATTTTCTTTGATTAGGGTGCTCTAAATTTTTGAGAATAAACCATGTGGGTTGTTGTGGGTAAGTTGTAGATTTGTAGAATTTAGGGTTGCATGTTTTTGTAGAACTGCTCTTAGCATGCCAAATATTTATGTTTCTTGAATTATATGGTAGAAAACAATTGGATTTTCTGGATTATGATTGAAAACAGTGGGAGAAATCAAAAACCCGCAGCTTTCGCTAGCATCTTCGCTAGGCGAACCTGGAGAAAGTATTCACTGGGTCTTCGCTAGGCGAAGCTTGCAGTGAACGTGACAGAACTTTGTTTTTCTGCTCTGATTGCTAATTTGTTTTTTGGATGTTTTTTTTTCTCTTCTGTGTTATGTTGCATATGGCGTCCAGGTTTGGGGCTTCGAAAAAGAGAAAGGTTGGGAGCACCTCTCGTCCTCCACCTATCCAATATGATACCGAAAGATTTGTTGGTCCAAAATAAGCCGCACACTATGTGGCTCTGGAGAAACGCAAAATTCTGCTTGAAAATAGGTTTCTTATTCATCCAGAGGGCGAGTACAAAATGTTTACCGGACTCATCCATAGAAAGAAGTGGGATACATTGGTGACTCCAACTGATAGTTACAACATTGAGGTTGTGCGTGAGTTTTACGCTAACGCACTCCCTAATGATGATGAGTCGTTTACCTGGACCACGAGGGTGTCAGGATGACAAGTGGTGTTTGATAGAGATGCCATTAATAGGGTGTTTGGAGGACCTCTCACCTTAGGTGCGGATGAGATTGACGATTATCACCGTGATTTGCGACTCCATAGAAAAACAGATGTTATTTCTGAAACCTTTGATGGAGGGAAAGACAATATAGCTGAACCCGTCTGGGGTTCCTAAGAGGTACCACCGTGAGGACATGACACCTCTAGCCCAGTTGGTGTTACTGCTTATTTTGACAAATATCAAACCAAAATCCCACACTTCAACAGTGTCAATCCTAGTGGCACACTTGGTTCACTCCATTCTAACTAATGTGCAGATCGACGTGGCTAGAATCATTGCTGATGAGCTGAAGTCCGTGGTGGAGAGTGAGCTGAAGGTGGGGGCGCGAGTTAATTGCCCCCTTGCTTTCCCATGTCTCGTTATGGCCTTATGTGTTCAATCGAGGGTGAAATTACCCTCCCGCAGGAAGGTGACTATTCTAGCCGCGATCGATGACCGATACGTGGACAAGTATTGCTGGCCTAAGAACTTCAGAGCAAGTACAACTGCTACAGATACCGGGGCTACTAATGGTCCTAATGTTGTTTCTTCGCAGGGTTTCGATCCATTCCAGCAAGCTGTTTGCAACTACAACTGAGATTGGATGGAGGCAAATCAACGCGCCATGATCAATATTCCTGATTCTATGTAGGTACTCCAGCTGCAATGCCGTGACCCTTCTGTAGAGCGCACCATGATGATGCGCAAGCAGTTCTTGCAAAACACGAGCTGAACTAAGGTTAGGCCTGTTTTCGGAGAGGGGGCGGGTGCTTCTGGTGGTCCTAGTGATGGTGGCGCTGAGGTGGATGCTGCTGATGATGATGAGGGTGATGCGGATGATGGTTCTGGTTCTACTTCTGGTTCCGAGAGTGTAGAGGATACCGAGTCCGAAGAGGACTAAGTTTTTTATTTTGATTTTATTGCTTTGTATTTCAGATATTTTGTTTTGTATTCCAGATATTTGGGTTGTGTACTATTTTGGGGTGTTTTTCCCCCACGCACATTTTATTTCTTTGAAGTAATGTTAAATTTTTTTGTTTGAATTATTTTATTTCCTTTAAGTGATTTTTAATGTTTTCTGGTTGTTGAGTTGTCAAAACTTCTAGATTGGTTGCTCTCCAAAAAAGAAGTATCCAATGAAGGTGCATCCGAGTTTGGATGGCAATTATAAAAATAAACAAGCGAATAATGCTAAGGTACATGGTTACCTTTGGTTAGAATTTTAGAATACATGGTTACCTCTTGTCGTAATTGAATATTGTTCTTTTTGCAACATTGTTGAATGAATGGTTCACCTAGGACTTAGAACCACAAATTGTGAGGAAACCTCCATTGTACACTAAATGCTGGATTCTAATAAACTGTGTTGATTCATTTGATTCATGCTTTGTCTTTTATTATTGTGAATTTATGGAAGCAATTAGAAATGATCAAGGCACTTGTTTTCTATCGAGCACAACCAGTTCCAAATACAACTTACCCGTAAGCAGAGAGTATTCGTGAACCCCCTTGAGCCTAAACAGTTGAATCTCAGCTTGAAATATTGCGAGATTTCAAAAAATTTATCCTTGAACCCTTGAATTTTATGTTAATTGTTCTTTGTGCCTTAAAAAGTCAAGAGCGCTCACTTGAGGGTTGAGTAAAAGATAAGTTGGGGAGAACGAAAATGAAATTTGGTTGGTTGCTACAACTCTTGTAAAACCGAGCAAGCATTGAAAAAAAATAAAGAGAAAATTTTTTTGTGTGAATATGAATGTAAAAAAAAAGAGAAAAAGAATGCTTGATTGGAAGAAAAATAGTGAAAAACAAAATTGAGTTGTGAAATAAAAGTTGAGAAGGTTTTTGTTGCGGTGAAAATTAGATAGCAAGCTATTAATTAACTTGAATCTTATTTCTTTTACAACCGATCTTTAATTTATCCAAAGGAAAGGTCTCAAGAAAGAAAAACCTTTTTTCGCGATGTAACGACAACGCTTAAGAGATTCGGGGATCGGGGGTTGGTTATATCTAGGGAAGATATTAGCACCCTAAATATCTGTAGTACTCTACAAGAACCTTTTGTTTGATTGATTGCTAAGTTTGTGAATTGCGCTTATGGTTAAGGGATAAGATAAAAACAAATAAAGTCCTATGTGGTTTCCTAAGTTTGCTCGCAAAGACATCACATCTTCTGCCTACGTATCATGACTAGGATAGAATCAGAGCAACCGTAGTTTGCCTCACAAGGGAAAAGAGCACTTGATGACGATCAAGGTTCAATGGGGAACAAACATGACAATGTTTGTGTGGAGTTTGACAAAACTCCCTAATCTAAGTTGTAACAGGGGGAAGTAAGAAATCATGACGATGATTCTTACACGGAGTTGACGAACTCTTTCCTAGGGTTCTAGTTGAAGAACGCTCCTAGTACGGGCGGGTCTTTTAAACTTAAGCAAAGTCTAAGGTTTCTAATCTAAGGTGAAAAATGACTTAACAAAGTCAAGAGAGTGTGATTGAATCGTTCATGACATTGAGGGTCAAGTGGACAGACCTTCCTTTGGAGGGAGACTGGGAGGCGACTTGGACGAGAACTAACGAGTTTCGTCGCTTGGGGACAAAAGGAAAATAAAATTCTAAACAAGATAACAATCCAGATAAAGCATGTTCATGGTGACAACCAAGTAAATGATAAGAGATGGTAAGAGTGAAAACATGCTGATAACAGTTAACAGATGTAAACGACCGATACTGCGACGGCAGTTTGCACTTGAAAAATTAACAGATGAAAAACGGTAACAACCAAGAAATAAATCCTAGCATGTTAACTAACATGTATAGACATGGATTCAAACAATTATCAAGAAAAATATCATGAGGAACCACATAAACATTCATCTGCAACTACGTATGCGGTCACGTAAATGCGCACAACTTACACATAAACAAAGTAAGTGATAAAATGTGCAAACATGAAAAATAAAAACATGACATGAAAGTACACATTAATACGAGCACAACAGAAAAAGAACGGACGAAAAACGATGAAAAACGAGTGAGATACGGATTTTTGAAGTTTATGTGAAAAATCACAAAAATGGATAAAAGAGTTGCCCTCCTCAGGGGTCGAACTCAGGAACAAGGGGTGAAAGGCGCATGGTCATACCACTGGGGTGGCTATACATCCATTGATGAAGCCACCCCTAATTAATTATAAGGGTAACTTGGTTCCTAGCTAGGCAAAAACACATAACCGAATGCATTTACGTTTTGTACCGTATCTCCCTAACCGTGTAACCTTTTTCAACAAACTTTATATGGATTTGGGGTAGAAAATCAAGAGGAAGATGATGGTGGTCTTAGTTTTTTCAAATTCTCAACCTACTGTAAAACCCGATAGTAGGTACCTTTTTAAGCTCAAATTGCATTTTGGTGTATGTAGCTTCACATAGCCATGTTTAATCCATAAAACTATGCACACACCACAGGTAAGTGAAAATGAGTGAATTCAAATCAGCTTTGTGGTTAAAAATGGACTGTTATGAAAAGTCATGTGTGATTTGCAAAAAAAAGTGACATAGGTGCTATGCATGATTTGAGGCAATTAAAATTCAGGGTAATCATTGGTTACAACAAACTTCCCTACACCTATAATACAACCTAATGAGTGAGTTTGATTGAAAGTTAAGGGCTTGCACTGACTGTGTGGAGTTTTGGTGCTCAAAATGCCCTTTTGCATGTGAAAATGCACTTGGAGTGTGAATTTGTGTTTCAAGTAGTTCCAACCTCAAGTGATCATGCAAACACTTTACAAATGATGAGTATAAGATGTTAGAACATGCTTTTTGATGAAAAACAACCTGATGTAAAAAACTGGTATGTGATGTGTCTTTTTGTGAAGAAATGTGCATTTTAAAATGTGAGTCTCATTGTGGTTGGTCTCTAGGTGAAGTGATGATGCTAGCAGTTCAAGAATGATTATTATGATGTGTACATGCTGTGGTTTTAGTGAAAATTAAGTTTGTGCTAGAAGTGGTATGTGAGATGCAAAGTGTATGTGAAAAATAGGCTTTTGAAGCATGAATTTCATGACAAAGTGTTTTCAATGCAAAATGATGATGCTAGCATACTTCAAATGATGTCTATGAGATGTTCCAATGCAGGTTTGATGCAAAAAGGAATTGGTATGGAAAAGGTCATATTGACTTGCTTGATGCATTTTATGACAATATGTGAATATAAGCCTTATGTACAAACCAATCAAAGCAATCATATAGGCATACCCTAAATGCATTTTAGAACATGTTCCAATGATAAAAACAGTCTTGAAGCTCTATGCAAAAAAAAAGAAGTTTTAAAATGTTTGGTTTGCTCTGCTGTGTAATTGTTGAGAGGCAAACAAAATCCAAACAAGTTAGTTGGTGCAACTAGTTTGTTCATGTTTCAAAATATGATGATGATGTTAGTGTTCTTTTAAGGTTCAAATGCTACAAGACATAAAATGGGAGTTGATGTAACATTTTGTTAGCCTGCTGTTTGGTTCAGTTTCCATATGCATCAAAAATGTAAGAATTGTACACATGACAACATCATCAACAATAACAGTTGCAAATAACTCAAAGCTAATACATCTAACCTAAAAAAAACAAGTCAGATTCTTCATGATGGTCTACCAACAGTTATGGTTTTATGAAATGATTCTCAAACTGTTATGTCAGAATGCACATAATTCTTAACTATAGTCTCCACAACTGATTTTGAAAAAGACTTATAGTATGGAAGAGAAAGCATACTGCAGCAACCAGTTTTCATATTAAAATCAAAATGCTAGCAATAACACTATCCTTTGAAAACAGTTTCTTTTTAAATTAAGGAAATAAGGAAATCAGTAACAGAACATTCTAACATCAAAGCAGGTTGAACATATCATATATGCATGAACAAAGATGCCTACACAAAAGGGAAACCTCAAAACAGTCTGTGAGGTATAAGGGTGTTCAGGCTGCTATGGTTTAGTCAAACAAGCTTGTTAACCACTGATACTTGGCAGAGGTCATTTGATTTCATGTGAAGAGATGCTAGGTAACAATATTTACACACCAGCAAAAATGCTAACAGAAAGCTGTAGCATGTATACACACCAAACAGAATGTCAACAAGCTGCTACCTATATGCAGACAATTTGATGAACCAAAATGAAACACAATTCCTTACCACAATGGTTTAGCCTCCAAAACAGGTTAGATTCATACATCAAGAATCAAGTATCTTGCATTATAGTTCTTAGGCACATTGATCACAAGCAATAGTATTCACATCAAAATACAACATTGTAATCATACACCAAAGCATAAGCAACAATGAGCAAAATGAGTTCCATGTCATGGTGATGCAAAGGAAATAGTTTAGATACTACATACCTGTGGTAATGAACTTGAGCAATTTAAAATACTCCTAGAAACCCAGAGAGTGCTTTGAGTGTCCTTCTTTCCTTGAATTTCAACTTTTGATCAAAATACACTTATGATGCCAATGGAAGAAATAAGAGTTGTTGATGGTTCCTAGCAGCTTGGACAGTTGAGGAATGTTGTTGATGAAGTGTTAGAGAGATTAGAATGCCAAGATACTATGTGGAATGAGTTTTAGCAAGTTTTGTGGATTTGGTCAAAGTATGGTGGGAAGGGAGTTTGACTTTTTGATTTCTAAGGTTTTCTAGTGGTTTAATGGATTACACACCTTCTATATGGTATTTAGAAGTTGTGTGGAGGGTGGTTGAGGTGTTGGAAAGGATAGAAATGAATTTGGGCAGATTTCACTTCAATGCCATTTTGAGTGTTTTTGTGAACTTTGTGATTTTTGAGAAATTGAAGCAAGATGAGAGAATTGTGATGACAGAGGTTATTTGTGGTTTCTATCAGATGAATTGTGTGTAGAATGAGGTGAATGAGACCTCCTTTTATAGGAAAAGAGATTGAGGTGCTTGCTAGGGACCTTTCTTCACCATGAAGCAAGCTTTGGATGTTTTGGAGCAAACCTCCCTTGGAGGGTTTTCCACTTGTTCTGATGCAAGACCCCTTTTGTCAACATTTCTACTGAAATTCTGAGATGATTTGCAGCCTAGAAACCATAGGGAAGGGGCTGGTACAACCTTTACCTTTCCACCTCATGCTTGGAGAATTCAAATTGTCCACTTGCCCACTTGTATGGCAATGAACTCAATCCTTTGATTTTGTGATATTTCTCCACAACTTGCTCTTGCTTCATGCTACACACATCTGATATATCACATACAACAAGTTGAATCAAGAAATTTTGGCAGATTTAGTGAAGTAAGTCATTTTAAAAATTCAGCCAATGTGGGACTTAACATGTGAAACCTCCAACTTTGCACATATGTAACTTTCTGCTCATAACTCCTTTTGAGATGTTCTAGTACAATTTAGAAATCCCTCACATAGCTCTAAAACATTCATGTTTGTCAAGGAATCAAAATCCAATTGGAACTAGGTGAAAAATCCTTTCAAAGTTGGCTGCACACAAGCTTTTAAAGTGAAAATAACTTAGAAATTTTCTAAGTTATTTTCCCTTCTAGGAATGTTTTTGCTTCTATCTCAAAAAGTATGCATTTTCTGGTTGTGGACTAGTATGGGACTTTTGTAGGACTTGTCAAGAGCTTTCCAATGAGCTTGGAACTAACTCAATTGAGTGTGTGGTTAAGGAGTTAGGGTTTAGCCCCTTTTGAAATCCTAATTTCCCGATTTTTCGATTACTCTCTCATCCTTGATCCAATGATCATGAAAATTGATATGCAAGTCCATTATGACATAAGGAACAACTTTGATTCACAACTTGGATTCCAATTCTCAAAATTTGAGGAGTTTCAGTCAACCGTACGATCGATCGGTGCCGACTGAGTTGTCTGTTGATATTCTGGACACCCTGAGACTTTGATACTTCTTGAATAGTCTTTAATAATCTATATGAACTTCATGGACCTCAATCCCACCATTACAACACCTTCCAACATCAAAGTCAAACCACAGTTGACTTTTCACTAGTTAAAAACCCTAATCGGGGCCTCCTGACTGCACGGTCTTTGATTCTGAACTGATTTCTTCAAATTGACTTCTCATTTGACTTTGATATTATCTTTGATTTCATTCCATGATTTAATTGGCCCAAATCATTGGTTGATCATTCCTTGGTTGTTTTGAATTTGTCGGTGCGAAAACCCTGATTCATCTGTAACTTGACAATAATGAACTTGCACTGATTTAGGGTTAGATAATTCATGATCATGCTTCTAAAATGATAATGAGAATCTAAGGGGTCAAAATTTGGGGTACAACAGTTGCCCCTATTTAAATATCTTCACTAGATGGGGGACGAGAGATGACAATCTTCGTTAAATCGTAGTGAAAGGTATTTAAATATAGATAACCAAAAATTTTGTCCCTTAGATCCGATGTCATGCTAAAGGACAAGTTATGATATGCCATGAATCTTACATGATGCTTTATGATGCTTGAATGAAAAACAACACAGACACAAAGATAAGAATAAAAAGAACGGTAAACGACCAATGACAAATGCGAGGACTTGACACTGGGGGCTCGTACTGGGGAAAACTAAATTAACAGTTCAGACATGACTGATAATGTAAGAAGGAAAACTTCACATGGGGAATAGGCAAATCCAATAAAGATGAAAATCTTTTTGGAAAAGAAGTACTTCACCGGGGAGAAGCATTGACTCCTACTGGGGAAAAGGATACACTTTTACTGGGGAAATGGAAAATTAATTCCATCGGGAAAAGAGAAGCAGACTTCACCGGGGAAGCGAAAGACTAGATACAACCTCACTAGGGATGATCAGATGAGGAACTTCCTATAGCGAAGAGTTCAAACGGGATCTTCAGGAATGGACTAGAAACAAGACTAAACACACACGGGGGATACTAGTGACGACTAGATCTCCGAGACTTGACTGGGAACATGGATCACTGGGGATATATCCTCAGCTTCTGCAACTAGTTCACACAGTGTTGGTAATCAAGAAACGTCTTGGGGAAATTGGTAACGACCAGAATTCCAAGTAATGCCAGTGACGACGGAACTTTTTAATGGTGATTGGTGATGACCAAATAAGGGTACCAATGACGATTGGTTTTAAACAACGCCAGTTACGACTGGTCTTTAAAAAAGAAGATGGTGACGACTATGCTGGAGAATACCAATGACAATTAATTAAGAGAAAGCTAGTGATTACTTTAGCTTTAGCTGGGGGTTGGTGACGACCAAACCGAAACAGATTCCAATAACGATTGGATTTCAGATAATACCAGTTACGACTGGACTTCAAGGGGAAAAATTGGTGACAACCAAATAAGATACCAATGACGATTGGATTTAAGTAATGCCAGTGACGACTGGACTTCATGGGGAAAGTTAGTGACAACTAACAAAATAACAATAACAATTGGATTTGAACAATACCAGTGACGACTATATTTTACGGGGAAGGTTGGTAACGACCAATCCAAGAGGTGCCAATGACAATTGGACTTTAAAACAGTGCCAGTGACGACTGGATTTATACGGGGATTCGTTAGTGACGACTAACGAGATACCAATGATAATTGGAATAAAACAATGCCAGTTACGATTGGATTTCAAAAGAAAACAAATGGTGACGACCAAATGAATACCAATAACAATTGGTTGAACACAACTCCAGTTACGACTGGAAGTGAAGTAAATAACAACTTAGACTTCACGGGGATTGACAGATGCCACCGACTCGGGGAGACAAAATGAATCACACTGATCCCATGTTGAGGGGTGCACGTAGACTTGGGAAATAAACCCGAAGACCTACTGGGGAATATAGCCTGTAGGTAGATTTTGCTGAGGTGAATTCAACAGATGGCCAGAAATACTTTGCTGGTGGAAAGAACCTTCATATCATCACAAGAAATCCTAAGGGATAATCTTCAATCTTGGTAACCATACATGGCCAAAGGACTCTTTGTCGCTCAACTTGCTAGCATTTCATTGGGGAATGTAAATTCTGACTGTGTATCAAGACTCCTGCTACCCTGAAGTTTCGGGGAAGTATGATTTTCCTCGAGTCTTTCCACAAGTTAAAACATTTTGTTAAATCTTTCCAAGTTATTTTCAAAAAATTTGGACTTTAATGCTTTCAAAAACAATCGTTGACTAACGAACGGTATTTTGCATAACAAAGAAAATAAGGAACTGATAATTTGCACAAGAAAGAAAGGCTCAAAAGGCTGATTTTATTTAAAGGATGAAATCTTGCCAATGACAATATTCCATGGAAATTTTTACAAGAAAAAAAATGGCAAAGTGGATAAGGTTACATTGAATCCTGTGAGCTAACTATCCCTAAAGACTAGAATTCTCCAAGATCCTTGCTTCTGACGAGAGCTGTTGAGATGAATCTTTGTTGAGTCTGTAGTGTTGATGACTTCGTCTGATGCAGCGAAACGCCTTTGTCCCTAATTTTTGTCTGAATCGCCCTTTCGAGTTTTCAATCCACCGGGACGCTCATTTTTGCCTAAGCCGCCCTTTCGGGTTTTCAACTTAGCGAGCTTTTTTGATTTCTTTTCTCTTTTTTCTTTTCTTCTCTTTTTATTTTTTTTACCCTAACTTTTGCATAAACCGTTCTTTTGGATTTTCCGGTTTATCGGGTACTTTTTAGGCGTAATATTTCCGAACTGCGTCAGAGTTTATCGGGTGTGTGAGTTGTTCTCCGTCCATGGTAGTAAGGATCAGTGAACCTCCGGAGAATACTGTCTTCACAATAAAGGGGCCATCGTAATTAGGCATCCATTTCCCTCTTGCGTCTTTGTGAACTGGTAAGATCTTCTTGAGCACAAGTTCTCCTTCGCGGAACTCTCTGATACAGACCTTTTTATCGAACGCTCTCTTGATTCTTTTTTGATACAACTGGCCGTGACACATTGCAGACATGCGCTTTTCATAGATGAGATTCAGCTTATCAAATATTTCTTTAATCCATTCTGCCTCTTCTAACTTGGTTTCCATGATGACTCTGAGGGATGGTATCTCGACCTCGATGGGAAGAACTGCGTCCATTCCATATACCAGAGAAAAGGGAGTTGCCCTGTGGAAGTGAGGACGGAGGTTTTGTATCCGTGCAGGGCAAATGGTAGCATTTCATGCCAATCTTTGTAGGTTTTAACCATTTTCTGCAAGATCTTCTTGAAATCAGTCAGAAGCGAATTCCAGTTGAAAACTTTCCACTGTTTGGTGCTGAAGAACCAAGGGATATAATGTGAGATATATTGATGCATGCAAAGCAGATGGAACGCCCATTCCTGCAGATATTATGAAAAGAGCAAGAGAACCAATGCCTGATGTATACAATGAGAACACAAGGAAAAGAGGTCAATCAGAGGCAGAAGAAGTTGCTGCTCAGAAGAAGCCAAAAGTTGCTAACAAGCCACAGAAGCTGATTAAGAGAAAAGCATCTGGAGACGTTCCCTCTGTTCCCACAAAGCGTATCAAAATTAAAGGTATTAAAACTTTTGTATCTTCTTTCTCTAACATTGTTTTAAATGAATCAACTTTTAGTTCTATTCCAAAAACCCCTCCTACTCAAAAACAATCTATTCCTACTCCATCCCAAAAATCTGAACCATCAAAAATTCCTTCCCCACAAAAATCATCTGATCCTATTTCCACTACTCCACTAAAAACATTTGTTACTCCACCATCTGAAACAACAACAACAACAACACCAGCAAACAAAATTCCAACACCTATAACAAAACCAACAGAGCAATCTGCACCATAACAACAACCAGAAAAACAACAATCAAACACATCTGAACCTATACAATCTAATCCAGTGGCATCTGATCCTATTGCATCTGAACAAGTTATTTCTGAACCACCTATACCTGAACCACCTGCATCAGAACCTTCATCAAAACCCTCTGAGAATCAATCAGAACCAACCAACCCTCCTGAAACAAATATACCTGAGACAGAGGTTCTAAATGTTACACCTCTCAAAACTATTTTTGAAGTGTCTTCTACGTCTTGTACTCCAACCACATCCTCAAACTCATCGGAATCTGATATACATCCAGATATTCTTTCACCTCCCTCTCTCAAAACTTTTGTAGTTAATCAACCAGAACCACCTGTTTCATCAGACTCTCTCATTCCAATAGCCATTCCAAAACCTAAGCCAAGGAGATCTGAATTTTTATCCTTTGCTTCTTTTAAACCATTACCCTCTGATCCACTTTCTTATGTTTTTAAGTTTAAAAATTTCTATGACAGAATTGAACCATCTGACTCTATCACCCCTTTTAAACCTAAGCTTTCCATCATTCTACCATCTGTTCTTCAAACCTATATAAAAGAAATGCCAAAAATGATTTCATCAGAATCTCTTTTATCTGATAAATCTGCGTTCATTCCTTACACTTCTACCACATTTGATGTTGTTTCCTATGCATCAAATGCAAAACCATCTTTGCTGAATACTTTAATCAGATCAAAAACTGTCATTTCATCTGATTCTCCATCCATACCCGTCTACCCTCACCCTCTGATCATCATTCCAAAATTCACCATTCTACCTTCACCTCAACCCAAGCCACTCACATTGGAAACCCTTCTAAAACCAAAACCTAGGCTGAATGTTGATCATTTATTTACAAGTTTTATGAAAGAAATAGAGATACATTTTGGCTCTGTTCAGAGGAAGTTCTTATCAACAATGGATGCAAATGAATCTGATGCTACTTGGAATAGCTTCATCAACAGATTCAATACTGTAGCATCAAATCTGAAGAATGTATGTTCTGATGATGCGAAGCTCAGATTTGCTGAAACTGCTAGAAGTTTGATCTGGACTGTTAAAAGATCTGCATCATTGCTTCTTAAAGATGCTCCTTCATCCTCTGAAGTATGTGATACAGAAGTGAATGTTGATTCTGCATCTGAAGAAAACCCTCTGGCTATGACTCTTGTGAAACATCCCTCTGTATCTGTAGCTTCTGACTCTGCATCTCCTATGGAAATTGACTCAGTTCCTACTTCAGAATCTGCCCCACCTTCTTCATCTGAGATCAAGAAAGAGTATCCAGATCTTGAAGATAAGATTGCAGTTCTGGAAGCTGGTCAATCTGAGATTAATTCATGGATGGCCAAGCAAGATCAAAAGTATGAAGACATGGCTCAGTGGATGTCCAAACAAGATCAGAAGAATGAAACCATGTCTAAGTGGATGTCAAAGCAAGAACAGTCCTCCTCTGAGATCACTGACCTATTGAAGATGATTTTGTCCAAACAAACTTAGTTTATTTTTTAATCTGATGTTTGCACATGTATTTAAATCTTATCTGATGTTATGTATCTTTTGATCTATATGAATGAATGACTAAGTGTTTTTTCTCTACATGATTTATCTTTTTTGTATTTCCTTTTATTTGTCCTTTAAATTTTTTTTTTACTTTTTGATTATGACAAAAAAGGGGGAGAAAATGGATCTGACTAGTCAAATAAACTCTACCTAAATGAAACTTCAGACATGTCAATTCTAACTAGCGTAAACTCTTAGTGTTTCAGAACATTTGATAAATCTGACACATTCTTTAAAAGAAACTCTGAGACTCCCAGATCATATTTAACTTATCAGACTCTGACTCTGAAACAAGCAAGATTGAATGTTTAGAACATTCAGGCTCTGATTCTGAAAAGAATACTCATGCAAAAAGGGAAGTTTCTATTCCTTCTTAGTATTCAATTTAGGGGGAGATTCATCATCTCAGGGGGAGTTATAATTATTTTCTTTACTATTGAACAAAATTTCTGATGTTTTTGTCATCATCAAAAAGGGGGAGATTGTTAGAACACAGATTGGTTCTTAATAATATCTCTATGTTTTGATGATAACTATTATGAAATTTTGTATTTAAGAATTATATACTCTAAAATTTGCTTGAGAATGTTTGCTGCAGATGTTATAGTAAATATCACTCCAGAAGCAAATTAGATCTGAACATAAGAAATATGCAAGGCTCTGAAGCGTCAGAAGCATCTCTTAGAAGATTCTGAACGCTGACTCCAGAAGATTCTGAGCGCTGCCTCCAGAAGAATCTGAAGCAGAAGCTACAGAAGAATCTGAAGCAGAAGCCAGAAGCATCTGAAGCAATGAAGTATTTTGTATGAATAGTTTTCAAGCACAGTTACTTCAGAAGACTCGGATAGTACTAACGCTGCCAGTACTAAGGATCTGAACCAAAACTCTGCTCTGAACTTATACACGCTGAAAGCACACTTGCTACAAAGACTCTGATTCAGCAAACTCTGATGAACATCAGAAAGCTCTGATCAATTTAGACTCTGATGATTCTTGCTGAAAATTGTAGAAGAAGAATTCAAAGATTATGTCTATTGAAATAACCAAACGACTCTTTCCTTATTTATGCTAGACACAAGAACACAGACAAAAAGGATTTCTTTGTGCATTCTTCTTCTAGGAAAGGTCACATGATGTGAAGACAAAATGGCTCAGACCTTTTTGGTACACTACTCTCAATGTAAAAAGCTCTTGGATCACTGTGCCTATAAAAGCAAGTCTCCACTCATCTTCTTCAGTTGACGAAAACACTTGAAAAGAATTCATTACAAAGATCTCATACAATTCATACATTCTTGCTAGAATTATTTCATGGTTCTTTATCTTAAGTGAAAAATCACAGTTGTGATAAAGCTTTATTAGAAGCATTTTAACACTTGTATTTATTATTACATTTGATTGTAAGAGAACCTTAAGAAGATCCAGTTAGGATCAGTAATTCTTGAGAAGACTTTGAACAGTTGTTCTTAGTGCTTACTATTGTAATCAGTTGATTAAATAGTGGATTAAGTCCTTGTTTGAGAAAGGCAAATCACTTTAGATAGGGTGGAAGGAGTAGTTGAGTTCAACGAACCAGGATAAAAATCCTTGAGTTTTTAATTCTAAGTTTTATCTTCATACTTATTCAACCCCCCTTCTAAGTATTTTCTCACCTTCAACTGATTGTCACTTCTCCATCGTGAATTGAGAAGTAATGGCAAGGGATGAATTTGTTTCAGGGTTCATCATCACCAAGGTAACCTGCCTTTTAGTCTGAAGCTGGTGAGCTGGTGGTTTCGCAGCAGTAAGGACCCTTCTTGACGAACCTCAAAGCAGGTTGTGATCTGCGATTAAGCTTTTGAGGTATCATACAAAAGCTCAAAAATACCCATGATTTTGGGTAGGTGATTGCTGATTTTTTGCTAAAGAACAAATATGCCATACTCTAACAGGACCAATATTTAATTGTGATCAGGTGGAAGTAAGATATCCAATGGCTGGCATCTTAACGGATCAAAGCGTTAGCGCCCTCAAGAGCTCCGTGTGATGTATAACCAGTTCACGGTTGATGCTGATGCATATTTGCTTTGTAGATGACATCCTTTTTGTTCAGGGTCTTTGACATGAATTTATAGAGTGTGAATTTGAGATTACTCTTTCTTCTGCAAAACCGTTTTGTGTTGTAAGTTTGGCTTTGTTCTCATTATTATTTCTCGTCTTCTTTTCGGAAGTTTTCGATTATTATGAAGAATGTGATTTTGAGCTTGCTTGGTGCAAATGAAATGAGTTTCCAATTCAGAAGCCTTCTTTCTATGAGAGAGCTGAGACGTTAATCCTCGGTGATTTACTCCGGACCTGGCGCTTGCGGGCTTTCACATTACCAGCTCCCCAAACTGTAGTTATGGAAAGAAATTCAAGTTGATGCTTTTGACTTGAGGCTACGTGATGGCCTTTTTGCATTTCTTTGTATCGTGGCAAATAGTTCCTAGTTGTAAGGTGGGCAAGCTCCACCACATTAATATTATTTATTACGTGTACCGGTGGCCTTTTATGAACTTTAGAATTCCTGACTCTTAGCCATTCCCATACTGGCAGTTCATTCAATCATGATTATAAATTGAATTTACCAATCCTTAACTAAATGCAACGTTTTGCCCTTGTAGTTGTTTTTTGAATCTTACCAAAACATGCACTTAACTTTGAGGAAACCACTCATCAGTTTAAAAACTTCAATTCCTCCAAGTTGCAACTAACATAATAACCAAATCGTTGGAGGACTAAGGCCCTGGAGGCCAAAATAAACCACACGAGAGGCACCAACTTACATCCAAGTAACCCCTGTCATCGTAACACCGCTTAACTAAATGGCAACAAGTCGCATTTAAAACCCAAACGAAATAACCTTAAATCTTGATTCACACAACTTGCACTACAAATGCTTTCCCCTATGAGCCCGCGATTTTAAATCTTGTAAGAATCCTATCTTACCAACTCTTTCTTGCTCTAGAGATGTCTTTAAAGCATAATAAACCTGCACAAGCTGGTTAGTCGCACATAAAACATTAAAAAAGAAAGATAAAATGTAAGAAAAACACAACAGGAAGCGGGATCTTAAGGTCAAAAATTAGGGCGTGACAGATGCCCCTATTTAAGTTACTTCTATCCGGAGATATGGAGATTGAAATCTCCTTCTCGACGAGATAGGAGGGACTTAAATACAAACATTGCACGAATTTTTGGCCCTAAGATGCCACCGAATGCAAATGATATGAAAATGCAAGACAGACGGCCCGGTGAGGAAAAGATGTCACAGGGGACAGACAGGACACAACACGCGGAACACAAAAAAAAAACAGCAGACCCCATGAAACGGGACTCTACGAGGACAGGAAACAATCACCGATGGGAAATCTCCAGAAGTATAAAAGTGTAGTATATACACTAAGAATATTTAAGCAACAAGTGACTTTCCAGAATAAATCAGTTTTGTTTCGTACTCTTTTTACTTTTCTTTTCTTCTTATTTTGAAATCCAACTGGAGGTGGTGAAATGGGTAAACCTCCCCACGCTTCATGGTCTGGGATCCATGAACGGGTCTTAGTTTCTGAAAAATTATCTCCCCACGCCTTGTGATTCAGAATCTACGAACGGGTCTCAGCTCTAAAAAACGCCTCCCCACGCCTCGTGATTTGGAATTCATGAACGGGTCTCAACTCTAAAAAAACGCCTCCCCACGCCTCGTGATTTGGAATCCACGAACGGGTCTCAACTCTAAAAAACGCCTCTCCACGCCTTATGGTCTGGGTACCATGAACGGGTCTCGGCTGTAGATTTTATGGTAGATGTCACTGTAAATTGTAGAACCTTGTGAATTGTCATTGCAGATGTCGATGTAAATTATAAATGTCGTTGTAGATGTAACTTGTAAAATTCTGTAGATGTGAAACTTTGTAGATGTAATTGTAGATGTAACTTGTGATGTACTTTGTGGATGTAATTTTGTAATGTATTGGAGACTGTAAAGCTTCACCGGGGATCTTCGAAAGAGATGTGGGTCGGTTGAATTGTAATGTATGTCTTCTCAAATAAAGAGAGACTAATGTGATAAACTTCTTTGACTTCTTCGGGGAGATGTCACTTGATGGAAATGAACCTGTGTGATGAACTCACTGGGGAATTCATTCATGAGGAGTATCTTGTTGTAGTTGCAAAATATGTGAAATTTTGTAGTGAAAAATCCTCAAATAAAGAGAAGTCTTGTAACGTCTTCGGTAAACTTCTCTGATGGATTTATGAAGTGATGTCATTTGATGGGTTGATAATGTTGAAGAAATCACTAAGGGTACACGAACTGTCTTGTTGAGATTGTCGTTTTGTCGTTTTGAATAAGATCTTAATCAAAACAAGTTGCTCAAATAAAGAGATTGCTTAGAGTCCAAATGTAGACGTTCGAGAAAATCTCGTGATGCTATTATTGGAGAAATGTCTGAATATTCTTCCTGGGGAATAGAGTGCAAAATAAATGCACACTTAATCCATGTCTGAAAATTGGAGATTGTCTATACTGTGATTACCGAGATCGAAGTTCCATTCAGGAAGTAACTGAAGAGTAACTGTCAAGCAAGACTCGACCACTGAGGTATAAAGTCCAATGGGATGTACTAAAATAATCGTCTTCCATGAGGGTCAAACTTCATGGGGAAAAGGAAACATTGTGCTCTTTCTGCCTAGGGCTAACAACTCTATTTGGAGGGATAAGACACACCCGAACGCTTGGAGATAACCACGGTCAAAGCGATAGAATAAAACAAACACAAAGAATGCAAAAATGCACATGTCATGCTGTCTATCTATATGCTATGCGTATGCTGACAAAACAGAAGAGGCGAAAATAAACGTCTCAAACGGAAGGGTACTCAAGCCAAATCTCCACAGACCTCGTACCACTTGTAAGGAAATCTTGAACGTAAATAAACCTCATCTCTAGGTAAAATAAATATCCTCTGCTTGCAGAATCATATATGATTGTCGTTCTTCCATGGATGAAATAAACGTCCATGGTCATCCTTTTTTCATTCATATATTAGGTAAAATAACTTTTTAAATCAATTTAGGTTTTGCTATCAAGAATAAAGATTTTGATGAACGAAAAACTTTTATTGAATGGTGGTCAGCAGAAAGGCGTGACCCCAATATTACAGTGTTGGAAAATAATAGAGATTACATCAAGGGAATAACATCTTGCTCTCCCTAAGCTACCGAGGATATCCCGAGTTCTAAGCGAAGTACTTTTTGACAGCGTCCGTATTCACCGGGCGGGTGATCTCTTCTCCGTCCATTGTTGCTAACATCAAAGCACCTCCGGACAAAACCTTTCTTACTACGTATGGTCCATCATAGTTCGGGGCCCATTTTCCTCTAACGTCGGTGAGGAAAGACTGGATCTTCTTGAGCACGAGGTCGCCTTCTCTGAATACGCGGGGTCAAACTTTCTTGTCAAATGCCTTATTCATCTTCTGCTGATACAACTGCCCGTGGCATAGCGCCGCCATCCTCTTTTCTTCGATTAAGTTCAACTGATCATATTTGTTCTGGCACCACTCAGCTTCTGATAACTTTGCATCCATCAAAATCCTCATAGAAGGAATTTCCACTTCTATCAGGAGTACAACTTCCATACCGTAGACAAGTGAAAATGGAGTTGCCCCAGTTGATGTGCGCACCGTCGTACGATATCCATGCAAGGCGAACGGGAGCATTTCATGCCAATCTTTATAAGTGACAACCATTTTCTGAATGATCTTCTTGATATTCTTATTGGCAGCCTCAACAGCCCCATTCATCTTTAGTCTGTAAGGGGAAGATTTATGATACTCTATCTTGAATTCTTCGCATAATTCTTTCATCATTCTGTTATTCAAATTGGACCCATTATCTGTAACAATTCTGCTCGGCACACCATATCGGCAGATAAGCTGATTCTTGATAAATTTGACAACCACATGTCGCGTTACATTAACGTAAGAAGCTGCTTCGACCCACTTGGTAAAATAATCAATGGCTACCAAGATGAATCGGTGTCCATTAGATGTTTTTGGCTCTATCCTACCGATCATATTAATTCCCCACATAGAGAATGGCCACGGGGATGAAATAACATTCAACAAAGTCGGAGGCACATGAATTTTATCTGCGTAAATCTGACACTTGTGACATTTTCTAGCAAACTTGTAACAATCTGATTCCATCGTGATCCAATAATAACCAGCTCTTAGCAGTTTCTTAGCCATGGAATGTCCATTGGCATGGGTGCTAAAGGATCCTTCGTGAATTTCCGTCATTAATGAATCTGCTTCCTGTTTGTCGACACATCTCAGCAAGACCATGTCAAAATTTCGTTTGTATATAACACGTTGTTGCTCAAAAGAAAACTCCCGGCCAACCTTCTCAAAGTCTTCTTATCTTTGTTGGAAGCTCCCAAAGTATATTCTTGAGTTCTAAGGAATACTTCAATGTCATGGTACCAGGGTTTTCCATCTCCAACCTCCTCGACGGCAAAGATATAGGCGGGTCTGTCAAGACGTTTTACTTCAATCCGAGGACACTTGTTACGGTGAAAATTGGATACCAAGCTATTAAATTAACTTGAATATTAATTCTTTTTACAACCGGACTTTATTTTATCCAAAGGAAAGGTCTAAAGAAGGAAAAACCTTTTTCGCGATGTAACGACAACGCTTAAGAGATTCGGGGATCGGGGGTTGGTTATACCTAGGGAAGGTGTTAGCACCCTAAGCATCTGTAGTACTCTACAGGAACCTTTTGTTTGATTGATTGCTAAGTTTGTGAAAATGTTCTATGGATTTAGGATGGGGAGTTGAGTGTAAAGACCTAATTGGTTGTCTAAGTTTGCTCGCAAAGACGTCGCATCTTCTGCCTACGTATCCTGACTAGGATAGAATCAGAGCAATCGTAGTTCACCTCACAAGGGAAGAAGAACACTTGATTATGATAAAGGTTCAAGGGGGTAACAAACATGACAATGTTTGTGTGGAGTTTGACAAAACTCCCTAATCTAAGTTGTAATATTCAAAAGGGGAAATAAGAAATCATGACAACGATTCTTACACGGAGTTGACAAACTCTTTCCTAGGGTTCTAGTTGAAGAACACTCCTAGTACAGGTGGGTTTCTTAGACTTGAAGCAAAGTCTAATGGCTTCTAATCTAGGGTTAAAGTGACTTAACAAAGTTAAGAGAGGGATGAGGGATGTATCCATGACATGAGGGTCAAATGGACAGACTTTTCCTTTGGAAGTATACAGGAGAGGCAACTGGATGAGAGCTAACAAGCTTCATCACTTGGGGGAAGAGAACAACAAGAAAATTAACAACATAATAAAGATACATTCATGGTGACAACCATTAAATGAGTATATAAGATTGATAAGCATAAAAAATGCATTGATGACAATCAAAGCAGGTAAGCAGAACAGGAACTGTGACGACAGATCGAGTTAAATTAAGCTAACAGATGAAGTAACATGAACATGGTAATAACCAAAGATGAAGTCCTAACATTTTAACAATCATTTAAGAATGATAATGCAAACAAGTATCACAAATAATTATAAGTACATCAGGAGAAAATTCATCTGCATACGTCAAAACGATCACAGAAAATACACAACTTGCACATAGTCAAAAGAGATGAAAAATTATGCAAACATGGAAATAAAAAATATGACATGAAATTAGACATCAAGATGAACACAATGAAAAAATAATGGGTGAAAAATGATTAAAATTGAGAGAGATATGATTTTTCAAAGTTTGGTAAAAAATGACAAAAAATAATAAAAGAGTTGCCCTCCTCAGGGGTCGAACTCAGGCTCGCTTGGTACAAGGCGTGTTTAGGCATAATGGTCTTACCACTGGGGTGGCTATACATCCGTTGATGAAAGCCACCCCATAAATATATATGGGATGAAAAGCTAGTTGACTTGGGCAATAATAACACTCAAAAAGTGGTTTACAACCTTCTCGATTCTTAACCAAACAGGATGAAATTTATATGAATCTTGACCATAAAAATACAAGGATCATGATGGTGCACTTAATTTTCTGAGATTCTTCTTCTATTTAAAAATTCGATAGTGTGTGTGCTTGAGAACTTGAAAATGCATTTTGAAGTGAACCACTTGTTTCAACCATCTTTAATTCAAACCAAAGGTACATACAGTCCAAGTATATGATAATGAATGATCTGAACACCTAAACCAAGCTCAAGGCAAACAGTTTATGAAAATGACATGTCAAGTTGCAATTTTGCTTTGAAAGATGCATTTTGAAATGAGCAGCTCGTGACAGCTGGTTTCAATAACAAAGAATCATGCAAACAGCTCATAAATGATCAATGCAAAGTTTTCCAACATGAATTTAATGCAGGACAGGTTTATATGGAAAGTTGGCATACCAAGTTGCAAGATGAGTTTTTGATGCATACATGAGAATGTGCAAATCAGCCTTTATGCAAAATTAGACAAAATAGATCACTCATACACTTCTCAAATACGAAAACACACATGTTCATGTTCAAAAATTCAGCCTACCACAGCCTGTGCCAAAATGTTGTTTTCAAAATGCTTTTTGATCCTTTGACTGTGTAATGCTAACACAACAAGTTAATGCAACTACATTGGTGATTGAAAATGGTTTTCTCATATCTAAAGCATGATGATGGAAATGTATCAAAGCTCAATTTGTTCAAAAAAACTCAAAACATGAATTTGATGTAAAGATGCCAAGGCTGTTAACTGCATTTTGGTGTCTAGCATTGGGGAGTTTTTTTATCGGTTCAAGTTCAATAAAAGGACAAGATGGAACAATGCAAACAGATGCAAAAACACTAAACCAGAACTACCCCTATCCCAAGCATTTCAAATAAAACAACATTATTATCAACAATATGGCAAACTGATAAAAACAGATTTAAAAAGCAGTTATGGTCATCACCAAAATATCCTAACTTGACACAGCCTATTACCAGCCAAGAGCTCAAAAAATGAGTTTTACTGTGATTCCCAAATGCAGGTCAGCCTTCTCACATGAGCCTCCACAACAACTAATTATCAAGCCTTAAAAAGAGGGCCCTTACAGTAGGGCAAAGCTTCATTATGCCAACAGCCTCAAAACAAACCAAAGCAGACAAAGAGTAACTGAAGAAGATAGCCAACGCTAAACAGCAGTCACAGCACCATACCAACCTGTCAACCAACAACCTACAAACTAAATCCTAAAGGCCTACTGCTGCAGTCCAGAGATACTAGACCAATCACCAAGAAAAAGGAATCTCAAGGTTTAAGCTAGGTAAACATCAACTGGTTCATTCAAGTACATCAAGCCAAAGCCAAACTGGTCCAAAACAAAGGCATCTCATCAATACTGCAACTTTTTAATCCACGCAACCTGCCAACTCCAAACAAGCTTTGAACAGTCAGTCAACTTAGCAGATGCAAACCAAAGCCAGCCTCACCATTTACCAAGTCAGAGCTGACTGGTTCTTCAAGAAGGGAAGCCTTAATCACATAATTGCAAATCAAATTTTCATAACAAAATTGGTTTCACAGCACCAATGCAAGTAGCAATCTGAAGTTTACAAGGTTTGAGTTATTCTACACCAATATCCCATGTCATCCCACTTTGCCCAAAACAAAGGCCTGCTGTGTTTCCAAAAACTTTCCCCAAAGCAAAATGACTAATGTTAGCAGCCCCCCACTTCATACTGCTATAAATAACAACCTTCCAGCTAAGCACTCCTAGACACCCCCCTCCAAGGCCAATTCCCACAGGGCAGCTATGAGAACCAAACAAAGTAAACAGATGCAATATGGATAAAGTCTCACCAACCAAAACAAGCCTTCAACTACAACTGATCAAATCAGGGCAGCCTACAAAATCTCCAAGGCATCTGATCAGCAACAAAAAGTCCTCATAACAGCTCAATATCTCATCAAAAATATGACCAATATTCTCATGATCCAAAACCCAATACCAAGTTGAGAATCCAATTCCACACTAGCAGCCCTTTGCCAATCATGGGAACTGGCAGCAGGTCCCTCATATCAGAGCCCTTTGCTCCCTTTTTTTTTCCAAACTCAAATTGCTTATAACAATAATCAAACTCAAAAGCTAACTAGACCTCACTAAAATGGCTCAGCACTAAACCACCCTAAACCTACTAACAGCCCTGTGATGCTCCAACAAAACTCACCAAAAAAAAAGGGGATCAAAACAGTCCTCTTGAAAGAACACATCTACCAAAGCATTACCTAAAATCAGGGTTCTAGGTTGAGGCAAACCAAGCATGTTGGTCAAGAATACAAATGAAGTGAGCAACAGTAAAACTAAAACCACATCAAAAATCAATTATAGCACCACAACAGTTTCAACCTATGTTCTAGCCAAAAGCATGAGTTAACAACCTATGTTCCAAAACTGTTTTGACAGGACATACCAATGTTTAAGACTTGACCAGAACAAGCTAAGCATACATGTTAATGTTCATCAAATCTTAACATCCATCAACAACCAAGTGGTCATGAAAATCACTAAAAAGCTCATAGCTCATATTTCTCCATATTGCTCAAAAATGCCAATGTATGGGAAAATGATGCAAAGGGAAATGTTTATAAGCTACATACCTCTTGTAGACTTTGTTGAACAAGCTAGAATAATCAAGAAACCCAGAGAACTTCAATCTTCCTTTTTGCCTTGAGTCTTTTCTTTCTCTTTGAAGCAATGTGCAAATATGATGACAAATGGAGAAATGAAATCCACCAACGAGTTCCAACACTTTGGACAGTTGAGAAACAATATATGAGAGGTTTTAGGATGATTGGAACACCAAGGAAATGCTTAGAACAAGATTTGGTAGAATTTGTGGCTTTTGGTCAAAGTAACTTGGTGATGAAGTTGACTTTTTGAATGGTGAGGTTTTTTAGTGGTTTAAGGTCTTAGATACCTTTTATATCATACTTAGAGATTGTGTGGATGGTTGTTGAGGTGTTTGAATGTAGAGAAATGAATTTGGCAGCCTTGGTAGCAAGACAGATTTTTGGGGTTTTTTGTGAAAAAGTGACTTTGTGGTTTTGAAGCAAGGAGTGGAAATAATGCAAGCTTTCAATTTCTCTGGTTTTTAGAATTGATATTTGTGTTGGAAATGAAGTGGTGAGGGTTCTATTTATAGGCAAGGAAGTGGCTTGGGGCAGATTTGAAGATTTCATCACTTTGAAGAAAGGTTTTTTACTTATTAGATGAAACCTCCACAAGAGGGTTTTCTTGGCTAATAGGCAAGCCTCATTAGTCAAGCAAATGATGAGTTTTAGATGGCTAAATTCAGGCTAGAGGTATAGGCTTGTGGCTGGTTCAGAATCACTTTTACACCTCATGCTTGTTTTTCACTTTTGAATGCAAGTTGCAAAGCAACTTGCAAGCCACTTGCTTTGGCTTTGGAGATTTCAAATTTCTGCATAATCCTTGGTTCTTTCATGCTACAAACACCTCACATATCAGATACAACATGTTTCACAAGCTGAGATTGGCCAACTTTGATGAAAGAATGAATTCTTGAATTTTGACAATGTGGGACTAAAGTAAAAAACCACCAACTTGCCATGACCATAACTTTCAGCTCACAAATCCTTTTGAGATGTGCTAGTACTTTTTAGAAAGCCCTCAAATAGCTATAAAACATTCATGTTTTTATGAGTTTCAATTTCCCAAAGGAACTTGGCCAAAAAGTCTCCCAAAGTTGCTAAAAAATGAACTTAAAAGTGAAATTTCTCCAAGTCTTTTTCCCTTATAGAAATGAATTTGATCATAACTCCAAATCTATGCATTTTATGATCATGGACCACTTAGGGACTTTTGTAGGACTTGTCAAGAGCTTCCAAATGAGCTTTGAACCAACTCAATTGGATGTGTGGTTAAGGAGTTATGGTTTAACCCATTTCAAAACCCTAATTTCCCGATTTTTCGATTACTCCTTCATCCTTGATCCAATGGTCATGAAAATTCATATGCAAGTCCAATATGACATAAGGAACAATTTTTTTCACAACTTGAAGTCCAATTCCTAAAATTTGGAGAGTTGACTTTTCGGTCAACTGTACGACCGATCGGTGACTACCGAGTCGCCTGTTGACATTCTGGACCTCCTGAGACTTTGAAACTTCTTGAGTGAAATTTATTAAGCTATATGAACTTCATGGATCATAATCTCACCATTAAAACACCTTCCAACATCAAAGTCAAACTACAGTTGACTTTTACTTGTCAGAAACCCTAATCGGGTGCCCTGAAATACACTCTTCTTGATGCCGGGGTAACAACCTCAAATTGGATTCTCAATTGACATTATATGATACCCTTGACCTTGTTTCATAATTGAATGATCCCAAAACATTGACTAATCACACCCTTGAAGTTTTGATTTTGACTGCACGAAACCCTGATTCATCTGTAATTTGACAAAGACAAACTTGCACTGGGTTAAGGTTAGATAATTCATGAGTATGCTCCTAAAATGGTAATGAGAATCTAAGGGGATAAAATTTGGGGTGGAACAGTTGCCCCTATTTAAATATCTTCACTAGATGGAACTGGGAGATGATGATCCTCGTAGAATCGCAGTGAAAGGTATTTAAATATAGAAAACTGAAAATTTTGTCCCTTAGATCCGATGATATGCAAAAGGACAGGTCATGATATGCCATGAATTCTAAATGATGCTTCATGATGCTTGGATGCAAGACATATGCAGAAGACAGAAAACAAAACAACGAGTAACCACTCGTGGGGACCTGGTATTGTGGATCCGACACTGGGGGAAAACCGAGATATTACAAACAATAGTTCAAAACATGACCAGTGGTAACTGAGAGGGAAATTTCACATGAGGATGCTCAAAGTCCAATGAAGATGACAATCTCACTAGGGAAAAGCAAACACTTCACCGGGGAAAGAAGTAGATTTCCACCGGGGACAAGAGTGGCTTTTTACTGGGGAAATTAAAAACACGAACCTCACTGGGGATGATCATATGAGGAGCTTCCTATAGTGAAGAGTTCAAACGGGATCTTCAGGAATGGACTAGAAACAAAAGACAAAACCTATTGGGGATACTAGTGACGACTAGATCTCCGAGACTTGTCTGGGAAAAAGATCTCGTTGGGGATAATGATGTCACCCAGTTTTAATAAGTGGCTCAAACAGTGTTAGTAACCACTAGACTTTCCGTAGGTAATGGTGACGACCAACCGGGGGTAATAACAAATGAGATTTCTCAAATCCAGTCGATAACACGTAAGATTTCGACTGGGGAAATTGGTGATGACTGAGACAGCCTATGTCCCATTAGTGGAATTCTAATGAAACCTTATAAAAATACAGAAAAATTTGAAATTTTTAAAGGACAATACTTAATTATTTAAAAACATACTGTTTCACATACATATGCTTCAAATATATTTTACAGAGTTTGACACCGTTAAGACTAGCGGCCTTGCCACATAGATAAAACATAAAATAAAAGTACAGAAAGGAAACCAAAAAGAAAGCATACCAAAAGGGACCTCCTAAGTCCAACAAGACTGACACTTATACTGACTGTAGTAGTAGGGATGTGATTAGCGTTTGACAAAACACTAACAGCTCCCAATCTAGATGTTATAGTAACACATCTCCACGTCACTTCATATCCTTTCCTTCTGAGTTGTCGGGAAGTACGCAAGATTCGAGCTCATCGTCTGATCGTCATAAAATAATCCAAAATGCAAAACAAAATGACACAGGGCTAAGATTCATGTACAAGTTTAAAAGTGGGAATGAATGTGTAAAATAATAATATATATGGAAACCATATTTATACAAACAAGCGTATCTTATACCCACAATTACATATACTTTATTTATTCTAATGCATCCCTGAACTATATGCTGACTCAGGCCACTAAACGCTGTCAATGATATCTATCCCATTTACCAAGATCAGATATCACTAGACCACATGCCACCAACGTACTCCCAATTACCAAGAGCTACGCCACCTAACTTCACATGGAGCCTAGGTGTTATAAGTCGATCGTCCCTGAGAATTCAGGCCAAGAACCTTGTCTTGCCTAGCATGCATAGATAATAATCCCCGTCGGGATTGCAGGCGACTGATCAACCTCGTGCGTCCCATACCGCACGGCGGTGGACTTACACATTCCTTAATGCAAGTCTATATGATCACTCACTCATCTTGTGGCAACTCTTAGCCATAAGTATTAAGTTAATAATGGGGAATTATCGTATCAACTTTTCAAGTTATACTTATTATCTAGATACTTAGGTTGAGTACCAAATCCATCCAATGTCTTGCCATATTTGATCTTTGTCCTTACATAATAAGTTCAGTTTGTATAATGGGTAATTGTATGGTTAACTTCCCAGGTAAGAGAGGTGGACTGTAAACGGCATAGTCGACCAAGTCTTTCCTTAGCCAGAACCCAACCAAATATAACTACTCATTGTATCCAACTTTCCTTATGTTAATGGGGATCAATTACTTAATATCTAGCAATGTTTTTCTCTCATTAACCGATTATTTCCTTAATCTATCAATCACAATCATTCAAGTATAAATAAAATAAACAATTATAAAATTAACCGAATAATGCAAGCACAATACAATACCAAATTGTCAAAGATTATTCCTATGATAATTAATTAAGGCCGGCGTAACCTCGCCTAGTGATTTGTGAAAATCATTATTTGAGAATAGGCTCTCCTTAATTATTTATCGCTAGTAGGGCTTAGGTCACCACTACACACATATATATTAAGTTATTTTACGCTAACCGTCCCAATCGTATACGAAATCTTGCCCCCACCTTTTGTTGAGTGTTGTTGAAAGTCCACAAGTGTTGTCTTCGATCTTTGCCAAGAACCTAATTTACGATAACCGTTGGATTGTACGAAATTTATGAAATAATTAGAATATAATTTATGGTTAATTGAACATAATCCCGTTATAACTTGAAATATTTATTTATTTAAATATATCATAATAACCTCCAAAATAATTATTAAATTCAAATATAAATTATATTATACCTCCTTTTGAATTTGTTTGTTTTAGAAAATTGTCAAGAGTATATTTCTAATAACATTTAAATTATAATAAAATTTGGGCATTATAACGACTTAAAATGGTAAAATTTATTTTGGACTTTATAAGTTCAATATATCGACGTCTGAACGGAATTTGCATAGAAAATTTAAAATAACCTTTATATAAATAACATAATTAAAATAATATAATTAAAATAAAATGGACATTATAACGGCTTACCGATTACTTATGAAAATGATTTGGGCAGAACTTTGACGTATAAAACTCCCTTGAAACTTTAGAAGAACTTTTACCACAAAATACTCTAAAGGTTACGAACCGATATCGTGGGAACTTCGATAACTAAAACTAATATTGCTATATGAAGAAATTAGAGAAGGAAAGAAGTAAAGAAGTAAGAAAGATGATTTGTGATTGAATGAATGAAAATGGGGTGGAAGAGACCCCTATTTATACTAGTTGTAAAATATTAAAATAACATAATTTATCATCTTTTGCCCATACCTTCCAACTTTTCAACTCTTGCTAGTAAATATGTCTCTATCAAATATTTACTAATCTTTCATCAATAGTGCTTTAGGTGTTCTAGTATGACTTTGTGAAAATAATTTATGACAAAGGTATGGGAGCTTGATTTCATGACATAATATTATGTAGGATATTAATAGAAAATGAGATATATATTTCTTTTATAAAAAGTAAAATGTTAATAATATTAATAATAATAAAAATAGTAAAAAGGATAGTTATTTGATATTTTTATTGTCTTAAGATTATTTTATTTATTAATTGGTTTATAGAGTAAAATGATAATATTCAAATAAAATAAAATCAATTAATAATAACAAAACAAGAACAACAATAATGATAATAATAATATGAATAATTAATTAACTTAAAGTTAAGGGTTTTAAGTACCAATTTAAATTTCAAAGTTTAGTTTATAAAATGAAACGATGATATTCAAATTGAAGAATAAAAGTAATAAATATAAAAAGTAATTAATTAATAAATTAATTATTATAAGTGTTAGTTTCAACATTTAATTTTTAATAACTAGCATTGTTAAAATCTCAAATCTAACTAGATATATTATTTAGTGTATGGAAAAATTAGGATGTTACATTACCACCCCCCTTAAAAGAAATTTCGTCCTCGAAATTTAGCGTACCTAAAACATATGTGGATACTTCTGACGCATGTCTTCTTCTCTTTCCCAAGTAGAATCACCAGTTACATCATCCCACACGACTCTAACCAATGGTATTTGCTTTCCACGAAGTTCTTTAATACGATGATCTAAGATCTTGACAGGTATAGCCTCATATTCCAAATTATCTCTAAGTTCCACAGTTTCAGGCTCAATGACATGTGAAGGGTCCGGATAATACTTCCTCAGTTGTGATACATGAAATACATCATGAAGATTAGACAAGTTTGGCGGCAAAGCAATGTGATACGCTACAGGTCCAATCCGCCGTAGAATTTGAAAAGGCCCGATAAACCTTGGTGTTAACTTCCTAGTTTTGATTGCTCGTGCAATTCCCGCCCTAGGAGTTACCCTAATGAACACGTGATCTCCTGCCTCGAACTCCAAAGGTCTTCTCCTCTTATCATTATAACTCTTTTGACGGTCCTGTGCTGCCTTCATTTTTTCTCTAATAAGTTTAACCTGATCTGTCGTTTGTTGCACGAATTCTGAACCCAATATTTTATTTTCTCCAACCTCATACCAACATAAAGGTGTACGACACTTTCTTCCGTATAATGCTTCATATGGAGCCATGCCGATACTTGAGTGAAAACTATTGTTGTAAGTAAACTCAATCAATGGTAAGAACTCGTCCCAACTTCCTTTGTGTTCAAGAGCACAAGCTCTCAACAAATCCTCTAACGATTGAATCGTCCTCTCAGACTGGCCATCCGTTTGGGGATGATAAGCTGAACTTAACCTCAGTTTTGTTCCTAACTCTAAATGCAACTGATGCCAAAAATTTGATGTGAATCTGGGATCTCTATCACTGACTATACTTGAAGGTATTCCATGCAATCTAACAATCTCCTTTACATATACCTGAGCTAGTCTCTCTAATTTAAACGTCTGGTTGATGGGAATGAAATGTGCACTCTTTGTCAACCTATCAATGATCACCCAAATTGCATCATGTTGTTTCTGAGTCTTAGGCAAAGCGGTTACAAAATCCATGGCTATTCCGTCCCACTTCCACTCTGGAATATCTAAAGGTTGTAGCAATCCGGCTGGCTTCTGATGTTCAATCTTTGCCTTCTGACATACCAAGCAACTTTGAACATATTCTGCTATATGTCTCTTCATTCCAACCCACCAAAACATTTTCTTCAAGTCTTGATACATCTTTGTGGCTCCTGGATGAAAACTCAACTTACTTTTGTGGCCCTCTTCCAAAATCAACTTTTGAATATCCTGATTTTGAGGTACACACAACCTTTCTTTAAACCTTAGGATTCCATCACTCCTTATGTTAAACTCTCCATTTTGACCATTTCTTATATTTTCCTTTATGCTCACTAGACGGTCATCAAGTTGTTGTTCATCTTTGATCCATTTCAGAAATTCATTAGACACGACAATAGCGCCTATGAATATACTTCCTTCATTGTGATGTACTCCTAAGTTTAAATCCACGAATTTGTCAATCAACTCTTCTTCCTTCAACATCATTGCAGATACATGAAGTTTCTTTCGACTCAAAGCGTCTGCTACAACATTGGCCTTTCCGGGATGATATTGCAACTCAAAATCATAGTCCTTCAAGAATTCCATCCAGCGCCTTTGTCTCATGTTTAAATCTTTCTGATCAAATAAATGCTTCAGGCTTTTGTGATCACTTAACACAGTGAACTTTGATCCATAAAGATAATGCCTCCAAATCTTTAAGGCAAACACAATTGCCGCTAACTCTAGGTCGTGAGTTGGGTAGTTCCTCTCATGCACCTTCAATTGTCTTGATGCATAAGCTATCACTTTCCTTTCTTGCATCAACACACACCCAAGACCTTGATATGACGCATCACAATACACATCAAAATTTCCTAATGGGTCTGGTAAGATGAGTATTGGTGATGAAGTCAATCTTTCCTTTAGCTTCTGAAAACTTTCTTCACACTCTTTAGTCCATTCAAAGTTTTTACCTTTCCTCGTTAACTGAGTCATGGGCAAAGCGATCTTTGAAAATCCTTCAATGAACCTCCGATAATATCCAGCTA
Source organism: Lathyrus sativus (assembly GCA_963859935.3). Classification (NCBI taxonomy): domain Eukaryota; kingdom Viridiplantae; phylum Streptophyta; class Magnoliopsida; order Fabales; family Fabaceae; genus Lathyrus; species Lathyrus sativus. The sequence goes on along the minus strand of OZ012740.1, from coordinate 505,583,892 downwards.
GTCCAAGAAAACTTCGAATCTCGCCAACATTCTTTGGACTCTCCCACTTTGTTATTGCTTCGACTTTACTTGGGTCTACTGCAATACCTTCTTTACTAATTACATGACCAAGAAATTGTACCTCCTTCAACCAAAATTCACATTTCGAGAATTTCGCGTACAATTGAAGGTCCTTTAATATCTGTAGCACAATTCTCAAATGTTCTCTGTGCTCTACCTCATTCTTGGAATAAATCAGAATGTCATCAATGAAAACTACAACAAATTGATCTAAGTATGACCTAAAGATCCTATTCATGTAATCCATGAATACTGCTGGAGCATTAGTCAAACCAAATGGCATAACTAAGTACTCATAGTGTCCATAACGGGATCTAAAAGCTGTTTTTGGAATATCATCTTCCTTCACCCTGATCTGATGATATCCAGACTTCAAGTCAATCTTTGAGAATACTGATGCTCCTTTTAACTGATCCATCAAGTCGTCGATTCTAGGCAAAGGATACTTGTTTTTCACAGTGGCTTTATTGAGTTGTCTGTAATCCACACAAAGTCTAGAAGAACCATCCTTCTTCTTCACAAACAAGATTGGAGCTCCCCATGGCGATACACTTGGTCTAATAAATTCTTTCTCTAACATCTCGTCTAATTGTTTCTTTAACTCCGCAAGCTCTGAGGGTGACATTCGATAAGGAGATATAGAAATTGGTCCAGTTCCTGGAACCAAGTCTATAGAAAATTCCACTTCCCTAACCGGTGGTAAACCTGGAACTTCTTCTGGAAAGACTTCCGGGAATTCACAGACTACGGGAAAATTTTCCACACTAGGGGTTTCTCCTACTGACATGGAGAATAGCATCATAAAACTTTGAGTGAGGGTTTCAGCTTTGCTGATTTCTCCACTATCTTCTCCAAATGTAAAAATTTTCTCCTTGCATCTCAAGTTGACATCGTTGGCTGATAACCAATCCATTCCTAAGATGACATCTAGGTCTTGTAGCGGGAGTACCACAAGATCTACTAAGAATCTTCTATTTTCTAAGATTATTGGACAGTCTACACAGACTGAATAAGTTACCATTCTTTCTCCCGAGGGAGTTGTGATAGTCAACTTATAATCGTGATCAACAATTTCGAATCCCAAAAATTCAGCACAAGAGGTAGATATAAAAGAATGTGTAGCTCCTGAATCGAATAAAACTGATACCAACTTATCTCCAATTAAACACATACCTTGAATTAACCCAGCTGACTTTGAGATCTCAGCTCCTCTAATTGTAAATACTCTTCCTGTGGTTGGCTTATTTTGATTCTGAGGTCTCTGACCAACACTTGGGCCTCCATTTCTTGCTCTCCCTATGTTGTTATTGTTTATTAGGCCGCTCCTCTGGCCTGTTGGTTGACTTTGTCCTTGGGGACAATCTTTGAGAAAGTGGCCTTTCTGACCACAGCGAAAACAAGTTCCAATATTTCTATTTGGACAATCTTTGTTAAGATGTGCCCCTCCACAGCTGTAACACTTGAACATTAACCTTCTAGAATCCTGGTTATGATAAGGTGTAGGCCTTTGATATGGCCTACCCCCTCGTTGGATTCTTCCTCCGTGGCCTCGGTTAAAGTGGCCCTTGTGATTGTTGTTTTGGGTTGATCCTCCTGATCCATATTGATTCTTCCTATTGTCAATCCCTTCCAACTCCAGACACCTTTCTACTAGCTCACCAAAGCGCATAATATGCAGAGGTAAAACTGCCCTCTGGATATCATATTTCAATCCATCTTGATACTTTTCACACATCCATTCTTCCCTTGGATGCAAGCGGTAAAACTCAGAATACTTTAGCAAGGATTCAAACTTCCTAGTATATTCTCCCACCGTCATCACACCTTGACGTAGATTCTGAAATTCTCTCTCCTTCTCTTTCCTACATAACTTTGGAAAATACTTCCCCAAAAATTCTTCTTTGAACAAGGTCCAATTGATTTCTCTTCCTTCCTCTTCCAATAATCTATACTTTCCTCTCCACCAAGCTTCAGCATCGCCTGTCAGCATGAATGTTGCATAACCAACCCTTCTATTCTCTCTACAGTGAGTGAAAGAAAATATCTTCTCCATTTCTTGCAACCATTTCTCAGCACCCTCCGGATTAAAGTCACCACCAAACTGTGGTGGTTTTCCTTTCAGAAACGAGTTCAATCCTGTATCCTCATGCACCATTTCCCTTTGTTGTTGCTGAAAGAGTTGATGATCTCGAGTGATTTGCAGGATTTGAGCATTTTGTTGTGTTTGAACTAACACAGCTGCAGCAAGTTCACGAACATCTCGAGTGTCAGCTTGAGAGTTCGTTCCAGTTTGGGAATGATCTTCTCGTCCAATGGGAATGGTAGGTGCTCCTTCAGGAGTAACTTCATCACTCGCATTCCTACGTATACCTCTAGTAGTGCCTCTAGCAGCACTCCTACCACGCCTCGCACCTCTGACGTTCTGAACCATAACTTCCTGAAAAGGAATAGTTATTAGGTTCAATCATTCACAAGACATAAAGAACATAACAATTATGTATATTTATATCCCAATGAATGATTCATCGATAAGGATTTTTATCAAGTCTCCCACAGGCAAGGGATAATTGTGTCTAAAATGTTGAATTAATATCTTAAATATAACTAGAATTCAGGAAAACATAATCAACATTTAATGTATAAACAAAAATGTATCAATTTATTTAATAACAACGATTACAAAAATCGTGACCATGTCTCATTCAAAAACCTCTACTTGTAAACCAAGCTAAGACTAATAGTGGTAAAACTATAATTATCATTATTGCTACGAAATCTTTACCTAATTCTTCATGCTTGATGATACCAATAACAAACAAAATAATGACAAGAAGAGTGATGAATAAAAGAAAGGATTTAGCCATTTGAAAGGTATAGATAAATATTTAGGAATTGATATGAAAATAATGGATGGGTGTGAAGTATTTATAAAGTGAATTTTGTGAAGTGTCCGTTACGTTACCGTTGGGTTTGTGACCGTTGGGGAGGAAAAATAAAGTGTGCTAAATAAGTTTCCTAGACCATTATACTAGAAGGCTCTCAAGATGAAGACTCAATGCACAGAAGAAAAGTTATCATCCAGTTTGGAATCCAACTTGATACAGTCAGTATAATTCTAGACACTTACGGTCCGAGCTGAATCGACCAGCTCTGATACCATTAAATGAGACAGCCTATGTCCCATTAGTGGAATTCTAATGAAACCTTATAAAAATACAGAAAAATTTGAAATTTTTAAAGGACAATACTTAATTATTTAAAAACATACTGTTTCACATACATATGCTTCAAATATATTTTACAGAGTTTGACACCGTTAAGACTAGCGGCCTTGCCACATAGATAAAACATAAAATAAAAGTACAGAAAGGAAACCAAAAAGAAAGCATACCAAAAGGGACCTCCTAAGTCCAACAAGACTGACACTTATACTGACTGTAGTAGTAGGGATGTGATTAGCGTTTGACAAAACACTAACAGCTCCCAATCTAGATGTTATAGTAACACATCTCCACGTCACTTCATATCCTTTCCTTCTGAGTTGTCGGGAAGTACGCAAGATTCGAGCTCATCGTCTGATCGTCATAAAATAATCCAAAATGCAAAACAAAATGACACAGGGCTAAGATTCATGTACAAGTTTAAAAGTGGGAATGAATGTGTAAAATAATAATATATATGGAAACCATATTTATACAAACAAGCGTATCTTATACCCACAATTACATATACTTTATTTATTCTAATGCATCCCTGAACTATATGCTGACTCAGGCCACTAAACGCTGTCAATGATATCTATCCCATTTACCAAGATCAGATATCACTAGACCACATGCCACCAACGTACTCCCAATTACCAAGAGCTACGCCACCTAACTTCACATGGAGCCTAGGTGTTATAAGTCGATCGTCCCTGAGAATTCAGGCCAAGAACCTTGTCTTGCCTAGCATGCATAGATAATAATCCCCGTCGGGATTGCAGGCGACTGATCAACCTCGTGCGTCCCATACCGCACGGCGGTGGACTTACACATTCCTTAATGCAAGTCTATATGATCACTCACTCATCTTGTGGCAACTCTTAGCCATAAGTATTAAGTTAATAATGGGGAATTATCGTATCAACTTTTCAAGTTATACTTATTATCTAGATACTTAGGTTGAGTACCAAATCCATCCAATGTCTTGCCATATTTGATCTTTGTCCTTACATAATAAGTTCAGTTTGTATAATGGGTAATTGTATGGTTAACTTCCCAGGTAAGAGAGGTGGACTGTAAACGGCATAGTCGACCAAGTCTTTCCTTAGCCAGAACCCAACCAAATATAACTACTCATTGTATCCAACTTTCCTTATGTTAATGGGGATCAATTACTTAATATCTAGCAATGTTTTTCTCTCATTAACCGATTATTTCCTTAATCTATCAATCACAATCATTCAAGTATAAATAAAATAAACAATTATAAAATTAACCGAATAATGCAAGCACAATACAATACCAAATTGTCAAAGATTATTCCTATGATAATTAATTAAGGCCGGCGTAACCTCGCCTAGTGATTTGTGAAAATCATTATTTGAGAATAGGCTCTCCTTAATTATTTATCGCTAGTAGGGCTTAGGTCACCACTACACACATATATATTAAGTTATTTTACGCTAACCGTCCCAATCGTATACGAAATCTTGCCCCCACCTTTTGTTGAGTGTTGTTGAAAGTCCACAAGTGTTGTCTTCGATCTTTGCCAAGAACCTAATTTACGATAACCGTTGGATTGTACGAAATTTATGAAATAATTAGAATATAATTTATGGTTAATTGAACATAATCCCGTTATAACTTGAAATATTTATTTATTTAAATATATCATAATAACCTCCAAAATAATTATTAAATTCAAATATAAATTATATTATACCTCCTTTTGAATTTGTTTGTTTTAGAAAATTGTCAAGAGTATATTTCTAATAACATTTAAATTATAATAAAATTTGGGCATTATAACGACTTAAAATGGTAAAATTTATTTTGGACTTTATAAGTTCAATATATCGACGTCTGAACGGAATTTGCATAGAAAATTTAAAATAACCTTTATATAAATAACATAATTAAAATAATATAATTAAAATAAAATGGACATTATAACGGCTTACCGATTACTTATGAAAATGATTTGGGCAGAACTTTGACGTATAAAACTCCCTTGAAACTTTAGAAGAACTTTTACCACAAAATACTCTAAAGGTTACGAACCGATATCGTGGGAACTTCGATAACTAAAACTAATATTGCTATATGAAGAAATTAGAGAAGGAAAGAAGTAAAGAAGTAAGAAAGATGATTTGTGATTGAATGAATGAAAATGGGGTGGAAGAGACCCCTATTTATACTAGTTGTAAAATATTAAAATAACATAATTTATCATCTTTTGCCCATACCTTCCAACTTTTCAACTCTTGCTAGTAAATATGTCTCTATCAAATATTTACTAATCTTTCATCAATAGTGCTTTAGGTGTTCTAGTATGACTTTGTGAAAATAATTTATGACAAAGGTATGGGAGCTTGATTTCATGACATAATATTATGTAGGATATTAATAGAAAATGAGATATATATTTCTTTTATAAAAAGTAAAATGTTAATAATATTAATAATAATAAAAATAGTAAAAAGGATAGTTATTTGATATTTTTATTGTCTTAAGATTATTTTATTTATTAATTGGTTTATAGAGTAAAATGATAATATTCAAATAAAATAAAATCAATTAATAATAACAAAACAAGAACAACAATAATGATAATAATAATATGAATAATTAATTAACTTAAAGTTAAGGGTTTTAAGTACCAATTTAAATTTCAAAGTTTAGTTTATAAAATGAAACGATGATATTCAAATTGAAGAATAAAAGTAATAAATATAAAAAGTAATTAATTAATAAATTAATTATTATAAGTGTTAGTTTCAACATTTAATTTTTAATAACTAGCATTGTTAAAATCTCAAATCTAACTAGATATATTATTTAGTGTATGGAAAAATTAGGATGTTACAATGACCAAGTTTCAAGCAGTGCCAGTAACTACTGGACTTTAAAGGGATTAATAACAACCAAGTCCGAGTACCAATGACGATTGGATTTCACGCAATGCCAGTTACGACTGGACTTTGGAAGAAAACATGGTGACGACCAAATCAGGGTATACCAACACATGTGGTTACGAGAATGTTAGCAAGCTACTAGGATTTAACTGGGGAGGTTGGTAACGACTAAACCAAAAGATACCAATAACGATTGGATTTCAAATGACGCCAGTTACGACTGGACTTCCATGGGGAAGGTTGGTAACAACCAACAAGATACCAATGACAATTGGATTTCGAACATCTGCCAGTTACGACTGGACTTAAACGGAAATCAACTAGTGACGACTAGACTTCACAGGGGATTCGCTAGTGACGACTAGACTTCACAGGGAAAAGGTTGGTAACAACCAAACCAAAAGGTAATAACGAGTGGAGTTAAGACAAGGTCAGTTACGACTGGACCTCAAGGGAAAGTATGGTGACGACCAAAAGAATACCAATGACGATTAGATTTCGAACACTACCAGTTTCGACTGGACTTTAAAGGAAAAAGGTGGTAACGACCGAATTAGGGATACCGACGAGTGGAATTAAGACAATGCCATTCACGACTGGTCTTAACAAGAAACATGGTGACGACCAAAGAACTACCAATAATGATTAGTTTCTAAAACAATGTCGGCTATGACTGGATTTTTAGGCGGAAGTTCACTAGTAGTGATCGGTCATTCACGGGGAATCGACAGATAGCATACCGAACTCGAGAGACAGAATGAATCACACTGAACCCTGGCTGAAAAGGTGTATGTAGTCTTGACAAATAGATCCACTCTCAATAGGGGAACGGAGCTTTAAACAAGCTATTCAGAGATGACAAAGTAAGTTCAAGTGCTCAGACATCTTCTGCTGGGATGAGTCTTCACATTATCATAAGAAGTTCTTTTAGAGACAGTCTTCAAGTTTTGATACCCACACATGACCAAAGGAGAATCGGCAGTTCGACTTGCTTACACTTCATTTGGGAATGTAATTGGATTGCATATCAAAGCTTTCGCTACCCTGAGGTTTCGGGGAAGTATGATTTTCCTCGACTTTTCCATGAGTTGAAGTTTTTATGCTTGTTAATCTTTTCAAGTTTTATTCAAATAATTTGACCCTAATGCTTTCAAAACTATCGTTGATCAACGAACAACATTTTGCATAACAAAGAAAATAAAGGAAATGATAAAGTTGCAAAGGAAAGAATGGCTCAAAACTGATTTTATTCAAGGATGAAATCTTGCAAATGACAAATTTTCATAGAAATTTTACTAGTGAAAAATGGCAAAGGGGACAAGGTTACATTGAATCCCATGACCAAACTATCCCTAAAGACTAAAACTCCCCAAAATCCTTGCTTCTGACGAGAGCGGTTGGAGTGAATTCTTGTAGGATCTTCTACGTTAGTGATAACTCATCTGATACAGTGAAACGCCTTTGTCCCTAACTTTTGCCTGGATCTCCCTTTCGGGTTTTCAATCCACCGGAACGCTCATTTTTGCCTAAGCCTCCCTTTCGGGTTTTCAACTTAGCGAGCTCTTATTTTTCTTTTTCTCCTTTTTCTTTTTTCTTTTCTCTTTCTTCAACCCTAACTTTTGCATAAGCCGTTCCTTTGAGTTTTTGACTTATCGGGTTCCTGTTAGGCGTAATATTTTCGTACCGCATCAAAATTCACTGGATGAGTAAGCTGCTCTCCATCCATGGTAGTGAGAATTAATGAGCCTCCTAAGAAGACGGTTTTCACAATAAATGGGTCGTCATAGTTAGGCATCCACTTTTCTCGTGCGTCTTTATGAACTGGTAAAATCTTTTTGAGTACAAGTTCCCCTTCGCGGAATTCTCGGACACGAACTTTCTTGTCAAAAGCTCTCTTGATCCTCTTCTGATATAACTGACCATGACACATTGCAGACATGCGCTTTTCGTCGATAAGATTCAACTGATCAAACCTTTCTCTCACCCATTCTGCTTCTTCAAGCTTGGTTTCCATTATGACTCTCAAAGAAGGTATCTCGACCTCAATAGGAAGTACCGCATCCATTCCATATACCAAATAAAAAGGGGTTTCCCCTGTTGAAGTGCAGACGGACGTTCTGTACCCATCCAAGGTGAATGGTATCATCTCATGCCAATCCTTGTAAGTTTTCACCATCTTTTGCAAGATCTTTTTGATGTTTTTATTCGCAGCTTCTATAGCTCCATTCATCTTGGGACGATAAGGAGAGGAATTGTGATGTTCAATTTTGAAATCATCGCACAACTCTTTCATGATTTTGTTGTTCAAATTGGTACCATTGTCCGTTATGATTCGACTTGGAATTCCATAACGACAGATAATTTCCTTTTTGATAAAACGAGCCACCACTTGTCGAGTAACGTTGGTGTAGGATGCAGCTTCAACCCACTTTGTGAAATAATCAATTGCAACCAGAATAAATCGGTGTCCGTTAGAAGTTGTTGGTTCAAATGCCCCAATCATATCGATGCCCCACATAGAGAAAGGCCATGGTGATGACAACACATTTAGCAATGTCGGTGGTATATGCATCTTGTCCGCATAAATCTGACACTTGTGACACTTTCTAGCATATTGAATACAGTCAGTTTCCAAGGTCAAACAGTAATAACCAGCCCTTAAAATCTTTTTAGACATAGCATATCCATTTGCATGAGTACCGAACATTCCTTCGTGAACGTCTTGCATTAACAACTTTGCTTCTCGTTTGTCAACACATCTAAGCAGAACCATATCATGATTTCTTTTGTTAAGCACATCATTACTGAGAAAGAAGTTGGAGGCTAATCGTCTCAGAGTTTTCTTGTCAAGTGACGTAGCATCTGCTGGATACTCTTGTTTCAAGAGGTAATTCTTTATGTCATAGAACCATGGTTTATCATCAGTCTCCTCTTCGACCATCTGACAGTAGGCGGGCTCAGTCTTGCATTCGATTCAGATGAGAGTGGCATCATTGACATCCCTGACTTTCCACATTGAGGCTAACATGGCTAGGGCATCGGCAATGTGATTTTCAGATCTCGGAACATGCTTGAAGGTGATTTCATCGAAACACTCCATCATCTTGACAATGTAGGCTCTATAAGGGATCAAATTCTCATGTCTAGTTTCCCATTCTTCAGTAACCTGATAAATAACTAAAGCTGAATCCCCACTGACTTCAAGAAGTTTGATTTTGAGGTCGATAGCTGCCTCGAGGCCGATAATGCATGCTTCATATTCGGCGATATTGTTTGTGCAGTAAAAATCCAACCTGGCTGTGAATGGGGTGTAGCCACCTTCCGGATTCATTAAGATGGCGCCCACGCCATGCCCACTGTAGTTGGAGGAACCATCAAACATCATTTTCCACGGAAGACTTTCCTGTGGACTTTTATCAAGATCTGGCTCTTCACACTCTTTTACTAACATGATGTCTTCATCTGGGAAATCAAATTTGAGAGACTTATAATTTTCCACTGGTTGATCTGCAAGATATTCTGACAAAACACTACCCTTGATAGACTTCTGGGCTACATACTGGATGTCGTATTCTGATAATAACATATGCCAAAGGGCGAGTCTTCCAGTCTGAGCAGGCTTCTCAAAAATATATTTTATTGGATCCATTTTTGAAATCAACAAAGTGGTATGACAAATCATGTATTGCCTCAAACGTTTGGCCGCCCATGCCAAAGCACAACAAGTTTTCTCCAGAAGCGAGTATCGGCTTTCACAATCAGTAAACTTCTTACTTAAATAATAGATAGCATGTTCTTTTCGTCCAGACTCATCCTGCTGACCTAACATACAACCCATTAAATTCTCAAGCACTGTCAAATACATGAAGAGAGGTCTTCCTGGAACAGGAGGTATTAAGATCGGAGGCTCTTGTAGGTAACCCTTGATCTTATCAAATGCTTGCTGACAATCTGAATTCCAAACAACCGTCTGGTCCTTGCGTAATAATTTGAAGATGGGCTCGCAAGTAGGCGTCATATTGGAAATAAATCTGGATATGTAGTTCAATCTTCCAAGAAAACCTCTGACTTGCTTTTCTGTTTGTGGGGTTGGCATGTCTTGAATGGCTCGGACTTTATCTGGATCTACCTCAATCCCTCGGTGGCTGACAATGAACCCGAGTAACTTCCCAGATCTTACCCAAAAGGTACACTTGGTTGGATTCAGTCTCAACTGATATTTTCTGAGTCTCTTAAACAATTTCAAAAGATGTTCCAAATGGTCCTCCTCGATTTGAGATTTGGCTATCATGTCATCAACATATACCTCTATCTCCTTGTGCATCATATCATGAAATAAAGTTACCATGGCCCTTTGATAAGTACCACCTGCGTTCTTCAGACCGAAAGGCATAACCTTGTAACAGTAAGTCCCCCACGGAGTAATGAAAGTAGTTTTTTCCATGTCATCAGGATCCATCTTAATATGATTATAACCGGAGAACCCATTCATAAATGAGAAAACTTTAAAACGAGTCGTATTATCCACCAACGTGTCGATATGCGGTAAAGGGAAATCATCCTTCGGACTGGCCCTGTTTAGGTCCCTGTAATCCACACACATTCTGACTTTCCCATCCTTTTTTGGCACAGGTACAATATTGGCTACCCATTCGGGGTATTTTGACACTGCTACGAACCCGGCGTCAATCTGCTTCTTTACCTCATCTCGAATCTTGAGAGCCATGTCAGGTCTTGTTCTTTGGAGCTTCTGCTTAACCGGTGGGCATTCTGGTCGAAGCGGTAACTTGTGAACCACTATGTCAGTGTCTAAACCTGGCATATCCTGGTATGACCAAGCAAATACATCCACATATTCTTTCAAAAGTTCTTCTAGTTGCTGCTTAACTTCTGCCCCTAGAGCTGCCCCAATCTTGACTTCTTTCTTGTCTTCCTCGGTGCCAAGATTAATGACTTCTATCTGTTCTTTGTAGGGTTGAAGTTCTGCATACTCATGGTGTGCAATTTTACCAGTTCATCAGGGATTTCAAAATCTTCATCCTCATCTTCAGCTTGGTATATTGGTGAATCAAAGTCAGGAGGGAATGCAAAGTCATGGGATTCAATGGGTTTTAGGACATCACTGCACATTGGAATGGCTTACTTTATTAAAACACACAAAGACAAATGCAACACACAACAGAGAAAAATTGTTTTGGTTTTTTAAGATTGCCATTTTTCTTTTTAAAATGAAAGCAAAAGCAGTAAAGGAAATAACACAAGGAATTTAACAAAATAGTTCATTTTTCATTGATTTTCTTGAAAGCTCGGGGCCCTTACAAAACATTCCTATAGCCTTAGGCATGGCTATGGAGATTTAAAACAACAACAAGAAAAGAAAGACAAACAAATTACTTTGACTCAGGAAAAACCAAAGGAATCTCAATAGCCTCCCAGTTGCTAAAGGTAGTGTTGCAATGATACACTAACTGCTCCAGGTCTTCATCTTTAAAATCTTCTTCCACAACACTGACTTGGAAACCTCCACTGATGAATACATCTTGTATAGTCTTTGGGCGTCCTCTGTCATGTGTTGGTGCTTCATCATGAGTTGGTTTGTAACGCAACCCTTGACGATCCATCTTTGGTTTCACTTCAATAACCTCTCCCCAACCTGCAGGAGTGCCTTCTTCTAGTGTAGACTTGATGCTCTGAGCGGATGCAAAATACGGACCACTCTTAGCCATTGTTTCTTCCTACATCACTGCATTAGCTATCTCGAGTGCTTGAAAGGAAGTTTCTAACGCGCCCTCATCTGCTTCGATATACTTGAACAATGAAAGATTGCTCACCATTAGGTCCTCTTCACCGTGTACAATCACTAACTTATCATTCACAACGAATTTCATTCTCTGATGTAAGGTGGAAGTTACTGCCCCAGCGGCATGAATCCACGGTTGTCCCAACAAACAACTATAAGTTGGGTTAATGTCCATGACTTGGAATGTAATATCGAACACATGAGGTCCGATCATGATTGGCAATTCTATCTCTCCAACAACCATCCTTCTTGAACCATCAAAATCTTTTACAATCAAAGACGTTGGTTTCATTTCTGCCCCTGCATATGCTAGCCTTGCGAGCGACCTGGTGGGTAATACATTCAATGAGGATCCAGTATCGACTAAAACTCGTGCCATGGTGCCTTCTTGGCACCTGACAGATATGTGTAACGCACGGTTGTGATTGCGTCTTTCGTTCGGTAATTCTGCATCACTAAAGCTCAGGGTGTTACAGGCTGTAATGTTGGCTATTACTGAATCGAATTGTCCGAGAGTTATGTCTTTTGTCACATGTGCCTGTTTTAATACTTTTTGCAGAGCTTCTCTGTGAGCTGGAGAATTCATTAAGAGAGACAAGATCGATATCTTTGATGGGGTTTGGTGGAGCTGATCAATGATCTTGTAATCACTTTTCCGAATAATCCTTAAGAATTCTTCGTCGTTTCCTTTAGTTCTTGGTGCCTCTTGTTCTTTTGTCGTAGCAGGGGTAGCTTCTTTCGGAGCGGCTACTGTCATTTTTGGTTGATAGATGCGACCACTACGGGTCATTTTGCTTGTACCTGCAATATTTGTCACGTCCACTTGGTTGTCTTTCACTGTCTCTTTCTGACTAACCTTCCAAGATCCTCGATCTATCACAGTCATGCCATGCTTCCAGGGAACGGCCTTTGTGATTTCAAAAGGAAACGGTCTTGGTTTCTGAATAATAACCGGTCGAGGTTGATCGATAGCTGACTTGTTGAAGACAGGCTTCATCCTTTTGTTGGTCGTTTTGAACACCGGAACTTTCTCACCTTTCTTTGGTAAATTAAAAACAGGCTCAATCACTGAAACTTCTCCTTTCCTCACCTTACTACACACTTGCAACACTCCCTCATCAATCAATCTTTGCATACCTTTTCGTACCTCATCACACCCTCTAGAATCACCAGAACATTTTTCACAATCATTATGGGTATCCTCTATCAATCCTGCTTTCAGTAGTTTCTCGTGAAGTAACCTCAACGGGGTTCTAATCTCTGACACATCTCGGCCCATCCTTTCATCTGACACTTCTTCTACTGCATTGACCCCTCCATGGTTCGGTAATGGATTACTTTTGACATTTGGGGGTACATCATCAAAAGACAAGATCTTCTTTTCCATCAACTCCCTGACAAGATGTTTTAAAGCAAGACAGCCTTCTAAATCATGACCGGCAGCACCTTCGTGAAAGGCACAATGAGCATTTGGATTATAGTGAGGAGATGTAGTGTCTGGATTTAATGGTCGTGTTGTTACCAATCCCTGCTGCACTAAGGAGGGGTACAACTCGGTGTAAGTCATCGGTATCTGAGGAAGTGGAGGTTTTGTTATTGGTCTCCGATTCTGGTAGTTTTGTCTGGGTGCCTGAACTCTAGGTTGATGATGTTATTGATAGGGTGGAGCGTTGGGCGCTCGTTGATACCCTTGTTGAATTGGCTGATATACAGGTGTTGGCTGCACTGTCTGATAACTGGGAACAGGATGACTGAAAGCCGGAGTTACAGCTGCCACATAAGGTTATTGGGCATACTGCAACAGATACACTAGTCGTTGTTGCTGGGATTGCTGAACATAACTTGCTTGAGGCTGCTGAACAAAGCCTTGCTGAGATTGTTGAACATAACTCTGCTGATACTGTTGGTAAGGCGGTCTCCAGGTGCGACTCTTTCTTCCCACAGTTACTGCATTTGTCTCCCCTTCCTTCTTTTTATGGAAGTTACTGTTGAGCTTCTTGACATTGTTATTACCAGAACTGCTGGAACTGCTAGCCACTTTCCCATTCTTCATTCCTAGCTCCACTCTCACCCCCACTGCTACTATATCAGAAAAACTTGCGGTTACACTACTAATCATCTTCTCATAAAACTCTGGTCTTACTGTATCGACGAACCAATCTGTTAGCTCTTTTTCACTCAAAGGAGGTTCTACCTGAGAGGCAGTTTCCCTCCACCTTTGTGCATACTCTTTGAAAGATTCCGAACTCTTCTGTGACATACTCAATAATTATCTTCGATCAGGGGCTAAATCCATTTTGTACTTGTAATGTTTCACAAAAGCATCGGCCAAGTCTTGGAAACTATAAATACGAGACTGATCCAAGCCCAAATACCATTTAGCAGGAGCTCCTTTCAGACTATCTTGGAAACGGTGAATCATTAACTTATCGTCTTCCACATGAGCGGCCATTCTTCGATAATACATAATCAGATGCGTTCGAGGAAAAATAGCCCCAGAATACTGATCAAAATTAGGAACTTTGAATTTTGGCAGAATTACCAACCCAGATACCAAGCACATATCTCTAGCATCAGTACCAAAGATGTCATTTCCTTCCATTGCTCTGACTTTCCTGCCGATAGTTTCTACACTTTCTTTCAACTTATCATGTTGTCCTCTCTCTTCTTCATACCCATCAAGACCTTTGTACACTGGTGGAGGATTATGAAAAACAGGGCGCGCTTGAACCTGAACAGAAGGCTGAGTGTAAGTAGGAATAGCTTGAGGAACTTCTGGCCCCAAAGGAACTGCTTGTTGATTGACTATTGGTGGAGGTACAAAACCAGGCGATAACCCATATGGCGGAACATTTGCAACAGTGACTGCCGTTGGGATCGGCTCTACAGCTATGCCAGTGATTTCAGAAACAACAGTGGCTTGAGTGTCCAACTTTGCACGAATGACTTGTAGGGCTTCCATGATCTGCCCCATGCCTCCTCGTAGCTCTCCGAGTTCATTATCAATTTTGTCCACATCCAAATTCTGTCCTTCCATTCTTAGGCGAGCTTGGGCTCGGGTGTTGTATCGGTGGAGAGGATTCAGTGTGATTCTTTCTGGAGACAAGACAGCGAGATGAGACACAACACAAGAACATGCACATGCGATGCTTATGAATGCAAAATGCAACAATGCAAAATTAATCATTCAAGGAATCCAAAGAAATATTTGCAAAATTATAACAATGGGGGGGAAAGTCCTCATAGATTATTAACTGAGAGTTTTACAACAACGACTCTGAATCCAGAATCCATCCTGCAAAATAATCTTTAGTTCCTCGAATGATTAATTAATGCAAATGCAAAAGGTTTCATGGAACTCAGATCAAAACATCATTTCATTTCATTGATTTTCAAGATTGCATTACAAAATATCTAGTACATTTCACAAAAGTCCTAAGGCTGACAGTATTCTAAATAAAAGTCTTCTTTTGCTTTGAGTTTCTTGATTTCTTCTTCCATTTGAGTCTTCTCAAGAATGAGTTTGTCCACGACTAGCTTCCATGGGGTTGGCTGAGAGCTGGAAGAAGATAAACCTTCATGTGTCTTCCTCTTCTTACAAGCAATCATTTCTTCGTCCTTCGCCTATAATTGTCTACGGAGTTCATCATTCTCTTCCATGGCCACTTTGTACTTGTACTTCCAGGCTACTTCAGTTTGTTGTGATTTCCTCAAAGTAATCTTTAACTTCTCCTCTTCAGACATAAAGATCATTGTGTGTTCCTCCTCTAAAGCCATGGGTTTCTGCTGAGGATAAGGCATCTTCAGCTGAATAGCTCTCTTTCGGACCCATTGGAGATAAGGCTCGAGAGAGACGCAATTAGGCTTCCCTAAGTCTTCCTTTCCCTTCTTGTGTACATGTCCCCAAGCTTTTAGAATTTCTCCCTTCAATTCTGAACTTCCTTTAAAGAAAATATTCTCCACATGAGCGCTGTTTGGTTTGTCCTTCAAAGGATATCCAAGCTGACGGCGAGCGAGAACAGGGCTATAGTTGATTCCTCCACTTGTACCCAGGAGAGGAACGTTACCAAAGCTTCCACAATTGTCAATGATTTTTACCCCATCGTAACTACGGCTGTACCAATCAATATCAGAGTGAGTAAGAGCCATAATCTTCTGAGCCATTAACTTGAATCTTAATTCTTTTTACAACCGGACTTTATTTTATCCAAAGGAAAGGTCTAAAGAAGGAAAAACCTTTTTCGCGATGTAACGACAACGCTTAAGAGATTCGGGGATCGGGGGTTGGTTATACTTAGGGAAGGTGTTAGCACCCTAAGCATCTATAGTACTCTACAAGAACCTTTTGTTTGATTGATTGCTAAGTTTGTGAAAATGTTATATGGATTTAGGATGGGGAGTTGAGTGTAAAGACCTAATTGGTTTTCTAAGTTTGCTCGCAAAGACGTCGCATCTTCTGCCTACGTATCCTGACTAGGATAGAATCAGAGCAATCGTAGTTCACCTCACAAGAGAAGAAGAACACTTGATTATGATCAAGGTTCAAGGGGGTAACAAACATGACAATGTTTGTGTGGAGTTTGACAAAACTCCCTAATCTAAGTTGTAATATTCAAAAGGGGAAATAAGAAATCATGACAACGATTCTTACACAGAGTTGACAAACTCTTTCCTAGGGTTCTAGTTGAAGAACACTCCTAGTACAGGTGGGTTTCTTAGACTTGAAGCAAAGTCTAATGGCTTCTAATCTAGGGTTAAAGTGACTTAACAAAGTTAAGAGAGGGATGAGGGATGTATCCATGACATGAGGGTCAAATGGACAGACTTTTCCTTTGGAAGTATACAGGAGAGGCAACTGGATGAGAGCTAACAAGCTTCATCACTTGGGGGAAGAGAACAACAAGAAAATTAACAACATAATAAAGATGCATTCATGGTTACAACCATTAAATGAGTATATAAGATTGATAAGCATAAAAAATGCATTGATGACAATCAAAGCAGGTAAGCAGAACAGGAACTGTGACGACAGATCGAGTTAAATTAAGCTAACAGATGAAGTAACATGAACATGGTAATAACCAAAGATGAAGTCCTAACATGTTAACAATCATTTAACAATGATAATGCAAACAAGTATCACAAATAATTATAAGTACATCAGGAGAAAATTCATCTGCATACGTCAAAACGATCACAGAAAATACACAACTTGCACATAGTCAAAAGAGATGAAAAATTATACAAACATGAAAATAAAAAATATGACATGAAATTAGACATCAAGATGAACACAATGCAAAAATAATGGGTGAAAAATGATTAAAATTGAGAGAGATATGATGTTTCAAAGTTTGGTAAAAAAAATGACAAAAATTAATAAAAGAGTTGCCCTCCTCAGGGGTCGAACTCAAGCTCGCTTGGTACAAGGCGTGTTTAGGCATAATGGTCTTACCACTGGAGTGGCTATACATCTGTTGATGAAAGCCACCCCATAAATATATATGGGATGAAAAGCTAGTTGACTTGGGCAATAATAACACTCAAAAAGTGGTTTACGTTTTCAATCGTAACTTTCGCGATTCTTAACCAAACAGGATGAAATTTATATGAATCTTGACCAGAAAAATACAAGGATCATGATGGTGCACTTAATTTTCTGAGATTATTCTTCTATTTAAAAATTTGATAGTGTGTGTGCTTGGGAACTTGAAAATGCATTTTGAAGTGAACCACTTGTTTCAACCATCTTTAATTCAAACCAAAGGTACATACAGTCCAAGTATATGATAATGAATGATCTGAACACCTAAACCAAGCTCAAGGCAAACAGTTTATGAAAATGACATGTCAATTTGCAATTTTGCTTTGAAAGATGCATTTTGAAATGAGCAGCTCGTGACAGCTGGTTTCAATAACAAAGAATCATGCAAACAGCTCATAAATGATCAATGCAAAGTTTTCCAACATGAATTTAATGCAGGACAGGTTTATATGGAAAGTTGGCATACCAAGTTGCAAGATGAGTTTTTGATGCATACATGAGAATGTGCAAATCAGCCTTTATGCAAAATTAGACAAAATAGATCACTCATACACTTCTCAAATACGAAAACACACATGTTCATGTTCAAAAATTCAGCCTACCACAGCCTGTGCCAAAATGTTGTTTTCAAAATGCTTTTTGATCCTTTGACTGTGTAATGCTAACACAACAAGTTAATGCAACTACATTGGTGATTGAAAATGGTTTTCTCATATCTAAAGCATGATGATGGAAATGTATCAAAGCTCAATTTGTTCAAAAAAACTCAAAACATGAATTTGATGTAAAGATGCCAAGGCTGTTAACTGCATTTTGGTGTCTAGCATTGGGGAGTTTTTTTATCGGTTCAAGTTCAATAAAAGGACAAGATGGAACAATGCAAACAGATGCAAAAACACTAAACCAGAACTACCCCTATCCCAAGCATTTCAAATAAAACAACATTATTATCAACAATATGGCAAACTGATAAAAACAGATTTAAAAAGCAGTTATGGTCATCACCAAAATATCCTAACTTGACACAGCCTATTACCAGCCAAGAGCTCAAAAAATGAGTTTTACTGTGATTCCCAAATGCAGGTCAGCCTTCTCACATGAGCCTCCACAACAACTAATTATCAAGCCTTAAAAAGAGGGCCCTTACAGTAGGGCAAAGCTTCATTATGCCAACAGCCTCAAAACAAACCAAAGCAGACAAAGAGTAACTGAAGAAGATAGCCAACGCTAAACAGCAGTCACAGCACCATACCAACCTGTCAACCAACAACCTACAAACTAAATCCTAAAGGCCTACTGCTGCAGTCCAGAGATACTAGACCAATCACCAAGAAAAAGGAATCTCAAGGTTTAAGCTAGGTAAACATCAACTGGTTCATTCAAGTACATCAAGCCAAAGCCAAACTGGTCCAAAACAAAGGCATCTCATCAATACTGCAACTTTTTAATCCACGCAACCTGCCAACTCCAAACAAGCTTTGAACAGTCAGTCAACTTAGCAGATGCAAACCAAAGCCAGCCTCACCATTTACCAAGTCAGAGCTGACTGGTTCTTCAAGAAGGGAAGCCTTAATCACATAATTGCAAATCAAATTTTCATAACAAAATTGGTTTCACAGCACCAATGCAAGTAGCAATCTGAAGTTTACAAGGTTTGAGTTATTCTACACCAATATCCCATGTCATCCCACTTTGCCCAAAACAAAGGCCTGCTGTGTTTCCAAAAACTTTCCCCAAAGCAAAATGACTAATGTTAGCAGCCCCCCACTTCATACTGCTATAAATAACAACCTTCCAGCTAAGCACTCCTAGACACCCCCCTCCAAGGCCAATTCCCATAGGGCAGCTATGAGAACCAAACAAAGTAAACAGATGCAATATGGATAAAGTCTCACCAACCAAAACAAGCCTTCAACTACAACTGATCAAATCAGGGCAGCCTACAAAATCTCCAAGGCATCTGATCAGCAACAAAAAGTCCTCATAACAGCTCAATATCTCATCAAAAATATGACCAATATTCTCATGATCCAAAACCCAATACCAAGTTGAGAATCCAATTCCACACTAGCAGCCCTTTGCCAATCATGGGAACTGGCAGCAGGTCCCTCATATCAGAGCCCTTTGCTCCCTTTTTTTTTCCAAACTCAAATTGCTTATAACAATAATCAAACTCAAAAGCTAACTAGACCTCACTAAAATGGATCAGCACTAAACCACCCTAAACCTACTAACAACCCTGTGATGCTCCAACAAAACTCACCAAAAAAAAGGGGATCAAAACAGTCCTCTTGAAAGAACACATCTACCAAAGCATTACCTAAAATCAGGGTTCTAGGTTGAGGCAAACCAAGCATGTTGGTCAAGAATACAAATGAAGTAAGCAACAGTAAAACTAAAACAACATCAGAAATCAATTACAGCACCACAACAGTTTCAACCTATGTTCTAGCCAAAAGCATGAGTTAACAACCTATGTTCCAAAACTGTTTTGACAGAACATACCAATGTTTAAGACTTGACCAGAACAAGCTAAGCATACATGTTAATGTTCATCAAATCTTAACATCCATCAACAACCAAGTGGTCATGAAAATCACTAAAAAGCTCATAGCTCATATTTCTCCATATTGCTCAAAAATGCCAAAGTATGCGAAAATGATGCAAAGGGCAATGTTTATAAGCTACATACCTCTTGTAGACTTTGTTGAACAAGCTAGAATAATCAAGAAACCCAGAGAACTTCAATCTTCCTTTTTGCCTTAAGTCTTTTCCTTCTCTTTGAAGCAATATGCAAATATGATGACAAATGGAGAAATGAAATCCACCAATGAGTTCCAACACTTTAGACAGTTGAGAAACAATATATGAGAGGTGTTAGGATGATTGGAACACCAAGGAAATGCTTAGAACAAAATTTGGTAGAATTTGTGGCTTTTGGTCAAAGTAACTTGGTGATGAAGTTGACTTTTTGAATGGTGAGGTTTTTGAGTGGTTTAAGGTCTTGGATACCTTTTATATCATACTTAGAGATTGTGTGGATGGTTGTTGAGGTGTTTGAATGTAGAGAAATGAATTTGGCAGCCTTGGTAGCAAGACAGATTTTTGGGGTTTTTTGTGAAAAAGTGACTTTGTGGTTTTGAAGCAAGGAGTGGAAATAATGCAAGCTTTCAATTTCTATGGTTTTTAGAATTGATATTCGTGTTGGAAATGAAGTGGTGAGGGTTCTATTTATAGGCAAGGAAGTGGCTTGGGGCAGATTTGAAGATTTCTTCACTTTGAAGAAAGGTTTTTCACTTATTAGATGAAACCTCCACAAGAGGGTTTTCTTGGCTGATAGGCAAGCCTCATTAGTCAAGAAAATGATGAGTTTTAGAGGGCTAAATGCAGGCTAGAGGTATAGGCTTGTGGCTGGTTCAGAATCACTTTTACACCTCATGCTTGTTTTTCACTTTTGAATGCAAGTTGCAAAGCAACTTGCAAGCCACTTGCTTTGGCTTTGGAGATTTCAAATTTCTGCATAATCCTTGGTTCTTTCATGCTAAAAACACCTCACATATCAGATACAACATGTTTCACAAGCTGAGATTGGCCAACTTTGATGAAAGAATGAATTCTTGAATTTTGACAAAGTGGGACTAAAGTGAAAAACCACCAACTTGCCATGACCATAACTTTCAGCTCACAAATCCTTTTGAGATGTGCTAGTACTTTTTAGAAAGCCCTCAAATAGCTCTAAAACATTCATGTTTTTATGAGTTTCAATTTCCCAAAGGAACTTGGCCAAAAAGTCTCCCAAAGTTGCTAAAAAATGAACTTAAAAGTGAAATTTCTCTAAGTCTTTTTCCCTTATAGAAATGAATTTGATCATAACTCCAAATCTATGCATTTTCTGATCATGGACCACTTAGGGAATTTTGTAGGACTTGTCAATATCTTCAAATGAGCTTTGAACCAACTCAATTGGATGTGTGGTTAAGGAGTTATGGTTTAGCCCCTTTCAAAACCCTAATTTCCCGATTTTTCGATTACTCCTTCATCCTTGATCCAATGGTCATGAAAATTGATATGCAAGTCCAATATGACATGAGGAACAATTTTTTTTCACAACTTGAAGTCCAATTCCTAAAATTTGGAGAGTTGACGTTTCGGTCAACCGTACGACCGATCGGTGACTACCGAGTCGCCTGTTGACATTCTGGACCTCCTGAGACTTTGAAACTTCTTGAATGAACTTTATTAAGCTATATGAACTTCATGGATCATAATCTCACCATTAAAACACCTTCCAACATCAAATTCAAACTACAGTTGACTTTTACTAGTCAGAAACCCTAATTGGATGCCCTGAAATACACTGTTCTTGATGTCGGGGTAACAACCTTAAATTGGATTCTCAATTGACATTATATGATACCCTTGACCTTGTTTCATAATTGAATGATCCCAAAACATTGACTAATCACACCCTTTAAGTTTTGATTTTGACTGCACGAAACCCTGATTCATCTGTAATTTGACAAAGACAAACTTGCACTGGGTTAAGGTTAGATAATTCATGAGTATGCTCATAAAATAGTAATGAGAATCTAAGGGGATAAAATTTGGGGTGCAACAACACTCTTTCCAAAAGTTCACCACAATCATCGAGGCTAGAGTTGCCAATGCATCTGCCATTCTGTTCTCATCACGAGGGATATGATGAAATTCGACTCTATCAAAGAACGGTAACAGTATTCTAGCATAATCTCTGTATGGGACCAAATTATCATGTCGAGTTACCCACTCTCCAGTGATTTGGTTGATTACCACTGCAGAATCACCAAACACATCCAAATTCTTAATTCTCAAGTCTATGGCTTCCTCAAGACCCATAATGCACGCTTCATACTCAGCCTCATTATTAGTACACTTGAATGTTAATATGGAAGTAAACGGGATGTGGGACCCTTGAGGAGTCACAATAACAGCACCTATCCCTTTTCCATGAGCGTTGACAGCTCCATCAAAAACTAAACCCCATTGAGATCTGGGTTCCGGTCCTTCACCATGCACGAGCTCTTCACAATCTTTCATCTTTAAGAACATAACATCTTCGTCTGGAAAATCATCGTTTGAGGGTTGATAATTTAAAATAGGCTGGTGAGCCAAATGATCAGCCAAAACACTTCCTCTAACAGCTTTTTGAGTATGGTACTCGATATCATATTCGGATAACAACATCTGCCATCTAGCAATTCTCCCAGTCAAAGCGGGCTTCTCAAAAATATACTTAATAGGATCCATCTTTGAAACTAACCAAGTGGTGTGATTCAGCATATATTGGCGCAAACGTTTGGCGGCCCACGCCAAAGCACAACAAGTCTTCTCTAACATAGTGTATCTTGTTTCACAATCAGTAAATTTCTTGCTCAAGTAATAAGTGACATGGTCTTGTTTTCCCATTTCATCTCGTTGACCGAGTACACAACCCATTGAATCTTCTAAAACAGCCAGATACATAATCAAAGGTTGTCCTTCAACTGGCAGTATCAGGATAGGTGGTTCAAGCAAATACTCTTTGATACTATCAAAAGCCTTTTGACAATCTTCAGTCCAAACATACCCTTGTTCTTTCCTCAGGAGCTTGAAAATAGGTTTACATGTAGCAGTCATATTGGATATAAACCTAGAGATATAATTCAAACGTCCCAAAAATCCTCTGGCTTGTTTCTCGGTGGTAGGAGCTGGCATTTCCCGGATAGCTTTCACTTTATCGGGGTCCACTTCGATCCCTGTTTGACTGACAATAAAACCCAATAGTTTCCCTGATCGTACTCCAAATGTACATTTGTTGGGGTTCAAACCTCAATCTCTTTGTGCATCATATCATGCAACAAAGTAGTCATAGCTCTCTGATATGTTTCCCCTGCATTCTTTAACCCAAACAGTATGACTTTGTAACAAAAGGTGCCCCAAGGCGTGATGAATGACGTCTTCTCTCTGTCTTCAGGAGCCATTCTGATCTGATTGTAACCTGAAAAACCATCCATAAAGGAAAAAAACCTCATATCTTGCAGTACTGTCAACCAAAATGTCAATGTGAGGTAACGAAAAGTCATCTTTCGAACTGGCTTTGTTCAAATCCCTGTAGTCTACACACATGCGAACCTTACCATCCTTCTTCGGAACGGGCACAATATTAGCCAACCATAGCGGATACTCGGCAGTGACAAGGAAACCTGCATCAATTTGTTTCTGTACCTCCTCCTTAATCTTTAGAGCCATGTCGGGTCGAGTTCTTCTAAGCTTCTACTTTACTGGCGGGCACTCTAGCTTCAAGGGTAGATGGTGCTCAACTATAGCAGTGTCTAATCCAGGCATATCCTGATATGACCAAGCAAGCACGTCAACAAACTCTCCGAGCAAAACGATCAATCGCTTCTTCACCTCAGGCTTGAGGAAAGCTCCAATTTTCACTTCCCTACGGATTTCTTCGGTTCCCAAATTGATTACTTCCACTAGCTCTTGATGAGGTTGGATAGCTTTCTCTTCCTTCTTAAGCAGTCTGGAAATCTCTTCTGGGATATCATCTTCTTCGTCTTCAGCTTCGTACACAGAAAACTCAAAATTCGGAGAAGGCGGTGGATCATTATTCCTAGGATGTAATTTATGTAGCAATTTGCGCAAGTGATATGATTTTTAATAAGTTTTCGTAAAGTGGAAAGTGTGTGTACGCGAGATGCTACCTATTATTTTCCAACATCGTAAATAAATATAGAAACACAAGTGAAAATGAAAGTAATTTATTGATGATAGCAAAACCAGAGAGGCACGCCCAACAAAGTCACCTTTGCCTTGGGCAGAGCAAAGGGAATTATTTTAAAGTAAGCCCTAATAATGCAGTTTCGCCTTGGGCAGAGCGAAAATTTTAAAAACAAATGTTTTACTTAGATATATGAACGACGGCAGGGGCTTCAACCGCACTCCAGTTCCTAACCAAAACTCATGGGGTTACGAAGTCTGGAACATCCCCATCTGAATCTTCCTCGGTAACAGCATAAACTTCAAAGCTATAGTCAAACTCATCTAAAACATAACCTGGATCTTCCATGTAGGGCTCATAATCTTCATAAGGAATGGAGGACCTTGCAAAACCATCTGATATGTAGCCTTTAAGCTCATCCTCTGTCACAACATTAACTTGAGGGTGATGTACGACCCCTCCACTACGGAACACTTCGTTAATCAGCGGAAACCCTTGATTCTTGGTAATTTGTTGAGCAGAACTGCTGGTGAAACCAAGACCTTCCTTATTTCTGTTCTCTGGAAAAGACAACACCTTTCCCCAAATTGTATGATGACCACTGTTCACTACTCGTTGCGTGTCTTTAAATGATGACATAGATGCCTGAGATTTCTGGACACCCTCGCCCACAGTAGACAAAGCTTGAAATTGCGTGCCAATCTCTTCCTCAGCTTCAACATACGAGAATGATGACAAGTGACTCACCACCAAAGCTCTCTCTCCACAAACTGTAACTGTTTTTCCCTCAAAAACATATTTCAATTTCTGATGCAGAGTGGAAGTAACTGCCCCAGCTTCATGTATCCATGGCCTCCCTAAGAAACAGCTATAGGCGGCACGAATGTCCATGACTTGAAATGTGATCATAAAAGTCTGTAATCCAATAGTCATCGGCAAATCCACCTCACCAATTACTATTTTTCTAGACCCATCAAAAGCTTTGACGATAACATGACTTGGCCTCATCAGCGGTCCCTGATAGGATAGCTTAGATAGAGTCGTTCTAGGCATCACATTTAGAGAAGATCCAGTATCAACCAACACACTGGACAGAGAGTCGTTTTCGCAGTTTACCGAAATATGTAAAGCCATGTTATGTTTCCTTCCTTCCTCTGGGAGATCATCCTCATTAAAACCCAGATTGGCACATGAAGTAATATTACCAATGATATTGTCAAACTGCTCCATAGTCACATCTTGTTCAACATACGCTTGTTCTAATATCTTCTGGAGTGCTTCTCTATGAGCCTTAGAACTCATCAGCAATTGCAACACAGAAATCTTTGACGGGGTTTGCAGGAGCTGATATGCAACCTTATACTCACTTCTCTTGATCACCTTTACACATTCATCTGAGTTGGACAAATTGGATCCACCAGATTTCCCCACAATTGGATCCTTTGAGCCTGGTTGTTCCAATGAGACCTCCTTTTCTTTTGGTGGTATAGTCGGGTAAACTCGACCACTCCTTGTTACTCTGCTGACACCCGTGATGTTAACTACTGAAGGTATGGTGGGCAAAGGCACTTCTTTTCCATCTTCCAACATTGTAGCGTTATATCTATATGGGATAGCCTTACTAGAAGTGTAAGGGACAGGTCCAGGCACGTTAATTACCAAAGGAGTAACAGTCGGCTTTCTGCTATTATAAACAATTTCGATACGCTCCACTTCCTTAAAGTGAGGCACTATAACACAAACCTCTTCGGCTCTTTCAACTGAAACTTTCTGATCATCATCTGCCAAATAGTCTTGAATCATGTTGACAGAGGGCGAACCATGCGGGGGTAACGGATTAACCTGCACATTAGGATCGGAATCCTTGAAGGATAGAATTCCGCACTTAATGAGCCTCTGGACATCTATTTTCATACCAAAACAGCTCTCAATATCGTGCCCTGGAGCACCCTGATGGTAAGGACAAAACTTGTCAGCTCTATACGAAGGAGGAGGATTTGCGGGAACCATAGGCAGAGCTTTTGTCAGAATATGGCCTTTCTGAATCAGAGCTGGAAACAAATCAGCATTTTTCATAGGAATAGGCTCAAAGTTTATCTTTCTATACACACGACCCTGATTGTTGAATGGCCGATTCTGCTGAGGATACTGCGGATTTTGCTGAGGCTGCGGTTGTTGAGCACTGGGGGATTGAGATGGCTGACTCGGCTGCGGGGACTGTTGAGGTTGATAAGTTGGGGCATTAAACACTGGTGATACTGCCGCAACTTGGTATGATGGCGAATACCTCCTTCTGAGTCTTCCTTCATGTACAGTGTTCACCCCCTGTTCCTTTTTCTTTACAAACCCACTTCCATACTTCTTAGCATTGCTAGAAGCACTCTCTTCCTTAGCCAACCTTCCTTTTCGGACACCTTCCTCTAAACGCATCCCCATATTAACCATCTCAGTAAATTCACTGGGTGCACTGGCTACCATCTTCTCATAAAAGAAAGGACCAAGGGTCTTCAGAAAAATCTTGGTCATCTCTTTTTCTTCTAACGGTGGTGTGACTTGCGCGGCCAACTCGCGCCAACGTTGGGCATACTCCTTAAAATTCTCCTTATCTTTCTGTGTCATAGCCCTCAGTTGATCACGGTCAGGAGCCATGTCCACATTATACTTATACTGCTTGACAAAGGCTCCCCCCAGATCATTGAAAGTCCGAATCTCCGCACTATCCAACCCTATGTACCACATGAGTGCAGCGCCTGTCAGACTATCTTGGAAATAATGAATGAGCAGTTGATCATTATTAGTTTGGGCAGACATCTTCTGGGCATACATAATAAGATGACTTTGAGGGCAAGTATTCCCCTTGTATTTATCGAAGTCAGGGACCTTGAACTTCGGCGGAACCTTGACATTTGGGACCAAGCACAACTCAAAAGCGCTCTTTCCAAACAAATCCTTCCCACGAAGAGCCTTCAACTCCTTTTGCATTTCAGAAAATTGGTCTTGAAATTCATCCATCCTTTCTTCCAAACCCACAGTTTCGGTCGGCGATCCTTGTAAAATTGGCTCATCCAGAATATACGGAACAACATTCACATGTGGAGATGCAGTAGTCATCACAGCAGAAACTACAGGAGTAGCTTGAACAGTGATCACAGCAGGGGTCTCAGACACAGACGGGCGGTAATCGGTCGAAAAGAAATTGGGAGACAACCCCCACGGAAAACCTTGAGGCATGTTGTAGAACATTTCAGCAACAGAAGACACCACCGGGATCAGTGTGGGTGTCACTTCAGAGATCACGGTCCTCGGAACCTCTTGGTTGTTGATCGAGGCTTGATTGGACAAAGCTTCCACTAGACCATTCAACCTCTCCAAACTTTCTTTCAGAACTGTAACTTCATCACGGAGCAGTCTGTTCTCTTGTTCAAGTTGGTCCATCTTTTGGCATTGATTAGCTCGAGTACTGTATCGGTGATTCAGCTTGTCTGCAGAGATGAAGCAAGAGTGAGACCCTGGAATGCAAATGATGTTATGCTTATGCAAAATGCAAATGAGTATGAAACTTCAAGAAACTTAAATTATTTTCCGGTATCGTAACATTGGAAAAAAAACTTATTTGATATTCGAAACATTACAAAAGCGAAGTACTCTTTTAAGAGTTTATTACATTGAACCAAAAGCAAAAGAGAACTCAGAGATCTACTCCCTATGCTCCTTCTGTGCGCGAAGTTCTTCTTCTAACTGGATGACGCGTTCTTGTAACTCGGCCTTCTCATTGATGAGTCGATCGACACATTCCTTCCAAGCCATAGCAGCTGGGAGAAGATCATCACTGGTGACAGCTCTTGAAGAGGTGTGAGAAGAAAATAAATCTTCTCGCGCCTTTCTCTTCTTTGCAAATTCTATCTCTGGCAGCTTCTGGGACTTTTCTTTCTCTACCTTGAATGTGAAAAACTTGTTCTTCCAAGCGGCCTTCAGTTTCCGAGCCTCATCCAAGGCAGCCTTCAACTGATCCGCTTCACTCACATCAAACCAATCAGGATCATGAAAAGCCAATACCATAGGTTCATGGAAAGGGAACGGCATCTTGAGGTCGAGAGCTCTTTCTCGCACCCAATGCAGATATTCTTCAGAGACAGCACAATTGGGGTATCCTAAAGTAGTCTTTCCTTCCTTATTGATGTATCTCCATGCGTAAATTATGACGGTCTTCAGGTCTGGATCTTCTCCTTCCTTGAGGAAGATCCCTTCCAACAGAGCTTGGTCAGGTACCTCGGTCATGGGATGCCCAAATTGGAGGCGAGCCAAAGCAGGGTTGTAACTTATGCATCCTTCTCTCCCAATGAGTGGTATGTTAGTAAATCCTCCGATGCTGGGAATCATACATATACTTCCATAGGTAGGGTCGTACCACACAATGTCAGAGTGAGTAAGGGCCATAACTATCTCGGACCAACGAGGTGTTTCTACCTTATCCCAAATAGACGGATGATGAGTTAGGCAAGCGATGAACCATGAATACAGCAAAGTGGTACAACAAACAATATGTCCTCCCCCTTCAGCATTCTTCAAATGGATGGAATAATACGTGTCAGCTAACAAGGTGGGAAATGGGTTCTTGAGTATGAATAGTTTAATCGCATCCATATCAACAAAATCATCAATCTTAGGGAACCAGAAAATCCCATAGACCAATAAAGCAAAGGTAGCTTCCAAGATAAGGACCTCCTTTCTTTCAGCATGGTAACGGACTTTTCCAATCAAAAATCAGCTGAGAATCCAAGGACTCCTTCCTTGGTGGTTAAGTGCGCTTGAACATCTACTAAGCTAAGATGAGTAGCGTTTGCAATTTCTTGGTGACTGGGCATGTCTTCCTGGCCGGTGAATATTGGTCGGGCCGTCACAGGCATCCTCAAGAAATCAAAATACTCTTCCAGAGTCGGCATCAATTGGTAATCCGGAAAAGTGAAACAGTGGTACAATGGATCGTAAAATTGAACAAGGGTCTCCAACAGCCCCTCTTTCATCTTGAGCTCAAGGAAACGGAAGACTTCTCCATATTCTGTTGCGAAAGCGTGACGGTTCTTGATGAGATCTGCTAGCTCTCTTAAGCTTTCAATGTTAGGACTCTGAAAAGTGTACTACAATGCTTCTCTCTTGAAGTCCATGGTTACAATACCTGTGAAATAAAATTGAGTTTCTTGAAGTGAATAAAGAAAAAATGCAATGCAAGATGAATAGGACTTCATGGGATCCCAACTATTTATAAAAATTGTGGTAAAAGAAAAACGTTTTTATTAAATTTGAAACGGATTACAAATAATTGCTTTTAAAAGTCCCAATAAAATAGCTAAATAAAAGCTAATGAAAGCCCTAAAGAAGCTTTGAATTCTGCTGCTTGAGCTCTTCCTCCAACTGGGTCTTCTCACGGATAAGGTTGTCCACAATCAGCTTCCAAATAGTACATTGTGGGTCGGAGAAAAATAAATCCTCCATGACTCTCCTCTTCTTGCAGGGAAGTAATTCTTCATCCTTCAACTGTAGCTGCTTCTGAAGTTCATCCTTCTCTGCGACCACTATTTGATACTTGTTCTTCCATGACTCTAACTCATGTTGCGACTTCCTCAAAGCAACCTCTAACTTTTCAGCTTCGAACATAAAGACATAAGTGGGTTCTCTCCTCGGAGATATAGGATCTTGACGGGAATAGGGCATCTTCAATTTGATTGCTCTCCCTCTGACCCATTGAAGGTATGGCTCCAAGGACACACAATTAAGTTTCCCAAGGCTTTCCTTCCCTTTCTTGTGCAAATGGTCCCATGCGGCCAAAATCTTGTCTCGGAGTTCCTTGTCGTCTCTAAAGAAAATGCTCTCCACTTGAACACTCTTAGGTGGTTCCTTCAATGGGAATCCCAACTGTCGACGGGCTAAGACCGGGTTGTAACTGATCCCTCCATTAAAACTGAGTAATGGCACATTAGCAAAGTCGCTACAACCATCAATAATTAAATTTCCATCATACGCTCGGTTGTACCACACAATGTCTGAGTGGATCAATGCCATAACCCTCGAAGACCAAAGCCCTCTATCGAGATTCAAAAAGGAAGTAGACCTCAGCAAGTGCGAAATAAACCACTTGTAGAGTAAGGGCATACAACAGGTGATCATTCCTCCACCATAGAAGTTTCGGAGATGCACAGAATAATAAGCATTACCCAATAGAGTTGGTACTGGATTGTTCTTCAAAAAGATCTTAATTGCATTGAGGTCGACGAACCCTTCAAAACTTGGGAACAAAAACACTCCATAAATAAGTAAGGCAAAGATCACCTCAAATGAAGTCTTGTTCGTATAATCGGCATAAAACATAGCTTTATTGATTAAGAACTTCGTAGTCAAACCAAAGATACCACCTTTACTAATCAAATTTCCCTTGACGTCGGATACCTTGAGATAAAGGGCCTTAGCAATATCTCTTTCATCGGGGTCCTTCTCCAAGAAAGGGAAGGGGGATTCTTCTAAGATAGGTAGCCCAACCAAAAGGAGTACTCTTCCAACGTAGGTAATAGCTGAAAGTCTGAGAATGTAAAACAGTGATAAAGTGGATCATAAAACTGTAATAAAGTGGAAAGAAGTCCTTCGTCTACTTGGCGACTCAATAAAGATATCAGCTTCCCATACTTGCTCTTGAACTTCCCCTGGTCTTCAATCAAGGTTACCAACTTCTTTAGGTCATCTAATTTAGGACTTTTAAAAGTGTATTTCAAAGTGTGCCTTCTATTGGGATCCATAGTTCCCTACAATGTTCATAAGCAAAAGTAAATCCCATGAAGTCCAATGCGGTATGATGCTTTATGAATGCAACAAACACAAGTAAGCACATAGAAACATAAGGGTAAACAAACAAAGGGGACCCTAGGTTTGCAACGAGCGTGGAGCAAAGGTATACCCATCCCCAAAGGATTTGGACTAAAGGTGTATTGTACCTGCAGAACAAGGTTCTAATAAGGTTCCCAAAGTCATTAGCCCATCTTTCGGATATTATCAACTTCCCAAGTACTCGGGGGTTAATAATATTCTCAAGAGAACTTCTTTTGAGTGTAGTATCACGTAGCACTATTTTGGGGGTACCCCCTCATAGCCCCACACTACATCCTAATAAAGGCCAAAGTGGGGTTAAGGTAACTATGGTCCTCAATATCATAGGCTCCAACATCGAATATAATGCATGTTTTCACGATTAAGAACTCGTTCAACAATACAACTTTCGAGAGGGCCTCAATTGAGCATGATTTTCAAGTCAACTTGGTCGGGATTCCACCCCCTATAAGCCTCTTTGAACATATCATTATCCTATCTTAAGTTCACTCAAGTCTGGGTGTAGGACTTTGTCTCACCACTCAAGAGTATCAACCCAAAGGCAATAAACAAACAAGTAAATAATTATACAAATAACAAATATAAAGCAATAAACAAGTAGAAACAAGATAAGGAAACCCACTGAGCATTCCCCAGTGAAGTCGCCATTTCTGTCGCGGTGAAAATCAGATACCAAACTATTGATTAGTTTGAATCTTTAATTCATTTTGCAACCGAACTTTAATTTGTCCAAAGGAAGGGATAAAGATCGAAATACCCACAATGCAATGCAAATGCAAGCTAGAGAGTTAAAGGTTCGGGGGTCGGTTAAACTTAGGGAAGGTGCTAGCATCCTAAGTTTTTGTAGTACTCTACAGGAACCTCTTGTTTTATGTTTGTTTATTGCTAAGGTTTATCTACGTAATGGTTGAAAGACCTAGGGGTTTATTTCTAAGTATACTCGATAAGATATCGCATCTTATGTCTACATATCCTTACGGGAGTGGAATCAGAGTATTTGTAGTTCCCCTAAAGGGTGTGAGGAGTTCTTTGACTGTGGTCAAAGTTCCTACGGGTTTAGGGTAGTTGATTGATTGATTTTAGGAGAAAAGGTGAGTTGTCATTTTAAGAGAGATTTAACCGCCACAAATTGTAGGAAAATGGTCTTTGCATCGTCTTAAGAGAAGGGCTCAAGTACTCGGATATTGATCGACGAGTACGTCTCTATCTCTCTTAAGGCAAAGTCCTTATGACTTGATTGTATTATTGTGGGGTGGAGATTCTATCTTGCTTAAGATGATTAACATCTATTTCTCTATTGTGTTTGAATGTTTGGATTGAGTTGTATTTGTTTATTCTAAGTTGTAAAAGATGAAAGAAAAGGTCCTTCCTATGGGGTAGGATCTATCTTAAAGATCGACTTGAATGGGATCAAGGATCAAGTGGGAGTATGATGCAAATGGGATGCACTACACACAATTATTGAATCATGTGTAGGTTTTTCCTTTGGACGGAATGTGATGCGAGGAAAGTAAATTGATAATGTAACTTGCTTGTAAAATAAATTGCGGAAATAATAAAGGGCAAATAAGTAAAACATACACATACGCGTGAAAGCGCTAAGTGAGTGTAAGTGGGGTGCGTGAACGGAGAGAGGCGTAGGCGTGCACGACTTATTTTAAGCGAGATGATTTTTTTTAGAACTGGTTGAATTGATTTTAAGAAAGTTATTTGGTTTATTTTTAGTGGGATTAATTTTAAAAGTTAAATTGAATTATCACTAGTTTTTATTGTACTTAAAGAGAAAATGTTCAAATTGTAGAAAAATATTTATTGAATTAATTGGGATTTTTAATAAATGAGTTTCATAAAAAGATTTAGTCATCTAATAAATAAAATAAGTTATGTATATATTTTTTTTAAGAGTTTATTAAGATAAAATAGTTTTCTTATTATAAAAAAAATGTTTTTAATTAGTTTTATCAAAAGTTATCTTAATAAGTGAAAAGCCTTTTATTTTATGTTTTATAATATGACTGATTTTATTATTAAAAGGGGTATTAATTTAATGAAAAATAGGAACAAGTTAAGTGAATAAAAAACAAATGTGAGTTAATTATTTTTTTTTAAGAGAGGCTACCTAATTAAATAAAATTAGTTAACTATAAAAGCTGGATTTAAATAATAGGCTTTATTAATATTTAATAAAAACAGATTATATAAGTGATTAATTATAGGTTAATTAAAAAGATTAGTGATTATATTAATTAAAGGGTTAATTAATAGGTTAAAGGTTGATTAGTGGGTTAATTAAGGATTTACGGAGGGTTTAATAGCTAATGAGACTAGGAGGCGCGGATCACACGTGGGATGCATGGAGAAGTCTACCGTGGGCGACAAGATGGGCCGCGTGATAGGGAGATAGGTGAATCGTGTGGTGATATCAGTGAGGGGCCACAGTACTACCGTGGTCGTGCGGGCATGTAATTCATTAGGTTACAACACAAAAAAAAACACATATAAACACACAGAAAACAAATGTAAATGGAAAAAAACCCTAGCGGTGACAATCTCGTTCGCTCGGTCTCTCTCACCGACCCAATCCTCTCTCTCGATCGCTGGCTACATGATACCTGAAACAAAAGTAAAATGTCAACCAATCAATGGTACGAAGAGGGGGCGGGGATTTTTACCGGCGACGAATCGGCTTATAGAGCGTGAGTCGGGTGACGGTGGCTAGCTTCGGAGGCGTAAGGCTTCGTAAATCTCAGTGGAACCGCAGATAAGCTCTTCGCTCACTTTGATTTGAAGATTTTTCTTTTAGGGTTTCTCTGGTGTTTTCGCTGTTTTCAAGAGTTCTTCAATCCCCTTTTTCCTTCGATTTGAAACCCTTCTTATAGGCGGTCTGGGGTTTGAGACCTTTAAAACATGATTGAAACCTTCCATTTTTGGGTTGATTGGATTTAAAAATCTTCCTTTTTCGTATGATTGTGTTTAATGTTGTTGATGAAAATTAAATTGTGTGATTTGATCCTGAGGAATCTTTTATTGATGCTAGGGAATCTAAATAGGATATTTTCTGTACAGGGTATACTCTTGATCAATTTACTGATCCAAACTTTACGTTTTTGCAGGTTTAGAAAGCAGGAGATTTTGGGCCAGAGGAATTAGTAGCCCAGAAGAGAGAATAAGCTCGCATCTGGTAAACTTTAGTGAGGGCTTTCACGAAAAGGAGACAAGTTGGAGATGAAGAGTAACAATGTCAAAAGTTGATAGCGTGGTACACCAATTTTGTGGACAAGCTGAACGCAGGGTATATCTTCAAATTCAATCTTTGTTCTTTTGTTGTTTTGTTTAATTTGATGTGTTCCTAAACCTTTTTTTCCTTTTTCTCATGTGCTTCGCATTGTGTGTTATTGCTTCTCATCATGGTCGTCTCTGCCTGTGCTAAATGATCGAAACAAATCGCGAAGGGGTTGGGGACTGTTGGAGTAGAGAGAGATGTGACTGTGGGAATTTTCAATAATGCAGGTGCATCTCCGGTCCTTGTGACAATCTTCAGCTCAAAGTTATTTGAAGTTGATTCTTACATTGACGCAATAACTTCAATTAGTGGTTCAGGACAGTGTTGCCAAAGAGAACAACTCTCAAGAGACTTAACACATGTACAGAAACTCAGAGGTAACCCAACCTCTTCCCATCCTAAAAGCTTGTAGAAATTGATCAAATACATTAGCACCATCATAGTGTTTACGTGACTCTATGGTTATCTCGCAGGCATTGTCTTCATTGGCACATTGCAGTCGGAACTATAAGCTTTAGTCCCTTGGCACGGGGGGCATCGTATTGGTGATAACAAGGCTTGCAGTCTGAGGAGAAATGTGAGAGCCAGATGGGGACAACTTCCATGACAGGTTTCTAGGTGAAACATACAACTTTGCGCAACCTCCAGCTGACAGGTAACCTCTTCTATCACAGTTATAAGAATTTCCATGAGGTTTCATGCCCTGCCTATGACTTAAGTTGCATCAATCCCTTTTTAATAGCTAGGTCCTTAGGATGTTCGGTTGTGTTTTGCAAACTTCAAATCTTTCAGATTTGCTCTTGCTCTTCAGGTTTCAGTATTAGTTGCGGTTGCGTGATAGGTTATTGAGCTGAACTGCTCAGTTCTTCATTATTGGCAATAGTTGTTGCAGTGGGCGTGATTAGTGTGATGTTGCTCTTAATTACAATTACTGATGTGCCCAGGTATTTCTATTGGTTCTTGATCATGTCACTGATTGTCACTTCTCCGTCGTGAATTGAGAAGTAATGGCAAGGGATGAATTTGTTTCAGGGTTCATCATCACCAGGGTAACCTGCCTTTTAGTCTGAAGCTGGTGAGCTGGTGGTTTCGCAGTAGTAAGGACCCTTCTTGACGCACCTCAAAGCAGGTTGTGATCTGCGATTAAGCTTTTGAGGTATCACACAAAAGCTCAAAAATACCCATGATTTTGGGTAGGTGATTGCTGAGTTTTTGCTAAAGAACAAATATGCCATACTCTAACAGGACCAATATTTAATTGTGATCAGGTGGAAGTAAGATATCCAATGTTTGGCATCTTAACGGATCAAAGCGTTAGCACCCTCAAGAGCTCTGTGTGATGTATAACCAGTTCACGGTTGATGCTGATGCATATTTGCTTTGTAGATGACATCCTTTTTGTTCAGGGTCTTTGACATGAATTTATAGAGTGTACATTCGAGATTACTCTTTCTTCTGAAAAACCATTTTGTTGTTGTAAGTTTGGCTTTGTTCTCATTATTATTTCTCGTCTTTTTTTCGGAAGTTGTCGATTATTATGAAGAATGTGATTTTGAGCTTGCTTGGTGCAGATGAAATGGGTTTCCAATTCAGAAGCCTTCTTTCTATGAGAGAGCTGAGACGTTAATCCTCGGTGATTTACTCCGGACCTGGCGCTTGCGGGCTTTCACATTCCCAGCTCCCTAAACTGTAGTTATGGAAAGAAATTCAAGTTGATGCTTTTGACTTGAGGCTACGTGATGGCCTTTTTGCATTTCTTTGTATCGTGGCAAATAGAGATGTATTTAAAGTAGAATAAACCTTTCTTGCTCTAGAGATGTCTTTAAAGCAGAATAAACCTGCACAAGCTGGTTAGTCGCACATAAAACATTAAAAAAGAAAGATAAAATGTAAGAAAAACACAACAGGAAGCGGGATCTTAAGGTCAAAAATTAGGGCGTGACAAGAAATAAAACAGAATAAAATTTGGTCTTAATTTGATAAAAAAATATGCCAAGATTAGGGTTCACTGATTCGTCCTAAACGTATCCAACCAATAAAATATGTGAACATAATTTTAACCAACATAATATCGTATCCTCGCAAAAACGTTCATCTCTAAAACGATTTCGTGAATGTTATGGTTTCAACCGTTAAATGATCTCTCTAAATAACACTCGAAACAATAATCATTAAGATCAATACAAAGTGATAGATGAAGAAATTAGGTCAAGACTTGAAAAGTTCATGTCTAAAGCAATCCAAACCATAAATATAACAAAAGATAGAAAATAGCTTCATCTATATTGATCAAAGCCTTGTTCACATATAAAAGATCAAGAAGAATACATAAAATCAGAACTAGCTACCTCTAACCTTGACAAAAGAGGAGTTTTAGCCACCCATTTCCCTAATAGCTTAAGCAACAAGTTTCAAAAGAAGGTTGATCAACATCTGAGTCGAATAATCGAGATTGGATGGGAATTCACCTTCTTTTTGTGAAAGATGGCTAAGAGATGATGAGAAATGGAGAAACTAGGGTTTTTACTCTGAAAAATCTCTAGAAAGAAAAGTACAAGAAAAAAGATATTTTTACAAAAAGTATCACATACTACTTATAGACATGCTGCTGAGCTGTCATGTTCACACTGCGAATAATAAAAAATGGCAGTTGAAGTGCCAGTGTACAGTACAGCGAAGATGCCCCTGAGCTGTTTCCACATGTTCGTTGTGCAAAAAATCCTTCGCAATGTGAAGGTTTCACTGCAAACTTCACATAATGAATTCTTGTCCAAATACTTACTGCCTCAAATTTGGGGGTGTTCGCTAGGAATTCGCTTTGTAATAAGAGTTTGTAAGAAATAAAACAAAGTAAAATTTCGTCTTAGTTTGATAAAAAGCATGCCAAGATTAGGGTTCACTAATCCGTCATAAACGTATCCAACCAAGCAAACATGTGAACTTACTTTAACCAACATAATTGTGTATCCTCGCAAAAATATTCATCTCTAAAGCAATTTCGTGAATGTTATTGTTTCGACCATTAAATGATATCTCTAAATAACACTCGAAACAATAATCATTAAGATCAACACAAAGCAAATATCAACTTTCAAATCTATGTCTAGAGTTTGTATAGTTGATAGATGAAGAAACTAGGTCAAGACTTGAAAAGTTCATGTCTAAAGCAATCCAAACCATAAATATACCAAAAGATAGCAAATAACTTCATCTATATTGATCAAAGCCTTGTTCACATACAAAAGATCAAGAAGAATACATAAAATCAGAACTAGCTACCTCTAACCTTGACAAAAGAGGGGTTTTAGCCACCCATTTCCATGATAGCTTGAGCAACAAGTTTCGGAAGAAGGTTGATCAACATCTGAGTCGAATAATCGAGATTGGATGGGAATCCACCTTCTTTTTGTGAAAGATGGCTAAGAGATGATGAAAAATGGAGAAACTAGGGTTTTTGCTCTGAAAAATATCTAACTAGAAAAGGTACAAGAAAAAAGATACTTTTACAAAAAAGTACCACATACTACTTATAGACATGTTGCTGAGTGTAGCACCCTAAAATTTGCCCTTTCTTTTTAACTGTAACTTACTTATGTTTCTCTGTATTTTGCATTTCCGTATATCATAGCATTGGTTCTCGAGACATGGGATCAAGGTATTTCGGTGGCTCAGGGTTCCCTTTTATTGCAAGAGTCTAAACAGTGAGCATCAAAGGCTCCGACATTTATTTTGCCCAGCGATCGAGCAGTCAATTTTATTTTTTTCAACAGGTTATTTTCAGCTCGAGAGACAATGTACAGGCTATCTCAGGCGTTCTCACAATTATGATATTCAAGAGCAGGTTTCAAAGGCATAACAGGGTTCAATGCAAGTGGCAACAGACAGTTGTACAGGATTCCGTCCATTTGGCGTCAAAAGTGGAAAATTTTGAATGTGGTAACCGCGTTACTGCATATAGGGTAATCGATTACTTCAGGTGAAATTTGCCAAGAAATTTGAATTTTCATCATGTGCAATTTTCCAACCATTCTCAACCATTGATTTCACTTGATCATATTTGGAAGGATATAGAATTGTTTTAACTTTCACCATTTCCCTCCAAATTTCAAACACTTCATTCCTAATTTCACTCCTAATTTCCATTCCAAATGCTAATCCACATTCCAAACCACATTTTGATTCCAAACCTAGAGCTTATTTAAGTGAATATTCTTCAAACCTCATACAATTACCCTTCATTTTCAGACTTCACGCTCATTCTTGAGATTTGGCTCTCAATTTTCTCTCCACGTTTTCACTCCCAAAACCTCCATTAAAGCCCTTTCACTTGAGTTCTTTGATTCTTCATTGGAATCATAGAATTCTAGAGCTAAATCTCCATCATTCATCTTCATTATCTTCAATTCATCACTCAATTTTCGTTTGGTTTTGGATCTGAATTTGGAAGCTAGATTGGAAGTGCTTTTTGTGGATTATTTTGCTTGATCTTGCTTGTTCTTCATTTCTACCACAAGGAAACTCTTGGATCTTGAAGAATCTTTGGGTTTCTTGCTTGGATCTACTAATTTCAAGTGAATCAACACATACCAAAGCAAATCTCGGCTTTGAAGGTTGGTGAAATCTATATCTAATCCAATTTTGAGCTTAGTTGAATAATCACAATGTAGATCCACGGCTTTTGTTGCTTTTTGATCCATTTTGATGATTTGGATCTTGATGATTTGTGATTTCTATGTTTGATTGTGTTTACATGATGCTTGAACACTGTTTCTTGATGATAATTCCGTGCTTGATTGATATCATGTCCATATGGATGATTGGAGAAGTTGTTTAGTGCTGAAAACTGATTTTAAAAATTGATTTTCTGCTTCTGGTTCAGTGGTAACCGGTTACCTTATATAGGGTAACCGGTTACCCTATCAAATTTCACGTTTCTGGGCTGTTTTTCATCAAGTAACTAGTTACCTTATATAGGGTAACTGGTTACCTTATCCCATCAGGTAACCCGTTACCCTATATAGGGTAACCCGTTACTCTGGGCAGATTGCCTATTTTTTGCATTTTTTTGCATTTTTTTGCATTTTTTTTGCATTTTTTTGTTCGTTTGAGTTCCTTTTTACATGTAAACTTCATGGATTGATGTGATGATTTTATATGGATTGTTTTTGACATATTTCATCATTCTTGAATGTTCGATCTCGATTCTTCGACGCACAACTTTTGGTTTTCGTTTTGAGCGCTTAACGTGTTAATGTTGTTTGCTTGATGAATGATTCTTGTATGATGCATTGTTGATTGATTATGTTTGATTGGTGAAGCATGTTCATACTTGTGTAATGTTTATCCATGATTGTTGTTTGCATTTGATTAATTGCATTCAAACATGCTTGCTACCCTATTTTCCACAGCTGTCCATGCTTTGAACTTGCATGTTGTCTTTGCGTTACTTGCTTGCTGCCTGGCTTTTCACACCTGTTTTTGTGCTGAAACATATGTTGTTATATATTGTCTTGCTTGTTTGCTGGATTTTATTATTGTCTTGTGCAGGAGGCGCTGTTGTAGCTGCTGTTTTTACCTTGTTTTCTTGATTTTTGCCTTGTCTTTGCATGCTCCCTTAGGATTCTTATTCCAATTTAATTTTCAATTAAAGTTGGAGTAAGATAGACACTAGGATCGCAATCCAAGCATGATAACAAGTAGGCTAGTCCCTTTTAACCACAACCTTAGGTCCATCTTTTGTATGCTAACATTAGGATAAAGTCTTTTTTCGCATCCCAACCTTAGGACCACTCTACATGATAACGTTAGCGCCGAGTTTTCCCTTAGACCTTCTATGCGTCTCTCTTCCTCATCTCAAAACGCATTCTAACTCATCTAATAAATACGATGAATGTTATGCATCACGAGCCTTAAGTACGTGGGAAATGATGAGTGATGGGTTTCTCCTCAGTTGTCTAGAGTGTTTAGTGTATGCCCTTTGGACGATGTGCGACACATTCGCTCCTATGTCATAGTCTTTAGTACAACGTGAATCACAAAGCAAACTAATTCACTTCACTAAAACTCATAAACAAAGCTCAAACCTTTTATCCTTCGGGATTCGAGTTTCAAACTTCATTTTAGAAAAGAGTATGTTACATTTCCGTTCTACCGCAAACAGGCATTGTCCCTAACTGCTGGAATGGGAGTTTAACGTCACTCATAAAAAACACTTAACTAACTTGTGGTTTCATTTGCCCGAACTACGTTTGCTCTGATTTCTCATGTCAGATGAGGATATGTAGGCACAAGACAGCGATGTCTTGGCGAGCAACCTTCCACCATCACCCGTAGTTTTCCGAACTACGTTGACTCTGACTTTCCCATTGCACGAGGGAATACGTAGACATAGGGCGGTGATATCCTATCGAGTCTCTTTCTTTTTCTTTTGTTCTCATTTTTGTTTAGTAGTAGCTTATAGATAAACACACCCTTTGATTAGACAACAAGCGTGGATCCCGTTGAGTACAACGGACGTGAGGGGTGCTAATACCTTCCTCTTGCGTAATCGACTCCCGAACCCAAGATTTGGTTGCGATGACCCTGTCTTTTCCCGTTCTTTGAGGTTTTCTTTGATCATTTACTTTCCCTCTCTTTGGGATAAATAAAGTTCGGTGGCGACTCTTCTGTTTTTCCGTTGGCTGTTTTTCGCAGTTGCGACACTGAGCTGTCATGTTCGCACTGCGAACAAAATGTTTTCCTAGCGAACAATGAAAAATGGCAGTTAAAGTGCCAGTGTACAGTGAAGACACCCCTGAGCTATTTCCACATGTTCGTTGTGCGAAGGCTTCACTGCAAACTTCCCACAGTGAATTCTTGTCCAAATACTTACTGCCTCAAGTTTGGGGGTGTTCGCTATGCATTCGCTTTTTCTTTGCTCCAACGAACACTTCGCTAGCGCCTTCGCACAGCAAACTTAGGTCCCTTTTCTTTCTAGATGAACAGTACCATGCTTTCCAAGGCCTTCACTGGCAAGTCCGCTGTGCGAACTTATTGATGTTTTTCTGGGAAAATTCACTAGCAAGTTCGCTGTGCGAACTTGTTGATGTTTTCATGCTGACTTGATTTCCTTGTCACACTTTTTGTGTCTTACTCTTCATATTTTAATGCCTAATTCCTGCACAATAGCACACATATCAAAGAAACCAAGACATTTTCACATGATGAAGTATATCATCAAGAACAAGAATGATTATAATCACTTTCTCTACAAAAAGAATGAAAAATGTTAACATTTGATAGATCGAATAAGCAAAGTTTGGCATCTAACACTAAGCCACTTTAATCTAGACTTTTGGATAAGCAGGTTCTCTTTCATAGAAATTTTCTTCCAGAAATTCAAAGAAACGAGCTTCCTTTCTTATACTAGACCTTCTACCTCGGCTGGGAGACACTCAACAAGGGAAGCATCAACCCTATTAAACTCTTCCACACACTCGTCGACCTCCAAGTCCAATCTCTCAAAAACCTCAACTTTCCACTTCTTAAGACTCACCTTTAACATCTTCGGTTTTTCTTTGAGCACGTAATCACTCTGACCTGTCATGACAAGATTATCCCAACATTTATTAACAAAAGGCACAAACTCTTTGTTTTCAAACCAAAAATCGAGCACCCTAAAAGGTTTAAGTCCCTAATTCAAATAATTTACCTTGACCCATATTGGACAATGATCAGATAGGTCTTTCTTCCCTACCACTTGGTTCACCACACCCCACCTTTCCACGATAAAGTTTGATAGAAGAAATTTATCTATTTTGCTCATAAATCTCCAGTTACCGCTAAACCACGTAAACTTATTACCCAAACAAGGCACATCAACAAGGAAACTACTTTCCAAGAACTCCCTGAATTCCCTCATTTCACCCAGTTTGTTGAAGTTAGAACTACCTTTCCTTTCTGACAATTTATCAATGACGTTGAAGTCACCCCCTAAGATCCAATATCCATCCACAAAGTTGTTGATAAGGTCCAATAATTTCTTCCAAGGGATTATTTTCATAGAAATGTTGCAAGAAGAATAAATGTTAAGGATGTAATAAAGCTAACCCTTCCAAGTTACCTTGACACCAAGATACCCAACTTTTGAGAATGAGAAAATAGGATTAACGTCACTTGACTTCCAAATAGACAACATTCCCCCTGATTTCCCAGATGCATAAGAACACGACCATAAAATATCCTCCTGACTCCAAAATGAGCCAACGAACTTATCGTCGATTGAGCAGCATTTTGTTTCTTGAAGCAATATGAAATTGGGATTTCCAGACTTAATCAAATTATTGGTTATTCTTCTCTTAAAAAAACGATTGCTTCCTTTGATACTAAGCGAAATAGTATTCATGATTTCCAAGTTTTAGACGCATTTGATAACTCTCTTATCTCCTTGTCATTACTTTTTATTTCTTCAATCGTATTGATATAATATTTAGCTTTATCTTTAGCCACCACCCCCAACTTAGAAATAGCCTTCCACACCTTGTCACCATATTCTAATCCATATTATCCTAGAACTTGACGTAGCCTTGCCTAACATCTGAATCTGGGATTGAATCACAATAAAGAACAGATCCCCCCGAATACCTGTCATCCTCCTCGTAACATGGAACCATGCTATTGTTAGCATGAGACACAATTTGCTTAGCAGACTTCTTTAGATTCCTCAAAGGAGCAAAGAAGGAAGGCTTAGCTAAGGAAATAGGGGAAATTGATTTAAGGATTTCAGGAGAGACAAAAAGAGATTTGCAACGGGCAACAAAATGAGGTACTAAGGGAAGAGAACAAGAAGGATCTAAAACTCCAACACTGTTGGGTTGGGTGATGGCTTGGGCCTCAAATAAAGGCCCTACTAAAGATAAGGATTCCTTATCAGGAAAATTTACACAAGCAGGATCTTTATCGATTTGGCTCATTTGGGCCAAAATAGTAGCCTTATCTAAAGGCCCATCACCACTGAACCCCTCAGACTTTTTGCCCCGAATCTCCTTCTCCGGATTCTTGAAAAACGAGTCTAATGAGTAATTTGGTTCAGAGGCCTCCAAATCATTCTGACACCTATCACCTTGACCCTTCCCATATTGCATATTCTTTAAGGCTTCCTCAAACGGACAAAAGGGCACTTTTTGGCTCTTTTTTTGCAGGTACGAAACTTTTTCTTTGTCTGGGTATCAGGCCCTGACCTAGGAGAAAGTACAGGTGAAAGGTAATCAGATCGAGGAAGACTAGCTTTTAAACACGACTCCTCCTGCGGGCAATCACCTGTCTCATTGTTCTTCACCTCTTTCATAGGCAATCTCATCGAAGCAAGATGGTCTTCAGTGATTTTGACCCTAAAAATTTCCCCTTCAATCTCTACACTCAACATTTTATTGAGAACCATAAGACATCTTGTTCTAACCATAAACCTCGTGACATTCATACAATCATCTTTTTGTGCCTTGTCATCAAAATAAACAAAGGTGTCAATTGTGCCAGCCAATAAAGCGAAGAAAGGAGTGTTCCAAGAATGCCAAGGGACCCCAAACACCCTAGCCTAGATAAGCCTTTCGTTGTCAATGTCAACCTCTCGCCATTCTCTAATATTAGAGAACCATTGACTCCACCAAGATTTGGCCTCTCTGATCAACAACCTTATTTCACCTTCTTCATGTTCTTCCAACAGACATAAGTTATCACCCAAGGGAGTAATTTTGATGGTAAAATAACCTTCAATTTCAAACCATGTCTGAATGTTGTAAGAATTTCGAACCACATCAACCTCAGGAACAAAGGATAAGAAGGATTTTGGAGGATTGTCTCTACTACGATTCCCAAAGACATCTGCAAAGGATCTATTCCCGACCCATCTCCTAAAAATCTTGTTAGAGATAGGAACTCCTCCTCTTGAACCCGTCACA
Organism: Lathyrus sativus; assembly: GCA_963859935.3. Classification (NCBI taxonomy): domain Eukaryota; kingdom Viridiplantae; phylum Streptophyta; class Magnoliopsida; order Fabales; family Fabaceae; genus Lathyrus; species Lathyrus sativus. The sequence continues at coordinate 505,539,530 of OZ012740.1, read as the reverse complement.
CCGGAGACACCATTAAAAGCCTCCTCGAAACTTACCCTGAATTCGGGACTTTTCCTTTGAAACTTTGGAAGATTCACGTGAATATTATTCTTCCCAATAAAAATGCTATCTAATATAGCTGCCAAGATACGCTGATCCTTAACTTCTAAAAATCTCGCGAATCCGAATCCCTTGCCGGTAGCTTTCCTTTTCGGGGGATGACAACTTCCTTTAAGAAAACATGCTCCTTGAATAGATCAAACAACTCTTTAATCCTGCATGTATCAGAAAACTCTAAAACATAGAAAAAAGATATAGATGAGATTTCTTCCCATTTACAAAAACACTTAAAGAAAAAAGACTCACATCTGAAATTGCCATGAGACTGCCTATTTCTCTTGTGTATCACTTTCTGCTGCCCCATGAAAAAGGTATTCTACGATGAACCTAGGAGTAAAAACGAAGGATAGGAAATGTTAGAGAGAAGGAAATGATGTATTGAGAAGATAAAAAAAATCATTAAGAATGGTAAATGTTGCATTGGTAAGAGAATAAAAACATTTAAATTTTAAAAATTGTGAAATAATAATGAAGAATAGTCATTAGAGTTTGGAAATTACACTTAGGGAATGAAAAAAGATGTTATATTAACCTTGATCACGGTTTAAATATAATAGTGGTCATTAAATATAGTAGATTATATATAAATGAAGTTGGCCATATTCATTAATGTAATAAATTAATAACAAAAATGACAATTAAAAATTTGAAAATAGAAGTTTAATTAGATTAAATGAGGGTTAAAAATTAAAATATGAAATTAGTGGTAATTAAAATTTTAATTATTATTATAATAGATGTCAGCAATTTTAAATTTTTCTCGGTGCTTATCATGTTCTCTTTTAGTCAATTTCAATCTCTTCATCACTCTTTTTAGTATTTATAATAGAAAGTAAAGGACTTAAGAAATGGTTGGGAGATTTTTCTTTATAGGCAAAACATTGTATATTATTATTAGGTGATTTTCCTTTTAATCTTCTCCAAATTATAGCAACTTCTACTATTTTTAAGACTTTTGATAAAAAAAAGTTTAATCTAATTTAATATTTAATAATTATTATGTTTATTTATTGCCACGTTTCCTATGTTGGCGGTTGAAATATTTAATAATCACACTTCCACTACCATTCAATCTCCCAACCATTTTGGTAGGGATTTCTCATTTGGTGGAAGTTGATTCACATAGCCATCTGTTTTCGTTTTAGAGCAACTTTAACGCAGGGTTGTTAAAACAAAATTCCTTATAGTTTACGTTAGTAATAAAGAATTTGCATTATAGTAGAGCTGACATGGCATCCAAATGAACTAAAATTTAGTTCCCATTATAGTTAACGTTAACTATTCTTGTGAAACTTATTATAATATTATTTAATATTAATAAAATATTCCAAATATTTCATTTTAAATAGTAACGGTCATATTACCATTTTTTACCTTCTATAAATTCTATAGAAACTTTAATTTTTTTTATATACAGTTTTACTTCTAAATTTTTTTCTTTCAATTTTCAATCTTATTTATTTATCAAATGGATGACAACCAATCAAATCCTTATTATAATTATATTCCTATGAAAATGTAATTTTTTTTATTATTATTGTTGTGAATTTTATATCATTTTTAATTTTATAATAAAATATATTTAATATTATTTTTAAGTTTTTAAGGTAAATTTTTAAAAAAAAAATATATATGCATTTTAAATAAAATAATTAAATTAATGGTAGCTTGAATAAAAAATATAAAATGTGGGATCAAGTCTTGGTTTCTTATAGACAACCACCATTAAAGTAAAAACTACTCAAATCAACTATAAATTTTTTAAATCTTACAAATCACTTTGGGCTCACAAAAAGTATCTTAGTTTACCCATTTAGTTTACTCCCACTAAAGATGTTCTTAATGATGAGGTCAGAAATATTAAAATTATCTTTTACTCTTGGTGGTAATTTCCTATTAAAAATAAACATAATTGTTTTTACACTTTGACTTAAATGCTCTAGTGATTTTTTTTGTTGTAATTATTGATTTAAATATTAGAGTAATTTAATGTAAATTATGTTTATTGGAATTGGAGCCCTAGTACTCCCTTAGCATTTTTAATGGGAGTAAACTAAATGGATAAACTAAGATACTTTTTGTGGGTCCAAAGTGATTTGTAGGATTTAAAAAATTTATAGTTGATTTGAGTAGTTTTTACTTTAATGGTGGTTGTCTATAAGAAACCAAAACTTGACCCCACATTTTATATTTTTTATTCAAGTTACCATTAATTTAATTATTTTAATTAAAATACATATAATTTTTTAAATAAAATTTACCTTAAAAACTTAAAAATAATATTTAAATATATTTTATTATAAAATTAAAAATGATACAAAATTCACAACAATAATACATAAAAAAATTACATTTTCATAGGAATATAATTATAATAAGAATTCGGCTGGTTGGGATCCATTTGATAAATAAATAAGATTGGAAATTGAAAGAAAAAAATTTAGAAGTAAAACTGTGTGTAAAAAAAATTAAAATTTCTATATAAAATTTATAGAAGGTAAAAAATGATAATATGACCTTACTATTTTTAAATATCATATCCTTGTTGGAATATTTTATTAATATTAAATAATATTATAATAGGTTTAAAATATTATTTAATATTAATAAAATATTCCAACAAGGATATGATATTTAAAAATAGTAACGGTCATATTATCATTTTTTACCTTCTATAAATTCTATAGAAATTTTAATTTTTTTTACACACAGTTTTACTTCTAAATTTTTTTCTTTCAATTTCCAATCTTATTTATTTATCAAATGGATCCCAACCAGTCGAATTCTTATTATAATTATATTTCTATGAAAATGTAATTTTTTTTATGTATTATTGTTGTGAATTTTGTATCATTTTTAATTTTATAATAAAATATATTTAAATATTATTTTTAAGTTTTTAAGGTAAATTTTATTTAAAAAATTATATGTATTTTTAATTAAATTAATGGTAACTTGAATAAAAAATATAAAATGTGGGGTCAAGTTTTGGTTTCTTATAGACAACTATCATTAAAGTAAAAACTACTCAAATCAACTATAAATTTTTTAAATCCTACAGATCATTTTGGGCCCACAAAAAGTATCTTAGTTTACCCATTTAGTTTACTCCCACTAAAGATGCTCTAATAAGTGAGTTAACAAAAAAAATTTTGGAGATATGCTTTTACAAGAGATATAGGATTAGAATATTTTAATTAATAATTAATTATTAAATCATATTTTAATCAATAAATTATTAATTAATCATATTCATTTAATTAATTAATATGATTTAATAATTAGTATTATTATTTTTATTATATATTATAAATTATAAATTTTTGGCTTACTATTTTTTAGCCAAATGGGGTTAATTTTTTATTTATATTGAATATTATTTATTTCTAATAGAAAGCTAATAAATTTATTTAATAATAATAATTATTATTATTATTATTATTATTATTTGTATTATTAAAAATTTTAAAACTGACGGAAGTGGCTATATTTTTGGAGAGAAGATTGAAAAAAAAAAAGTAGAATTAGAGACCAAATAAAATTATAGTTAAAGAATTACTCTTTTATTTGTTTATAAATACAACATTAATGTCTATTCTCAAGTATCAACCCAACATTCATCATTCATTGATTTCTTTTTGTTGATTTTTCATTCTCTAGTGTTTCCTTTACTCTCTTTGCTAATAACCATTAAGGTATTTTATTCATTTTTATTTAAATTTTTAATATTATCCATTGTAAATATAGTAACTACTTTATTTTATCTAATTTTATATTCGTTTCCTTTATCTCTCGTTCTCATGAAAGAGTAAACCTTGTAGATTCTCTTTTAATTAACTATGTTCTTTATGTTTTTTATTTACTTTTTTCAGTGTTTGGTGTCATCCTTTAAATTCTAAATCATTTTTAATCGAACTTAATAATATTATTTTTCTATTTCATGATTAAAATCGACTTATAAATGCAAAGCCAACAAGACATTCATTCACATATAAACATTTTGTTATTACTTTTAAAATTAATACTATTGTGATAAATATTAAATTAATTGGTTTTTTTTTATTAATTTAAAAAATATTAAACAAAATCAATTATATTAATTTAATAGTAAATTATTTTATTTTAAAATGTTTAATAAAAAAATAAAAAATCACGTTGACTAAAAGTACGGTTAAGTTTTAAATATAGTATGTTTCATATGTGGTAGGGCTGCTTTGCACTTAATTTTTTTATTCTTTCTTTTTTTATGCACTAATATCGCATGTTCCATTTTTTTTATTATCATACCATAAGCATAACAGTAGAATCAATCTTAGATTTACTATAAAAATTATACATCTACTCAACTCATTACTTCATGTTGATCATACTTATTTCTGATTGATTGCTGTGAGAATAGTAACTTTTTTACTATTTCAATTATCATATTAGTTCTTTCACTTGAGTTCTTTGATTCTTCGTTGGAATCCTAGAATTCTAGAGCTAAATCTCCATCATTCATCTTTATTATCTTCAATTCATCACTCAATAATATCGCATGTTCCATTTTTTTATCATACCATAAGTATAACAGTAGAATCTTAGATTTACTATAAAAATTATACATCTACTCAACCCATTACTTCATGTTGATCATACTTATTTCTGATTGATTGCTGTGAGAATAGTAACTTTTTTACTATTTCAATTATCATACTAGTTCTTTCACTTGAGTTCTTTGATTCTTCATTGGAATCATAGAATTCTAGAGCTAATTCTAGTGTTTGGTGCCACCCTTTAAATTCTAAACCATTTTTAATCGAACTTAATAATATTATTTTTCTTTTTCAGGATTAAAATCGGCTTATAAGGGCAAAGCCAGCAAGACATTCATTCACATATAAACATTTTGTTATTATTTTTAAAATTAATACTATTGTGATAAATATTAAACTAATTGGTTTTTTTTATTAATTTAAAAAATATTAAACAAAATCAATTATATTAATTTAATAGTAAATTATTTCTGATTGATTGCTGTGAGAATAGTAACTTTTTTACTATTTCAATTATCATATTAGTTCTTTCACTTGAGTTATTTGATTCTTCATTGGAATCATAGAATTCTAGAGCTAAATCTCCATCATTCATCTTCATTATCTTCAATTCATCACTCAATAATATCGCATGTTCTGTTTTTTTTTTATCATACCATAAGCATAACAGTAGAATCTTAGATTTACTATAAAAATTATACATCTACTCAACCCATTACTTCATGTTGATCATACTTATTTCTGATTGATTGCTGTGAGAACTGTAACTTTTTTACTATTTTAATTATCATATTAGTTCTTTCACTTGAGTTCTTTGATTCTTCATTGGATTCATAGAATTCTAGAGCTAATTCCAGTGTTTGGTGTAACCCTTTAAATTTTAAATCATTTTTAATCGAACTTAATAATATTATTTTTCTTTTTCATGATTAAAATCGGCTTATAAGGGCAAAGCCAGCAAGACATTCATTCACATATAAACATTTTGTTATTATTTTTAAAATTAATACTATTGTGATAAATATTAAACTAATTGGTTTTTTTTATTAATTTAAAAAATATTAAACAAAATCAATTATATTAATTTAATAGTAAAGTATTTTATTTTAAAATGTTTAATAAAAAAATAAAAAATCACGTTGACTAAAAGTACTATTAAGTTTTAAATATAGTATGTTTCATATGTGGTAGGACTGCTTTGCACGTAATTTTGGGGGATGACAACTTCCTTTAAGAAAACATGCTCCTTGAATATATCAAACAACTCTTTAATCTTGCATGTATCAGAAAACTCTAAAACATAGAAAAAAGATATAGATGAGATTTCTTCCCATTCACAAAAACACTTATAGAAAAAAGACTCACATCTGAAATTGCCATCAGACTGCCTATTTCCCTTGTGTATCACTTTCTGCCGTCCCATGAAAAAGGTATTCTACGATGAACCTAGGAGCAAAAACGAAGGATAGGAAATGTTAGAGAAAAAGAAACGATGTATTGAGAAGATAAAAAAACCATTAGGCATGGTAAATGTTGCATTGGTAAGAGAATAAAAACATTTAAATTTTAAAAATTATGAAATAATAATGAAGAATAGTCATTAGAGTTTGAAAATTACACTTAGGGAATGAAAAAAGTTGTTATATTAACCTTGATCACGGTTTAAATATAATAGTGGTCATTAAATTTCTTATATTGATAATAGATTATATATAAATAAAGTTGGCCATATTCATTAATGTAATAGATTAATAACAAAAATGACAATTAAAAATTTGAAAATAGAAGTTTAATTAGATTAAATGAGGGATAAAAAATTAAAATTTGAAATTAGTAGTAATCAAAATTTTAATTATTATTATAATAGATGTCAGCAATTTTAAATTTTTCTCGGTGCTTATCATGTTCTCTTTTATTCAATTTCAATCTCCTCATCACTCTTTTTAGTATTTATAATAGAAAGTAAAGGACTTAAGAAATAGTTGGGAGATTTTTTTTTATAGGCAAAACATTGTATATTATAAGGGAGTACTAGGGATCCAACCCAATAAACATAATTTACATTAAATCACTCAAATATTTAAATCAATAATTACAAAAAAAAAAATCACAATCATAATAACCGTAAAAAGAATTATGTTTATTTTTAATAGAAAATTACCGCTCAGAGTAAAAGATAATTCTATCCACAATAATTTTAATATTTCTGACCTCATCATTAAATAGGAAACAGATGGCTATGTAAATCAACTTCCACCAAATGAGAAATCCCTACCAAAATGGTTGGGAGATTGAATGGTAGTGTAAGTGTGGGAGTGTGATTGTGGCATCGAGAGTTGGACTCAAAATATTTCAACCGCCAACATAGAAAACGTGGCAATAAATAAACATAATAATTATTAAATATTAAATTAGATTAAATTTTTTATCAAAAATTTTTAAGATAGTAAAAGTTGCTATAATTTGGAGAAGATCGTAAGGAAAATCACCTAATAATCAATTAACTAATAAAATCACGTAATAATTAATTTACTAATAACTGAGTTAACAGAAATAATTTTTAGAGATACGCTTTTGCAAGAGATATGGGATTAGAATATTTTAATTAATAATTAATTATTAAATCATATTTTAATCAATAAATTATTAATTAATCATATTTATTTAATTAATTAATATGATTTAATAATTAGTATCATTATTATTATATATTATAAATTATAAATTTTTGGCTTACTATTTTTTAGCCAAATGGGGTTAATTTTTTATTTATTATTGAATATTATTTATTTCTAATGGAAAGTTAATAAATTTATTTAATAATAATAATAATAATTATTATTATTATTATTATTATTATTATTATTATTATTATTATTATTATTATTATTATTATTATTATTATTATTATTATTATAATAATAATTTGTATTATTAAAAATTTTATAACTGACGGAAGTTGCTATATTTTTGGAGAGAAGATCGAAAGTAAGGTAGAATTAGCTATATTTTTGGAGAGAATATCGAAAGTAAAGTAAAATTAGCTATATTTTTGGAGAGAAAATCGAAAGAAAGGTAGAATTAAAGACGAATAAAATTATAGTTAAAGAACTACTCTTTTATTTATTTATAAATACAACATCAATATCCATTCTCAATTCTCAAGTATCAACCCAACATTCATCATTCATTGATTCCTTTTTTTGCAGATTTTTCATTCTCTCGTGTTTCCTTTGCTCTTTGCTAATAACCATTAAGGTATTTTATTCATTTTTATTTAAATTTTTAATATTATCCATTGCATAATACAGTAACTACTTTATTTTATCTAATTTTATATTCGTTTCCTTTATTTCTTGTTCTCATGAAAGAGTAAACCTTGTAGATTCTCTTTTAATTAACTATGTTCTTTATGTTTTTTATTTGTTTTTTTTCAGTGTTTTTTTTTTTGAAAAATAAACTATAACTAATTTCAGTGTTTGGTGCCAACCTTTAAATTCTAAACCATTTTTAATCGAATTTAATAATATTATTTTTCTTTTTCATGATTAAAATCGGCTTATAAGGGCAAAGGCAGCAAGACATTCATTCACATATAAACATTTTGTTATTATTTTTAAAATTAATACTATTGTGATAAATATTAAATTAATTGGTTTTTTTATTAATTTAAAAAATATTAAACAAAATCAATTATATTAATTTAATAGTAAATTATTTTATTTTAAAATGTTTAATAAAAAAATAAAAAATCACGTTGACTAAGTTTACCTATATTTTTGAGAATTTTGTTTTGATTCTTTCTTTTTTTATGCACTAATACCTATATTTTTGAGAATTTTGTTTTGATTCTTTCTTTTTTTATGCACTAATATCTCATGTTCCGTAGAATCTTAGATTTACTATAAAAATTATACATTTACTCAACCCATTACTACTCAACCCATTACTTCATGTTGATCGTACTTATTTCTGATTGATTGCTGTGAGAATAGTAACTTTTTTACTATTTCAATTATCATATTAGTTCTTATCTTCCATCTAATTTAATTGCAAATCTTTCATTTTTATTTTATAATCTTGTCTGTAATATCTTTATGGGGTATATTTCAGGGTAGGGTATTGTGAGAAAGCGTTGTGATCATCATCATGGATAAGGAGCAGTTGAAGGTTCTTAAAGCCCTTGATGTTGCCAAGACACAAATGTACCATTTCACAGCAATTGTGATTGCTGGAATGGGCTTCTTTACGGATTCTTATGATCTCTTCTGCATTTCCATTGTCACCAAATTGCTGGGTCGCATCTATTACTACGATGGTGGCAACAATCCAGGTTCTCTCCCACAAAATGTTTCCGCTGCAATCAACGGTGTTGCCTTCTGTGGAACACTTGTCGGACAACTTTTCTTTGGTTGGCTTGGTGACAAAATGGGAAGGAAACGTGTTTATGGAATGACCCTTGCGCTTATGGTTCTATCTTCACTTGCTTCTGGCTTCTCTGTTGGGAAGGACCCAAAAGCTGTTGTATCTACTCTTTGTTTCTTTAGGTTTTGGCTTGGATTTGGAATCGGTGGTGATTACCCTCTTTCCGCTACTATCATGTCTGAGTATGCAAACAAAAAGACTCGGGGCGCATTTATAGCTGCCGTTTTTGCCATGCAAGGTTTTGGAATTTTGGTCGGCGGAGCTGTTGGAATTATAGTTTCATCTATTTTTAAAGCCTTTTACCCGGCTCCAGCTTTTCATGTTAACCCAGCACTGTCCACAGTTCCTCAAGCTGATTATGTTTGGAGGATAGTCTTGATGTTCGGTGCAATTCCGGCTGGGTTGACATACTATTGGAGGATGAAAATGCCTGAAACTGCAAGATACACTGCTTTGGTTGCAAAGAATGCTACTCAAGCTGCTGCAGATATGTCAGAAGTTATGCAAGTTGAGATAGTAACTGAACTGGAAATGGTTCAGCAGTTGGATCAAAATCAAAGACAAGGAGGGAATGATTTTGGTTTGTTTACAAAAAGGTTTCTTCGCCGTCATGGACTGCATTTGTTTGCAACAGCTACTACTTGGTTCTTGTTGGATATTGCTTATTATAGTCAGAATCTTTTTCAGAAAGATGTTTTCAGTGCAATTGGATGGATACCAGAAGCTAAAACCATGAGTGCCCTTGAAGAGGTTTATAAAATTGCTAGAGCACAGACACTTATAGCCCTGTGCAGCAGTGTTCCTGGTTACTGGTTCACGGTTGCGTTCATCGATAGAATTGGAAGATTTACAATCCAGCTGATGGGATTTTTCTTCATGACTGTGTTCATGTTTGCCCTGGCCATTCCTTACCATCACTGGACTTTGAATGGAAACCAAATCGGATTTGTTGTCATGTATTCATTGACGTTCTTCTTTGCTAACTTTGGACCGAATGCAACCACGTTTGTGGTTCCAGCTGAGATTTTTCCGGCAAGACTAAGGTCGACATGTCACGGAATATCGGCTGCTGCTGGAAAAGCTGGGGCAATGCTAGGTGCTTTTGGTTTCTTGTATGCTCAAAATAGCATTGGATTGAGAAAGGTGCTTCTGCTTTTGGGTGGGGCCAATTTCTTTGGAATGTTGATTACATTGTTGGTGCCGGAATCTAAAGGAAAATCTTTGGAAGAGATTTCTGGTGAAGCTGATGAAGAAGCCGATGAAGAAGCTAATACTACTACTAATAGAGAATCTGCATTGGAGGCTGGTCTTTAAGTTTAGGATTTTTTATTTTGTTGCTTAATTAGGTAGGTAGCAACTTGTTTTTCTCATATAGTTTAGTTGTAGGAAGAAACTAGGCATTCAGGTTGTAGGAGTCGCTCTCAATTACTGAAGTTAATTTTCACTGTTTTTCTCTTATTTTCTTTTTATTATGGAGTCAGACAAACATATGTAAATGCTTATGATGCTATCTTATGCAGTACATTTGTTTTATTAGTATCTCGTGTTTTATGTTTTTCCAAATTTCTTGAGGTTGAAAATAACTACTTACTGGTAAAAATTTACCAAACTGATTCGAGTCGAATTCCGGAATAGTATAGATATAGTACATATATATGATATAATTAATGAGAATATTCTTGCCGGGATGGAAAGGAACAAAGTAAGGAAGAAGCCATATTTCTGGAGGAATTGGTTTCACTCCACTTCATTCATATACTCCAAGTATCTATATATATATTAATAATGCATGATTATTTTGATTCATTATAATTTATGAGTTGGGTGGTAGCATTTGATTAAACTACTATTAGTACTATACTTACTGGGTATTCGGGATTTGGTGAATTGGGTTTTGCGCGGAAGGTGTTTGATGAAATGTCTGAACGGGATTTGGTTTCTTGGAATTCTTTGATTTGTGGGTATGGTCGTGTAAGAGGTATAGAGAGGTTTTGGATGCTTTTGAAGCAATGAGGATGGATAATGTGACAATGGTGAAAGTTGTTTTGGCTTGTTCTGTTTTGGGTGAGTGGAGTGCTGCTATCTGGTTGCTCAATCTCTTCTTTTTTTTTTGTTTTTTGAAGTAACTTGTAGATTGTGTTGTCTTGATAATGTTATTAATATTTGGCCTAGGTCCATGCTGCTTTAAGGAAATGGGTTCACGAAAACGTGGGTGCTGAAGTTGCCGCCTCTCTAAGAATCATCTATGGAGGTACTTCCGTTTATATATGCGGTTATTTTGATGTCATCAAAGAATATTAACAGTCTTGGTGTGAGTTTGGAGGCATTGTAGCAATTGTTATTTAATTAACTCCATCTAAAACTGCAGGCTCTGTAAATGGAGGAAACAGCAAAGAATAGGCATCACAGCCTGACATTCATGGATTTTTGGTTGGTGGTGCTTCCTTGAAGCCGGAGTTCGTTGACATCATCAACTCCGCCATTGTGAAAAAGAACTGAAATTCGTAAGTAGGAATTGATATGCTGCTTTGGAAGCAGCTTCGGAAATTTATGTTTTGAGTTATGATTCTGTATTTTGTAACCTCCGGAAAGCCGTTTCCGGCACAGATCGAGGCGCCTCTTCTTTGACGGACGTTCGCCGGAAGTGGAGCTAAATTAGGCGTGAGAGTCCCCGGAGCGGTTCTGTTCGGGTTAAGCTTGGCGATCGGGTATTTCTTGTTGTTGTCTGTTATGTCGTATAACGGTGGCGTGTTTATAGCTATTGTGGTTGGTCTTGCGGTTGGTTATTTGTTGTTCAGGAGCGACGGCGAAGATTCCGTCGTCGTTGACAGTTCTTGTGCATGTGCTTGATTTCAGTTTCTTGTTATGATTATTGCTAATCGATTAGATTTTACTGTTATCACTATTTTTCTACTGTCATTCTGGCCATACTAGCGCACCTGTCGCAACATTCAGCAATATGAGGTGGAATCGCTAATCGGTTGAATCTCTGCCACCAGGAATATGGTTTCTATTACTTCCCTTCTCTCTTTTCTAGTATGCATGGTTCTCATTTTAAGCTGTGAAAATGTATTTATCAAATTTAAGTTGTGGTTCACTTATAGTCTTTCAAATATGGTTGTATTGTATGTGGATTCCCGCTGTCGGTATCTTTTGACTTTAGTTTACTTGCATCTTTTTGCATAGCTCTCTGTAGCTTGAATGTAGAGAACTGCTGTATCACATCCAGAACCATTCAAAAAATTGCTGATGCATTGGACTCTAGCTCTGTAATTTCACACCTTTGTATAGGTATGATAAATCTACAGCTCTCTTTAATTCCTTGATACAAGTGATCTTTCTTGCATAATGGGTATTTTACCATTGACAGGACACAACAGCCCTGTATCTGGGAATGCTTTAGTTAATCTTCTATCCAAGCTTTCTACTTTAAAAAGGTAGAATCAATATGCTGGTGCCACCGTCCATCTCTTACATAGCATCTTTACAGAAATTGTATTATTTTATGGCATATAGAATTTTAAATTAAATGTTCTCATTGTAGGTTTTAAGAGTTGAATATGAGTGGTCTAAAGCTAGGCAAACCAGTTGTCGATAGCCTTTGCCAGCTTGGAGGGACCTTGACTTTATCAGGACTAATACTTGGAGGTACTGGTATTGGAAACGTGAGTAAACCTAGCTCCTACCACGTGCTCACTCTAGTGCTTCATTATTGTTATTTCTAGCATGCTTACCTTATTTGAATGGATTGAGCCATTATTCTGCAGGAAGGGGCCGTGAAAGTAACAGAATCATTGCTAAAAGGGACTGAGGAGCTTGCGAAACTTGACCTATCATATTGTGGGCTAACATCTGATTATATTTTAAACATTAATGTCAGAAGCCTCTTGTTATACGTGATCCTTAGAGAAGCCTCATGTAATGAATTTTGCAGGTCTGTTGGCGTTGATTTGGCTCTTGATGATTTTCAGAAGGTTAGTGATGAAGTTCCTTTCATTGCTGATCTTAAGCCTAGTGGGAAATATGTTATGGAAGATGTTCATAAGGTATGTATTGATTTATTTGATATATTCTCTCTATTAATAGTATTATTATTTTTGTTGTTATTGTTTGTATATGAAATTTACTTTATTACTGTCAAGATTTTTTCCTGGTCATGCTATTGGTATTTATGCTATTTTAAATTATCATTGTTAACCGTGATTGAAATCCCCTATTCTTTTCATTTTTTTGAAAGATTGGAGGGACCCCAGCAGTTATCCGCTACCTTCTTGAGCAAGGCCTTTTAGATGGTGACTGTTTGACTGGTATTGTGTTCATTTTTTTGAAAGATTGGAGGGACCCCAGCAGTTATCCGCTACCTTCTTGAGCAAGGCCTTTTAGATGGTGACTATTTGACTGGTATTGTACTTGCCTTTGTGTGTTAATTACTGAGTAATTTTTCCAAAAAATAAAAAAAATGTACACATCGCTAACATGCATACCTCCTCTCTAGTCACTGGAAAGACCCTAGCTGAAAACGCAGAACTTTTCCCTCCTTTGTCCAAAGGGCAGGTATGAGCTTGTTCTGTCTGTGACATGTGTATCATATTGCTATATGAGCTTGTTCTGTCTGTGACATGTGTATCATATTGCTATGTAGTGCTCCACAATTGCAATGGCTTGACTGTTAATAAAATGATCACATGATAACCTACAAGTTTTCTATAATGTGATTCAGGAAATAATAAGACCAATTGAAAATCCCATCAAGAAGACAGCTCACATTCAAATATTATATGGAAACGTCGCACCTCAGGGTTCTGTTGCTAAAATTACTGGAAAAGAGGGCTTGTACTTCTCTGGTGAACCTTCTCGTGCTGTTCTCTTGGAGTTTTTTATTTTATTTTATCTATTTTTATAATCTTATTTGTTTTTATTTTTGTTTATTTTGCCAAATTGTCCATACCACGACTTATTCTTAACATGGATTATTATATAGGTCCCGCACTTGTTTTTGAAGGAGAGGAGGCAATGATTTCTGCCATTTCAGAGGATCCTTCGAGGTTTAAGGTATTTCCTTATTTCATAGTGTTGTCAAGAGTCTCAAGACTGATGTATGAATGAAGTGTCAGGAATTGATATTTTTGACAGGTTTACTAGTTAATATGTGGTAGAAAAGTAATCAACCTATGTTAAATTCAAGTTTACTGGTGTAAGTTAACCAGAGTCTTAGCAAGTACTGAATGGAAGTATGATGGATAATGGATTAAGAAAGTGAGTTGGGTATTGTTGCAGGAAAATGGTCTAGAGACCATTTAGTATAGTGGAAGCTTCTCAAGTTAGCTAAGTAGAATAGACCTGCAAAGACTAGAATAGACCTGCAAAGACTATCGGAGATATCGTGGCAGTAAAGAATATTTACATGTTTTTGTTGATTTGGAAAAGTTGTATCATAGGACCCCTAGAGATATTTTGTGGAAGACTGTAGATAAAAGAGTTTGTGAGAGAACATAATGTGAGCCATACAATATTTCATACAATAGATTTACACCAATGGTAGCCTGCATATTTTCAATTTGTTTCTTCATGTGCTTTACTGAGCATCTTCAAGAGACGGTGCTGCTACTGAACATTATTTTGCAAATTATATATTTGTGGATGGTCAAGAGAAGAAATAAATGTTGAGTTAGATATTTGGAGGCAAGGCTTTGAAATTCATGGCTTTCATTTTAGTAAAAAAATCAAACTGAGTATATAAATTGTATGCTTATATCTTAGTGGGAGGCACAAATGATAGCTTAGAGGTAAAGTTGAAGAATATCAATATACCATATTACTAGTCTCACATTTAGATTTTAGGTTCTGAAAACCTGAGTGATTAATGTATCCTTTTCAGGCACTATCTTCTTCAAGTGGAGACAGCAATGGCAAAGACTTGTGTGTATCTCCTTCAAAATTTGCAAAGAGTGATGAGCTTTGGGAGTCTTATGTGTATCTCGAACCTCCATTGATCCAAGATGTCCAAATTCAACAGGATTCAGAACTTAAGTCTTCGAATACCAGCTTAGAAGACTGTTCTAGTTCTAGCTGTGGTTTTACTTTTCTTGATGAGGACAATTTAATTACATATGACGGACCTTTCTCGACACTTGAAGTGACAATTCCGCCTAGAGTTGATAGTTGTGCCTAGGACAGCTTAGAAGATGATGTTGATGAATCAGATGAAAGACATTAGTGAACACATTAGCTGTGAATTTTGCTTGTTAGCTAGTTTGAAATTTGCATTGTTTTTTTTTTATTAATTTGATTGGACAAGTGATTATTAGTAAATTGATTGTGTCATTTTTAATAATATAACTCTAGAAGTATTGTTATTGACTTTATAGTTATGTTTGGTTGCTTTAAAAATTTGAATGTGATTAGTGTTATTGTCTTATTCAAATTAGACATTTGTTTTTATATTATTATATTTAACAATAATTATAATATTTTAAAAATAAACTAAACAAAATTAACAAAAAAATTAAAAACACGAGAGAGAAACTACAAAAGTCGCAGGTAAAATCGCAAGTAATTTCTCTCTCGGGTTTTTAATTTTGATCATTAATTGTGCATATTTAAAATATTATAATAATTGTTAAATATCAAAGTAAAATTAACATAAAAATAAAAATCTAATTTAATTTCTTAATCTTTTTTATTATAGAAATAGCTGATTCATAAAAAAGTTAATGTATTTTTTTCTCTAAAATAATATTTACATAAGTGTGCAAATATGTTTAAGTAATATTACTTTCAAAAGTTGAGTTTATAATGGGCTGCTTTGGTTTATGTCCTATAACACTTGAATACATCATGTGTTGGTTTATGTCCTATAACACTTGAATACATCATGTGTAAGGAACGATGATCATATCCAACTAGTGATTTAAAACAAAGCAACAATAGGGTAAACTTGGCAAATAATCAAATGGTAGACAAAATGAGTAAAACTTTTGAGATTAACTTTCATTTCTCAAAAGGGTCACGTGAACAAAGGATTCTTAAAGTTGAAAGCATGTTAGAGAACCATCTTGTTGATCATACTATTAAGAGAATATTCAATTTCAAATAAAGCATAATTATTGATACTACTATTAGTAAGAGAATAAATCAATTCCCAATAAAGCATAACACTGTTTTTACTTCAACCTTAAGTAACCATAGAATCAAATCTACAAGGCACATTCATATGAACATTCTGAATGGTTGGCTATAATGTTACACATGCAACCATAACAGACACATAAAGCAATCCTAAAACCATTACACAGAAGAAAACAGAAAACTGAAATTGGATAGCTAAATCAAAGCATCAACCATTGAGCAATTAAGAAAGCAACCGACTTTAGCTATGGCAAACCCGATTATTCGAGATGTCGCGGCAGACTCATCCTTTGCTCTGGCCAGATTCTCTTCGCTAAGAGTCTCTTTCTCACCAACTGCTTTCAGCTTCTCAGTCAGTTCCTTCTTCAGCGCTTCACATTCTTCCAACTCAAGCTCAGACTGTTCCACAAGCTTCCTATTCTTAGCTACTTTAGTGTTGACAAAATGCATACTACTTATAAATGCTTGATAAGAATATTTTAAGCAAAATTCTATCATGGTATAACATGAAAACTTGTTAAAGGGATTACTTAGTCAAAGAGTCAGGGATGTTATAAAGACAAACATTTTTACCTTAACTTCATAATCTGGGTATTGGCCAAGTGCATCAAGGAGACAATGAGTTGCAAGCTTTGCAATCCAACGTGCAACAGCAACCATTCCACATGTGCATATCCTAAAACCAAGTCACTAACTCCCCCTATGAACTACAGGGTGATGAAATGGTACCACAATTCCTGTAACAGCCGTTAGAGTATCCTTGATACTATGTGTGTGCCACGAATAAACAACAAAAGACACCTCATCTTGTGATCAACTATGATTGTAAAAGCTGGATAGAAATGGAATATGGTCAAAACAAAATATGTTTTCAAAATATACCGAAATATAAATTAACAGATATTGACAAAATTATTAAAAGGAACCTCTTACATCCTGCCAATACCCGAGGATCACCACCCAGAGGGTGGAAATTTACACAAGCAGATCTTACAAATGTCTTGAAATTAGCATGAGTTGCTATCCTAACACGATGACCATACTCCTGCAAGCACAAACTCAAAATTCACAACCGATTTTTATTAGTAAGGAAAAGTTACCTCGTGCACAAAAATATAACTTTTAGCTATCGGGAAAGTACGCAATAACAAAAAACATAACTATTTTATCACACTTTCCACAAATGGGTGTCAAAGGCAATTTAACAAACACCTTGTGGGGAAAAGCTGAAAACAGAGTGTTGGCAAATCTATTTAGTCGATTTTTTCCACAACCAAGAATATGAGCAACACTAAGAACGAGAATCTTAGAATGACAAGAAGTCAGTAAATTTAAAAGTACATTAGCAGCCATGGATTTATCTCTAGTTGAATCTTTCCACAATTTTGTCGACATTTGAGGATCAAATGAGATTTCATAATTAAGGATAGTAAGCAATTGGTTCCAACTACAATCCATGCATTGTAGTTCATTGCTGTTGTTGGAGGCATCATTCCGGTTGCTCCCAAGAGTACTGGAAGATTAATCAACGGAATCCATGACTGTTGTGGAAATGCCTTGTGCAATAGCCAAACAAGTATTGGTCTTATGGCACCTCCAAGGAAAAACCAGTTCAATCCTGAGTACTTTCCAAGAGTACCAAATATCCTCTTAGGTCCTATTAGACCCCAAATAACTGATGCATCGAAGAAAACGCGGTCACTCGGACATGTCCACGGACTACCTTTGAGAAGAAGATCTTCGTGACATATGTTTTTGACAGATCCTAGCAGCCACCATGCTACACAAATGTTGATAGTTCCAGCAAGCATTGTACCAATGAACTAAATAATTTTTAACACAACAAATACATTAGATAACATATAAGAAAGGTAAATGCTAGTAAAACCTTGCAAACACAATTATAACAGCTAAAAAAATAAGGGTAATGTTAACTTGTGCCCTTGGGGCACATATTAAGAACTAAATTAAGAAATATTTTCTTGGAAATTGTGTACAACTTAAATTAAAATATAAAATTAACTTTTAAATTGATTTTTCCAATACAAATATACTAAAAGTGGTTTCCTTAACATGTGCCCCAAGGGCACAAGTTAACATTACCCAAAAAATAAATATACCTGCAATAAGAACATTGACCTTGGAGGGATTTTCATATAACGTCCAAGCTTGAAATTGCTAAGGAACGAAATAGCCTGAGCCATACTTATGTAACCATAGGTTTTGAGGCATACATTTGCAATCGGTCTTCCGGGGTAAATGATACCAAAGATGTACTCAGTGATGATATTCAACCACGGCGTCTGCATTTACAGCATTAAGATATTTAGTTTAAAATCAAATTATTTTCCTTCGTAAGGAAAAGTTTCAAAATATTAATTAACCTTGGAGGGAAAACTCCATTTGTTTTGGACACCATTCCTATCATAACATTCAAACTTCTTTCCTAGTGTATGCTCTGTCTAATATAAGAATTAGATCTCCAACCACGGGCATAGAAACTTTCTCATACTTGCATGCCAAAAGCATTGCCACTGGACAAACCAACTGAAGCTTCTTTCTCATTTCCCATAGCGTTTTAAAATAAAGCACATAAATTCAAATAGAGTGAGAAAACTATAAAATATATTTAGATTTATAATTGAATAAATGCAACCTGCTATGGGAGCCAAATGTCCAAAGTAGCAGAGCGAACCTGCAAAAAAACTAAGTAAGCATATAATAATAAAAACAGTGATTAATATTCCGTGATACACAATTGGAGCAACATAGCCATAAGGCAAACAAACCGTTACAATAAGCAAAATTATATGGAAAATATAAAAATTGATTTTTAATTTGGACAGTTGAGTTATCTCTTTCAGCTTGATATAAATTTTAAATCTAACAGTTTTCAACAAAATTAAAGTTGATCCTAACATGATGTATACCGAAAATAAACATATATAAGAAACTTGATTGATTCACCTACATAATTAAGTGAACAATTATTCATCAAATAATGTCTTATAAAAAAATTTGTCAAACAAATTAATTAATGTAAAGGAAGAAAAATACACGCCACAAATAAATGCATAGAAGCAAAATATCTATCAAATTCTCCCATAGAAAAAGATGTCTACCAAATAAAATTTGACACATAAGTGATGAATTAATTAATTACCATTAAAAAAGAGCTTAAAATTTTTAGGCTCAATGGTCTTGAAGTCCTGCAACCGGATCTTGTGAGAGAGTTCCATCTCCCATGACTTAATACCATTTTGCACTATTTCCTCCAATGATCCTTCTGGCCATTCCTGAAAAAGTCAACACAAAATTGAAATAAAAAAATTAAGCTTATCCGAGGTAAGACTAGGGGTGTCCATAGTTTTACTCAGTACCGTCAATGCAAGTTAAACTGCTTCTTCCTTTGTGATATCATCCTTGTAGTCCTGTTTTAGAATTGACTGTGCTGCCTGATTGTTAGCATCAATAGCACCGGCTTTCCAACCACCGTAACTTCCACTAGGATCGCTCATGTAAAGTTGAAAGCCAAAATTGTTGTCCCAGCCTGCAAACAGGAAAGAAACTGCAAAAGGATGGAGACCAAAAGTGGAGATACTTTTCGTTCTAAACTCACTCAACTGAGCCCAAGAAAATCTGCACTATTAACTAGCCACTGTTAGAAACTCAAATTAACAAGTTGAAAAATTGACTTCCACATCTTTTAACATTTCCACAAATTATAAAATACCATGAGGTGAAATTCCTTTTTTGAGGAAACATCGGCCCAATTGTCGTCATTACAATATGTTGCTCCATTTCCTTCACCGCATCAAGGCTACCGGAAAACAGAGCCTCCACAGAACCATCCCTCCAGTTTCGAGCCTATCCCTTTAACCCCAGTTCCTTCGCATTATCCACTGCCCAATTCCTGTAAATTCTAAATGTAGAGATGCAGTCACAGAACCAATTCAAGTTTACAGGAGAATATGATGGTGATTCTACATATAAATCTAAAGACACTATAAATCTAAAGACAAACGTTGCTAAAAGGAAAAGTTAATCCCTATCAGCTTTGGAGTGCAAATTCTTGCAGAAGTAACCATGTTCCCAAGTTTTCTAACTGTTTGTTTAAAGATAAATTAAATAAATTATAAATTATTTTAATCTAAAATAAAATTATTCATATCGTAAGTTATTTAATATTTAACAAATTTATATTCCTACCCTGGCTACACAATTATTCCTGAAAAGGGAATGCAATAGTCCAAGAATTAAGGAACATAATACCCCACACCATCAACTGTCATTTATTGGATTTCTGTTAGATGGAAAGAAAAAACTCTTTCATACACTATGAAACATCATTGCAAAAGTTCACATGGAGAAAATTTGGTAACGATGAACAGTGTGTGTTAACTATAATCAAATAGGATAGTTAGCAAATAACAAGCCAAAATATAAAACTTAAACCAACTTCTGAAGTCTCGTGGTTTCATTTTGGAGCTCCCTCGTTAGCAACTTCTGAAGTTATCGACCTGAATTGGACAAAGATAAGATAACCTTATTAAGTTTTAGGTCATACACATCTAAAGTAGTAGAGATAAATAACCGAATGAAGTTATCTACAGCTTCTTCAATAAGGTTCCACAGGTGTTTTCTCTAAGAAGAGGGTTTTGAGCTCAGTTACCGCCATTGAAGTTCCAGAGCAACCTAGCCTGCAAACCCCCACACAGAAAAATCATAAGAAATTCCTTTCTCCATCAACTCACAGATAGTTTATCTCATTCTAGGGAAAGAAAACTAGTGGCTTTGACTAATCAAAGACTATGGAAATACAGTTACACAAAATAAGCGATAAGAAGTACACAATCTGAATTCGGAGTCAACAAAACCATAGTGAAAGCAAAACTCAAAATTCAATGCTACTAAAAACATCAAACTTCAGTGCCCTAAATTATCCATCCCAATAGCGAAAACTGACAAAATCAAATAAGAATCTTAGAAAATTAAGCAAAACAAAAAACAATTGCAAATTGTGATAGTACTAATACTATTTGTTTTAATAAGGTTGAAAATCACTACATTCCATGAATTACATCTGCAAACAAATGTCCAAAAAAAATCAAGCTCATTCAACACATTTATAATTCAATGCATAGTTACGCTAATCAAACTCATTGTATATAGCATCACAAAAAAACGATTTCACCAAATAAAAATAGAAGATAAACTAATCAATTCACTGACAATAACAAATCAACAAGAAGAGTACATTACACTGATAGACAAAAAAAAAAGAAATCAAACTGAAATAGAACTTCAAAGAAACGAGTGGAGAGTGAAGATGAATGATAAGATTTAAGAGAGCGTGCAACGAGTAAGAATCAGATCTCCGAAGTTAGTACAGATCAGAGGAAGAAGATGAAAATTGTTAGAGAGAAACGTTACCATATGAGGTTGGGTTAGGGTTAAGAGGTTTTTCAGATCTGGAACAGTGTGAATGAATGTGAGTGAATGTGAAAAAAGAGTGAGTAATATGTAGTTATAATAATGGTGGTAGTATTAGTAAGTGAAGAATAAAGATTAGATTTTAGATTATTATATTAAAAAGGAAATAGATTATTATAATGAAATTATTTTTTTTGAACGTTACCAGTAAAAAATTTGATTGTGACTTAGACTAACCACGTGCTCACACCATAGTAGATAACAATTTTCTTTTTGTGTTAATAATTTAAATTTGTTTTGAATTTTATATTAGGATTTTAGGATTTAATTGATATACACTGTAAAATAGTTTTACACTCTCATTCAATAAAATAAGTATATTAAGTAAAATTAATATTTTTTTAATAAATTTAAATTAATTATTAAAATTTAATTTAAAATTAAAAAATTTTACAATTTACATTAAAAATAATTAATAAAATAGAATAAATAGAGATTAAAAATATTATTTTAATTTTATAAATATTTCTCAAAAAAATTTGCATAAACTATGAAATCTTAAAAAATGTCTTAAATAAGAATAATATGTACTAAAATTATCTTAAAGAAAATAAATCTAAAAAATAAATAAAATATAATTTTTAACAAAATTTAAACAAAAACTATTATTATACAATAAAGCAAAAAAAATTGTTGTGAAAGTTATTTTAAAATAGGTTTGTTTTTATATTATCTATAATCTATAACATATATAAAGGCAATATTTGATTTTTGGTGTAACTTTTTTTTATACTAAATTTATCCTTATTTTAAAATATATAACTTACACAATAACTTCCATTGAACTACTACTATTATCTTTCATATAACTTCCTACTAATAACTTCTCACATAACTTTCATGTAAAATTAATATTAAATAAAAATATATCATTTATATTTATATGTGTGCAATAAAAAAGCGGACAGACGGGCACACGAGTGCCCGTCTGGATGCTCGTATATATATATAAATCTAAAAAAATCAATATGTCAATTATATTTTATAATTTTATTTAAAAATAGTAAAAATATAATTAAATAAATAAACTTATATTTTTATAATTAAATCATAAACTTATATTTTTACAATTACATCATAAACTTATATTTTTTATTTTTTAAATTTTTACAACAATAAATAATTATTAAATAAATAAACTTATATTTTACAATTATATCATAAACTTATATTTTCTATTTTTCTAATTTTTACAAAAATAAAAAAATATTAAATAAATAAATTTTCTTTAAAAAATAACTAAAAAGAATTCTGTCATTTTATATCCAAAAAAATATAAAATACATGAACATCTAAGAATTGTTTTTTAAGGTATTTATATTTTTAAATTGTAGACTAACTTTTTCTTTTAAATTTTTTTTATTATAGCTTTTATTTACTTATGTAGAAAATTAATCTTTCAATAAGTCATGCATATTTAATTTTTAAAATAAAAAAAATATTGAATAATTTTTATGGGGGCAACATTGGTGTTTAATTAAATGAAAAACAAAATTATTCAAAATTGTTATAATATCATAAACAGCTAAGTGGGGGCAGCTGCCCCCAATAACACTAGTGTGGATCCGTCCCTGATTATATACAAATTTATTTAGAGAAAATAGAATATACATCTTTCCCTAAAATAATTTTATTATTGACAATCACGTGTGTCGCTACTCGAAAAATGCATCGCGCAACGACGGGGAGGCGAAAAGAAAGGACAGAAGAGTCGCCACCGAACTTTATTTATCCCATGAGCGGAAAGGAAAATATCGAGAAAACCTTAAGAAAGAAATGGATAAGATGGTCTCGCGACCAAGAACGGGTTCGGAAGCCGGTTATGCGAGGGGAAGGTATTAGCACCCTTCGCATCCATCGTACTCGATGGGAACCTTTTGTTTGTCGATGTGTGATTATATTTGCTTAAACATTATGCTATAAGAAGTGTTCCAAAGGGTAAAGAAATAGGGTTAGAAACCAAGAAAGGAGGCAACAAGGAAGAAGATAGAAAGAAAGGACTCGGTAGGACTTCGCAGTCCTATGCCTATGTATTCTCAATAGATGTGAGAAAGTCAGAGTCGACGTAGTTCGGGGAACTACAGATATGGGGGGAATGTGCTCGGCAAGGATTGTGGCCCTTGTGCCTACGTATCTTTACTCAAAAAGAAGTAAAGAATCAGAGCAGCCGTAGTTCGGCCTACGGTGTGCGGGGAAATGGGGTGTACTGGTAGACGATGCTATCGTACGCATTCTAGCAGTTTAGGTGTATTGCTGCTCGCTCGTTGGAGACTTAGGCGTTACCTGTTTGCGGTAGAATGGATGTAGCATGCCTTTCTGGGAAAGGGTGAAAAAGAAAAAGGGTGCTCGCTAGGATATTGCAATCCTATGCCTACGTATTCTCAACATGCAAGAGAAATCAGAGCAACGTAGTTCGTGCCTACAGTGCGGATAACCGGTGTGTTTTGTGGATGATGTTATCGTACGCGTTCTAGCAGTTTAGGTGTTTTGCTGCTCGCTCGTTTGGAGACTTATGCGTACTTGTTTGCGGTAGAACGAACGTAACATATCCTTTGGGAGATTGGTTTTCGCCATACGAGGCAAGGTGTCATGTTTGATTGGTGAGATTGCTTTTGGGGCGAGATAGGTCCTCGGATAGTAACCCCTACAGGTAGTACCCAATTCTTTATCTCAAAGTTTTTGTTGTAAAAATGTGTGGCGAACGTGGCGTCTTCGTATTAAAAGACGAGTATCAAGACCACACACACTACAGTGAGTATCCTGACACTCGGAGAGGAAGAAGATTACACTCAATCCTCTCTCTTTAGTTCAACACAAAGAGAACTTCATTCTCTTATTAAAGTGTTTTTGGTTTTGCATGGTAAGTGCTTTTTGCGACAGAGAACCCTACGGTAAACGTCAGCACTCGGGATAGGAGAAGGCCTACGCCTAACCACTCCACGACCATTCAAGTTTTTGTTATGAAAAGATTTGAAAATGCACTCGGTACAGGACCGAGGTTTTAGGTGTGAAAATTGTGGAAGGAAGTTGTGAAAGCGAGATGGTGGATAAAGCCGCGTCTTCGTATTGAAAGACGAATATCAAGACCACCCTCACTACAGTGGGCATCCCAACATTCGGAGAGGAAGAGGTCTACACCTAATCCTCTCTTTTTAATTCAATACAAAGAGAAATTAGTTCATTATTTGAAAGCATGCTCGGTACGGGACCGAGGTTTTAGGAGGAAAAGTTTAGAAGCGTCTTCGTATTGAAAGACGAGTGTCGAAACCACCCACACTACAGTGGGCATCTCGACACTCGGAGAAGAAGAGGTCTACACCCAATCCTCCCTTTTTAATTCGATACGAAGGGAAATTGATTCCTTATTGATGAGTACCTGCCAAAGAGATGAAAAAAACAGAGACAGATATATACAGATAATATACAGAATATATAATCAACAGTCCACTAATTAGGATTTTAATGATTTCGATATTTTATTAAGTATTTTCGGAAGAATGTACAAGTGTTGAATATTTACAAGATAATAATATTTACAAGAATATAAATGACTGAAATTAAAACAGTTAATATTTGACAGAAAATTAAAGCAGTTATATATTGGTTAGTTGATCGAATCGAGACGCAAAGAATGGGATCTCGTCTTAACCGCAAACAAAATGCCGATTAATCGAAGGTAGCCTATCGCGATCCTAAAGTAAGGAAGATGACCTCAATGGTCATCCTCATAGATTTGAAATCGGGAAGGTTATCGACTTCGAAAATCTGACGCTTGCGGATAAAAAGCTTTCATCGATCCATAAGTCGAAATGAAATTTAAATAGAGAAGAGATGAGAAGAGAATGGGGTGAAATAAAAAATAAACTCGAAAATGAATCGAAAATGGAAAATGAAAAAGAGCGGTCTCAGATCCTTCATTTCTCATCAATAATTTGACAGAGAATCGAAGGTGGTCTCGTCATCGACCAAAGCAAATGAAAAAGGGACAAAATGTCCAATAAAAGAGGAGAAAATAAAATTAACTCTAAAATAAAATATTATTGAAATTCTAAGTAGGAAATATTAAAAAAAATTAAATAAAACTCCAAAAGAAAAAGAGTATATGAATTCTAACAATATAATATATATAAAGTTTTAAAAGAAAAATATTAAAAGAACTTCTAAATATAATATATACATAAGAAAAAAAACTCTAAAGAAAATTAAAACCAAAATATAAAATATTCACATAATGAATAATAATAATAATATATATACATGAAATAACAGTCTGTAAAACAATATATAATATATAATAACTAAGAATATTTACATAATATATTCAAAAACTAAAATGTTAAAAAAAAGTAATTACAAGTTATTTCTTGAAAAAAACAAGACAGGGGGGTTATAGAATGAAACGCGGGGATGCTGAGGAATCATATCTAACTTAATTCTAAAATACTAAAATATCTCTAAAATTAAATCAAATCTAATTAATTCTAATACTAAAATGATTCTAAAAACAAATTAATTATATGCTATATAAAAAAAGTATTTCTATTCTAAATAAGAAAAAACTATTTCTAATAAAAAATAATATTAAAATCCTATTTAAAATAAAATCTAAATTCTAATCTATTAAAGACTATTTTCTAAAAATCATATTAAAATAAAAATAAATCTAAAAAATATTAAATTAAATCTAAGCAAATTCTAATTCTAAATTAATTACAAACTATCTATTTAAAAATCTATTTAAAAACTATTAAAATAAAATCTATTCTAAAGGAAAAATAAATAACTATTCTAATTCTAAAAAAAAATAATAAAACAAACTACTTGAATTAAATAAATGATAAAATAAAAAAAATGAACAAAAATTTAATATTTGAATATAAAAATGAGAAAATGAAAATAGAAACAAAATTTACCAAAATACCCTTAGGCCACGTGTCACGCTTCTACTGGGCAAAAAATAGTCAAGATCTGAAAAACGCCCAATCGGGGTGGACACGTGTCTAAACGGCGTGAAAAATGTGAAATAAAAAATGCAAAAATATTTACAAAAGTTGGCGGGCAAATTTGGAGTATGACAGATGCCCCTATCTAATTGGCTTAGGCCGAGTAAGATGAATTGCTGCAGCGTTCATTTTTCAAGGTAGAAGTCAATTAGATACAAAGAATATCCTAAATTTGTCCGAAAAGGAAAACAAAAGTTTGAGAATTGAAATATAAACAAACCTGACACCCAAAAGGATGTAGAGGATAAGCTTCTCTGAAGAGATTGCCACTTATCGTTGATGTCTGTTGGAGACAACTCACTGGGGAACGCCCATGGATTTACTGAAAACGCCCTTGTCTGGGCTGAATGTTGACTTGAAGATCTGATTAACCACGAGGTTGAAATATGTCATGCGATACACCCATGGTTTTGAAAATATGCCCCTGGTTGGGCTGAATTTTGCTTTGATATTCTGGAATCTTGTGGGAGTACCCACAGTCTTTGTAGATGATGCCCCTGACCGGGCTGGATGTTGCTTTAAAGCTCTTGAATTTGCCTAACAAAAATTGTACACTTCGTGGGGAACACCCACGGTCTTGCGGAAGATGCCCCTGACTGGGCTGATTATAATCTTGATATCTTTTGACTCTCGTGGGTGAAACCCACGACTTGCAAGGGATGCCCCTGACTGGGCTGATGATGATCTTGAAAATCTTTGAAATTTGATCTTGGACCTGACCTCGCGTATGCAGATGCTTGATGATAATGATGTTCCATAAATGGAAATGCAAATGCAAATGCTGATGCACGGAGATGCAAGAGCTGAGGAAAGTATGATATGATTATAGGTATGCATATGATGCAAGATGCTTATGATGTTGAATGCGATGCGTATGATGCACATGATTGCAGATGGGTGATGGAAATGCAGGTGATGACAGGGTGGACTTGGGTGGTTGTCAATGCTGATTGGACTTTGGGTTGGAAGTACCAGATGAGGGATGGTATTCGGAGAGTAGACCAGATAGGCTGGTTGGCGAAAAGTTAAGCTGTCAGACGAGAACTGACTTCTGGCTTTGGTGTCAAACGGGAATTGACTTTGTGGTTTGCCAGACGAGAACTGGACTTTGGAATTGTGATTACCAGGCAAGAACTGGTTAAATGGTAGGCTGGTTAATATGGTAGGCTAAAAGGAAAAGTGACCAGATGGGAGCTGGTTTAAAAGCTGACATATACCAAGCGGGAATTGGTATTCAGCGAAGGGTTGACCAGATAGGACTAGTTTGAAGGATGACATATACCAAGCGGGAATTGGTATTAAGCGAAGGGCTGACCAGATGGGACTGGTATAAAGGCTTGCCAGACAAAAGCTGGACTTTGGAGGTTTCGGTTTGTTTTGATAGGTGACAGGTTTAGGTTGTGGGATGAAGAATCCAATGACAGCAAGGCCCTTTCGGAAGGTTAAGGTTAATTGGGTTAGGTGACGGTACGATTCCCCGACACTTGTTTTGAACTCAATAGTTGCTGATGACGATGAACTTGCTTGAATAACTTGCCATGAGACGACCTCGAGATGGCTTGTCCCAGAGTTTGTACCACGAAAGGGATTATCACTGTTTAACTGATTCTCGTGGTTGGCTTCAATATACTCTTTGGAGTAGTTTGCTCTTGAAAGAGCGTTGAAGCGACTTAACTTATCATGATTGAACATCGGAGGGATCTATCCTCAAGTCAAAGAAACTCTGGGTGGCCTGCCCCTGATCGGTATAATTCACTCTTGATCAACCGCTTCTGGAATGGTTTGCCCCAGAATCAACTGATGTTTGGGGATTTGCCTTAAGATGACTGATTCCATATTTTTGATGTCAATGCCACTGATCCATAAGGTTATATGGTATGCTCGATTCTGGTCCAGATTGCTGAAATGGTCAAGTCCTGCTTGATTGCCCTCTGTTGGGATTTCCTTGACGCCAACTACTGACTTGCAAATAAAATTGTTTGTTCATAAATAGTAATTTTAATGCGAAGTTCATGCAAGTTTTAAGAGAAATGTCGTTTATTTAAGTGTCGTGATAGTGAAACGAATGGACCATTAGTCCAAATGTTGTGCTAACTTGATTGGTGTAAAATATATAGCAAGGAAAATGACACCAATGCTGATGATTAGCAAATACGTGAGGAGTCAGGTTACGCAACCTTGCAATAGTATGCTTTCAGAATAAACCTCGCCTCAATTAGGTCTTTCGAGGGTTATAACTTGGTTTGGTTCATGGTTTATAGAACAAAGGATATTAGGCTCAAAGAATTATTTGTACCCACCCCTTCTTCTTGATGACTTCCAGTCCTACGCTCAGTTAATTCTGCACTTACCTTGACGGTGTAAGCTTGACGGTTCAAGGTTTGCTTGAAATGGCAATCACCTTATTTTGATAAATGTCAGTAGACCATAGATTTGGGTGGCCACTGAGTCTTATTTTGTTTTTGTTGAAGGTTTAAAAACCTCTTTTGATTTTGTTTTTGATCCCTAACTTTTGCATGGACTGATTTTGCTTGTCAGATCCATCGGGATAGCCCTGATTTTTTGCCTAAGTCCCCTTTTGAGGTGTTTGACTTAGCAGGCTTTTGATATATTTTTTTCTGATTTTGTTGGCGAATTGTGACTGCCATGTCGTGGGTCATTGATGAACAACCGTCTTCTGGATTTTGCTTTATGCATAGTGGACTAACTGAACAACTACCCTGCCCCAGGTTGAGTGTAAGGGTTTGAATATCCGAAGGAAACTCCTACTTCTTGGCTCGAAGTGGTTGACTAGGGATTAACTCCTTATATCTCCGGTGTTTAGGGGATTTGAAACAATGCTTGTACATCATTGACGAGATTATGTCTGAAAGCATACAGTTTGCTATTATGGGTATTTCGTTTTCGTCATCCTCCCTCCAATATTTGCTAAACACAACAGTGATGAAGTGGAGTGGATAAAAGTGTATGTGTCTGTGATAAGTGGAAATAATGAGTGAATACGACGTGACTGATTCGGAAAATGCATAATAACTCCATTAATATTATCATTCAAAACAACAATGTTTAAACACAAATAGCAATTAACAGGAAATAAACTACAAGATGCAAATGATAAAAGCGTTCAAGGACTGCCAATGTTGAGGACGTCTGCTTGTCTAGACCACTGGCTTCTGGAAATGACCCTTGAAATATTCGAGTTTAGACAGCTGAGAGGTTGACATGGACAAACAAACTTCCTTCTGGAAAAGAGATGTACCCTTTGTCAATCAACTGTTGCACTTTGGCTTGGAAGGCTTTGCAATCTTCGGTCGGGTGCCCCATGGATCCTCCATGATATCCACACTGAGCATTGGGATTGTACCCCGGAGGGTAAGGTTCTGGCATAAGCTTAAGAGTCTTAGGCTCCACAAATGAGTTTTGAATCAGATGTGGGAGAAGCTGACTGTGCGACATAGGGACCGGATGAAGAGGAGCAGTCCTTCTTTCCAAGTTATTGTTGGGCCTATTCTGATCGCGGCGCTGATTCGGATGACCTCGGCCATGGGCCCGTTGATTTGCATAAGGAGCGACCCGTGGCTTATGGGATGAAGCTTTAGGCATGGCCGATTGTCCATGAGGATAACATGGCACTGGTAATGATGCCTGTGGAGTAGACGAGGGACTATAGAGTTTTGTTGGTACATCGTGAGAATACTCAACGTTTGCTATGAGTGCGCTGGTTTCATCCTTCTCTTCCTCATGAAAATCGTCGAAAGATTCAATCTCACTGGCCTGGTTGCCTGATGCGTCCTGGATTTGTCCATTTTTGAGGTAGCTTTCGAGGCGCTCTCCTACAATCACAAGGTCAGAGAAGCTTGATGGCGTACAACCAGCCATTCTTTCAAGATAAGAGCCATGCAAACTGTTGAAGAACATGTCAATCAGTTCCTTGTCCAAAAGTGGTGGTTGCACCCTTGCTGCAAATTCTCTCCACCGTTGTGCATATCACTTAAAAGGTTCATTTTCATTCTGAGATAGGTTTTGCAACTGCATGCGGATGGGAGGAGTGTCCAAATTGAACTGGTAAAACTTTAGAAAAGCGCTGGCTAGGTCCCTCCACGATTAGATATGACTCCTTTCTAAATATGTGTACCAACTTAATGATGCCCCACTCAGACTTTCTTGAAAACAGTGGATCATCAGCTTATCGTCATGAGTATAGGGGGGTCATTTTTCGACAGTACATCACCAAATGACGCCTCAGGCAACTAAAGCATGTGTACTTCTCGAAGTTGGGTATCTTGAATCTTGGAGGGATCACCAAGTCTAGCACTAGACACATATCAGCAGCATTGAGTCTGGGCATGTCAGACACTCTCATAGCTTGAATTGTCTCCTCAAGGGCACGTAGCTTTTCTTCCATGGGATCAGTCTTTGGCATCCTCGGGGGTCGAGTTGGAACTTTTACTTGCGGAGGATGGCCATCCTGCGGAAGCTCATACAGTGGATTGTTCGTCACAATAAACCCTGGTGGGGACTCAACATTTTGGTGGTCGTTCTCTGACATAGCTATCTCAGCTTGCTTCGTTTTGACTTGGCTTCTCGAAGCTTCTACGTTCCTCTTTCTTCAAACTCTTTGTAGCTCTCACAAGTTTGACATGAGTGTCGGGAAATCAACTGCAGGTTATGGACAGAGGACGGGTAAGCTCTTGGTATCTGGTTAGGGAATAAAATGCAAAATGATGCAGATATGCTTATGCAAATGCAATGCAATGAGTGCAAACGAGAACAAATCCACAACAACGATTAAAGTCACAGATCCTGCAAGACAACAACAAAAGGTATCTCTCCCCTCGGGTGGGCAATCTACTAGTTTAATAAGAGGGTATCCCAAAGGCTTTAAAACAAAGTCCCATGCACTAACCCTCAAAAGTTTTCCATCAGAACGACTACTCGTAAGACGGTAATCCTTTCAAAGGATGAACACAAAGTTATGTTTTAGCAACCTTCGGAATAAGGTTCTACAAAAAGGTCCTCAGAGTCACGGAGTCCCAAATTGGAAATAAAGATGCCATTACGACTACACGTAAGACATAATCATCCCAAAGGGGTCTCATCTGAGCGGTGGATTTCAAACCAACTCAACGAGTCCTAAGTCTCGCAAATCAGAAAGAAACCACCTCCTAATCTTAGTGTGTACTTGAAAGCTCGGGTAGAAAGCTTTTATCCTCACAAACCAACCAAATAAACCCAGAAGTTAGAGAAAAAAGCATAAACAAATAAAGCAAATAAAACACAAACACGACAAACAAATTAGGCTTGGCTCGCTGAATATTTCCCCAGCAGAGTCGCCAGCTGTCGCTACTCGAAAAATGCATCGCGCAACGACGGGGAGGCGAAAAGAAAGGACAGAAGAGTCGCCACCGAACTTTATTTATCCCATGAGCGGAAAGGAAAATATCGAGAAAACCTTAAGAAAGAAATGGATAAGATGGTCTCGCGACCAAGAACGGGTTCGGAAGCCGGTTATGCGAGGGGAAGGTATTAGCACCCCTCGCATCCATCGTACTCGATGGGAACCTTTTGTTTGTCGATGTGTGATTATATTTGCTTAAACATTATGCTATAAGAAGTGTTCCAAAGGGTAAAGAAATAGGGTTAGAAACCAATAAAGGAGGCAACAAGGAAGAAGATAGAAAGAAAGGACTCGGTAGGACTTCGCAGTCCTATGCCTACGTATTCTCAATAGATGTGAGAAAGTCAGAGTCGACGTAGTTCGGGGAACTACAGATATGGGGGGAATGTGCTCGGCAAGGATTGTGGCCCTTGTGCCTACGTATCTTTACTCAAAAAGAAGTAAAGAATCAGAGCAGTCGTAGTTCGGCCTACGGTGTGCGGGGAAATGGGGTGTACTGGTAGACGATGCTATCGTACGCATTCTAGCAGTTTAGGTGTATTGATGCTCGCTCGTTGGAGACTTAGGCGTTACCTGTTTGCGGTAGAATGGACGTAGCATGCCTTTCTGGGAAAGGGTGAAAAAGAAAAAGGGTGCTCGCTAGGATATTGCAATCCTATGCCTACGTATTCTCAACATGCAAGAGAAATCAGAGCAATGTAGTTCGTGCTTACAGTGCGGATAACCGGTGTGTTTTGTGGATGATGTTATCGTACGCGTTCTAGCAGTTTAGGTGTTTTGCTGCTCGCTCGTTTGGAGACTTATGCGTACCTGTTTGCGGTAGAACGAACGTAACATATCCTTTGGGAGATTGGTTTTCGCCATACGAGGCAAGGTGTCATGTTTGATTGGTGAGATTGCTTTTGGGGCGAGATAGGTCCTCGGATAGTAACCCCTACAGGTAGTACCCAATTCTTTATCTCAAAGTTTTTGTTGTAAAAATGTGTGGCGAACGTGGCGTCTTTGTATTAAAAGACGAGTATCAAGACCACACACACTACAGTGAGTATCCTGACACTCGGAGAGGAAGAAGACTACACTCAATCCTCTCTCTTTAGTTCAACACAAAGAGAACTTCATTCTCTTATTAAAGTGTTTTTGGTTTTGAATGGTAAGTGCTTTTTGCGACAGAGAACCCTACGGTAAATGTCAGCACTCGGGATAGGAGAAGGCCTATGCCTAACCACTCCACGACCATTCAAGTTTTTGTTATGAAAAGATTTGAAAATGCACTCGGTACAGGACCGAGGTTTTAGGTGTGAAAATTGTGGAAGGAAGTTGTGAAAGCGAGATGGTGGATAAAGTCGCGTCTTCGTATTGAAAGACGAATATCAAGACCACCCTCACTACAGTGGGCATCCCAACATTCGGAGAGGAAGAGGTCTACACCTAATCCTCTCTTTTTAATTCAATACAAAGAGAAATTAGTTCATTATTTGAAAGCGTGCTCGGTACGAGACCGAGGTTTTAGGAGGAAAAGTTTAGAAGCGTCTTCGTATTGAAAGACGAGTGTCGAAACCACCCACACTACAGTGGGCATCTCGACACTCGGAGAAGAAGAGGTCTACACCCAATCCTCCCTTTTTAATTCGATACGAAGGGAAATTGATTCCTTATTGATGAGTACCTGCCAAAGAGATGGAAAAAACAGAGACAGATATATACAGATAATATACATAATATATAATCAACAGTCCACTAATTAGGATTTTAATGATTTCGATATTTTATTAAGTATTTTCGTAAGAATGTACAAGTGTTGAATATTTACAAGATAATAATAATATACATATATATGTACAAGAATATAAATGACTGAAATTAAAACAGTTAATATTTGACAGAAAATTAAAGCAGTTATATATTGGTTAGTTGATCGAATCGGGACGCAAAGAATGGGATCTCGTCTTAACCGCAAACAAAATGCCGATTAATCGAAGGTAGCCTATCGCGATCCTAAAGTAAGGAAGATGACCTCAATGGTCATCCCCCATAGATTTGAAATCGGGAAGGTTATCGACTTCGAAAATCTGACGCTTGCGGATAAAAAGTTTTCATCGATCCATAAGTCGAAATGAAATTTAAATAGAGAAGAGATGAGAAGAGAATGGGGTGAAATAAAAAATAAACTCGAAAATGGAAAACGAAAGAGAGCGGTCTCAGATCCTTCATTTCTCATCAATAATTTGACAGAGAATCGAAGGTGGTCTCGTCATCGACCAAAGCAAATGAAAAAGGGACAAAATGTCCAATAAAAGAGGAGAAAATAAAATTAACTCTAAAATAAAATATTATTGAAATTCTAAGTAGGAAATATTAAAAAAAAATTAAATAAAACTCCAAAAGAAAAAGAGTATATGAATTCTAACAATATAATATATATAAAGTTTTAAAAGAAAAATATTAAAAGAACTTCTAAATATAATATATACATAAGAAAAAAAACTCTAAAGAAAATTAAAACCAAAATATAAAATATTCACATAATGAATAATAATAATAATATATATACATGAAATAACAGTCTGTAAAACAATATATAATATATAATAACTAAGAATATTTACATAATATATTCAAAAACTAAAATGTTAAAAAAAAGTAATTACAAATTATTTCTTGAAAAAAACAAGACAGGGGGGTTATAGAATGAAACGCGGGGATGCTGAGGAATCATAGATGGGCTTAAACCAGCCCAAATGTCAGCCAAAAGAATTGAATATCAGAAAAAAAAAATATAAAAAAAATAAAGCAACAAAAAATAAAATAAAAAACAAGAATAAATCAGTAAGAGTAAACACGATGCCACATCTTCTTCTACGTTCTTCTCACAAAGTCCATACGCTCCTCTCGTAATATTTCAACATCTCTTCATCTAATTTTTATTTTATTTTTCTTTCTGTATTTTGTCTCTTGATTTGAACAGGGGTTAATGGGTTTCAGCGAATGCGGTTCTATCTGTGTTTTTGAGCTT
Organism: Lathyrus sativus; assembly: GCA_963859935.3. NCBI lineage: Eukaryota > Viridiplantae > Streptophyta > Magnoliopsida > Fabales > Fabaceae > Lathyrus > Lathyrus sativus. Next base: position 505,504,436 of record OZ012740.1, on the reverse strand, counting down.
GAGTGGGAGAAAATGGTGGATTTACGGAAGTTTGAAGGAGGTGTTGTTGGTTTTTTGTGTTGAAGAGAAGACGGAGGGAAACAGGTTTCGTTTGATTGGTTGATTGTTGACTTTGGGAGTGGTTTTAACGGTTGAGAAATCTGGTTTCAGAGAGGGTTTTGGTGGAGTTTCAAAGATGGGTTTCTGGGCTTGGGAAGAAGAAGACATGGGGGTTTTAGTGGAAGTTTGATGGCTTTGTTGAGGTTTGCAGATTGAAGAGAGTTACGGTTTAGTGCCGGTTTTTTTTTTGTAAAAAGGAGACGTTGAGGGATGAACTGGGTTGAACAAAACAAAAAAAATGAAAGAGGAAGCTTCGTTAATGGTGGGAAGTTGTTTCGTTTGAGTGAGGTTTTGTTGAAGAAGATTGAGAGATGGAAAAAGGGGCCGACGGTTTTGTGAACGGTGTGATGAAGATGTTTTCGTGGCGGCAACTAGGGTTGATGGTTGAGAGCCCTTGTTTAGGGTTTGAAGGCTGAAGGGTTGTGTCCTCTGAGATTGGGAGATTGGGAGATGGTGAATAGTGGCACACCCTATATAGGGCTGCCACGTGGCATGTTGTAGGGTTAATGACTTTGGATTAAAATTGATGACAATTAAAGAATAAAGACTAATTATAATTACAAATCCTAACTAATAATATCTAATAATTAATAAATAATCTAATCCCTAAATAATTCTGAATAAATAAAATAAAATAAACCTATTAATTCTAATCTAAAGCAATTAATTTAATAAATCATAATTAACAAAATCTATTTTTAAATAAACTCTAAACTAAAACTTGATTTATATTAACTAAAAAGTTTTCTAATAAACAAAAATAAATAAATAAATAAAAAGTAATTAGAGTAAAAAGAAAATAATTTTTAAAATTAAATAAATAAAATAAAATAAAAAAAACTATATTTAAACATAAAAACTATATTCAAAAAGTAAGCAATTATCTAAAATCAACTCTATTTCTATGTAAAAAAAATAATAAAATCCTATTCTAAAATTAAAAGTTAATTAAACTATTTTTAAGTCTAAATAATGAAAATAAAAACCTAATTAATATTTACTTATATAAACCTAAATAATTCTAACTACTATCAAAACAAAATCCTAAAAAACCTAAACTAAGTAAACAAATAAAATAGAATCTAAATTATTAAAATTTAACTAAATAAAATCTGACTATTAATAATAAAGCAAATTAATTTTAATTTAATAATCCTAATAAATACCATAAATCATAATTTAATAATACTAATAAATAAATAAAAAAAGAAAATAAAAATCTAAATAATAAATAACAATCAACCCTAATCAAATTAAATATTTCAATAAAATAATAAATAAATAAATAAGCTAAAAACTCTAAATAATTCTATCTAATTCTTAAAAAAACTTAATAAAATTCACACAAAACAAAATTCTATGTAAAAACAAAATAAAACTCTATTTAACTTCTAATAATAAAAATACACTAAAATTATATTTAACCTAAAAGCTATTTCTAAATTATATAATTAAATCTATTTAAAATAAAAACTATTTCTAATAAAATTAAAAACGGTTAAAATTATAGAATAAAAAAATGAAATCTAAAAACTATTTAAATCCTAAAATAACTCTAACATTACTAACTTAATTCTAAAATCCTAAAATATCTCTAACATTACTAACTTAATTCTAAAATCCTAAAATATCTCTAAAATTAAATCAAATCTAATTAATTCTAATACTAAAATGATTCTAAAAACAAATTAATTATATGCTATATAAAAAAAAAGTATTTCTATTCTAAATAAGAAAAAACTATTTCTAATAAAAAATAATATTAAAATCCTATTTAAAATAAAATCTAAATTCTAATCTATTAAAGACTATTTTCTAAAAATCATATTAAAATAAAAATAAATCTAAAAAATATTAAATTAAATCTAAGCAAATTCTAATTCTAAATTAATTACAAACTATCTATTTAAAAATCTATTTAAAAACTATTAAAATAAAATCTATTCTAAAGGAAAAATAAATAACTATTCTAATTCTAAAAAAAAATAATAAAACAAACTACTTGAATTAAATAAATGATAAAATAAAAAAAATGAACAAAAATTTAATATTTGAATATAAAAATGAGAAAATGAAAATAGAAACAAAATTTACCAAAATACCCTTAGGCCACGTGTCACGCTTCTACTGGGCAAAAAATAGTCAAGATCTGAAAAACGCCCAATCGGGGTGGACACGTGTCTAAACGGCGTGAAAAATGTGAAATAAAAAATGCAAAAATATTTACAAAAGTTGGCGGGCAAATTTGGGGTATGACAACGTGTATTCGCAACTCATGCTTATTCTTTCTCTAAATAAATTATTTATTATAAATTCTTTTTTATTTAATTAATAGGTGTTCAATTTTTATGAAAATAGTTTTTAAAAGAGGTTATAAAAAACTAAAAATGGTAATAGGGAACAAAATTATTAATTAGTTGTGGGTTGTGAATGCTTTGAGAATTTGGTGTTGGAATTTTAGAAGAATACACCATCATGAGTATTCAAATTTAGCTACAGAATTGCAGAATCTTAAGAATTTGTTGGTTAATGTTCAGCCTCGAAAAGATATTGGTGATGCATGGTTTTGGCCGCTAGAAGTAAGTAATATGTTTCAGTTAAATCTTATTAAGATTACATTATTTTTGTTGATATTTTTGTGTTGCCAATCCTATCTATCCTGAATATTTTGTGGAAGACTAACATTTCTTTGAAAATCAAGATGTTTGTGTGGCGTATGGTTTTAAATAGATTATCGACCCGTATGAATTTAGTGGATAGAGGTATAGTTGTAAATAACTATGACAAGATTTGTGTTTTGTGTTTCAATGAAAATGAGGATAATACTCATGTTTTCTTCACTTGTTTGAAAGTTCAAAAGATATGGAAGAAGGTGCTTGATTGGGTTGGCTTGTCATGGATCAACGAAAGGAGTTGCTGATAACGAGAAAACGCATTGATTATATCGCTAGATTTCATTGACGTTTTATCGCGTATTCACCGTTTTAACACTCGATTTCTCGAGTTTTTCTTACTATTTTGCAGGCACATCGTTATGTGAAGCCAAATCATGAATTAAGAGAAAAGGAACAAAAGAGACCACAAGGAGATGAAGAAATGCAGAAGCCTGCAAAAAGACTGCATAATTTGTTGCAGCCACGATCGTTACAAGGGTGTCACGACCGTGACACCCCAATTTGGGCCATCACGACCGTGAAACTTAAAATCCTCAAATTACGAACGTGAAGACCTTGTCACGCCCGTGACAAGGATAAAACTTGGTTTTGACTCAGACTACGTCAAGGCACCACTTGAAGACCACTTCTCCTCTTATTTCTCCTCAAGGCAGCACGTGAAGACCACTTCTCCCATTTTTGTTGTCACGTTCCAGCATTTCCTCAACAACTTCAGCAAGGCCCATGCAACAAAGGACCAAGACTCCAGCCCATTAAAGACTCTATAAATAGTACAAGCTCTGTGAACTCAAGGACAAACTTCATTATCCAAAATTCCTGCGGAAGCTCTGCCAAACTGCCTTACGAACCAGCATTTCCATTCCAGCATTATTTTTACTTTCTGTTTCGTTTTTATTTGTATCCAAACCAACCATATAACAATTTCCAACATCAGAAAATTGTTATACATTTAATTGTTCTAAACCTTCAGCATTCGTTTATTTTTAATTTCCGCCTACTCCAAGCTTTCCGGTCTGTGGAAGAAGGAGTCTGCTCGAATATCTGTTAACCAGGTTTTTTATTATATTGCAATTTAATTTAGTTATAATGCCTATTTTTTTTTCTGCCATGAGTACGTTATTATTAAATTCTCTGTCTCTGCCTGGTCCAACATCGATGAGTAGCTAAACACCTTAGGGCGGTATGTAGTTATAACAAACTTAACCGGTAAAATATAACCATAGGCTGAAAATAATTAATCACTTAACATTCTGGCTGATACTTTTTAATTGAAATAGACCTTTTCGTTACGAGAGTAAGAAAAGGGTATTAGGTTGGGTTAAGACCACGAGAGTGTGAGATTTTAACCAGATAGCTAAAGTTAGGCATTTAAATTAAACACAGCGAGAGCGCTTTAAGATAAATTAGAATTATTTAGTTTCCAAAAATTACCTCTAAACACTTATGGGCTAGCGAGAGCAGGCATAGGGCTTTAGGGATAAGATCTGATATAAGACCACGAGAGTGTGAGTTGAGGGTATTTAAACTGATAATCTCTACCGAATAGATTAAGTGAACATCTTTATAAGCCTAGGTTAGATTGACCCACCTAAGTTAGTATAATTACATACCGACCGCCTTAGTATTACTTTATTATAAACTTAAATTTAATTCCGCCTTTAATAGTCTTAAAAACCAACAACAATCGTGACAACCATTCGCCTTAGCTAAACTAGAAGTTCATCTAGCACTAAGTAACAATAGAATCCCTGTGGATCGATAATCTTAAATATTACTTCGATAGGCTGTGCACTTGCAGTAAGATACCGCTAGACGCATAAGTAGACACGTCTTTAGCCCATCAAGTTTTTGGCGCCGTTGCCGGGGATTCCTTAATTTAGTTACTAGTGCATTTAGGTAGCATTGTCTAGACTAAGGTATCAACTATTTAATTTAATCTAATCTCCGAGTGTATGCCAAGTACTCGCTCTAAAAGCGAAGACTTGCAACCTCTAATCCCTGAATCGGAGCGCTTCTTACACGTAAGAAGACGTATATTCGATTTCGAAAATAATTCCAATATTCCAGATCTTCAATTAGATCCGCCTAAACCAGTCATAAAATCAGACGCAGGGATGGCTGAAGAACAAACTCATCCACTCAAGTATTACGCTAATCCTTCGCAAGGTGAACCGCATTCAAGCATTGCAACAAAATCAATTCGCCGGAAATCCTACCGAGGATCCGAATCTTCATCTTTCGATCTTTGTGCAATACGCAGATACCGTAAAAGCCAATGGAGTTACCCAAGAAGCTATTAGACTACGTTTATTTCCTTTTTCACTTCGAGACAGAGCAAGAGCTTGGCTTCAATCTCTGCCTTCGAACTCAGTAACTACGTGGGCAGAACTTAAGAAAGTTTTCTTGAAAAGGTATTTTCCACCTAGCAAGACAGCTATGCTGAGAGCTTAGATCAACGGATTTAAGCAAAGAGAAAGTGAATCATTATTCGAAGCTTGGGAACGCTATAAGGATCTACTTAGACTTTGTCCACATCATGGATTAATAGACTGGATGGTCATCCATACCTTCTATAAATGACTCTTGTACAACACAAGAATGACAATTGACGCTGCCGCGGGTGGTGCATTGATGGACAAAGAATATAGAGATGCCTATGCACTTATCGAAAGTATGGCTCAAAATCATTACCTTTGGGGAAGCAAGAGAGTCGCAACTGAGAAACCAACAAAGGGAGGTATGTACGAAGTAAGTAGTATGGACCAAGTCAATGCGAAGTTTGACCAACTAAGCCAAAAGATCGATAACTTGGCCATAACACCTGCAGCCACCGTGGCTGCAGTAACACCTAACTGTGAGTTATGTGGAGTCCCAGGACACGAAGTTTCTGATTGTCAACTATTGACAGGAACTCCCACTGATCAAGTGAATTATGCTCAAGGAAACCCTTACTCAAACACATACAACCCAGGTTGGAAGAATCATCCGAACTTCTCCTATAAGAATAACAATGCTCATTACGCACCAGGTCAAGCACCAGCTACATCACCAGGATATCAAAAGACTGCTCCTAATATCCCTAGAAAATCGAACCTTGAATTGATGATGGAGAACTTTATAGCTAACCAATCTCAAACGAACAAGGACTTCTTAAACCAAAACATTCACACTAGTGAGCAGATTAAACAATTAGTGAGCAAAGTAGATGCATTAGCTACACATAACAAAATGCTTGAAACTCAGATTTCACAAGTAGCTCAACAACAAGCACCTACTGCTGCACCAGCTGGAGTATTCCCTGGACAACCTCAACCTAATCCGAAAGGACATGCTAACGCTGTAATATTAAGAAGTGGCAAGGAACTTGACGGACCTACCGATCCAAGACTTGACAATCCAGCCATGTACCAAAAACCGGATAAACCGACTGAAGTGGTGAATGATCCAGAAGAAAAGGAAGATGAAAGTCGAGAGGTAGTGGAGAAAGAACAACCTTATGTGCCTCCACCACCCTATAAACCACCAATTCCGTACCCTCAAAGATTAATAAGTTCCAAGACGACAGGTCAATTTAAGAAATTTGTCGAACTTCTGAAACAGTTGAATATTACTATTCCGTTTACAGAAGCAATTACCCAAATACCCTCGTATGCTAAATTTTTAAAAGAAATCTTATCCAATAAGAAAAAGATAGAGGATAACGGAACAGTTACACTTACTGCCGAGTGTAGCGCCATAATTCAGAATAACATGCCTCCTAAGCTAAAAGATCCAAGAAGTTTCTCTATACCCTGTGTAATAGGAAAATTCGTCATTGACAAAGCTCTATGCGATTTAGGAGCCAGTATCAGTGTTATGCCCTTAACAATTTGCAAAAGGCTAGACATGGGAGACCTAAGACCAACTAAAATGTCTGTTCAACTAGCCGATCGCTCTGTTAAATATCCTGTAGGCATACTAGAAAACGTCCCAGTACGTATAGGACAATTCTACATTCCTACCGATTTTATAATCATGGACATCTCTGAAGACTCCACTACACCTATCATACTAGGAAGACCATTCTTAGCTACCGCCGAAGCTATAATAGACGTGAAAAGAGGAAAGCTAACCTTTGAAGTAGGTGAAGAGAAAGTTGAATTTGTTTTAACACAATTCTTACAATCACCAGCTATAGAGGATACATGCTATCTAATGGACGTAATTGACGAATGTGTAAGAGAAATGGAACTGAAAGAGACCACTTATTCTGAAATAATGAAAATTCAAATCCCTCCGATTTTCGAAGATGATAATTGGCGAAAACCGTATCAGGATGATAGTCTAAGCGAAAGTTTAGCACTTACACCGGATCCCATGCCAAGTAAAGATAAACCTACATTAGGATTAAAAACTTTACCCAATAACCTAAGGTACGAATTCTTAGACGTTGAATGTAAAAGACCAGTTATAGTAAATTCCAGTTTAGGAACTATAGAAACAAAGAAACTTTTAGATGTCTTGAAGAAATATCCAACTGCATTAGGATATAACATATCTGATCTCAAAGGAATATGTCCTTCCGTTTGTATGCATCGTATTCTGCTAGAAGAAGATTGCAGAACCTCCAGAGAATCTCAAAGAAGAATTAACCCAACCCTTAGCACTGTAGTAAAAGAAGAAGTTAAGAAATTATTAGATGCAGGGATAATATATCCAATCTCTGATAGTGAATGGGTTAGCCCAATACATGTGGTGCCAAAGAAAGGAGGTATAACTGTTGTGAAAAACGCTCAAGGCGAATCGATATCGCAAAGAGTAGTGACGGGATATAGAGTGTGCATAGATTATCGTAAACTAAACAAAGCCACTCGAAAAGATCATTTCCCACTACCTTTCATAGATCAAATGTTAGAACGATTAGCCAAGCATTCTTACTTCTGTTACCTTGATGGTTACTCGGGATTTTTCCAAATCCCTGTCCATCCTGATGATCAAGAGAAGACTACATTCACATGTCCTTATGGAACGTTCGCTTATAGGCGAATGCCCTTTGGATTATGCAACGCTCCTGCAACCTTTCAAAGATGTATGATGTCAATCTTCGCAGATTTTATAGACAACATCATGGAAGTGTTCATTGACGACTTCTCTGTATGCGGGCAGAGTTTTGAAGGATGCTTATCGAACTTAGAAATGGTGTTAGAAAGATGTGTAAAAGTGAATCTCGTGCTTAACTGGGAGAAATGTCATTTTATGGTCAACGAAGGAATAGTATTAGGTCATGTAATATCAGACAAGGGAATTGAAGTTGATAAGGCTAAGATTGAAGTAATAAAAGATCTTCAACCCCCTAAAACCGTTCGAGAAATACGAAGCTTTTTAGGACACGCCGGTTTTTACCGACGATTCATCAAAGATTTCTCGAAAATCACTAAACCTCTTACTGGTTTATTAATGAAAGACGCTGAGTTCATATTCAATGAAGAGTGTCTTAAAGCATTCGAAACTCTAAAAACAGCCCTCATCACCGCACCAATCATGCAACCCCCTGACTGGAGATTACCTTTTGAAATCATGTGCGATGCGAGTGACTATACTGTAGGCGCAGTTCTGGGCCAGAGAAAGGAAAAGAAACTTCATGCGATTTACTACGCCAGTAGAACCTTAGATTCTGCCCAGATGAACTACGCTACCACAGAAAAAGAATTGTTAGCAGTTGTCTTTGCGCTTGACAAATTCCGTTCTTACCTAGTTGGAGCGAAAATAATCATTTACACAGACCATGCTGCTATCCGATATCTATTAACTAAGAAAGATGCTAAACCAAGACTCTTAAGATGGATTTTACTCTTACAAGAGTTTGATCTAGAAATAAAAGATAAAAAAGGTACTGAAAACGTCGTAGCGGACCATTTATCTAGAATAGAAGGTATTAAACCCGAACAAGTACCGATTAACGATGATTTTCCGTATGAACAGCTGATAGCACAAATAGGAAGCGACCTAGCTCAGTTAGATATAAATGAACCAGAACCCGTGGAAACATTACAGACAACTGTAGGACTGCCATGGTACGCTGACATTGTCAACTACCTAGCCGCAAGAGCTCTTCCACCCGATCTAACCTATCAGCAGAAAAAAAAATTATTTCATAATCTGAAACATTACTATTGGGATGAACCATTATTGTTCAAAAGAGGACCAGATGGAATCTTTCGCCGACGTATTCCCGAAGAAGAAATAGAAGATGTCATTGCTCAATGCCATTCATCTCCTTATGGTGGACATGCAAGCACTTCCAAGACTTGTGCAAAAATCTTGCAAGCCGGCTTATTCTGGCCTAATCTATGGAAGGATGTCCACATCGCTGTTATAAATTGCGATCGGTGTCAACGCACTGGCAATATTTCAAGAAGAGATGAGATGCCCCAAAAGGGAATTTTAGAAGTAGAAATCTTCGACGTCTGGGGAATAGATTTCATGGGACCATTCCCATCATCTTTCGGTAATAATTACATACTCGTAGCTGTTGACTATGTCTCGAAATGGATCGAAGCCATAGCTTCTCCTACAAACGATACACGAGTAGTAATAAAGCTTTTCAAAAATATAATCTTTCCCAGATTTGGTGTGCCTCGACTCGTCATAAGTGACGGTGGCTCGCACTTCATTTCAAAAATCCTTGACAAATTACTATCTAAGTATGGAGTAAGACACCGTGTGGCTACGCCATATCACCCACAAACAAGTGGACAGGTCGAAGTCTCAAACAGAGAGATTAAACAAATCTTAGAAAAGACTGTCGCCATATCTCGGAAAGATTGGTCATCTAAACTTAATGAAGCTCTATGGGCTTATAGGACCGCTTACAAGACACCCATAGGTACTACACCTTTCAAACTAGTTTATGGAAAATCTTGTCACCTCCCAGTAGAACTAGAACACAAAGCTTATTGGGCGATCAGAACTCTCAATATAAACTATAATGCTGCAGGAGAAAAGCGAATCCTAAACATTAACGAATTAGAAGAATTAAGGTTAGATGCATATGAGAATGCTAACATATATAAAGAAAGAACCAAGCGATGGCATGATAAACGCCTATCTAGGAAAGAATTCAGTGTGGGAGACGTTGTACTCCTCTTTAATTCAAGACTTAGGCTCTTTCCTGGAAAATTAAAGTCTAGATGGTCAGGACCCTTTGATATAACTAAAGTATTCCCGAGTGGAGCAATAGAAATTAAGGGTAAGAATAGTGAACCATTCATAGTAAACGGACAACGTCTAAAACACTATCATAAAGTTGAAAATAGAGATTATGCGAATAATCTAAAGCTTTTAGAATTGTCCACTAATTCCCCTGATTAATCTAAACCAAAGCATTACGTCAGGCTTTTGACAATAAAAACAGCGCTTAGTGGGAGGCAACCCATTTACTTATTTACTTATTTTTAGCTATTTTTTTCTTTTAGCACATTGTTATTTATCGTTTTTACTATTTGTTTGAATTGTTTTGTCAGTTTTATTTTACATTACTATTATCGCCATTACACTATGCATTTCATTTTCTTATTTTTATCTTAAATCACTTTTTACAGATTTTCTAAAGTCTTTTCCACTGATTTGTTTTCCCCATATTTGCACTGACCATGGCTAACCAACCAATTAACTATATGGAAACCAAATTTAGAGGTAGGAACCAAAGAATGAAGTTTGAAGAGTTATCACAGAGGCAAATGGATTTGACCCTGTACCCAGATGATAAGACTATGGAAACCCTAGGTATACATGATAGTGTCATGTACTTGTTCAACCGACTCGGATGGGAGAATGCATTGATCCAACATAAGTTTGCGACTTACCGCGAGCTTACCCTTGAGTTCCTTAGCTCCTTACTTTACCTACCTGAGCGCGGTTTTGGATTTAGGAAAGGATTTATTAGTTTCCGCCTATTTGGAATAGAATACGACTTTAACCATAAAGAACTAGCCGACTTGTTAGGATTCCCTAGTGGACCATTTGCTTTTACTACCACACAGGTAGAATTGATGGATGTGGAGCTAGATTTCTTTTGGGGAACTCTAACCGGAAACTACCACCCTGAACCAAATAACATGAATAATGATGAGATCCATAATCCTGCTCTCCGTTACTTCCACAAATTCCTTGCCCACACCTTCTTTGGAAAAGAAGAAAACATTACCGGAGTTTCTAAAGATGAAGTATTTATTATGTCATGTTAATGGTGTACCTTTCATGATGCAAACCTTCACCCGCATCCAAGAAGAACCTGAATTACCTATATTAGTAGGAGGTCTTGTAACCATGATTGCTGATGCCATAGGACTTAGGTACCAACTGGACAGGTGCAACCGTCTAGGAACAATCCGCCCTATGAATCTTAAATTCTGCTTCAATAGACATATCATAAGGAATTTAGGACGCCCACCTTTTGAGTACCTAATCCGGAACGAAGTAGTAACCCTGTTCACATTGCCCAATCATGCTAGAGTAAGTGTTCACAATAAGGATAACTGGCTTTATGAGTTAAACCCACCTGATTATCCAGCTACTCCTGAAACACCTCAGTCTCACAGGATAACAGATGATATAATGACCGCTGTTGAAACTGATCCTGAGACACCTCCTGGTTACCATGACATTGACCCAACTGACAAAGTACATGAAACCCCTGGAGTGAATCAAGGAGATTATGCTAACAACTTACAAAACATCATGAACACTCTCAATGCCTACCAAACTGACATTAATCTATTCAAAGAAGACATTAAGAGCATGCGATTGGACATTATAGGATTGACTGACATGGCCTGCGAACAATTCTATCATTTGGACTCCGCCATCGAAGACCTGAAGAAACGCTTTTGAAAATGCTATAAGTGATTTAGTTTATTTTTTTTCTCATTGTTTTCGTTTCTAGTTAGATTTATCTTTCGCAACAATTTCATACCATAATTTCCGTTTTTGTAATTTCATTTTCAATTACTTTATGCAATGCAGCTTTAATTTCAATTATTTCTCCATTTTTAGCAACTTATATATTTTTTCTATATACTGTTATGCCTGCATTATTTCATGTATACAATCTTTCATGCAAGTTCGTATAATACTGTGTTGCAAATTATATACAATATGGTGTGTATTTAATATAAGTGTTACTAAAGAAAATAAATTATTACTAATTTATGAATCACGTGAGAAAATGTTTCTTTCTGGAAATTATTCAGCAAAGCATGCCCTCACGGTCGTCACACCTATCTTACGATCGTGACGTGCTCATTTAGCGTGTCACGACCGTCACGCCCCTGTCACGACCGTGACGATCCCTATTACAGGAATCGTGAGAAACAGAACTGTTTCTCATCGTGCCCCTTCTTCTTCTTCCTCCATAACCTACCCAAAAACTACCCACTCCTTCCATAACCGCCGTAACCTCCCCACTACCCCCATTAACACCCCTTTATCATCAACCATCTCATTAACACTCTCCCTTATTTAACCCGAACCTCTATCTCCCTCATTCTACCATTTTTCTCACAAAAACCTCACAAATCCTTCTTCCCCCACTCTTCACTCTTGCATGTTATGGATTTCATCACTTTTAGAGAAGGTGAAGTTGGAGTAAACCAGAGAGATCGTTTCATCCGATTCCAAAACCGCGGTGTGCAACCTACCCGCTACATTGCCACTGACTGTCTGCGGGAACTCGGAATGTTGGCCAGCGTTCAAAGCCTACTGCAAAAGGTCAGTCTGTGGGATCTCTGCCGTCAACCTCAGCCAACTTTCGAACTTCTGACGCTGGAGTTCTTAAGCTCTTACAGTTACATCACCCCTCCCGGTTCTCAGAGTCAGCTCACCGACATCGCAACATTCCGATTGCACGGCAAAGAGTTCAACCTCCCGCAAACCAGGATAGCCGAGCTGTTAGGTTTCGATCACGGAACTGAAGCCCACCGTCGCGTGCCCGATAATTTTAGTGAACAAGCTTTCACTCTTTGGCACGATTTAACCAACACCCGTGCATCCACCTTCCAGAGCCTCAACGCCACACACATCCACAACCCGGCAATCCGCTATTTTCACCGGGGCATCTGCAACACAATCTTCGCTAGAGAAAGCAACCATAAGCTCAACTCCAAGGAGCTTCTGTTCTTATACTGCGCTCTTCATGACGAGCCGATCAACGTTGCCCCTTTCATGCTTCATCACATCCAGGCCATTGCACAACGAGGCTCCTCCCCGTTCTTCATCGGCGGCATTGTCACCGCCCTCGCCATTCAGTTGGGGCTTGGTGACGCGCTCGTTAATCAGCCTCACCTAGCCGCCGAATTCCTGACCAAGAGCTACTGCAGGTCCGCCCACCTGATCGCGCAGCGAGAGGATGGCAGGTATAGCCCTGTTGTCAATGGCACCATTTTCCACCACATCACTCTGCCGTCCCGCAACCGCATCGATCCATCCAACCGAGCCAACTGGCTCTTTGTTTTACCTGCTGCTGCCGATCACGTCCCGGTTCATGATGATCAGGCAGACGCTATGGATGCAGCTGAGCCTGTCCAGGATATCCCAGAGACATCTACCCGACAGCCCCCTGCTCCCGCAGTTACACTTGAGGAAGTCCTCCTTGCGATTCATCAGCAGAACCAGATGAACGCCGCACTGGAGCGAAGGCAGAAGGCGCAGTATGATGCTTTACTCGGCACTATTGCTGCAAACCAGGAGGCCACTAATGAGCGGTTTGGAGAACTTTTCAGCGAGCTCGAAGCGCTCCGCATTAGCATTACTGCTACCTCCGGCACCGGTTCTGATCCTGACGCGACTCCCTCCAGACGCCGCTCTCGCACCAGAGGCCGAGCCCGCGGTCCTCAGCAGCCATAGTTTACCTTTATGTTTGTTTTTCGTTTTAGTCTTGTACTGTATTTGTACCGCATTTATATCACAACATTGAGGACAATGTCTGATATAGTGTGGGAGAGGTACCTTTCATTTCGTTGTACTTTCAATTCCGTTGTATTTCTTTTAGCAAATTAATGAAATGAGCAAATTTGTGCGCTATTTTCTTTAATTTCGAGCTTTCCCCGATTATTAAGCTATACCAGAAAAATCTTTAATTATTCGCATTACCCGACTTACCTACGGAATCGTAACTAGGAAGCCGAGAACGATTAAACAAGACCAATACAATCTTGACATCTTTGACTCCCTACTTAAGCAATTCCATCCCGATTACCATTGTGAGTACACCTTTAGTTCCAGTTCAGAAGTAACCCCCAGTAGTTTATACTAGCAGTCAGCACCGTCTGAACACAAACCACGTGGGGAGCCGATGAATATAAGCGTTTGATGCCTAATCAATAATGATCCTTCATATCTCGATGCAAAAATGAAAAGAAATTGCACCAAAGTACACGATCGCATATAAGAAACGAGAAATATGAGAAGGAATCCGTTGCGAGTTGGTTCAGAGGTACTGGTTCTGAACTCGGTAGGGCGTGCTACGGCTCGATCCCCCACAACCTCCAAATCGGATAAAACATGAAGGGTTACCACACTCGTGTACCAGACCCCGTGCTCAAAAAGGATCAAAATCGCTAACCGGCTACTCCACTACGTGCGTGCTAAGGTAAAGGGCTTAATGTGATTGCGCTAGAACGAAACCGGGCGAAATAAGATCGAAAAACTCCAGGTGAAATCGTAATGTGATTGCCGATTGTTTCGTTTGACGGGAAGTCGACGACATAGCTTGTTGCTTATGTCATTAGTGTATCGGTAGTGTTCTATCAAAGTACCGGACTATCCGATAAAACGATCCACCGTACGGTTTGTTATGAGTATGCGTGAATAAAATCTTGTCCGCCGATTTTCAACCGACTATTTGCTTGAGGACAAGCAAAGGTTTAAGTTTGGGGAAGTTTGATAACGAGAAAACGCATCGATTATATCGCTAGATTTCATTGACGTTTTATCGCGTATTCACCGTTTTAACACTCGATTTCTCGAGTTTTTCTTACTATTTTGCAGGTACATCGTTATGTGAAGCCAAATCATGAATTAAGAGAAAAGGAACAAAAGAGACCACAAGGAGATGAAGAAATGCAGAAGCCTGCAAAAAGACTGCATAATTTGTTGCAGCCACGATCGTTACAAGGGTGTCACGACCGTGACACCCCAATTTGGGCCATCACGACCGTAAGGGAGTGGTCACGACCGTGACACTTAAAATCCTCAAATTACGAACGTGAAGACCTTGTCACGCCCGTGACAAGGATAAAACTTGGTTTTGACTCAGACTACGTCAAGGCACCACTTGAAGACCACTTCTCCTCTTATTTCTCCTCAAGGCAGCACGTGAAGACCACTTCTCCCATTTTTGTTGCCACGTTCCAGCATTTCCTCAACAACTTCAGCAAGGCCCATGCAACAAAGGACCAAGACTCCAGCCCATTAAAGACTCTATAAATAGTACAAGCTCTGTGAACTCAAGGACAGACTTCATTATCCAAAATTCCTGCGGAAGCTCTGCCAAACTGCCTTACGAACCAGCATTTCCATTCCAGCATTATTTTTACTTTCTGTTTCGTTTTTATTTGTATCCAAACCAACCATATAACAATTTCCAACATCAGGAAATTGTTATACATTTAATTGTTCTAAACCTTCAGCATTCGTTTATTTTTAATTTCCGCCTACTCCAAGCTTTCCGGTCTGTGGAAGAAGGAGTCTGCTCGAATATCTGTTAACCAGGTTTTTTATTATATTGCAATTTAATTTAGTTATAATGCCTATTTTTTTTTCTGCCATGAGTACGTTATTATTAAATTCTCTGTCTCTGCCTGGTCCAACATCGATGAGTAGCTAAACACCTTAGGGCGGTATGTAGTTATAACAAACTTAACCGGTAAAATATAACCATAGGCTGAAAATAATTAATCACTTAACATTCTGGCTGATACTTTTTAATTGAAATAGACCTTTTCGTTACGAGAGTAAGAAAAGGGTATTAGGTTGGGTCAAGACCACGAGAGTGTGAGATTTTAACCAGATAGCTAAAGTTAGGCATTTAAATTAAACACAGCGAGAGCGCTTTAAGATAAATTAGAATTATTTAGTTTCCAAAAATTACCTCTAAACACTTATGGGCTAGCGAGAGCAGGCATAGGGCTTTAGGGATAAGATCTGATATAAGACCACGAGAGTGTGAGTTGAGGGTATTTAAACTGATAATCTCTACCGAATAGATTAAGTGAACATCTTTATAAGCCTAGGTTAGATTGACCCACCTAAGTTAGTATAATTACATACCGACCGCCTTAGTATTACTTTATTATAAACTTAAATTTAATTCTGCCTTTAATAGTCTTAAAAACCAACAACAATCGTGACAACCATTCGCCTTAGCTAAACTAGAAGTTCATCTAGCACTAAGTAACAATAGAATCCCTGTGGATCGATAATCTTAAATATTACTTCGATAGGCTGTGCACTTGCAGTAAGATACCGCTAGACGCATAAGTAGACACGTCTTTAGCCCATCAGTTGCTGCAAAAATGTTATGGTGTGGTTCTTGAGATTGGTCGGTAGATGCAAATTCGAATCGGTAAATTCGATTTGATTCGTTACATGTTGGTGTCTTTGAAGGGCAAGGTATAATATTATTTTTAATAAAGAAATTTATAAGGTTGAGTCTATATACCAAATAACTATTTTGTATTCTTGGAGATGGTTGGCTATAGGGCCAAACAATCAGTTAAGTTGTAGTCTCTACAAGTGGGCAAAGAATTTCACTAATTTTTTGTAGTTTGGTAAAGGTTGAACTTTTATTTGGTTGTGATGTATACGTTGGGTTGAAGATTCCCTTAATCTCCTTTTAGTTCAGAATTTTGCTAATAAAAAAATTAGTTATTTAACAATTTAACTAATTTATTATTATCATTTATTATATATTATTTATGTTAAATTACCGTTTTTGTCCCTCTATTATGTCCTACTCATCAAATTCGTCTATCTATTTTGTTTTAAAATAGTTTTGGTCTCTCACCTCCATTTTTTAATAAACAAAATACTGAGGTGTAAAAATATTTAATAGGTGACACTATTTTTGATGACGTGGTACGTGACTCATTAGTGAAGAATCTGTGAATCCATCACTACAATAATGGGAATCTCGGACGGGAAGAATCGATTAAATCACTCTCCTCATAAGCAAACTACCAGGATCTTTAAGGATATATGGATTATAGCATAATTAAAACTCAATGTAAATCCGAGCTTTTCTCGTTGCCAATTGTATTTTTCCATTTTTTCCGCAATTACCTCTTTTAGGAATTGCTTCCCTATGCAATCACCCATTTACTGTTCATTTGCTCATCAATAAAATTTCTTTTATCAAAAAAGCTCATCATTTTTAATTTTTTCTGCTTGTTTGTCAAATGTGAACTCATTTTTAATAAACAATGCATTGAAACTTTTGGGGATAACAATAAAAGCGCTGAAAGAAAACACAAGGTTACTTTGATTTTAAAATGTCCGAATGATAACCACGGTTTCCAAATAACGCATTCAGTGCACAAGGACACAAAATCACAAGGTTCACCTTGACCTAACAGATTATAAGAATCGTCATTTACTCAGGATAATCAGCACTCAACTTGCCTACTCAAATTAAGCTTGCGGAATTAGAAGAGATCTAGACCTGCCTCATTACTACCGCAGTATCAAGAGACTAAGATGTCGGGAAGTCAAGTCCTTCCTACAATTAAACTCAAAGCCCAATCTTCATTAGCACCCCCAAAATCCAGCCACCATTGGCAATTCATCATCATCAACGCCAGACACTTTACAAAAGCATCGAGTCTTACCCTTCATGTTCATAACCCAAGCCCGAGCATACATCGACATCTTACATATAGTAATTATCATTACATGGAATTGCATCACTAAAGCGTGTTGCATATCCATCAAGATGGAGCATGACGCCAATAAAACATGCATACATAGCATAAGCCAGATCTAAGCTTTTCTCAAAGCACAAACAAATCCTCAGCTGAGACATTATTATTTCTCCAAAGAGAATGTCATCCCCACCAAACTCCTAAGTTGGTATTCCCACCATGTTCCTCAGAGCATTCCTTTCTTATTTTCCTGTTACAAGTATTATGGATCTTATGTCTTCCTACTTGCCTTTTGTAAGCGGTCTCTGCCTTTTGTATGAGGGACTGTCAGTATCTTTCCAGCTGTCATGCTAAGGTCATTCAATTTCTTTCCAGCCGCCGTGCTAATGCTATTTAATATCTTTCTAGCCCTAGTGTTGAGGTTATTAAGTTTTCTTTCCAGACTGCTGATACCCATTTGCTTTCCAATCGTCATGTTGATGGTTTGTCCAATTTATTCATGTGCTTCCCATTCGTTGTGTTGATGTTTGCCCAATTTATTCACTTACTTTTCATTCGTCGCCCTAATGTTTATCCAGTTTACTCATTTTCTTTCCATCCGTCTGCTGATGTTTTGCCAACTTACTTTCCACTCGTAGTACTAATGTCGATCACTTTTATCCCCAACCTCAGAGTTGATGATAATCATTTTCTTCCCAGTCGTAGTACTGATGTTGATCATATTTTTGTTGCCAACCGCAGAGTTGATGATGTTCACTTGTTATTCTTGTCATAGTACTGAAGTTTAACACTTTTTGTTTCTAATGGCAGAGTTGAGGTTAATCACTGTCACCTCAGTCGCAGTACTATAGTTGATCATTTTTGTCCCTAACTGCGGAGTTGGTGGTGTTCAGTTGTCTCCAGTCGCAGTACTGAAGTTGAACACATTATGTTTCTAGTAACATAACTAATGTTGATCATACTTTGTCTCCAATAGCAGATTTGATGGTGCATACTATTACCCCAATCGCAGTACTATTATTGATCCTTTCTTTTTCACCATTCACAGAAATGATGTCGATCGTATTTTTGTCTCCAAACTCAGAGTTGATGTTACACCTTTATTTCCAAACGCCGAGTTAATCAGTTTTCATCCTATACATCGTACCGATGTTGATCACTATTATTCCGAGTCCCCTTGTTGATTTTATACAAATTATGCTCCTAGCCGCAGTGCTAATGATTATTCTTTCTTATAGTTCCCATAATATCTTTATTCCCCAGCTAAGTCTTACTTGCCTTTGTGGAACCCTTGGGGAATATCTAAACTTCCATTACCTTCCTAAGCTCGTTAGTGGAGGCAAAGTGAAAAAATAATAAACACTTCTACCTATCTCTTCTCTTCAAAGTGCAAATAATTGGGTCTTCGTATTTAATCCTCTTCCGACTCGAATGTCTGAAAGTCGTTTCTATTCATACCTTCAGGTCTAATAAGAATAAATGGGGCAACTGTCATACCCCAAAATTTTCTCTACCTTACTTTCCACTTTTCATCTACATACTCATAATCATTTAGAACATTCATTTGTAATTGCATTTTTAAACAAGCATCATTGATTCAAAGGTTGTTGTTCACGACATATGTGTCTGACAATTTTTATTTTATTTTATGGTGTTCTTGAGAATCAAGCTTATGGTATCAAAGTGTTACATTTGATTGTTGGTGATCATTTCTTTGGGGCTTAAAGCTTTGGAGCCGTAATATTGGTCAGTGATATTTGTGAATCAGGTTGACTACATCATGGCAGTGGATATCGAGATACTTTAATTTATTTGATCCATGGCACAACACTTCATTCAGAGTCAAGTCGAAGAAGATCAATTTTAAGGTTCAAATTTAAGACACACTCAAGTTCATTCAAGTACAAGTGCAAATATCCAGACTAATTATTTTCCTCAAAACACGAGACATAATCCATTCCAAAAGACCATTTCATGATTACAACAATATTCAACGTTCCATTACAAAAAGTATGAAACCAGAGTTACGCAATTTTGTATCATTTGACCTACAGTTGATTTTGGTTAGTTGTTAATTTTTTTGTTAAATAGTTGACCAAAGTCAACTGGCCATCCTAGACCATACTTGTTTCATCCTCTCATGAGTCCTCCATGTTTGAGCTTCAAAATCTTCAAGTTTCTTCATGACCGAAATAAATTTCCAAGGCGTTATTCCTACTATGTGTTAACACTGCAAAATCATACCATATACAATACACAATTAGTCACAAAGATCAAAACATTGCATATCATACATACATATGCCACTGGATCAAACATTAAAAAAGGCCAAGTTTCATGTTGGTAATCGATCACCTAAAGCAGTGTAATCGGTTACACCTATTTTTCTCACCATCCAACATACCAAAAAAAGCCAAAATGTCGTTCCGGTAACCGGTTACCTAAAGCATGGTAATCGGTTACACTTGTGTTCTACCAACATCCAGAGGCCAATTTTCGAGTTGGTAACCGATTAAACAGAATTAGGTAACCAATTACATCTATGTTGCAGTATTAATAAACCCCTAAGAACACCTATTTTCATGTTGGTAATCAGTTACCCAATATCAGGTAACCAGTTACACCTGTATCAGTTGCTATATTCAACTTCAATTCTAGCATTGCAGTACCATTTCAAACATTCTAAACTAGTTCTAATTCCTACAACATTTCACATAATAACACATGAAATAATGCAGTAATAACTAGTAGCATTCCTATTTTGAACCAAGCATTCCTACACCAACATTCATCAATACTTGAACTATACTTACTCATTCCAATCCAAACATTAAGCCAAGCTAAATTCCATAACAGTCCATGGATTCAACACTTGAATAATAGTTCTAACTAACAATTTAACAGCTTGCTAACTGTAACACCCCACTTCCCAAAACAAATAAAATATGAATAACATAATAAAAATCAGAGTTTCCTTCCCAAGTGGGATATCACATAAAAATCACGTTTCCTTATAAAAAAGGTTTTTCTCCAAATACAGCGGAATATTTAAATAATACAATTAAATAAAAATTTTGATACGTTCGCAGGAAAAAAATAGGAGTTCAACATGAAACAATAAAAATGCCCAAGTCCCGTGCTATGTATCAGAGCATCCTAGACTCGACAGTCACACCAATATCCAAGCTAGCTAAGCACCTGGATTATCTGTACTTCCGAAGAAGCACAAACCATAACAACAACAAGGGGTGAGAAATCATGATCAAAAATATAATGGTAATGTAATACATGTAATAAGGCAGTAAAACACACCAACACATCAATTATTCACCCCAACAACACCATATAACGAACCTACTGTTCAAATTACAATATAACATATTATAATGCAATTATGCAACTCAACACCATGCATGCGGTACCGACTCATTGGTTCATTCAATCGAACCTGGATAGATCACTTACGCTCCTCCTGAGACATGATCTATCCCCCACCATTCTCCACAAAGGAGTACGGATGAATCACTTACGCTCCTCCTGAGACATGATTCATCCCACCAAAACACCATGATATGCAAGACACCAATGCATAATTATTATATTCTGGCACGCTAAGTGCACACGATCCTCCTGATCATATCATCATACAACAATGCATATGTATAGATATATTACACCAACACCATATAAATCAATCAGATAGTAAACGAATTCATACTATCACACCGAATATAACTACGTCCCCCCCACTCGGGGATACACGATCCTACTGATCATTACACACATATACATTACTAATTGCTCACCAACAATATTAAGGGAAACACGTACTATCCCCAAGTACACAAGTTATATCCCATACTCATCATTTTCACACTACAGCAAGGCTAGAAGGATCACACGAGACCAATTCAGACATCTCACCAAAAGTCTCTGAGGTTACTCAGAACCTCCCTAAACCAACACCTCAGCCTATACACCAAAATCAATAATTCATCAACATCAATCCACAATCACAAACATGCCAATAGATATTATACTTACCAATTATCCTATAATTTCTACTCTAGAACCGACATTACGGTACATTACCGACATTTCAGAGTCACTCTGAATCTCACCAAGGTCCTAACCATAGTCATTAACGACGCTATAGGGAAACAACACATAACTTTTCCCAAAGCTATAATCACGGTCATTGCCAACACTACGGTAACAACACATAATCTCATCAGCTTTATATTCCTAGTTACTATCAACACTACAGTAACATCAACAATCCAACAAAATGGATCAATACTACAGTAACATCATCACCATATATATATATACCCCAAAATGCATCATCAGCATTCATCAATCCCCCAACATCAACAATAATCATAGCATGCCAATATAAAACTTTATATAACGATAAATTCCTACGGGGTTAAGGAATCCCCTCTACCCTATACATGTATAAACCATTCCCAATCAAATTTCTCCCCCCTTACCTTGACAATTGGTCGATCGATAGAATTCCTCCTAGAATTGGTCTCTTGGCCTTCTCCTTCCTCTTCCGTTCTTCGTTCCCTTTTTCCTTCGTTCTTTTTCACTTTCCTCGTTCTTTCCTCTTCTCTCTTTCTATCGCTCTTTTTTCTCAATTTTCTAAAATGTATCGTAACTCTCCTAACCCCTCATATTCTATTTCCCTTTTTAATTATTCTAATCCCAATAATAATAACTAATAAAATAATATAATATTAATAATCTTAATAATAATAATAATACTAATATAATCTTACTAATATTAATAATACCACATATTAATAATAATAATAATAATAATAATAATAATAATATTAATAATTCTAATAATAATAATAATGATAATAATAATAATAATCTTAATAATAATAATACTATTAATAATAACAATAATAATAATATTATTATCTCTCCAATAATCATAATAATACTTTTAATAATAATAATAATAATAACACTAATAATAATAATAGTAATAATAATAATAATAATAATAATAATAATAATACTATTATTATTATCACACCAATAATAATAATAATATTAATAAAAATAATATAATAATAATATAATAATACTAATATTATTATTTCACCAAAATAATAATAATATTAATAATAGTAACAAATATAATAAATATAATAATAATAATAACACCCCCACCAATGTTACTATTATTTTTATATTACTATATTTCACACCAAAATATCACCAATAGTCCTCCCACATTAGGGACACCCACCAAACATCATCAAATACACCCCCACCAAAGGGCACACCAACATATAATTTTTAAAATAATAATAAAGTGACTAAATAATTAAAATGGGTGTTACAACTCTCCCCCACTTTAATTATTTTCGTCCTCGAAAATTACCTGATGGAAATAGCTCCGGATACGCTTCTCGCATCCTGCTTTCCAACTCCCAGGTCACACTGCCTCCTGCAGCACCTCCCCAAGCTACCTTCACCAAAGGTATCTCTTTCCCTCGGAGCTGTTTCATCTTACGGTCCTCGATCCTCAACGGCATCGTCTCAATAGTAAGATTCTCCCGAACCTGAACATCATCTCTCTGAATCACATGAGATGGATCAGAAACATATTTTCGCAATTGCGACACATGAAACACATCATGTAGATTCGACAACTCCGGCGGCAACGCCACCCTATAGGCCACAGCACCAACTCTTTGCAAAATTTCATAAGGTCCAATAAACTTAGGATCCAGCTTCTTGGACTTCAACGCCCGACCCACACCAGTCATCGGGTTAACTCTTAGGAATACGTGATCACCTACACAGAATTCCAACTCTTTCCTCCGATTATCATGATAACTCTTCTGCCTACTCTGAGACACTTTCATTTTCTCACGAATCATCTGAATCGTCTCAGTAGTCTGCTGAACAATTTCTGGTCCAAGCACCACACTCTCACCGGTCTCATACCAACACAGAGGAGTCCTACACCTCCTCCCATACAAAGCTTCAAAGGGTGCCATTCCAATACTCGAATGGTAACTATTATTGTACGTGAATTCAATCAATGATAAATGAGTGTCCCACGCACCACCCTTTTCCAATACACAAGCTCTTAATAAATCCTCAAGCGACTGAATAGTCCTTTCCGATTGACCATCAGTTTGTGGATGATAAGCTGAACTTAATTTCAACTTAGTACCCAAAGCTTCTTGCAAGCTCTTCCAAAATTCTGAAGTAAACCTCGGATCTCTATCCGACACTGTCGCTACTGCGAAAATCGGCGCCGGCTTGACAGGAGAGTCGCCACCGTGCGTTATTTATCCCACGGGAGGGAAAGGAAACGCTCAGAGTAAACCTCGCACAACACGGGAAAGGTATGGTCGTCGCAACCAAAACCTGGATTCGGGAGTCGGTTACGCAAGGGGAAGGTATTAGCACCCCTCACGTCCATCGTACTCGATGGGATCCACGCTTGGTGTTTATAGGTAAAAGGGTGTGTCATCTATCTATGCTAACGGCTGGTCTGAAAGGAAAATAAAAGGACAGGACTCGACAGAACATACGGTGTTCTGGGCCTACGTATTCCCTCGTGCAATGGGAAAGTCAGAGTCAACATAGTTCGACTTCCTACGTCTAAATGGGGGAAAGGTTGCTCGCCAGGACATCGCGTCCTGTGCCTACGTACTTCCACACAGTATGGAAGATCAGAGCAAACGTAGTTCGACTAACTACGGGTAAACAGGGGCTCTCACACAGCAGTGAGAAAACAACTGGTCTCTAAGGCTCGGGAACCTACAACTACGATCTGGTCTCAAATGCACTCGGGCAAGAGAAAGGATAGCAATTAGTCGTTAGCGGGAAAGTCTCGATCGCACAGCCGCGAGAGAACTAAAGTTAGTTGTTAGTGTGCTCGCTAGGATATCGCATCCTATGCCTACATATCTTCGTCTGGTACGAAGAATCAGAGCAGCTGTAGTTCAGCTAACTACGGGTCAAGCTACTCAAAAGCTCCTACAGAAAGGAAAGGGAAACCCTAAAACTATAGCTGAGAAACAGGGGAATCCACCTACTGCTATCACACCTGGTTGACCATCCTAATGTCTATCATAACAACTCCGCAGCGGAGAAGTCAGAGCTCCTAAGGGATCATGGCAACAGGACTAAACTACAAACAAGAAACTGCAAGGTAAAGGAATACTGAAAATATGCATGAATGCAACAACTAGACACACAAGGCACAAAGGCCGCAAACCACAGAGGCAAGGGAGCTCAGCTCTACCGAATACCAACAAGCAAAGCCACGCAATAACAAACAAGCAGAAGGAGGACCACCTCAACTTCTTATGCACACAAAGTCTACTTCTAAGATGCACCTATTCAGAACTGTCTAGATGAATACCTAAGTCTAATGCAACATAGCATCACACAAGTCAAACAACATAAAGAGACTAACCCTGAACAGGGCCCCTAAACAAACAAACTTCTAATCTATCTCTAAAAAACTCTATACAACACCCTAAGCAAAGATCTAAGCAACAACTCTAATCAAAACCCTAAGCAAAAGGAATCAATCCCAGTCTCCAAGCTTCAGAACAAGCTTACCAGAGAAAAGGGAGCTAAGCAGACAAGCTCATAGTGCTTTCCTCAGGAAAGTACCAGGAGGTTACTACTCAGGAGTCATACCCTATGCGGCTCGACAACTGTGATCAGTTTATATTCCTCCTCAGGAGAAATAAAACTCACATGAAGGCTCCGGCGTCACTGGATACTTGAGAAAAACCTATATGCACTAAGGGAACTAAGTGAGCAGGCTCATAGGACCTTCCTCAGGAAAGTATTAGGAGGCTGACACTTAGGAATCGTATCCTACGTGGCTCAACAACTGTGATCAGTTTACATTCCTCCTCAGGAGAAATTAAACTCACAAGTTGGCTCCGACATCACTGGATACTTAAGAAATCCTAGATAAACTAATGGAACTAAGTGAATAGACCCATAGGACCTTCCTCAGGAAAGTACTAGGAGACTTCCACTTAGGAATCGTATCCCATGTGGCTCAACAACATGTGATCAGTTTACATTCCTCCTCAGGAGAAATTAAACTCACAAGTCGGCTCCTACATCATTGGATACTTACGAAAGAGGTGAGAAGAAAGAATGAAAGTCATTCATAGTGCCTTCCTCAGGAAAGTACCATAAACTCCCTTCAAACTTCAGGATCTCGAACCTCACAAACAGACAACAGGCTCCTAGACTAAGCCTCAATCCACTGCATCCTTGCAGGCTCCAACAGGACTGCAACCAGCTCCCATCCTTAAGAAGAACCCACAGGCCAACAAACCACAAGAGACTATCTCTGAAGTTCAACCACAGTTGAACTTCAAAGTCAGAAGTCATCAAGACTTCCCCTATCTTCAGGCTCAGATAAATCCTATCAGAACATCCTACAAAAATCTATCAAAAATCTATGGGAAACCTACATGGCTCTATGACAACATACTGAAAAATCAGAACAAAATTCAACACCAGATGAAAGAACTAAAATCAGCAACACAGACATATCCACAAACCAATTTATTCAACATCAATAACAGTGAAAAAATGCAATTAAAATTGAAAATGCATGATTAAGCTAATATTTTTGTACTATAAAATTCTACACTGAATTACGAGTCTACAGAAAAAAGAACGGAATTATTTGACTAAATCTACTATTTTTTATGAATTTTCTAATGATATGCATGCATTGAAAATATTAAAAAAACATCAATTAAAATGGAAAATATACAAAAAATAACAAACAAAAATAAAATGACATTTTTATTTTTATTTAATTTTCTAGGAATTATGATGAAATGGTAGAAAAAAGAATTATTAAAAAAATCAATTATTTGCATTTTATTGTGAATTATTTAATATGCAAGGAAAATAAAAGAAATTGAAAGAAATAAAATTGAAATAAAACTGGAGGGGGGTTTAAACAGCAACACTTATGAGTTATTAAAGCATTGGGCCCTACAGGTGGGGGTGCTAACAGTAATTTGGGCATAAGGCCCATATCCACTCTGATCTCACACACGCCAGGGGGGGGGGTAACGAATGACAAGGGTGTAGTGTTCAGAAACACATTTGGGCCTAAGCCCAATGCCCTAACCCTAATCCAAATACTCAGGGAACAAAGCCTAAATCCTTTCCCAAACCCTAATACTGTTCACTCAAACCCTTCTGGAACCCTAGCGCCGCTGCTCCCATATCCAAACTCGGTTACACTCTAAATCCAACACCGAAGCTCTGAAAGAGAAACACCATTCTACGCTCATCACTCCACCACACAGCTTCATCCGCAAAACAAACATTAGCCGCCACCTCATGACATCCTAATCATCAACGATCCAACTCTCAACCTCACCTCCCACTCAAGAAACTAACCTCAACTAAACATGGCCTAGCTTCATAAGTATGGTCAAATTGAAGGTCTTACGCTAAATGTCCTCAAGATCCTAAGTCTACAGAATCTAACACGCGCATGCAAATGAAGGAGTTTAAGGAAGAAGGCTATAGAAACCTGGAACGACGAACGATAGTTGATGCTCTTTGAAGAGGTGGATCGTTTGCTGAAGATCTTCGAACGGAGACGATTTCTGATGGTGGATCCGACGCTTGCTGAATCTTGCGTAGAGGAAAATAGATGAATCTTCACGAACTGGATTCGCTCCGATGATTGTTGATTAAGCGTACAATGTTTTCTGGAGGAGAAACTCAAGAAGCGATGAACGAAGAATGATTGACGGTGAGAATCAATTTCTGAAGAAGGATGATTTTCCGGTCGTTCTTGATGAATGTGAAGATTGATGTTGATCGGAGGAATCTGGAAGCTTTGTGTTCTTGACTGAAAATCGAAGATTGATGACGATCGGAGGGAACTGGAAGAAGATTAACGTGCAAAGGATGAATTTCTGATGATTCTGGCGTTCTCCGGCAGAGTGAGCGGCGGTCGGAGTCCGTTAGCAGTGGTCGGAGGCCGTTGTCGCCGGTTTTGCATGCCCGGCGAGGAGTCTCCGGTGAGGAAATGAGGCGAGGACAAGTGGCGCGCATGCGCAGAGAGAGAGGAAGTGGGGGACAGCTGGGGGGACACGTGGGAGAGTCTGGGAGAGTCTCTGAGTGTGTGGTGGCGCGCAGAGTGTGGAACGCGTGGGGCCCCTCTTCAAACAACACGTGGCTGCCTCTATTTATTACACTGATATTCGCTGGGACTTTCTAGAAGTTTCTGGGAGTAGACTGGACATTCGCTGGAAAACTTGGACCATCTGAACCATTTTTTCTGGACTTGCTGAGTCATTTGAGAACTGGGCCTCAACAAAAAGACACCTCCTGGGCCCACGAAAGCTGAATAAAAAACTGTAAAAAAAACTGAATTAAAAACAATTAAACCTAATTACCTAATCAGAACAATTAACACCTAATTAACTAATGATTAATCCTAATAAAATCTAAAAATCAATTAAGATCTAATTAACTCTAAAAATTCAATTAACCTAATTAAACTCTAAAAAATGATTAAAAGTCTAATTAATTCTATATTATCCTAATTAAATCTAAAAAAACAATTAAGATCTAATTAACTCTAAACTTCTACTAATTCTCTATTAAAATTCTAATATTATTTAATATCTATCACAATCTATCATTAAAAAACTATATTTTTTTCTATATTATCTAAAAACACTTAAACCTATTTTAAAATCTATATAAAATTCTAAAAATGATTTAAAAACAATTAAACCTATTTTAAAATCTATAGAAAAATTCTAAACTATTATCATCTATTAGTAATAAAAGAAAAACTATATTCCCCTTTTTCTTTATTATTCTAAAAAACTATTTAAAATCCTATTTATTCTAAAAATCTATTTAAAAATTCTATAAAATCCTAAAAAGAGGATTAAACTATTAAAAAAATACAAAAACCCTATTTAAATTCCAGAAAAATCTGTAAAGCCTATCTAAAATTCACAAAAGTCTATAAAAATCCTAAAAATGCAGATGAATGCAAATGACCCCCATAAAAGAGCGCACGAGACCAGATCGAATCGAACAGAGATCCCCGGGCATCAGAATATCCCTAAAATTACTGTGCAAGCTAAAAATCACTGAGGAGCGCACAATTTCCCGAAAATAAAACCCCGATAATCTGGACTGAATCTGCCATATCTGATAGACGAAAGTCAAGCTGTAAACTCTGATATCCCCTGCTT
This sequence comes from Lathyrus sativus, assembly GCA_963859935.3. NCBI lineage: Eukaryota > Viridiplantae > Streptophyta > Magnoliopsida > Fabales > Fabaceae > Lathyrus > Lathyrus sativus. The sequence goes on along the minus strand of OZ012740.1, from coordinate 505,475,507 downwards.
GTGCACAAATATCACATGTCTGAGCTGCGAATATGAATTTAAACCATGAGTCAAATGGGAGAACCGGTTGGTCAAATTTTAGGGTGCAACAGCTGCCCCTATTCAAGCGACTTGGACCTGAAGGGTTTGGAGAGCGCTCAGCCTTCAAACATTCAGAGGTACGAGACGGTTGAATACAAATAAAACCCGAAAATTTGCCAACCGCGAGCATATACTGTAAACTGCTTGGGGAATAAAGTCCAGAAAACCGAGTCCAGTCATTATGGCACCAAACTGATCAATCATCTGATAAAGAACTCCTGATTTGAATACCCGTTGCCTGTGATACCCCATATAACAAAACTCGAGGGCTGCAACAAAATACCTGATCCTTTCACATTGCCTATTGATAGGCAGGAAGAAAAATATACTCACATCGCCCAAAGATGGACGGGAAGACACCCTGATCTCCATATTCACATCGTCTAAGGGTAGACGGCATCATCATCGTCTAAGGGTAGACGGAAAGAAAACCTTAATCTCCATGCTCACATCGTCTAAAGATAGACGGCATCATCCTGATTGATGAACAAATCAATATTCTCATCGTCTAAGGGTAGACGGGAACAAAGCCTGATCGCATACTCACATCGTCTAAAGATAGACGGGAAGAAATAATCTTCGTGCTTGCATCGTCTAAGGGTAGACGGAAAGACATCATTAATCTCCATATTCACATCGTCTAATGATAGACGGGACCACCCTGATCGATGAACAAATCAATATTCACATCGTCTAAGGGTAGACGGCATCATCCTGATTGATGAAACAAATCAATATTCTCATCGTCTAAGGGTAGACGGGATCATTCTGATCGAATACTCACATCGTCTAAAGATAGACGGGAAGAAATAATTCTCCGTACTCACATCGTCTAAGGATAGCCGGGATCACCCTGATTGATGAAACAAATCAATTCACATCGTCTAAGGGTAGACGGCACCATCCTGATCGCATACTCACATCGTCTAAAGATAGACGGAAAGAAATAATTCTCCGTACTCACATCGTCTAAGGATAGACGGAAAGAAATAATTCTCCGTACTCACATCGTCTAAGGATAGACGGAAAGACACCATAAATCTCCATATTCACATCGTCTAATGATAGACGGGACCACCCTGATCGATGAACAAATCAATATTCACATCGTCTAAGGGTAGACGGCATCATCCTGATTGATGAAACAAATCAATATTCTCATCGTCTAAGGGTAGACGGGATCATTCTGATCGAATACTCACATCGTCTAAAGATAGACGGGAAGAAATAATTCTCCGTACTCACATCGTCTAAGGATAGCCGGGATCACCCTGATTGATGAAACAAATCAATTCACATCGTCTAAGGGTAGACGGCACCATCCTGATCGCATACTCACATCGTCTAAAGATAGACGGAAAGAAATAATTCTCCGTACTCACATCGTCTAAGGATAGACGGAAAGAAATAATTCTCCGTACTCACATCGTCTAAGGATAGACGGAAAGACACCATAAATCTCCATATTCACATCGTCTAAAGATAGACGGGAAGAAATAATCTCCATTCTCACATCGTCTAAGGGTAGACGGGGTCATCCCGATTGATGAACAAATCAACATTCACATCGTCTAAGGGTAGACGGCATCATCCTGATTGATGAAACAAATCAATATTCTCATTGTCTAAGGGTAGACAGAAAGAAATTCATAATCTCCATACCCACATCGTCTAAAGATAGACGGAAAGACACCATAACGCAATTCAACACCATCCTTTCAGAATTCTTCTGTCTACGGGAATTGATGGAAAGATCAATATCCTTGAAGGGGCCACATCGTCAGTATGGACTGACGGGAAGAAAACCACCTTTTAAGGAACCATGTCGTCAATAAGAATCGACAATCACGAAAACTGAACATTCTTCGAAGAGCCTCGACATCAATAAGGATTGATGGTCAGAAAAGTACCTCTTGAAACGTCATCATATCCAATAACCAGAAAGAGAACCAATATCCAAAATCATTTTGAAACCCCTCAACAACCAAGGATAGCCGGAGAAGACTCGCTGGGGAAACACCTCATCATATGTATGATCTGACAATAAGAAAACCTACTGAACGGTAACTCGAAACTTCACATCGTCTACTGATAGACGGAAAGAAAAGCATACTTGCTGGAGAAACTCTATTTTGAACCCTATTGAAAATCAACCAAAACTTCACATCGTCTACTGATAGACGGGAAGGAAAGCATATCCTGGGGGAAACCCCTTCTTGAAACCTTACCGCGACCACCCGCAACTTCACATCGTCTATGGATAGACGGGAAGGAAAGCCACATTCGTACTCAAGACGTCTAATGATAGACGGAGAAATCCACTTATTGGAGGAACACATCGTCAATATGAATTGACGGGAAGAAAAGTTCGCCGATATCAGATGACTGCTTGATCAAAGTACAACTATCGTAAGATCTGATACAAATAATCCGCTGAATCGTCTGAATACTGCTGCTAGATAAATGTCCCTGAACTGATCACAGAGTAATTCACGCGCCATATGAGGCTGATAGAAAATTTGACTTATGCTTCGTATGCCTATGCAAATGCTTTAGTCTTTCTACAGCGTAATGCTCCATTCTGGATAGAAATGCTACACATTTTGACGATGATATGTAAGTATGATGCAAATATGATGCATGCAATATGCTAATGCAGGCTCGAGCTGCCGGAGAAGGCCGGGTACAGAAAACCATTTCAGCAAAATAAATGCTGAAGGCGAGGCCAACCCTGCTGGGGATAACCCGGACATCACTGAATCGTCCTAGCAAAATAAATGCTGGGAGAGTGAAATCAACCCTGCTGGGGATAAACTGGATATCACTGAATTATCCAAGCAAAACAAATGCTGGGAGAGTGAAATCAACTCCGCTGGGGATATTGGGAACTCAACCGAACGCCTCAACGAAGTAATACCCTGCTGGGGAACATAACTCCGCTGCTAAATAGCAGATGTGCCGAGTATGATTAGACTCCTCTGGGAATAGCTTATCCATGCCAATGACAAATTGGACTTTGCTGGAGAAAATGGAGGGAGTCTCCTGCGCGCTGATGAAGCTCGGATCTGGAAATTGATGCGCCAACACGGATGGGCTTCACAGTAATCGTAAACATGGATTTGAGCTCTTAAGCTTATCTTACTGGGTCAGATACAACTGCCGCTGGAAAACATTCTTCCTGAATACACAGCCTTTTAGTGAAGAGTCAAGGGATAGTAACACGACTTCCCGCAATCATCTCGCTCTCGAAAATCGACTGCATCTGCTCGAATAACTCTGTATGGCTCTGCTGATACGGAGAAGACCAATCCTTTCTCTTCTGATATGCCCCAGCCTACGGGACATCTGTGGGGATAGTCCTTGAAAGGAGATTTGCAAATCTGAGCCTCGATGGTCTGATATAACATGCCTCAGCGTTCTGAACTTCTGCGAGATACTTCACCTTACCTGCTTCTCGCACAACCTTTGCGCGCTTAAGATGGTCTGCCCCTGAATGCAATGACCTAGCCCCGATTATCTGATTCAGAGTAATACCTCCTGACTACGACGTATTCACCGAACCTCAACCTGATTGCCCCAGAATAACTGACTTCGAAAAGCTGACCTGACTGGGGATCACAATAAAAGCTTGCCCCTGCTCTCGGAACATTCGGGCGTTCTACATTCTATCTTGACCATACTTTCCACTGTAGGAAGCTTTCCTGCTGTCCAGCGCTTACTCGCAAGTAAAACAAGTTGTTCTGCGTAAAAGATGTATTAATGCAACACATATGACAGCTTTGACATCCAATCTGTTCACTGGGAAAAGGAAAACAGTTTATAGCATATAATGCACAAAACATTCATCAACATCAGTACGAACATGGTAAGAGGAACCTTTTTAGGAGTCAGAATCGACGCGACCTTTACCGGAGTATGCTTTCGAAACGACCTGCTTCAATTAGGACTTTTGAAGGTTGTAACATGGTCAGGTTCATGGTTTTGAAGGAAAGGATAAAGGCTCGAAGTTTATTTTAACCCACCCGTTCTCCTTGATGTTCTCCCATCCTACGTTCAGCTAATTTGACCTTAGCGCTCACCTCTCAGAGGTTGATAGTTCGAGAAACTTTTGGATTTTGGAGTGACAGCCACTCACTCTTTCGTCTTTGACACTTGAGGTCACGCGACTCGTATTTCCATCGAGGGTTTTTCTTTTGATCCTTTTCATCTCTTCCTTTTCATATCCCTAACTTTTGCCTGGACTGACTCCTTTTGAGTTTCTTTTGATTTTTTTAAGTCCAGCGGGATGCCCTCATTTTTGCCTAAGTCATTTGTTTTGAAGTTTTCTTGACTTAGCGGGCTTTTGATTTCTTTTTTTTTCGAACAAGTCGAGTGACACTGGTTGTCTGACTCTTTGGGAAACAATGTGACCATCACACTCTTGATTGAACCACTGTGGTCTTTTAGGCACGACCTCTAGGGGTGTGATTGATCCTCGAACGGACACTCCTTTTGCAATTTGGACGCTTGGTCAAATTAGCTAACACCTACCCTGCCCCAGGTTAAGATTGAGGGTTTTTTCGTTCACAGAAAGAAACTCCTACTACAAGGCTCAAAGGGGTTAACAAGGGATTATCTTCCTTATATCTCCGGTGTTTAGGGATTTGAAACAATGCCTGTACATCATCAACAGGTTTTATTTCAAAAGCATACAATATCGGTAGTTGCATGTCGGTCATTTTCGTCATCCTCCCCAAATTCTTCTTAACCAAACGTTGGACATTTGCAAAAAACAGTTAGTGAACACGACTGGATTCAATCAAAACATGCATATTTATTTCATTATCATCAGTTGAATGAAAACAACAAGTTTTACAAACAAGATTACAAATTCAAACAGGAAAGAAACTACAAATGTAAAGAAATGACAAGCTAAAACAAAGAAAAATGCTAGCTTCCGAGAACTGGGCTTTCACATCTGCCCTGCTGCTGAACCAGCTATCTTTATTAGAGGCACTTCGATGCTGCCCTGATCTGCTTTCAACGACTCAACCAAATTATAGAGCCCCTCCTCCTTTATTCAGATGATTCTAGGACCTCCCGGCCCGAAGTTGATCGCTGCACTATCAAGCAGGTCCTGCACTTTGTGCTTAAATGCTTTACAGTTCTCAACCGTATGGCCTGGTGCCCCGGTATGGAACTCACAAGTGGCGTTGGCATCATACCCCGGTGGTGGTGGTCCCGTTAAGGGAGCCATTGTCCTTTTATGAACCAATTGGAGCTGAAGCAATGTCTGCAGAAGCTGTGCGTACGGTATAGGAGGAGTTTCCAAATGACGGCTTGCCAAAGGACCTTGATTCTGGCATCTTTTATACCCCCGATTATTCTGTTGCTGGGGCTGCTGCTGTTGGTATCGGGTTGACCCTTGAACACCCTTCGTATCAAATGCAACATCGGTTTCTTGATCTTCAATGTGTTGATTAACGCTCTCCTTATGCTTAGCCATTTTCTTTCTCAGATCTGCCCCAGGAATAGGCAACAATTGTGGGCCTGGAGATTCTGACACCATGGAGTCCAGGATACGCTTCTGACCCACTGCCGCTTTAGAAACATCTGTTATCTTAGCATCGATCGAGATAGGAGCAATGTGCACTGCTACGCCGCCCGGCGTGAATTCAATATTGTGTGAGTCAATCAGGTCTTGAACATTGTGCTTAAAAGCATGACAACCCTCGATGTCGTGCCCGAATGCCCCGGAATGAAACTCACATTGCTTGCTGGCCTCGTACCCTTAAGGAAACGCTCTCGTTGGTGGTTCCAACGTTCTCTTCTCAACCAGATTAAACCTCAATAAAGTCTGCAAGAGCTCAGCATATGTCATAGGTGGTGTCTCAAACATTCTCTTTGGTTTCCCTTCCTGGATCCTCCGCGGAGCCGGATGCATCTTCTGTTGCTGCTGCTCAGGTTCCACAGGCACAGGTGGCGCGAGCCTCTTCATTGCGGCTTCGAATAGTTGATCGTCTTCTTTCCTAAGCACGTTCTTGACTACCTCCATGATCAAGCTCATTTGGGTCTTCAGCTGACTGCTCTCCTCCTTGAGAATCTTCTGCTCCAGACGCATCTCTTGCATGTCTCTCATCATCTGCCCCAGCTGGCTTTGGACTTCGATCAATTCACACTGATTCTGTTCCATATCTCTGAAGGAGTTCCTGCAATAAACTGGATGATGAGGAAATAAGGCCCACGGTTCTGATATACCTGTTAAATGATAATGCAGCGCAGAAAGCAAACACATATTCACAACGAGATAAAGAGAAACTCAAGCTATAAGCATACAGACGAACATCTCCCACATATGTACAACCAACAAAATCAGCAGGTAAGCACAAATGAGTATGAATATAACGGCCCCAGCCAACAATCCTGGTGGTGGTCGACAAATACTGATGCACAAAAAGCTAAACGGATTAAGCAGAGAAAACAGATGCGGCATCCGGCGCGAAAACCTCTAGAAATTTCTCCCATACAACTGAACTTTCTGATTGACAATCTTCAGAGCACACACTTCCTGTGGAGTCTTCCATGACGTTAACTGACGAACCCACACAACTGGAGGATGGAAAATCATTAATCTGAACAAAACCCTGAGGCGTAATGCAAATACGGCTAGAGTCTAACAGATCCTGAATCTGACTTCTAAGCACTTTACAATCATTTGTTGAATTCCCCTGTGCCCCAACATGGTACTCACAGCGGGCGCTGGCATCAAAACCTGGAGGATATGGTGGAATCACCGGCTTAGTCTCCTTCGGCACTATCAATCCACTTCTGACCAGATCTGGCAACAACTGACTGTACGACACCGGTAGTTGAGTAAACTGCCTTTCAGGTTTCCTTGGTCTTCGTGGAGCATGCTGACGCGATCGGCGATAAGATGACCGTTGACTTGAAGTGTCTGAAAACTGATCCTGAGATGCTAGAGATTCTGAGGTGGCGTCATCTCCTTCCCACTCTTCTTGAGAACTGACAACTGACTCAATCTTAGTAACTGGGACGTAAGGAACACCTCGAAACTTTCCACTCCTGAGTCCTCTCTCAACAATCTCTCCCAGCCTCATCAGGCCCACAAAGTTTGTGCAACTGAACAATTTGTCAAAATAATGGCCTTTCAGAGTACCCAAGAAAATGTCAACCAGTTCTCTTTCCGGAAGCGGTGGTTGAACACTAGCAGCCAATTCCTTCCATCTTCGCAAATATGCTCTGAATGATTCATTCTCCGCTTGAGACAATTCTTGCAGATCTACGAGACTAGGAGTCAAATCCAAGTTGTAATCGTACTGCTTCATGAAAGCTCTGGCTAAATCCACCCAGGACCGAATCTGATTACTCTCTAATTGCACATACCATCTCAGGGATGCCCCAGTCAGGCTATACTGGAAGCAATGGATCATCAATTTGTCATTTCGCACAAACGAAGTCATCCTCCGACAGAACATCATCAAATGCAACTTTGGGCAGCTATCTCCCCTGTATCTTTCAAATTCCGGCATTTTGAACTTGTATGGCAACACCAGGTCAGGAACCAAACACATGGCTACAGCATCCAGGTCAACGGCATCTTTCGCTTCTAAGGCTTTCATTTGCTCTTCCAACACTCGGAGTCTTCTACCCTCGTAAAGAGCTCTTGGGTCTACTAACCCGGTCATTGGAATATCTCTCCGGTAATTCATCACAGGGAAAGCGACACATTGATTGTTAACAGGCGGATAATATTCATTTCGGGCAACGAACTGCTCATGTCGATCTCGGTTCTCATCCGTAGGCTGTACGACTTGGTCTGCAGTAGGATTGTTCGCTTGCGGGAAGCCTTCCATAGAATCATACTGATGGTTGGACGCCATAGTAAATCTTGCCAAGGTGTTAGGAGCCTGGAAATCGCCTTCAGACATAGCTACCAATTACCTGTAACCGGCTATGCTGCTTGATTCTGCTCAAATCTGCTTCAGCCCCTTGGTCGTCTTCAACACTCTACTCTTGCCTCAAACAATTCCCCGAGAATCACTTTCTGGTGAAAACAAAGGTTGGATAAGTGCTATGACCTGCTAGAGAAATGCTATGCAGTATGCTTTATGCAAACAGAAATACAAAAATGCTAACGTGCATGTGTGCATTGGAGATATTTTCCCTCCAATTCCAGTGTCAGTGGTAGCAGGACGAGATAAACCATAAAGACAATATTTGGAAAAACCCTCATATATTGATTAGAACAGCAATCTTGTCAAGAGGTTACATAACTATGCTCCATACAGCTGATATGATAAGGAGGATCCCAGCCAACATGCCTGGTGGTGATCTCAACATACAGAATACAAGAGAGAAATCAAATACGGGTACGGTTGCGGAAGTCCTCGACCATTTTCTTTGTCTCTACATGATCCGGTTGATAAATCAAACCTTCTATCAGTCGATCCCTCTTCCTGACCGTCCCCTGGATGTCTCTGACAAAGTCTTCCCAAGCCTTATCATTGGCACCGCCCCCAGGTTTGGGTCTCTTGGCATCTGCTCTATGCTGGAAATCTTCCAAGTTCTTCATGGCATCTGTCAACTTGCGCTCGGCTTCGTATCGGCGACAGGCTTCTTCTTCAAGCTCTTCGTTCTTCACTTTGACTTGTTCTTCTAACTGAGCTACCTGTGTCTTCAGCTCTTCTTCTCGCTCCTTGCGCTTGGTCATAGTGAGATCCCAGTGCTCTCTGAACTTGGCTAGCTTGGTGTAGGCCCTTTCCAGCTCTTGCTTCTTGGTGGCCAACACACTACTAACTGAGTCCACATCTAACTCCAGACGCTTCTTGGTTTCAGTCAATTCCAATAGCGTAGTCTTCAGATGTTTCAGAGTCTCAGCCTGTTGCTTAGAAAAGTACCCTGTTTCAATCTTTTCATGCCGAAGCTGGGCATTCTCCTGCTCTAAAGCCTCTTTAGCCCTTGCTAGCTCTTCTTTCTCCGCCATCAGCTGTTTGTAGACCTGAATGTCCACAGTGGTAGGTTCCTCTACCGGAGAAGGATGCAATGGCTGAACCGCTGGATACGGCATAAGGAACTTCACAGCTCGCTCACGAATCCATTCTACATATGGGCTAGGAACTCGAGTATCCCCCCTGCTACCTGAAAGCTTCCCTCTCTTGTGCAAGTTTTTCCAGGCTTTCTCAAGTTTGGTCAGCATTTCTTTCCCAATTGCCCCGGTGAGATACAGAGATTCCGGTATCTCCTCGGGCTTTGGCGCTCCCTGAGGTATGTACCCAAATTGCTTGATCAATAAGGAAGGGTTATAGTTGACACAACCTTTCCTTCCTATTAACGGCACATTCGGGAATCCTTCGCCTTTGAGTATGACTTCAGCTCCAAATACCTCTTTATTGACCCATACCACGTTCTCAGCAGTCAATCCCATTAAGCGCTCGGGCCATCCTAGAGAATTGATAGATGTGACAAACGGGCCTGACTTAGGCATATGACTGGTGAACCACCTGCATAGGAGAGGTACACAGCAAGACACATTCCTTCCTCGTCGCTTTTCATTCTGATAATGAGTTGAATGGTGGATATCTCCCAGCAAAGTAGGAACTGGGTTCTCCGCCGCCAAAATATAGAAGGCATCAGAATCAACAAAATCAGGAATGTTCGGGAACAACACGATGCCATACACACATACAGCAAGGATGACGTCAAAAACACCCCAGCTACCCTTCTGGGCATATTCTCGAGCCTTCTCCACTAAGACATCCAACGGAAATCCCCATACGTCTCCTCTTCTGATCATCTTCCCAGACAACTCAGATTCTTTCAAGCACAGGATGGCAGAAAGCTCAGCCAGCTTAGGCTCAGCGTCCGTTCGATAAAAAGGCATCTGCTCACGGATCGGTATATCCAGAAGTGCAGAGTACTCCTCCAGGGTAGGAGCCAAAACGAAGTCGGGAAATACAAAACACCTGAGCTCCGCGTCGTAAAACTGTAACAGAGTATAGATGCCGCTGGTCTCGTAGGCAGATGGCTGATAAACGTAGGTCAGAATCCTCCCATATCTCTTTCTGAAGTCACCCATTCCTCTCTTCTTAGCAATAGCAATCAACTCTAACAATAGACTGATATTCGGCGACGGAAACTTATAGGGCAATACTCTCTTCAGGTTTTCCATGTCTTGCTAGGAACAAACACCAGAACTGGAAGGGAAAATATGTACCTGCAATACACACACGTTAGTTGAATGCAGATGGTAATGCAATGATGCAATATGATAAATAATGCAATCTGCGAACACAGGGGCTATGCTGTAGCCTGAAGAGGAATATCTCTGTGATCAAGAACAGAAAACCAACACGGTCACCAGGATCTCATGCCACTAACTATCATCTGATACTCAAAATATCAATCCCCTGGTAAGAAAACCATCTGAACCTCTGTATCTGACGAGAATACCATCTGATAATAGCCTCAACCTCAGATAAGAAACCCATCTGACCCAGACAACACACCTGGAGATGAATCAAGAACACCATCTGATAAAGATACTGAATCATGGTTTCTGAAGGCCAGTTTTCCTGCAATAACCCAGTCCCTCTCACAGGTAGGATAGACCTAATCCACGGACAAAGGTACGGCATCCTATGCGGTCATCAGCGTCACAGACTTTCATGAATGACGATACGATTCCCAGAAGGAGTGGCATCATCAAGTCATGAAGAGGCCTCACTTAGCTGACTTCCAAATGATCGGTCCCCAGAGTCGACAACCCTCACGTCTGGACTCCCCTCAGATCCTCAGGACCGGAAAGGAGCACCTCTGCAAGAATCTCGTCTGAGCGCAGATTTTCGTAGGGAACTGTGCCTGCTCAGCAGACAGGTTCGTCTACTACTTCTCCGCAACTATATCTAGGTGTGTACTCAAGCCCAGGTCCGGCTTCTCACTCACAGTAATCTCCCTTTGCCCACAGCAATAATCATAATAATATAATGCTGGAAAATAAATGCGGAAAGGTAAAGGTACAGGAAAGTAAAGTGCAGAAAAGTAAAACACAATATGCACAACACCCAACCAATAAACACCCAAGCGCTAGGATTGACTCGCGTAGGGGATGGGAAACGGTCCCAGCATAAGGGATGGGAAAAGTCCCTAGATGCTATAGATCCCCAGCAGAGTCGCCAGCTGTCGCTACTGCGAAAATCGGCGCCGGCTTGACAGGAGAGTCGCCACCGTGCGTTATTTATCCCACGGGAGGGAAAGGAAACGCTCAGAGTAAACCTCGCACAACACGGGAAAGGTATGGTCGTCGCAACCAAAACCTGGATTCGGGAGTCGGTTACGCAAGGGGAAGGTATTAGCACCCCTCACGTCCATCGTACTCGATGGGATCCACGCTTGGTGTTTATAGGTAAAAGGGTGTGTCATCTATCTATGCTAACGGCTGGTCTGAAAGGAAAATAAAAGGACAGGACTCGACAGAACATACGGTGTTCTGGGCCTACGTATTCCCTCGTGCAATGGGAAAGTCAGAGTCAACGTAGTTCGACTTCCTACGTCTAAATGGGGGAAAGGTTGCTCGCCAGGACATCGCGTCCTGTGCCTACGTACTTCCACACAGTATGGAAGATCAGAGCAAACGTAGTTCGACTAACTACGGGTAAACAGGGGCTCTCACACAGCAGTGAGAAAACAACTGGTCTCTAAGGCTCGGGAACCTACAACTACGATCTGGTCTCAAATGCACTCGGGCAAGAGAAAGGATAGCAATTAGTCGTTAGCGGGAAAGTCTCGATCGCACAGCCGCGAGAGAACTAAAGTTAGTTGTTAGTGTGCTCGCTAGGATATCACATCCTATGCCTACATATCTTCGTCTGGTACGAAGAATCAGAGCAGCTGTAGTTCAGCTAACTACGGGTCAAGCTACTCAAAAGCTCCTACAGAAAGGAAAGGGAAACCCTAAAACTATAGCTGAGAAACAGGGGAATCCACCTACTGCTATCACACCTGGTTGACCATCCTAATGTCTATCATAACAACTCCGCAGCGGAGAAGTCAGAGCTCCTAAGGGATCATGGCAACAGGACTAAACTACAAACAAGAAACTGCAAGGTAAAGGAATACTGAAAATATGCATGAATGCAACAACTAGACACACAAGGCACAAAGGCCGCAAACCACAGAGGCAAGGGAGCTCAGCTCTACCGAATACCAACAAGCAAAGCCACGCAATAACAAACAAGCAGAAGGAGGACCACCTCAACTTCTTATGCACACAAAGTCTACTTCTAAGATGCACCTATTCAGAACTGTCTAGATGAATACCTAAGTCTAATGCAACATAGCATCACACAAGTCAAACAACATAAAGAGACTAACCCTGAACAGGGCCCCTAAACAAACAAACTTCTAATCTATCTCTAAAAAACTCTATACAACACCCTAAGCAAAGATCTAAGCAACAACTCTAATCAAAACCCTAAGCAAAAGGAATCAATCCCAGTCTCCAAGCTTCAGAACAAGCTTACCAGAGAAAAGGGAGCTAAGCAGACAAGCTCATAGTGCTTTCCTCAGGAAAGTACCAGGAGGTTACTACTCAGGAGTCATACCCTATGCGGCTCGACAACTGTGATCAGTTTATATTCCTCCTCAGGAGAAATAAAACTCACATGAAGGCTCCGGCGTCACTGGATACTTGAGAAAAACCTATATGCACTAAGGGAACTAAGTGAGCAGGCTCATAGGACCTTCCTCAGGAAAGTATTAGGAGGCTGACACTTAGGAATCGTATCCTACGTGGCTCAACAACTGTGATCAGTTTACATTCCTCCTCAGGAGAAATTAAACTCACAAGTTGGCTCCGACATCACTGGATACTTAAGAAATCCTAGATAAACTAATGGAACTAAGTGAATAGACCCATAGGACCTTCCTCAGGAAAGTACTAGGAGACTTCCACTTAGGAATCGTATCCCATGTGGCTCAACAACATGTGATCAGTTTACATTCCTCCTCAGGAGAAATTAAACTCACAAGTCGGCTCCTACATCATTGGATACTTACGAAAGAGGTGAGAAGAAAGAATGAAAGTCATTCATAGTGCCTTCCTCAGGAAAGTACCATAAACTCCCTTCAAACTTCAGGATCTCGAACCTCACAAACAGACAACAGGCTCCTAGACTAAGCCTCAATCCACTGCATCCTTGCAGGCTCCAACAGGACTGCAACCAGCTCCCATCCTTAAGAAGAACCCACAGGCCAACAAACCACAAGAGACTATCTCTGAAGTTCAACCACAGTTGAACTTCAAAGTCAGAAGTCATCAAGACTTCCCCTATCTTCAGGCTCAGACAAATCCTATCAGAACATCCTACAAAAATCTATCAAAAATCTATGGGAAACCTACATGGCTCTATGACAACATACTGAAAAATCAGAACAAAATTCAACACCAGATGAAAGAACTAAAATCAGCAACACAGACATATCCACAAACCAATTTATTCAACATCAATAACAGTGAAAAAATGCAATTAAAATTGAAAATGCATGATTAAGCTAATATTTTTGTACTATAAAATTCTACACTGAATTACGAGTCTACAGAAAAAAGAACGGAATTATTTGACTAAATCTACTATTTTTTATGAATTTTCTAATGATATGCATGCATTGAAAATATTAAAAAAAACATCAATTAAAATGGAAAATATACAAAAAATAACAAACAAAAATAAAATGACATTTTTATTTTTATTTAATTTTCTAGGAATTATGATGAAATGGTAGAAAAAATAATTATTAAAAAAATCAATTATTTGCATTTTATTGTGAATTATTTAATATGCAAGGAAAATAAAAGAAATTGAAAGAAATAAAATTGAAATAAAACTGGAGGGGGGTTTAAACAGCAACACTTATGAGTTATTAAAGCATTGGGCCCTACAGGTGGGGGTGCTAACAGTAATTTGGGCATAAGGCCCATATCCACTCTGATCTCACACACGCCAGGGGGGGGGGGGGTAACGAATGACAAGGGTGTAGTGTTCAGAAACACATTTGGGCCTAAGCCCAATGCCCTAACCCTAATCCAAATACTCAGGGAACAAAACCTAAATCCTTTCCCAAACCCTAATACTGTTCACTCAAACCCTTCTGGAACCCTAGCGCCGCTGCTCCCATATCCAAACTCAGTTACACTCTAAATCCAACACCGAAGCTCTGAAAGAGAAACACCATTCTACGCTCATCACTCCACCACACAGCTTCATCCGCAAAACAAACATTAGCCGCCACCTCATGACATCCTAATCATCAACGATCCAACTCTCAACCTCACCTCCCACTCAAGAAACTAACCTCAACTAAACATGGCCTAGCTTCATAAGTATGGTCAAATTGAAGGTCTTACGCTAAATGTCCTCAAGATCCTAAGTCTACAGAATCTAACACGCGCATGCAAATGAAGGAGTTTAAGGAAGAAGGCTATAGAAACCTGGAACGACGAACGATAGTTGATGCTCTTTGAAGAGGTGGATCGTTTGCTGAAGATCTTCGAACGGAGACGATTTCTGATGGTGGATCCGACGCTTGCTGAATCTTGCGTAGAGGAAAATAGATGAATCTTCACGAACTGGATTCGCTCCGATGATTGTTGATTAAGCGTACAATGTTTTCTGGAGGAGAAACTCAAGAAGCGATGAACGAAGAATGATTGACGGTGAGAATCAATTTCTGAAGAAGGATGATTTTCTGGTCGTTCTTGATGAATGTGAAGATTGATGTTGATCGGAGGAATCTGGAAGCTTTGTGTTCTTGACTGAAAATCGAAGATTGATGACGATCGGAGGGAACTGGAAGAAGATTAACGTGCAAAGGATGAATTTCTGATGATTCTGGCGTTCTCCGGCAGAGTGAGCGGCGGTCGGAGTCCGTTAGCAGTGGTCGGAGGCCGTTGTCGCCGGTTTTGCATGCCCGGCGAGGAGTCTCCGGTGAGGAAATGAGGCGAGGACAAGTGGCGCGCATGCGCAGAGAGAGAGGAAGTGGGGGACAGCTGGGGGGACACGTGGGAGAGTCTGGGAGAGTCTCTGAGTGTGTGGTGGCGCGCAGAGTGTGGAACGCGTGGGGCCCCTCTTCAAACAACACGTGGCTGCCTCTATTTATTACACTGATATTCGCTGGGACTTTCTAGAAGTTTCTGGGAGTAGACTGGACATTCGCTGGAAAACTTGGACCATCTGAACCATTTTTTCTGGACTTGCTGAGTCATTTGAGAACTGGGCCTCAACAAAAAGACACCTCCTGGGCCCACGAAAGCTGAATAAAAAACTGTAAAAAAAACTGAATTAAAAACAATTAAACCTAATTACCTAATCAGAACAATTAACACCTAATTAACTAATGATTAATCCTAATAAAATCTAAAAATCAATTAAGATCTAATTAACTCTAAAAATTCAATTAACCTAATTAAACTCTAAAAAATGATTAAAAGTCTAATTAATTCTATATTATCCTAATTAAATCTAAAAAAACAATTAAGATCTAATTAACTCTAAACTTCTACTAATTCTCTATTAAAATTCTAATATTATTTAATATCTATCACAATCTATCATTAAAAAACTATATTTTTTTCTATATTATCTAAAAACACTTAAACCTATTTTAAAATCTATATAAAATTCTAAAAATGATTTAAAAACAATTAAACCTATTTTAAAATCTATAGAAAAATTCTAAACTATTATCATCTATTAGTAATAAAAGAAAAACTATATTCCCCTTTTTCTTTATTATTCTAAAAAACTATTTAAAATCCTATTTATTCTAAAAATCTATTTAAAAATTCTATAAAATCCTAAAAAGAGGATTAAACTATTAAAAAAATACAAAAACCCTATTTAAATTCCAGAAAAATCTGTAAAGCCTATCTAAAATTCACAAAAGTCTATAAAAATCCTAAAAATGCAGATGAATGCAAATGACCCCCATAAAAGAGCGCACGAGACCAGATCGAATCGAACAGAGATCCCCGGGCATCAGAATATCCCCAAAATTACTGTGCAAGCTAAAAATCACTGAGGAGCGCACAATTTCCCGAAAATAAAACCCCGATAATCTGGACTGAATCTGCCATATCTGATAGACGAAAGTCAAGCTGTAAACTCTGATATCCCCTGCTTGTGCACAAATATCACATGTCTGAGCTGCGAATATGAATTTAAACCATGAGTCAAATGGGAGAACCGGTTGGTCAAATTTTAGGGTGCAACAGACACAATACTGGACGGAACACCATGTAACTTCACAATTACCCGAATATAAATCTCCGCCAGCTTCGTCAACGGAAAACTAATATTAATTGGCACAAAGTGTGCAGACTTCGTTAACCGATCCACAATCACCCATATAGCATCAAAACCTCTCGCCGTATTTGGCAATCCTGTAACAAAGTCCATAGAAATGCAATCCCATTTCCAAACCGGAATTTCCAACGGTTGCATAAATCCAGAAGGTCTCTGGTGTTCTACCTTCGATTTCTGACACGTCAAACAGGCATAAACAAATTGAGCAATGTCTCTTTTCATACCAGACCACCTAAATAATTTCTTTAAATCATGATACATCTTCGTAGCTCCGGGATGAATACTCAGATTACTACGGTGTCCTTCACTCAAAATCAGCTTTTTCAGTTCCTCATCATCTGGTACACAAATCCTGCCTCTAAATCTCAACACACCTGTACTATCCAATTTAAAGTCACTATCGGAGTCACTTCCTACTCCAGGCATCAAATCTACCAATTTCACATCCAACTTCTGATTCTCTCTAATCATATCCAAGAAGTCATTATTTACCTGCAACATACCCAACATTACACTCTCTGCAGTAGTTTCACAAACCATGCTCAAATCTCTGAATTGTTCAATTAACTCAATTTCTTTCACCATCAGAGCTGCCATATGAATTGTCTTTCTACTCAAAGCGTTTGCCACTACATTGGCCTTTCCCGGATGATAACTCAAACTGAAGTCATAATCCTTCAAAAATTCTAACCATCTTCTCTGCCTCATATTCAGCTCTTTCTGATCAAACAGGTATCTCAGACTCTTATGATCACTAAACACTTCAAATCTTGAACCATACAGGTAATGCCTCCAAATTTTCAACACAAAAACAACCGCAGCTAACTCAAGATCATGAGTAGGATAATTTCGCTCATGCACTCTCAGTTGCCGCGAAGCATATGCTACTACCTTACCATTCTGCATAAGAACTCCTCCTAATCCCATCTTAGACGCATCACAGTACACCACAAACGGTTCACTCAGAGTCGGTAACACTAACACCGGTGCCGTAGTCAATCTCTTTTTCAACTCTTCAAAACTTTCTTCACAAGCAGCGTCCCATACGAAAACTTGGTTCTTTCTCGTCAACTGAGTTAATGGCAACGCCAAATTAGAGAACCCTTCAATAAACCTGCGGTAATAACCAGCTAAACCCAGAAAGCTCCTAATTTCTGTCGCTGTCTTCGGCGGTTCCCACTGCAATACTGCACTTACTTTTGACGGATCCACCGCTATTCCATCTTCAGATATTACATGCCCCAAGAAACTCACTCTCTTCAACCAGAAGTCACACTTTGACAGTTTAGCAAATAATTTATTTTCCTTCAACACTTGCAAGGCAATTCTCAAATGTCCTGCATGTTCTTCATCAGATTTAGAATAAATTAATATATCATCAATAAACACTACAATGAATTGATCCAAATAAGAATGGAAAATTCTGTTCATATACTCCATAAATACTCCCGGCGCATTAGTCACTCCAAACGGCATTACAGCATATTCATAATGTCCATATCGAGTTCTAAAAGCAGTCTTCTGAATATCACCTTCTTTTACTCTTATTTGATGATAACCCGACCTTAAGTCAATCTTACTAAACACACGAGCTCCCACCAGCTGGTCCATCAAATCATCAATCCTCGGGAGAGGATACTTATTCTTAATCGTCACTTTATTCAACTGACGGTAATCGATGCACAAACGCATACTACCATCCTTCTTCTTCACCAACAACACTGGAGCTCCCTACGGCGATACACTTGGCCTAATAAACTTTCTATCCAACAATTCTCCAATCTGAGACTTCAACTCAGCCAATTCCACTGCAGACATCCTGTACGGCGCCATAGAAATAGGCCTCGTACCAGGAACAAGATCAATACCAAATTCCACTTCTCGCGTCGGAGGCAATTCCGTAATGTCGTCAGGAAACACTTCCGGAAATTCATTCACCACTGCCAATTCCTCCATTGACACTTTGCTATCCACCGATAAAGTTGCAAATAAAGCAAACACTCTAGTTTCATCTTCCAACAAGGCCCTCAATTCTTTATTAGACAAAGAACTTGCTAAAGCTTCCTCTTCAGGGGTCAGGAACAACAATTCCTTCCGAAAACAGTCGATGTAGACTCGGTTGAACTCTAACCAGTTCATACCCAGAATAACATCCAATTTACCAAGTGGTAGACAAATCAAATCCACTTCAAATTCTCTACCGAAAATAGTCAGCGGACACTTCAGGCATACCAAAGAAGTAGTCACTGAACCTATAGAGGGTGTCTCAATAGTCATTCGTCTCTCCAGAGTAGACGGCACCAATCCTATCCTCTCCACACAATCCACAGAAATAAACGAGTGTGTTGCACCCGTATCAATAATAGCAGTTAAAGGAATATTATTGATAATACAAGTACCTTTGATAACACGCTCATCACTGGCAGCTTGAGTTCCTGCCAAAGCAAACACTTTTCCACCAGCCGGAGACGTCTGAGGCTTCTTCGGCTTCTCACAATGGGTACTGATGTGACCCTTCTCACCACAGTTATAACAGGTCGGCATAGTTGCTCTGCAGTCAGCTATCACATGACCTGGTTTTCCACACTTAAAACACTTTTTGGCTTCATTAGGACAATCATTAGCACGGTGTCCCATACCACCGCACCGAAAACATTTCCCTTCAGCAGATGCTCTCCCATCTCTAGGCTTCTTATCAACAACAGCTTTACGTTTTCCCTTATCAGCAGCAACACCATAAGGAGTACCACTAAACCTCTGCTTACCCTTACGGTCATTAACAGCTTTGTAGTGTGCAATCCTTGCCCGGTTATCGTTATCATAGATCCTGCTCCTGCTTACCAGCTCAGGATAGCTCCTGATCTTCTGACAAGCAATCCCCAGCTTAATCTCTGGACGCAGTCCATTCTCAAACTTTAAGCACTTAGAAGTCATTGCCCCTTCCACATTATAGTGAGGACAATACTGCACCAGCTCCTCAAACTTAGCAGCATACTCTGCTACAGTCATACTACCCTGCTTCAGCTCTAAGAATTCAATTTCCTTAGCACTCCGAATATCTTCCGGAAAATACTTCTCCAGAAAACCCTTCCGAACTACCTCCCAAGTAATGGCAGTTCCAGCAGCTTCCAATCTTTGGCGACTATTGTCCCACCAAGCTTCAGCCTCACCCTCCAGCATGTGAGTACCAAACCTCACCTTCTGCTCATCAGTACAATCCATAGTTCTGAAGATTTTCTCAATTGCCTTCAGCCACTTCTGAGCAGCTTCTGGGTCCAGAATTCCTCCTTCAAACGTTGGCGGCTTGTTGCTCCGAAACTGCGCCAAACTCCTGAATTGGGCATCTGCAGTTTGATTCTGATTAGCAACAGCTTGCGCCATTGCTTGCATAGCAGCAGCTAATGCAGCATCGTTCCTTCCTGCCATACTGCTCAAAACATAACAACACCAGGTTAAAAGATATTCAACTACATCATAACGGACAGACTCAACTCGACTCAACAACACTGGCCGGACGGACCGACCTGCTCTGATACCAATTGTAACACCCCACTTCCCAAAACAAATAAAATATGAATAACATAATAAAAATCAGAGTTTCCTTCCCAAGTGGGATATCACATAAAAATCACGTTTCCTTATAAAAAAGGTTTTTCTCCAAATACAGCGGAATATTTAAATAATACAATTAAATAAAAATTTTGATACGTTCGCAGGAAAAAAATAGGAGTTCAACATGAAACAATAAAAATGCCCAAGTCCCGTGCTACGTATCAGAGCATCCTAGACTCGACAGTCACACCAATATCCAAGCTAGCTAAGCACCTGGATTATCTGTACTTCCGAAGAAGCACAGACCACAACAACAACAAGGGGTGAGAAATCATGATCAAAAATATAATGGTAATGTAATACATGTAATAAGGCAGTAAAACACACCAACACATCAATTATTCACCCCAACAACACCATATAACGAACCTACTGTTCAAATTACAATATAACATATTATAATGCAATTATGCAACTCAACACCATGCATGCGGTACCGACTCATTGGTTCATTCAATCGAACCTGGATAGATCACTTACGCTCCTCCTGAGACATGATCTATCCCCCACCATTCTCCACAAAGGAGTACGGATGAATCACTTACGCTCCTCCTGAGACATGATTCATCCCACCAAAACACCATGATATGCAAGACACCAATGCATAATTATTATATTCTGGCACGCTAAGTGCACACGATCCTCCTGATCATATCATCATACAACAATGCATATGTATAGATATATTACACCAACACCATATAAATCAATCAGATAGTAAACGAATTCATACTATCACACCGGATATAACTACGTCCCCCCCCCACTCGGGGATACACGATCCTACTGATCACTACACACATATACATTACTAATTGCTCACCAACAATATTAAGGGAAACGCGTACTATCCCCAAGTACACAAGTTATATCCCATACTCATCATTTTCACACTACAGCAAGGCTAGAAGGATCACACGAGACCAATTCAGACATCTCACCAAAAGTCTCTGAGGTTACTCAGAACCTCCCTAAACCAACACCTCAGCCTATACACCAAAATCAATAATTCATCAACATCAATCCACAATCACAAACATGCCAATAGATATTATACTTACCAATTATCCTATAATTTCTACTCTAGAACCGACATTACGGTACATTACCGACATTTCAGAGTCACTCTGAATCTCACCAAGGTCCTAACCATAGTCATTAACGACGCTATAGGGAAACAACACATAACTTTTCCCAAAGCTATAATCACGGTCATTGCCAACACTACGGTAACAACACATAATCTCATCAGCTTTATATTCCTAGTTACTATCAACACTACAGTAACATCAACAATCCAACAAAATGGATCAATACTACAGTAACATCATCACCATATATATATATATATATACCCCAAAATGCATCATCAGCATTCATCAATCCCCCAACATCAACAATAATCATAGCATGCCAATATAAAACTTTATATAACGATAAATTCCTACGGGGTTAAGGAATCCCCTCTACCCTATACATGTATAAACCATTCCCAATCAAATTTCTCCCCCCTTACCTTGACAATTGGTCGATCGATAGAATTCCTCCTAGAATTGGTCTCTTGGCCTTCTCCTTCCTCTTCCGTTCTTCGTTCCCTTTTTCCTTCGTTCTTTTTCACTTTCCTCGTTCTTTCCTCTTCTCTCTTTCTATCGCTCTTTTTCTCAATTTTCTAAAATGTATCGTAACTCTCCTAACCCCTCATATTCTATTTCCCTTTTTAATTATTCTAATCCCAATAATAATAACTAATAAAATAATATAATATTAATAATCTTAATAATAATAATAATACTAATATAATCTTACTAATATTAATAATACCACATATTAATAATAATAATAATAATAATAATAATAATAATAATAATAATAATAATAATATTAATAATTCTAATAATAATAATAATGATAATAATAATAATAATCTTAATAATAATAATACTATTAATAATAACAATAATAATAATATTATTATCTCTCCAATAATCATAATAATACTTTTAATAATAATAATAATAATAACACTAATAATAATAATAGTAATAATAATAATAATAATAATAATACTATTATTATTATCACACCAATAATAATAATAATATTAATAAAAATAATATAATAATAATATAATAATACTAATATTATTATTTCACCAAAATAATAATAATATTAATAATAGTAACAAATATAATAAATATAATAATAATAATAACACCCCCACCAATGTTACTATTATTTTTATATTACTATATTTCACACCAAAATATCACCAATAGTCCTCCCACATTAGGGACACCCACCAAACATCATCAAATACACCCCCACCAAAGGGCACACCAACATATAATTTTTAAAATAATAATAAAGTGACTAAATAATTAAAATGGGTGTTACACTAACACTGTTAACTCTTGCAACCAATTTCCTCATGAAATCCATTAAGACTAATTGTTGCTTTAACCTCTAACAGAGCTGCCCGAAAAAAAGTGACCAAAACAGTTGGGAAATTCATCTATATAAACTCACCACTCTCTTCAATCTCATAATAACCACATGTTTTTTACATAACTACATTCATTCTCACACTAAAAATTTAGAATTCACTCTCTTAATTCATCTTCTCCAATCTCTTTCACCTCACTGAAGCTCTCTACCACCATTGGATCAAGCTTCACCTTGGATCTTGTCACCATTTGAGCTAATCTTTCTACACTCTCCACTACTCTAACACTCACATGATTCTCTATGTAGAGGGATGTCTTTTATTACATGAAATTGCATCCAACCTGTGGTTTTACGTGGGAGTACAAAGTCATGGAGGATGAAGGTTTGACCATAACTACTGGGTGGTCGATAGACAACATTGGTGACTAATTCGAATGCATTGGCTCGGATTTCATCCTACGTGGCCTAAAATAGAATAGAGGCGACCTTTGAGGATGATTTTTATTAATGGATAGTTTTTGTGCCAATCAAATTGAAAATAATAAAATATAAATTGGTGAAATTCCAATTTCAGAAGGCCAGAGGCTTGATTGCATCTATGATGATGAGCCTTTGGGATTTGAAAAAGATCCAATAACTTTAGGTAAAAGGATACCAACCCAAGATCCATTATAGAAGATTGATATAATTAGGAGGTAGAGTAATAAACATTCCAACTTACATTAGTGCAAATATTAATTCAAGCATGAAGGTCCAAATGATCAAATTCCTTAATGATTTTAAAGACTACTTCGCTTGGGGCTATGATGAAATTCCAGGACTTATTTGAGAGCTAGTGGAGTTGAGATTACCAATTCGACCAGATAAGGTACCAGTGAAGCAGACACTAAAAAGATTTGCACCAGAAGTAATGTCAAAGATCAAAGAAGAAATCTATAGGCTTTAGACAAATAAGTTCATACAAACTACCAAGTATGTCGAATGGTTAGCAAATATAGTTCCTGTCATTAAAAATAATAGAACTCTTAGAGTTTGTATAGATTTTAGAGACTTAAATTATGCTACTTCAAAAGACGAATATCCAATGCATGTTGCAGAAATTCTAGTCGATTTAGTAGCAAGTCTTGTGTATTTAAGTATTTTAGATGGTTATTTTGGGTATAACCAAACTTACATTGTAGAAGAAGATGTGCAGAAGACAACTTTTGATGTACTATGGCCTTAAGAACCTATGAATGAGTGGTAATTCCTTTTGGCCTAATGAACGCTAGTGCAACTTATCAAAGAACAATGGATCATATGCTTCATGATTTCATTGAAACCTTCATGCAGGTATACATTGATAATATTATTGTTAAAAACTCATTGAAAAATTGTCATTTGGTTCATCTTCAATAGTTATTTGAAAGGATGAGTAAATATGTACTAAAAATTAATCCATTAAAATAAGCTTTTTGTTTCATTGCAGGCGACTTTCTAGGCTCTGTGGTTCATAAAAAAGCATTGAAATAAACCAATACAAGATGAAGGCTATACTCATTACAAAGCCTCTATGAAACAAAAAGCAACTCCAATCTCTGTTCGACAAAATCAGCTTCTTGAGAATATTCATCTTGAATCTATGTGGCAAGACAAAAATATTCTCATCATAGTTGTGTATAGAGAAGGAAGAAGGATTCAAGTGGGATTCAAAACATCAAAAAACATTTGAATAAATCAAGAGTTATTTGATGAAGTTGTATATTTCTGCATCTGAACTGAAAATAGGAAATATGTTAGCCCAAAAGGATGATGATAGTGTCGAAAGAGCCACTTATTACCTCAGTCGAGTTCTAAGTGATGTAGAAACTAGTTATAACCTAATTAAAAAGTTATGTCTTTATTTGTATTTCACTTGTACCAAATTAAAATATTATATAAAACTGACTGATGTTTTCATTTATTCTCATTAAATGTTAATAAATATATGATGTCAAAACGTATGTTACATAGTAGAATAGGGGAATTGGATTTGGTTTTAAATGAATAATTTATAACTTATACGCCTTTGAGGGCTATGAAAGGCCAAATTATTGTTGAATTCATTGTTGATAATGCAATATTTGAAGTAACAGAGAGCTATATTAGTCTAAAACCTTAGAGGTTATACTTTGATGGTTCCAAACATAAACAAGAAGAATGTCACTGCACTAGATTGTAAAGATCTAAATGCTATCAGATATATCATCCAATATGACTGGAACAAGAACCTTGATAGACTTCAATTAATCAGGAATCTTGCTGAAGGCAAGGTTGTTATTTTGGAGCATGAGAACAATAAAGAACAGATGACTATTATGATTACTAAAGTCTTATATGCAAATTAATTTGAGAACATAAATAGTGGGTTAGGTACTTGCCTATTGAGGATTTATAGCAATTACAGGCATGGAGGAATGCCACAAATACTGTATCTTTCCTCTATTCTTTAAGGCATGATAAGTCTAAGCAAGTTGCCATTACTAAGGGATGGAGCAAACTTTCTTTGCAAAATAGAAGGGTTGATATGGAAAAGGTATGTTTTAAGGCTTTGTCAAGAGAATTCAGTGTCAACACTCCTTAAACATGTGACAATAACAAGAAGTGTAGAAGGATCTTTGACCAGGGCAAAAGGTGGAAGAGCACTTAAAGATGATCAAGTTTGTGTTTTCCACCAAGTTTTATGTGCTTACATTACCTCGGATGTCATAACTTAATGTCATGCTTGTTTTACTGCTTAGAAAGAGTAGTTGTGGTTACTGTTAGTGCTTGTGTGCAACTCTTCGGGGGAAACATGATAGGTTGTCAAGTATTTCCACCGAGATGACCAAGGCCCTAGGGAAATATTTCCACCGGCTGGTGGGGCGCACGAGTTCCTCGGGCAGTTGAAGCTCGGCAGGGAGGCCGAATTCCCTCAGGGCGAACCAGTCCTCAGGTCGACCCACGCTGAGGGCTACCTGCAGGCCGAAATCGTTGTTGGGAGGAGGGAGGTCATCGACTTTCTTAGCCTTGGGAGCCTCATGTCGTGGGGGGTCTCTTCCCCGGGTGTACCTCTTCAGGTGCTCGTCCATGATCAGAATCTCGATCGCATCCTTCAAGTGGATGCGATCCTCTGTTACGTGCCCGTGGCTCCGGTGGAAGCGGTAAAATTTCGATTTGTCCATATTGGCTTTGTTGGGCGTCGGTTTTGGGAAACAAACACCTCCCCGTATAAATTTTGGATTGGTGCACTCAGCCAGTATACGCTCGCGGGAAGCGACCAGTACCGTGTATTCAGTGAAACGGCCAGCGGGGCCCCGCTGCTCGTGGGGTTCTCGGGGTCGGTCCTCCCGCCGCCGGCCTCCTCCGTGTCGGTGGACCGAGGCCCCCTTATCTCGGGACCCGCAGGGGGTTTCTCTGTTTCGTGGGTCACAGGCTATGTTGGCGGCCTCCGTCTCCTCGAACCGGATGTAATGACGGGCTCTCTCGAGGAAATTCTGGAGGGAGTCTGGCCGGTGGATGGCCACAGCATCGTAGAACTTGGAGTCTCGGTGCAAGCCCTACTCCATCAAGTAACGCTTCATCTCGTCTGAAGTCGTTACCTGGACCGCCTCCCTTGTGAACCTCTCGATGTAGTTTCAGAGAGGCTCATCGGGGGCCTGGATGATTGTGCCCAGGGCGGCCTCCGTCTTCGGATGTCGTCTCGAGTCCGTGAAATGTCGTGAAAATAGATCCTTCAAGACCCTCCACGACGTGAGAGACTCGGGCTCCAAGCTTTTATACCATGCCATGGCGCCTTTCCTTAGCGTTGTCGGGAAGAGTCTGCACTTGATGGCTCCCCGGACGTTTCTGTAGTCGAGCATAGCCTCGATGTCTTCCAGGTGGTCGTCTGGATCCGAGGTGCCGTCATACGTCGAGATGACCGGTGGCTTCTCCATTCCATGGGGAATGGGAGTCGCCATGATTTCCTGTGATAAGTGTTCTATAATCGTCATCATCGCTGCAGATGGGTGACTGAGGCGGTGATGGCCCGTGTCGAGGAGGTTGATTACGCACCCTCGGTCTTCTGGCCAGGGCCTCAGGCCTGTTCGCCCTCGGATCCGGGGAGTGCCTCTCCTTCCGGGGCGGTGACCTTGCCCGCTTCTTGGAGACCACTGGTTGGGGCCTCTCCACCTATGGTCGGCGCCCCCTTGGTTGGGGAGAGGGGCTCCGAGAGCTCCCGCGCTGATCTCCCTATGGAGGGGAGCTGGACGAGGTGTCGTGTTCCAGCGTGCCGATGCGCTCATTTTGCCGGAACAACATCTGGTTCATCTGTTTGATGGCTACGAAGAGGGCAACCATCGTCGGGTCTGCCCCGGCCGGCATGAGGATGGGCTAGAAGATTGTCGGGCTTCTCGCCCGAGGTACGACGTGATGTGCCGCGTCCTCGGATAAGGGGGAGGCAGTCTGGCCGTCCCTGTGGTCGGTCTCATGGGGTTGAGACGTCCCCGGCGGGTTGTCGCCGTTGGTGACTGGGGTGAAGGCGGGGCCGACAACAGCGTCATCATGGCGTGGGCTAGTCATGCTCTTGAAATTTGAAAGGAGGAAGCTTTGGTTCTCTGCTCGGTGGAAC
This sequence comes from Lathyrus sativus, assembly GCA_963859935.3. Classification (NCBI taxonomy): domain Eukaryota; kingdom Viridiplantae; phylum Streptophyta; class Magnoliopsida; order Fabales; family Fabaceae; genus Lathyrus; species Lathyrus sativus. Next base: position 505,448,402 of record OZ012740.1, on the reverse strand, counting down.
GGGGAAGCTTAGGTTCCCACAGACGGCGCCACTGATCGTACCTGACCAGAAAGGAATCCATGACCTGCCACGCGTCACCGATCTGCTAACTGCTCACCGAAGGTATGGAAGAGGAGGGGGTGTACCTGAAACACACTCTGATGCCAAAGTAAGTGACGAGCAGATTGGGAGCAAGTACAGAGGGAGAGTAAGAGAGTTAAGTTACCTGACCCTCTAGTGAAGAGGGTATTTATAGTGAGTACCCAGCGCAGGGCCAACAGTTACCTAGCACTAGGCTGGGCTGCCAGGCCCAATGTTAGTAACTGCTAGGGGTGATGTGGCATCGTGAAGACCAACACGTGGTCTTCGCCCTAGGCTAACTGTTTCGCGCTATCCGGGAGGAGGAAAACCGAATCTCCAGGACGTCGGTAGTTACTTTATGACGTGTCCCTGCGTGAGGAGCACGTGGAAAATGTGGGGGAGGTTCGTGGAGCTCCCCGGGCCTTCTGGATTCTGCCCGACGACGGGGGAGGAAGAGGCTGGTTGGTCGGCTGTGAGGGTCCTGCCCGACAGCTGTTGGCTCATGCCCGACGGGGGAAAGGTTGTGCTCGGCGGAACTTTTGCCCGTCAGCGTGGTGCTTTTGGGCCTAACCTCATTGAGGTTTGGGCCTGTTTGGGTTTGGGCTAAGCGTCGGCCCAGTTCAGAACAAATAATAACACACCGATATGGTATAACTATTATTAATATAATATTTATTATAGTTAAAATAAATTTAATTATTTTACTAAACAATATTTGTATAATTGTACTTACGATAGGCGAGTTACTATCATAAGAATTAAGAATATTTATATTTTATTTAAAATAAAAAAATTTATATAATTTTAAATCACAAGTACATTGAACAAAATAAATTATACTAATAATAAGATACTGATACGGTATAATATTCATGATAGGTGAATTACAATCATACAAATTAAGATTTTTTTATATTTTATTTAAACTAGGAAATTTATATAATAGTCACAATATATTTAAAATAATAATTAAATTACGACTAACTTCATAGAAAGTGACTTGCATAATTTTTCAAAGTCTTTCGGTCTTTGATGACTTATAGAGTATTGCAATTTCATCTTAAAACTCATAAATTTATGATAAGTTATAATATCAAAATATAAGACTCTATTTAAGAATTACCATAATATAAGAATAATACAATTGTCATAGGAATAAATCAAGATAATTATAATATTTTACCAAAGTAAAGATAAATAATTAGGCAATTTATAATTAAAATTATTATAAATTCAAAAATACAATATTTCGATCATTTAAATATTTTGAATTTATTATATAAACTTTTTTTATAAGTATGAATTTGAATTCATTTCAAAACGTAAATTATCAAAGTGATTAATTAGGATATAATAACACAATTAATCACATAATAATACATTATATTAAAATATTAAAATATGAGTGGGGATTCACTTATTTTAAGAGTAAGTTTTTTTAATTTACTTTAAAAGTAAGTTTTTTAAACTTACTCTATATCATAACCTTTAAATTGAATTTAATCTAATAGTTAAATTAACATTTTTACTTATAATTATTCGATTAAATATAATTTAAAGACTATAATTATGGAGTAAATTATAAAAACTTACTCTTTGAGAAAGTGGATCATCACTCTTGAAACATATTATATTATTAAGTAATATTTTACAAAAATAAATAAAATATGTGAGGCTAATTATTTGACATCATTATTTTAGGGAGTTATTGAAGTTTCTATAATTGATATTTTAATGATTATAGAACCTCTAATTTATAGAATACAACAATTTAATTGAATCAGTGACAATTCTCCAAGAATGAAATAGAAAACAATGTCCTTGTACAACCCTAAACTCCATTTGACCAGCACGACTAAAAAATAGAAAAGGAGGAAATTTTTAGTTTTCAAAGCCGGTAGATTAACTTAAGTACAATTAGCACAACACAGCTCAGACACATTGTCTCAACCACACAAAAAATGGCAAAGTGCATCTAATTACACATATTAGAATCAATATTTTTATAATAATTTCATTGAATAATAGGATTTTAATATAGAATAACTTTAAGCAATAGTTATAAATCGTATCAACCAGACTCTGATATCAAAGAAAATTTTTTTAAATTAATTGAATAGATACAAATTATAATATATTATAGTATCAAGAATAATAATCAATATAATAAGAACGATGTATCTTGTAGGATTTGAGAGACAGTTGTCGAAAGAGTGAGTATGAGAGAATTACCACTCTCATTGTCGTTTAGGGTTTTCAGAGTAGGTTAATTGTCTAATAGAGAGACACATAAATAATCCTGTCTTTTCTTGATAAGAATTAAGACGATCGATATAAGGTTGATCTTCTTTCTCGAGAGGATCCACGAAAATCAAGTCGAATGCAATGGGATCCCATTGAAGAATTGGAATTTTTTCAATTTAATCAAATTTAATGGGATCCAGAGAAACGGATGAAGGCAGGGACCTTCTATTGGACCTGAATGGTCCAAATCATCACGGTTCATTCAAACACAAAATACAATAAAAAAATTCATCTATTTAATGTTTAATAACAATAGACCATAATATAATTAATTAATAATTAATTATGTCAATCTTAATTTAAATTATCTCTCCAAATTGTGTGAATGTGATGATGTTTTTGCTATCGTGTTGCTCTGTTGTGTTTTTGGTGGTGTTGTTTTTTCTGATGTTATGTGTATATGCTCTGCTTTTGTGTGTATTTTCTGTTTTTGCTATGCCTACTAGTGTATGAGATAACTCCCCCTTTCCTGTATCAGTTGCTTGTGTGATTTATAGGCTCCATGTTATTTGAATCATTGATTTTGACTTTACCATGATAATGTGTCAGTTGTGATTTGAAAACCTGCCTTGTGTGACTTAATAGCCTTCCTTTTTCAATTGATCATGTTTGGATTGTGTTGGGTGACAGTGATGTTTGAATTATTTAAGATTCGTGCAGTGGAACTTCTCTTAGCATAGGTGCTATTATTTTGATAGCAAGAGGAAACACATTTCAAACACATTTCTATTACTTCCCATCAAAAGAAGCGTGCAGAGGACGTTTTTGGAATAAGCAGACTGTTTGGTAATTATACATAGCTCTTACTTTAATTTTCTTGTTAATATTCAATAGCTCAAAAAATCTATTTCTTCCAACATCTTGGGAACTAAGTGGTAAGGGTATCGTCTATCTTTGCCTTGAGCCTAGTTGTGATTCCAAAATGTTTGCATATTGATGGGAAGTTGCACTCAACAAGCATTTTATTGCTCTACGAACACTTTTGGCGGATCATGGCAACTTGGTTGAAATAGAGGATTCTTCTTTGGCTCTTGTATTTTGATGTAGTGCTGAACAAAACCGTGAAGAATTAATTCGTCCTCATTTCCATGGGCTTGAGCAACTCTTGAATTTTGAATGTGGGAGGAATTTTGAACTCTTTGGACTTGTGATGTAAACTTGAATTTTGAATTGTCTTGACTTATAAAAAGTCTTTTAATCTTGTATCACCTTAAATTGAAATCTTGTATCTTTGAAATTCTTGGAGTTAATTTGAGCTTTAACATGTAAAATCTTTATGAATCCAATTTGATAGACTTTGAGAAAAAATTTTAATGTGGGAAAAAATGTTGGAACCTTATGCTTGGATACACTTAATTTTTGAACCTTGTTATGCTTTGAATCTTTTGAAATTCGATAAAACTCCATCTTTTTTTACACTAGAAATCACCCTTGAATCTTGAGCATTGATTGAAGTTTGCACTTAAACTTGTAACCCCGTTATCAAGAAAAGGAATTGAACTTGACATGAATATCTTGGAATTCAATCTTGTAAATCTTCAAAATTTTAACTTTCTTGAATCTTGAAATAATGACTTGAATTTGAATTTGGTATCTTAGAATGAGCTTGAATTTGTGAATTCTGCATGGTGAAATAGGAATCACTCATGGATACGAACAAAGTCTCTCTTTAATTAAACTTGTTCTTCATTACCCGCATATGAGGTACGACACCTAGGCCAGCTTCCCCATTGAAATTCTGGTTGACAGAACAATGGGTTTGCTTAAAGATCTCTAAATGTCGAGAGATTCAGAGTTGTGTTCAGAGGAAAGGGTTGGGAAATCTCTCTTAAACCAATATGACCCATGACTTCGACTAACAAATGACGCCATGGAGGAAATATTGTTTGAAGGCTTATACAGTCAAAAGGCTGGTATATTTTGGAGTAAGTAGAGCAAGCTTAGGCCTTCGAACCGTCTATCTTTGACTTGACTTGCTAAGTTGGACGGGTTTGAAAGTGGTATTGATCCAAAGTTGCAGAAGCCACGTAAGACAAGACATCAATATTTTTTGTTAGAGTTCGTTATTGATTTTAGATCATAAGAAGCAAGCCCCATATATTCATAAAGGGAACCCAAAATTAACTTTTCGAGGCAGATATTTTGTCCCTCATAGATCTAATTTTCCAGAGGTATGAGCTTTTTGGATATATGCAGAGAACCAGAGCAAAAAACAAAGTGAGATAACCAAAGGATGAGGAAGGCGAAATACTCATAATTGGAGACTTCCTAATGGTTGTTTTCATCTTGGTCTTCTATATAAATACTAAAGCCTGAATAGGTGAAAGAGAAATTGGGTTTGGTTATGTTTTTAAGAGATGGATTAAAGTATCCCCAGTTGGTCGAAGACCAGTGATAACAACCACGTCGAAGAGAGTGACAGTTACCATTCCACAACAAAGGTGAAAGGTGTTAGTCGGATTTCCCAAAATAAAATTATTGAAATAAGTATATTAATGTTGTATTTGGGACAAGTTTTAGAGTGTTAAATCAATTCACATATGCATTGATCTTTCCAAAGTTGCTCTTTCTTCTTTTCTACTCTGTTAAACTAATTGTTGTAAGCTTCGTTGTTGGTGGTAGGAGAAGAACGGAAGACACGTTGTGGTGAACTTATAAACCTTATTTCATAAATTCTATCCTCTTTAATGTGAAATTTGATAAACAAAACAAGTTTCTATTAATACTTAAGGGATCAAACTCGAAAATCTCTCAGAACATATTTGCGTGCATTTATGACTTTGCACAACATTTTATTGTTGAAAAAAAGCGTAATGTTTTGGAGAAGGTTTCAAGGTCACTTTGAAACATGGTTTCAGAATATAAGTTTTAAAGTAAAGACTGGAATTGAAGTGCAGGATGAAGTAAAAGCGTGAAATATACAGTGAAATCGAAAAGGAAAATAACTAATGCAGGAAAAATGCTTGAATGTGAAAAGACTTGAAATTAATAAATGGTGGAACACATACGTACATTTTTCTCACTTGTTTCTCAAATGCACAGAAACTTTGAGTTTACAGGAATATGAGTACAATTACAGACCCCTTGCAAAATGAACATGAGTCCCTATATATACTACTCTAAAATAATTACCTAAGAACGGTCGACTAACCCTATCATAACATGTTTCAGTCCCATGCAGCAATTTCTTCCGACGAGCCTCCACGTGTCTTCAAGTAACTGTCTGTAATAAACCAGTTCCCACTCTTTTAACACCATTTAAATAGTCTTAACTACTTTTACTGGTCACCAGGAATTGACTCTCTATGTCGAAGTCCTTTGGGTTGACCATGCTGCGGCAACACACTCTGTAGTACTTTCCACATGAAGTGCCCAAGTCAACATTTTTTTCCATTGTAGTGATGAACTCCAACCTTAGCCAACATAGCATAGTATTCAATTTCACTAAGTCCCTGAACTCATTAAAGTCCTTCGACCTACCACTCCGTCACCAGTATCACTATAGGTGACCCCCAACCTCGAGTCATTTTAGCCTCCTTTTGACTCCACTTTACCTTGACTTCCACGTGGCGTATTTATTGATGTCTCATTAATACTTGCCACTTATAGGTAAGTAGAAAAATCCAAGGTAAAAAATTTCCCCCCAAAAGGTCATGTCTCGATTTTGAGTCAGATAAGAGTCACATGGCCTTTTTTGATAGTATTTTTTCGAAGACGCTTCATTTCTACTGATGTGATCATCGTCATTACTCTTTTTACGGTGCAATGTCATTTTCTAGGAGATCCGCTCAGAATCTCATCATTACTCATACTTCCTAGGATGTCGTGGGTTTGCACGATTACTGTAACTATTCCCACTCATGTCAATGTTGTACTTCGAAAACCAACAAAATGCTCCAATCACCCCCCACGCGAACACCGTGTGTCCAATTTAGCACATGCAATGAGGAGCTTAACACACCTCTTCTCAACTCATTTGTTCTTCTTCCCCATTTCAACTTTTCATAGTTTCTTCCTTACGCAGAACACCAAATCCTTTCACTTTCCTCAGAAGAAAAACCTCATTTCCTCCATGGCCAACGCTTAATCAATGCCCTCCAAAACTGACACTGGCAACAACCTATTGGATTTCAAAATCCTTCCCAATGATAATGAGGACATGAGAGACTACATCCATGAGCTTCCACTGTCAAAGGAGAAAATTTACATCTGGTAAAAACATGTACTCATCCCTTACTCTTTGAGCAATAAACTGTGTGCTTTCTTAGGACCATATCCCGCAAAGAGGTCACATGTTGGGCAGGTCACGCACTTCTTTCTAGATTTTTCCATTACCCTTCCTTCTGCATTTGAAAAACACGCTATCGACCTATCTTTCATGGTCAAACCCAATCGCATATTTCAATACGCACCTCTTACTCCCAATAAAGAGTATATAGCCTAGCTAGATAAGGTTCAAGCTCAAAAGAAGGAACACTGGGAAAATTGGGTATTTATCACATGGTAGACATCTCCAAGACTGGCCCCAAGTATAACACTTACATGTTATTGGCTTCGATCTTCTTTTGGGAGGGACCGACCAATACTTTTCAGCTCCTCTGCAACATGTTAAAACTGACCTTGTTTGATGTAGCCTCTCTCAGAGGCTAAAATACCTTAGGCTCAACTTTCTCACTAGCCCTAGAAGCTGAACATGAGTTCACCATCGACCACCCTACTTACAAGAACTTTATTACTGACCATCATGACACAATAAATGACGAGGTCTCTAAACAAGAACACATAGCTTTCTTGACTTTTTAGTTATCATCTTTCTCACCAGCCCTAGAAACTGAACATGAGTTCACCATCGACCGCCCTACTTACAATAACTTTATTACTGACCATCATGACACAGCAAATGACGAGGTCTCTAACCAAGAACACATAGCTTTTTTGACTTTTTGGTTATCATATTATGTATTTTGTTCTAGTTTTCTCCAAGTGGCCAAGAAGATCATTCCTCTTGCCATCCAGCTGCACGAAGGTCGAAAGATTTCTTCGAGTAAACTCCTTTTAGACTACTTCTACCAATCACTTGGAGATGCCTTATATAAACTGAATCATCTCCCTGAAACCAATAAATCTTTCCTAGTTTCAGGTCTTTTATGGCTCTTTCAATTGTGGCTAAACGCCATTTTCAAACCAAGACCTCATGTCACCATGTCTGAAGCTTTATTGAATCAAGATGAAGGCAGAGCCATCGAAGGCACCGGGTTGGCCTTTATCACCCATCAAGAAAATTTAATCCCAAGGATTCTCCTAAAGCATATCAATTTATTTATTGAATCAATAGTCTTCGATGGGTCGGTGGCTCCTTTTTTGGATCGCTTTGTCGACCCATCTTGGCTTAGGAATAGATTTCTTAGCGTTTCTCCTTCAGTAGCTACCATGTCAAACTTAGTTTAGGCAGCCTTTCTAACCCCTACGCTTTTGTCAACAAGAATCGAAGTCGGTACTCCTAGTTGTGGATTTTCCAGTTACCAGCCTAACATAGTGGACAAACAGTTTGGCTTTAGCCAATTCTAACCTCGCTCTCTTTACATTTTGTAAGAAGACATTTTCTGTCGGAGCGCAAATTCAGCTTTGAATACTACAAGCTTTGCATCACATTTGACCACAATCAAGCTATCAAACTCCTTACTTTTCAGTTTGAACACACATTTTTCATGATAGTCGAATTTTACAACTGGTAAACAAAGTATTTCACCAGCCACCTCTCTGAAGAAGATTTTTGCAAAAGGCTTGCTGACGCCCTCTCCAACATGCCAGAGCAACTAAAACAACAAAGTATGCCTCTCAATCATTATCTCTAACTTGCTTTTATTATTTTTCTCATTCTTCGACTTTTAGATGAATCTGAAGTCCCAATTGACAATGATGTCGAAGCACTTCCCGACACAGGAGATGCAAGGCAGACAAAAGAGCCTATGAAAAAGGTAAGTCTTTCTTCTTAATATGCCACATTACCTAAACTAGTCCTCACAGTTTTCCCTTTTTAGATTCGAAAGTGTAATCCTGATTCCCCATCCAACAAATCTAAAAAGAAGAAGAAGACTACCACTGCTTCACCTCAGGTATATCGTCTAACTTTTTATCCAATTTCTATTCTCTGAACGCTTTTCTGAATTGAACTGCTCTTTTTCAGGTCGCTCCAAAGCCAACCAAAACTCCAGTCGAAAAAGAAAGTTCAGAAGACACTAAAGAACCCCTCATCTTTTCAAGGTCAAGACCTAAATCTTCCTTGAAACCAACTGCCCGCCACAAGAAGAAAGGAACTCCCGCCAATTCCAGACCCAAAAAGGATAACGACAACACCACTACTGGTCCTTTTACCGCAACCAAAATAAAAAAGGTTGCTACAGAGAAAGTCAATAAGGATGGAGAAAAAAGTCAAGAAAAAACTTATAATTCTCCACCTTTTGCTAAGGAAGAAATTACCAAGCCTCAAGAAAAACTAGTCGAAGAGATACACCTTAAAACCTACAAGGTATATCTCGACTCCTTTTGTAAGTCTCCAGTGTTTTATTTCAAACTTTTAATGTCATTCCCTCTTTTTTACCAAGACAACCCAGAGGAGGAAAATACTTCCTATCCACCCCTTCTGACAAAATCTCACATATTCATTGGTCAGATTTCCTTGACTTCAACATTTTAACCATTCCTACAACCCCTTAACCAGCAAACACAGCATCAGTCAAAAATGCCTTACCACAGTCTGACCTGGTAATTGATGTAGAGTCGAACTCTCCCTAGTGCATGGAAGAGATGGACAACAACATTTCTTTCGTTCATGACAATATTATTCCAACCCATTCTTAGCCTGAAAACTTGGAAAAAGATAATGAAAATAAATTTATGCCCAACATTGAGACTGCCTTGGCCAAGGAGACTGTCCAAACTGGTCACCAAAAACCTGAGCAAGTTCAGACCGGCGCGCATGAAACCATGTTGAACACCTTGGTAAGCCAAGTAGAAATTATTGCTCTCAAAAGAAAAAATCTTGCCAAGGTTCGTAAAAGACTGCAGATGTTACGAAGGCTATCGATTGACTTTAAACCTCATTCTTCTGATGCATCGTTGGCTGATACTGGAAACGACTCAGTCAATCTTATTGCTCAATAATTAAAAGCCAACATCTTTGAAGTATACCTTCTTTCTACTATCAATAGACATGCTAAACTCGGAAGTGACATTCAGAAACTCATAGCTGAACTTAACAAACAACGGCCGTATGATGTCTTACTCAAATTTCTCTTCAAATTTGAAGCCTACTTCGATCAAGTCTGCAAAGATATTGATCTCAAGTGCTTAACTGGTTCCAAGCTTCAAAAAGTAAGATATCCCATGACCACACACTCTATAGTGAGTATCCTGAAACTCGAAGAGGAAGAAGTCCACACTCAATCCTCTCTCTTTAGTTCAATACAAAGAGAACTTCATTCTCTTATTAAAAGGTGTTTTGATTTCGAATGGTAAGTGCTTTGCGATAGTGAAACCTAAAGGTAATGTCAAGCACTCGGGATAGGAGAAGGCCTATGCCTAACCACTCCACGACCATTCAAGTTTTATTGAGAAAAGAGTTTGAAAATGCACTCAGTACGGGACCGAGGTTTTAGGAGAAAAAGTTCAAAAAGAAGTTGTGAAAAGATGTGGATAAGATAGGAAATGAATTTGAATATATACAGGATATACAACCAACAATCCACCAATTAGGATTTTATGGTTTCGATATTTATTAGGTGTTTTGAAAGAATGTACAAGTGGAGGGTTAGATGACAGTATGTGTAACATGACAGGATGAAATATGAACAATGATGATAATATCCACATGAAAATATCAATAGAAAATATGAACAGAAAAGTGTGTACGGGAATATAAAACAGTGAGATATTAACAGAAATTAAAGTCGGGAGTTAGTAAGTAAAATAGAAAAAAGCCAAAAAGAGGGAAATCTCGTCTTAATCATAAACTCATGTTGATTAATCGAAGGTAATCTCTCACGATCCCAAAGTATAGAAAAATGACTCAAATGATAATTTTCTACAGATTTGAAATAATGAATATTAACGACTTCAATAAGTCGACATTCACGAATGTAAAGACTTCATTGACCGACAAAAATAGGATAAAATCGAGATGACAATTGAAAATAAAGTTAAACCTCGTCTTAATCGCAAACTTCATATTAACTAATCGAGGGGAACCTCTCACGACCCCAAAGTAGAGAAAATGATCCAAATGGTCATTTTCTATAGATTTGAAATAATGAAGGTTTCAACATCCTCGAGAATTAACGTTTTACGAATCGGAGACTTCATCGGTCCGGAAAGATAAAATGAAATCGAAAATAAAGAAGAAATGAAATAGAAAAGAAGGTGGTCTCGGACGAACCGTTATCTATCAATAATTTGACTGACAATGATTTTAGAGGTCTCGTCATCGACCCAAAAATAAAATCGAAATGAGACAAAACCAATGGATCAATAAGGAATATGAATAAAACTTTAAAAAAACTTAAAGAGAAAGTTAAACGAAAACAATCAATAAAGAATTATTCTTAGGAAAAAAAAAGTAAAAGTAGTTTTTTTTTGTTTTGTTTTAAAATCAATTAAAAACAAGTGAGTATTAAGAGAATGGGAGGGGTGCGTATAACTTTTGAGAGGGTAAAAATCAGGCGGGTGTAAAAATGGACAAGTCAAAAGAATATGAAATCATTTGGGCCTTACCCCAACATCCACATAAAAAGAAAAATAGCAGAAAATAAAACGGGGGGTGTCAACAAACAACACGAGTATGAAACCCAAAATCCAAAAAGGGGGATCCCACAACAAAATCCTAGACCAGGTCCACATATACACACCCTTTAGAGTTAACAACAACTAGAGACTTATTTAAAAAAAAAAAACTTAAACAATATTAACCTACACTAAATTATTTACGACAAAAAAAAGTCAAAGAAGAATGGTTAGATCGAAGCAATAACATCAACATCAAATGGTCCAAACATGCCATCAACACAAATCGTTCACCCCACCTTTCTTGTGTGATTTTCGTCTCAATCTCGCTGCATCCCGTGTTCATCCAGATTCATTCACTTGAATTTCTTGTTTCGGTTTGCTTTTGTTCACTCTCTCAATCATTATACTTCTCTCTGATCCTTCCGGTTCTGTGTGGTTTAGGTTTTGACTGGTTTGGATGTTGAAGGAAAGTTGAGGGAAAGATAAAATGGATTTTTGTGGTTGAAGTCGTGAAGGAGGAAGGTAAAGGGTGAAGTTTTTTTGGAGCTTTGAAAGAGGAGGTTTGAGGTGAGGTGACGAAGAAGATGGATGAAGGTGAACGACTTCAAGCTTTCTCTTCTTCACTTTTCGTTTGTTCTGGGTTTGGTTTCAAGGTTGAGAAGGGAGTTGCCGGAAGGTGATGTTTGGGTTTGCGAAAATGAACAAGGAAGATGGACGGATTTGGGGTTGAATGTTGTGCGGCGGCTAGCACTTTAGGGTTTATCCATGTAAAAGATGATGAATAATATGCTGTTAGGGGGCTAGGGTTGTACGGCTGCTGGTTTTTTTTTTGGCTCCTTGAGGTTGAAGAAGATCAATAGTAAAAAGCCTATATAAGCTGCTGCCACGTGTCCTTCTTTCAGCTTTTTTTGTCTTTTCTTTGATTTTTTGTTGTACTATTTCTGATTAATGATCCTAATAAAACTAATAAAATCCTAAACTAATTAATAAAATTTTGATTGAGTTCTATTCCTATTTCTAATTTAAACTTAATCAATAAAAATCCAATTCTATTTTCTAAATAAAACTTAAATCCTAAATCTAATATAAATTAACACTAATTCTATTTCTAAAATCATATTTAAAACTAATTATATATCTAATCTAAATTAAAATATAACTCTATTCTAAGTTTAATGTTAAAGTTATAATCTAATTATTAATTAAAATTCTAATTAAAAACTAATCTAAATTAATTCTAATATAAAAACCTATTCTAATAATTATATCTCTAAAATCCTAAATCCTAATTAACTCTAAATCTAGTTCTAATTAAATCTATTTAAAATTCTAAGTCTTAATCTCTAAACAAATAAAACAAACCTAAATTAACAAACGACATAAAAACGAATAAAAAGGGTCTAGCACCGAAATGCAACAGAATTATCAGCACAGATTGAACCACCAAGAAGAGAACAACTTTCGCTCGATTTCGACATGGAACTTAACATTCGAACTGGTTTAAATTGTCTAAAATGTGAACAAAACGGTTGTAATCCCGATAAAATCATTCCGGATGATAACATGGACAGTATGAGAGAAATAATCGAACTAAGTGATATGCAGATGGATGCAAAGCAAAAGTCATTCAAAGTCAGAAAACGCGAGGGCAAATTTTGGGGTGCAAAAATGTTTAACTGCTAGAATGTGATCCAAACGCATCCGTTCTACTGCAAATAAACAAACATTTAAGCCTCTCATGTACAAGCACACACGCAATGTTTAACTACTAGAAAGCGAACATTAACCTTGCCCACCAAAACAACAAACCCAACAATATCGTAGTCCTGCAAACTATGATCACTCTGATTCTTCATTCATCAATGAAGATACGTAGGCACAAGGGCTCCAATCCTTAGCGAGCAACCTCTCACCAATTCACCTGAGTCCTTAGAACTAAAATGTCTCTGACTTTCCCTTTGTACAAGGTAATGCGTACGCATAGGATTGCAAGATCCTATCGAGTGCGCTTTTAATTTAAAACCCATCCATTTCTCCTTTAGCAAGTAAACCTTAGATAACGACACTTATTCACGCGTAGACTACCTAGATAGTTCCCATCGAGTACCATGAATGCGAGAGGGTGCTAATACCTTCCTCTTGTATAACCGACTTTCGACCTCATATCTTGGTCGCGAGACCATCTTTTTCCCTAGATTTTCTAGATGTTTTTCTTTTCCCCCCGTTGGAATAAATAACGTTCGATGGCGACTTCTCTAAATTTACGCATAGCGACACTCATCATCTGAGTCATATTCTGAACATTCTTCATGAGAAACTTCTTCAGACTTTCATACTTGAGGAGCCATGAAACTTTTAAAAATAAACTTCAAATCCATGAGCTTTGAGTTTCTGACTGTTTCATCTCCATTGAGCTTTATCTCATGGCCCTAAAGATTTATGTTAAGGCTTTCAAGACTTAATGTGTTTAAGTCTTTAGCTTCATGAATATTTGTCACTTAATGTTTGTATCTGACTGGAAGACTCCTACAAATCATCTTGACATGATTAAATGTAGTGTAGATCTTGTTCATAACCTAAAGTCCAAATAAAAAAACTTGAAACCTAAAAAACATGGTTTCAATGTCTTCATCCTCCTTCATTTTGAGCAGCTCATATTGTTGAACCAGAAGGTTATCTTTAGCTTCCTAGACTTGTTGATTCCCTTCGTAAGTAGCACATAGGGATTTGAAAGCATTAGATTTACCAATAATTTTGATGTACTTTGAGTAAGGTAGAACATCAAACAAGATGCCTCTAACTTTACGATGTTTTCTATAGGTCTTTTTTTGAGCTGGTGTGAGAGTTTTTCTATCAGACATCACTTCAACTCCATTGACTGGAATATCAATGTCATCTTCTAAAATATCCCACAACTCATTGTCAAGCCCTATAATAATAGTATGCATCTTTCTCTTTTACCATTCAAACTCAGTATAGTCTCCACCAAAATTTGGAGGTCTATCTCTATAATTGTTCTTTTTTGAGTTGCTATAATTATGATATACGGCAGCATGCAGATTAGGAGTACCGCTTCTAGTATCAGAAACACCAAACTTGGTTCAATATGTTTCTCTCAAGATCTTTTCTACACCATTGTTAAGTGTTAAACATAAATTGTACTCTAATGCCAATTGAAGGTGAGAAAAACACAAGAAAATGGTTGAATTGTGTTGACTTTTCCTTTATTTTTAAACTTTTGGTCATATTCTAAACACAACTTATAGAATATGATTTAGTCAGATATGGGAAGTGGATATAATGTGCAAGAAAGAATTGTAACACACAAAGCTTTCCTGGTTCCTCTCACAACTTGAGAGTAGTTCAGTTCCTTTGTACTTACAAGATATTTTCACTATAATCACACAAGATTACAATTTGCTCACGCACACAAGGAAGAGACTTTCAATGCTTAAACACTAAAGTAAAAGACTTCTATGCTCAAGCACACAAGCAAGAGATTTCAAATGCTCAAACACTTAGTAAGGGAGTTCTATGCTCAAACGCACAAGCAAGAGACTTCTAACAATCAACCTAGCAGATAAATGATTGTTTGAGAAAGTATACTTGATATGCAATCAGAGGTGTATAAAGAATACAATGCAAGTATAATCTTTTAAGACTTAAGGATATCTAAAATATACTAGGATAAGAAATCCTATGTCAGCTTGTGCTTTTTATGTTGATCGAGTAACATCTCTTCGAATGTCAATTGATGTATATTTCTTCAAGTTTTCATCTCTTTAAATAGATAAGAAAAAAAGTCATTGAAGATACAGCACAGTAGAGTCCTTTAAGAAGCTTCAAAAGAGATGCTGGGATCTTTCACCAGATAGTCAAGGTTGGTGAAGGCTAGTTTAAAAATCTTTTGCTACAAAAGGAATTAGCAGTTGTATCAGAAATAGACTACTTCAGAGTCTAGTCTTTAGAGGCTGACTCCTTTAGACCCTGACCTTCAAATGTGGACCTCTTTAGAAGTTGACTTCTTCAAAGTCTAGCCTTCAGAATCTGATCCATCAGATTTTGGTATTTAACTTTCTCTTTGAATGTTCATAATCAAGACCAATACTTAAATTTTACATGAAATTTTAGTCTATAATTTTGTACACTTGAACAAACATTAGTATATTTAATTATTCTTTAAATTATTTATTATTATCAAAACTCAAAAGATATGGGACAACCCAATTTTATTCCAACATAATATACATTAATATTGATATTTATACTTATGATGCTAAGCTTATGCTAGCATACATCTCTCCTATGAACACATGGATGGTGTTCTTATATCATTATGCTTACACATGCATATATGGGGCAACACTAAGTATATTTAAACTACATTCCTAATAAGCCAATGATATAATGCGGTTGTAATCAATTTTATTTTTAGTGAAAAATCATTTAAGTGTCAAAGCACGACACGAGACATAAGTATCAAATTGTGGTGATTAATTAGGATATATCTTTGTTTCACTCCTTCCTCTATCTCTTTATTTTTAGCATTTAGTTTGAGTCTTTTCATTTCTACCAAATTCCAAACAAAGAAAAGCTTTTAAAGGAACTCCAAAAGTCATTTTTTTATGCTTTCTCACCTTCACACCGTGCACCAAAACAATTGTGTTTGATCAATTTAGGAGATTCTGAAACATTAACAATGAGGGTGAGTTTGCGATCTTATAGGTAGAAAATGAAAAAGAAAGGGAGAGTGAAAAACTTAAATAGGATATTTAAACGAGGTAATTGAAATTTTTTAAAGATATAAATATTTTGAGCAATTCAAATTATTTAATTTTAGATATTTTTTGTAGATAAAATATTAAAATTATTCATTGAAAATTTTTTAAGTCATTTTTAGAAATTTAAAAGTTTTAAATCAAATTTAAAACTTTAAAAAGTAAGAATTAATTTGTCGTCGACTGATATGTAAAATCACCCAGCTCTTAGTTTTGAAGTTCAAGAGAGAAGACGAGAAATTAAAAGAGAACAGTAAAATATTTGGCGATAAACATGATTATATAAATATCATTACAATGAAAACAAGAACAAAAACACAGAAACACTTTGTAACTGATATAAAATTAGAACACTCAAAACCAAATATAGTAGTATCTACATCATTATTATTAAGCATCTGGCAGAAGAAAAAACAAACTAAAATTGTCATGTAACAATAATAGTAATAACTATGAAGTTGTTTGAACAGAGATTATTATTATTAAACAGGTACTGTCCTAGCAGTTCCTGGCCCTGCCATCTCAACAGCCTCAGCACCATCTTCCTCATTCTCACCACTCATTTCTTCCAATGATTTTCCATTTGCTTCAGGAACTAAAAAGGTGAATACCATTCCAAAGAAGTTAACAACTCCAAGCATAATGAGGGAATTCTTAATACCAATACCAGTTGGGTAACCTGCATCAGTTTTACTTGCATCCTTACTTTGTGCGGCGTATAAGAATCCAAACGCGCCAACAATTGCTCCAGCTTTTCCTGCAGCGGCCGAGATACCGTGACAGGTAGATCTTAGTCTGGCGGGGAAAATCTCGGCCGGAACAACAAATGTGGTAGCGTTTGGACCGAAATTGGCGAAAAAGAAGGTTAACGAGTACATCACGACAAATCCGATTCTGTTTTCTTTCTTTGTCCAGTGGTCATAAGGTATAGCTAGAGCAAACATGAATACAGTCATGAAGAAGAAACCCATCAGCTGGATTGCGAATCGACCCATGTAATCGATGAACGCAACGGTGAACCAGTAACCGGGAACTGTACTGCACATTGCTATAAGTGTCTGCGCTCTTGCGATCCTATAAAGTTCGTGAATTGCATTCATTTCTTTCGCCGGAGGGATCCATCCAATGGCAGTGAAAATGTCTTTTTGGAAAAGATTCTGACTATAGAAAGCAATGTCCAACAAGAACCAAGTAGATGTTGTTCCCAACAAGTGCATTCCGTGTCGCTTGGCGAATTCCTTGCTAAATAGGCCAAACTTTTGGCTTTTGTTCTCAACTATCTGCTGCACCTTTTCCTCTTCAGCTTGAAGTTCAACTTGTAACACCTTCGACATATCAGAAGCAGCTTGTTTCGCGTTCTTAGCAACAAGCGCTGTGTAACGAGCCGTCTCGGGCATCTTCATACGCCAGTAATAGGTAAGTGCTGCTGGAACTGCACCAAACATTAAAATCAAACGCCAAACATAATCAAAAGCCGGCAACACAAGCGAGGCTTCCGCGTTTTCTTCATAAGTAGGAACTTTATATTTGTGATCAAAAGCAGTAGCTACAATCAATGCAAATATTCCACCAGCCATGATTCCGAATCCCTGCATAGCAAACACCGCAGCGATGAACGCGCCTCGCGTCTTTTTGTTAGCATACTCAGACATAATTGTAGCTGAAAGAGGGTAATCACCACCAATTCCAAAACCAAGCCAAAACCTAAAGAAACAAAGTGATGCCATAACACTCTTTGGACTACTTCCAAAGGAAAGTCCTGAGGCAAGTGAACAACCTACCATAAGCATAAGGGTCATTCCATAAACTTTTTTCCTTCCGAGTTTGTCACCCAGCCAACCGAAGAATAGTTGGCCTGCTAATGTCCCGCATAGTGCGACACCGGTTACACCGGCTTGAACACCGGGAGGAAGCACACCTGGTTTCGGTTTGGTGTAATCTGTGTAATAGATTCTTCCTAACAACTTTGTAACAAGAGAAATGCAGAAGAGATCATAAGCATCAGTGAAAAAACCCATTCCAGCAATCACAATTGCTGTGAAATGGTACATTTGTGTCTTTGCGACATCGAGTGCATTAAGCACTCCTAGTTGTCCTGCCATCACCAACTTTGTTACCTGATTACAAGTTTACTGCACAGCAAAAATATATCAGTTTCCACATCTGCAAGGAACTTAACAACTTATTATTACTAAGCACTTATGAATAAACCTAAAATAAAAGTCAAACACTTTCATAAGCTATACCAGTTTTTGAGAGCTTATAAAAATAAGTTGGAAACAACTTCATAAATTTTTTCATAAATTCTTCCAAATATTTCAGAAGTATTTATTCCTATTGATAAATTTAAATAAGTCAATCCATAAAAATTCAAACAAAAGAATGGTTGAATTAAGGTATTCTAAAAAATTGATACTTTTACTAATAAAGAAGAAATTATCTGAAATTCCCAATACAAATTATTAATAAATTGAGCCAAGTAGACTTTTGCAAGAAATTAATCATTTTTAAGAATTGAAAAACAAAAATGAATTCAGCTGATGTTGATTTTCTCATGGTCAACAAAAGCAGAAAGTTGAATTTTCTAAATTATTTGCTCATTATCACAAGAGAAATTAAGATTTTTGAGTCTAGAATTTTTCAATGAATAGGAAGAGGTTAATTTGGTAATCTTGTAGAGGAGGTGTTGTTTTATGGAAAATCATCATAAACTAAACCAAGAAACTGAAAAGATAAAGATAAAGATAAAAGATTTGTGTTTTGTTTGTTTCTCTTGAAATTGGGATCATGAAATCATTATTTAGAAGAAAAAGAGAGATCCCAGATTCTGAACAGTGGAAAAGTTATGATTTGTATATTATTATTATCTGAGAAAGAAAAAGAAAAGAAGCAGAAAGTTGTGTTTTGTGCTTGTTATTCTAAATTCTAACTTGTAATTGCTCAAAAACTAAAAAGTGGGGGTTCCACTATGGAAGCTCTTTTTCATGACTAGAACAACATAAGTTTTCCACTAAGGAAACAAAAAAGTTCTAGAGAGAGAGAGAGAGTTCACCTGGTAGTTAGTTACAGTTTGGTTGATTGAGGAGAGAGAAGCATTTGTTGTGATGTTGGGATGAAGAGATACAATAGAGAGAGGGTGAGAAGCTATATATATAGAAAGATTGTGTTAGAGAGCATTCAAAGAATGACACTAGAGTCCAGAATTAATGAAAGAATATGTGGTATATGCCTGTTTTGAAGACTTTAATATAATTCAGATATTCAAGTCAACGCTTTCACAAATTATTTGCCTCCATGTGAGTTTTATTTTTGTTTTTTGCTTTGATTTTTTTGCATATTAGAAGAAGTTGTAATAAGTAAATTTCATTAGGATGTTTATATGTTATTTGTAATTTAAATTATATAGAAAAATTCATGGTTGGTAACAGTTGTTGGCGATATTATCAAACTCACTCTGAGTCTATGGATAACTTATCATTAAATGTTCAACCTGTGCCTCAGGCCAGGTGCATACATCCTTAAATTATTAATAAATTCTTATTATATATTGGTCGATTGAAGATCGGAGAATAGTGTGGAAAAGTTGTGAATTTTAGTGGGGATGTGTCTACCATTTTTTAGATTGGGGTGGAGGTGGTAAATGTTTGCGGAAAAACTTTACTAGAGGTGCAATTTAGCATACGGTTTTGTGGTTCTTAAGGCAAGGAGAGGAATAATCTTAATTTAGAGTTGGTTACTGTTAATAATATCCGTTAAAATGTAAAAAAAAAAAAAATTGTTTGAAAATAGAGATGTATCGGAGAGATTCGTTACTCCAACTCTATTTTTCATATATTTTGTATGAAACTTTTTTAGGTGTCCGAATAGTGTTATTTAAAAATTTTCTTATCTTTTTGTTTGTAAGGGTTGAAACACACATGTATTCTTATTATATATCATTTGTCTTAGAAATTTATATATATATATATATATATATATATATATATATATATATATATATATATATATATATATATATATATATATATATATATATATATATATATATATGAGGGGGATCAACTTACTTCAGGAGTAAGTTTTTTTAAGTTACTCCACATCATAGCCTTTATATTGAATCTAATTTAGTGGTTAAATTAACATTTTTACTTATAACCATTTGATTAAATCTATTTAAAGATTATGATTGTGTAGTAAGTTATAAAAACCTACTCTTTGAGTAAGTGGATTCTCTCTCTCTCTATATATCTATCTATCTATCTATCTATCTATCTATCTATCTATCTATCTATCTATCTCTCTCTCTCTCTCTCTCTCTCTCTCTATATATATATATATATATATATATATATATATATATATATATATATATATATATATATATATATATATATATATATATATATATATATATATATATATCTATATATATATATATATATATATATATATATATATATATATATATATATATATATATATATATATATATATATTAGGACAATTATATATCATTCTTATTATATTATAAAACATTAGGATTTCCAAGAGAAATAAAGAAGAGGAGAGAATGACAAACAAAAACTATATTGTGAAAAAAGAAAATTTTGTTTTGAAGTTTTAGTATCTGATTTACAGCGTTATATATATATATATATATATATATATATATATATATATATATATATATATATATATATATATATATATATATATATATATATATATATATATATATATATATATATATATATATATATATATATATATATATATATATATATATATATATATATATATATATATAACCAAACACATTATTTCTAACTGCAGTATTTGACATGCTTACATATTTCAACAACTATATGATGTATCTGACTCTGTCAAATACAACTAACTTTTACTCTCTTTGACTATGTTGTCTACAATTACTTCAACTAGATCAAATACAACGTTGTCGAGCACAGACTTTCCTATTAAACAGTGAATTATTAGTTTTTAACACACCACAAAATTCATTTTTTCAAGGCTTTTCATCCCATTGTTTCTCTTCAAATTATTAAACCTGACTTTCTTCAAAGGCTTGATGAGTGTATCAGGTAGTTGTCATCCTGACTTGCAATGTTAAAGCTCAAGTTTTCTTTTATATACTTTGTTGCGGTGGAAATAGGATCACAAACTATTAATGAGTTTGAATCGTAATTCAATTCACAACCGCTCTTTGATTTATCCGAAGGAAAAGGTCAAAAGAGGGAAAACCTATTTTGCATCGTAAACACAATGCGGGGAAAGATCTAGGGTTCGGGGGTTGGTTAAATTTAGGGAAGGTATTAGCACCCTAAACTTCCGTAGTACTCTACGGGAACCTTTTGTTCAAATGTTTACTATTTGCTTTATTTATTTGCTTAAGATATATGTACAAAGGGATTAAAAGTGAGAAAATAAACCTAAGGGGTTAATTCTAAGTTTACTCGGCAAGACATCGCATCTTGTGCCTACGTATCCTTACGGGAGTGGAATCAGAGTAATCGTAGTTCCCCTCAAAAGGGAGGTTAGAGACTTCTTGACTGTGGTCAAGGTCTCAAGGGGAATAAACGCATCTTAAGGACACGCTTACGTGGAGTGTAGAAACTCCAAATCTCTACGTTGAATTGTTAAGTTGTAATTAGGGTTAAATTAGGTTAGGGATTCCACGGCGGGAAACCCTAAAATGAGTGCGGCGACTCTTTGACCTAAAGCTAGGGGTAGTTTTGTAATTTTGTCCACGGCGAGACATTTGTGAAAATTAGGGTTTGTAAGGGTGTAATTTTGAGGGTTTGAAGTTGAGGACTATTGGCGTGGCGGCCAAACAGTTAGACCTAACCTTCAGATGTGTGTAGTGTGACGGAAATATTGGTGGAAGTGTGATAATTGAATCGTGCAAACAGAGAGATAATGTCCTAATTTAACCATGCAAGCAGAAATTTAAAGGCAGAAATTAAAGCGCGATTGTTAGGATTCGCGAGATTACATGAGAGGAGCAGTTACAATATGGTAATGAAATTTAAATGGAACGATAATGAAATAAATAACAGTAAACGCAATAAACTGCAAAACGAGCAAACAACGTTAATGGGCAGAATTAGATGAATTGTCAGATGGTGAAGAAGTGAAATTATGCATCTTTTTGTGGTTTTATTTTATGATATAAACTTCAATTTAAAAAAAAAAATAGGATTTTTAATATTTATTTAACTCAAATCCTAAAAACTATTTTAACCTAATTTTTATTTTTTTTAAAAAAATGGATTTTAATATATTTATTTAAAAAAGGGTTTTTATTTATTATTATAAAAAAGGTTTTTATTATTTAAAAAAAAACATAGATTAATTTATTTTATTAAAAAAAAATTTAAATGTTATTTATTTTTAAAAAACAGAAATTAGATTTTAAAAGAGTTTATTGTTTAAAAAAAACAAAAAAATATAAAAAAAACCACTTAAAACAAATGGGTTGGGCCGGTCATCACTCCCGGACCCAACCCGGTCTACGAATACAAAGGAAAAGGGGGGAGGGATTAGATTAGGGTAACCCTAATCCCTCTTTGGCCTCCACGGCGCCGCATAATCTCTCCTTCTCTCGCGATTTCTCATGATTCCGTTCTCTCCGATTTCTCTCATTCCAAACCTGAAAAGAAAAAAACAACCACACAGCAACCATTAATCATCCTGGATGAGCTTACGTCGTTTTTGACGGTGATTTTCGCGGAGGTTTACGATGTTGACTATCGATGAACAAGGGCGATGATGATGTTGCAAATCTGAGCCTCGAAGTTATTTTGCTCGCCGATTGTAAATGAACGGCGCCGGCGAATGTACCTCCACAGGGTTTAGTTCGTGATCGTCGCTCTTTCTTACAAAGACGATGACGAGGACTTCGTCTCCTCTGAGTCTCGGCCGTTTCTTCTTGTTCGCCGCCTCTAGGGTTTCGCGACTCTCTTCTTCGCCCTTTCGATCTCGCGGCCGCTTTTCGCACTCTCCTTCGTTAGGGTTTTCACAGGTTGTGTTGTTCTTCTTTATATGCTTCTCTAACTCTCTTTTTTGGGCCTGAGTAATACGTTACTTTGCTTTGATTGATTTGATTTTGTAGCCTCCGTAAACCAACATAATTTTGACTGAGATTGGATTTGATTTGGGATTTATCTCTGATATGTTCTGATTTCCTGATACGATCTTTTTGATCTGTTTTGAAACTTTCCATTTTTGGGTCCACTTGGAATGGATATTTTTGATTCTGCTTCGATTTGTTTGACACAACTGGATCTGCTTCGAATGGATTTACTTTGATTTGTTTTGGAACCAATGCGATTTGTTTTGATTTTCTGGATTTCATGAATTGGATTATGAACTGCTGCTAACTTGTTTCCTCTGATTCATCTGATGTAGACTTTTTATGGATTCGGAAACCTGCTGTTATACCGACTCTTGACGTTGTTTGATCTTTGATGCCTGTGTTAAACTTTCGGCGGGGAACTCATAACCTGACTGATACACTTACTTGCCTGGGCAGTGATGTTCGAACTGAGCCCAGGCCTGTGCCTTTCGATCTTCTGCAATGAGCTTGCTCATTTGGTTCAAAAGGTGTTGCACTATTGTGACATTCAGATTTATGAACTGGTTTTTTCTGATATGGATTCAGCTGGTTTTGTTTGGTTGTCTAGCTGCAGGGTTCGAACTCAGTTTCGATTTCTCTTGATTGTTGATGAACTGGTGAACAGAGTTTGGTTTATTTTTGAAACTGAATTGGATTGCTGATGCACTGCTTTTTTCTGATGCAGCTTTCGGTTATCCAGTTTTTTGATGATACTGGGCCATGATGTTTTTCAAACTGAGTCCACGTACCGGATTGCCGTAAAGATCTGAGCTTACTTCCTTATGATCTGAAGATGGATTGAATTTTCAAAAACTGATATGTGGTTTTATATGAACTGATGTGCTGATTTTACATGATGGAACTTTGAGTTCGAATTCCAATTCAGTTTCATTTCCAATTTTTTTGGTGTGGACCCTTGATGAAATGATATTCAGTTTGGTTTTGAATCGAATCCAATTACGGCAAATCAAATCGGTCCCCACTTCTTTTACTCTTTGTCTCTCTCGGTTGCCCCTTAGATAAGAACAAATATTACCTGATCTGACGCCAATGGCGTGGATCGGTAACGGGGGTAGGATGCGACTTCGGTCGTGCCACTCCCGGCACTCGATGATGACGTTATTCTGAGAGTGTCAAAGCATTTCTAACACTTTTCTTGCTTCTGTTCTGTTTTGTCTTTGTTGTGCAGGTAATCGGAAGAATAATGCGTGAAGAACGCAAGGAAACTCATTGAAGAACATTTAGGACTTAGGATTTTTCTTTTAGAATAAGATATTCATTGTAATATCCTTCTCTTGTAAGCAAATTAAGTATTCAGAAACAATTTTCCCTTTCAAACTTGTAACTTTAAATATTTGTGAAATAAAAACCCAATAAAATGTTCATTGTAATTTTCTCAATTGTAAATCTAAACATTCATGAATAATAATTCATAAATTATTTAAATTCACCTTTAAGCCATAACTTATGAACACTTGTGGATAAAAGTTCCAAAATATCTAAAACTTACTTCCTTTTTGTCTCGATTCAATGAATGATATCCCATAACATAACCAGATCTAAATTGAAATCCCCTTGATTACGTGACTCCTCAAACCAAGCTTTGGCCACCTTCTCCTCATTTTAAATTCAAATCTCAACTCATTGTGATAAAATAAGCTACTCGTCACATGATCTTGTCATGATTAATCCATGTAAACAAATGCCTCAAAAATGGACGTCTTATTTATCCCAACATTACAAACTCTGCTTAAAACGACCAAAACGCCCCTAGGGGTAATTCCTGCACAACAAATCGCACTCAATGATTGGTTAGTGATTACATGGATGCAAAATGGAGTGATATGCGAAATGACTGACTAAATGTAAGGGTAAAATTTGGGGTATTACAGTTGCCCCTATTTAAATAGCTACACCGGATGATTTGAGTGACGGAGGCTCGAGGAATCATGGTGGAGGGATTTAAATATAGATAACCGAAAATTTTGCCCTTATATGTGGCGATATACAATGCTATAGACAAAACGAGAACAGACTAATGCAGACAATGATATGATGCGTATGCTGGAATGATGAATTGCAAAAATGCTGACAAATACGACGACACAGGGACAGACGCTACGAGAAGAACACACTGGGGAAAACGACGCGCTGGGACACAGCACAACACCGGGGAATTCTAAAAATGATGGTCAACTGGCGCGAACACGACCAATCATCTTTTTTAGAAAGAACTAGATTCTCCAATGGAGATGGTACCTATGAGACGGCCTCCACTGGGGAATCTAAAAGTAAAACTGGATCATGTACGACTGCAAGATCGATCACAGAATGCTGGAGCATTGAGCAAAGAATAACATCCAAGCTTCTGTAAACTATCTCTCGTGACAGGATCAAACGGGCCTTTCGGAACTCCGTAGCAAATATACAGGGTAAAAAAAACCGGCTGTATGCCAAAATAAATGGACTTAAAGTGGTTAGAACATGATCCTAAATGGAGATGGCGCCTATGAGATGGCCTCCACTTGGGGAATATCTAACAATAAAACTGGATCTACACGACTGCCAGATCGATTACAGAATGTTGGAGCATTGAGCAAATAATAACATCCAAGCTTCTATAAACTATCCTTCGTGATGGGATCGAATGGACTTTTCAGAAATCCATAGAAAATACAGGGTAAAAACCGGCTGTATGCCAAAATAAATGGGCTTTGATGGGAAATGCCCTGATAAGCTTCTCGAGGGAGAACTGTCACTTATCGTTGAAAGGGACTTACATGCCAAAACGGATAAGCACTCAAATGAAGAGGCTGCTGCTTATCTGATATATAAATCTTCTCATATTTAAGGTCGGTGCCTGGAATACGATTCTGATTCTTCTTAAACTTCTTCATACTTTCGAGGACAGCGTGTCGGGTATGATTCCGCTTCTTCTTTTGCTAAAGGGTAAACTGAACTTCCTCATACTTCAAGATTCATGCTCTCCTGAATATGATTCTGCTCCTTCTTTTACTAAAGGGTAAATGAACTTCTTCATATTTCAAGATTCATGCTATCCTGAATATGATTCTGCTCCTTCTTTTACTAAAGGGTAAATGAACTTCTTCATGTTTCAAGATCTGTGCTCTCCTGAATATGATTCGGTTCAAACCTCCCCATACTTCAAGACGACAAAGAAAATGGAAGCCCAACTGCTCGATGGCGATGGCCATTTGCTGCGAGTCATAACGAAGATAGGATCAGTTTCTCAGGCAAGAAATGTCGCTTATTTGCAAGAGTGGCAATAATAAACTTCTCATGTAAGAACTGCTTGTAAAGGTGATAACAGATAATGATGATAAGCTTCTCGGCGGAGAACTGTTGCATACCGTTGCAGAAGAATGTTACGATAAGCTTCTTAACCGAGAACTGTTGCTGATCGATTGTAAAATGTTGTGATAAGCTTCTCTTGGCGAGAACTGTTGCGCATCCTGTTGTGTAAGGTTGTGATAAGCTTCTCTGGTGAGAACTGTTGCTGATCGATGATAGGCTTCTCAGGTGAGAACGGTTGCATACCGATGCTGTAAGATGTAGGATTGTTATATCGATAGGCTTCTCAGGCGAGAACAGTTGCATACCGATGCTGTAAGATGTACTGATAGATTTTCCAGGCGTGAACTGGCGTGTATCCGCAAAGGATTGTGATTGATTTTCTCGAAAGATAGTGCAAAATAAATGCACATCCGGGTACAGTGATAAGCTTCTCAGGCGAGAACAGTCGCGTATCTGCCAAGGTAGGGTGAAAAATCTTAAACGGTGCAAAATAAATGCACGTCCGGTTGGGCTCAGCGACCGACAAGACTGAGATTCACTCTAGGATCGAGCTAGAAAGAAGACTGATAATCAAGAATCCATCGAGGGAATGATCTCGAAGGGTAGATATCTTATCCTGGCGAGGAAAGATAGCTGAAGTAACCGTCATCCACGAGGATCGAGCTCCGTGGGGAAACTGGAAACACATATGTATTTTATGCTTAGGGCTGACAATCTATTTGGAGAGAATGGACAAACCCCAGTTACTCGGCGGTAACAACCAATGATGGCGAAACACAATGAACCTGTGAACGCTAATGCATGTGTTACTGCGTATGTTAATGTGAATGTATGTCAATGTGTATGTATGTAGTTAAATATGCAGGATATTATGAAATGAGTATGTAATGAGTATGTGAAATGAATGTATGAAATAGGCATGTGATGCTTATGCCCTTGCGTATGCTGACGAAACAGACTAGAGACGGGACGAGAGATGAAATAAACATCTCGACGGAGATACCCTGCGTTCTCTGCAACCAATACGTCAATCATGGGTAAGAAAAAAAATCAATGGTAGAACCAAATCTGGTTTCAGAATTCTGACTTTTCTGGGGAGAAGGTAATCTTCTTGGGTGCATAGTATCACGTCTTCACATGGGGAGAAGAACCTGAGGGACACTTTCGAGTTACCCCAAAAAAAGTTGTCAGCTTATAGTCTCTCTAGGGACTGTGTCAGAGCAATGGTTTAACAGTGTTTCTGCAACAATGAGATTTTCGAGGAGCGAAGAGATCCTTCCGAAATTTCCACTAGTCAAAGTAATTTCTTATATTTTTCAATTGCATTTTCGAAGAACAATTTTAAAATTTTCGAAGCACCTTTCATTTTCAAAATTTAAGAATAAATGGCATTTTGCATAACAATAGAAAACAAGAGCAATGCACCAAGGAATTTAAGTAACAAAATGGTGTCTTTTATTAAAGGATGGCAGCTTGCCGAAGGCATAGCTCCACAGAAGATTACGCTTTGAAATTGGCAATATGGGAAAAAGTTACATTGAATCCAACGACACCTACTGACACTAATAACTAAGACTATCCAGAATCTTGCTTTGGACGAGGATGAACGAACTGGAAAAATGGCTCTCATGTGGAAAGCGTGTTCGCGATGACCGGTGTTTTCTGATGCAATGAAATGCCTTTGTCCCTAGCTTTTGCCTGGACCGCCCTTTCGGGTTTTCAATCCACCGGGACGCTCTTTTTTGCCTAAGTCGCCCTTTCGGGTTTTCAACTTAGCGAGCTTTTATTATTATTACTTTTTCTAACCCTTACTTTTGCCTAAGTCGCCTTTTTCAGGTTTTCGACTTAGCGGGTTTTTAGGCATAATATTTTCGGACTGCATCAGAATTCACGGGATGTGCAAGCTCTTCACCATCCATTGTTGTAAGTATCAGAGACCCTCCGGAGAAAACGGTCTTTACAACAAATGGGCCTTCATCATTGGGCATCCACTTTCCACGCATATCTTTATGCACTGGCAAGATCTTTTTGAGTACGAGCTCTCCTTGACGGAACTCACGGATACGGATCTTCTTATCAAATGCCCTTTTCATCCGTTTCTGATATAATTGCCCATGGCACATAGCTGTCATGCGTTTCTCGTCAATGAGATTCAACTGATCCAGTCTGTCTTGAACCCACTTAGCTTCCTCAAGTTCAGCTTCCATCAACACCCTTAAAGAAGGTATTTCTACTTCGACGGGGAGTACAGCGTCCATTCCATACACTAATGAGAAAGGTGTTGCCCCTGTCGAAGTTCGTACTGATGTCCTGTATCCATGCAAAGCAAACGGTAACATCTCATGCCAATCTTTGTAAGTCACGACCATCTTTTGCAGGATTTTCTTGATATTCTTATTCGCAGCTTCAACGGCCCCATTCATCTTAGGACGGTACGGAGAAGAATTGTGATGCGTGATCTTGAAACTGCCACACAACTCCTTCATAGTCTTGTTATTCAGATTAGTGCCATTGTCAGTTATTATCCGACTTGGAATTCCATAACGGCAGATAATTTCTTTCCTGATGAAGCGGGCAACCACTTGCTTAGTCACATTGGTGTAGGAAACAACCTCTACCCACTTGGTAAAATAATCAATAGCAACAAGGATAAAACGATGACCATTAGAAGCCTTCGGCTCGATTGCCCCAATCATGTCAATGCCCCACATTGAGAACGACCATGGTGAAGACAAAACATTCAACGGTGATGGAGGCACGTGCATTTTATCAGCGTAAATTTGGCACTTATGGCATTTCCTGGCGTATTGGATGCAGTCAGATTCCATAGTTAACCAATAATATCCAGCCCTTAACATTTTCTTAGACATAGCATAACCATTGGCATGAGTTCCGAAGGTCCCCTCGTGAATTTCTTGCAGTAACATGTCCGCTTCCCGTTTATCAACACATCTGAGCAAAACCATGTCGTAATTTCTTTTGTATAACACACCATTACTGATAAAGAATTTAGAAGCCAGTCTTCTCAACATTTTCTTGTCCAGACCGGTAGCACCATCGGGATACTCTTGCTTGACTAGATAGTTCTTGATGTCATGAAACCAAGGCTTTTCATCCACCTCATCCTCTTCGACCATTTGACAATAAGCAGGCTCAATTTTGCGTTCAATATGAATAAGAGGTGCTTCATTAACGAATTTAACTTTCCACATGGATGCTAACATAGCTAAAGCATCAGCAACGTGATTCTCAGATCTAGGAACATGCTCGAACTTTATCTCGTCGAAATACTTAATCAGCTCGACAATATAGTCTTTGTAAGGGATTAACTTCTCATTCTTCGTTTCTCATTTGCCTTGTACCTGGTAAATAACCAAGGCTGAGTCACCACTTACTTTGAGAAGTTTGATTCGGAGATGAATTGCTGCTTCGAGGCCAAGAATACATGATTCATACTCTGCGATGTTATTAGTACACTCAAAGTCTAACCTTGCTGTAAACGGAGTGAACCCACCTTTTGGGTTCATCAAAACGGCGCCTATACCATGCCCATTGAAATTCGAGGAACCATCAAACATCATCCTCCACCAAAGACCTGGTTCTGGACCTTCGCTCGGATCTGGCTCTTCACAATCTCTCTTAATCAACAAAATATCCTCATCAGGAAAATCAAACTTAAGAGGTTCATAATCTTCAACTGGCTGATCTGCAAGATAATCCGATAAGATACTACCTTTAATTGCCTTCTGGGGTACGTACTGGATGTCGTATTCGGATAACAACATGTGCCAACGGGCTAGCCTCCCAGTTTGAGCAGGTTTTTCAAGAATATACTTGATCGGATCCATTTTAGAAATCAACAATGTGGTATGACAGATCATATATTGCCGAAGGCGCCTAGCGGCCCATGCCAACGCACAACAAGTTTTCTCCAATAGTGAATATCTGTTTTCACAGTCGGTAAACTTCTTGCTCAGATAATAAATCGCATGTTCCTTTCTTCCAGTCTCATCATGTTGCCCAAGCACACAACCCATAGACTTCTCAAGAACAGTAAGGTACATAAACAACGGTCTTCCGGGTACGGGAGGAATCAGAATAGGGGGGTCTTGCAAATAATTCTTAATTTTCTCAAACGCTTTTTGGCAATCAGGATTCCACTCAACCGTCTTCCCCTTACAAAGAAATTTGAATATCGGCTCACAAGTAGCGGTCATGTTAGAGATAAACCTGGAAATATAATTCAAACGCCCCAGAAAACCTCTAACTTGTGTCTCGGTTTGCGGAGCTGGCATATCTTGAATGGCTTGGACTTTGTCAGGATCTACCTCAATCCCTCGTTGACTAACAATAAAACCAAGCAATTTTCCGGATCTGACACCGAAGGTACATTTAGCAGGATTCAACTTCAACTGGTACTTCCTGAGTCGTTCAAACAACTTCACCAAATGGTCTAGATGTTCCTCTTCACTCTGAGATTTGGCTATCATATCGTCCACATACACCTCGATCTCTTTGTGCATCATATCATGGAAAAGAGTTGTCATATCGCGTTGGTAAGTTGCCCCTGCGTTCTTCAAACCGAAGGGCATGACTTTGTAGCAAAAGGTCCCCTAAGGAGTAATGAAAGTAGTCTTCTCTCGATCATCGGGATCCATTTTGATCTGATTATAGCCAGAGAAACCATCCATAAATGAGAACAACGCAAAACTGGCTGTATTGTCTACAAGTGTATCAATATGTGGCAGAGGGAAGTCATCTTTCGGACTTGCTTTGTTCAGATCCCTATAATCCACACACATCCTAACTTTACCATCTTTCTTGGGCACTGGCACAATATTGGCAACCCAATCTGGATATTTTGCAACTGCCAAGAAACCTGCATCCAACTGTTTTTTAACCTCATCTCGAATTTTCAAAGCCATGTCGGGTCTCGTTCTTCGAAGCTTTTGTTTGATAGGTGGACAATTTGGCTTAAGTGGCAACTTGTGAACAACAATATATGTGTCTAGACCAGACATATCTTGATACGACCACGCAAACACATCAATGTATTCTTTTAATAACTCAATCAACCTCTGTTTAACCTCTGTCCCAAGCATTGCACCAATCTTGACCTCTTTCTTGTCTTTATCTGTACCAAGATTAATTAAGTCCACCTGCTCTTTATGCGGCTGGAGCTCTGTGTACTCGTACTCAATCAGTTCTGTCAGTTCAGTGGGTACTTCAAAATCTTCTTCACCCTCGTCTTCAGCTTGATAGATGGGTGCATCCCAGTCAGGAGTGTCAATAAAGTCATTGGATCCAACAAGGTTTGCGATGTCTCTGCATGATGGAAGGCTTACTTTATTAAATGTTCGAAGATATGCAAGATAAGAAATAAAATGCTATTTTTGTCGTTTTATTTTTTTGAAAAAGATTGCCAACTTCATTTTTTAAAGGTGAAAAAGAAAAACGCAAATGAACCAAAATGGAATTGAACGAAATGCATTTATTAATATCCTTTTAAAAGTGAAAGGTGGCCCAACAAAAAACGTTCCTATAGCCTTGGGCAGAGCTACGGATTTTTTTTTTTTACTTGAAAACATAAGTGAAAATGTTAAAAATTACTTTGACAATGGAAAAATAACAGGGATCTCTACGGCCTCCCAGTTGTTCAAAGCTGCATCACCCTTAAACACCAGGTTGCTCAGATCTTCATCTTCCTCACAGTCGCTGACGGCATTGACTTGGAAACCTCCGCTGACAAATACCTCTTGGATAACCTTCGGACGCCCTTCGACAGTTGTGGCAGCTCCATTCTGAGTTGGTTTGTAACCCAACCCAAAGCGATCAGCCTTAGTCTTGACATCAATTACCTCTCCCCAACCTTCCGGGATGCCCCTGTCAATTGTTGATTTGGTACTCTTCAAAGATGCAAAAGATGGATTACCCTGGCCCACTGTCTCTTCGACTTCTAATAGAACAGCGTTGGCGATCTCGAGTGCCTGAAAGGAGATTTCCAAAGCATTCTCATCGGCCTCGATGTAACGGAAAGAAGACAGGTTACTGACCATCAAATCCTCCTCACCGTGTATAATAACTAACTTTTCATCGATCACGAACTTCATCTTTTGATGTAACGTTGAGGTTACTGCCCCAGCGGCATGGAACCACGGCCTTCCAAGTAAACAGCTGTAATTGGGATTAATGTCCATGACTTGAAACGTGATTGTTGCGGTGAAAATTTGATATCAAGCTATTAATTAACTTGAACCGTATTTCTTTTTACAACCGGTCTTTAATTTATCCAAAGGATAGGTCTAAAGAAATAAAGAACCTTTTGCGCGATGTGACAACAACGCTTTAAGAGATTCGGGGATTCGGGGGTTGGTTATATCTAGGGAAGGTATTAGCACCCTAAATATCTGTAGTACTCTACAGGAACCTTTTGTTTAATTACTTGCTAAGTTTGTGAATTGTGCACTATGGTTTAAGGATTGGGAATTGAGATAAAATAAATAAAAAGGCCTAAGTGGTTTTCTAAGTTTGCTCGCAAAGGCATCGCACCTTCTGCCTACGTATCCTGACTAGGATAGAATCAGAGCAATCGTAGTTCACCTCACAAGGGGAAAAAACACTTGATGATGATCAAGGTTCAAAAGGGGGGAGCAAACATGACAATGTTTGTGTGGAGTTTGACAAAAATCCCTAGTCTAAATTAAAAGGGGAAGTAAGAAATCATAACGATGATTCTTACACAGAGTTGACGAACTCTTTCCTAGGGTTCTAGTTGAAGAACACTCCTAGTATGGGTGGGTTTCTTAGACTTCAAGCAAAGTCTAGAGGTTTCTTAATCTAGGGTTAAGGTGACTTAACAAAGTCAAAAGGGTTTGAGATTTTGGTTCAAGACATTGACAGTCAAATGGACAGACCTTCCTTTGGAGGGACAGATAATGGGCAACTGGATGAAAGCTAACAAGCTTCAACACTTGGGGATAAAAATAAAAACAACATACAAAATCATTCATGGTAACAACCAATGAAAAAGATTAAAGATGAAAAAGCAATGATAACAATCAAAGCAGCTGATTCAGTATGAGAACCGTGACGACAGTTCGCACCTGGAGTATAGTTAACAAACAGAAAAATGAGGGAGTTATGATTTTTTGAAGTTTCATGTGAAAAATGAGAAAAAGTGGCAACAAGGGTTATCACCAAGGATCGAACCCATGCCAAGTACAATACGCGCGCAAGTTTCAACCGCTGGGGTGGCCATACATCCGTTAATTAAAGCGAAACAATAAATATATGATGTATGTCTTGATTTATGGCTGGGTAAAACATGGTTTCTATGGATTTGCAAAATGTCCATAACTTCTTCAATTTTTTGAGTTTTTGGACAAACCTTATATGCTTTTGGGGTAGAAAATCATGAGGATTAAGATGGTGGTGTTGGTTTTTGGAAATTGTTTTTCTACTGGAAAACCCGATAGGGTTCTTGTTTATGTTCAAGAATTGCAAAATGACATGAACCAACTTGTACAACCATATTAAATCCACACAAAGCATATAGACATGATTGCTAGGTGATGTTTAAACAAACAAAAGCACTCTCATGGCCAGAATCAAACAGTTATGAACAATCACACTTAAATTGCAAATGAATAAAGATAAGTAATGCATGACAGTAGGGATCTCATGTTTAAAGTGACCATTGACCATAGCAACCTTCAAAACACTTTTAGTACATGATATTGAGTGTGTTTGTGTGAAAAAAAACAAATTGGAACAAGTGTGTGGAAGTGTGGCATTCAAAGTGTATCTTATGTGTATTATGTACATGTGATGGTACAAGTTAGTGCTCATGAAGTTTTCAGTAGTTTGGTTCATTAAAACATGTCACACATGATTATATCAAACTGCTGTAACACAAAGATTGCCAGGAAAATCATCCATTTAAAATTTGGTATGTGATGTGCAAGCATGTGAAAGCAAAAAGCATCTTGGGAGTGGATTTGTGGTGCAGTGTATTTCTAAATCAAACAAGTGTTCCAACATGTTGTATTTGAATAATATGAGATGTATGTGGAGTGCTTTTAGTGAAAAAGAAACTGGTGTAAAAAGTGACAAGCGTGTGGAAGTGTATATGACCATTTTGAAAAAAGGCAACTTTAACACATAACTTCCACCAGTGGAAGTTAAGTACAAAATGTGACATTTTTGAAAAAAGCCTAAAATAACACTAACCTCCACCAGTGGAAGTTAAGTGCAAAAAGTGACATTTTTGGAAAAAAGCCTAAAATAACACTAACCTCCACCAGTGGAAGTTAAGTGCAAAAAGTGACATTTTTCATTTTGAAAGTGATTTTTCATGACAGTGAGTTTTTCAAAGAAATGATCATACATACATGTTATAATTGACCAATATGAGGTGTACCAATCATCATTATGGACAAACTAACATTATCATGACAATTAGCAAGGTAATTACAAATTTGGAGCAAAAGTGTTCTTTCCAAGGGTGAAATCTTGACAGTTTTATTCTAGGTCATTTCTCTTTAATTTGCCATGTCCTACACCTCAAATGTATCATATGAAATGAGTTTATAAGTTCAAACATCAATGAAATTGGCAGTTTGTGAAAATTGGGTGTGGTTTGCAAAAACACATGTAAAACTTGCATTTTGAAAGTGAGAATTTAAAGTGTTTGTTCTAACACCTAAGTGACTGCTTGAACACTTTTAAAATGATATATATGAGGTGTCTAGACAAGTGATTTAAGTGAAATTGCTCTAGAACCAGATCTGTCATGTTGAGGCAAAAATAATGCTTGAAAACACATACTTGAGATGCAAAGTCCACATGTTTTTGTTATAACCTTCAAACCAAACTTTAGGCATATCTAAGATGAGGTATATGAAATGTTTCCACATGTGAATAGGTTTGACACATACCACAAACCAGAACTGGTATTTTGGTGTTTGAAAATATGTAAAAAATGCATTTAACAAGCAAGCTACATACAACACATATATTCAGGGCAGCATATCAACTCCCACACATCCCATGGTCCATATAGAAATGACTCAAAAGCATAGGCAAGTCAACAAGCATCAGATTGTGGATCCAACATAACAAATGCATATTCTTGATCAAAACAAATCTTGGAATGGGAAAGACTTGTGCTAGCAACAACAAAGCACTCAATCAAGCATACATTCTTCAAATGTCATGTCAAAACTGTGGGCAATCAAAAACTTGAGCCCCTCTCACAACAAGTAATTTTAGTATGTGAACACAGGCCTAAACACCCTTGTACAATAGCAGCCATGACAGGACTTGTGATCCAAGCAAAGATATTAGGAGAATGAAGAGATAAACATACCTTTTATGCAGCAACAGGTATGTACAATAACTTGTAATCAAACAAACCAAGCATACATTCACTTTCAAAGGTATTTGTAAAACTCATGACAGTATGTGCACATGACAAGCAATAATGAGCAAGAAGGAATGATAAGGGGTGGGATGAGTTTAGACAATACATACCTATGATAATAAATCTGAGCAAGCAAAAAAAATACTCCTAGAAACCCAGAGATTTATGCTTCACTTCTTTGCTTTTGAACCTTACTTCAAGCTTAAGTAAACAACCACTTATGATGCCAAAATGAGAATTATGAGTTTCCAATGGTTACTAAGGCTCTTGAAAGTTGAGATATATTGTTTGTGAGGTGTCTAAGTGATCACAACCTCAAGGAAAGGTTTGGAACTAAGTTTGGTGTTTTTTGTAGCTTTTGGTCAAAGTAAGCCAAGTATGATGTTGACTTTTTGATTTCTTGAGATTTTTGGTGGTTTGATGGATTGTACACCTTCTATATGTTATTTAGAAGGTGTATGGATGATGGTTTGGGTGCTGGAATAGGTGGAACTTGAAGTGGTAGTGAAATTGCAAAATGCAGGATTTTTGCCTAGCTTGGAACTTTGGTGAATTTTGCAAATTGCAAGCAAGAGAGATATGTGGTAAGGGAGCTTGATTTCTCAGGTTCTCAGAATGATGTTGTTGTCTTGAATGAGGGGTGTGAGGTCCCTTTTTATAGCAAAAAAGCAAGGAGGTGCTTGCTTGAGAACTTTGCTTAAACATGAAGTTATCTTTGATATTTTTCACCCACCATCCAACTTGCCTTGCTTTTCTGACCTTTGGCTGTTCTTTTCACTCAAGGGGCAAGTTACATTGATATTTTTACTGTCAAAATGCAGGCTAGAGGCTTGATAGAGTGGCTGGAGTAGATTTACTTTACACCTCATGCTTGGAAAAGTCAAAAATGGCAACTTTGGCAATGAACTTCACAACTTTAATTCCATGCTAATTCTATGCAATCTTTCTGTTCTAACATGCTTGAGATGTTCAATATATCAGGTAACATGAGTTTGGCAAGTTAAAATTGGCCCACTTGGGTGGGAGAGGTGCTTTTGCAAAATTGGCCAATGTGGGACTAAAGTGACAAAACACCAACTTTGAACACATGTATCTCTCAGCTCATAAATCACCTTGAGATGTACTTGTACTTTTTAGAAAGCCCTCACATAGTACTAAAACTTTCATTTTGGCCAGAAGTCTTGATTCTATTTGAAACTAGGTGAAAAATCCTCTTGAAGTTGGCTGATTTTAGCTTTTAAAGTGAAAATAACTTAGAAATTTTCTAAGTTATTTTCCCTTCTAGGAATGTTTTTGCTTCTATCTCAAAAAGTATGCATTTTCTGGTTGTGGACTAGTATGGGACTTTTGTAGGACTTGCCAAGAGCTTTCAAATGAGACTAGAACCAACTCAATTGGATGTGTGGTTAAGGAGTTATGGTTTAGCCCTTTTCAAAACCCTAATTTCCCGATTTCTCGATTACTCTCTCATCCTTGATCCAATGATCATGAAAATTGATATGCAAGTACATTATGACATAAGGAACAACTTTGATTCACAACTTGGGTTCCAATTCTCAAAATTTGAGGAGTTGACTTATCGGTCAACCGTACGATCGATCGGTGCCGATTGAGCCATCTGTTGATATTCTGGACATCCTGAGACTTTGATACTTCTTGAATAGTCTTTAATAGTCTATATGAACTTCATGGACCTCAATACCACCATTAAAACATCTTCCAACATCAAAGTCAAACCACAGTTGACTTTTCACTAGTTAAAAACCCTAATCGGGGCCTCCTGACTGCACTGTTCTTGATTCTGAAATGATTTCTTCAAATTGACTTCTCTTTTGACTTTGATATTATCTTTGATTTCATTCAATGATTGAATTGGCCCAAATCATTGGTTGATCATTGTCGCTTGCGCGAAAATAAGGTGCCGGCATGACAGAAGAGTCGCCACCTTTCGTTATTTATCCCTCAGAGCGGGAAAGGAAACGATCGGAAAAACCTGACGAATAAGGGTAAGACAAGGTCATCGCAACCATTGTCTGGGTTCGGGAGTCGGTTACGCAAGGGGAAGGTATTAGCACCCCTCACGTCCGTCGTACTCGACGGGATCCTCGCTTGCTTGTTTACTTGGACGGGTTGGTTATAATCTATCTACCTATCAAGGCTGGCTGAAAAAGAAAAAGAAAAATGACTCGGCAAAGCGTCGCGCTTTATGCCTACGCATTCCCGTCTGGAACGAGAAATCAGAGTCAACGTAGTTCGGCTAACTACGGGTGAAGGTGGGGAAGGTTGCTCGCTAGGACGTCGCATCCTATGCCTACGTACTTCCATACAGCATGAAAGATCAGAGCAAACGTAGTTCGGGACTACAGGAAGAATGGCTCAACTAGGAGGGAGACTATCAAGTCCTACTGTTATCATGCCATGGATTCATCCTATGGTTGAGGTTTGAACAGGGAACTCCTAGATGTTGTCATGCATAGGTTTCAACCTAAAAGTCTATCATCAAATCCTTATCAAAGGGAATGAGAGTCCTAAGGGATCATGTCAATGATACACAAAAACAGACAAAAACATCAGCTTTAACAAAAAATGCATGCAATGCAAGTGAGGGAGGAAATGTGTGTGGGGCTTCAGCCTCCACAAGCTCATCTCGACCTCAAGCCAGTCATGAAATAACAGTAATCATACTGAAAATAAACAACATGCTATCAAGCAATGAACCAGATAAAAGAAATGAAGTGCCATCAGGTAAGCAAACACACATGCTTGAGAAAGAAAGAATCTACTCTCTAATCCTAACCCTAATCACAGAATCTGAATCAAATCTAAGCAAAGCCCTAAAGCAAAATCCTGAACAAGAGAAATCAATCCCAGTCTTCAAGCTTCAGAACAAGCTTACCAAAGAAAGGGAGCTAAGCAAGCAGACCCATAGTGTCTTCCTCAGGAAAGCACTAGGAGGTGTATACTCAGGAGTCATACCCTATGTGGCTCAACCACTGTGATCAGTTTACGTTCCTCCTCAGGAGAAACTAAACTCACAAGCAGGCTCCAACATCACTGGATATTTAGGAAATCCTATCTGAACTAGTGGAACTAAATGAATAGACTCATAGGACCTTCCTCAGGAAAGTACTAGGAGGCTTTCACTTAGGAGTTGTATCCCATGTGGCTCAACAACATGTGATTAGTTTACATTCCTCCTCAGGAGAAATTAAACTCACAAGTTGGCTCCAACATCATTGGACACTTGAGAAATCCTAGACAAACTAGTGGAACTAAGTGAATAGACCCACAGGACCTTCCTCAGGAAAGTACTAGGAGGCTTCCACTTAGGAGTTGTATCCCATGTGGCTCAACAACAGGTGATCAGTTTACATTCCTCCTCAGGAGAAATTAAACTCACAAGTTGGCTCCAACATCATTGGATACTTAAGAAAGAAGTGAGAAGAAAGAATGAAAGTCATTCATAGTGCCTTCCTCAGGAAAGTACCATGAACTTCCTTCAAACTTCAGGATCTCAAACCTCACAGACAGGGAACAAGCCAAGCTCTGGGTCTCTGAATCTTGATCTACAATCTTCTCTTCATGATGCTCTCCATCAAGGTTTTCAAGGCAACACAAGCCCCTCAACAAATTCCCCACAAAGAACCCCAAAGATGAACAGATAACCACAGGGGAGACAAAATCAACAGGCAACTTCAGAAAATACCTAAAAATACTAAACTAATGGGGAAAAACCTAACAATTATTCACAAGGGTCCTCAACACCTACTCATAACATCTACATAGGCCTCTACCTAAAAATCAAGACAAAACTCAATCAAAGAAAGGAATTCATCACCTAAACACAATCTAAACCCTAATTAGGATACCCTACATCTACCCTAATTAAACTAATCAAAATTTAATTCTAAAATTCTAGAAAAAATCCTATGGGGAACTATGATTCATCATCTAATTGCACAAAAAAGAATGGATTAAAAACCCTAAGGGAAGGTCCTAAAACAATTCCTACAAAATCAAATACCAAATTAAGACTATTTAAAAGCTATTTATTTGGAAAATCTATTAAAAATATTAAACTAAAAAATAAAGTCCCACTTTTATTTTTAATATTTTCTACACATTTTCATCTAATCATAGAAAAAAGAAGAAGTCAAAAATCATTTTTTATCATTTATTTATGAATTAATCAAAACAGAAAAAATAAAAGAAGAAAATAAAAGAATTAAAACAATTAAAGGGAGGGGGGGTATGAACAGCAATAGGCGCTAGTTAAATCAATTGGGCCAGATAAGAAGGGGGGTGGGGATAGCGAATAAGGCCCAGAACGCTGGCCTAAATGAAACGCCGCGTTTCATTATTTTGAATTTTCCCTCCATTCTCTCAGACTGAACCGTGGCCGTTGGATCAGATTAATGAGTCAAACTCAGAGACTGATCTAAGGGACCTCCTTCATCGTCCCAAACGCAAACTAGGGTTTTCAGAACCCTCCTCCCATGCACTCAAATTCAACTGGCTCGTTCTCTCTGCTCAGGCCATGGTTTAACAAGATTCCAAAACAAAAAATGCTCTACTAAATGCCTAGAACACAGCCATGCGTGTAGTTTCTCTTAATTCCTCTTGAATAATCCAAACAGAAGACTTAAACATCTTGGTACAACCATGTTCATCTGATATCAATCTTAGTAAAGCTTCAATCTAATGGCATGACCTTGCTCCTTACACTACCCTTATCATTCTTATCTATAGCATATTAACTAACACTCAAAATCCAGCTAGTTCTTGAAAATTAAAGATTCCTACACCTGTTATGAAACTCAATGAATCGTGCCCTACTTCTCAGGATCTAACCATCTACCCTAATACATTCATTCTATACCTATAAAGCTAAAAGAAAGCCATTAAATTAAGAGGTATATGGGAAAAAGAGAACCTGTCAAAGGGATGATGGTAGGTACTCGTGGAGATGCTTGCAGGCCTTGGAATTGGTTCAAGATGCTCCTTGGATGATGAGAAACTCTCTGTTTGCACTTGTGATGGTGGAGATGGCTTGTAGTGGAAGAAAACTCAGGTTGCTTGATTGTGAAGGTAGCTCTTCAATGGCAATGTATCTCTCTCTTTCTCCTCTGACTTGACTCTCTATCACCAACCTTGATCACTCTCTGATGCACTCTCTTTATAATGATGGTTAGATGCTTCTAGATTCATCTAGAATGTGGTGGAAGCTTCTTGAAATTCTCATGTGATGACAAGTTGGTTATCTCATATCTCATATGTTATGCCTTGCAATTTAGTCTTAAAATATCCTTACATGAGTTATTGAGAAGGGATGAGTGAAAAACAAGTTCATCTTTGGCTTGTGTAGGGTTTTTCAACATTGCCTTCTTTTTCAAGTAATAACTTTTCAAAGCATCACCCATTTTAAAGCTCCAATTCAAAATTCTAGCTAAACCAATGTTCTAAAAATGGTTTTTCCAATCAAAATGATATATTGGATGACCTATTTTGGATTTGTGGATCTTCCAAATCACTTTTCAATTTCAACTTTTCAAGTTTATAAGCCATTTTTAGTTCATTTTGGACCAATCATGTAATCCCATGATATGAGCTTTTCCAACAATTTGTGACCTTCTTTCTAGACTTAAAATCACATTTTGAGCAACTTTCATGTTTTGAGTTTTTCCATTTGAGGCTTGGAAATAGGAGTTTTAGGCATTGGATAAAATGACCTATAACTGACAAATGACCAAAATACCCCTGCCTTGTTCAAACCATAAGTTGAGTTCCACAAATACAATCAAGGACTTCTACCACTCAAATTAAAGCTAAGAAGATGCCCTTCAACATTCATGTTGACCAAGAAATCATAGGAATCCTCCTACTAGGGCAAAAGTTGCCTGCAAGTTGGGTGACTTTCAAGGACCCAGATTCACACACCTCTGCTGACCTGTAATTTGTCAAAACCATAACTTGAGCTCTGTAACTCCTATCAAGGACTTCCACCACTCAAATTAAAGCTAAGAACAAGCTCTACAACATTCATGTTGTGGGGAAGATGAGATATCAATCACATCTAGAGCTAAAACTGCCTGGAATATAGGGATCAAACTAGGGTTTTTTCACTAACAATCCTCAGAAACCCTAACTCAAAACTGCCCAAACTCTTCAATCATGATGAGTTGGTCTAGGAATCATCCTTATAACACCTCTATACATCATTCCATGATCTCATGGCCCTTGGATTAGGTCTCAACCCTCTCCAAATCTTCAGCTGATCTAGGGTTGACCCAGTCAAAAACCCTAATTCATCATTCATGGTTGAATCTTCTGAACTCTTGCATAATGACCTCTCTGGGCTTCATGATGGCTTTCAAGACATCTCATAGGCTTTCTCAAAACATCAAGTTTATTCTCAAAGTCTCAGAATCATCTGAGGGGCACCCACAACTCTCAAGCTATGAAGCACACAACCCTGGTTTCAATCCACTTCCTCTGAGGATCTCTTGAACTTTCTGATGAAGGTATCCACTTTCCAAACACTCAATGAATAAATAATTGTTGGTCAAATTTTGGGGTGCAACAGCTGCCCCTATTCAAACGGCTTGAACCTGACTGGGTGAGAAGCGAACGGCTCTCAACCAATCAAGGTACGAGACGGTTGAATATCGGTAAACCCGAAAATTTGCCAACTGCACGAGCACACGGTACTCTGCGGGGAACAAATCTTCGAATATTGCAATGCTAGCTGCACGACCGCTAGCTGGAGAGATACTGATTTGACACCGCCGTCAGTTATCCACGTTAACTTCCTCTGACATTGCCTTCAGACAACCACGACACCCAGCATCAACGCTGGAAGACTAAACCTGATATCGCCGTCGAACAATCAAAATACTCCGCATCGCCGCTGGAGAACTACAACACTGAACAACTCTGCCCCTGGGGTTCACCCCTGGTAACTGGAACAAAAGGTACACTTGCGCATTTGGAGCTACTCTGCTGGGGATGAGAGACTCAACCAAGCACACTCTGATCGGGGGTTCACCCTCAGAACCATAACGAACATCCAAATACTACTGCATACTGAGCCCACCGTAGAACTTCAACATCAAAGATATATGAAACCCTGGCCCCTGGCCACTTCCAACTTCAGCCAGAAAAGATCTTCAAGTATTTCTGAAGATAGATGGAACCCTGGCCCCTGGCCATTCCCAGCTTCAGCTAGAAAAAACATCCTTGACCCTCAAGGATGTAAACTTTGCCTGTCGGCAACTCTGCAAGAGGTATCTTCGACTTCAGTCTAAAGCACTGGTCCTTGACCTTCAAGGATACATGGATATGCCTTCAGGCAATTCCGCCTCTGCTATAGAGCATCCGAGACTTCAGTCAGGGATATACTTCGGCCTTCAGTCCGAAAAATGACTCCTAGGTCATCCATGACCTTGGGGATAACCTTGCCCTCAGGCACCTTCGCTTCAGCTTAGGAAAATTGTGACTTCAGTCAGAGAAATGGTATCCTGAGCCATTCATGATTCTACGGGGATTCAAACACTTTGCCTTCAGGCAACACTCCGCTTCAGCTGGAGAGACATTTTCGACTTCAGTCAGAAGAAACACTATTCACTTGATCGCAATCAATCATCTCCTCAGGACAACTGACTTGGTCTTCAGACTCACACAAATCACTCTGTTGTA
Organism: Lathyrus sativus; assembly: GCA_963859935.3. Lineage (NCBI taxonomy): Eukaryota > Viridiplantae > Streptophyta > Magnoliopsida > Fabales > Fabaceae > Lathyrus > Lathyrus sativus. Next base: position 505,404,916 of record OZ012740.1, on the reverse strand, counting down.
TCTACAACCCTGGAACCTTGTCTTTAGCCCCCCGTTGATTCTTCAACACGGAAATCTGGACTCACCGGAACCTTCTGATATCGCCATCGGGCGCTTACGAAATCCATCTTCAGATTAGACATCGTTGTTGGAGCAGACATATCATGCTGCTCAGGACTTCAAGAATCATCTTGACCAAACAGATCCGTCAGGCGTCTTCAAGAATCGTCCTGAACTGATAACCTTCTCGGAGCAAACCTTCTGGTTGGGTCTTCCAGGAATCTTCCTGGGCAACTCCTGCTGGAGACGCTATTGGGGAGCTCAAGTATCATACTAGGCGAACCTCTCGGGAAGCTGCACTGAGGTCTTAAGAAACATCTTAAGCAAATGGCCCTGCTGAGGGATTTGAGAATCATCTCGAACCGAAGACTTCGCTGGGGGTCTCAAAAATCATCTTGAGCGAGCGACCTGTGGGGATCACACCGGGGTCTTTAAGAATCATCTCGCAAGTGGTCTTGCTGGGGAGAACATCAAGAATCGTCCTGAGCAACCGGTCTTTCGGTAGTACATTTGTACAACAAGGATGATGATGACCTAGATCATGCTTATGATGCGTATGCTTCTGCGCTACGCCCCACACGGTGGGAATGATATGCGTTTATGCTAAATGCCATGAAATCATGCACAATGCTATGCAACGTTAAATGCTATGCAGTGTTAGATGCTATGCAGTCATGCACAATGATGCGATCCCGTCAGCAAAATAAATGCCGACGGGGGGAAATCCTCCTGTCAAGGAGAAAGAACCGCTCAGATAGAGGAATCATCCCGCTGAGGAGAACGTGAACACGCCAATATCAATCAGGCTCTGTCTGGGGAACTGATCTTCCGCGAACTGCTGCAGGGGAACAACTTCAGCTGACTGCTGCAGGGGATGAAGCTCTACGAGAACTCGGATCTGCTGATATCAATCGCGAGAATGAACTGCGCGGCCGTCTCGGCTACCCTTCTGGGGATAACAACTCTGTGGGGAACCAACTTCAGCTGCTCAACACTCCACTGGGGAAAAATCAATCATGATCTGATCAACTTCCAAGGATTCGGATCTCTTGGACATCTGCAAACTCGGCTCGAGGGAGGAGAAATCGTTCTGCTTCGATGGAGAGAGTGCGATTCTGGGGAAACACAGCATTAGCTCCCCCACGCTCTGCTGGGGAAAATCGATCATGATCCAATCAATGTCCAAGGATTCTGCTTTTCTGCGGACTCAACCGGGGAGGGAAATCATTCTACTTCATTGGAGAGTGCGACTCTGATGGGGAATTCGATTCCACTGGGGAAGAAAGAATCATCTGCCTTCGGGGGAGAGTACAACTCTGCAGGGGAATACAACATCAGCTGTTCCGTCACTCTACTGGGGAAGAGGGAATCATCAAACTTCAGGAGAGAGCCCGACTCTGGTGAGGAACCTTAATTCCACTGGAGACTTCAGTCTGGCACCATCAGTTACCGCATCCTTCGGCATACGAACAGCCTCCTGCGAAACCTGCACTTGTGACCCGGTGCTGGGGAAAGATCCTACTTCAGCGACCTTACTGGGGAAAACACGAGCCTCGGCACCCGAGCACTTCTCTGAAATCTGCACTTGTGACCCGGTGCGGGGGAGACACCTGCTTCGGCGACTTTATTGGGGAAAACACGAGCTTCGGTACCCGAACATTTCTCTGAAATCTGCACTTGTGACCCGGTGCGGGGGAGACACCTGCTTCGGCGACTTTATTGGGGAAAACACGAGCTTCGGTACCCGAACATTTCTATGAACTCTGCACTTGTGACCCGGTGCTGGGGGTAACATCATGCTTCAGTGCTTGACTCAGCTGATGAGGTGACATTCCTTCAGGATGCGTCTGCTTGGGGAAGAGAATCACCTCTACCTGGGGAAGACATATCAATGCTCGCCATCTTGCGTTCAGATTCTGCGGAGAAGAGACTACTGAACTCTGCTGGGGAAGGAGGACTCGTCCTGCTTCGGGGATACGCACGGCATATCTTCTGGCAAGTGCTACACCTGCAACAACACAAGCAAACAGACAAGATACCCTCCTCACAGGGGCCTATCCAGGTTATTATCTCGTGACAATATTCAGTTAATTAGTTGTTTCAACAATCAATGGGCTTAGGCCCGCGAGTTTATGTATGCGCATTTTATCAAAACACATCGGCGTTATCATTCGCAAACAAAACAGATAAATGCTAAACAGACAAGTAGAATTGCTGAATAATGTGCATTTTATTGATGATGAACCCCTGAATGGGCAAAAATGTTTTACAACAGAGGCAAGCTCCTGGAATGAGGAAGCCGCGCAAAAAGAAAACATAAATATACATCAGTATATACAAATGTCGGCAATCGAGGCGTAGACGAACACCATGAGTTGATCCCTCTAAGACCCACTCGACTTCGATACTTCTCCGATGCTTCAGCTTTGGAAGAGATTGATTCAGATAAACGGACCTCAGGTCTTCCGAACCACTAAACAATGAAAGTCCATTCGCGGAACGCAGTCATTTGCTTATTCAAATCCCTAACTTTTGCGTGAACCGCCCTTCACGGGTTTTCAGTTCACCGGGATACCCCTTTTTGCCGAAGCCGCCCAGTGTAGGTTTTCGACTCCGCGGGTGTACATTTTTTCAATATATCCCTAATTTTTTGCCCGAACCTTTTATTCTGTTTTTGGTTCGCCGGGATGCCCCTTTTTTGCCTGGACTCTTTCTTTTTTGTCCAGCGGGTCGCTTTCAAGCAAAGTATTTTTTAACTGCGTCCGCGTTCACCGGGGATGCAAAATCTTCACCATCCATCGTGGATAACAACAAAGCTCCTCCCGAGAAGACCTTGCTGACGACAAACGGCCCTTCGTAATTCGGAGTCCACTTGCCCCGGTGATCGGAGTGTGGCGGAAGAATCTTCTTCAGGACGAGATCACCCGTCTGAAAGCTTCGAGGACGCACCTTCTTATCATAAGCTTTCTTCATTCGGCTTTGGTACAGGCGACCAAATGCAATCGATGCTAGCCTCTTCTCGTCCATCAGGCTGAGCTGGTTCAGGCGATTCGTCACCCATTCTGCCTCATCAAGTTTCACATCAACCAAAACTCGCAAAGAGGGAATCTCCACTTCTAGCGGTAGGACAGCTTCCATACCGTACACCAAGGAGAAAGGAGTTGCCCCGGTCGACGTACGCACCGTCGTACGATAACCGTGCAAGGCAAACGGCAGCATCTCGTGCCAATCTTTATACGTCACAACCATCTTCTGAACAATCTTCTTGATGTTCTTATTGGCCGCTTCAACGGCGCCATTCATCTTCGGCCGATAAGGAGATGAGTTGTGGTGTTCAATCTTGAAGCTCTGGCACAGCTCCTTCATCATCTTATTATTCAAATTCGAACCATTATCAGTAATGATCCGCTCGGGAATTCCATAGCGACAGATGATGTCCCTCTTTATGAATTTAGCTACCACCTGCTTGGTCACATTAGCGTACGAGGCTGCCTCCACCCACTTGGTGAAGTAGTCGATAGCTACCAGAATGAAACGATGACCATTGGATGCAGTGGGCTCGATCTTGCCTATCATGTCGATGCCCCACATGGAGAACGGCCAAGGGGAGGACATGACATTCAATGGGCACGGCGGCACATGAACTTTATCGGCATAAATCTGGCATTTGTGACATTTCTTCGCGAATCTGAAGCAATCCGACTCCATAGTCAGCCAGTAATAGCCTGCTCTCAGGATCTTTCTCGTCATGGCATGCCCGCCGGCGTGCGTACCAAATGTGCCCTCATGGACTTCTTCCATGAGCATACTTGCCTCTTTCTCATCTACACATCTGAGTAGCACGAGATCGTGGTTTCTCTTATACAGCACTCCATCAGGATTGAGGTAAAAGTTTCCAGATAGCCTCCTCAGAGTCTTCTTATCCTGGGTTGACGCACCCGCAGGATACTCCTTAGTCATAAGGAAGGTCTGGATGTCGTGGAACCATGGCTTGCCGTCAGTGGCATCCTCGATTGCGAACACATATGCTGGTCTGTCAAGCCGCGAAAGAACAATGCTTGGAGCTTCATTCCAAATATTGACCTTATACATTGAAGCCAGGGTGGCTAAAGCATCAGCCATTTGATTTTCAGCCCGGGGTACATGATGAAGTTCTACTCGATCAAAGAACGGGAGCAGCCTCCTGGCGTAATTCATGTACGGCACTAGATTCGGTTGACGAGTTTCCCACTCCCCTTTGATCTGATTGATTACAAGCGCTGAGTCACCATATATGTCTAGATTCTTGATTCTCAAATCAATTGCCTCTTCTAGACCCATAATACATGCTTCGTACTCGGCTTCGTTGTTGGTAACTGAAAACGTCAGTCTTGCAGTAAACGGGATGTGGGATCCGTGAGGAGTCGTGATGATAGCCCCGATACCACTTCCATAGGAATTAACCGCTCCGTCGAATATCAACTTCCACTGAGACTTCCTATCTGGCCCCTCATCGGGCAATGGCTCATCGCAATCCTTCGCTTTGAGAAACATAATGTCCTCGTCAGGGAATTCGAACTTCATCGGCTGATAGTCTTCGATTGGCTGTTCGGCAAGGTAATCAGACAATACGCTTCCCTTGATGGCCTTCTGGGAGACGTACTGAATATCATATTCTGTTAACACCATTTGCCATCTGGCAATCCTGCCCGAAAGAGCCTGCTTCTCGAAGACGTACTTGATCGGATCCATCTTCGAAATTAGCATAGTGGTGTGATTGAGCATATATTGTCGTAGACGTTTGGCAGCCCAAGCTAATGCACAACACGTCTTCTCCAGCATCGAGTATCGAGATTCACACTCAGTGAACTTTTTACTCAAATAATAAATGGCATGCTCTTTTCTGCCCGTCTCGTCGTGCTGACCGAGAACACACCCCATACTATTCTCCAGAACTGTCAAGTACATGATTAATGGCCGTCCAGCCACTGGGGGTATCAAGATTGGAGGTTCTTGAAGATACTGCTTTATCTTATCGAATGCCTTCTGGCAATCCTCATTCCAAGTAATCGCCTGATTTTTCTTTAACAGCTTGAACATCGGTTCACAAGTGGCCGTGAGCTGAGAGATAAACCTTGCAATGTAGTTTATTCGGCCCAGGAAACCACGAACTTCTTTTTCTGTCTTCGGCGCTGGCATTTCTTGGATAGCTTTTATTTTCGCAGGATCAACTTCAATACCTCGTTCACTAACGATAAACCCCAATAACTTTCCGGACCGCACTCCGAAAGTGCACTTGTTAGGATTCAGCCTCAGCTTGAACTTCCTAAGCCTTTCAAACAGCTTCAGCAAATTGACCAGATGCTCTTCCTCCGTTTGGGACTTCGCAATCATGTCATCAACATAGACCTCGATCTCATGATGAATCATATCATGAAATAAAGTTACCATTGCTCGCTGGTAAGTGGCCCCTGCGTTCTTCAGACCGAAGGGCATTACCTTGTAGCAAAACGTGCCCCAGGGGGTAATAAACGTCGTTTTCTCCATGTCCTCCGGCGCCATCTTAATCTGATTGTAACCGGAGAAGCCATCCATGAACGAAAACACGGAAAACTGGGCTGTATTGTCGACCAACACATCGATATGAGGCAACGGGAAATCATCCTTAGGGCTCGCCCTATTCAAATCCCGATAATCGACGCACATGCGTACCTTACCGTCCTTCTTCGGTACAGGCACTATGTTGGCGACCCACGGAGGGTAGGTGGTAACGGCTAGAAATCCTGCGTCCAACTGCTTCTGGACTTCTTCTTTGATTTTTACAGCCATGTCTGGTCTCGTCCTCCTGAGCTTCTGCTTGACTGGAGGGCAATCTTCTCGCAACGGCAAGTGGTGAACCACGATATCTGTGTCAAGTCCGGGCATATCCTCATATGACCAAGCAAAGACGTCACTATACTCTCGAAGCATCTCGACCAGTCTATGCTTGACATCCTTCTGCAGCGCAGCCCCTACTCTGACATTCCTGATAAGCTCCTCAGAACCCAGATTTATGACCTCAATATCCTCCTCATGAGGCAGAATAACCTTTTCTTCTTGTCTCAACAAGCGGGCCAACTCTTCCGGAAGGTCGTCGTCTTCATCAATCTCATCCTCGGCTTGATAGATCGGGCAATCAAAGTCGTAGTGAGCCGTAGAGGGTCCAGAGTCGATGTCATCTGTTACGTGGATCCTGCAATAACAAGGGTTAAGTTTAAAGCAAGAATATGCAGGTTAGCACGAACCTCGTTGCCATTTTGCTGTTTTTCGAAACAAACATAAAGCATGAATAACAGAGAACACAATATTTGATTACGAAGAAAACGCCTTTTATTTATTAACAAAATGCATACACATAATCCAACAAGGCCCTGACAGTAAAACCACTATGCCCCGGGCAGGACATAGGGTTGTACAAAGATTGTAAAAAGCAAATCATTACTCTTCACTTGTCAGCTTGATAATCTCCTTGATGGTCCAGTTGTGGAGGCGCTCGCCTGGCTTGCTCGGTTGAATCCAGGCATCAAGATCACAATCACTGTCCCCGCTGTCCTCCGACGTAGCGTTGATACTCTCGAAGATTACTCCCCCCTTGGTGAACAAGATCGGCCCTTTCTCGCGAGACGAGCTACCAGACGAAGATGAAGCTTCAGCTTGCGGAGAATATCCCAATCCAAACTTATCCTGTTTGATTGGTATATCCAAGACATGCCCCCAGCCTGGGGTGGAACCGGCTTCGACAACGGCTCTAGCTTCCTTAAATGAGGAGAGGTTCAACTCTTGCTTCTCTGCAACAACGGGAGCTACCTCCTTCACCCTGACGGTTTCAAACGCTTGACAAAGAGTCTCATGGATCTCACCATCCATTTCGACATATTTAAAGGACGACAGGTGGCTTACCATGATGTCCTCCTCTCCACAGACTGTCACTATGCTGCCCCCAACAGCATATTTAAGCTTCTGATGCAGCGTGGACGTTACGGCACCAGCAGAATGGATCCACGGCCGACCTAAGAGGCAACTATAGGCGGGCATGATATCCATGATATAGAAAACCGCATTAAACGTCTCTGGTCCAACTTGAATTGGCAGGGTCAATTCTCCGAAGACGTGGCGCTTGGTTCCGTCAAAGGCCTTCACGACCAGATCACTGGGCGTGCACAGCAGTCCACGGGTATCCAACTTCATCAGTGCCTTCTTCGGAAGTACGTTAAGCGAGGAACCCGTATCTACTAGGACATGTGACATAATCGTGCCTCTGCACTCTATCGAGATGTGCAAGGCGCTGTTGTGATCTCTTCCCTTGGGAGTCAGCTCCAGATCTGTAAATCCCAGCCCATTCCCAGCGTTGACATGGGCCACTACTTCCTCGAGTTGATTCACTGATATCTCCTGCGGCACATATGCAGCATTCAATACCTTCAATAATGCGTTGCGGTGCGCTTCAGAACACAGCAACAGGTTAAGAATCGAGATCTTTGACGGAGTCTGGTGAAGATGATCTACAATCTTGTAGTCACTTTTCCTGATCAGTCGCATGAACTCTTCAGCATCTTTAACCAACAAGTCTTTCTCTGCCCCTGCAGGAACCTCCTCAACAGCTTTACCTTTACCCTTATCCGCAGCATCAGCTCGGACCACTTTCTCTGCCGCGACTTCTGCCGGTGCGAATACTCTTCCGCTCCTGGTGATACCACTGACTTCAGTAAGATTCTGCGCAGTCGATCCGGATGACTCAAGCTCTATCTTCTGACCGTTACAATACACTTCGGCGCCGTAATGCCATGGGACGGCATTAGTGCTCTCGAATGGGATTGGTCCGGCCCTGGTGATGGTGATAGTAGGTGGTCGGGGCGCAGAAATAGTGATAGGGTGGCGAGGAATGGTGATGGTAGCAACTTCGTCCGCCTGCTTCAGCACGACTTCCCCTGACGCATTCTCAACGCTTCGACTGAACTGCAAAATACCCTCGGTCATCAGACTTTGGATACCTTCGATCAACTGCTCACACCCATCAGGAAGTGTAGCACAAGCCATGCAAAACTCTCCACATCCGGGAAAGAAGCCTTTCTTTAGCAACTTAGCTTTAACAAAACTCAACGGCGTCTTCAGATCTTTGACATCAGTCAGCAAGTCTGAATTCCCTTCAGTGATAACAGCGTTTACTCCGCCCCCCCATGATGAGGCATGGGATTCTTGGTGACGTTGGGCACGCTGTCAGAAAAGTTGATAATCTTGGCGTCGACCAAGTCCTGGACTTTGTGCTTAAAAGCTTTACAGTTCTCAACCGTATGGCCAGGTGCCCCAGAATGAAATTCACAAGTAGCATTAGCATCATACCCGGGTGGTGGTGCCCCTGTCAAGGGAGCCAACGTCCTCTTTTGGACTAATTGGAGCTGAAGCAACGTCTGCAGAAGCTGTGCATATGACATAGGAGGAGTTTCCAGATGACGGTTTGCCAGGGGACCCCGATTCTGATATCTCTTATATCCCGGATTATTCTGTTGCTGGGGCTGCTGCTGCGGCTGCGGGGGAGCAGCTGGGATGTTTATGCTAGCAATCTGAGGCTGAGGGCCTTTGCCTTTTCTCCTAGCATTAGTGACAGCACTGGCATCTCCCTCTCGACGCTTGCCAGTATAGGGTTTCTTGCCAGCTCCTCCAGCTGAGGATGATTCGCCCTGAATTTTTCCGATCTTTATACCGTTTTCAACATGCTCGCCCAAAGTGATGAGGGCCGAGAATGTTCCAGACATGCCACTGATCAGCTTCTCATAATAGACTCCGGGAAGGGTAGCCACGAACATTTGTACCAACTCACGCTCAACCATCGGCGGTTGAACCCGAGCAGCCAATTCACGCCACCGCTGGGCGTACTCTTTGAAGCTTTCGTTGCTCCGCTGCGAGAGATTCTGAAGCTGAACTCGGTTGGGAGCCAAGTCGCTATTATATTGATAGTGGAGGACAAATGCTTCAGCGAGATCTTTCCACGTGCGCACAGCAGCGGGCTCCAAACCCATATACCATTCGAGCGATGGTCCAGAAAGACTATCCTGAAAGAAGTGCATCAGCAACTTCTCATCGTCAGAATAAGCGGACATCTTTCTGTAATAAGATCGGAGGTGAACACGGGGACAAGTAGTGCCCCTATACTTCTCAAAGATAGGCACCTTGAACTTGTGAGGTACTTTAAAGTCAGCAATCAACCCAAGTTTGGACATGTCAACGCCCAATGTGTTCTGATTTTCTATATCTCTCATTTTATCTTCCAGCGCCTTGAACCTGAGTCGAGCTTCAGCAGTCAATTCAGCCTCTGCGCCTCTCTGAGAGAAAATGTCATCCTGATGGTCCTCCAGCCACGGTTGAGGCACCACCATATTTCCTGCACCAACATTGCCGTTGATCGGCCCCACGTTAACATTGGCTCCCAAACCACCATTGACGGCGCCCGCCGCGTTAAGTCCGAGATTAGTCATAAGATTGCCGTTAGCACTACCGTTGCCCCCGGCAGCAGGAACAACGTTCTGTGGAGTATCCCCTTGAGGAGGAGTAGGCACGGCCCCGCCGTGAAGTATTCCATTACTATCAACCCTGGAGATGAGAGGTTGAACCAAAGTACGAAGCTGATCTTGCCCGTTCGCAACTACTTGCATCAGCTCCATAAAACGATCCATCCGTTCACGAAGCTCTTGAACATCTGACTGTACCTGGTCCATGATTCTCGTTTGATTGGCGCGAGTTGAGTAGCGGTGGATGAATCTTTGATCAATCCTGGAGATCGAAAGCAGCTCGGAACCTGAGTACCTGAAAAACCTGTCAAGATCAAGGGTTAGGAAAAGCAACAGAATGTATGTCATGCAAGAATGCTTCATGCAAATGCATGCGTGAGTCTGTGTGCTTGAGAGATTTTCCCCCGATCCTGGCACCTGCTGACAATAATAAGGAGAGGGATCCAGGCCCAATCATGGAGATAGTAACCTCACATAGCAATAGTCAGATTCGACACATCAAGGACCGAGAACTCGTACGTAACAGTCTTTCTGAGAACGGCTGCAGTAACACAATAAGAGACGAGAGATCTTGGATCGGGGAAACGGTACCTGTCACAGACACACGCTAATGGAATGATTATGCAAGCTAATGCAAAATGCAGGTATGCAACAATATATCCGGGTGGCTGCTGTGGAGATTCGATGTCAACAGTCGTTGATGAGAAGGAAACCCCGGTGTAAAACCACTGATCTGATCTGCTGTGAATAACCATCTGGTAGGATCGAGATCAAAATTCTGCTCTGACAAGAACGAAGGCCTGATAATAAAGACCCCAGATGCAAGATCAAGGAATATCTGTTGATGAAGTCTTCAGACCCCCAAATCAGAAATCTGCCCTCTCAAGAACAAATACACAGCTGCTGATGAGATCTTCAAACCCCACTCAAAATCTGCCCTATCAAGAACAAACAACAACTGCTGACGAGATCCTCAGACCCCACTCAAAAATCTGCTCCATCCAGAACAAACCACTGATGATAATACACTGATCAAAGCCTGCTCTATCAAGAACAGACGAACACCCGATGATAAAATCCTCTGATCAAACCCTTGCTCTATCAAGAACATCTCTGCAACTGAGAACCCAACATAACTGATTCACTGTCAAGAAAACCAGGTAGTCTGGAGGTCAAAGTTTCCTGCAATATCCCAACCCCGCTCACAGGTATGATGGACCTAATCCACGGACAAAGGTACGGCATCCTATGCGGTTGTCAGCGTCACAGACTTTCACGAGTGACAATACGATTCCCAGAAGGAGTGGCATCGTCAAGTCATGAAGAGGCCTCTCTTAGCTGACTTCCAAATGATCGGTCCCCAGAGTCGACAATCCTCACGTCTGGACTCCCCTCAGATCCTCAGGACCGGAAAGGAGCACCTCTGCAAGAATCTCGTCTGAGCGCAGATTTTCGTAGGGAACTGTGCCTGCTCAGCAGACAGGTTCGTCTACTACTTCTCCGCAACTATATCTAGGTGTGCACTCAAGCCCAGGTCCGGCTTTTCACTCACAGTAACATCCCTCTCCCACAGCAGCACAGATAATCATATCAAACTGGAAATAAAATGCGGGAAATAAGATGCGGGAGGTAAAGTGCGGGAAGTAAAAATGCGATAAATAAACGCAACCCAACAAGCAAACACACAAACGATAGGATTGACTCTCGTAGGGGATGGGAAACGGTCCCAGCATAAGGGATGGGAAAAGCCCCTAGATGCTATGTATTCCCCAGCAGAGTCGCCAGCTGTCGCTTGCGCGAAAATAAGGTGCCGGCATGACAGAAGAGTCGCCACCTTTCGTTATTTATCCCTCAGAGCGGGAAAGGAAACGATCGGAAAAACCTGACGAATAAGGGTAAGACAAGGTCATCGCAACCATTGTCTGGGTTCGGGAGTCGGTTACGCAAGGGGAAGGTATTAGCACCCCTCACGTCCGTCGTACTCGACGGGATCCTCGCTTGCTTGTTTACTTGGACGGGTTGGTTATAATCTATCTACCTATCAAGGCTGGCTGAAAAAGAAAAAGAAAAATGACTCGGCAAAGCGTCGCGCTTTATGCCTACGCATTCCCGTCTGGAACGAGAAATCAGAGTCAACGTAGTTCGGCTAACTACGGGTGAAGGTGGGGAAGGTTGCTCGCTAGGACGTCGCATCCTATGCCTACGTACTTCCATACAGCATGAAAGATCAGAGCAAACGTAGTTCGGGACTACAGGAAGAATGGCTCAACTAGGAGGGAGACTATCAAGTCCTACTGTTATCATGCCATGGATTCATCCTATGGTTGAGGTTTGAACAGGGAACTCCTAGATGTTGTCATGCATAGGTTTCAACCTAAAAGTCTATCATCAAATCCTTATCAAAGGGAATGAGAGTCCTAAGGGATCATGTCAATGATACACAAAAACAGACAAAAACATCAGCTTTAACAAAAAATGCATGCAATGCAAGTGAGGGAGGAAATGTGTGTGGGGCTTCAGCCTCCACAAGCTCATCTCGACCTCAAGCCAGTCATGAAATAACAGTAATCATACTGAAAATAAACAACATGCTATCAAGCAATGAACCAGATAAAAGAAATGAAGTGCCATCAGGTAAGCAAACACACATGCTTGAGAAAGAAAGAATCTACTCTCTAATCCTAACCCTAATCACAGAATCTGAATCAAATCTAAGCAAAGCCCTAAAGCAAAATCCTGAACAAGAGAAATCAATCCCAGTCTTCAAGCTTCAGAACAAGCTTACCAAAGAAAGGGAGCTAAGCAAGCAGACCCATAGTGTCTTCCTCAGGAAAGCACTAGGAGGTGTATACTCAGGAGTCATACCCTATGTGGCTCAACCACTGTGATCAGTTTACGTTCCTCCTCAGGAGAAACTAAACTCACAAGCAGGCTCCAACATCACTGGATATTTAGGAAATCCTATCTGAACTAGTGGAACTAAATGAATAGACTCATAGGACCTTCCTCAGGAAAGTACTAGGAGGCTTTCACTTAGGAGTTGTATCCCATGTGGCTCAACAACATGTGATTAGTTTACATTCCTCCTCAGGAGAAATTAAACTCACAAGTTGGCTCCAACATCATTGGACACTTGAGAAATCCTAGACAAACTAGTGGAACTAAGTGAATAGACCCACAGGACCTTCCTCAGGAAAGTACTAGGAGGCTTCCACTTAGGAGTTGTATCCCATGTGGCTCAACAACAGGTGATCAGTTTACATTCCTCCTCAGGAGAAATTAAACTCACAAGTTGGCTCCAACATCATTGGATACTTAAGAAAGAAGTGAGAAGAAAGAATGAAAGTCATTCATAGTGCCTTCCTCAGGAAAGTACCATGAACTTCCTTCAAACTTCAGGATCTCAAACCTCACAGACAGGGAACAAGCCAAGCTCTGGGTCTCTGAATCTTGATCTACAATCTTCTCTTCATGATGCTCTCCATCAAGGTTTTCAAGGCAACACAAGCCCCTCAACAAATTCCCCACAAAGAACCCCAAAGATGAACAGATAACCACAGGGGAGACAAAATCAACAGGCAACTTCAGAAAATACCTAAAAATACTAAACTAATGGGGAAAAACCTAACAATTATTCACAAGGGTCCTCAACACCTACTCATAACATCTACATAGGCCTCTACCTAAAAATCAAGACAAAACTCAATCAAAGAAAGGAATTCATCACCTAAACACAATCTAAACCCTAATTAGGATACCCTACATCTACCCTAATTAAACTAATCAAAATTTAATTCTAAAATTCTAGAAAAAATCCTATGGGGAACTATGATTCATCATCTAATTGCACAAAAAAGAATGGATTAAAAACCCTAAGGGAAGGTCCTAAAACAATTCCTACAAAATCAAATACCAAATTAAGACTATTTAAAAGCTATTTATTTGGAAAATCTATTAAAAATATTAAACTAAAAAATAAAGTCCCACTTTTATTTTTAATATTTTCTACACATTTTCATCTAATCATAGAAAAAAAAAGAAGTCAAAAATCATTTTTTATCATTTATTTATGAATTAATCAAAACAGAAAAAATAAAAGAAGAAAATAAAAGAATTAAAACAATTAAAGGGAGGGGGGGTATGAACAGCAATAGGCGCTAGTTAAATCAATTGGGCCAGATAAGAAGGGGGGTGGGGATAGCGAATAAGGCCCAGAACGCTGGCCTAAATGAAACGCCGCGTTTCATTATTTTGAATTTTCCCTCCATTCTCTCAGACTGAACCGTGGCCGTTGGATCAGATTAATGAGTCAAACTCAGAGACTGATCTAAGGGACCTCCTTCATCGTCCCAAACGCAAACTAGGGTTTTCAGAACCCTCCTCCCATGCACTCAAATTCAACTGGCTCGTTCTCTCTGCTCAGGCCATGGTTTAACAAGATTCCAAAACAAAAAATGCTCTACTAAATGCCTAGAACACAGCCATGCGTGTAGTTTCTCTTAATTCCTCTTGAATAATCCAAACAGAAGACTTAAACATCTTGGTACAACCATGTTCATCTGATATCAATCTTAGTAAAGCTTCAATCTAATGGCATGACCTTGCTCCTTACACTACCCTTATCATTCTTATCTATAGCATATTAACTAACACTCAAAATCCAGCTAGTTCTTGAAAATTAAAGATTCCTACACCTGTTATGAAACTCAATGAATCGTGCCCTACTTCTCAGGATCTAACCATCTACCCTAATACATTCATTCTATACCTATAAAGCTAAAAGAAAGCCATTAAATTAAGAGGTATATGGGAAAAAGAGAACCTGTCAAAGGGATGATGGTAGGTACTCGTGGAGATGCTTGCAGGCCTTGGAATTGGTTCAAGATGCTCCTTGGATGATGAGAAACTCTCTGTTTGCACTTGTGATGGTGGAGATGGCTTGTAGTGGAAGAAAACTCAGGTTGCTTGATTGTGAAGGTAGCTCTTCAATGGCAATGTATCTCTCTCTTTCTCCTCTGACTTGACTCTCTATCACCAACCTTGATCACTCTCTGATGCACTCTCTTTATAATGATGGTTAGATGCTTCTAGATTCATCTAGAATGTGGTGGAAGCTTCTTGAAATTCTCATGTGATGACAAGTTGGTTATCTCATATCTCATATGTTATGCCTTGCAATTTAGTCTTAAAATATCCTTACATGAGTTATTGAGAAGGGATGAGTGAAAAACAAGTTCATCTTTGGCTTGTGTAGGGTTTTTCAACATTGCCTTCTTTTTCAAGTAATAACTTTTCAAAGCATCACCCATTTTAAAGCTCCAATTCAAAATTCTAGCTAAACCAATGTTCTAAAAATGGTTTTTCCAATCAAAATGATATATTGGATGACCTATTTTGGATTTGTGGATCTTCCAAATCACTTTTCAATTTCAACTTTTCAAGTTTATAAGCCATTTTTAGTTCATTTTGGACCAATCATGTAATCCCATGATATGAGCTTTTCCAACAATTTGTGACCTTCTTTCTAGACTTAAAATCACATTTTGAGCAACTTTCATGTTTTGAGTTTTTCCATTTGAGGCTTGGAAATAGGAGTTTTAGGCATTGGATAAAATGACCTATAACTGACAAATGACCAAAATACCCCTGCCTTGTTCAAACCATAAGTTGAGTTCCACAAATCCAATCAAGGACTTCTACCACTCAAATTAAAGCTAATAAGATGCCCTTCAACATTCATGTTGACCAAGAAATCATAGGAATCCTCCTACTAGGGCAAAAGTTGCCTGCAAGTTGGGTGACTTTCAAGGACCCAGATTCACACACCTCTGCTGACCTGTAATTTGTCAAAACCATAACTTGAGCTCTGTAACTCCTATCAAGGACTTCCACCACTCAAATTAAAGCTAAGAACAAGCTATACAACATTCATGTTGTGGGGAAGATGAGATATCAATCACATCTAGAGCTAAAACTGCCTGGAATATAGGGATCAAACTAGGGTTTTTTCACTAACAATCCTCAGAAACCCTAACTCAAAACTGCCCAAACTCTTCAATCATGATGAGTTGGTCTAGGAATCATCCTTATAACACCTCTATACATCATTCCATGATCTCATGGCCCTTGGATTAGGTCTCAACCCTCTCCAAATCTTTAGCTGATCTAGGGTTGACCCAGTCAAAAACCCTAATTCATCATTCATGGTTGAATCTTCTGAACTCTTGCATAATGACCTCTCTGGGCTTCATGATGGCTTTCAAGACATCTCATAGGCTTTCTCAAAACATCAAGTTTATTCTCAAAGTCTCAGAATCATCTGAGGGGCACCCACAACTCTCAAGCTATGAAGCACACAACCCTGGTTTCAATCCACTTCCTCTGAGGATCTCTTGAACTTTCTGATGAAGGTATCCACTTTCCAAACACTCAATGAATAAATAATTGTTGGTCAAATTTTGGGGTGCAACAATCATTCCTTGGTTGTTTTGAATTTGTCGGTGCGAAAACCCTGATTCATTTGTAACTTGACAATAATGAACTTGCACTGATTTAGGGTTAGATAATTCATGATCATGCTTCTAAAAATGATAATGAGGATCTAAGGGGTCAAAATTTGGGGTACAACAGTTGCCCCTATTTAAATATCTTCACTAGATGGGGAACGAGAGATGATAATCTTCGTTAAATCGCAGTGAAAGGTATTTAAATATAGATAACCGAAAATTTTGTCCCTTAGATCCGATGCCATGCTAAAGGACAAGTTATGATATGCCATGCACTATAAATGATGCTTTATGATGCTTGAATGCAAACAACATAGACGCAACGATAATAATAAAAGAAACAGTAAAACAAACAATGATAAATACAAGGACTCGACACTGGGGACTCGTACTGAAAAACTAAATTAACAGTTCAGACATGACTGATAGCGTAAGAAGGAAACTTCACATGGGGAATAAGCAAATCCAATAAAGATGACAATCTTTTTGGAACAGAGTTACTCCACCGGGGAGAAGAATAGGCTTCTACTGGGGAAAAGGATATACTTTTACTGGGGAATGGAAAATTAATTCCGTCGGGAAAAGAGAAGCAAACTTCACCGGGGAAGCGAAAGACTGGATACAACCTCACTGGGGATGATCAGATGAGGAACTTCCTATAGCGAAGAGCTCAAACGGGATCTTCAGGAATGGACTAGAAACAAGACTAATCACACACAGAGGACACTAATGACAACTAGATCTCCAGGACTTGACCGAGAACATGGATTACTGGGGATACACCCTCAGTTTCTGCAAATAGTTCACACAATGCTGGTAATTAATAGACTTCCTGGGGAATTGGTAACAACCAGAATTCCAAGCGATGCCAGTGACGACTGGTCTTTTAATGGTGATTGGTGACAACCAAATCAGGGTATCAATGACAATTAGTTATGAAACAATGCCAGTTACGACTGGATTTTTAATGAAGATGGTGACGACCATGCTGGGGAATACCAATGACAATTGGTTATACAAAAATGCTAGTGATTACTAGATCTTCTAGCTGGGGATTGGTGACAACCAAACTGAAACAGATTCCCAATAACGATTGGACTCTAGATGATGATACCAGTTACGACTGGGTTTCAAAGGGAAAAATTGGTTAAAACCTCAAGATACCAATGACGATTGGATTTAGGCAGTGCCAGTGACGACTGGACTTCATGGGGAGAGTTAGCAACAACTAACAAGATACCAATAATAATTGGAATAATACCAGTGACGACTGGATTTCCCGGGGAAAGGTTGGTAACAACCAAACCAAGAGGCGCCAATGACAATTGGACTTTTAAACAGTGACAGTGACGACTGGACTTATACGTGGATTTGTTAGTGACAACTAACGAGACACCAATGACGATTGGATTTAGACAATGCCAGTGACGACTGGGCTTAAAAGAAAATAGACGGTGACGACCAAATGAATGCCAACGACAATTGGTTTGAACAAAATGCCGGTTACGACTGGGCTTATACTTGGAAACGAAGTGCGTAATAACTTAGACTTCGCGGGGATTGATAGATGTCACTGACTCGGGGAACAAACGAATCACACTGATCCCATGATGAGGGGTGTACGTAGACTTGGGAAATAAACCCGAAGACCTACTGGGGAATAGAGCCTGTAGGTAGATTTTGCTGAGGTGAATTCAAACAGATGTCCAGAAATACTTCACTGGGGAAAGAACTTTCATATCATCACAAGAAATCCTGAGGGATAATCTTCAATCTTGATAACCATACATGGCCAAAATAGCTCAAATTTACCTATACTTCACCGGGGAGGATGGTGTATCAAAGTTTCTGCTATTCCGAGGTTTCGGGGAAGTATGATTTTCCTCGAATCTTTTCCGTGAGTTAAACATTTTTTGTTAGTCTTTTCAAGTTTATTTGAATCTAATGCTTTCAAAAAATGATAAGCTTCTCTGAAGAGACTGCCACTTATCGTTTGAAGAAAGATAAGCTTCTCTGAAGAGACTGTCACTTATCGCTGAAGAAAGATAAGCTTCTCTGAAGAGACTGCCACTTATCGCTGAAGAAAGATAAGCTTCTTTGAAGAGACTGCCACTTATCACTGAAGAAAGATAAGCTTCTCTGAAGAGACTGCCACTTATCGTTTGAAGAAAGATAAGCTTCTCTGAAGAGACTGCCACTTATCACTGAAGAAAGATAAGCTTCTCTGAAGAGACTGCCACTTATCGCTGAAGAAAGATAAGCTTCTCTGAAGAGACTGCCACTTATCGTTTGAAGAAAGATAAGCTTCTTTGAAGAGACTGCCACTTATCGTTTGAAGAAAGATAAGCTTCTCTTAAGAGACTGCCACTTATCGCTGAAGAAAGATAAGCTTCTCTTAAGAGACTGCCACTTATCTAAAGATGCTCTTCTTGATAGATAGTGCAAAATAAATGCACGTCCAGGTAGGTTTGGCGACCGACATGGACCAAAGTTCAATCTAGAATAGAACTAGAAAGAAACTATCAAACAAGACTCCAACCACTGAGAAATGAACTCGAATGGGGACACCTCTTATCCAATCCTGGAAAAAGATAACTGAAGCAACCATCATCCATGAGGATTAACTCTGTGGGGATTGACAAAGGGTGGACGTTTTATGCCTAAAGGCCGAAAACTCTATGGGAAAGAGACAAAACGCCCAGTCACTAAGGAGGGACACCCAGGTAACAACCAGAGATAGCACAAATGCACAGATGCTATGCATATGCTTATGCCATGATCATGTTTATGCTATGCTTTTGTTTATGCTGACAAAACAGACAAAACTGGAGATGAAATGAACATCTCGACACGGAGACTCAAACAACTTCACCAAAGTTGGGCATCAAAGGGATGGTCAGGAAGAATATCCATTCTACTTTCAAGGTTACCACCTTCTCTGAGAGAGTAATCTTCTTAGGCCAAAACATCATGACTTCACTTGGACTGCCATCATGAGTTTGAATTCTTTGCTAAAGGAAGATCACACCGAGAGATTCCCATATCAACGGAAGTAACAACTTAACCGGAGAATGTTGACAAAAGGTACCTATGAGAACAAAACCTTTATGCCTCATGATGGTGATAATCCTCTTCAAGCGAGCAGAGGCTCTTACGACGAACAGTCTTCAAATCCTTTCTGCCCCAAATTATGCATTTTGTGAGAAGACGTCAGAAGGATGCTTTTACAAAAGAATCGTCATAAAGATGCTTCAATGTCTTCAAACCTTTAGAGGGATTTACCAATCTCGACGTGATTGCCCCAGTTTGACTGTATTTGCACAACAAAGTCCTCATACTGTGGAAGTAATTATTGGGGAACAAACTTGCCCCTGCTAGCTGGTAACTGTACCAAATTTGCCCCAGACTAAACTGTTGATTAAGAGATTCATCTGGCCTTGACCTGGTTGGTTTTGCTGGCGAACCTGGAGTAGCTGGCCTTGACAACAATTCATTTTAAGATCTCAAACAATGTGCCCCAGAACACATGGTCTGCAAGAAGAAATCACTAAGAGGATTTTACAGAAGAATTGTCATCCAAGATGCATTCAATATTTTCAAACTCTTAGAGAGATTCACAAATCTCGACGTAACTGCCCCAGTTTAATTGTCTTGGAGAGATTAATCTAATCCCGACTTGATGGCTTCTGATTGACTGTTTTCGAGAGTTCTAATCTTGACTTGACTGCCCCTGATTAATTGAAGAGTTCTGCCCCATTTCAAATGTCTTTGATTGGCTTGGATTAACGGTGTTACAAATGATTGACCAATCCTTCAAATTAGTTGCCCCAGGCTGAGCTTCCTTTATCGAATCCCGTTCCCTAGCTGACAGCGTTTGTTGGGCTTCCTTTGATGTTTGGATTGTCTTGCACGCAATGTTGTTCATTTAAAAATTGGCAATTCTCAATGTAAAATTTATGCAATCTTTTGGAAACATCTTTTGATGGAACACACACGGTGGAGTGGTCAAGTGATCAAAGTGAAAATGATTCAGTCATTTACAAATGATGGATAAAGTGATGAACACACACAGTTAACAAAGATCATTAGGAGTCAGGTTATCCAACCTTGCTGTAATATGCTTTCAAAACAACCTTACCTCAATTAGGTCTTTTAAGGGTTGTAACGTGGCTCGGTTCACGGTTCATGAAACAAAGGATAAAGGCTCAAAGTTATTTGTCCCACCCATTCTCCGTGATGAACTCCACTCCTATGTTCAGTTAACTCAAACTATTCATTCAGGTTTTTACCCATTTTTTTTTAAGAATTGAATTGATGGTAGTTAGTGATGGTTTACAAACCTAATGTAGTCACAACTCCCTTACATTATTGGGTTGTCTTTTTCTATTTTGAGGATTTTAAAAGTGAAAGCTTTAAGGTTTTCCTCTTTTTATTATCCCTGACTTTTGCCTGAATTGTTTTCTTTTGAATACGCAGTCAGCGGGATGCCCCATTTTGCCTAAGTCCCCTTCATAGGTTTTGACTTAGCGGGCCTTTCAATTTTCTTTTTTTCTTTTTTTTTCGTTGATAAAGAAGGTGACTACCTTGATTAATGGCTTACAGTGAACCATCATCGTGTTTTATGCTGAAAAGCATCTTTGACACTTGTTTGTTGTGTACGAAGGAAAACCTGAGTGCATCAACTCTATATGAAAAGTGTCATGTATGCACATATCTCCAAGTTAACTGAGAACTACCCTCCCCAGGTTTGAGATTTAAGGTTTTATTTTTGTGAAGAAAGAAAACAACGACTTCTAGGCTCGAAGGATTTTAACGAGGGATTATCTTCCTTATTTCTCCAGTGTTTAGGGATTGAAACAATGCCTTACATCATTGGTAAAGTTAAATTGAAAGCATATCAACAGCAGTTATGAATATAGTTTTCATCATCCTCCCCAATCTTTGCTTCAAACTGAAATTTGGTAAAGAAAAGAAATTCTTGCATTTTTGTTTTTTCATTTTTTTTGTTTTTGTTTTCTTATCATAATGAAAGACAAAGAGTGAAACGAATGGATTTAATCAAAAGATGCATAAACATTTCATTAATATGCCAATTTAAAATGAACAACCAACTTGCAAGCAAACACAAATGCAAAGAAACCACAACACAATGCTGAAACAGTTTACGAGCTGCCAGCCTTAGGGAATTACACTGTTTAACAAAACAAATTTCAAGCTTGATGCAAAGAAACACCTTCCATAACCACTTGCTCTTTGTGGTATAGTATTATGAGGGGCCTCGTAGGTCCTTTGCCACTTGCTTCAAGAGCTGAGCCACTGGTACTTGGTTTATCTTCTTGAAGTTCTAATAGCTCTAACAAGCTTTGCACTTTTAACCCGGAAGCTTTGCACTCTTCCACCAGATGCCCCACTGTCCCAGTATGGTACTTGCATTCAACTTCTGGGTGATCTTTTTCAAGGATCAGATCTTTGTCAATAATCAGCTCTTGTACAGCATGTCCTAATGCTAAACAATTGTCTAGTTCATGTCCTTCAGCCCCTTTATGGAACTCACAAGTCAAGTTTGCATTATGCCATGGCCCTGGCACAGGGTTAAAAGCTCGTGGAGTCACCAATGAATTCTGAATTAGTAGCGGGTACAGCTTACTTAGCGGCACAGGAACTGACCTGTAGCATGCCTTGTTCTTTTTTACAGGATCTTTCTTATTCATGCTCTGGCTTTGGGAACCTTGAGGGGAAGCAGCCAATGGGTGCTGAGATATTCTTTTGGTGACCACCTGATGAGGTTTTGGCGCAGGCCCAAATGCTGGTTGACTACGGCCTGACCGCTGAAACTTAGGAGGTCCTTGAGCTGGAAGAGTCACTGGAAGTGACGGACTGACAACCTCTCTGGGTGTAATAGGATGAGAAACTCCCTCACTTTTCATCAAACTCTGCAAAGTTTCCAAAACCCAATTCATTTGCCCTTTGAGGATCTTGATTTCCTCCTTCAAGGTTTCTTGTTCTTTCAACAGTTCATTCATTGTTGCCATTGGTCCAGAATATTCTCTCTCTCTGACACAAAGAAGAGGATAAGACTCCAGGCTGAGAAATGAAAATGTGAATGCGAGGACATGCTCATGCAATGCAAAAAGTTTCATGGAACTTGAAATATTTACAAACATCAAGATATACCAAAAACTTTTCATTAATGTCAGTACTTCTTACAAGAGTTCTCTTCCTTTTAATGTTCATAATAACCTCTTGATGTTTACAAACAAAAAAGTCTGAGTTCCATGAAACTTTCATGATATGATGCTTATGGATGCATGAATGCAACAAACACAGGTAAACACATATTCACATATACACATAGATAAACAGACAAAGGTTTGGGGAAATTCGAGCGTGGGGCCAAGGTCTACCCTTCCAAAAAGGAGTGTACTAGAGTTTTTTCACCACTGTAGAACAAGGTTCTAAAGAGTTCCCAGAGTCCTCAACCCATCTTTCGGATATTATCAATTTCCCAAATAACTCGGTGGTCGATAATATTCTCAAGAGAGTCTCGTCCGAGTGTAGTATCGCGTATCAACTATTTGGAAATACTCCCTCATAGTCATCGCACTACATCCTAATAAGGCCAAGTGGGGTAATAAGTGATCTAAAGGTCCTCAATGGCATGGGTCCCTTATAGAAAGCAGCATTGTTTTCACGAATACTCGATCAACAACACTGACCCTCAAAAAGGACCTCCATTGAGCGGTGGTTTTCTCAAGTTAGCTTAGTCGGGAATCAACTCCCTATAAGCCTTCTTGAATATACCACCTTCCTATCATAAGTACGCTCGAGCACGGGTATAGTGCTGTCTCACCACTTGAAATTCCCAAGAACCAAACATAACAAATATGCACATATTTACAAATATTCACAAATAGCAAGTATTTAAACAAAATAGGCTAAACCCTCAAAACAAAAGCATAATCTCCCCAGTGAAGTCGCCATTTCTGTTGCGGTGAAAATTTGATATCAAGCTATTAATTAACTTGAACCGTATTTCTTTTTACAACCGGTCTTTAATTTATCCAAAGGATAGGTCTAAAGAAAGAAAGAACCTTTTGCGCGATGTGACAACAACGCTTTAAGAGATTCGGGGATTCGGGGGTTGGTTATATCTAGGGAAGGTATTAGCACCCTAAATATCTGTAGTACTCTACAGGAACCTTTTGTTTAATTACTTGCTAAGTTTGTGAATTGTGCATTATGGTTTAAGGATTGGGAATTGAGATAAAATAAATAAAAAGGCCTAAGTGGTTTTCTAAGTTTGCTCGCAAAGGCATCGCACCTTCTGCCTACGTATCCTGACTAGGATAGAATCAGAGCAATCGTAGTTCACCTCACAAGGGGAAAAAACACTTGATGATGATCAAGGTTCAAAAGGGGGGAGCAAACATGACAATGTTTGTGTGGAGTTTGACAAAACTCCCTAGTCTAAATTAAAAGGGGAAGTAAGAAATCATAACGATGATTCTTACACAGAGTTGACGAACTCTTTCCTAGGGTTCTAGTTGAAGAACACTCCTAGTATGGGTGGGTTTCTTAGACTTCAAGCAAAGTCTAGAGGTTTCTTAATCTAGGGTTAAGGTGACTTAACAAAGTCAAAAGGGTTTGAGATTTTGGTTCAAGACATTGACAGTCAAGTGGACAGACCTTCCTTTGGAGGGACAGATAGTGGGCAACTGGATGAAAGCTAACAAGCTTCAACACTTGGGGATAAAAATAAAAACAACATACAAAAGCATTCATGGTAACAACCAATGAAAAAGATTAAAGATGAAAAAGCAATGATAACAATCAAAGCAGCTGATTCAGTATGAGAACCGTGACGACAGTTCGCACCTGGAGTATAGTTAACAAACAGAAAAATGAGGGAGTTATGATTTTTTGAAGTTTCATGTGAAAAATGAGAAAAAGTGGCAACAAGGGTTATCACCAAGGATCGAACCCATGCCAAGTACAATACGCGCGCAAGTTTCAACCGCTGGGGTGGCCATACATCCGTTAATTAAAGCGAAACAATAAATATATGATGTATGTCTTGATTTATGGCTGGGTAAAACATGGTTTCTATGGATTTGCAAAATGTCCATAACTTCTTCAATTTTTTGAGTTTTTGGACAAACCTTATATGCTTTTGGGGTAGAAAATCATGAGGATTAAGATGGTGGTGTTGGTTTTTGGAAATTGTTTTTCTACTGGAAAACCCGATAGGGTTCTTGTTTATGTTCAAGAATTGCAAAATGACATGAACCAACTTGTACAACCATATTAAATCCACACAAAGCATATAGACATGATTGCTAGGTGATGTTTAAACAAACAAAAGCACTCTCATGGCCAGAATCAAACAGTTATGAACAATCACACTTAAATTGCAAATGAATAAAGATAAGTAATGCATGACAGTAGGGATCTCATGTTTAAAGTGACCATTGACCATAGCAACCTTCAAAACACTTTTAGTACATGATATTGAGTGTGTTTGTGTGAAAAAAAACAAATTGGAACAAGTGTGTGGAAGTGTGGCATTCAAAGTGTATCTTATGTGTATTATGTACATGTGATGGTACAAGTTAGTGCTCATGAAGTTTTCAGTAGTTTGGTTCATTAAAACATGTCACACATGATTATATCAAACTGCTGTAACACAAAGATTGCCAGGAAAATCATCCATTTAAAATTTGGTATGTGATGTGCAAGCATGTGAAAGCAAAAAGCATCTTGGGAGTGGATTTGTGGTGCAGTGTATTTCTAAATCAAACAAGTGTTCCAACATGTTGTATTTGAATAATATGAGATGTATGTGGAGTGCTTTTAGTGAAAAAGAAACTGGTGTAAAAAGTGACAAGCGTGTGGAAGTGTATATGACCATTTTGAAAAAAGGCAACTTTAACACATAACTTCCACCAGTGGAAGTTAAGTACAAAATGTGACATTTTTGAAAAAAGCCTAAAATAACACTAACCTCCACCAGTGGAAGTTAAGTGCAAAAAGTGACATTTTTGGAAAAAAGCCTAAAATAACACTAACCTCCACCAGTGGAAGTTAAGTGCAAAAAGTGACATTTTTCATTTTGAAAGTGATTTTTCATGACAGTGAGTTTTTCAAAGAAATGATCATACATACATGTTATAATTGACCAATATGAGGTGTACCAATCATCATTATGGACAAACTAACATTATCATGACAATTAGCAAGGTAATTACAAATTTGGAGCAAAAGTGTTCTTTCCAAGGGTGAAATCTTGACAGTTTTATTCTAGGTCATTTCTCTTTAATTTGCCATGTCCTACACCTCAAATGTATCATATGAAATGAGTTTATAAGTTCAAAAATCAATGAAATTGGCAGTTTGTGAAAATTGGGTGTGGTTTGCAAAAACACATGTAAAACTTGCATTTTGAAAGTGAGAATTTAAAGTGTTTGTTCTAACACCTAAGTGACTGCTTGAACACTTTTAAAATGATATATATGAGGTGTCTAGACAAGTGATTTAAGTGAAATTGCTCTAGAACCAGATCTGTCATGTTGAGGCAAAAATAATGCTTGAAAACACATACTTGAGATGCAAAGTCCACATGTTTTTGTTATAACCTTCAAACCAAACTTTAGGCATATCTAAGATGAGGTATATGAAATGTTTCCACATGTGAATAGGTTTGACACATACCACAAACCAGAACTGGTATTTTGGTGTTTGAAAATATGTAAAAAATGCATTTAACAAGCAAGCTACATACAACACATATATTCAGGGCAGCATATCAACTCCCACACATCCCATGGTCCACATAGAAATGACTCAAAAGCATAGGCAAGTCAACAAGCATCAGATTGTGGATCCAACATAACAAATGCATATTCTTGATCAAAACAAATCTTGGAATGGGAAAGACTTGTGCTAGCAACAACAAAGCACTCAATCAAGCATACATTCTTCAAATGTCATGTCAAAACTGTGGGCAATCAAAAACTTGAGCCCCTCTCACAACAAGTAATTTTAGTATGTGAACACAGGCCTAAACACCCTTGTACAATAGCAGCCATGACAGGACTTGTGATCCAAGCAAAGATATTAGGAGAATGAAGAGATAAACATACCTTTTATGCAGCAACAGGTATGTACAATAACTTGTAATCAAACAAACCAAGCATACATTCACTTTCAAAGGTATTTGTAAAACTCATGACAGTATGTGCACATGACAAGCAATAATGAGAAAGAAGGAATGATAAGGGGTGGGATGAGTTTAGACAATACATACCTATGATAATAAATCTGAGCAAGCAAAAAAAATACTCCTAGAAACCCAGAGATTTATGCTTCACTTCTTTGCTTTTGAACCTTACTTCAAGCTTAAGTAAACAACCACTTATGATGCCAAAATGAGAATTATGAGTTTCCAATGGTTACTAAGGCTCTTGAAAGTTGAGATATATTGTTTGTGAGGTGTCTAAGTGATCACAACCTCAAGGAAAGGTTTGGAACTAAGTTTGGTGTTTTTTGTAGCTTTTGGTCAAAGTAAGCCAAGTATGATGTTGACTTTTTGATTTCTTGAGATTTTTGGTGGTTTGATGGATTGTACACCTTCTATATGTTATTTAGAAGGTGTATGGATGATGGTTTGGGTGCTGGAATAGGTGGAACTTGAAGTGGTAGTGAAATTGCAAAATGCAGGATTTTTGCCTAGCTTGGAACTTTGGTGAATTTTGCAAATTGCAAGCAAGAGAGATATGTGGTAAGGGAGCTTGATTTCTCAGGTTCTCAGAATGATGTTGTTGTCTTGAATGAGGGGTGTGAGGTCCCTTTTTATAGCAAAAAAGCAAGGAGGTGCTTGCTTGAGAACTTTGCTTAAACATGAAGTTATCTTTGATATTTTTCACCCACCATCCAACTTGCCTTGCTTTTCTGACCTTTGGCTGTTCTTTTCACTCAAGGGGAAAGTTACATTGATATTTTTACTGTCAAAATGCAGGCTAGAGGCTTGATAGAGTGGCTGGAGTAGATTTACTTTACACCTCATGCTTGGAAAAGTCAAAAATGGCAACTTTGGCAATGAACTTCACAACTTTAATTCCATGCTAATTCTATGCAATCTTTCTGTTCTAACATGCTTGAGATGTTCAATATATCAGGTAACATGAGTTTGGCAAGTTAAAATTGGCCCACTTGGGTGGGAGAGGTGCTTTTGCAAAATTGGCCAATGTGGGACTAAAGTGACAAAACACCAACTTTGAACACATGTATCTCTCAGCTCATAAATCACCTTGAGATGTACTTGTACTTTTTAGAAAGCCCTCACATAGTACTAAAACTTTCATTTTGGCCAGAAGTCTTGATTCTATTTGAAACTAGGTGAAAAATCCTCTTGAAGTTGGCTGATTTTAGCTTTTAAAGTGAAAATAACTTAGAAATTTTCTAAGTTATTTTCCCTTCTAGGAATGTTTTTGCTTCTATCTCAAAAAGTATGCATTTTCTGGTTGTGGACTAGTATGGGACTTTTGTAGGACTTGCCAAGATCTTTCAAATGAGACTAGAACCAACTCAATTGGATGTGTGGTTAAGGAGTTATGGTTTAGCCCTTTTCAAAACCCTAATTTCTCGATTTCTCGATTACTCTCTCATCCTTGATCCAATGATCATGAAAATTGATATGAAAGTACATTATGACATAAGGAACAACTTTGATTCACAACTTGGGTTCCAATTCTCAAAATTTGAGGAGTTGACTTATCGGTCAACCGTACGATCGATCGGTGCCGATTGAGCCATCTGTTGATATTCTGGACATCCTGAGACTTTGATACTTCTTGAATAGTCTTTAATAGTCTATATGAACTTCATGGACCTCAATACCACCATTAAAACATCTTCCAACATCAAAGTCAAACCACAATTGACTTTTCACTAGTTAAAAACCCTAATCGGGGCCTCCTGACTGCACTGTTCTTGATTCTGAAATGATTTCTTCAAATTGACTTCTCTTTTGACTTTGATATTATCTTTGATTTCATTCAATGATTGAATTGGCCCAAATCATTGGTTGATCATTCCTTGGTTGTTTTGAATTTGTCGGTGCGAAAACCCTGATTCATTTGTAACTTGACAATAATGAACTTGCACTGATTTAGGGTTAGATAATTCATGATCATGCTTCTAAAAATGATAATGAGGATCTAAGGGGTCAAAATTTGGGGTACAACAGTGATATTAAAAACTTGCGGACCAATCAGGATAGGAAGTTCAACCTCCCCCATTATCGACCGGCGAGAACCATCGAAAGCTTTGACGATCAAGGAAGTAGGTTTCAACACAGTCTCTTTTAAAACCAACTTATTAAGAACCCTCTTGGGTAGAACATTCAAAGAAGAACCGGTGTCCACTAGCACTCTCGCTAAATTGTCCTCCTGACATTTCACTGATATATGTAAAGCACGATTATGATTCGGACCCTCCTTTGGTAACTCTTCGTTGCTGAAACTAAGAGTGTTGCATGCGGTCAGGTTGGCAATCACACTATCAAACCAACTGGTGCTGATATCTTGATCCACATGTGCTTGAGTCGAAACTTTCTGCAAGGCCGTCCTATGAGCGGGTGAACTCATCAACAGAGATAAGATCGAAATCTTGGAAGGAGTTTGATGAAGTTGATCGATAACTTTATAGTCACTCTTCTTGATGATCCTCAAAAACTCAGCATCTTCATCATTCGTAACGGCTCCCTTACCTTTGTCTTTGACAGGCACTGGGATATTAGTTGTTTCCTTAGGTGGAACCTCATTGAAACGGGGAGTATACACACGGCCACTGCGAGTCATCCTACTTGCCTCTGCGATATTAGTCACAGTGTCCTTAACTTCTTCATTTGGAATAACCTTCCCAGACTCCTTGTCAATCATCGTCACGTCATATTTCCAAGGTACAACTTTAGGATCACTGAAAGGAAACAGACTTGGTTTTCAAATAATTATAGACTTAGGCTGATTCATCTCAGGGATAAACGACTTTGGTATATTGAACACGGGATTGGCGAAACTCGCCCTTGACAGATTGAACACTGGTACCTTACCCTTTGACTCAGGCTGATGGAAGACAGGCTCAACCACAGCGACTTCATCCTTCTTGACCTGGCTGGTCACTTGTAAAATACCCTCATTAATCAACCTCTGAACATCGTTCGAACCAACACACAACCCTTAATACTGGCATCACAACTTGCGCATGCAACATGGGAAGCATCTACTAGACCGGCTTCAAACAGTTTCGAATGGAATATCTTAAGAGGAGTCTTAATCTGAACAACATCAAGGACATAACCTTCCTCAGGATCAGCACTAATGGCATTAACACTCTCATGGTTAGGAAAAAGGTTCTTCTTAACATTCGGTTGAGGATCTTCAAATGACAAAATCTTCTTTTCCAACAGATCCCTGACAAGACTTTTGAGAGCATAACAGTTCTCTAGATCATGACCAGGCGCACCCTCATGAAATAAACAATGAGCAGCGGCGTTGTAATTGGCGGGCAGCGGATTAGGAGGCGGACCCAAAGCTCGAGTAGTAATTAGACCTTGCTTGACTAATGAGGGATACAACTCTGTGAAAGTCATTGGAATCGGCGGACAAGGTTTATACTGTCTCTTGTTCGGACCATTCTGGCGAGGAGCTGGATTCTTTGGCTGCTGATAAGCAGGAGCGTTGGGCGCTTGTTGATAGTTAGGAGGCTGATGAACGGGAGATTGTTGCATAGGTTGATACATAGGAACTTGTTGATTGAAAGAAGGTGCAACAGCTGCCACGTAAGGTTGTTGAGCATATTGAATCGGATACCCTTGAGGTTGAGCATAACCTTGCGGATATTGATAAAATTGGTCTCTTCGTCTACTGGAGGATATAGCGTTAGTTTCACCTTCTTTCTTCTTCTGAGAGCTGAACGAAGGTTTCTTCGTTTGATCCTTTGAAACACCAGGAGTATTTGTCATTTTACCGCTTTTCATACCCAACTCAATTTTGACACCCACAACAACGATGTCAGAGAAATTTGAAGTCACACTACCCACCATCCTTTCGTAAAATTCTGGACGAACCGTGTCAACAAACCAATCAGCTAACTCTTTCTCGGTTAAAGGAGGTTCTACTTGCGAGGCAATCTCTCTCCACCTTTGAGCGTACTCTTTGAACGATTCAGAATTCTTTTGTGACATACTCAACAATTGTCTTCTGTCAGGAGCCAGATCCATATTGTACTTATAATGTTTGATGAAAGCATCAGATAGATCTTGGAAATTCTTGATGCGAGATTGGTCCAAAGTTAAGTACCATTTGGAAGAAGCACCCTTCAAACTGTCTTGGAAGCAATGAATCATCAATTTATCATTCTCAACATGGGCAGCCATTTTACGATAGTACATGATCAGATGACTCTTAGGACAAGTGGCACCTTCATAGCGATCGAAGTTCGGAGTTTTGAACTTCGGGGGAATAACCAAACCTGAGACCAAACAGACGTCCCTTGCAGCAGCCCCAAAAATTTGATCGCCTTCTACCTTTCTCAATCTTTGGGCGATAGTGTCTACTTCCTCACGAAGCTTGTCATGTTTCTCATAACCTTCAACATTCTCATCAAGATTATCAAAGACGGGCTCATTGAAATATGGTTGCACACGGGTGTGCACAACGGGTGGTGCAAAAATAGGAGCCTCCCTAGAAACTTCGGAAAATAAAGGAACGGCTTGTTGAACAGGCTGATTAATCGGAACAGTGGCTTGAGGAGGCACAAAACCTGGAGCAAGACCATAAGGTGGGTCCCTTGCTACGGTCACATTTGGTGGAGGGTCCACAGTAATGCCGGTAATCTCGGAAACAACAGTGGGTTGGGTATCCATCTTAGCGTTCATAACATGCAGTAATTCCATCATACGCCCCATACCCCCTCGAAGGTCTTCAAGTTCGTTGCTAAGGCGATCAATCTCCTTTGTCTGTGTTGCACCCCAAAATTTGACCAACAATTATTTATCCATCAAGTGTTTGCAAGGTGATACCTTCACCAGAAAGTTCAAGAGATCCTCAGAGGAATGGGTTGTGTGCTTCATAGCTTGAGAGTTGTGGGTGCTCCTCAGACGATTCTGAGACTTTGAGAATGAACTTGATATTTTGAGAAAGCCTATGAGATGTCTTGATAGCCATCATGAAGCCCATAGAAGTCATTATGCAAGAGTTCAGAGGATTCAACCATGGATGGTAGAATTAGGGTTTTGACTGGGTCAACCCTAGACCAGCTGAAGATTTGGAGAAGGTTGAGACCCAATCCAAGGGCCATTAGATCATGGAATGATGCATAGAGATGTTATAAAGAGGATTCCTAGACCAACTCATCATGATTGAAGAGTTTGAGAAGTTTTGAGTTAGGGTTTCTGAGGATTGTCAGTGAAAAAACCCTAATTTGATCCCTATCTTCCAGGCAGTTTTAGCTCTAGATGTGATTTATATCTCATCTTCCCCACAACATGAATGTTGTAGAGCTTGTTCTTAGCTTTAATTTTAGTGGTGGAAGTCCTTGATAGGAGTTGCAGAGCTCAAGTTATGGTTTTGACAAATTACAGGTCAGCTGAGATGTGTGAATCTGGGTCCTTGAAAGTCACCCAACTTGCAGACAACTTTTGCCCTAGTAGGATGATTCCTATGATCTCTTGGTAAACATGAATGTTGGAGGGCATCTCCTTAGCTTTAATTTGAGTGGTAGAAGTCCTTGATAGGATTTGTAGAACTCAACTTATGGTTTGAACAAGACAGGGGTATTTTGGTCATTTGTCAGTTATAGGTCATTTTAAGCAAAGGCCATATCTCCTATTTCCAAGCCTCAAATGGAAAAACTCAAAACATGAAAGTTGTTCAAAATGTGATTTTAAGTCTAGAAAGAAGGTCATGAATTGTTGGAAAAGCTCATAGCATGGATTTGCATGATTGGTCAAAAATGAACTAAAAATGGCTTATAAGTTTAAAAAGTTGAAAATGAAAATTGGTTTGGAAGATCTAGAAATCCAAAATGGGTCATCCAATATATCATTTTGATTGGAAACATCATTTTGAGAACATTGGTTCAAGTAGAATTTTGAGTTGAGGCTCCAAAATGGGGGTTGCTTTGAAAACTTGTTACTTGAAAAAGAAGGCAACTTGAAAAAACCTTACACAAGGCAAGGAAGAGGCTGGTTTTCACTCATCCACACTCAATATCTCTCATAAGGAGAATTTGACACTAAAAGAAGGATTTGGTGCATGAGATGTAGCTTGTTCAAAATCTCATTAAAGGAGAAGTTCCACACTTTTCTAGATGATTCTAGAAGGATCTAGCTCCTTCCATCCATCATTATATAAAGAGTGATCCACAAGGAGTTCAAGGTTGGGTGATAGAGAGAGATTTCAGAGGAGAGAGAGAGAGAGAGAAATAGCCATTGAAGCACTTTCTTCAAGTTCAAGCAATTCAAGAAATCTTCATCTACAAGCCATCTCTTTCACAACAAGTGCAAACAGAAACTTGTGCATCACAAGAGGATCTCATTGCAGCCATTACAAGCCTTGAATCCATTCCCACGAGCACCTACCATCATCACTTGACAGGTTGGTTTCTCTCCATAATTCTCCTAATTTATGCACTTTCAAGTAGTTCTTTAGGTATAGGATTGATGCACTAGGTTAGTTGATTAAACCCTAGGAGTTAGAGCAAGATTCGTGAGGTTCCATAACAGGTGAATGATCCTTTAAACTCCAAGAACTAGCTGTTTAGGGAGTTTTAATTAGCATGGATTAGGTTAGATTAACTAGGGTAACATGTAGAACAAGATCAGGCCCTTAGGTTGAAGCTTTACCATGGTTGATCTCAGATGAACATGGTGGAACCACGATCTTAAGGTCCTCTGTTTGAATGATCTAGGGGGAGTTAATGAAAACTACACGTAAGGTCGGATTCTTCATGTTTAGTAGATCACTTTTGCTTTTAGAATTTTTGAAATTCATCAATTGTGGAGGGAGAACGAGCAAGGAGAGATCCATGCATGAATTCTGGGTTCTGAAAACCCTAGGGTTTCGTTTGGGGACGATGGCTGTCCATCGTTGGATTAGTCCCCAGGTTTTGACTAATTCCAGTCATCCAACGGCCCAGATGCATTAAGAAAACGGAGGAAAAAAATTCAAACCAAAGCGCCGTCGTTTTGATTAGTGAGTCCGTGTGGGCTTTGGTCTTTTTTCTACGCGCACCCCCCTTCTTTCAGCCCATTATGAAACCAACTAATCTGCCTTTCTATTTGCACCCCTCTCTCTTATCTTTTTATTTTCTTCTTTTTAATTTCTCTCCATATTTCATGCATTTTAGAAAATTCATAATAAAATGAAAATTCAATATTTTTGAATGATTCTTTTTGCATTATTTTCTTTAGGATGTCTATAAAATTATAAAAAATAAAAATGGCATTTTATTTTTTATTAGATATTTTCCCCACATTTTCCAAATAAATGGTTAGTTTAGGTGTTACATTTGGTACATCATTTTGTTTAATTTTGTTCATGCATTTGTTGATTGATTTTTAATCCATTCTTTTTTGTGTAATTAGATATTAGATCATAGTTCCCCATAGGATTTAATTCTTGATTTTTAGATTAAAATTTGATTAGTTTAATTAGGGTAGCATTAGGGTATCCTAATTAGGGTTTAGGTTGTGCATAGGTGAGAGAATTCATTTTCTTTAGATAGTTTTGTTTGATTTTTGGGGAGGGGCATATGTGGATGGTATGGGTAGATATTGTAGACCCTTGTGAATAGTTGTTAGACTTTTCCCCCTTGGTTTAGTATTTTTAGGTATTTTCTGAAGTTGCCTGATAATTTTGTCTGTGCTGTGGTTATCTGTTCACCTCTGGGGTTTGTTTTGGGGAATTTGTTGTGGGGATTATGTTGTCTTGAAGACCTTGTTGGAGAGCATCATGAAGAGAAGATTGAAGATCAAGACCCAGAGACCCAGAGCTTGGCTTGTCCCCTGTTTGTGAGGTTTGAGATCCTGAAGTTTGGAGGAAGTTCATGGTACTTTCCTGAGGAAGGCACTATGAATGACTTTCATTCTTTCTTCTCACCTCTTTCTTAAGTATCCAATGATGTTGGAGCCAACTTGTGAGTTTAATTTCTCCTGAGGAGGAATGTAAACTGATCACATGTTGTTGAGCCACATGGGATACAATTCCTAAGTGGAAGCCTCCTAGTACTTTCCTAAGGAAGGTCCTATGGGTCTATTCACTTAGTTCCGTTAGTTTATCTAGGATTTCTTAAGTATCCAATGATGTTGGAGCCAACTTGTGAGTTTAATTTCTCCTGAGGAGGAATGTAAACTGATCACAGTTGTTGAGCCACATAGGATACAACTCCTAAGTGGAAGCCTCCTAGTACTTTCCTGAGGAAGGTCCTACGAGTCTATTCACTTAGTTCCACTAGTTCAGATAGGATTTCCTAAATATCCAGTGATGTTGGAGCCTGCTTGTGAGTTTAATTCCTCCTGAGGAGGAATGTAAACTGATCACAGTGGTTGAGCCACGTAGGATATGACTCCTGAGTATACACCTCCTAGTGCTTTCCTGAGGAAGACACTATGAGTCTGCTTACTTAGCTCCCTTTCGTTGGTAAGCTTGCTCTGAAGCTTGAAGATTGGGATTGTTTTCTCTTTTGGTTAGGTTTTGCTTTAGGGCTTTGCTTAGATTTGATTCTGTTTTAGTTTTAGGATTAGAGAATAGATGATTCTTTCTCAAGTGTGTTTTGTTTGCCTGATGGCACTTCACTTCTTTTATCTGTTCATTGCTTGATAGCCTGTGGTTTATTTTCAGTATGATTACTGTTATTTCATGACTGGCTTGAGGTCGAGACGAGCTTGTGGAGGATGAAGCCCCACACACATTTCCTCCCTCACTTGCATTGCATGCATTTTACTGTTAAAGCTGATGCTTTTGTCTATTTTGGTGTATCATTGACATGATCCCTTAGGACTCTCAGTTCCTCTGATGAGGATTTGATGATAGACTTTTAGGTTGAAACCTATGCATGACAACATCTAGGAGTTCCCTGTTCAAACCTCAACCATAGGATGAATCCATGGCATGACAACAGTAGGACTTGATAGTCTCCCTCCTAGTTGGGCCTGTTCTCTTCTCATCTCGAAGCAGTTTAAGATACAGTAATCATGAATGATTTCTTTCGTACGTTACGAGCCTTAAGCCATCTGAGGATGGATGATTAGTATGGTACCCCGTGGGTGACATGCGACGCATTCACTCTCAGTTCATAGTCTCTAGTGCGGTTGAGATCGCGAAGACACCATAAAAAACACTTCTTTCAGGAGATAACCCGTAGTTTCCCGAACTACGTTTGCTCTGATCTTTCATACCAGATGAAAGTACGTAGGCATAGGATGCGACGTCCTAGCGAGCAACCTTCCCCTCCTCTCCCGTAGTTAGCCGAACTACGTTGACTCTGATTTCTCATTCTCTGATGAGAATACGTAGGCATAAAGCGCGATGCTTTGCCGAGTCATTTTTTCTTTTCTTTTTCAGCCAGCCTTGATAGGTAGATAGAATAAAACCAACCCGTCCAAGTAAACAAACAAGCGAGGATCCCGTCGAGTACGACGGACGTGAGGGGTGTTAATACCTTCCCCTTGCGTAACCGACTCCCGAACCCAGACAATGGTTGCGATGACCTTGTCTTACCCTTATTCGTCAGGTTTTTCCGATCGTTTCCTTTCCCGCTCTGAGGGATGAATAACGAAAGGTGGCGACTCTTCTGTTATGCCGGCACCTTATTTTCGCGCAAGCGACAGCTGGCGACTCTGCTGGGGATCGAACCCAGAATCTCTGGTTCTCCGGTTCCCTATGAGAGTCAATCCTATCGTTTGTGTGTTTGCTTGTTGGGTTGCGTTTATTTATCGCATTTTTACTTCCCGCACTTTACTTCCCGCATTTTATTTCCCGCATTTTATTTCCAGTTTGATATGATTATCTGTGCTGCTGTGGGAGAGGGATGTTACTGTGAGTGAAAAGCCGGACCTGGGCTTTGAGTACACACCTAGATATAGTTGCAGAGAAGTAGTAGACGAACCTGTCTGCTGAGCAGGCACAGTTCCCTACGAAAATTTGCGCTCAGACGAGATTCTTGCAGAGGTGCTCCTTTCCGGTCTTGAGGATCTGAGGGGAGTCCAGACGTGAGGATTGTCGACTCTGGGGACCGATCATTTGGAAGTCAGCTAAGAGAGGCCTCTTCATGACTTGACGATGCCACTCCTTCTGGGAATCGTATCGCCACTCATGAAAGTCTGTGACGCTGACGACCGCATAGGATGCCGTACCTTTGTCCGTGGATTAGGTCCATACCTGTGAGTGGGATTGGGATATTGCAGGAAACTTTGACCTCCAGACTACCTGGTTTTCTCGACAGTGAATCAGTTATGCTGGGTTCTCAGTTGCAGATATGTTCTCGACAGAGCAAGTTTTTGATCAGAGGATTTTGTCATCGGGTGTATGTCTGTTCTTGATAGAGCAGGTTTCGATCAGGATATCGTTATCAGTGGTTTGTTCTGGATAGAGCAGATTTTGAGTGGGGTCTGAAGATCTCATCGGCAGTTGTCGTTTGTTCTTGATGGGGCAGACTTTGAGTGGGGTCTGAAGATCTCATCAGCAGCTGTTCATTTGTTCTTGAGAGGGCAGATTTCTGATTTGGGGTCTGAAGGCTTCGTCAACAGATGTTCCTTGATCTCGCACCCGGGGTCCTTATTATCAGACACTTACCCTGGGCAGAGCAGAATTTTGATCTCGATCCTATCAGATGGTTATTCTCAGCAGATCAGATCAGTGGTTTACACCGGGGTTTCCTTCTCATCAGTGACTGTTGACACCGAATCTCCACAGCAGCCACCTGGATATATTGTGGCATGCCTGCATTTTGCATTAGTTTGCATAATCATTCGCATTCCATTAGCGTGTGTCTGTGACAGGTACTGTTTCCCCGATCCAGGATCTCTCGCCTCTTATTACTGCAGCCTCTCTCAGCAAGACTGTTGCGTACGAGTTCTCGGTCCTTGATGTGTCGAATCTGACTATTGCTGATACTATGTGTGAGATTGTTGGGCCCAGATTCCCCTCCTTGTGATTGTCAGCACTGGTACTAAGGCGCCAGGATCGGGGAAATCTCTCAAGCACACAGACACACGCATACACCTGCATAAAGCATTTTGCATGACATACATTCTGTTGCTTTTCCTAACCTTTAATGTTGACAGGTTTTTCAGGTACTTAGGTTCCGAGCTGCTTTCGATCTCCAGGATTGATCAAAAACTCATCCACCGCTACTCAACTCGCGCCAATCAGACAAGGATAATGGACCAGGTACAGTCAGATGTTCAAGAGCTCCGTGAACGGATGGATCGTTTTATGGAGCTGATGCAAGTAGTTGCGAATGGGCAAGACCAGCTTCGTACTTTGGTTCAACCTCTCATCTCCAGGGTTGACAGTAATGGAATACTTCACGGCGGGGCCGTGCCCACTCCTCCTCCAGGGGATACTCCACAGAACATTGTTCCTGCTGCCGGGGGCAACGACAGTGCTAACGGCAATCTGATGACTAATCTCGGACTCAATGCGGCAGGCGTCGGCAATGGTAGTTTGGGAGCCAATGTTAACATAGGGCCGGTCAACGACAATGCTGGTGCAGGAAATCTGGTGGTGCCTCAACCGTGGCTGGAGGACCATCAGGATGACATATTCTCTCAGAGAGGTGTAGAGGCAGAGTTGAATGCTGAGGCTCGACTCAGGTTCAAGGCGCTGGAAGACAAGATGAGAGACATCGAAAATCAGAACACATTGGGCGTTGACATGTCCAAGCTCGGGTTGATTGCTGACTTTAAAGTACCTCACAAGTTCAAGGTGCCTACTTTTGAGAAGTATAAGGGTACTACTTGCCCCCGGGTCCACCTCCGATCTTATTATAGAAAGATGTCCGCTTATTCTGACAATGAGAAGCTGCTGATGCACTTCTTTCAGGATAGTCTTTCTGGTCCATCACTCGAATGGTATATGGGTTTGGAGCCCGCTACTGTGCGCACCTGGAAAGATCTTGCAGAAGCGTTTGTTCTCCACTATCAATACAATAGCGACTTGGCTCCCAACCGAGTTCAGCTTCAGAATCTCTCACAGCGGAACAATGAAAGCTTCAAAGAGTACGCCCAGCGGTGGCGTGAATTGGCTGCTCGGGTTCAGCCGCCTATGGTTGAGCGTGAGCTAGTGCAAATGTTCGTGGCTACCCTTCCTGGAGTCTATTATGAAAAGCTGGTCAGTGGCATGACTGGAACATTCTCGGCTCTCATCACTCTGGGCGAGCATGTTGAGAACGGTATAAAGATCGGAAAAATTCAGGGCGAATCATCCTCAGCCGGAGGAGGTAGCAAGAAGCCTTACGCTGGCAAGCGTCGAGAGGGAGATGCCAGTGCTGTCACTAATGCTCGGAGAAAGGGCAAGGGCCCTCAGCCTCAGATTTCTAGCATAAATATCCCAGCTGCTCCCCCGCAGCCGCAGCAGCAGCCTCAGCAGCAGAACCAGCAGGGATATAAAAGATATCAGAATCGGGCTCCTATGGCAAGCCGTCATTTTGATACTCCACCTATGTCGTATGCACAGCTTCTGCAAACGTTGCTTCAGCTCCAACTAGTTCAAAAGAGGACGTTGGCTCCCTTAACAGGGGCACCACCACCGGGGTATGATGCCAATGCTACTTGTGAGTTCCATACTGGGTCACCTGGCCATACGATTGAGAATTGTAAAGCTTTTAAGCACAAAGTCCAGGACTTGGTGGACGCCAAGGTTATCAACTTTTCTGACAACGTGCCCAACGTTACCAAGAACCCCATGCCTCATCATAAGGGGGCGGAGTAAATGCTGTTATCACCGAAGAGAGTGCGGACTTGCTGACTGATGTCAAAGATTTGAAGACGCCGCTGAGCTTTGTCAAGGCTAAGTTGCTGAAGAAGGGCTTCTTTCCTGGATGCGGAGAGTTATGTATGGCTTGTGCTACACTTCCTGATGGGTGTGAGCAGCTGATCGAAGGTATCCAAAGTCTGATGACCGAGGGTATTTTGCAATTCAGCCGGAGCATTGAGAGTGCATCAGGGGAAGTTGTGCTGAAGCAGGCAGACGAAGTTGCTACCATCACCATTCCTCGTCACCCTATTACTATTTCTGCGCCCCGTCCGCCTACTATCACTATCACCAGGGCCGGACCAATCCCATTCGAGAGCACTAATGCCGTTCCATGGCATTACGGCGCCGAAGTTTATTGTAATGGTCAGAAGATAGAGCTAGAGCCATTCGGATCAACTGTGCAGAATCTTACCGAAGTCAGTGGTATCACTAGAAGCGGTAGAGTGTTTGCGCCAGCAGAGGTTGCCGCAGAGAAAGTGGTCCGGGCTGACGCTGTGGATAAGGGTAAAGGTAAAGTTGTCGAAGAGAGCCCTGCAGGGGCAGAAAAAGACTTGCTAGTTAAAGATGCTGAAGAGTTCATGCGACTAATCAAGAAAAGTGACTACAAAATTGTGGATCACCTTCATCAGACTCCGTCAAAGATTTCGATTCTTAACTTGTTGCTGTGTTCTGAGGCGCACCGCAACGCCTTACTGAAAGTATTGAATGCTGCATACGTGCCGCAGGAGATATCAGTAAATCAACTCGAGG
Source organism: Lathyrus sativus (assembly GCA_963859935.3). Classification (NCBI taxonomy): domain Eukaryota; kingdom Viridiplantae; phylum Streptophyta; class Magnoliopsida; order Fabales; family Fabaceae; genus Lathyrus; species Lathyrus sativus. The sequence goes on along the minus strand of OZ012740.1, from coordinate 505,365,061 downwards.
AGGTGGTGGCCCATGTCAATGCTGGTAATGGGCTGGGATTTACCGATCTGGAGCTGACTCCTAAAGGAAGAGATCACAACAACGCCTTGCACGTCTCAATAGAGTGCCGAGGCACGATTATGTCGCATGTCCTGGTAGATACGGGTTCCTCGCTTAATGTGCTTCCGAAAAAAGCACTGATGAAGTTGGATACCCGTGGACTGCTGTGCACGCCCAGTGATTTGGTCGTGAAAGCCTTTGATGGGACCAAGCGCCACGTCTTCGGAGAATTGACCCTGCCAATTCAAGTTGGTCCAGAGACGTTTAATACGGTTTTCTATATCATGGATATCATGCCCGCCTATAGTTGCCTCTTAGGTCGGCCATGGATCCATTCCGCTGGTGCCGTGACGTCCACGCTGCATCAGAAGCTTAAATATGCTGTTGGGGGCAGCATAGTAACAGTCTGTGGTGAAGAGGACATCATGGTGAGCCACCTGTCGTCTTTTAAATACGTCGAAATGGATGGAGAGATCCATGAGACTCTTTGCCAAGCATTTGAAACCGTCAGGGTGAAGGAGGTGGCTCCTGTCGTCGCAGAGAAGCAGGAGATGAATCTCTCCTCGTTTAAGGAAGCTCGGGCCGTCGTCGAAGCCGGTTCTACCCCAGGCTGGGGGCATGTTTTGGATATACCAATCAAGCAGGATAAGTTTGGATTGGGGTATTCTCCTGGAGCTGAAGCTTCATCTTCTTCTGGCAGCTCGTCTCGTGGGAAAGGGCCGATCCTATTCACCAAGGGGGAGTAATTTTCGAGAGCATCAACGCTGCGTCGGAGGACAGCGGGGACAGTGATTGCGATCTTGACGCCTGGATTCAACCGAGCAAGCCAGGCGAACGCCTCCACAATTGGACCATCAAGGAGATTATCAAGCTGACAAGTGAAGAGTAATGATTTGCTTTTTACAATCTTTGTACTACCCTATGTCCTGCCCGGGGCATAGTGGTTTTACTGTCAGGGCCTTGTTGGATTATGCATATGCATTTTGTTAATAAATAAAAGGAGTTTTCTTCGTAATCAAATATTGTGTTCTCTGTTATTCCTGTTTTATGTTTATTTCGAAAAACAGCAAAATGGCAACGAGGTTTGTGCTAACCTGCATATTCTTTCTTTAAACTTAACCCTTGTTATTGCAGGATCCACATGACAGATGACATCGACTCTGGACCCTCTACGGCTCACTACGACTTTGATTGCCCGATCTATCAAGCCGAGGATGAGATTGATGAAGACGAGGACCTTCCGGAAGAGTTGGCCCGCCTGTTGAGACAAGAGGAGAAGGTTATTCTGCCTCACGAGGAGGATATTGAGATCATAAATCTGGGTTCTGAGGAGCTCGTCAGAAATGTCAGAGTTGGGGCTGCGCTGCAGAATGATGTCAAGCATAGACTGGTCGAGATGCTTCGAGAGTATAGTGACGTCTTTGCTTGGTCATATGAGGATATGCCCGGACTTGACACAGATATCGTGGTTCATCGCTTGCCGTTGCGAGAAGATTGCCCTCCAGTCAAGCAGAAGCTTAGGAGGACGAGACCAGACATGGCTGTAAAAATCAAGGAAGAAGTCCAGAAGCAGTTGGACACAGGATTCCTAGCCGTCACCACTTACCCTCCGTGGGTCGCCAACATAGTGCCTGTACCGAAGAAGGACGGTAAGGTACGCATGTGCGTCGATTATCGGGATTTGAATAGGGCGAGCCCTAAAGATGATTTCCCGTTGCCTCATATCGATGTGTTGGTCGACAATACAACCCAGTTTTCCGTGTTTTCGTTCATGGATGGCTTCTCCGGTTACAATCAGATTAAGATGGCACCGGAGGACATGGAGAAAACAACGTTTATTACCCCCTGGGGAACATTTTGCTACAAGGTAATGCCCTTCGGTCTGAAGAACGCAGGGGCCACTTACCAGCGAGCAATGGTAACTTTGTTTCATGATATGATTCATCATGAGATCGAGGTCTATGTTGATGACATGATTGCAAAGTCCCAAACGGAGGAGGAGCATCTGGTCAATTTGTTGAAGCTGTTTGAAAGGCTTAGGAAGTTCAGGCTGAGGTTGAATCCTAACAAGTGCACTTTCGGAGTGCGGTCCGGAAAGTTATTGGGGTTTATCGTTAGTGAACGAGGTATTGAAGTTGATCCTGCGAAAATAAAAGCTATCCAAGAAATGCCAGCGCCGAAAACAGAAAAAGAAGTTCGTGGTTTCTTGGGCCGAATAAACTACATCGCGAGGTTTATCTCTCAGCTCACGGCCACTTGTGAACCGATGTTCAAGCTTTTAAAGAAAAATCAGGCGATTACTTAGAATGAGGATTGCCAGAAGGCATTCGATAAGATAAAGCAGTATCTTCAAGAACCTCCAATCTTGATACCCCCAGTGGCTGGACGGCCACTAATCATGTACCTGACGGTTCTGGAGAATAGTATGGGGTGTGTTCTCGGTCAGCACGACGAGACGGGCAGAAAAGAGCATGCCATTTATTATTTGAGTAAAAAGTTCACTGAGTGTGAATCTCGATACTCGATGCTGGAGAAGACGTGTTGTGCACTAGCTTGGGCCGCCAAACGTCTACGACAGTATATGCTCAACCACACCACTATGCTAATTTCGAAGATGGATCCAATCAAGTACGTCTTCGAGAAGCAGGCTCTTTCGGGCAGGATTGCCAGATGGCAGATGGTGTTAACAGAATATGACATCCAGTACGTCTCCCAGAAAGCCATTAAGGGAAGCGTATTGTCTGATTACCTTGCCGAACAGCCAATCAAAGACTACCAACCGATGAAGTTCGAATTCCCTGACGAGGACATTATGTTTCTCAAAGCGAAGGATTGCGATGAGCCATTGCCCGATGAGGGGCCAGATAGGAAGTCTCAGTGGAAGTTGATATTCGACGGAGCGGTTAATTCCTATGGAAGTGGTATCGGGGCTATCATCACGACTCCTCACGGATCCCACATCCCGTTTACTGCGAGACTGACGTTTCCAGTTACCAACAATGAAGCCGAGTATGAAGCATGTATTATGGGTCTAGAAGAGGCAATTGATTTGAGAATCAAGAATCTAGACATATATGGTGACTCAGCGCTTGTAATCAATCAGATCAAAGGGGAGTGGGAAACTCGTCAGGCGAATTTAGTGCCGTACATGAATTATGCCAGGAGGCTGCTTCCGTTCTTCGACCGAGTGGAACTTCATCATGTGCCTAGGGCTGAAAATCAGATGGCTGATGCCTTAGCCACGTTGGCTTCAATGTATAAGGTCAATTATTGGAATGAGGCTCCAAGAATTGTACTTTCGCATCTTGACAGACCAGCATTTGTCTTTGCAATCGAGGATGCCACCGACGGCAAGCCATGGTTCCACGACATCCAGACCTTCCTTATGACTAAGGAGTATCCTGCGGGTGCATCAACCCAGGATAAGAAGACTCTAAGGAGGCTATCTGGAAACTTTTATCTCAATCCTGATGGAGTGCTGTATAAAAGAAACCACGATCTCGTGCTACTCAGATGTGTAGATGAGAAAGAAGCAAGTATGCTCATGGAAGAAGTCCATGAGGGCACATTTGGTACGCACGCCGGCGGGCATGCCATGACGAGGAAGATCCTGAGAGCAGGGTATTACTGGCTGACTATGGAGTCGGATTGCTTCAGATTCGCGAAGAAATGCCACAAATGCCAGATTTATGCTGATAAAGTTCATGTGCCGTCGTGCCCATTGAATGTCATGTCCTCCCCTTGGCCGTTCTCCATGTGGGGCATCGACATGATAGGAAAGATCGAGCCCACTGTATCCAATGGTCATCGTTTCATTCTGGTAGCCATCGACTACTTCACCAAGTGGGTGGAGGCAGCCTCGTACGCTAATGTGACCAAGCAGGTGGTAGCTAAATTCATAAAGAGGGACATCATCTATCGCTATGGAATTCCCGAGCGGATCATTACTGATAATGGTTCGAATTTGAATAATAAGATGATGAAGGAGCTGTGCCAGAGCTTCAAGATTGAACACCACAACTCATCTCCCTACCGGCCGAAGATGAATGGCGCTGTTGAAGCGGCCAACAAGAACATCAAGAAGATTGTTCAGAAGATGGTTGTGACGTACAAAGATTGGCACGAGATGCTGCCGTTTGCCTTGCACGGTTATCGTACGACGGTGCGTACGTCGACCGGGGCAACTCCTTTCTCCTTGGTATACGGTATGGAAGCTGTCCTACCGTTAGAAGTGGAGATTCCTTCTTTGCGAGTTTTGGTTGATGTGAAACTCGACGAGGCAGAATGGATTACGAATCGCTTGAACCAGCTCAGCCTGATGGACGAGAAGAGGTTAGCATCGATTGCATTTGGTCGCCTGTACCAAAGCCGAATGAAGAAAGCTTATGATAAGAAGGTGCGTCCTAGAAGCTTTCAGACGGGTGATCTCGTCCTGAAGAAAATTCTTCCGCCACACTCCGATCACCGGGGCAAATGGACTCCGAATTACGAAGGACCGTATGTCGTCAGCAAGGTTTTCTCAGGAGGAGCTTTGTTGTTATCCACGATGGATGGTGAAGATTTTGCATCCCCGGTGAACGCGGACGCAGTTAAAAAATACTTTGCTTGAAAGAGACCCGCTGGACAAAAAAGAAAGAGTCCAGGCAAAAAAGGGGCATCCCGGCGAACCAAAAACAGAATAAAAGGTTCGGGCAAAAATTAGGGATATATTGAAAAAATGTACACCCGCGAAGTCGAAAACCTACACTGGGCGGCTTCGGCAAAAAAGGGTATCCCGGTGAACTGAAAACCCGTAAAGGGCGGTTCACGCAAAAGTTAGGGATTTGAATAAGCAAATGACTGCGTTCCGCGTGTGGACTTTCATTGTTTAGTGGTTCGGAGGACCTGAGGGCCGTTTATCTGAATCAATCTCTTCCGAAGCTGAAGCGTCGGAGAAGTATCGAAGTCGAGTGGGCCTTAGAGGGATCAACTCATGGTGTTCGTCTACGTCCCGTTGCCGACATTTGTATATACTGATGTATATTTATGTTTTCTTTTTGCGTGGCTTCCTCATTCCAGGAGCTTGCCTCTGTTGTAAAACATTTTTTGCCCATTCAGGGGTTCATCATCAATAAAATGCACATTATTCAGCAATTCTACTTGTCTGTTTAGCATTTATCTGTTTTGTTTGCAAATGAAAACGCCGATGTTTTGTGATAAAATGCGCATACATAAACTCACGGGCCTAGGCCCATTGATTGTTGAAACAATTGATTAACTGAACATTGTCACGAGATAATAACCTTGATAGGCCCCTTTGAGGAGGGTATCTTGTCTGTTTGTTTGTGTTGTTGCAGGTGTAGCACCTTCCAGAGGATATGCCGTGCATATCCCCGAAGCAGGGCGAGCCCTCCTTCTCCAGCAGAGTTCGGTAGTCTCTCCTCCGTAGAATCTGAACGCAAGATAGTGAGCATTGATATGTCTCCCCATGCAGAGATGATTCTCTTCCCCAAGCAGACGCATCCTGAAGGAATGTCGCCTCATCAGCTGCGCCAAGCACCGAAGAATGATGTCGTCTTTCCCCAGCACCGGGTCACAAGTGCAGATTTCATAGAAGTGTTCGGGTGCCGAGGCTCGTGATATCCCAGTAAAGTCGCCGAAGCAGGTGTATCCCCCAGCACCGGGTCACAAGTGCAGGTTTCGCAGGAGGCTGTTCGTATGCCGAAGGATGCAGTAACTGATGGTGCCAGACTGAAGTCTCCAGCGGAGTTGAGATTCCCCACCAGAGTCATGCTCTCTCCTGAAGATGGATGGTTCCCTCTTCCCCAGTAGAGTGTTGGAATGGCTGATGTTGTATTCCCCGGCAGAGTGGTACTCTCCCCCGAAGTCAGATGATTCTTTCTTCCCCAGTGGAATCGAATTCCTCATCAGAGTTGTACTCTCCAGTGAAGTAGAATGATTTTTCTCCCCGGCTGAGTCCGTAGAAAAGCAGAATCCTTGGAAGTTGATCAGATCATGATCAATTTTCCCCAGCAGAGCGTGGGGTAGCTAATGCTGTGTTTCCCCAGAGTCGCACTCTCTTCAGCGAAGCAGAATGATTTCTCCTTCCCCAGCCGAGTGTGCAGATGCTCGAGAGAGCCGAGTCCTTGAAAGTTGATCAGATCATGATTGGTTTTTCCCCAGTGGAGTGTTGAGCAGCTGAAGTTGTTTCCCCACAGAGTTATCCTCCCCGGAAGAGTAGCCGAGACAGCCACGCAGTTTATTCTCGCGATTGATATCAGCAGGTCCAAGTTCTCGTAGAGCTTCGTCCCCTGCAGCAGTCAGCTGAAGTTGTTGGCCCTGCAGCAGTCAACCGGAAGATCATTTCCCCAGGCGGAGTCCAATTGATATCGGCGTGCCCACGTTCTCCTCAGCAGGATGACTCCTCTATCTGAGCAGTTCTTTCTCCTTGACAGGAGGATCTCCCCCCAGCATTTAGTTTGCTGACGGGATCGCATCATTGTGCATGACTGCATGGCATTTAACATAGCATAGCATTGTGCATGATTGCATAGCATTGTGTATGATTGCATAGCATAAAACGCATAGTATTCCCACCGTGTGGGGCATAGCGCAGAAGCATATGCATCATGAGCATGATCTAGGTCATTGTTATTCTTGCCTTACAGGTTTTCACCAAGAGAACAGTTGCTCAGGACGATTCCTGGCATTCTCCCCAACGAGGTCGCTTTCTTGAGATGATTCCCAAGACCCCGGTGTAATCGCCACAGTCGCTCGCTCAAGATGATTTTTGAGATCCCCAGCGAAGTCTTCAGTTCGAGATGATTCTCGAATTCCTCAGCAGGGCCGGTTTGCTTAAGATGATTCTTAAGACCTCAGTATAACTTCCCGAGCTGTTTGTTCAGGATAATCCTTGAGCTCCCCAGTAGCGTACCCAGCAAGAGTTGCCCAGGAAGATTCCTGGAGTACCCCGCAGAATAAAGTCGCCAGAATGGTTATCGGTTCAAGATGATTCTTGAAGGTGCCTGACGGATTTGTTTGTTCAAGATGATTCTTGAAGTCCCTAGCAGCGTGATATGTCTGCTCCAACAGTGATGTCTAATCTGAAGATTGACTTCGTAAGCGCCTGAAGACGGTATCAAAGGTTTCCTGTGAGCTCAGATGTCCTTGTTGATGAATCAACGTGTGGCTGAAGACAAGGTTCTAAGGTTTGTAGATGTGACAAGGTGATCCGTGTTGGCCTGAAGACCAAGTCAGTTGTCCTGAGGTGATGATTGATTGCGATCAAGTGAATGATATTTCTTCTGACTGAAGTCGAAGATGTTTCTCCAGCTGAAGCGGAGTTTTGCCTGAAGGCAAAGTGTTTGAATCCCCGTAGAGTCATGAATGGCTCAGGATACCATTTCCTTGACTGAAGTTGCAGATTTCCTAAGCTGAAGCGAAGGTGCCTAAGGGCAAGGTTATCCCCAAGGTCATGAATGACCTAGGATTCATTTTTCGGACTGAAGGCCGAAGTATATCCCTGACAGAAGTCTCGGATGATCTATAGCAGAGGTGGAGTTGCCTGAAGGCAGATCCATGTATCCTTGAAGGCCAAGGACCATTTCTTTAGACTGAAGTCGAAGATACCTCCTGCAGAGTGGCCAGGGGCCAGGATTTCATCTATCTTCAGAAATACTTGAAGATTTTTTCTAGCTGAAGCTGGAAATGGCCAGGGGCCAGGGTTTCATATATCTTTAACGTTGAAGTTCTACGGTGGGCAGTGGGCAGCAGTATTCCGATGTTCGTTATGGTTCTGAGGGTGAACCCCAGGTCAGAGTTGTTCAGGGTTGCATTTTGTCCAGCGGCGAGGTTGGATGTTTGTTCGACGGCGAGGTTGAGCGTTTGGATTTGGCGGCGAGGTTAAATCATCATTTGTCCGGCGGCGAGGTTGGATGTTTGTTCGACGGCGAGGTTGAACGTTTGGATTTGGCGGCGAGGTTAAATCATCATTTGTCCGGCGGCGAGGTTGGATGTTTGTTCGACGGCGAGGTTGAACGTTTAGATTTGACGGCGAGGTTAAATCATCATTTTGTCCGGCGGCGAGGTTGGATGTTTGTTCGACGGCGAGGTTGAACGTTTAGATTTGACGGCGAGGTTAAATCATCATTTTGTCCGGCGGCGAGGTTGGATGTTTGTTCGACGGCGAGGTTGAACATTTGGATTTGGCGGCGAGGTTAAATCATCATTTGTCCGGCGGCGAGGTTGGATGTTTGTTCGACGGCGAGGTTGAACGTTTGGATTTGACGGCGAAGTTAAATCATCTTTTGTCCAGCGGCGAGGTTGGATGTTTGTTCGACGGCGAGGTTGAACGTTTGGATTTGACGGCGAGGTCAGATCATCATTTGTCCGGCGGCGAGGTTGGATGTTTGTTCGACGGCGAGGTTGAACGTTTGGATTTAACGGCAAGGGTCGGATTATGTTTGTTCGACGGCGAGGTTGAATGTTTGTTTGACGGCGAGGTCAGACTCTTTAAATCCCCAGTAGAGATGATGTTTGTACGACGGCGATGTTAGGTGATGCAAATCCTTTGGTTCTCCAGCGGCGATGCGGGGTATTCGGTCAGATGTGTTTCTCCAGCAGCGATGCGGGGTATTCTGTCAGATGCAGTTCTCCAGCGGCGATGCGGGGTACTTTTTTCAGAGATGTATTTTCTCCAGCGGCGATGCAGGGTATTTTGTTCATTGATGTGTTTCTCCAGCGGCGATGTTGGGTATATCTGATAGGTTAATCCTCCAGCGGCGATGTTGGGTGTTGTGGTTATTTGAAAGCAATATCAGAAGAAGTTAATGTGAATGACTGATGGCGATGTCAGTTCAGTATCTCTCCAGCTAGTTGCCGTGCAGCTAGCATTGCAATATTCGAAGATTTGTTCCCCGCAGAGTACCGTGTGCTCGCGCAGTTGGCAAATTTTCGGGTTTACCGATATTCAATCGTCTCGCACCTTGATTGGTTGAGAGCCGTTCGCTTCTCACCCAATCAGGTTCAAGCCGTTTGAATAGGGGCAGCTGTTGCACCCCAAAATTTGACCAACAATTATTTATCCATCAAGTGTTTGCAAGGTGATACCTTCACCAGAAAGTTCAAGAGATCCTCAGAGGAATGGGTTGTGTGCTTCATAGCTTGAGAGTTGTGGGTGCTCCTCAGACGATTCTGAGACTTTGAGAATGAACTTGATGTTTTGAGAAAGCCTATGAGATGTCTTGATAGCCATCATGAAGCCCAGAGAAGTCATTATGCAAGAGTTCAGAGGATTCAACCATGGATGGTAGAATTAGGGTTTTGACTGGGTCAACCCTAGACCAGCTGAAGATTTGGAGAAGGTTGAGACCTAATCCAAGGGCCATGAGATCATGGAATGATGCATAGAGATGTTATAAAGAGGATTCCTAGACCAACTCATCATGATTGAAGAGTTTGAGAAGTTTTGAGTTAGGGTTTCTGAGGATTGTCAGTGAAAAAACCCTAATTTGATCCCTATCTTCCAGGCAGTTTTAGCTCTAGATGTGATTGATATCTCATCTTCCCCACAACATGAATGTTGTAGAGCTTGTTCTTAGCTTTAATTTGAGTTGTGGAAGTCCTTGATAGGAGTTGCAGAGCTCAAGTTATGGTTTTGACAAATTACAGGTCAGCTGAGATGTGTGAATCTGGGTCCTTGAAAGTCACCCAACTTGCAGACAACGTTTTCCCTAGTAGGATGATTCCTATGATCTCTTGGTCAACATGAATGTTGGAGGGCATCTCCTTAGCTTTAATTTGAGTGGTAGAAGTCCTTGATAGGATTTGTAGAACTCAACTTATGGTTTGAACAAGACAGGGGTATTTTGGTCATTTGTCAGTTATAGGTCATTTTAAGCAAAGGCCATATCTCCTATTTCCAAGCCTCAAATGGAAAAACTCAAAACATGAAAGTTGTTCAAAATGTGATTTTAAGTCTAGAAAGAAGGTCATGAATTGTTGGAAAAGCTCATAGCATGGATTTGCATGATTGGTCAAAAATGAACTAAAAATGGCTTATAAGTTTAAAAAGTTGAAATTGAAAATTGGTTTGGAAGATCTAGAAATCCAAAATGGGTCATACAATATATCATTTTGATTGGAAACATCATTTTGAGAACATTGGTTCAAGTAGAATTTTGAGTTGAGGCTCAATGGGGGTTGCTTTGAAAACTTGTTACTTGAAAAAGAAGGCAACTTGAAAAAACCTTACACAAGGCAAGGAAGAGGTCGGTTTTCACTCATCCACACTCAATATCTCTCATAAGGAGAATTTGACACTAAAAGAAGGATTTGGTGCATGAGATGTAGCTTGTTCAAAATCTCATTAAAGGAGAAGTTCCACACTTTTCTAGATGATTCTAGAAGGATCTAGCTCCTTCCATCCATCATTATATAAAGAGTGATCCACAAGGAGTTCAAGGTTGGGTGATAGAGAGAGATTTCAGAGGAGAGAGAGAGAGAAATAGCCATTGAAGCACTTTCTTCAAGTTCAAGCAATTCAAGAAATCTTCATCTACAAGCCATCTCTTTCACAACAAGTGCAAACAGAAACTTGTGCATCACAAGAGGATCTCATTGCAGCCATTACAAGCCTTGAATCCATTCCCACGAGCACCTACCATCATCACTTGACAGGTTGGTTTCTCTCCATAATTCTCCTAATTTATGCACTTTCAAGTAGTTCTTTAGGTATAGGATTGATGCACTAGGTTAGTTGATTAAACCCTAGGAGTTAAAGCAAGATTCGTGAGGTTCCATAACAGGTGAATGATCCTTTAAACTCCAAGAACTAGCTGTTTAGGGAGTTTTAATTAGCATGGATTAGGTTAGATTAACTAGGGTAACATGTAGAACAAGATCAGGCCCTTAGGTTGAAGCTTTACCATGGTTGATCTCAGATGAACATGGTGGAACCACGATCTTAAGGTCCTCTGTTTGAATGATCTAGGGGGAGTTAATGAAAACTACACGTAAGGTCGGATTCTTCGTGTTTAGTAGATCACTTTTGCTTTTAGAATTTTTGAAATTCATCAATTGTGGAGGGAGAACGAGCAAGGAGAGATCCATGCATGAATTCTGGGTTCTGAAAACCCTAGGGTTTCGTTTGGGGACGATGGCTGTCCATCGTTGGATTAGTCCCCAGGTTTTGACTAATTCCAGTCATCCAACGGCCCAGATGCATTAAGAAAACGGAGGAAAAAAATTCAAACCAAAGCGCCGTCGTTTTGATTAGTGAGTCCGTGTGGGCTTTGGTCTTTTTTCTACGCGCACCCCCCTTCTTTCAGCCCATTATGAAACCAACTAATCTGCCTTTCTATTTGCACCCCTCTCTCTTATCTTTTTATTTTCTTCTTTTTAATTTCTCTCCATATTTCATGCATTTTAGAAAATTCATAATAAAATGAAAATTCAATATTTTTGAATGATTCTTTTTGCATTATTTTCTTTAGGATGTCTATAAAATTATAAAAAATAAAAATGGCATTTTATTTTTTATTAGATATTTTTCCCAAATTTTCCAAATAAATGGTTAGTTTAGGTGTTACATTTGGTACATCATTTTGTTTAATTTTGTTCATGCATTTGTTGATTGATTTTTAATCCATTCTTTTTTGTGTAATTAGATATTAGATCATAGTTCCCCATAGGATTTAATTCTTGATTTTTAGATTAAAATTTGATTAGTTTAATTAGGGTAGCATTAGGGTATCCTAATTAGGGTTTAGGTTGTGCATAGGTGAGAGAATTCATTTTCTTTAGATAGTTTTGTTTGATTTTTGGGGAGGGGCATATGTGGATGGTATGGGTAGATATTGTAGACCCTTGTGAATAGTTGTTAGACTTTTCCCCCTTGGTTTAGTATTTTTAGGTATTTTCTGAAGTTGCCTGATAATTTTGTCTGTGTTGTGGTTATCTGTTCACCTCTGGGGTTTGTTTTGGGGAATTTGTTGTGGGGCTTATGTTGTCTTGAAGACCTTGTTGGAGAGCATCATGAAGAGAAGATTGAAGATCAAGACCCAGAGACCCAGAGCTTGGCTTGTCCCCTGTTTTTGAGGTTTGAGATCCTGAAGTTTGGAGGAAGTTCATGGTACTTTCCTGAGGAAGGCACTATGAATGACTTTCATTCTTTCTTCTCACCTCTTTCTTAAGTATCCAATGATGTTGGAGCCAACTTGTGAGTTTAATTTCTCCTGAGGAGGAATGTAAACTGATCACATGTTGTTGAGCCACATGGGATACAATTCCTAAGTGGAAGCCTCCTAGTACTTTCCTGAGGAAGGTCCTATGGGTCTATTCACTTAGTTCCGTTAGTTTATCTAGGATTTCTTAAGTATCCAATGATGTTGGAGCCAACTTGTGAGTTTAATTTCTCCTGAGGAGGAATGTAAACTGATCACAGTTGTTGAGCCACATAGGATACAACTCCTAAGTGGAAGCCTCCTAGTACTTTCCTGAGGAAGGTCCTACGAGTTTATTCACTTAGTTCCACTAGTTCAGATAGGAATTCCTAAATATCCAGTGATGTTGGAGCCTGCTTGTGAGTTTAATTCCTCCTGAGGAGGAATGTAAACTGATCACAGTGGTTGAGCCACGTAGGATATGACTCCTGAGTATACACCTCCTAGTGCTTTCCTGAGGAAGACACTATGAGTCTGCTTACTTAGCTCCCTTTCGTTGGTAAGCTTGCTCTGAAGCTTGAAGATTGGGATTGTTTTCTCTTTTGGTTAGGTTTTGCTTTAGGGCTTTGCTTAGATTTGATTCTGTTTTAGTTTTAGGATTAGAGAATAGATGATTCTTTCTCAAGTGTGTTTTGTTTGCCTGATGGCACTTCACTTCTTTTATCTGTTCATTGCTTGATAGCCTGTGGTTTATTTTCAGTATGATTACTGTTATTTCATGACTGGCTTGAGGTCGAGACGAGCTTGTGGAGGCTGAAGCCCCACACACATTTCCTCCCTCACTTGCATTGCATGCATTTTACTGTTAAAGCTGATGCTTTTGTCTGTTTTGGTGTATCATTGACATGATCCCTTAGGACTCTCAGTTCCTCTGATGAGGATTTGATGATAGACTTTTAGGTTGAAACCTATGCATGACAACATCTAGGAGTTCCCTGTTCAAACCTCAACCATAGGATGAATCCATGGCATGACAACAGTAGGACTTGATAGTCTCCCTCCTAGTTGGGCATGTTCTCTTCTCATCTCGAAGCAGTTTAAGATACAGTAATCATGAATGATTTCTTTCGTACGTTACGAGCCTTAAGCCATCTGAGGATGGATGATTAGTATGGTACCCCGTGGGTGACATGCGACGCATTCACTCTCAGGTCATAGTCTCTAGTGCGGTTGAGATCGCAAAGACACCATAAAAAACACTTCTTTCAGGAGATAACCCGTAGTTTCCCGAACTACGTTTGCTCTGATATTTCATACCAGATGAAAGTACGTAGGCATAGGATGCGACGTCCTAGCGAGCAACCTTCCCCTCCTCTCCCGTAGTTAGCCGAACTACGTTGACTCTGATTTCTCATTCTCTGATGAGAATACGTAGGCATAAAGCGCGATGCTTTGCCGAGTCATTTTTTCTTTTCTTTTTCAGCCAGCCTTGATAGGTAGATAGAATAAAACCAACCCGTCCAAGTAAACAAACAAGCGAGGATCCCGTCGAGTACGACGGACGTGAGGGGTGCTAATACCTTCCCCTTGCGTAACCGACTCCCGAACCCAGACAATGGTTGCGATGACCTTGTCTTACCCTTATTCGTCAGGTTTTTCCGATCGTTTCCTTTCCCGCTCTGAGGGATGAATAACGAAAGGTGGCGACTCTTCTGTTATGCCGACACCTTATTTTCGCGCAAGCGACAGTCTGATCCTCCATTCTTTTCCGAGTTTGAGCTCTAGTGTTGTACTGGTGCCGAGGACTCAGGGTGACGAAACTGGAAGGCGAGAGAACCGAACATGAGAAAACGGAAGACACATGCAATGCAAGAAAAAATATGATGCTATAATGTGAATGCAAATGAAGATTTCATGGAATTCAAACATTTACGAATGTCGTGGGGTACCAAGGAAATTTTGATATTTTTTTTCTTATTTACCCTTTTTTTTATTTTATTTTTTTTTATTTATGGTATCCCGCGATATCCATAAATGATGTTTGAATTCCATACAATGCAATGGAATGCTTTATGGATGCAATTCACATGAATACACAAAGTCCTAGGTTAAAGGACGTGAATGGAGTTAAGGTCTACCCATCCCCAAAAGGAGTGTACTATAGGTTAGTTGTACCTGCCGAATAAGGTTCTAAAAGGACTCAAAATCATTGGCCCATCTTTCGGATATTATTAACTTCCCAACTAACTCGGGGGTTAATAATATTCTCAAGAGAACCTCTTTTGAGTGTAGTATTGCGTAGCACTACTTCGGGACTTGCTCCCTTATAGCCTCACACTACGTCCTAATAAAGGCCAAAAGTGGGGTTAAAGGTAACTATGGTCCTTAGTATCACAGACTCCAATTGAGAATAGTAAAAGTTTTCACGACTAAACTCGTTCAACCGAACCATTTTCAAAAAGGGTCTCAACTAAGCGGGATTCTCGAATCAACTTAGTAGGGATTCAACTCCCTATAAGCCTCACCGAATATATCCCCATCCTATAATAATGGCACTCAAGTCCGGGCGTAGGACTTATCTCACAACAGAATGTCTCCCAAGCATGGTACCCCAATAACTGCACATATAGTAAGCAAAGATTATAGGAAATAATTAGTACAAATGAACAAAATAGGGAAAACCCTCAAAAGTTAGGAGTCCCCAGTGAAGTCGCCATTTTCTGTTGCGGTGGAAATAGGATCACAAACTATTAATGAGTTTGAATCGCAATTCAATTCACAACCGCTCTTTGATTTATCCGAAGGAAAAGGTCAAAAGAGGGAAAACCTATTTTGCATCGTAAACACAATGCGGGGAAAGATCTAGGGTTCGGGGGTTGGTTAAATTTAGGGAAGGTATTAGCACCCTAAACTTCCGTAGTACTCTACGGGAACCTTTTGTTCAAATGTTTACTATTTGCTTTATTTATTTGCTTAAGATATATGTACAAAGGGATTAAAAGTGAGAAAATAAACCTAAGGGGTTAATTCTAAGTTTACTCGGCAAGACATCGCATCTTGTGCCTACGTATCCTTACGGGAGTGGAATCAGAGTAATCGTAGTTCCCCTCAAAAGGGAGGTTAGAGACTTCTTGACTGTGGTCAAGGTCTCAAGGGGAATAAACGCATCTTAAGGACACGCTTACGTGGAGTGTAGAAACTCCAAATCTCTACGTTGAATTGTTAAGTTGTAATTAGGGTTAAATTAGGTTAGGGATTCCACGGCGGGAAACCCTAAAATGAGTGCGGCGACTCTTAGACCTAAAGCTAGGGGTAGT
The DNA here is from genome assembly GCA_963859935.3 of Lathyrus sativus. NCBI lineage: Eukaryota > Viridiplantae > Streptophyta > Magnoliopsida > Fabales > Fabaceae > Lathyrus > Lathyrus sativus. The sequence continues at coordinate 505,349,565 of OZ012740.1, read as the reverse complement.
TTTGTAATTTTGTCCACGGCGAGACATTTGTGAAAATTAGGGTTTGTAAGGGTGTAATTTTGAGGGTTTGAAGTTGAGGACTATTGGCGTGGCGGCCAAACAGTTAGACCTAACCTTCGGATGTGTGTAGTGTGACGGAAATATTGGTGGAAGTGTGATAATTGAATCGTGCAAACAGAGAGATAATGTCCTAATTTAACCATGCAAGCAGAAATTTAAAGGCAGAAATTAAAGCGCGATTGTTAGGATTCGCGAGATTACATGAGAGGAGCAGTTACAATATGGTAATGAAATTTAAATGGAACGATAATGAAATAAATAACAGTAAACGCAATAAACTGCAAAACGAGCAAACAACGTTAATGGGCAGAATTAGATGAATTGTCAGATGGTGAAGAAGTGAAATTATGCATCTTTTTGTGGTTTTATTTTATGATATAAACTTCAATTTAAAAAAAAAATAGGATTTTTAATATTTATTTAACTCAAATCCTAAAAACTATTTTAACCTAATTTTTATTTTTTTTAAAAAATGGATTTTAATATATTTATTTAAAAAAGGGTTTTTATTTATTATTATAAAAAAGGTTTTTATTATTTAAAAAAAAACAGAGATTAATTTATTTTATTAAAAAAAAATTTAAATGTTATTTATTTAAAAAAAACAGAAATTAGATTTTAAAAAGAGTTTATTGTTTAAAAAAAACAAAAAAATATAAAAAAAACCACTTAAAACAAATGGGTTGGGCCGGTCATCACTCCCGGACCCAACCCGGTCTGCGAATACAAAGGAAAAGGGGGGAGGGATTAGATTAGGGTAACCCTAATCCCCCTTTGGCCTCCACGGCGCCGCATAATCTCTCCTTCTCTCGTGATTTCTCATGATTCCGTTCTCTCCGATTTCTCTCATTCCAAACCTGAAAAGAAAAAAAACAACCACACAGCAACCATTAATCATCCTGGATGAGCTTACGTCGTTTTTGACGGTGATTTTCGCGGAGGTTTACGATGTTGACTATCGATGAACAAGGGCGATGATGATGTTGCAAATTTGAGCCTCGAAGTTATTTTGCTCGCCGATTGTAAATGAACGGCGCCGGCGAATGTACCTCCACAGGGTTTAGTTCATGTCGATGGTCTTCGTCGCTCTTTCTTACAAAGACGATGACGAGGACTTCGTCTCCTCTGAGTCTCGGCCGTTTCTTCTTGTTCGCCGCCTCTAGGGTTTCGCGACTCTCTTCTTCGCCCTTTCGATCTCGCGGCCGCTTTTCGCACTCTCCTTCGTTAGGGTTTTCACAGGTTGTGTTGTTCTTCTTTATATGCTTCTCTAACTCTCTTTTTTGGGCCTGAGTAATACGTTACTTTGCTTTGATTGATTTGATTTTGTAGCCTCCGTAAACCAACATAATTTCGACTAAGATTGGATTTGATTTGGGATTTATCTCTGATATGTTCTGATTTCCTGATACGATCTTTTTGATCTGTTTTGAAACTTTCCATTTTTGGGTCCACTTGGAATGGATATTTCTGATTCTGCTTCGATTTGTTTGACACAACTGGATCTGCTTCGAATGGATTTACTTTGATTTGTTTTGGAACCAATGCGATTTGTTTTGATTTTCTGGATTTCATGAATTGGATTATGAACTGCTGCTAACTTGTTTCCTCTTATTCATCTGATGTAGACTTTTTATGGATTCGGAAACCTGCTGTTATACCGACTCTTGACGTTGTTTGATCTTTGATGCCTGTGTTAAACTTCCGGCGGGGAACTCATAACCTGACTGATACACTTACTTGCCTGGGCAGTGATGTTCGAACTGAGCCCAGGCCTGTGCCTTTCGATCTTCTGCAATGAGCTTGCTCATTTGGTTCAAAAGGTGTTGCACTATTGTGACATTCAGATTTATGAACTGGTTTTTTCTGATATGGATTCGGCTGGTTTTGTTTGGTTGTCTAGCTGCAGGGTTCGAACTCAGTTTCGATTTCTCTTGATTGCTGATGAACTGGTGAACAGAGTTTGGTTTATTTTTGAAACTGAATTGGATTGCTGATGCACTGCTTTTTTCTGATGCAGCTTTCGGTTATCCAGTTTTTTGATGATACTGGGCCATGATGTTTTTCAAACTGAGTCCACGTACCGGATTGCCGTAAAGATCTGAGCTTGCTTCCTTATGATCTGAAGATGGATTGAATTTTCAAAAACTGATATGTGGTTTTATATGAACTGATGTGCTGATTTTACATGATATAACTTTGAGTTCGAATTCCAATTCAGTTTCATTTCCAATTTTTTTGGTGTGGACCCTTGATGAAATGGTATTCAGTTTGGTTTTGAATCGAATCCAATTACGGCAAATCAAATCGGTCCCCACTTCTTTTACTCTTTGTCTCTCTCGGTTTCCCCTTAGATAAGAACAGATATTACCTGATCTGACGCCAATGGCGTGGATCGGTAACGGGGGTAGGATGCGACTTCGGTCGTGCCACTCCCGGCACTCGATGATGACGTTATTCTGAGAGTGTCAAAGCATTTCTAACACTTTTCTTGCTTTTGTTCTGTTTTGTCTTTGTTGTGCAGGTAATCGGAAGAATAATGCGTGAAGAACGCAAGGAAACTCATTGAAGAACATTTAGGACTTAGGATTTTTCTTTTAGAATAAGATATTCATTGTAATATCCTTCTCTTGTAAGCAAATTAAGTATTCAGAAACAATTTTCCCTTTCAAACTTGTAACTTTAAATATTTGTGAAATAAAAACCCAATAAAATGTTCATTGTAATTTTCTCAATTGTAAATCTAAACATTCATGAATAATAATTCATAAATTATTTAAATTCACCTTTAAGCCATAACTTATGAACACTTGTGGATAAAAGTTCCAAAATATCTAAAACTTACTTCCTTTTTGTCTCGATTCAATGAATGATATCCCGTAACATAACCAGATCTAAATTGAAATCCCCTTGATTACGTGACTCCTCAAACCAAGCTTTGGCCACCTTCTCCTCATTTTAAATTCAAATCTCAACTCATTGTGATAAAATAAGCTACTCGTCACATGATCTTGTCATGATTAATCCATGTAAACAAATGCCTCAAAAATGGACGTCTTATTTATCCCAACATTACAAACTCTGCTTAAAACGACCAAAACGCCCCTAGGGGTAATTCCTGCACAACAAATTGCACTCAATGATTGGTTAGTGATTACATGGATGCAAAATGGAGTGATATGCGAAATGACTGACTAAATGTAAGGGTAAAATTTGGGGTATTACATACTTGATCCCAAAGGAAATGATACCTCATCTCTATGTGCTTACTTCTACCATGAACACGAGATGATTTTCCAGGTCGATAGTTGAGTTGTTATCTACAAACAACTTCATTTTCTTAGGTTTCATGATCTTGAGCTCTTCAAACAACATCTCTATCCACACAGCTTGACATGATGCATAAGATGCAACAATATACTCAGCTTCACAAGAGGATAATTCCACAATGATTTTCTTTCTTGAGCTCTAAGAGATTGGTGCTCCCTCAATCATAAATATGTAGTCTGCAATACCTTTCTTTTCATTTTGCTCTTCATTGAAATCTGAATCAGTGTAGCCATGTATCTATACATATATGCTTGTATTCTTCTACCTCTGCATCTAAGTCAGTGTTCCCTTTATGTGTGTCAACACTCTCTTTACTGCAGTGAGATGACATTCTTATGGTTTCTCCATAAATTTTCTTAACAACCTAACACATTTGCAAATACTAGGTATGGTATTGCATAGATACGTTAAGGATCCAATAATTTTCTTGTACAATGTTGGATTTACAAACTCACATTTGTATCATTTCTCAATTTTTCTCAAGTTTCTAAGGGTGTGATAGTTGCATTAGAGTTGATCATATTGAACCTTTTTTAGATACCTTAAGCATACTTATTCTAGTGCAAGAACACTCTTTTACTTATGTCTTTAAACTCCACCCCTATGAAATATGACAAGTTCTCTAGGTCAGACATTTCAAATTCATGTATCAGTTCAGTCTTGATCCTTTTATCTCTGCCTCATATGCACATGTGATCAGCAAGTCATCTACGTATAGACATAAAATGATTCGACCGACCCTGCCTGCATTGTTAACATATACTCGGTACTCTGAAACACACTTTGTGAAACCTGCCTTGATCAAAAAGTCATCTATTCTCGTATTCCAAGCCCTTAGGGCTTGATTTAAGCCATATAGAACCTTCCTCAATTTGTACACCTTCAGCTCATGCCCTTTGATTTTGAATCTTGGTGGCTGACTGACATAGACCTCTTCTTCCAATGGTCTATTTAGAAATGTTAACCTTACATCTAATTGGTATATCTTTCATCCTTTGTATGATGCAGTCGACACAACAATTGTGATAGTTTCTAGACTTGAAACAAGTGAATAAACTTCGTCAAAGTCAATACCAAGTTTTTATAGAAAACCTCTTGCCAATAGTCTTGCCTTATACTTGTCAATGTCATCATATGGCCTTAGTTTCAACTTGTAGACCGACTTCACATAAATTGGATTCTTGATTGACTTTTTGACAAGCTCTCATCCTAGGGTTTATTCCTCTCAATCGCCCTGGGTTCTTCTTGCATAGCTGCCAACCATTCTAATCATTCATGGCTTGATCCAAACAATTGGTTCTGATTCAGCCATTATTGTCACTTCTTCTATGGAGTTGCCATCTGCACCGATTGCTTGATCTGGAACTCTCTCATGTCCAACTAGCCTTGTCGGCCAGTTCTCGTTCTATCAAATCTTCTAATGTTCTGCTCAAGTGGTTCTTCATTTTGAGTGGTTGTGGCTTTAGTTTGTTGGTATTCTTCAAGCACAATTGTGATTGTATCTTTCTCTGGTCAACCTGACCCTTGAGTCCAATTCCACCCTTTGCTTTCGTCCACCAGAGCATCCCTATTGATCCCTAGTTTATCATCATGTGGTGAATATAACATGTATGGACCAGTCAAATGATAAGCTATGAGCATCATGGTCTGACTTAGATCATTTATATTTTTCCTCTATTGCTCAAGTACATGCCTAAAATAGATTGATCCAAATACTCTAAGATGACTAACATTTGGATTTAGTCCTTTCCAAGCCTCATAAGGTGTCTTGTCGGATATCTTCTTGGTTGGATATCTGTTTAGAATGTATATTGATGTCAAAGCTACTTCACCCCAAAACCTCTTTGACATTTCTTTAGCTTTCAATATACTTCTGGTCATGTTCAGTATACTTATATTTCTTCTCTCAGCTATACCTTTATGTTGAAGTGTATATATTGACCTCATGCTTTATACCTTCCTCATTGTAGAATCTTACAAATTCCATATAGGTGTATTCACCTCCACCATTAGCTCTTAATTTCTTTAACTTACATTCGATTTGTTTCTCGACATGCAATTTAAACTTCTTGAACTTTGCGAATACCTAACTCATCTTTTCAATAACATAAATCCACATATATTTGGTGAATTCATCTATGAAGGTTAGGAAATAGAAATTACCTCTATTCGATCTTACTTTAAAAGGTCCACACATATTAGAGTGAACAAGCTCTAGCTTTTGTTTCGACTTCATTGACATATCATGTTTGAATGTTTTCCTAGCATGCTTTTCTTTGTAGCACTCCTCACACACCTGACTTGGTTCTTTCGCTTGAGGTAAGCCATACATCATCTTCTTCAAGTTGAGCATATATAGACCTCTTAAGTTTAGATGTATATACATGTGATGCCATATCCAATTCTTATCTTCTATAATAGTCGTAGTAAGAAATTGATGATCAATCATGTTGATCTCAATCTTGAAGGTTTTGTTATTTGCCAATGGTGCTTTCAAGATCATCTTTCCTTCACTATTATGCACCTTCACCTGATTTCCTTCTAACTTCATGTTATACCCTTTTACAAGTAATTAACATATGTTTATCAGATTACTTTTCATTGAAGGTACATATAATACATCAGTAATAATGGCCCTATGACCATCTCTTCTAACCACAATTATGTTTCATTTTCCACTTGATGTGATGTGTCTACCATTTGCAAACATGTTCACTTTCTTAATTGATTCATCCAACTTAGCGAACCAATTTCTATTACCAAACAAGTGGTTGCTACATCCTAAATCCAGATGTCACGTTGTGGTTTATTCATTCTTTGACTGAGTATTGGCCATGAGTAGCATATCATTAGAGTCGCTTTCTCTAACATAAGCATATGCATTTCTTCATTATCTTTTGCTCTTCATTCCTTTTTTTCTCCTACAATCTCGAGCATAATGACCATATCCTTGAGAGTTGTAACAATCCACCTCCTTCATAGCAACTTTCTTCCTCGGGTACTTATTGATCATTCATTACTTGATCAAGTCAGAGTGATTATTTTAATTCTTGCTTGAATTCTCATAATTAGCAAAACTCATTCTTTGAATTCTCATTACTTGAGCCTCCAATGAAGCTTTAAGTTCTTCCACCTTCATCTTAGCTAGATTTTTGGACTCTTTAATAGACACTACAATGTAATGAAAGTTTGCGGTCAGAGATCTCATCACCTTCTTGATCTTTTGTAAATCATTAATTGATTCACCATATGCCTTCATTTTGTTGTTGAGTAACACCAATCTTGAGAAGAAATCAGCAACTGATTCATCTTCTTTCACATGTGTTATCTCAAACTATTTTCTTAGCGTCTGCAACTTCACCCTTTTCAATTTTTCATCTCCACCATACAAGTTCTTTAAATTTTCACACACTTCCTTGGATATTTCTTCTTCAATGATCTTCTTGAACACATTAGGATCCACACGTTGATGAATTAAGAAAAGAGTTTTTCCATCTTTCTTCATTTGTTCCTTATGCACGACCTTTTGAACATTATTTTCATTCACTTCCAACGCAGGTACTCCATCACTCACGATTTAAGAAACATCTTGAAATATGAAGATGACCTTCATTTGCACAACTCACCTCTCGTAGTTATCACCTTTGAAAATCGATATATTTGCATGAAATTGTGTGTCATGTTGTGTTATCGTTTGCCATTATCGATTGGGTGAAGTTCAATTGAGATCGTTGATACCAATTTTCTAGAATAATTCGGGTTTTCAAGAAGAATTAAGATGAAAAAGAGAGAATGATAGAGAGAAACTATATTGTGAAAAAAGGGAATTTTATTATGATGTTTTTGTATCTGATTTACAATGTCACTTGTATATATAGATAATCAAACACATTACTTGTTAACTATAGCATTCGACATGCTTACATGCTTCAAAAACTATATGATATATTCGACTTTGTTGAATATATCTATTTCCTCTTCGACTAAGTTGTCCATAGCTACTTCGGCTAGGTCAAGTACAAGTTTTTTGAATACAAATTTTACTATTAAACAATGAATTATTAGATTCTAATAGGACAAAGTAAGGATAATAATATATTATCACTTGGTCTAGTATATGAACTTAAAGAAAATGGTATCAAGCTTTATCATCTTGTTCGTTAATGTTTTGACCAGTTTATTGATATATTTGTCAAGGATCCACAATGGAGACATAATATTGGTCCTTTTGGGATTGACTGCATTATGAAAAACAACATGGAGTTTGCTCAAGCCGGTTCTGGTGCCGAAGGGACACATGTGAAACATGATGTTCCAACATGTGTGTTTCCACATCTAGTATCTAGTAACGGACATATGGTATTGGAGTTTAGCTCAGAATTATTCTATCCAATATTCTCTCTACAAAGAAGATATATAAGTCATGAAGAATAGTCAATTTGGATGTACTAGTTAAAAATTTGGAACACAATGTTCCAACATGTGCAGTGCATATTTGGCCTTGTTATAAAGTCATAAGGGATGTTGTTTTGTACAAATTTTCTTATTAAATTTCAATCAGATTTGTTGCAAACTTGTTAGCAACGTATGTTGATTTGTTTGACAGCTGTTGAAGATCAAATCAAATTTAAATGGAGATTTAAATTTTAATTTGAATGTTACAAATCATATCTTTTGGAGAGTTTTATTGAGCGTTAAATTCCAACAAGATTCTCTATTATTCTGGATGTATTTAAATTTGAGATCCATAAGGAAAAGGCATAAAAGACATTGATATATAAGGAGACTCAATTCTCATAATTTTTTAGGGTTTGTACACAAGATTAAGTTCTTTGTGTCTATGGTATTTGAGTCTTGTATTCTGCTTTAATGTCATCATAAGGATCATTATTGAATCTTTATTTTACACCACACTATGTTTTAGTAACTTGGCATAGTTGTTGGTTTATCTTAGTTGAGTTATAAATTCAACAATTAATAGACTTGTTATTAAGGTTGATCACTAGGGGTTTGTGGTTGAATAAAGTGAGTGGGTTCTCGTATTTAGGGAATGCCTAAATAGAAATACACTGGGATTAGGGAGAGACATATAACTTTATAGGTTTTAAAGGTTCTTATATGGCTAATTGTTCTAAGGTGTGTAGTCGAACTAATTGAAGAAACGAGGGATGTCTCCCAGATTAGAGAATTCTCTGCTAAACAAAGGGCGACCAGAAGATATAATTATAAGGTGTTCTTGAGGGAAATTCAAGAGGGCGTCCTAGTACTTAGACATGTTATTGTTCCCATTCAACAATTAAAAATACTGACCAACTAGTAAGGTTCATACCACATATCACAAACTACCTCACGGAGCCTACAAGCTCGAAAAGCTGAATGAACGACTCATCTCGAGGATATGGAACTCGTTTAACTTGAGACATTAATATAGTTAATCATTTTTATATTATTTGTTTAAAGGAAAAAGGAGATTGGTCAAACAATGCATAAATCTCTTTGAAAAACTTTGTTGTAATCATATTTACAGTAAGTTATCCTATTCCTCAGTCAACATAAATGATAGACATCCAAGGAAAGATCCTTTCCGCCCTTAAAAGGAAATATATATGTTATAATTCCACGAGAAGACCCTTGTCACCCTCAAGTGGCAATCTACACGCTAGACTTCCACTAGAAGATTCTTGTCACCCAAAGGGGAAATACAAATGCTAGACTTCTCTTGAAAGGTCTTTACATCCCTATGAGGCAATATAAATACTAAACTTCCAGGGGAAGATTCTTGAGGAGCATAAAATAATAACATAAAGTCTCTTTTGAGGGACTCAACTTAAAGTCTCGCCCGAGGGACTCAACATAAAGTTTTTCCTGAGGGACTCAACTTAAAGTCTCACCTGAGGGACTCAACTTAAAAGCCTCTCTTGAGGAACTCAACTTAAAGTACATCCTAAGGGGCTCAACTTAAATTATCGCATGAGGGAATCAACTTAAATTCTTTCCTGGGGGACTCAACTTAATGTCTTTCCTAAGGAGCTAAACCTTTAATCTCATCTAAGGGAATCAACTTAAAGTCTTTCTTAAGTGACTCGAATTAAAATCTCCCTGAGGGAATTAACTTAAAGTATCGTCTGAGGGACTCAACTTAAAGTCTCTCCTGACAGACTCAAATTAAAATCTTGGCTGAGGGACTCAACTTAAAGTCTCCTCTGAAGGGCTCAACTTAAGGTCTTTCCCAAGGGACTCAACTTAGAGTTCCTCCCAAAGAGCTCCAAACAAGGATAATAAGCTACTTTAATTCGCTCTTTCCAAAGCCTCATGCTTGAGGAACTGTGTATTGGTATATTTATCAAGGATTCACAAGTGGCGATATAAAAGGTTCACTAAGGAAAGGCAGAGTAACATGTCGCCCACACCAGCTTCTTAGTTGCAGATTTATTGGAATGAGCATGTGTCATTTGGTTATGACTCCCATTTCTCATATCTCTCACCTTATTTTTAATACATAAAGGTCATGTGTTCGATTTCATAACGATATGAGAGAGGTATTCAAATGGAGGTAGCCACATTTTTGTAAATAGATTGATCACCATAGCTCCCAAAATCACATTTTAACACCAAAGGAAATTTATTTTATTATAAATAAAGACATCCTTAAAGTGCTCAAGGAATTTGTATGTTCAGCTCAAAAAGAGAAGAGTTTTGTCCTAATTTTCAATATTCTCAATATCATCAACAATCTTGTGGAATTATGTTAACTTCTCCACTATTGATTTGTTCTCTACCATTAAAAATGAGTAGATTTATTATTTCATACAAAACATATGAGGCAAATACTTGGTCATATACCATGATTCAAGTTTTACCCATATCAAAACTACGGTCTTCTCCCTGGCGATTCCCCTTAGAGTTTAATCCCTGAGGCACAAGATAATGACACTCCTAGCGCCATCCAACATCTAAGTTTCTCTGCTTATGTTAGGCATGCATGCATCAATTTTTACCATTAAATAGTTCAATACACTTCTATTAAGATAAAATTTCTTGCATCTTTATTTTCTACAATCCAAAATCGTTTTCTTTAGAAAACTTATTGATCTCCTATTAACCTATAATGCTCACTTGGAAATAATACCCATTTAACATAGATGACACTCTTAGAAGGAAATAGATTAAATTGGTTTCTAGATGTTCCCTATGAACTCAATACTTAGAAACTCCTCAACATATCTTCTTAGATTGCAACCACATGTTGCAATTTTGGAAATGATTGAAATCCTTGTTGTTCATGCACCTTGATCGAACTACCTTTATGAACCTCACTACTACAAATAATACATTTTATGACAAAAATTTCACCTCACATGATAAAAAAACTGAGATATAATTTATGGGCGTTGTTTACCACGAAAATCGGTAAACAACCGATGGTCTTCCAAAAATGGTTTACTTGCATGATCAACCAGTGAATCCTTAGGACATGGCTATTGTCAAAATAATTTCTGAAAATGTCAAGAACACTTTGACAACGCTCATGCTTCTGAAAGATTGTTTGAAAGTTTTGAAAAGATAAACTTGCAGAATTGTAAAGTTGCAATAAAGATAAACTTCAAAGTAAAAATGCAGTAAACAGATAAATGGTAAATTGAAATTAAATTTCTATTGAAATAAATGTGGTGTTTCAAACACACATTTCTCAATGAAAACTCTTTTCTCACTTGACTTAGATACTTTGAGTAATTATTTGAGTATTTGTACAATAATGAACACGTGAAAACCCTAACACTAAGACTCCTATTTATAATATATCGAAAATAACAGTCTCCAACGGATATTCCTCTAAAAATTGACACATTTGTTTCTGCATCTCTTCATCTCGCCACAGCTCTCCACGCGTCTTCTTTGAGAAACAAATAAGGACAAAAGACAGTTATTATCCGTATTTTGAATTTCAAAACTTCTGTCGAAGGAGAGCCACACACGCCCTCCGTCGAAGTTGCTTTCAAAACTTAGAAAATATTTCTAAGTATCTTCCTAACATGTCCTCCTTATGAAGACCTTTTCGACTAGGATTCTTATACAGGCTCCTGCCAAATTTAATAACAACTCAAGAACCACTTGATTTTTTATTTATTATTCTTAAACAAGTCTTGGCATCGAAATTCCCAGCCAACAAGTTGCCCCCCAAAAATTTCGTTTTCGACTAAAGGAGAAAAGGGCATTTTTTGAAGTTCACATTTGACGCCACAAACCCCTTTGTCTGATATGACGTCATCATCATCATGACAACTTTTTCAAAACGTCTCCTTAAAAGCTCATGTGTGAATCTTTTTAATGATCACGCACCTAGTCCCTAGGAGATCGTGGGTCCGATTAACTGCTATCGTCTCATCATGCAACCCCTACATGACACGTGTCCTACAATTTCTTCCACCATTAATGTGTACAGTAAAACCGTTTCCATTCTATCCATCTATAAATAGAGAAAGACACCATTTTTAAATCTTTTTCACTCTTTGGACCACTTTGAACAAACTTTTTTAACTCTTCATCTCTCGCAAACCCTTTTTCTCCAAATCTACTTCATCAATGGCATCTTCAACTAAGACTTCCAAGGATCCGGTCAAGAACACTAAGGAGCCCAAGAAATCAACAGAGCTTGCTCCAGTTCACAAAATATTTGTCCCATCAGTGGTAGGTAACCAGCAATATATTCCTAAACCACCTCGTGAAGAAGAGAAGCGCATAATCTACCAATCCCAGGTACTCATTCCCGTCTCTCTCTCTCTGACAAAACATATGTCATGTTAGGTCTTCTTCCTCATCTTTTTGTTGATCCTGCTAAGGTTAAGGAATTTTCCCCCGCTTATCATTGTTATAAGCCTATAGAAAATGATTTAAAACCTTGGTCTAGTGAAGAAATTAAGGCTGATGAAAGATCAAAAGTTGATGGTCAAGGTTCTCCTTCAACTATAGCTTCAAGAGAACCAATTAACTTAGAGTACATGAACAATAAATTTAGGTATTTAGGTCATGCCCTTTGTTCAAAGACCCATCTCACTATCTTGCTTGGCTGAAAAAGATAGAGAATAAAAAATCTCAAGTTTGGGAAGACATGGGCATCTTCGACATCATCCAATTGTCGAAGGTGGGACCTGGCTATTACATGTCCATGCTGATTGCCTCTCTATATTTTTGGGATATCACTCATAACAATTTTCATCTTCCTTGTGGAATTATGACTCCAACCTTACTCGACGTGGCTGCCATAACCGGGCTTAAACCAACTGAAGAATCCTATAATCCAAACTTTTTAGCCGAAGACTCCATAGGCTTCGACACAACCAAAACATCCTTCATAACCTATATTATCCATTATCATGATAAGAACTCTGAAGAAGTGTTTGATCAAGAATATAATTTCTTTCTCTATAGCTTTCTCGTTGTGTTTTATGTTCAAGATCCCTTCAGGTGGCGAAATGATACTTAATAATGGCTAATCAATTACACGCTGAACACAATCTTTGTCTTCACGAAATGATCCTAGCCAACCTTTATGGATCTTTAAGGGAAGGCGTTACAACACTGAAAACCATTAAGTCCAAAGGAAACCTACTACTCTTTGGCCCTTTTTGGCTATTACAACTATGGCTAAATTCCACATTCGAAACATCTCTTTCTGTTCACAACGATATCAATGAAGAATCTGTCGAAGTGAAGAACAGGAGAGTCGAAGGTACGAGGCTTGTTATGATAACCCCAAATGATGAAGGGTTAAATATTCAATAAACCTTCACTAGCTATGTGATGATGTTTGCCAAACGTTATAACTTTTCCCCAGCATGGCTCCTTTTGTAGATAGGAAAGGTGGTCCTATGTGGTTTACCAAAAGATTCCCTACTCAGTCGAAAGACCAAGAAGCGGAGTCTCTTGAAATATTGGAAGCTTTCTTGACACCAAGATTTCTAGCCACAAGACTTAATCCTTCAAGTCTTCGATTTACTCTCGTTAGCTACCAACCAAGCCTTGTCGCTCGACAGTTTGGTCTTATCCAAATCAAACAAAATCCACTTTTCCCCAAGAGAGGCTCTTTGATTCATTATAACATGATCCATACTAAAGCAGAGTGTAATAGATTAGTGGCTAAATATACTGGCCTTACATAACTCACCCCTGTGGCCTTCAAACCATCTTTCCTTTGCACCAAAGAGTTCGAAACTTGGTGGAAAGATTACTACAATATAGAAGTTTTTGATGTAGCTACTTTCAACCAGCATCTAACTCATGCCTTTTTCCTTGTGCAGGAAAAAGTTAAGAAAGTTATTTCAACACATATCAAAGAGATCCAAGCATTCTAGAAATACTTTAAAACTGCTTACAGACCTGATGATCTTAGTCAAACCATTAGCGAAGCAGCAGTCACATTGCAAGAAAAATTTACAAAGAAACTAGAGGATTTAAAGCTACCTTCGTACGTTAAACCTGACCAACGATACAAGTTAGATTTTAATTTATATCCTACAAAATTCTCTCGATTGCCCAGTGCTGAATTTGGGGTGGCTTTTAGTCCTCCATTTCCAAAATGGTTCGTCTGTGCGGATTTTGTAAAATTCCTTCAACAAGAATCACAAAAATGTGTTAAGCGAGTGGTTCTGACTAAGTATACTCTGGACAATTTCAAAGGCCACCTTCATTTTGGCATAGAACACATTCGCGTGGAGTCCCCAATATATGAAGGTGTCGAATAGGAGGTTCTTTGACATCACTTCTTTCGTAAATTTCTTTCTTTATTCTTACTTGTATTAATTGCATTGATTTTCTTGCAGCTATAAGGATTCTTGCTAAGAAACCTGCCGCTAATGAGAAGGATTTCTTCGAAGGAGAAGGCGAAGATAACACCAATAAAACAACAACAAAGGTAAATTTTGAAATTTTTATTCTTTTCCATGTATTGTCTTCATGTTCTAATATTTAAAGAACATTTCCTTTTAGGGTAGTCGAAGACCACCACCGACACCTAAGAAGAGGAAACAAAAAGAACCTGAGATCCAAATAATTGAATCAGATGATGGAGATCTCTCTCCAGACAACTCTAATTTTCTAAAGAAGAAGACGAAATAAGCAAAAATTTCTGATGCTAGTTCCCAACCCAAGCCAAAAGTTGTTAAACCCCTTGTGAAGAAACCTTCCCACTCCAAGGGTGGTCGAAGCTGATGTTGATCCATCCACCAAAGACCAGGCCGACAAGATGAACTCTGAACAAGTCGAGAGTGACAACTTTAGCCCTGTGGTTGATGGTTCTAAGGTAAAAAAATTTCATTAGTCTAGAGTTGATAATTTCCTTCTTAGTCATCTTCAACTTACTTACTTCTGATCCTTTTCTTCTGTTATTTGTATGGTGTTAAAGATGATAAGGGACAACCCTTTTTTCAATAAATTCTTCCTACAACCTGCATCAATCCTTCTTACCATCCTACTAGTGCTCCTTACCATCAACAAACTTCTCTTAAGGATTCCACCAAAGAATCTATAGATGAAGTGAGTCAGCTGGTTGGCGAACATCAAAAGGATTCGCCTCTAAAAGTTACAACTAAGCATTCTCAAACTTGTGACTCTGATCATGATAAAAGTCCACCAATGAAAGATGCCTTGGCTGATCTTGAAGGTGATACAGAGATGCCAACTGCAAAGGGAATTATCAAAGATAAATTTGAAGATGGCTCTCCAATTAACGTACACGACACTGGTGGCACGGATGGCGAAGAAGAGGAGGAAGAGGATAGTTCCATGTTCGACTACGAGATGAAAGTTTTTATGGAAGAAGAAGAAGAAAAAATGATGATAAAGATGGAAATGAGGAAGACAAAGGACAACAAGATGACCAACCCAAGGTTGGCCCAAATCCTGCAGCTTCGACTGGAACAACCACTACTAACCTTTCCCACGAGGAACTAGAGTCCCTAAAGATACAAAGACCATTAGAATACTTAAAGTCTATGATTAGCACCATATACAGTTGGTTTGAGAAAAGCACCAATACTTCGACTGCATCAGGTGGTTGATCTGCCAACAAACCTGGGGATGACTTGCTACTCAAGATAGAAGAGAAGGTCTTCGATGCTGACTTGTTTTAACTTTTGGAGAAAGACACTTTGGCTTGCTTTGGGATAAAAACTCTCCTAAAACAAGTTAATATTTTGGCGGTTTCTCCAAAAGTTGCGAACATTATTATGGAACTGGGCTTGCTGGAT
Organism: Lathyrus sativus; assembly: GCA_963859935.3. Taxonomy (NCBI): domain Eukaryota; kingdom Viridiplantae; phylum Streptophyta; class Magnoliopsida; order Fabales; family Fabaceae; genus Lathyrus; species Lathyrus sativus. The sequence goes on along the minus strand of OZ012740.1, from coordinate 505,333,933 downwards.
AACCATGTTGCAGATCTCAATCGCATCAAAGATGCTTCGACTAAAGTCCAGAAAAAGTCAGAGACCTAAATGGCTGAATGGGATACAGCCACTGAATCCACTGCAAAAGTTGCAGAATTGGAAAAAGGCTATGAACAGAATATAAAGGAAATCGAAGTTTGCGATCAAAATGTCAAACCTTAAGAGCAGTAGATTAAAGAATTGCAAGCCAAAATTTCAAAGTCCAAGGAGTGTAAATACAAAATCTTGAAGTTTGATCATAATAAAGCAACCAAAGAACTTTCAGTCGGTATGCATCACGTCGAACGTGCTCAAAATTTTGGGAAAGAGATTGAAGAAATTTAAGCAACAAATATCTCTGTGAGTGACGTTTGATGCTTTAAAGGTCAAAATATCAAAAGCTAAAAACTTCCCATACTTTTTAATTTGATTGTAATTGATGAACTTGTTTCTTTGTTGTATTGATGTTAAGCCCTTTGTGGCATTTGATGTAATGACTTAGCCATTTTGGAAACCTTTTTACCTTGATCCCCATTTTGGCTTCGACTATTTATGCGTGAACTATTCCTTGCTTATTTTTACTTCTTAAAGTGCAGGTTTATATTTCTTCAAATATTTACCATTTACTTTCAAGTTTCTTCGATCCTTATTTAACTCTTCGATTTCATATGTGCCATTAGAAAAAACATGGGTAATTTGAAAAGGGTCTTCCCATTTAGGGGATCATTTACCCAAAGTTCTATCTTTTTGATCCACGGGTAAAATTAATTTCCAAACTAAATCTCCAGTCGAAAATAACTTAACTTTGACCTTTTTACTATATGACTTCTCCACTCTTCTCTTTTGCCCTTTCAACAATTCTAAGGCATTCAATCTCTCTTCGTCTAAGTCAACTAATTCGTCCAATATCATGCTTCAATAGGATTCATATGGGATCTCGTGCTATCTCTGAATTCTAGTCGTCTGTAAGTAGATTTTGACTGGTAACACTGCGTCATAACAATATATTAGTCGAAAAGACGTCGTTTTGTAGCATCTTTAAGGGAGGTTTTACATGCCCATAAAATCTGGTCCAATGTCTTGTAGATGTAACTCTTCCTCTGACTTAGATTGCCTCTTGTAATGTTTCTTTTGAAATTTTGTATCCAAAAGCACTCTAGCCAAGTCATTGGCCTCTTGATTCTCAAGTCGAGGTATGTGTCAAATAATTACCATTTCAAATCTTTGTAACAACCTATTGGCTATCACAAATTACATGATAATATTCTCTTTAATACATTTATACTCCTTTGTAATTTGTTTTATAACCAACTCCGAGTCACCCATTATCTCGACTCGAGTTGCCCTAAATTCCAACAAGATTTCAAGTCCAACAACTAAAGTTTTATATTCAGCTTCATTGTTTGAATGAAGGCCTTCGACCTTGTACTTGAATTTTGTTCGAATTTTTTTAGGAGAAATAATCAATACTCCTACACCCGTTCCATCCTTATGACTAGAACCATAGAAGTACAACTTTCAAGGTTCAAGCTCTACATGGTTTTAGGAGCTTTCGACTATAGAGTGGTCGACTATAAAGTCTGCCACTACTTGACCCTTAACAGCCTTTAGAGGCATATAAGTTAAGGAATATTCAGTTAATGTCAGTGCCCATTTTCCAATTTGTAAAATTGGTTTAGAAAGCATATATTTAATAATGTCAAAATGAGATGAAACATGAACTTCAACTGGCTTATATAATGCTTTAATTTTGTACATGAGTAGTATAGACATAAACATAATTTTTCGACTATACTATATCTAGTTTCTGCATCATTCAAGACTCTACTAAAGTAGTAAATGGCTCTTTTGACGCCATTTTCATCCTCTTGAGCCAACATGCTCCCTAAAATCTTATCAGACATAGATATGTACAATCTCATACTTCTATCCCTATAAGGAGGTGCAAGAATTGGAGGGTGAGCAAGGTAGTCTTTAATCTTTTCGAAAGCCTTTTATTGTGCTTGCTTCCATTCGAATCCTTCTTGCTTGATTCAAAGTAGAGGTGAGAAGGCTTGAGTCTTTCTGCTTAAGTTGGAGATGAACCTCCTCAGGAAGTTAATCTTTCCTAGCAATGATTGCAACTCCTTTTTTCTCGAAGGCGCTTTCACCTATATGATGGCCTTGGTCTTGTTCTAGTTGATTTCAATTCCTTTCTTATGCACCACAAATCCTAGAAAATCTCTCGCCTGCACACAGAAAACACACTTAAGAGGATTCATCTTGAGACTATGCTTTTTCATTCTTTCAAATGATTATCGAATATGGCCTATATGACTTTTTCTTTAAACTGACTTAACCATAATATCATCAATATAAATCTACATAAGTGTTTCAATCAAGTCACGAAATATCAAATTCATTACTTGCTAATAAGTTTCCCTAACATTCTTTAGGCCAAAGGGAATTACCACCCATTCGAAAGTGCCTAAGGCTCCAGGGCATGGAAATGTTGTTTTTGACACATATTCTTCGACAATGAAAATGTGGTTGTATCCATAATACCCGTCGAGCATGCTTAGATATTGATGTCCTGCAGCAGAATCGACTAACATTTCTGCCACAAGCATTGGGTATTCATCATTTTGGGTTGTAGCATTTAAGTCTCTAAAATCTATGCAGACCATCAAAGTTCCATTTTTTTTTAATAAATGGAACAATATTCGCAATTCATTCAAAATACCTGGTCGTACGAGTGAATTTTCATCTTAAAAGTATTTCGACCTCTTCTTTGATCTTTGAGAGAACTTTAGGTGCAAAACGCCTTGGAGTCTGCTTGATGGGCTTCTTCCCAGGCTTTATTAGCAGCTTCAGTTTGACCAGATCTCTGCTTAAACTAGGCATTTCATTGTAATCCCACACGAAACATTCTTTGAACTCCTTCAGCAGTTGGATCACTTCGACTCTGAGTTATGGGTTGATGTTGCCACTGATGTTTGTTGGCCTTTTGGTTGCCCTCACTCCCTAGTCGATTTGTTCCAAAGGGTCTCATGCTAGCATCTTGATATTGTTTGCCAATGAATCCTTTCCGAATCCCAAAGGCTCGTCATCATAGATAGCGTCTAGCCCTTGGCCTTACACTTCGCCTATATCCTTGTCTGGTGGCTCTGGGTCGAAGTCCTTCCCAGGACCTTCAAAGTGATCTTCTTTATTTTTGGCTTTGACAGACATATATTTTACTTCAGCCTCTAGGTCCGCTTTTAATTTAGTTTTAGCTATGTAATCCGAAATCTTTCTAAGTGCTAATGACTCAGTCATCGTCACCGAACATGCTACCCCAACTAGTTGGTTGGATTCTTGTTGTTCCAAACATGTAGTCTTCTTCGCCTACCACTTCCATATGCCACTAAAAACTGTGGGTTGGATGTAGGTACAAGGAACATAATGCATTGTCTGCAGGTGTAAGGTCGAACCCTGCAAGGTTGCAAGGCATTATATGGGTTAAGCTTTTGTCAAAATATTGCCCATTTACTTGATTGACCTCGGCCATATAGTAGCTTTGGTCTGCCTCTATGTTTTCCATAATCCCATCACTTCTCTAAATGGAGATTTGTTGGTGCAGTGAGAATGGAACTGCGCTTATTCCATGAATTCACTCTCGACCAAGGAGAAGATTATAGTTTCCCTTCAACGCAATCATCGTGAACATTGTTGGCCTTGTGATCATGCCAAATGTCAAATCTACTTGTATGACCCCTATAGTGGTTCCCACCTTCCCTTCATAGTTTGAGAGGACCATGTTGTGGGGATTTTTTCCATAGTTATTCTTCCCAATTTTCTTTAGCGTGTAGTGCGGTATCAAGTTTACAACCACTCTGATGTCAACTTGGATCTTATTGATCCCAACATTTTCTATTTTACTTCTGATAAACAGAGGTTTAAGATGGTTCTTCATGGTCTCGTCGGACCTTTCAAAGAAGGAATTTTTCTCTTCGACGCAACCATTATTTAATATATAATAACAGATTGGCCTGGAACTAGCCACCTCCATTTCGACTTTGTCTTCTTGTTAGTCCATCTCCATAACCCTATCGTATTCTCTAGATAGTACGAATACTATATTACATATGATATCTAACGACAGTTCTGAACCTGAGTCGAAGTCGTCTGTCATCATGTCGTCATCTGCCGCAACTTGGTCAGATTTTTCTCTTTCTTCCTCCTTCTGGTCAGCAAACAACTTTCTCTTGACTGGCTTCTTTTCGAAAGGTTTCTTGTCCTCCTTCCTATCCTTCTTGATTGGCATGTTGTTGCTTGACTCAACTTTTTCTTTCTCTGCAGCCTCCTTTTCAGCTTTACGCCTTCTCTGTTGTCATATCCATTGAGATCTGGATATTGGGTTTTTTCCTTTATAATTCTCAGAGCACCATACTGATTGTTTAGAGGCTTGAAACTCTCTACGGTAGGATATTGACAAACCTCTTTCCACTTCGAAGTTCTACCATTTTTTCTGACCCTGATCCCTTTTTTTGACTTGTTTTACCCACTTCCCTCTAGGGGCGTCTGCAGTGGGTTTGAATGTGGAAGGCTTATTTCCATGCAACCCTTGTCCAACTTAATCATTTCTCCTAGGTGCTCATTTCCTGTCGAAGGCAATGCATTTACCAGAATCCTTCCAGTTATTCTTGGCCTTGGCACGTCGAACTCCCTATATGTTCTCTGCAACCTTCCTGTCGAAGACCATGCTGCACCTAGGGCACAACATTACTTCAGAGTTCTTTCTATGACATCTATGGATGAATTCGACCAGATTCTCCTCCTGCTTAGGGTTAGCCACTTTAACGTACTCTTCCTGCATGAGGTTGTGTTTGTCCACCTCCATTGTAGATTCTTGGGTCATTTCGACCATATTAACCCCTAATTTGGCACCGTCAGCGATGTCCAACTCTTGAAATTTGATCCTAAGGCCTTCAATAGCCTTAGTTTCGTTGTTGACTTGTATGAAACCTTCAGCAATCTCATGGGTTATAATTATTTGGTTGGAACCTTCAGTGGTCCCTTTGTCGAAGCCTTCAACAGCTTCTTTGTCGGGGCCATCAATGACCTCTTGATTGAAGTTCTCAGTAACTTATTGAGTGAAATCCTTAACAATATGCTTTTTGGAGTCCTTAGTGACCCCTCCGGTGAAGTCTTCAACAACTTCGAACATCACAATGTTGTTGGCGAAGTCCTCAGCAACTTCTACCATGTTGACCATCGAAGGTTCAAAGTAATGCGCATCTGCTACAGGGAGAGGATAAGAGTTTATTATTATCTGGTTCTTTGAATTGTTAGCAAACCTGAGCCTTCCCTCCTTGATTGCGTTTTGAGCTAGATCCCTGAAAAGAAAGCATTTAGAAGTTTTATGACCCAAAAGGTTATGGTATTTACACAAACCTCTCTTTTTCCTTTGCTCTAAAGAAGTCATTTTAGCACCAGGGGGCACTATCATCTGGCCATCCTTAACTAATAAATCAAAGGTTTCCTCACACTTAATGACGTCGAAGGTATAAGTTCTCTTAGGGAACCTATCACTTTTCTCTAAATCGATTGGATTTTTTCCATTCGACGGTGTTAAGACTTTACAGAAATAAGGCCGACCTTTCTTTCCTATTATTCTTGTTCGTCTGGCTTTCTTAGCTTTCAGGCGTTCTACCTGCCGAACTCTGTCGGTCAACTAGGCCATGTCTCTCAGGTATTGTGTATCCAATGTCTTCCTAATTGAGTAATCAAGACCATTAGTGGCCATTTCGACCAACTCATGCTCAGGCACTTGTGTAAAACACCTGGCCTTAAGCAACCAAAACCTATTCAAGTAGTCATCAATTGACTCAGAGAATTTCCTCTTAATGCTGGTCAATTCCTTCAGACTTATTTTCAACTGTCCCATATAGAACTGTTCATGGAAAAACCTTTTCAGTTGAGTCCAATTGTGAATCAAATTTGCTGGTAATATGGCGAACCAAGTAAAGGCATTCTTGGTAAGTGAACTTGGGAAATATTTCATCTTTAGGCTCTCATTGTTAGCAATTTTGTCTGCCTCTATTAGGTATCTTGCCACATGTTTGACTGTGGACTCACTAGTATCCCCAAAAAACTTAGTAAACTTGGGACTTTCCATCTAGGGTTAATTTCATTTGTAGAACGTACTCCGACAATGGCGATGTATAATTTGGCCTATGGAGGCAAATATTCACACCATTCCTCGCTATAATTTTTTCGACCATGGCTGCTAGGATATTGTCTGCTGCCACATCCCCATGTCGAACCTGATTTATGACCTCATCAGTATTTTAGTTTCTATTTACCATCTCTACCCTAGGTTCCATTGGGATTTATTGCTCAATTCTAGGAGGTTCGACCCTAGGTGGTTCGACTCCTACTTTCTGGCTTCCGACATTCGCCCGGGGTATGTTTCGTTGGACTTGGTTAATTGTGGGATCTTCTTCCAAGACTAACCATAGGTTTTCTCTTACCCATTCTCTTTGAGGCTGTAGAGGAGGTTGAGGGACACCAAAGAAATCAACAATGCGCTTCATTTGCACTGTTAATTGTTGTTTTGTTTGGGTTGTGTTTTGGATTAAGGGATTGAATATAATACCCATTTATTGGGCAAGCGTCTAGACCTTCTCATGATTGCTCCCGTCCATTTGCTGCCTTATCACTGTTGCAGAATTGTTGGTGATATTAGGCATTTGGGTAGGAAATCATATCCCTAAGGGATGACTAATTCGACCCATGTTATTAAGACCTGAACCAGATCCTTGTAATGGCGAAATTGCAATCACCACTGGGTCTGAGAACATTGATGATGAATTATGTAAACTTGTCATCACCGATGTAGGCATACCATGTGGTTTTTTATGCCATATGGGAGGCATAGAAAATCCAGGCATATAAGGCCTGAATACGTTACTTCCTACTGGAAGGGGGTTACTGGTGGACCATGCGTTCCCACATAAGATAATATGGGTTCACTTTGTGCAATCGACTGTACATAGGTTCCGAAACTGACGCTGAAACCGTAGTTCCCCCTATCGAAGAAGAAGGGGGTGGTTATTCATTGTTTGATGGATTTTGGTTATTTGGTGGATTTTGATTTACCATCCTTCTTATGTATCTTCTCCTTGGTCTTTCTTCATTGTTTGTGGCTATTCTACCACTTCTAAGTCTCATGCAACGAAGTTTAGAGAGATAGTAAAAATGAAGAACTTATGCAAAAAAAATTTTAGAAAGAAAAAATATTTTTGAACAATAGCATTGTCCCACTGGGCATGCCAATTTGTTTACCATGAAAATTGGTAAACAACCACTGGTTTTTCAAAAATGGTTTATTTGCAGGATCAACCAGTGAATCCTTAGGACATAGTTATTGTCAAAATAATTTCTTGAAATGTCAAGAACACTTCGACAACGCTCATGCTTGTGAAAGATTGTCTGAAAGTTTTGAAAATATAAACATGCAGAATTGTAAAGTTGCAATAAAGATAAACTTCAAAGCTGTCAAAACTTAGAAAATGTTTCTAAGTATCTTCCCAACATGTCCTTCTTATGAAGACCTTTTCATCTAGGATTCTTATACAAGCTCCTGTCGAATTCAATAACAACTCAAGAAACACTTAATTTTTTATTTATTATTCTTAAATAAGTCTTGGCGTCAAAATTCTCAACCAACAGATGCACCGTGTTTTTTTTTAATCTAAACAATACAATATATTATGTTGGTTGTATTAGATAATCGAGAGGTAAACCATTTCAGGGTACATGATTTGAATCCCAGCAACTGCAGTTTTTGTTTTTATTTCATTAAAAGTGGCGTCTTCCTTCATATTTAATTTTTAATAAAAGAATAAGACATTGTTAACCTTGGTTATATTACTATTGTTGTTGTTATTGTTGAGATCCTAAACCCTAGAGACTTAATCTTTTTGATGTTGTTTAAACTGAGATTGAATGTTATATGTTGTTGTTTTTCTTAGATAAGTATATTATAGGTTTATTGTTGATGTTGATGTAGTTTTGTTCAAAAATTGTTGTTTTTAGTTGATGTTGTTGTTGTTTAGAATGATGTTGTGTTAATGTTGTTGTTGTTGTTGTTTAGTTGTTATACTTTGCAAAGTTTTGAAAGCTATATGTTGTTAGTTAGTTGTTGCTATTGAGTTTGAGATTGAGATTAAGATGTTTAGTTGTTCTACTTAGAAAATTTTGAAAACTATATGTTGTTATTTAGTTGTTGTTATTGAGTTTGAGATTGAGATTATGTTTTTGTGATTCTTTGTGCAACTCTCATCTTGTTTCTCCAAACATGTTAAGAGGACATTACAGTGATAGAAAATATAGTTTAGCTTATTATATTTGATATCAATTATTTGTTTCACTAACCCCTTTTTGAACATATAATCTATTAAATTGATTTTGAAAATAAAAATATGAAAAATTATGTTGAATTTGAAAAAAAATCTTACACTAATTAAATTTTTTGAGCATTTTGTAACTCACTATTTATCTCACATTCTTTAATGGTTAAAATCTCTCTCAATACTTCTAGTTTTCATTCAAATTTTGTATATACTTGTTCATTTTGCAAATTATCAAATTTTATGCTTTGAAGAATGAATTAGTAGATAAAGAAATGTTGAATGAAGAACTTGAAATATTGAACGGGATTCGAACCATTAAAGAGCGAGAGATAAATAATGAGTTATAGGATGCTCGAAAATCATTTATTAGTGTAATTTGTTCTTCAAATATAACATAATTGTTCATATAATTATTTTGTAAGCAAATTTGAAAAATTATATGTTCAATTAGGGTTTGGTGAAATAAGAAATCCACATTAGATATTAATAAACTCAATTGTGTTTTACTCGTCCGTTGGAAACCGAACTCATGACCATTACACCTTTTACGTGGGTTGAGTTATAACCAAAAGGTCAAGTGACACCCTTTTAATGATGCCATTTGTTACCTCGCATATGAAATCGAGGTAACACCTTATATCCAACCAAGGTTAAATATGTTTTCCATAATAGTGCCTATATAACATTTATTAACGAGGGAGGTCTCATAAGCTTAAGAACCTTATTATTGCCATCACTCTCTTAATCATTTGGAAAACTTGGCACACAATAATTCAACTCGAATTTACTATCGCTTATGAAAGCTTTGGCAGCAACTTAGAGATGGAAATAATTTGATTCACATTGCAATTACCTCTCTCAAATTACATATGTACTCATCAATGCATGAATTCACAATCCTGAAACACTTTTATATCAAATTCTGACCCTTTAGCACCTTGAATTAAGAAAATCAATTGGAAATATCCACCACCTCATTAGGTTAAATTTAACACACATGAGGCTTCTTGAGGAAATTTTGGACATCTAATTTGTGTAGGAATTTTTCGTGATTCTTTGAACACCTAGTCATGTGCATTCTTAACAAACTTGATATCGGGACCTCTTTTTCAATTTGAACTTACTAATATCATTATGGCTACAGAGGATGCTTTTATGAGAGAATGAAATTGAATTTTACTTGAAAGTGTTGTTATTATTTCCACATCAACATTCACTAATACTACCATTGTCCATTTGAAACTTATATCCAAATGTTAAAATTGTCTCCACACCATTAGGTCTTTCTAGTTTAAAGTGTGTCACACTTACCATAAAGGAAATAATTATGTTGAGTGTATAACGAATGCAAGTTTCTACATTCAAGATGGGATTTTATGGGACCCCATTCTAACATGCAATGTTTAACTGATTTTCATTTTTATTAATTTTTTATTGCTGAGTTAAGATTTTGCCCTATCTTTTCTTTGTATTTTTATTTCATTTATGCAATGTTTTATTTGTTAGTGTGTGAGGCACTTTTAGTGAGGAGAAAAGAATTAGAGAAAATGAAAATAAGGATTGATATTATTAAATTATGATTATACGATCTGAATTACAAAATATGTATATTTATATACAACTAACTTGTATACTAAGTAACAAACCTTAAACCCTAATAAACTTTGGGCTTGGGCTACACAACTTGGATCATATCACAACATACCGCCTATAATCCAAGTTGTCAAACATACGTTAATTATAGTCGATCTAAATTATTCCTAATTTCTTTCTCAAATTCAAGAGTTTGTCGATCTTCAATCCTTTGGTGAAAATGTCGGTCAACTGTGCTTCACTTGAGCAATGCCTTACTTCAAGTTCACCTTGATTTATCTTCTCCCTTAAGAAGTGAAATCTAGATTTTATGTGCTTACTCCTTCCATGCAAAAATGGATTCTTTGCAAGATTTATGGTTGCCTTGTTGCCGATATGCAAAACCAGAGGTTTCTTCACTTCAACCTCAATCTCTTCCAGCACATATCTGATCAAGATTTCTTAACACACAACATAAGATTCTGCTATATATTCAGCCTCACACGATGACGATGCCATCACAATTACTTTCTCGAGCACCATGAGATTGTGGCACCAAATACTTCAAAGAAATAATCAATTGTGCTTCTTCAATCTTCCATATCTCCATACCAATCAGCATTTGAATAACAAGTAACCATAGATTCTTTTCTTTTAGAGTCTCGTTGAAATTGAATTCCATAGTTTATCGATCCTTTTAAGTATATGAGAATTCTTTTTGCAGCCTTCATGTGTGACACCCTTGGTTCACTCATGTATCTGCTCACTAATCCGACTGAGAAACCTATATCAGGTCGATTGTTGCACACATATGACAAAGATCTGATAATTTGTTTGGACAAAGTTGCATCGACTTTGTCTTCCTCTCCATGCTTCTCCAACTTCAAATTTGGTTCGATAGGCGAAGATGCAGAAATCAAATCATCCATCTTGAATCTCTTGAGTATCTCTTTGACATACTTTATTTGATGTAGCATCATACCTTGCTTCGATATTTGAAATTCAATGCCTAGGGAATAAGACAAATTTCCCAGATCCGACATTTCAAATTCCTTTATCATCAATTCTTTGAACTTCAACAAGTTCTTCAAGGTATTTTTCATTACCATCAAGTCATCGACATATAAGCAGATGCTTGTTATATCTTGTGCCACAACCTATGCATAGACACCATACTCATACCTACATTTAACGAATCTCAATTCGACTAAGTATGAATCGATCTTCTTCTTCCATGCTCTAGGTGCCTTCTTGAGGCCATATTGCACTTTGTGAAACTTATACACTTTGTTTGCATCCTCATGTATCACAAACCCAGGAGGTTGTGTGACATAGACTTCTTCGTCTAAGGGATCATTAAAAAAATTTGATTTCACATCTAAGTGAAATAACGACCAACCTTGCTTGCATGCCAAGGCTACAACTAATATGATAGTTTCAAATCTTACGACAGGTGCATATAGTTTAGAGTAGTCAAGTCTTGTGTAACGCCCGTTCATTTTAAATTAAATTATTTATAAATTGTTGGTGTGCCTTTATGTGGGAGTGTGTCTGAGAGCGTTGGTGGGTGTCCTTAAAGTATAGGAAACCATTTAATAAATATAGAGTTTGATAATATAATGTGATTAATAATGAGGATAATTTAATAATTAGTAGTAATATTATATTACTATTATTATTATTATTATTATTATTAGTGGATGGAATAATGTGAATTAGGGAGTTATTAGAGAGGTTGTGGGGAAAGAGAGCAAACGCACGATAAAGTGCTCAGAAAACCAAAATTGAGGAAAAAAGGTTGAAGAGAAGGAAAAAGGAACGTGACTATGGAGGAATTAGGAACCGAAGAATTATCTGCCTGAGAGAATTGAAGATAGTTGCAGAAGAGTCACCGGAGAGCAAATCGGAAGTTTAGAGTTGTCCTCAATCCATAGGTAAGGGTGGGGTTCAATTCTATAACTGTGGGTATGATCGATTTCATGTGGGGAATTGAATCATAGGGTCAATGTTCCCGTAGCAATGTTCCCACAGTAATGTTCCCGTAGTAATGTTCCCGTAGTAATGTTCCCGTAGCAATATTCCCGTAGCAATGTCCCCGTAGTAATGTTCCCGTAGGTTGATAAATATTAAGGGTTAATGTTTGCCTACGCCTGAATTAGTGTTTATGTGTAGGAATGAGTGTGTTATATCGTTAGTGTTGTACGATGCTGTATGGTTGCCCTTAATGGGGCAAGATTAGTTTCCCCGTAGTTAACGAACCTTTTCAGGAACTATAATTAATTTAGTGAGTAAAAGTTGTAATGTTGTTCTTACGATAATGTGTTGAATTCTTAATTGTCGAAAGTATGTTGTTGTTGTTCCCTTACATGAACAGATTGAGATGATGAATACTTGATGCATATGAAGTTGTTATGTCATTGTTGAGAAAATGTTATTATAATATTCTCCTCGGATTATGTTGATAAGTTGTAGTTATATGATGATGGGTATGCCTCTGTTATGGACAATTTGGTTGTAGGCTTAATGCCTTGTTGTGTGGTTGTTGTTATTTGTCTCTGACATGAACAGGTTGAAATGGTGAGTACATGATGTATGCGAAATGGTGATGTTTCTATTATGGATAATTGGTTGTAGGCTTGATGCCTTGTTGCACGGTTGTTGTTGTTGTGTTGTAGTCCATAATAGTTGCGTCTCATAGCATATCATTTGGCCTGGATTGGCGATGGTTGTGCCTGTATTAGCGTTATTTGGCCTGGATTAGCGACGGTTGTGCCTGTATGGGCGTTATTTGGCCTGGATTGGCGACGGTTGTGGATTGTTGGCTCCAAAATGGTACCACATGCATATGCACAGTTGAGTTGCATAGTTGAGTCGCATTTGTTGAATTGCATAGTTGAGTTGTGTTGTTATGCATCTACAAGCAATTGATGAGTTGCTGAATTTTCATGATAATTGTGGTGGATATGAATAACGAATTATTGCGGTTTAATTATTGATAATACTTTTGCGAACCTTTGGAATTATAATGCTGTGATAATATTCTGACTTGACTTTTATCATGCCTTATGTTATATTGTTGATATCTCACCCTTTACGTTGTATGTTACCTCCGTTGGTGGTAACTTGCAGGTAATCCAGAATAAAGTGTAGCTTTCCGTTTAAGGTTGTTGGTCGCTATGATACGTAGCACTCTTGGGGGGATGAACGATTGATGTTATTGCTTTTATTTAATTTCCTTGTTGCTGAATTTTATCAAGTACTTTTCACTAAATAGGTGGCTGTTGTTAAGTGCCAAATGTTGGTTGGATGCACTATGCCGATGAATTAGTAGTGCTGATTTTTATGGTTGAAACTCGTTGTTTATGTTGAATTGATGCAAGATAATTACTTGCTGAATTTTAATGGAGTTTTGTTGCAAGTTTCATGGTCTTGCTTTAATCATTCTAAATGTTGGAAATGTTTTATATTCCGCTGCAAATTAATAAGATGCCTTGTAATCGAGATGTTAGGCAAGTTGTTGTTTGTTCATCCAGGATTCTGTGCTACGTATGTTATTAAGTGATCCGTTGCAGGTGTATGTTGTTTTGTTAAGTTGAAAATGTGACACCTCTGATGCGTCCTAGAATTTGTGAGTGTGACGGTTGTCACAGCTCCATGACGCTCGTCATGACCACCACGGTCCTGACATCCATGACGGTCGTCATGAAACCTTTTTTTGCTGCACTCTGATTGTTTTCTGTTATTTCTCTTATTTTTCCGCGAGAGTTTAGAGTGGGGTGTTACATCCTGCTCTTTGAAGAAATCCTCAGGCTACCAATATTGCCTTATGTATTGCTATCGACCCATCAGCATTGTGCTTCAGCTTGAACGCCTGTTTCACTTCAATAGCTTTTGTATGTACCGACAATTTGACTAACTTCCATGTGTTGTTTCTTTTGATTTCTTGTAACTCTTCGACCATAGCATACTTCCACTTCATATTCTTTAAAGCGCCTCTATAATTGATTCGGTTCAGCACCTGCAAGTAAAGCAAAATGAACTAATTCTCCATCTGGTGTGACTTCATCATTCATAGTCACTCCGTAATCTTAAAGGCTTATTGGACGAACTCCAGTTCTTTGAGGTCTCTGGCTTGTGCTAGCCATACCCTCTTTGATTTTGACTGTGCTGGAAATGTCAGCAACTACTTCGACTATAATATCGGCAATTGCTCAGGCTTCAACTTCATTGGTTTATTTGTCGACGCCATAGCTCATCAATGAATTGTTAATTGGATCACCAGAATTCCAATCCCATGGAGACTTTTCATCAATAAAAATATCTTGACTCATCATGATCTTCTCATTGATTGGATTGAATAGTCTGTATGCTCCAGTTTTGTAATATCCTACCAAAGTCATAGGTTCACTTCTGTCATCAAGCTTCCTTCTTCTCGCATCAGGAACATGCTTGTAACAAATAGAGCAAAACGCCTTCAGATGACTCAATGATGGTCGTTTTCCACTCCACACATCTTCAGGAACCTTGTTCTTCACCTTCTTGGTAGGGCACATGTTCAGAATATAAACAGCAGTGGAAATAACTTCACCCCATAAGGATTTTGGCAAATTCTTTTGTTTCAGCGTGCATCTCACCATGTATAATATGGTCATGTTTCTTCTTTGTGTTATTCCATTATGTTGAGGCGTGTAAGAAGAAGTTACCTCGTGATCAATGTCATGTTTTGCACAAAATTCTTCGAACATCTTTGATATATATATATTTCCCACCTTCATCTTCCCATAGAACCTTGATCTTGTTTTCACTCTAGTTTTCGACAAGTATTTTGAATCTCTTAAAGATTGTAAATATTTCATCCTTTCGCTTGATCACATAGATCCAAACTTTCAACTATACTCATCGAAAAATGAGACAAATTACATGTTTCCACCAATGGTATGATCCTCGAACAGGCCACATACATCTGAATGTACTACTTCTAGTATGCAAGAGGACCTCATTGGCATAGTCGAAACAAAATACTTTCTGAATTACTTTCCGACTAAACAACCTTCACAGAGTTTGTTGGGCATCTCAAGACTTGGTATACTAATTAACATATCTTAAGTAATCAGTTGATTGAGTGATTGAAAGTTCAAATGTCCAAACCTCAATGTCACGGCCAACTATGCTTGTGGTTGACAATAATTTTTAGACATTGTACTTTAGTTGAACTGATCATGGTCTTGAATGTGCTATTCTTCGACAAAGGAGATTTCAAGACCAAATTATTCTGAGTGTCGAACAATTCCAAGGCTACATCTTTTATAATCACTGAGAAACCTTTATTGACCAGTTGTCCACCACTTAGTAGATTGCACTTTATTCCAGGTACATAGAGTACATCTTTGATTATATCTTTTTCTCCATTGCTCCTTTGAATAACTATGTCACCTTCTGCTTGCAACAAGTTATTATTAGCAAGTTTGACCTTACTCTTCTTCGATGAGCAGAAATATGCTAACCACACTTTTCAACTAGTCATGTGATTCGAGCAGCCCGAGTCGAGGAACCGGATCTTGGAGTCGACATGGTCATCTACAACTACAGTCATTACTACCATGTCTTTATAATCATCTGAATTTTGGCATGCAAGGTTTTCTCCTTCATTGTTGCCTTTCTTGTACCAACAATTCTTGACCAAGTGACCCCAATTTCACAGTTATAGCATTGTAAACCTTTTTTTTCTCTTCTTTGTCTTTCTGATATGAGTTTCCTTCTCTTATTTTTTAGGATTCAAAAGCCCTATCACCGACCTTATTCTTTTAAGGGTTCGACCAAGACTTCTTACTTTGAGTCTTGTCTCCTTTTTCTTTGAACTTGTCGGAACCACCATGTTTCTTCCATGTTTGAGCCTGTAGAGCTTATATCGAATCTTGAACCACTTTCCTTTCAACAATCCTAATCTCATGCGCCTCCAAAGAACCAACCAAATCTTCCAATTTCAGGGTTTCAAGATTGTTAGATTTTTGAATAGCTACGATAACATGATCAAATTGAGAGCTCAACATACGCATTACCTTCTCAACTATCATCATATCAGTTAGGGTTTCACCATAACCCTTCATGAGATGTAAGAGATTATACACCTTCGACATATAGCCTACAATCTTTTCATCTTCTCCCATCTGTAGTAATTCATAGTGCCATTGAAAAGTCTGTAATTTGACAACTTTGACTTTCTCACCTCCTTCATAGTACTTGACAAGAATATCCCATGTCTCCTTTGCCGATTCAGCATGAGAGATCTTGTCGAAATTCACCGAATCTACCGTCGATTGAATGCAATACGTGACTTTGCAGTCTTTCTTCTTCGCCTCTCTCTCAGCATCGGTTCCATTCTCAGCAAGCTTAGGGACGTCATTAGTTACCACTTCTAGGGTGTCATGAAAGCCGAACAAAGACTTCATCTGCTTGCTTCATCGATTCCAATTTTTGCCTTCAAGAATTGAAAGAGAATTTGAAATGCCATTAGTACCATTCATCTTTGTAGCGATTGAATAAAAACCCACGTTCTCAAATACACGATCACCGACATGTAATTCTTGAAAATTCGATCAACAACTTAAACGGAGCTCCAGATACCAATTTGTTAGTGCGTGAGACAATTTTAGTGAGAAGAGAAAAAATGAGAGATAAAGAAAATAAGCATTGATATTATTGAATTATAATTATACAAATTAAATTACAAAATATGTCTATATACAACTAACTTGTATACTAAATAACAAACCATAAATCTTAATTAACTTTAGATTTAAATTACACAACTTAGATTATATCACAACATTATTAACTTAAAAAAAAAAAACTAAGACTTACAAATACAATCCCTATTTTACTAATAAAATAATAGTTAGAGTTAATGATATTTTTGCACTCTCACGGTACAATTAAATGATGTGATAGAAAGTAAAAGGATAATTCACCTCAAATGATAAATATTAAGTACACAAGAGAAAACTATAAATTATTATACGCTTCAATAGTTCATTGATTTAATAAATTGGTGTGTTTTTGTTTTTTATTTCTATATTTTATAATAAAATCTTTAAATATTAAATTCTATTTATTTCTATATTTTTTAATAAAATCTTTAAATATTAAATTCTATTTATTTCTATATTTTTTAATAATATCTTTAATTTAAAAAAAAAATACAAAATATACAAATTGATTATGCTACTAATTTCTTTCTTATGTGAAAAGTGTGAAATTGGCTTATAAAAGAGACATGATATTTGTTTTAACATATTAGTAATATTACTAACAAGGTGAGTAATTAATAAAGTATAGGTCGTAGCCATAATACAAATTTTCCAATCCAATATTTTGACTCTTCTTCATTACATGCCGAATGAAGAATGAAGGACCAGTAATTTCCTTACCTTCTTTTATATGCTAGTCTATACCTTAGTTAGTTGACCTTTTTGATACAACTAAAAAATGAGAGAGTAAAACGGCAATTTTGCACTATAGACAATTTAATTTTGATTTGTATTCATATGTAAATCCAAATGAAGTCTATAAGGATGATTGATGGTGAGAATACAGCTGGAAACTTCATTGATTGTAGCACCCATTTTTAGATAGAGACGAAAAATTTAAAACTAGGAATAATACTTTCGAAAATGAAAAAGAAAAGAAAGCACATGTACTCACGAGCAAGGTTGTCTTGAAGGATATAGATGATAGTAATTGGTATATTTTAAATTAAGTTGAAGATTATTTAATTCTCTTTATATTTTTATTCATATTTATTATTGAGTTTTAAAACATAAAAAAGAAACACGTTATCAAGACAAAAACATAAAAGATTAATTTGATGGCTTAAAGAATCAATTTGAAAAACAAATAAAAAATAACTAAAATATAATTAAGACAGACGAAATGTAATTTGAGACTATTTATTAGTAGTATCTCATTTAAAAGATTAGATAATCTAATTGATATACTATTTATTAGTAGTATCTCATGTAATCTCACTATTTCGCTATTATAAATTTAAGCTAACTTTTTAATGGGTACGTAATATTGATTGTAATATTGATTGGGATAAAGTGAGTTGATTTAGTTAATTTATCCACTATAATTCTGATTGAATCGTATCTTTTAGCGGTCATAGGCAAACTCACCACGAAACTCATAGAGATACTATCTCGCTTCCACTCAAAAATACTTAAATGTTGCATAAATTCGGATGGCTTATGATGTTCTATCTTAGATTTCTAACAAATTAAATAGAAAAACTTAGCAGCATCTTTTTTTCATACATGACCACCAAAATATCCTCTTATGGTCTTGATACATCTGTGTAGTTCTTAGACGAATATTTAAGTTACTCTTATAACCTTCTTCCAAAAACAACTTCTTAAGTTTTGATATATCTGACACATAAATCCTATTCTAAAATCTCACAATACACCACAAAAGATTCACTTGAATTTCATAAAATTAAGACCGGTGTCAACATCAATGTTTGGCGATTCCAAGTCAACTTGGTTAAAGGCATTGCTAACTTTTAGAAACCTTCTATGAATCTTATATAATAACTAGCTAATCCCAGAAAACTTATGATATCGGTTACCATCTTAAGCATTTTCCATTACAATATGACATCTATCTTAGATAGATTCACTGCTATTCTACCAGTAAAAATTACATGTACAAGAAAACTAACTTCTTTCAACCAAAATTCGCACTTTGTCAACTAAAATCTTAAATCTTATTTAATTATTAAAAAGTGTTTGTGACGTGAAATTCACGTCACAACTTTTGCAACGTTGATTCTACGTCGCAACATTATGACGCTGGGGAAAGTTTTTCTCGTAGTGCAAGTTATAAGGAACAAAAAAGGGTATCATAAATCACAACATACAACATTACCCAATCATACAACATGACACAATCATACAATATTACACAGGGTTACACGATATTATGCAACATGCATTAAATGCTTATGCAATGCACTATATCCTCTACTCCATATGCATGCGGTACTAATCACTAAACTCATTTCTTTTTCTAGAAGGACATGCGGGCTACCTTAAGTACCACAACGCTCTTCTTGAGTTCTATAGTTTAGAAGAACAAGTGAGCTACGTTACATACTACAACCCTCTCTCTAAACGTTCGTAGACTCTCAACGATATAAGAGTACATGCGAACTACGTCCGCACTACAACAATCCCGCTAAACTCTAATCTAAGAGAAAATGTGAGTTACACATCCGTACTACAACAATCTCTTTAGATGTTCGTAAAGTCTCAATTTTTTAAGAGTAAATGCGAGCTATATCCGTGCTACGATACCATCTTTATATACAATCTACTCCCACTCTAATATGATACATGATGAATCAGACATACGTAAATTATTCTCAAACCTCCTTTCTCACTTGAAAACACATTTGCCTTGATTACCATAATAAAGAAATGCTAACATCTCAAAAATAGTTTTTAAAGTCTTAAACTAACAAAATTGTCTTGAAAATATACATATTTAATGTATTAAAATTTAAAATGATCAATTTTTTATAAAATATTTTTTTTATTTAAATCATTAAAGAATATAATTGGAGAATATGATTGGAGCACTTAGCCAGAATCATATTTTTATACTATTAGTGGGTTTAAGACACACAAATTAGTAACATTCTCCATAATAATAATAATAATAATAATAATAATAATAATAATAATAATAATAATAATAATAATAATAATAATAATAATAAAAAAGTGACTACGTGTAGGATTCTTAAGCCGCATATTAAAATGTTGTGTCCATATTGGAGTTGCAATGGTTGAGTTTCATAAAACTCTATCTCTACCATATTGCTTGTTCACATTGGACTCAATTAAAATAAAGTAAAAATCAATAATCTGAATGATGATTGTTTAACCAGACATAACGGCGCTGCCATTTGTGAATACGTAATGAAGAAAAAATAACTTGCTAATAGCCGGTTGTTGGCACACTCATTTCAAGAACTAGAAGTCAACTCCACTAACTACAGTCTACATCCTCCTATAATTCATACTCCCCACCTTTTTCCGTCAACGCTCACCTTTCAGAAATTTTCTACTTAATTATTTATTTGTTTATTTTATAAATAATTTGTGTTTATCAGTATTGGAAAGTACACTCTTTATATTCAATCCTTCACCACTGGATCACACACTTTAATTTATTTATTTATTGACCGTTAATTTAACCAATTAATTTGCAAAATAATATTTTAAAAAAAAATCTTAGAGATGGTGTTATGATCATGTATCATAATGGCTGCAACTTCAACCGGTTATTTACTGATCATGATGGAGAAATTGTATTGCTGACTTTGTTATTAGGTCGGCGTGCACATCTTAGATTCTAGTCTAATGTCAATAATTGGTGTGCGTGGTGATGACCTATTGGTGTATTTTATTTTTTATTTGTTTTTATATGAGGTGTATTTCATTTATTTATTTTTTTATATGAGGTGTATTTCTTTTGTTTAGAGTTGTATACAATAGTCTATAAATTAAATCTATTTTATATATTTTTTTATTAGGATGGACAAAAAACCGGCTCTGCCTAACAATCAAGTAATCCACATGAAACTGAGTACAATCGGTTGTCGCATCTTCAAAAATACGATATTTGCGATGGGACGCGAAAGAAATGGTTCAGACAGAGTTGTCATTGAACTTTATTTATTCCAATGAATAAATAGGAAAATATCGAAAAAACCTTTAAGAGAGATAAGAACATGGTCATCACAACCAAGTTCTAGGTTCGGGACGAAAGATTGAATGAAAAATCAGAGTCTCGCATTCCTTGTGCCTACGTATCTTCATTCGGACGAGAATGAAAAATCAAAGCGTTTGTAGTTCGTGGAACTACGAGTTTGTTGATTTGTGTTTTAGGAACGAAAGATTGAATGACAAACAAACCAAGGCATGTGTCTCAAGAGCAACCATTCATGGATTCAAAGAATGCGAGACTCCAAGAATCCATTACCTTCGTGATTTAATAAGAAAAGGTTTCGGAAATATTAAGTGTTTTAAAGTCGAAAGATTGAATGAAAAAATAACCTAAGACGTGCACCTCAAGAGCATTCATTCGAAGATTTAGGAAATGCGAGACTCCAAGAACCTTCTTCTTTCGTAATTTGATTGAGAAAAGATTTTGAGAAATGATTGAATCGGGATTTGAAAACATTACTTGGCATTGGACCAAGGGTTTGCGAAAGAGGCAAGGATCGATCCTAGTCCCTAAAGGTGCTCCTAGTAACGAAACGACAAAAAGATGCAAGTGCGTGCATTAGGTTGATGGCGATGCTAAACAGCAATCGACTTACAAGAGTGTTTTAAAAAGGGACTCGACGTTCAATCGAGAATTAGTTTTAAAATAGTTTAGTCTATGCTAGTCCCTAAGGGTGCTCCTAGTAAACAAAACCACAATCAAAGAAACGCAAGTAAATAGTGTACATAAAAAAGGGAGCGGAGTACATGTAAAGTACACGGGATTACGAGAAATAAATAAGGTCATTGTCAGGTAGCCCAAGAGGAAGCCGTGTGTGTGCGAAGTGTCCTAAACTAAGCAATAAACTAGAGTACGAACAAAATCTCCTCTGCTAGGATTTTTGTACAAGGTCCAAACTCTAGTGCTCGGGGAAGTAACCACAGCCCACCACTTGAAAGTTTTTTAGGCTTCGATAATTTTATCATGTTTTTGTGTTTTTTTTGGATAAGATGAACAAGATATGAATAAGATGACAAGATGAATATGAATAATGTTAATATGAAGAATAATATGAGCAATATAATATGAACAATATAAGAACAGTGATATATTGACAGAAAGATAAAGCAAGATAATAATAAACATAAATTAAAGTCAGTTGTTAATTGTTAATTGTTATTGGTCGGATGATCACTTTTCGAATCGGGTCCAGTTTAGCGCTAAGAAATCGTAGCACAATCTATGAGGAAGATCATGCTATGGGAGGCCGGTCAACACGATGTTTGTGCTAAAACACGATAGAGAAATGATATGTAGATCATTCTCAAAGAATCGTGACACACGAAAAGAAAAAGAGAACGATCACGTCTTAATCACAAACTTTAGTCGATTAATCGAAGGTAACCTATCACGGTCTTAAAGTATAGAGAATGATCCAAAGGATCAATCCCTAAATATTTGAAACAATGAAGGTTAAACAACCTCAACAATCAGCATTCATGATATTTAGATTTCATCGACCAAAATCGAAATAAAAAATTAAACATAAAATAGACAAATAAACAAGATGAACAACTTAAAAATAAATAAACAAAATATTAAGGTAATATACTAAGGAAAATTGTTAAAAATTTAGGAGAAGAATAAAAATAAAACAAGGTTAAAACAATTTTTTAGGGGAAGAATAAAAATAAAACTAAGTTAAAACAACTTTTAAAGAAAAAAAAGGAAAAAAACAAGAAAAACAAAAAAGGGAGGGGTGAGTCGTGGAATCAAGTGTGTGGTAGTAGAATGCTTACATGGGCTTATGAGCCTAATAAGCAACCACACAAAAAACTATCACAAAAAAAGAAAAAAAAAAGAACACGGGCCTGAAAGGCCTAGAACACTTAAGATGTTTTTGTAATTAAAAAAAACGAAAAAAACACAAGAAGTGGCAAGTTAATGGATTCAGCATAAAATAAAAGAACATTAGATCTTCTTCTTTTCAAACCTATGTCACGAAAAAGAAGGAAAAAAAGCAAGCAATCACATTGCTTTCCGTTCCGACCTTTTTCGATTCCACTTTTATTTTCGCTTCGTCGGTGACACAACCCTATGTATCTTGCTTAAGCCCAAACTTTGCATCAAAACCTTGAAATAAGTCTCGAGACATGACTAAAAGTGAATCCAGCTCTGTCTAAATGGCCTGCCTGACTTGAACCAAAAAAATCAACCTTGAAACAAATTTTCAACATCTTGAAATCTTCATTTGAAAATGAAATAACTAAAATTGATCCTTGACAAATGAAACAGCACATGAATCCATCTTGAATTTGAAACGAATCTGGATCCTGAATCGAAATGAATCCACCCATGAATTAATCTTTGGACTTTATCACTTGCGCTGATAAACCAAAGACTTCACTGTGAACTTTCTTGATCATGAATCATGTCTTGAAATCATAGGAATTATGAATTGAGATATGAGCTTAAAAATGTTGCACAAAACCCTAATTAAATCCTGATGATCCTTAATCAAGAAGCGCATGCTTTGGTACAGTCTGAGAACTTGATCCACACACATATAACTCAAATTGGCACAAAAATCCTAACTGAAACTTCAGACACATACTACATATACTACAACCCTATCCTGAATACCCTTAAGTGAAACCTGGACTTAGGTAAAGAGAAAACGAAAACAACATATTTTTGGATTTTTTGAATAATGGTTAGTAAATGGAAATACAAGTGAAAGTAATATACAAGTATGCAAAACTTGGGGTATGACAGTTGGGTCGGGTCGGTCACACGAGTTGGTGAATGAAAAATATAGTTGTAGATGAGTTAATATGGGTTGGTGCGGTTTGTAACTTCAAATCCATCAAAATCTATACCCGCCTGATGTGTGCGTGTTGTTACTGTAATCAAAGTTCATTATTACATCTATGTAGCTTTTTTATAGGTAATTAACACCATCAGGATTTTTCTGATAATGTATCAATATAAATCTTTTGAAAACACACATGAATATTAGTAGTATCTTTTTCTAATGGTTGTTTAATATTATTTTAATTAAATCTCTTACGCAAATGTCTTTCCAAGCTTCTAACCTACCATTCCACATCCTTTCTTTTACAGTGCTAAAGAAAATAGATACTAAAAGAGAAAAAAAAGATTTAAGAAGATATTGTGATGTGAAGTCTCTTGCATAAATAAATATAAGAGGAAGAATAAAATCAAGAAAAGAAGTGGAGGTTCTAAACTAACATCATGACTTTAAGATTTAGCTGCGAGAAAAGAAGAACTCATTTAACTCTGAGAGAAAACAACCACATATAGTGGATTTAAAACATGCTTTATGATGCACAACAATGAAGAAGTTTACGAAAGTATTTTCACCGAATCTTACTCCACTTCATTCATCTTTTTAGATGTCAATTTCTTCTTCTTTTCTGAATATTTTTTTTTTCTATTTATTTGAAATAATCATTCTATTTATTTTTCTGGAACACCCGTTCACATTTTCAAAGATAATATTTATGCTAATATTGTAAATCGTAGTAGCCCAACCGAGTTAAATGTCACCCGAATGATTCGTAAACCGAGTTATCCGATAACATAACTTGGCGGAAATGGGTTGGAAATCTTCATCTGTCAGTTAGCCATGATTGAACATTTCTGAACCGAAACCAATCCGATCAGAACCATATCCAGCCCAATTCTTCATCATATATAGGTTTAATTTATCGTTTAATGTTTAAATGAAATCTTGATTACCACTAAAACTGTTGAGATAATCCAAGTTGTATGGCCCAAGCACAAAGTTAATTAGGATTTAGGATTGTTACTTAGTTTCTTATATTTGTTATTTAGTAGTCAAGTCACTTAAGTGTATATAAATAGATACTTTGTAATTCAAATTTTAAAAAAACACAATCATATTTCAATAATATCAATCCTTATTTTCATATTCTATTTTTTTCTCTCTTTATTAAAAGTGCATCACGCACTAACAAATTGGTATCTAGAGTTTCGATTATATTCTTGATCATGTGTTCAAGAATCACACGTTGGTGATCGTGTTTCCAAGATCGTGGATTGTTAATCAATCACTGCAAAGATGAATGGTACTAATGGCATTCTGAATTCTCTTCCAATTCTTGATGGCAAGAATTGGATCCGATGGAGAAAACAAATGCAATCTCTGTCTGGTTTTCATGAAACCCTAAAAGTGGTTACTAATGGCGTTCATGCACTTGTTGAGAACACAACTGATACTCAGAGAGTCACGAACAAGGAGGCCAAGATGAAAGATTGTAAGACTGATTATTGCATTCAATCGAAGGTAGATTCGTCGAATTTCAACACGATCTCTCATGCCTTATCGATGAATGAGACACAATATATTCTTATCAAGTACTATGAAGGAGGCGAACAAGTCAAAGTCGTCAAATTACAGACTTTGTGACGACAATATGAATTGTAACGCCCCAAATATACCACGCGCAATATAAAGATAAATCAGAGTACTTTCATCAAAATATATTCAGGATGTCACATAATTCATACTACAGCTGCTCATATAACAAGATATGTAACACATGCAATTTATTTAAAAATTATTTATAATAACTATAACAACTCAATATGTCTGAAATCTCAAAACTTTATTGAAACTGCGAAAGCATCAACATAAACAATTATTCATGACATAATTATTTCTTCAAAACAACATAAACATCAAATATTCTAGAGATATCCAACAATATCTATCCAACACATCAAAACACAATGTTTCCTGACCCTAGTGTTACACATCAGAGCAGACGTCGATACTAAAAAGAAAACAGAAGACTTCATCTTCTACTCACTTTAACTATTCTACTACGATTTATCTGCATGATGCCCATATAAAGGTAACATTCAAACAGAAGGGGTGAGATATCATAATTAGATAAAGGAAACCATGATAATTAAGCAAGCGTTAGATTATTCATGCACAAACACCCATTCCACAACATACGACCATACAACAACAGTTACAACTAACATGTCAATAAATCCAACACAATAACAAACACAACTAAAATGTAATGCATTAAGATTCACAACTCGACTCAATTTATGTGGTACCATTGGTTACTATTTAAGAACTCGACCTCTATTTCAGGATCACAATACCCGTCGAAATTTCCATAATATCGCTCACACCCCACATGGGCACACGACTTACGTAATTGCTCACACCCCACATGGGCGCATGATCACTCACACCCCACATGGGTACACGATCACCTCAATAACAACAACAACAATGGTACGTTTCCGCAATCGGAATCTGGATAAGACGCTCACACCCCACATGGGTACACAACTTATCTCACAACTCATGTAACTATGAAATGCATGACAACAACAACGACAATGAACATCTAACAATCCAACATGACACTACAGGCCAGCAATAATAAAATGCCATACAGTCCAACAATAATGACATACAACATAGCAAGCATCCACAAGGCATTTAGAATCATATCACACCACAACACAATGATGATAATGCGTTCAATACAACCAATCATAGAATTATTTAACTTCTTCCACCGAAACCATTATTATACAAAATTTTGACACGTCAACTTCCCGACGCTTCGAACGGAACTCAAATCGGACTCCCGGAACAAAAGTTATGAATTTTAGAAAAATTCTCAAAAAAAACAACCGTGTAACCAGTTACGCAAAATGAAGTAACTGGTTACGCCTGCATAACCAGCCACCAATGCCATTTCCATTGGCGTAATCAATTACCACAAACACCATAATTGGTTACGCCTTCGAAAAAGTCCAAAACACAGCTTTTTAGACTGTAACCGATTACACTCACAATGGTAATCGATTACACTCCGTCCAGAATTAATTTTTCAGCAGCTTATCCTATGAAAATCACTTTTGAACCCTCCTGAAAATCCCTTTTTCTTATAAATCATTTTGGAGCATATTTTAACATGAAAACGCACTTTTCTAAAATCCCAAACCCCAAATCCTTTTCATTAAAATTTGTTCATGACTTTGTTCCGTCTTTGACTCGCGATAAAAAACAACCAACAACATACAACAATCACTTATATGATTCCAACAACAGAAATCACAATGTCATATAATTCTATTATATCACAACATCAACAACCATTCACAATTCATCAAGAAGTTCATTAACATACAATATCAATTCATCAAAATCATGAATAAAGAAAGAAACACAAAACCTACATGGCATAATCTACCCACAAATCATCATGTTATCCCTTAGATAATTAGAACCCCACATTTACCTTAGAGTTCTTGTGAAGATTTTCTCTTTCTCAACAATAGAGTTTCTTCTTTCTTCTCCTGAGCCATAACCTTTCTTCTCCCTTTTCTCACTTTTCTCAGTTTTCACGATCTGACAACAAACCCCTCTCAACTTCCCCTTTTTCTATTATTATTATTATTATTATTATTATTATTATTATTATTATTATTATTATTATTATTATTATTATTATTATTATTATTATTATTATTCCACAAATTAAATAATAATAATAATAATAATATTCACCAATTCATTAAATTAATAATACTAAACTAATATTATTTAATTAGTCATTCTCACCACACCACCAAGTTCTAAGCAATTGGTCATACACCCATCACCCTTAGGGTCTATAATTCTAAGGTCACTACCCTCTATCACAAGGTACCCTAACACACCAAAAACAATGATAACACATATATATACTCAACTGTAAGGTTATCCCTTACCTAAACATCATCGATCGGAATCACGTGTGACGGATCCGAAACGTACTTTCGAATCTATGAAACATGGAACACATCATGCAAACTCAAAAAATTTGGTGGCAGCGTCACTCTATAAACAACATCTCTAACTCTTGTTGATATCTGATATGGACCAATAAACTGAGGAGTAAGTTTCCTCGACTTCAAGGCATGCCCAACACCGGTCACCGGAGTAACTCTCAAGAATGCGTGGTCTCCCTCTTGGAACTCAAGATCCTTGCCCCTCTTATCATGATAATTCTTCTGCTTATTCTATGAAACTTCCATCTTCTTCTAAATCAGATTCACCTTCTCAGTAGTCTGTTGAACAATCTCAGGTCCAAGCATCACACTCTCACCAGATTCATGCCAACACAAAAGTGTCATACACCTCTGACCATACAAGGCTTCAAAAGGTGTCATTCCAATAGTAGAATGATAACTTTTATTATAAGTGAAATCAATCAACGACAAATGACTATCCCAAGAACCTCTTTGTTCAAGAACACAATCCCTCAACAAATCTTCCAAAGACTAAATAATCATTTATGTCTGACCATCTGTATGTGGTTGATAAGCTAAACTCAACCTTAGCTTCGAACCCAAAGCCTCTTGTAAACTCTTCCAAAATCTGGAAGTGAACTGCATGTCTCTATTCGACACAATACTCAACGGAACTCCATGCAGCTTCACATTCACACGGATGTAGATCTCTACCAACGTATGCAAAGAGAAACTAATGTTATTTATAATAAAATGCGTCGACTTTGTCAGTCTGTCAACAATCACCCAAATGGCATCATGCCCTCTCAGAGTATTCAGCAACCCAGTCACGAAATCCATAGAAATGTTGTACCACTTCCACTATGGAATATTTAACGGTTGCATCAACCCTGTAGGTTTATGATGTTCAACTTTCGACTTCATACAAGTCAAACAAGCATACACAAATTGTGCCACATCTCTTTTCAATCCATGCCACCAAAATATCTTCTTCAAATCCTGATGCATCTTTATAGCTCCTGGATGGATACTCAAGTTACTCTTATGACTTTCCTCTAGGATCATTCTTTTCAACTTAGAATCATCTGGAATACAAATCTTGTCACGAAATCTCAGCACACATTGCTCATCCATTTTAAAGTGACCATCCTTAGTCTAATTACTTCCAACCGTCAAGTCCACCAATTTCACACCCAACTTCTGACTCTCTTTGATATTATTAAGAAAATCATTGTTGATCTTCGACATACCCAACCTAAAATACTACGGTGTTAGCTTACACACCAAACTCAAGTCTCTGAACTGCTCAATCAATTCCAAATCTCTCACCATCATAGCAGACATATGCAAAGACTTTCGACTCAAAGCATCATCCACGACATTAGCTTTACTAGGATGATAATTCAATCCAAAGTCATAATATTTCAAGAATTCCAACCATCTTTTCTGCCTCATGTTCAATTCCTTCTAATTGAATAGATACTTCAAGCTCTTATGATCACTATATACCTCACATCTGGAACCATAGAGATTATGCCTCCAAATCTTTAACACAAGAACCACTACAGCCAACTCCAAATCATGAGTAGGATAGTTTCTCTTGAACCCTCAGCTGTCACGAAGCATAAGCCACAACCTTACCATATTGTATCAGCACACCACCTAAACCCATCAAAGATGCATTACAATACACTACGAATGGTTCATCCGGTTCAGGCAGAATCAAAATTGGAGTTGTAGTCAACCTTTTCTCCAGCTCACTAAAACTCCTCACAGTGAATATGCCACACAAATTTTTACCCTTGCAAGTCAACTAAGTCAACATAAGTGATAACTTAGAAAAGCCTTCAATAAACCTGCGATAGTAACCAGCCAAGCCCAAAAAGCTTCTAATCTCTATAACCGACTTCAGAGCCTTCCATTATAGAACTGCATCTACTTTGTATGGATCCAAAACAATACCATCACCTAAAATAAAATGACCATAAAACATCACCTCTTTCAACCAGAATTCACACTTCGACAATTTAGCATAAAGATTCTTCTCTTTTAATACTTGCAATACAATTCGTAAATGCTCGACATGTCCTTCTTTCAACTTAGAATAAATCAGAATTTCATCAATGAAAACCACCACAAACCGATCCAGATAAGTGTGAAAGATTTGGTTCATATATTCCATAAACACACCGGGTGCATTAGAAATGTAGAACGACATTACCAAATACTCATAATGTCCATACCGGGTTCTAAAAGCTATCTTCTGAATATCTTCATCCTTTACTTGAATCTGGTGATAACCCGACCTCAAGTTAATTTTAATAAACACACGCACACCTACCAACTTATCCATCAAGTCATCTATTCTTGGAAGCGAATATTTGTTCTTAATTGTTACTTTATTCAACTGCCTGTAATCCATACACAACCTCATAAAACCATCTTTCTTCTTTACCAACAACATCAGATCTCCCCAAGGCAATGCACTTGGTCTTACAAATTTCTTTTCCAACAACTCTTTTAACTGCTTGTTCAACTAAGCTAACTCTGATGCTGACATCCTGTATGGTGCTATAGAAACAGGTCTGGTACTGGGGACAAAGATCAATAATAAACTTTATCTCTTTTTCTGGCCATACAACTGCAATATCATCTGGAAACACATCTGAAAATTCAAGCACCACTTGCAACTCATCAAGCACGACTTGACTCTCCATAGATAAGGATGCAAAAAATGCAAGTACTTGAGCTTCCTCTTCCAAAAGCTCCTTCAACTCTCTAGCAGATGGAAAACCAATTTCCTTCTCATCATCAGGAGCAAGAAAGCACACTAACTTATTATAACAGTTGATATGAACATGATTAAACTCCAACTAGTTTATTCCCAAGATAACATCAAGATTTCCCAACGGTGGGAAAATAAAAGCAACACCAAAATCTCTATCAAAGACTGACAGAGGAAAATTCAAACACACCAGAGAAGTAGTCACTGATCCTTTAGCATAATTTTCGATAACCATTTCTCCCTTCATAGAAGAAAAAAAGGCCAAGCTTTTTCGCACAATCAGCAGCGATAAAAGAACGAGTAGCACCAATATCAATAATAGCAATCAAAGCCGTATTATTAATATAACATATACCTTTGATCAACCAGCCATCACTAGAAGTATGGGTTCCTGACATAGCAAACACCTTTCCTCCAGTCAAACCTTGCTCCGGCTTCTGGTAACGAGTACTGATATATCTAGATTCTCCATAATTATAGCTAGTCACCATATTAACTTTGCAGTCAATAATCAGATGTACTGACTGCCCACACTCATAACACTTCTTCACATCACTCTTGCACTCATGACACGATGGCACAATTCACCGCATTTGTAGAACTTAAGAGGAGCGAAAGCACTTCCCCCACTTGGCCTCTTACCATCAACAACTCTCTATTTACCTTTATCAGCTGGAGCACTATAAGACTTCCCATGATTCACATTCTGCTTTCCTCTCTTCTCACTCAAACTCTTATAATGAGCTGACCGAGCTTTACTATCATCCTCATAAATTATACAGTTATCCACAACTCTGGAAATCTTCTGATATTTCGATATCCAATTGTCTTCTTGATCTCAGGATGCAAACTATTCTCAAACTTGACACATTTTGAGAACTCAGCAGGTGCCTGACAATAATGCTGATAGAACTTAGCAAGTTCCACAAATTTGACAACATACTCAATAATAGTCAGATTACCTTGCTTCAGCTCCAGAAACTCAATCTCATTCTTCCCACTAACATCCTCAGGAAAGTACTTCCTCAAGAACTCCCTACGAAACACAACCTAGGTAACAACTTCACCTGACGTTCCCAACACCTGACGAGTTTTGGCCCACCAGTAATCAGCCTCCTCAGCTAGCATATGAGTACTAGATCGTACCTTCTGCTCTTCAGAATAATTCATCACTCAAAAGACCCTTTTAATCTCCTTGAACCACTCCTGCGCTCCATCCGGATCATGCCTACCCTTGAAAATAGATAGATTGTTCTTCTGGAACTTTCCCAAGTGACGAAACTCATCATTCTTACCAGCATTAGACTGATTCTGAACAGCCCGAGCAACAACATGCAAAGCAGCAATAATAGCAACATCATTCCTTCCATCCATTTATGTTTTTCTACCATAAACAACAACAATGGTTAGAAGATAATAAAGACAATATTCAACTATCACAATACTACGACTCAACAACTTGGCCGGACAGACTGACTTGCTCTAATACCACTAATATAACACCCTAAATATACCACGCGCAATGTAAAGATAAATCATAGTACTTTCATCAAAATATATTCAGGATGTCACATAATTCATACCACAGCTTCTCATATAACAAGATATGTAACACATGCGATTTATTTAAAAATTATTTATAATAACTATAACAACTCAATATGTCTGAAATCTCAAAACTTTATTGAAACAAAGGAAGCATCAACATAAACAATTGTTCACGGCATAATTATCTCTTTAAAATAACATAAACAACAAATATTCTAGAGATATCCAAAAATCTCTATCCAACACATCAAAACACAATGTTCCCTGACCTGGTGTTACAAATCATAGTAGACGCCGACACTAAAAGGAATTTAGAAGACTTCATCATCTGCTCACTTCATCTCCTCTACTGTGAGTTATCCGCATGATGCTTATGTAAAGGAAACATTCAAATAGAATTGATGAGATATCATAATTAGATAAAGGAAAGCATGAAGCAAGCGTTAGATTATTCATGCACAAACACCCATTCCATAACATACGACCATACAACAGCAGTTACAACCAACATGTTAACAAATCTAACACAACAACAAACACAACTAAAATGCAATTCATTAAGACTCACAACTCGACTCAATGCATGTGGCACCATAAGTTCCTATTTCAGAACCTGACCCCTATTCCGGGACACAATTCCTGTCGGAATTTCCATAATGCCGCTCACACCCCACATGGGCACACGACTTCTATGGTTTCTCACACCCCACATGGACACACGATCACCTCAACAACAACAACAATAATGATACAATTCCATAATTGGAATCCGGATAAGACGCTCATACCCCACATGGGTACACGATTTATCTCACAACTCATACAACCATGAAATACATGACAACAACAACGAAAATGACCATCTAACAATGCAACATGCCATTACAGGCCAGCAACAATAAAATGCCATACAGTCCAGCAACAACAACATGCAATGTAGCAAGCATCCACAAGGCATTTAGAATCATATCACACGGCAAGATAATGATAATAATGCGTTTAATACAAACAACCATAAAATTATTCAACCTCTGCTACCGAAACCATTTTTATACAAAAGTTTGACACGCCAGCTTCCCGACGCTTTGAATGGAACTCGAATCGGACTCCTAGATCAAAAGTTATGAATTTTAAAAAGTTTTTCAAAAAAACAATAGTGTAATCAGTTATGCAAAATGAGGTAATCGGTTACGCCTGTGTAACCAGCCACCAACGCCATTGCCATTGGCGTAATCAATTACCACAAACACCGTAATGGGTTTCGCCTTCAAAAAAGTTAAAAACGCAAATCACTTATGTGCAAACCCCAAATCCCAAATCCTTTTCATAAAATATTGCTCATGACTTTGTTCCGACTCTGACTTGCGATCACAAACAACCAACAACGCACAACAATCACTTATATGATTCCAACAACAGAAATTACAATGTAACATCATTTTATTATCAATCATAACATCAACAACTATTCACAATTCATCAAGAAGTTCATTAACACACAATACCAATTCATTAAAATCATGAATAAAGAAAGAAACACAAAACCTACATGACATTATCTACCCACCAATTATCATGTTATCCCTTAGATAATTAGAATCCCACATTTACCTTAGAGTTCTTGCGACGATTTCCTCTTTCTCAACAATGGAGTTTCTTCTCTCTTCTCCTGAGCCCTAACCTTTCTTCTTCATTTTCTCACTTTTCTCAGTTTTCACGATCTGACAACAAACCCCTCTCAACTTCCTATTTTTCTATTATTATTATTATTATTATTATTATTATTATTATTATTATTATTCCACAAATTAGATAATAATGATAATAATATTCACCAATTCGTTAAATTAATAATATTCAACTAATATTATTTAATTAGTCATTCTCACCACACCACTAAGTTCTAACTATTAAGATGATAGTTGAGAAGGTAATGCGTACGTCGACCTCTCACTTTGATCACATTATCGTAGCTATTCAAGAATCCAACAATCTTGAAACTCCAAAACTAAAAGATTTGGTTGGTTCATTGGAGGCGAATGAGATTAGGATTGTCGAAAGGAAAAATGTTCAATATTTGATACAAGCACTGCATGCTCAGGCTTGAAAGACGCATGGTGGTTCCAACAAATTCAAAGGGAAAGGAGACAAGACTCATAGCAAGAAGTCATGGTCAGACCCTAAAAAACATAAGGTTTATGATAGGGATTCTGAATCCTTAAAAAAGGAGAAGGAAACTTCTACCAAAAAGAAAAAGAAAAGGTGTGTAATGCTATAATTGTGAAAAGTGGGGTTACTTGGCCAAACATTATTGGTATAGTAAAGACAAGAGATCGACAAAAGGCAAGGAGGAAGGAGAAAACTTTGCACACTAAGATTCAGATGCTTATGAAGATATGATGGTTATGACCACAGTTGCAGATGACCATGTCACTCCAAGACCTGGTTCCTCGACTCGGGCTACTTCAACCTCATGACTGGTCAAAAAATGTGGTTAGCAAGTTTCGGCTCGTCGAAGAAGGACAAGGTCAAACTTGCTATAATAGCTCGTTGCAAGCAGAAGTTATTGGCGACATAGTTATTCAAATGAGCAATGGAGAAAAAACTATAATCAAAGATGTACTCTATGTATTTGGAATGAATTGCAATCTGCTAAGTGATTGACAACTGACCGAAACAGGGTTGTTAGTGATTATGAAAGATGGATTTAAAAATATTTTTTTATAAAAGTTATTTAAAATAACTTTAAATTTATGGATTTTAAAAAAGTTTTGATATAAAAAGATAAAATATTTGAAATAAAGTTTTATGAAAAACTATTCAAATAATTTTTCATATAATTTCTTTTACCATTTTTTTATATCCTAAATAAATAAATAATACTATAAAAATTAGTTTAAAAAAAAACTAAAACTCGCCTTTACTTCTCACAAAAGTGAATCAATGTGTACACATATATTTGGCAACTTTATTTAATTAAATTTAATAATCAATTGCATTCATACTCTATCAAAAGTAGTTGTATAACTGACATAAAAGTTTTTCTTGTAGAATCAAATATTCTCTCTAACAAAAAAGAAGAGTCTAATATAGTTCAGTTTAAGGAACAAGTTTTTAATTTTAAGTTGCTCCTTGCATTTGCATATGAATGCATAGCTATCATGCGCTGTCTTAGAACCAAATTGTAAGACGCAATTGACTTTCAGCACATGGTTATCTAAATTGTTTTTTATTACTGTTATGTTTTTTTAATCTTTATTTATTTATATATTTATTCTGCAATATAATATACGCATCAACTTAAAAGTATGTACCCACCAGACAAAATTTTCAAAAGATGATAATTTTTAATTCAACTTTTTTTGTCTGTTTTACATCTAAATTAAATCCTAAAAATAATTCAAATGACATCACAACATGTTTGTGTTTCCCTTTTCTGGATCCCATAGTGTTTATATTGTATGTCACTAGGTTGTATACAAATGATTAACATGCTTTATCTAAAGAGACATGTATATAATCGAGTGGTAACAAGTTCAAAAAATTAGTCCAAAGACTTTTTCCTTCCAGCTATTGAGGGTCAAAATAAGAAAAAAAATCTTAACTGTAAAAATTTAGATATAGATAGAGTATTAATTCGATTTGCCGAAGTAAATATTTTGACAAGGATACTCAATTGATTCAACCGTACAATTTAAATTTTAGTCTTATTTTTGGGTTTTTTAAATTAAAACATACTGAACTTTAGATAAATCATTTAATTTCAATATAATGATTTTGATGAGTTGATTGTATAATTGTTTTGGAAGTCAGTATTTATCTTATTGGAGTTTGAAGTCTTACGTTAGTTAGTGTTGATTATATAATTATACCATTTGAACTCACTTTTGAGAAATAAGATTCAAATATATTTAACAATTACATCAAATTAAAGATTGCAACTAATCTCCATAAATTTCATTTCATTGCACTCTTTTTTAGACTATAAGTTCAGAATTCCTCTTTAATATATACTATTTTTTACACTATAACCGATCCTCTTTCTATTCTAACAATCAATAAATTTGGTAAAAGTTATGACGACATTGAAATATGCTCGATTAACTGTCTGACACAGTGTCACTGCAGTAGTTGCTGCAACAATCAACATTCCTGATCCCAAGATTAAGGTATCAATTTTTCATACGATCAAGGACAATATGATCCTAGATATATACTTATCTTTCTGTTTCTACTCCTTCGAATCCAATTCCTCCGATGACCGGCTAGGGCATGTTCTAGGTTATCCCAACATTTTAGTCTTACAAGAAACTTTTTCATGGCCAAACCCAAAGCAACCTTCGGAACCACCACAGATTCTCGAACAAGAGATGCTTTAAATGCTTTAAAGCCTCGTGCATCTACAAGCCAAATTAGGCATGCAATGAGACTAATGATCTTCTAAAAAATGTTTACAACCTGGTGCAGTTGCATAATTAATATTTATTTTACTGAGAGATTGTTTTGGATAAAAGAAAATCAACAACGCGCTTCCCCTAAAGACTAATCCATACGTGAAACATCTTCACACGACACTCAGAGAGATGAACCAAAATTGATCTATGTCGTACCTTGACAGTAGGATCCGAATGTCCTTTAAGAATCACAAAGATGGATAGCTACAATGGCACGGAAGATCCAGATTAACATGATGAGCACGTAGAAAATATGCTTGACTACTATCATGCCCGTGGAGCCGTGAACTGTAAGTTTTTGGTACCTGCTCTCAAAGGAGTTGTGAAATTCTAGTAACAGACAGTCAATGTTATATCGGATGTTATGACATCTGCTTCTGAACAAATTATTAAACTTAGCAGTAAACAAGTAACGAAAGCAGTAAAGAACACAAAAAATTGTTTACCCAGTTCGGTGCAAATCACACCTACTCTGAGGGCTACCAAGCCAGGGAGGAAATCCACTATAAGCAATGGTAATTCAGAGCTAAACTACCAGTTTGCACTCTTCACTTAAGACTTACCTAATGCAATTTCAATCTAACTCTAGACCTGAGTTCCTACTCACTCCCCCTCAATCACAGCAGTGATATCTATCAAATAACGAACAGATTCAAAAGGAAGACACACTTCAACCAAATCTTGATCTTGCTTAAAAGTTTCAATCAAGAGACATAGCACTCGTGCTTAAAAGCTTAGAGTGACACAACTAAAATACAATTCAAAAACCCACACTAGTCTAATGCAATCATCTAGGTGATAATTGCTTGGCTCGCAAGAAAACCTAAGACAAAAACACACGTGAAGATACAAACACACAAACAGAATTCTTCACTCTCAACAAATCTCTCAGGCTTCAGTAAGGATTGCCACTCTTCTTTATATGCAGCGCATGAGCCTTGGGCCTAAGTAGCATAAATTAGGTTTAACCAAGTTAATCCAATCTCCACAATTCAAGGTGCTAAAAAACATGCCATAGGCGTTTCCTTTCATGATCAGCACTGAATAGAAAGTTTCCTAAAATATAGCCTGAGATAAATAAGGAAACATAACAGAAAATAAAACAGCGCCCATGCTGGCAGATACTGATGTCACAACATTCAGCTTGACATCCAATAAATTTTGTATTAGCTAACCAAACATATCCTGCAGAACACTACACGAGTATGTCATGACATCAGTCAAGACATCTACACACATAACAATGTTTTACCACAAAATGCAGTCAATCAATCAGATTTGATTTAGCAAATCAGATCTAATCAAATCAATCTCCAAATCTACAATTGATCTCAATCTCCAAAACAACAATTGATCTTCTGATATTAAATCCAAATCAAATCCAATCTTATCCATAGAAGATGCAACAAAAACGCCTTTACTCACAAAATAGAATCGCGCAGATTCCACAACAGATATGTGCAGCCAACTTGCACAAAAAGATATGCTCACACATACATTCATACAAAATGTTCTGGATCATGAATGTTAAGACATCTGGTTTGACATCATGAGAAAACCTGTTACACAGCACAAAATGCCACCTGCTAATTCTGACTACAGATGTCACGACATCTTGTAGGACATCCTGTGATTACACTTAGTTTTACCAAAATTCCTGCCAATCAAGAACTAACATGTTGTATTGATGTAGTTCAAGACACTTCCCAATAGTTGCATAAATTCCTAGAGGGAACTCTGGGACTCCTTTACTACTCCAGTTCATTTTCCAAAAGCGGCTACTCGTTATAATATATGTACTAAGTGAGATCCAACAAAAGAAGAAAAAAAATACCTGCATGAATACATAAATCGATTCACTAAGGTGGCGATAGAAGTCACGGGGACGAGGGACTTATTGAAATGATGGATATTCAAAAAAGGTTAAGGGTAGATCGCATGATCCGCGATAAATTAGGGCTAGAAGTGCCTGAAGTCTAAATAATCTCTTAACTAAGATTCAACCTTACATAAACGACGAAGAAGAACTCATGGTTAGGGATGATAATATGTCATATCGACCTACACGAACCTATAGCATGACCTATTTAAGTATGACATAACCTAGCATATTTAATAAAAAGGCCAGGCTTACGCATTTTTAAAAGCCTATTTAATTTAATAGGTCATGCTTAGGCTATTAAAAAAATCTATGGAGCCTTATTAGTTGGTCTATATATGCATATCTATTAGAAAATAGACTAAATCTTATATAATAATATTGTTTTCTATATAAGAAAAAGTAAAATGAAGTATTTGAAAGTCTTAATGTGAAACATGCTTTTAAATAAGCATTCAGGCCAGACCAGACAAAATTAGATCCTATAATAGGTAAAAGGTAAGGGCTCAAGCCTTAAAAATTTATTGTAGGATAGACTCAGGTCTTTAAGACTTGGTCTGGGCTATTCCTACCCATACTCGTGGTCGAAGAGATAAAGATATGTCAGAGTCAGGGAACCTAAGAAATGGTCGAACATTAGAAAGAAACCACAATGGTCGTTATGATGACAAATATTATGGACCTCGATTCAGATTTTTGCCCTACACCCTTGAACACTTCAAGGGAGAAGATGTTACAAGAATGTGCAAATACCAACTTAAAGGAAGCCAAAATAACAAATCCTTATATGGAGTCAACTAAGATGGACAAAAAAGTTATTTCATCTCCAAAAGAGTCATGGTCACAACACTAATGAACGAATACACTTGAATGATGTTATCTAAGAATTGATCAAGAAGAAGGGGGGCTTAGTAAGTAAAGTATGAAGGAAAATCGAAGAAATGATCGTTGGAGGTAGAAAAAATATAAGAAGTGGGACAAATCGCCAAGGAAATTAAATGAAGGAAAAATTGTAGCGATGAAGGGAAGGAAAACCATATGAAAAGACGACAATGTATCACATCCATCACAAGAGATCTTCCTATATCAAAGAACCCATCTAAGGGAACAATTAAGAGAAGAATTATTGAGCTGATGGCAGTTAGTAAAGGGGGAGGGACAACCTTCGATGGAAAACTAGAAAGTCCTATATTTGGGTTCTATGAAAGTGAAAAGGTGGCCAATATCCTGAACTAAATCTTCCCTTTAGTGATAACGGATACTGGCTAAATTTTATGTGTTAAGAATCCTCATTGACGATGGAAGTTCATACGCCATCATATATGCGAAGATTTTTGAGAAACTCGAGCTAAATAGAGAGAACTTGTCACCATAT
Organism: Lathyrus sativus; assembly: GCA_963859935.3. Taxonomy (NCBI): domain Eukaryota; kingdom Viridiplantae; phylum Streptophyta; class Magnoliopsida; order Fabales; family Fabaceae; genus Lathyrus; species Lathyrus sativus. The sequence goes on along the minus strand of OZ012740.1, from coordinate 505,294,359 downwards.
GAGCGAAAGACTTTAATGGAACAGTTACTCGTCTATGGGGTTATATAGAGTTGATAGTGACTTTAGGCAAGGGAAATATACAATGATTATAGACATGAAGTTCATGGTGGTCTTGTGTAAAATCATGTACAACTGCATCCTAAAAAACCCTTTGTTGCACACTTGATGTTATAGTTTTTCCAGTCTATCTATTGATTAAATACCATAACACCTATGATGAGCTAATAGTGATATGTATTGATTTATCCAGAATCTCGAGGATACACTGTGCCCTACAACTTGATTGGGATGAATAAGGTAAAGAAAGTGCAATGGAGATAAATATGACATGTCTCAGCAAATGCGTGTGAGAGATGATGTTCAACTATCAAGATAAAAAAGGACAAGTTCTTCCTTCAAGTATGATATAAACCATTCTAATTTGGTGGTTGAAGGAGACACCAACAAATGCAACCTAAAGCCAACAACTTTAAACCCTACAGAAATTCAGGTCAGCAGACACCAGATGTCGAGTATAATGTCACGACATTGGGATAAGGACAAAAACACAACACAAGCATTTATGCAGTTATTTTACATGACTGGAAGAAAATAAAATAATCAATTGTTAACCCAGTTCGGTGCAACATCACATACATCTGGGGGCTACCAAGCTAGGAAGAAAATCCACTATAATAGTATTAGTTTGAAGTTCAAGTAAACACTCTCTGGTTTACAATCTTCTCACCTAATTACTACCCATGCTATTTCTATCTAAGACACTCCTAGATATGAGACCCCTCTCACTTCCCTTCAATCACACAACAGTGATAAAATCTTATGACAATGAACAATGAAAGAAACATTTCTGATGACACAAAATCCATTATTTCTTAAAAGCTTATGAGTGATTACAACTCAAACATAGTTCAATTCAAGCACCTAAGAGGTACATGAGTGACTTACTAATGAACAATGAACATAGTCCAACTCAGATATCAAAGTGATATAAGAGTGGATCACAAATAACAAAGAACACATTAAACCCTAAAACTCTTCTTTTATTACACGACTTCAGTGCTCCATTAGGTTTAGAATTTCTATTTGTATATCTCTTGATTAACATGGGCTTGGGCTATTTATCTAAATAAAATGCATATCCAGAAACAACAGATGCAAATATTCTACATGAAAATAAGAACAAAATATAATGTTTCCTAAAAGGTCTCCAAGATCCTTTTTGAGAAACAAGTGCACGACTGGCACATAATCGATATTCTTAAAATAACCATCCTTAGATTACAACAGAATGTGAACTAAAACCACAAAGAATCTCACATTTAATAACATAAATCTTCTAAAAAGAAAAACCCTAACAACTGGCATAACTTGTCACGACATCATGTGTGATATCTCTACAACGATGTCAGACCAACATGTCAAGACATCTTACTAAAACTATTGATGTGAAACTTGTTTTAACAAAATTGCTGCCAATCCCAAAATCTCAGAACTAACAATCTTCCCCTTTGGAAAATTTTGGCTAAAATAACTTTTGTATGAAGTACTGGAGAAAGAGAAACAAAAAAAACTGCAGAAACATGCACAAGAAACAAACATAAACTTCACACACACTTGGTATAACACCATAACATATCAGAAGCACACACAACAGAAATAAGGTAGAAAAAACCAGCCTCACAGAAAAGAACACACAAAGAGAAATAAACTCTCACAAACTAAGATCCAAGATCCTCCCAAAATCTTGAAGAACTATGTCAGGACATCTTGTTTGACATCATAACAACAATCATAACAAACACACTTAAAAAGAACTTAAGCCCATAAAACACCATACTACCATACTCCCCCTGACTGGTGTGATCAGATCTTTACTCCCCCTATCACCTAGAAACATATACTCCCCCTCAAGATAATCACAAAAAAATAAAATTCTCCATTCATTGACAATGCATGATGTCATAAAAAATGGTTTGACATCCCAGCAAGACATACTACTACCATAGCAACAACAATTACTCCCCTTTTTTAGCCATAAATTAGATAACTCCGGCAACAACATCTTCCTCTTCCTTATCCCCTTCAACATCAAGGTTGATTTCTATAATTCCTCAAAAATGAAAATTCCCAGTTCACCCCTTAACTTCTCAAGCCGATTTTCATCCAAAGCTTTGGTGAAATTATCATCCAGATGCTTCTCAGTGGCCACATGTTCAAGAGCAACAACTTTGTCTTCAACTAGATCCTTAATAAAATGATGATGAATGTTAATATGTTTTGTCCTGCTATATTGAACGGGATTTTTTGAAATGTTGATAGCACTCAACTTGTTATAGTATAATGTCATGACATCTTGTTGGATATTATATTCCTTTAAAATCTGTTTCATCTAAATCAACTGAGAGTAACTACTTCCTGTAGCAATATACTCAGGCTCAGTTGTAGACAAAGACACATAATGTTTCTTCTTACTGAACCAAGAGATGAGATTGTTTCCCAAGAAGAAACGTCCTCCAAAAGTACTTTTTATGTCATATGCACTTCCTGCCTAGTCTGCATTGCAATACCCTACAAGCGTGGAATTTGGACTATGAGAATACAACATTCCATAATTACTAGTGCCACTGATGTTTTTTAAGATCCTCTTTACTCGAGTAATGTAACTCATTTTAGGCTCAACCTGATATCTTGCACAAACTCCTATAATAAATATGATGTCTGGTCTGCTAGTTGTAAGGTACAATAGACTACCAATCATACTTATGTGCAAACTTTGATCAACATCAACACATTTTTCATCTTTAGAGAGCTTCAAATAAGTTGCAACAAATGTCTTCTTGTGACTAGCATTTTCCACACAAAAATTTTTCACTATGTTCTTGGCATACTTTGAGAAATGAATATGGAATCATTCATCTGTCTTACTTGTAGTCTAAGAAAATAGGTTACTTCACCTACAAGACTCATCTCAAATTCAGATTGCATTTGCTTGACAAAATTTTGGACCATCTGGTTTGACATCCCTCCAAACATAATGTCATCAACATATATCTGAAAAATTATGAGTTTTCCATCATGTTGTTTAACAAACAAGGTATTATCTATTCCTCCTTTTATGTACCCATTATTGACAAGAAATTATGCCAGCCTTTCATACTAAGCCCTAAGAGCTTGCTTTAGACCATAAAGAGCCTTCTTTAGTTTAAACATATGATCTAGAAAATTAGGATCAATAAACCCCTTTGGTTGTTCAACATATACCTCCTCTTGTAGGTACCCATTCAAAAAGGCACTTTTACATCATTTGAAACATCTTGAACTTTAGTAAACAGTGACACCTAGCAATAGTCTTATGGATTTAAGTCTAGAAACTGGAGCAAAAGTATCATCAAAATCTACTCCTTCAATTTGAGTGAATCCTTGAGCCACAACTCTGGCTTTATTTCTGGTTGACAACTCCATTCTCATCAGATTTATTCTTATATACCAATCTTGCACCAATGACATTTGTTCCTTCAGGCCTAGGAACTAAATTCCACACTTCATTCCTCTTGAGCTGCTCTAACTTTTCTTGCATGGCATTGATCCATAATTTATCAGTTAAAGCCTCCTTCACATTCTTAGGTTCAATCTTAGAAACAAAACAAGAGTTAGATACCACATCCCTTGATCTAGTGATAATCCCTTCATTAGGATTTCCTATGATAAGTTACTTAGGATGATCTTTCTAAATTCTGATAGAGGGACCCTTGTTGGCTTGATTCTCATCATCCTCATAGTTGCAGCTTCATTGTTGGTCTCAGGATCAACCATATTTTTTGAAGTATCATTCGACTGATATGAAGTTTCAACATCATCTTCGACAACATTAATAGATTCCATCATGACCTTGGTTTTAATATCGAAGACTCTATAGGCTCTGCTATTTGTAGAGTAACCCAGAAATATTCCTTCATCACTCTTGGGATCCATCTTTCTTCTTTGTTCATGATCAACCAAAATGTAGCATTTACCCCCAAAGACATAAAAGTATTTGATAGTAGGATTCCTTCCTTTCCACAACTCAGGGTGTAGCCGAAGTACTAGTTCTCAATGTAATCCTGTTGTGAATATATCATGCAGTATTCATTGCTTCATCCCAAAAATGATATGGCAGATGCTTAGCATGAAGTATGAGTCTAGTTGATTCCTGCAGAGTCCTATTCTTGTGCTCAACCACTCCATTTTGCTGAGGAGTGATGGGAGAAGAAAATTCATGGCTGATACCTTCAGATGAGAAAAAATCAACAAATTTTCTATTTTCAAACTCCGTTCCGTGGTCACTTCTAATCCTGACAATTCTACTTTCCTTCTTTCTTTGTAGTTTTTGACATAGCTCTTGAAAAACATCAAAAATACATGTTTTTATTTGAAGAAGTTCACCCAAGTGAATCTTGAAAAATCATCAACAACAACATAAGCTTACCTCTTTCCACCAAGGCTTTTAACTTGCATAGGCCGCATTAAATCCATATGAAGAAGTTCCCAAACTTCTGAAGTAGTCAGATGTTGTATCTTCGGGTGTGACGCCTTAATCTGCTTTCTAATTTGACACTCACCACATATGCTTCCTTCCTTAGGTTTTAGCTTAGGATTGCCTCTGATAGATTCTGTAGCCACAATCTTCTTCATCCTTTTTAGGTGCAGATGACCAAGTTTTTGGTGCCATAGTTGGACTTCATCTTCCTTGGACAACAAACATGTGGAGGCATAATTTGTTGATTGAGGTGTCCATAAGTAACCATTATCCTTAGACCTGACTCCCCTCACCAGTACTCCATTCTTCTTATTAGTGACCAAACATTCAAACTCAGTGAAATTAACTTTCGGACCTTAATCACATAATTGACTTATGCTTATCAAGTTATAAGTCAGACCTTTTACAAGGGCAACATTATCAAGGTTAGGGAATCCTATACAGGTTAGTCTTCCAACTCCTTTAATTTCACCTTTGGAACCATCACCAAAAGTTACACAACATGTGAAATTAGACTTAATGTCCACCTGGAACTTCTTTACTCCAGTCATATGTCTAGAACACCCACTGTCAAAATACCAGTCTTCTCTAGTTGAAGCTCTGAGAGAAGTATGAGCAATAAGGCAAGTAGTAACTTCCTTGGCATCCATTACTTTATTTTTTTAACCACTGCACGATTAACCCTAGGATTTGTCAGACCTTTTGGATAGCCATATAGTTTGAAATAGAAAGGCTTTATATGACCACTTTTACCATAGTAATGACATCTCTAATGCAAGAGCTTGCCTACAGTTTGAGTATTCTGATGTCTGGCACGATGTTGAGACATTTGATTAGACATCATTGGCTTAGCCTTCCTTCTAGAAGGAAAATATTTTGTCACATGGGTTTTTCTTTAAAGATTGATAATCAAACTCTATACCAGTAAATATTCTTCCTTTTTCTCTAACTTGAAGTATCTCATCCAACACATTAGATCCATTATTTAACATCCTCATTGACTTGGTCATGCTTTCAAGTCTTGAGGTCAACATGGTTACTTCATTATGTAGACCAGAGATCTTAGATATGAACTCTTCTTTTTCAGCTTGTAGTTGAGATATAATTTCATTATGCTTTTCTCCTAGTTGACATACCTCTTCACTTTTGATGCATAGTTCTTTGTAAGAGGCAGTAAGATCCTTATATGCAATTTATTCATCATAGAAGTCTTCATTATAAGCCCACCATCCAGCCAAAGTAGTTACATGTTTAGCAGATTCATCCTCAGGTCCACTTTCATCATCAGACTAAGAAATAAACAACCCCTTTATGTTTTTTCTTGAGGTAGGTAGGACATTCTACTCTAATGTGTCCAAAACCTTCACATTCATGACACTGAATTCCTTTTCTTTATTTGGAACTCTATTTTATCCTTGCTTTCCTTTGAGAATCATAGTTCTTGCTGATGTTAGATACAATGTTTTTGACATTAGGTATTAAATTCATGTCCATTCATTTAACACCATATTGAATTGCCTTCCAAGCAGCACAATAGCATTAGACATTCCTTCATCATTATCCAGGTCACAATGATCCTGTTCATCTTCAGTGTTGGAGATAAAAGCTATGCTCTTGTTCTTCTTTTCAAAATTTTCACTAATAACCAACTCAAAAGTTTGAAGTGACCCAACAAGTTCATCTACTTTTAGTTTGCTTATGTCTTGGGCTTCTTCAATGGTTGTAACCTTCATGTCAAGTCTCTTTGGTAAGGACCTGAGAATCTTTCTAACCAGCTTTTCTTCTGATATCCTTTCTCCTAAGGCACTAAAAGCATTTTCTATTTCCAGAACATTCATGTGAAAGTCATGAATGCTCTCATCATCCTTCATCTTCAGACTTTCAAATTTGGTAGTGAGCAACTGAAGTCTAGACATCTTCACCTTAAATGTGCCTTCATGAGTGGTTTTGAGAATCTACCAAGCATCTTTGGCTATAATACAAGTGTTTATTAATCTAAACATGTTTTTGTCAACTCTATTGAATAGGGTATTCAAGGCTTTGGAGTTTCCAAGAGCAATTTCACCTTCTTTCTTAGACCAATCCTCTTCTGGCTTTAAGGCCTCCTTTCCATCTTTATCCTTAACAACAAGATGTTCCCAACCCTTGATGATAACTTTCTAGGTTTTGCTATCGATATATTTTAGGAAAGCCACCATATGTTCCTTCCAATAGTCATAGTTGGTGCCATCTAAGACAGGGGTCCTGTTAACATTTCCTCTTTTTTCCTTTTCCATAGTACCAGAAAGTATCTTCCATAGAGCGCACCCTAAACATAATAGGGTGTCTGCTCTGATGCCAATTGAAATTCTGGTTAGCAGACACCAGATGTCGAGTACGATGTCACGACACTTGGATCAGGACATAAACATAACACAAACACTTATACAATTATTTTAAATGACTGGAAGAAAATAACACAATCAATTGTTAACCCAATTTGGTAAAATATCACCTACATATGGGGGCTACCAAGCCAGGAAGGAAATCTACTATAATATTATTAGTTTGAAGTTAAAGTAAACAACCTTCAACTTACAATCTTCTCACCTAATCAATACACGTGCTATTTCTATCTAAGACACTCCTAGATATGAGACCCCTCTCACATGTCTTTAATCACACAACAATGATAAAAGCTTATGAGAATGAACAATGGAAGACACACTTCCAATGGCACAAAACCGGTCTTGCTTAAAAGCTTATGAGTGATTACAACTCAAACATAGTTCAATTCAAGTACCTAAGAGGTACATGAATGACTCACAAATGAACAATGAACATAGTCCAAATCAGATATCGAAGTGATATAAGAGTGGATCACAAATATTAAAGGACACACTAAACTCTAAAACTCTTCTTTCAATACACAATTTCAATGCTCTATTAGGTTTAGAACTGCCTTTTTTATATCTCTTGATCAACATGGGTTTGGGCTATTTATCTAAATAAAACGCATATCCAGAAAAAAATTGAAACCTTATGCATGAAAATATGAACAAAATAGAAAGTTTCCTAAAAGGTCTCCAAGATCCTTTTTGAGAAACAAATGAACGACTGGCATAAAACCGAGATTCCTAAAATAGCCCTCCTTGGATCGTGACATAACCTGAACTAAAACCATAAGGAGTCTCATATTTAATAAAAAAATTCTTCCAAAAAGAAATACCCTAACACCTGGTATAACATGTCATGACATCGTGTGTGACATCTCTGCAAAGATGTCTGACCAACATGTCAAAACATCTTACTTAATATCTTGCTGTGAAACTTGTTTTTAAAAAAATTGCTGCCAATACCAAAATCTCATATCTAACACCTACTAAGATGCCCAAAGATCAACAAGTGGTGACATAGTCTCTTTGTAAGTATTTCTATTTCATGCATGTAATACCTACTTTACATAATATGTAATGTTTTCTCCTAAAAAATGAATAAAATTTTCACTAAATTCTCTTCTTTATGATATTGATAGGCATAACTAAAGGGCGTTGTCATAATCATTATAGGTGTATGACTAAAGAAATCTAAACCCCGCAACAAAGTCACACGAATAAGGACAACAAACCATGAAATGAATTGGTGATCTAGGCTCACACCCCTATTGGTAGCTAGCCACTCCAGAGCACAGAAGGTGAGTCCTCAATACATCGGCCTCAAACCAAGTCAAACTTGGGGATAGTGAAATAGGAGTAAACCCCCACATCCAAATTTATCTCCTTTGTGTTACAAGTGTTTTAACGAGCGTGAATAACCATTTCAATATTACTACCTACACACAAAAAAGAACGACTGTAAGTATAATCATGAGATTGAGATTCCAACCACCACATCATTTCACTATTTGTTGGATAAAATCTAAAAGCATGACAATACTCTCTAATGTAAGTTTGGGATTTGTTTTTCTGCTTGAAGTCACCCACAACAATTTGCTTCATCAAAGGTATAGTAGGAAAAGAGAAACCCTTACCCATATCCATAAGATTTAGGCTATCGACCATCTTTCTATCTCCGGCTATGACTCCTTCCTTCAAATATTCTATAGCCATTTCCTCGAGAAACACTAGTGTAGGGGAAACAAATACTAAAGAGAAAGAGACTTTGGCCATTACCTTGAAAAGGAGATCTTGGAAAATGACATAAATAACGGCTACCAGTGAGACACTACAAAGATGTTGAAACGATGATATGCAAAAAATGTTTGCAGAAACTAAAAGTGACTGCATATAAGAGGAGAAAGATTTCTGAGGGGTCAAGAAGGGAGAAAAAGGTAAAATACCAAAAAAGGAAACCTTGCCACCAACGGTTATGATCTCACCTTGATCTATGCAAACACTCTAGTACCCTTAAAAGAGGGTCATCATCATTTTCATACCTAGAACCACTCATCAAGATTGTCTTATGAAGCATGGTAGTTGTGAGGAGAGTATTAATGCACATAATCCAAGCATAACAGACTTCCCCTCAAAACCTTTCCACACCCTTCAATGGAACAACAAATCAAAATCCTGGTGGATGGTCAAGGGTAATTTGAGATATACAACCCTTGCTTCCACAATTAGTAAAAATGGCATGTGGGACAAATGTTTCAAACCATTCACAAGGCCTATGGACATAGGCCTAATATGAAGGCCCAACACAGAAGGCATAAGAAACAAACAGGAACAACACCATCAATGTAACCCAATCCCCCATATAAATATACCAACTGTCCTTGATAGGAAAGTATCCTCTTGAGACAAATCATTAGTTTCGTAAATATATGATCCAAAATCTGCTAAGAAATGAATCTAACACTAAAACTTGGAGAACCTGTCCAAACATCGGTAGGGCGGCCCAAGCTATATGGTACATATGTTGGCATGAGGCAATTTGCTGAGGGGGTGACCAATAAATATTGATCTTTGAAGTGTTTCACACTCTTTGAGTATACCTTAAACATATTGGTAAACTACTAGAAAGATATGAGACCTTGGTCATGTGCTAAATCATTAGAGCTGCATTGGGCTTCAAGATATCCAAGAAGAGTGGCATGGTCGGCACACCCTTCTTCTATTCACATCAATATTGAAACACCTTGGCGTAAGCTTAACTCACCAGATGTAATTGCAGAGTAGCGATCAATTAATGATTAAACACGTCAACCTTGAAATCATCGAAAGGAAGAAGAAATCTTATAAAGGAGAATAAGCATACAAGAAAGGGAATACTCATTTTACTGCTAACCTCATGTCTTCTTCGATAAGAATCACCCCCTAAATCTTGAGAAGGTCCTACAACCCCGAAGGCATAGTCTAGGCCGCCATCAAGAGTAAAAGTATAAGCAATATCCAATTTCTCTTGGTCCACCCACACTAATGAGTTATTCCTTGTGGCATTCCAAACTTTAAGATGGATGTACTCCATTATAAGGAACCATGTTAATATGTGAAAGAGGTGAATAAAAATAGCAACATGAGGCTGGTTCAAAGCTAAGTCTAGTATTCTTGCCAAAATGTATGCAAAATAAGTCACCAATCAACAAAAATCTTCTCCATCGAACCCCATGGCCTTCTTCTCCAGAAACCACAATAAATAAAGCAACATTAAAAGAAAGGAAAGTCTATGTGTTACCTTAAAAGAGGCTGATTTAGGAGTTCACACGCTAAAATAAGTGGCACAAACTGTTTGAGGATGAAGGCATGTGCAAGAAACTGACAATAGTGGGAGAAATCACAAACAGGATGAAAAATAAGAGTTTCTTAAATCCACAAGCAGAAAAAATTTAAATTAGTAGTCCAAAAACTTCTTTTAGGCATTCTCACAAGAGTTAATCATGCAATCTACCATATTGGAAAGTGTAATTCATACCACCAACAATCAAGATCTCATTAGGGATTGTTTAGAGCACTCGAGTATCATATGACAAAAGGAACATAAATACCATCAAAGATAGGGACACACGTCAGAACATCCATGTGAAATGTTGTTAATCAAGAGAGATAAATTTAATACATTTGTTCATAATGCTAATGACATCCCACCAAGTATCTTCATTTACTCATGTTAAACAAGTGGCTCAAAGATGTATATGGTAAATCCCTCATTCTACAGAGTAGATCAAAAACTTTTGAGGAAACTAATTTTGACTATTCACAAGGCCCATAGAAAAAGGCTCAAGAGAAAAACTTGAATCGGAAGGCCCAAAGAGGAGGTAAACCTTTGCTCTAACTAAAAGAAAGTAATTATGCCCTCCAATACAACAATCATCATCTGATCCAATATGACAATTGTCTGCATAAACGCCATATCATACGTGAGAAATCACCATTTCAGGTATTCAAATCCATTATCACACACACGGTACTTCTGATTTCTCTTACTGACTTGTAGGTTGGAATGTTAACCCTGTAGGTCAGCCCCCTTTCCACCATATTGGAAGTACAAGTCCACCGCAATTAAACAACTTCATAAATGGATCAGCAGCTAGCCACGCGTCGTGATCTCCTTTGTTGCCGGTGATGGAGAAGAGGAGGGGTGTACCTGCAAGGTACTCCGATGCTAAAGTGAGAAATGGAATAAGAGAGAGAGTTAATATAGAAAGAAGGTGTAAACCATTAGTCTGGTCTAGTCCAGAATAGGAGACCCCTAAGTCGTTGCTCCGAAGTGGAGGAGTAATGACTTAAGTGTCATTCCTAACACTGAGGATGATGGATACAGCCAAGTATCGAGCTTCTCCGATGGGGTAATGTATTCATGGGCCCGTCTACGTGGGAGACGTTGGAGGGGACAGACACATATGATTCTGGGCAGGAGAGGAATTTGAACGGGTGTGTGAGGTGTCTATTAGCGCCACGTGTCAGAGAAATTAATTCCTAGGATGGCTATGATTAGGGGAACTCATGTGCCTAGGGATGCCTCGAGTCCCATGCTAGGATTATAAATAGGGGGCGAGTCTGTTTGATTTGCACGCTTTCCCCACTTTGCTTAGAACTTCCGCTACTCTTTTTTCGCGCTCTCTCTCTATTTTCGTTCGTTCGCCACTGTCTCGTTGCTCAGAAAACACCGCGTCCAAGTAAGTTTATGGCTTCATTATTTTAGTTTTTTTTCATTTTCTGGCGGTTTCTCTGGTGAAATGATGAAGTTCTTGGGGAAATTATGAAGTTTCTGGCGAATACGCTGGAACTTCTTCAAATTTATGAAGTTTTCGATGAAAGCCTCGGGAACCTACGATGAATTCCCTAAAGATAGAAGATAAAGGCCTCGAGGACCTGGGGTTAAGGCCCCGAGGATGTTAGATGAAAGCCTCGAGGACCTGTGGTAAAGGTCATGGGGGGCTTATCCCTATTTTCTCGTTGACGTGGTGAGGTAATCTTCATCTAGGAGGCTCCTCAGTTCGACCAGAGAGACCATGCACGGTCAAGAGCCTTTGGTCGGGTGGTGTCTCGTAGTCGAAGAGGAACTTCCTTTAGATGAGTAACCTAGTTAGGTGTTTTTGGTCGGGGAGGCCTGTCCGGTGGCTCAGTACCCCTCTCTTAGCCTTTTCACTTGATTTGCATTGGAAGGGTGGATTTTATTTTAAACGCATAATTCACCGCTTTCCTCTAATTTTTAGGTAAAAATGGATGCATGGACCGAGGGGGTAATCGAGATTGATGATGAGCCTGATTCCCTGGTCGCACATACCAGAGGAGTCCGAAAGCGAACTGCCGGAGATTGGGCCGGGCAAGAGCCTCAGAGCATCCCTTCCCGCTTTGTCGAGGGTGACTCAGATGCCTACGCTACTGTTAAGGACCATTGTGAGAGCTCCTCCCCGAACTGGAAGGTTTACAAACCCCGAGAACACCATTGCATATGTTCGTGTTTCAAAGGGATGAGGTTTCCCATGTACAAATTTGCTTTTCGAGAATCGGTCCTATGTATGCCCTTCAGTGCTTTCAGCGGGGAGTGTTCGACTGGATGCGCTTAGCGCCTTCACAACTCTATCCCAATGCAATCGCGTTCGTGAGAGCACTTGAGCTCATATGCTGGTATCTTAGTGTCGGGGCCACGATGCCTCTCTTTTTCCGCATCTTTCATATACAACGACAGACGATCCAGGGTCGGCACAGTTGGGTGCCCCTAAAGCAGTCGAGGAGACTGTTTTAGGCATACCTAGACTCCGTTCATACTTTCAAAGACTGATTTTTTATTGTCAAGCCCATCACCCATGTGGTCGTCGACTTACTGTATGACCTCTTGGTCAAGGAGGAAAATAGGCAGCGGGAGGAGGTCTTACCATCAAAGTTTCTATTAGAATGGATGGAGGAGCACTTCAAAAGGGGCACAAATAGTTACATAGTCAGGCCCGACTCGTTGGATACCGAGGACTGGTTGTCCTACCAAAAGTTGGTCGAGTTTGTCTCTGACTTCACCCCTGCGAAATGTGTTACTCCGGATGGGAATTTTATCCTCGATGCCCACGGGGAGGTTCTTCATGAGTCCCGACTGATAAAAACAAGGGCCCTCATCGAGTGTGCGTTCGATGAGGAAGCCTTACGGTTCTTAGGTAGTGGGTACCTCTTTTGCTCGGGTTCCATCTGTTTTCCATGCTGACCCGTTGTTCGCTAACTTGCTTATTTTTTCTTTTACAAGTGAGATTTCGAGCATGTAATAACGTGTGAAGATCCTGGTCGCCACCTAGGGCGTGAAGAAGGTAGGCAAGGGGCGAGTCTCTCAAGTTCAGCAGATGCCATGCCCCAACCTGATACTCGGAGGCTCGTCTGCTTTCCCTCAGTGCAGCCAATCTCCGCATCACAAGGGACCTCCAAAAGATAGCATGTTGGAGAGCCTGGGACCGTCGACCTCACAGAGAGTCTGTCCAGGGAGAAGTTTGTGCTTCCACCGTGCTATCTCCAGCCTGATTTCTTCTGTAGGGAAAACTTCCCAACCGTGAGCGCTGCTAAGTCCAAGGTCATCCTGGGTGTTGACCGGAAGGCGAGGAAGAAAGCCTTATTGGAGGATATAGCCACGATGATGCGGGTCTTTGAAATGGCTTTGGTCCTCAATTATGAGACTTTCCCCTCGGCTGAACTGACAAAGCTGCAGAATGACCTCGCGACCTTCGAGGCTGAGAGAAACAAGCTGGAGAATGACTTCGACGAGTACAAGGAGGGGAATGCAGCTCAGGTCAAGATCTATGGCGAGATGTAGAAGAAGGTGAAGGATTCCGTCAAGGAGAGGACAAGGCTCTTGGCGAGGATCGTTGAGTTGGAGGCAGCTGCAAAGCCTGTCAAGGACGAGTTCGCCAAGGAAAAGCTTTTGGCCTCTCGGGTTGACTTAGTGTTAAGGATTCGGGAGCTCGAGCAGGATTGCTTGGGGACTCCTGAGGTAGGTTTTAACGGTGCGACGGAGCAGCTTCTGCTTGTGAACCCTAGCGTCCAGCTTGTTACCGAGGGGACGGGCCCTTATCACCAGATGGTAGATGGTCGCATGGTCGCGCCTGAAGTGGATGACAAGGACGATGGTCAAGCCGTGGTGGGAGACCTACCCGAGGAGGAGGTAGTGGTGTAGCTTTGTTTTCTTGTTTTCTTTTCCCTGGACCTGCGTGCCTATTTTAATGTAATTGTCTTTGGCCTGCGTGCCACATTCTGTAACAATTGAACAATGGGCTCTAGCAACGTTTTTGGAAATGTAATATTTCACTTTTATGCTTTGTGTGTGTGCCTTACTTTTATTATTTTTCATGTATGTGTATGAAATATTGTTTCTGTTTGCTTGTTATCAGGGTTTTACTCGACATATTGTTGTGTCCGACCGTGCAGGGAATTGATCGTGTGATTGGGGTTAGTACTTGATCGACAAAAGAGCTAAGGTCTCGATCGAAGTCTTTTCTCCGCGGCGTGAACTTCCCATCGTGAGTTGGGCGTTTTGCCTTACTGGTACGGCAATAGTGGAACTCGATTGAGGGGCCTCAATCAGATCAAAAGTATGCTCTCACACACAAAAGACAAACTCTTGTCTCTTTGTTTCGAATTTAGGAGATGCGTTTGTACCCTGTCGTGCTCCTGTGGTTGCGACGCTAGTAGGTCGTAGGCAGTTTTTAACTGTAGTATTGTTTGAGCTTTTTGGTGTTCCATGGTCGAGCAAGCTGCTCCCCGTGTAGAGTTTCAAGGTAATAGGCCTCGTTTCCCGTTTTGTCTCAGACCCGATATGGACCTTTCCAATTCGTGGCGAGTTTTCCCTCGTGCAATTCCTTCTGATTCCTTCGTAGGACCAGGCTGCCTACCTGGAACTCGCGCTTGATGGCTTTGTTGTCATGTCGCATAGTTATTTTTTTTCCAGCAAGGCTTCACGGAGGGATTCCCCGATCGGATTTCCTCGACCAGGTCAAGTTTCTCCCTTAGGGCCTCGGCGTTCGCTTCCTCGTCGAGGGGAGACTCGGTTCTCCTAGAGCGCTCCCTTATTTCTATCGGAATCACCGCCTTGGTCTCGTAGTTTAATCGGAACGAGGTATCCCCTATTGTCGAGTACGGGGTCATCTTGTAAGCCCAGAGCATGTTGTGTAGCTCCTCAACCCACCTCTTCTTAGCGTCTCCCAATCTTCGTTTCAGGCCATGCATAATCACTTTGTTCGCGGCTTTGGCCTGACTGTTTGTTTGCGGGTGCTCGACAGATGTGAAGTGTTGATTCGTGCCCAGCTTGGAAACGAAGTCCTGGAAGTTCTTGTCGGTGAATTGCGTCTCGTTGTCGGTGGCGATCGCTTGGGGAATGTCGAATCGGGAAAGGATGTTCCTTTTGTAGAAGCGGAGTATGTTGTGTGTCGTGATTTTGGCAAGGGCTTCGGCCTCTATCCATTTTGTGAAGTAGTCGACGGGGACGAGGATGTCCATCCCCTACCATGCAAAAGGCCATGGGGAAGAGAGCGCTTTGAGTTTGTTGGGCGGGGCCAAGTGCATGTCCCCATGTCATTGGCACTTATCTCACTTTTTAACATGTTCCTTGGTGTCCTGTTGCATGGTGGGCCAGTAATATCCTGCTCGTAGGGCCTTGCGGGCGAAGGATAATCCGTCGAGGTGTTGGGCGTTGATTCCTTCGTGGATCTCTTGGAGCATGCTCGGTGGCTTAGATTCATTGACACACTTGAAGAGAGGAATGGAGAATCCCCTTCGGTATAATTTGTCCTCGACCAAGACGTATGAGCAAGCTCGGTGCCTGACCATGCTGGCCTCCTTTGCATTATCGGGTAGTCGCCCCATGCTGAGGTAGGTGTACGTAGGAGTCATCCAGTAGTTGTTGTCGCTGATAGTGTTAACCTCGACTGTCGTTGTGTCTTTCTCAATGCTCGGTCGAGAGAGAACCTCCTGGATGACAAACTTGTTTCTGCCCTTCTTCTTCGTGCTCGCTAGTTTCGACATGATGTCTGCCCTGGTGTTGTGTTTGCATGGAAAGTGTTTCACTTCCGCAGAATCAAAACTCTTCATTCTTTCTTTTACCAAGGCGAGATACTCGGCGAGGTTTTTGTTCTTGTCTTGATACTCTCCTCGTACCTGAGAGGCAACAAGTTGGGAGTCGGTAAAGATCCTTACCTCTTTTGCGCCAAGGTCCTCGGCCAGGCGGAGCCTTGTGAGGAATGCCTCGTACTTGGCCTGGTTATTTGACGTCGAGAATTTTAAGGTGAGGGAGACTTCTATCAAGATGCCTTCTTCATTCTCTAAGATGGTGCTCGCTCCACTTTCCGTCGAGCTGGAGGCACCGTTGACGAAGATGGTCCACTTGCCTTGGGAGTTGGGGACTCTGTGGAGGTGACTTCTGCGACGAAGTCGACCAGAACTTGTGCCTTAAGGGCCTTTCTGATCTTGTGTTGGACGTCGAATTATGAGAGTTCGAACGACCATCTGAGCATTCTGCCTGACATGTCTGGCCGACCGAGTAGTTGTTTGACGGGCTGGTCGGTTCTGACCATGATCATGTGGGCCAGGAAGTAATGTTGCAACCTCCTGGCCGTATTGATGAGGTCCAGAGCAACCTTCTCGATCTGCTGGTACCTGAGCTTGGGACCTTGGAGGGCTTTTCTCGTGAAGTAGATCGGCTTCTGCCCTCCGGGAGTCTCGCGAATCAATGTTACGCTGACGGTCTCAGTTGCGACAGCAAGATATAAGTACAGGGTTTCTCCAACCTTGGGCCTCGACAGAATCGATGTGTCTGAGAGGACTTGTTTGAGGTGGAAGAGGGTATGCTCACACTCCTCAGTCCATTTGAATGCGGCTTCCTTGTGCAGAAGCTTGAAGAATGGGAGGGCGTGTTAGGCAGACTTGGAAACAAAACAGGATAGTGATGCGAGCATCTCGTTTAGGGACTGGATAGACTTTTTCGTGTTCGGCGTTGCAAACTCGGAGAAATCCCTGCACTTGTAGGGATTCGCCTCTATTCCTTGATCTGTTAAATAGAAGCCGAGGAACTTGCATGCTTGTACACTAGAGATACATTTCTCCAGATTGAACTTCATTCTGCATTTCCTCGTCGTCTCGAAGACCTTTTTGAGATGAGAGATGTGGTTGATTTCTTCTCGTGACTTCACAATTATGTCGTCCATGTATACCTCGAGAATGTCGCAGATTTCTCCCTAGAAGACTTTGTTCATCACTCGCAGGTAGGTCGTGCTGACATTTTTCAAACCGAAGGGCATTACGTTGTAGTAATAGTTGCCCGACTCAGTCATGAAGGCCATGTATTGTTTGTTGGCCTTCGCCATGGGGATTTGATTGTACCTTGAGTAACATCCATGAATGACAACAATTTAAAACCTGCAGAGTTGTCGACGAGTTTGTCGATGTTAGGTAACAAATGTGCATCTTTAGGACATGCCCGGTTGAGATTAGCGTAATCAACGCATATCCTCCATTTTCCATCATGTTTTTTTAACAAGTACAACGTTGGAGAGCCAGGTTGTGTACTGGGCTTCGGATATAAAATTTGCCTCTAGGAGGTCTTTTACAACTTTTTCAGCAGCCTCTGCTTTCTCGAGAGATTGCCTACGCCTATGTTGAACTATGGCCCTAGCGGCCGGGTCTATGGTGAGGTGGTGGTAGGCTACGTCGGGGTCAAGGTCGGGCATCTCTGCAGCGCTCCACGCGAACAGGTCAGTGTTCTACCAGAGGCAAGCCTTTAGTTGCATCCTCGCCAGGCCGGGGAGTCCCATGTCAATCTTCACACTTATTCCTGGGTCGTCTCCGAGCGCGATGAGCTCAAAGTCTCCATCTAGAATGCGGAGAATTGGGTGGGATGGCTGCCCATTGTCTGTTGGAGATGCGTCTTCAGACTCTGCTCCTGCTCCTGCTTGCTAGGAAAGCGGCTGTCGAGATCGACGAAGTTTACACGGGGTAGTGGCCCATGCTCTTCAGCCCATTCTGCCGGTCGTCTTGGGGGTGAAGTTGATCAAGTTGAGCCCTTTGATTGCCTCCTCACAACATCTCCTGGCCGCCTCGATGTCCTTGTGGAGGGTGATGACTCGACCTCTGGTCGTGTAGTACTTCATCTTCAGGTGCACTGTATATGAAACTGCGGTCAGTTCAGTTAGGGTCGGCCTTCCCATGATGCACTAGTACAAAGAGGGACATTCGATCACTAGGAAGCGGACCTTCACCTGCTTGACAGTCTCCTCGGCTCCGAATGTGATGAGCATCTCCACGTATCCCTAAGGCTTTGTGGTGGTGCTCTTGAAGCCCTGTAGATCGGAGCCTACATACGGGGTCAGGTGGCTCTCGTCGAGCTGGAGGGTAGTAAATAAATATGCGTACATTATATCAACCGAGCTTTCTTGGTCGACTAGGATGTGGCGCACGTCAAAGTTTGCCATCTGATCCCTGATCAAGAGGGGGATGTTGGAGTTGGGTCCATTCCCAAGCAGTTCCTCGAGGTATAAGGTAATCGTGTTCGATTTACCTTTGAACTTGTCGAGGGTGGCCCTCTGCTTCGAACTCTTGTCGATCAGCTCCTCGAATTTCCTCTTGATCGACCCGACCGAGAGCTTGCTGGCCCCTGCCGGATTATGACCATCATGGTGGGGAAGTGCTCCCATGCACTGCGGGCAAAAAACGGCGCGTCGGGTTCGCTGGGGAGGAGAAAGTCTTCTGGCTGGGAGACACACAGGGCGACTTGTAGTCCAACTTTTTCAGAGGGTGGTGACACCTCCTTGGCCCTCTTGGCTTTGCGGGTCTCCTGTCGAGGGACCTCGCTTCTCCGGGTGTACTATTTTAGGTGCCCCTCCTTGATTAAGATATCGATTGCATCCTTGAGGTGGATGCAATCTTTCGTGATGTGTTCATGACTCCGGTGGAATCGACAGTACTTGGACTTGTCGATGATGGGCTTAGGGGATGTCGGTTTTGGAAAACAGATACCACCTCTCTGAAATTTTGAGGTGATAACTCGGACATGATGCGCTCGTGGGGAGCTGTGAGTAGCGTGTACTCAGTGAACCGGCCTGCAGGCCCCTTTTGCTCTCGAGAGTTCTGGGGTCGATCTTCTCTTCTTCTTTTCCCGCCTCGTCGAGGAGCGGTGGAATCCTCGTGCTTGGAGCTCTTGGCACCCTCTTGATTCTGCGAGTCGCGGGCACAGTGGGCGACCTCTATCTCCTCATAGTGGATGTATGCCCGGGCCTTGTGGAGGAGCGTGTCTAAGGTGTTGGGCCTTTCAATGCCGACTGCCTTGGCGAACTCGGTGCGAGGTCGCAGTTCTCGCTTGATCAAAAATCTATTCATGTCGTCCGAGGTGGATACCTGGACAACTTCTCGGTAGAACCTCTCTATGTAACCCTGGAGAGATTTGTGTTTTCCCTGGATGATGGCTTCCAGGGATGCTTCTGTCTTCGGGTGGCGTCGGGAAGCGGTAAAGTTCCTGGAGAATTGCATCTTCAGCTCATTCTAGGAGGTTATGGACTTGGGCACAAGGCTCTTGTACCATACTATAACACCCTTCCTTAGGGTAGTAAGGAAGAACATGCACTTGATGGCTCCCCGGACGTTCCGGTAGTCGAGCATCGCATCGATGCTTTCAATATGGTCGTCCGGGTCGATCGTACCATCATATGTCGCCAAGGGCGGGGGTTTTTCCATCCCGATGGGCAAGGGAGTCTCCATGATGGTCCTGGACAGCGGTGTGCATTGGTCATCCTTGTCACTCTTGACAGGTGATCGAGTCGGGAAAGGTCACCTCAATTGTTTCTGTTCCGCCGGGGAGGACTCCTTGGTCGACTCTTTGGCTTCTCGACGTATCCTCCAGCTTTATTCCTCTTATGAGTATGGGAGAATCGCTCCTTCCGGGGAGGGGATTGGTCGCGCTTCTGGGTGGCCATGGTTTGAGGTCGTTCCAAGCAAGGGCGACGCTCAGGCTTTCAGGGAGAAGGGCTCTGAGAGTCATCGTGGCGTGTCCTTTGCGGGGGAGGGACTGCGAGAAACGGGGCGACGATGTCTCCGCGGGGGAAAGTGTGATTTCCGCTCCATCTCGAGTGTCCCTATCCGCTCATTTTGTTGAAAAATCATCATATTTATCTTATTGATCGCCGCAAATAGGGCCACTATGGTCGGGTTGACGTTGGTGAGTTTTCGAAACGTCGGGCGGCGCTGTAGGCCGCGTCATCCGAGGAAGGAAAGGTGGTGTGCCTGTCCCTAGGGTCGCCCTCTTCGACGTGAACGGTCACGTTGGGGTCGTGACCGTCAGCGTTGGTGAACGAAGTGAAGGCGGTTTTTGGAGCATTGTCGTCAATGCGTAGGTTGGCCATGATCAACGGAGGTTGTAAACTGCTTTGATTCTTGGGTTTCTATAGGAGAAAGAACGGGAAAGCAAGGTTCCCACAGATGGCGCCACTGACCTTACCGGGTCAGAAATAGATCAGCAGACAACCACGTATCGTGAGCTCATTCGTTCGCCGATGATGGAGAAGAGGATAGGGTGTACCTGCAAGGTACTCTGATGCTAAAGTAAGAAATGGAGTAAGAGAGAGAGAGAGAGAGAGAGAGAGAGAGAGAGAGAGAGAGAGAGAGAGAGAGAGAGAGAGAGAGAGAGAGAGAGAGAGAGAGAGAGCAAGTACAGAAAAATGTGTAGAATTCAGAATACCTGACCCTCTAGTGAAAGAGGGTATTTATAGTGTTCCCCCAGCGCTGAGCCAACAATCACTTTGCTTTGGGCTGGATTCTCAGACCCAACACAAGTAACTGCAAGGGTCTACGTGGCGTAGGGAAGACCAACACGTGGTCTTCACCTTGGTCCAATTGCCTTGTGATTTTCAGAAGGTGGAAGACCAATTCTTTAGGACACAGGTAATTGCCTGATAACGTGTCCCTGCGTGGGGAACACGTGGAGAACGTGGGAGAGGCGCGTGAGCTCTCCCCGTGCTAGGTAGTAGACTGCTCGACTGCAGAGAGTACTTAGCGTGCCCGACGGGATGGAGGATTGAGTCTTGTTTGGTCTCCCCAATATAACATTGTGTTGGGCCTGCTCGATTGTGGAACAGATACTAGCCTAGTCCAGAACAATATATATATATATATATATATATATATATATATATATATATATATATATATATATATATATATATATATATATATATATATATATATATATATATATATATATATATATATATATATATATATATATATATATATATATATATATATATATAACTTTTAATGGTGTCCATTTATCTCAAAATAAATAAGCATTGAATATGTGATGGATAAATAGAACAAATTCAAAGGTGTATCTAATTCAACTAATAATTTTAAATCACATCACTTTATGTCTAATTATGCATTTTAAATTTATGAACTTTTTATTCAAATCTCGTATTTTCATACGAAGTTACCCAATTACAAATTTCCTCAAAAAAATAAATCATGAGTCTCATGGATAGGAAGTTTCCTTGCAGGTTCAACATTTCGTATTTCTCAATTAAATTACAACGTAGGTTTCAACGAAACATAATCGAAGTATATTATCAAAATAAAGGTCATAATCAAAGTATATTAAGCAAACATAGTACTATAAAAGATGAAACAAGATAACCAAAAATGAGAATGTGAATGCCAATTGTCAAAGTCAAGCGACCACAAACCAAACGACGAAAATTCCAATTAAATAAAAATCCAAGAAACCATTTTTATGTCCTTTAGCAGACGTCTTTTCTTTTTATTCCTGAAAACGCGTCCTACAAATTCATGTAATGCAATTGGGTTTCAGAAAGCAACATTTTCACGCGGTTTTGCTTTGTTTAAATGGGCACACTTGTTATTTATCAGCATTCAACGAGTTAGGCCCACACACTGTTGAAATATATGCACCAAAGTTGAATATCCAACGTTTCTTTTGTGTCTTTACCTTCACGTAGGATAGGACTACCGATAGATATTTTGTTTGAATAAATTTTTGTTTGTGTAGATAATGTAAAGAAGGTGAACATACTTGATATTAAAATAACTTAGTTGTTTGAGTGAATGTTCTAAGAACATCTTTAATGAGAGCAATTAAATTGGATGATCTAAGTTATTTTACGTGGTTTCAAATTGACAGGAAGGATTTAAGCAATTCAAAATTGAATTAATAAATTTTTACTTCAATGGTGATTGTTTATAAAGAATTCAAACTTGGTATTAAATGGTTAATAAAAATCAATTATTTATGTTAAATAATTAATAAAAATCTATTATTTATGTTAAATAATGAGTTAGAGTATGTAGAGCACGTAAACTAGTTTTAGAGCATCCCATATGCCATATCAGCTCTACTATAATGCAAATTCCTTATTACTAACCTAGGTTATACAAAATTTTGGTTTAACTACTATGCGTTAAAATTGCTCTAATGATTTATAAGTTGCGACATTTATAAAAAAAATATGTTAGTAACCATAAAATCGTGCCTACATAAATGTTGTTAGAGAAATGATATAGATATACTAAAATTTACATCCTCGTAATTTTCATTCCATACCACTTATTATTTTATTTTATTTATTATTTTTATTGAAATTGAAATTTCAGCATTTAAAATGAAGTTGAAGACATATGGTGTAACTTTTGTTGAGAATATACTTTCTTATGTCGAAGTAGTGTAGCTCGATAGAAATAAAGATTAGTCGAATTAGTCTAATATGTGTGTGTCGAGTTGTTTAGATGTCGAAATGTCGAAACAAGTTGCTTGATACAAAATTTTAACTTAGACCAAAATAGTAATTTTGTGCTTTCTTCTATTATAATAACTTAAATAGACTGAGTAACCCCTATTTTATAATAACTTGTATTCACATAATTTTTGCAGTTGTAAAGTGAATAAAAGAAGTTTTCCACAGTTTGTGGGCTGAGATTCTGCAGTTGAAACTTATTCTCTTCTTCCTTTAATTTTGTCAAACTCTTTCTTTCTTTCTCGTTTATCATTAACAGTTGATGTGCATAATCTTTCTTGAAATCAAAATTGATTAGGAATTCTCAAAAGGTTTTGGGTTAATTCCAACATCTGGTATCTAGAGCTCCAATTGTGATTCGAGGGAAGAAAATCACTATGGCGCTGAATCATCCAAACAACCATTTTTCGGCGAACCTTCCAATTCTCAAGAACAATAATTATGAGAATTGGTGCAAGCAGATAAATGTGATTTTCTGTTATCAATATCTTTGGGATCTTGTGAAGGGGGGAGTAGCAGCGCTTGTAGAAAACGCGACGAATCAAGAAAAGACTGCATACAAAAAATTGAAGTAGAAAGATTATAAAGCTCTCTTTATAATTCATCAATGTGTTGATCCATATAACTTTGAAAAGGTTAATGATGTAGAATCAGCGAAAGAAGTATGAAAAATCTTGGAGAAATCGTTTGGAGGCACAGAGAAGGTGAAAGAGGTGAGGTTACAAACTCACAAAAGGACGTATGAATTGCTATAGATGAAAAAAAGTGAGAGCATAATTTCTTCACTAGGTTTACTAAACTGGTTAATCAAATCAAGGTATGTGAAGAAGTATTGACATCAAGATCAGTTGTTGCAAAGATCTTGAGGTCATTGGCTCCAAAGTTCAACCACGTGGTAGTAGCCATAGAAGAGTTGAAAGACTTGTCAGTATTGACAAAGGAAGAGCTTCAAGGGACACTTGAGTCTCATGAACAAAGGATGACTGAAAGAGCTGCAGGAAATTCGAAGAGTGATATGACTTTGCAGACGCAATTAGAAAAAGAAAAGAAAGGCAAATGGAGTTGGAATGGTAACAATGGCAAATGAGGTTACAACAATTCGACTGATCGAAATCAGCAAGAAGAAAACTGGTTGAATCAAAGAAAACCCTAGAACCAAGGTAACTAAAGAGGTGGTGCTGCAAGTAGAGGAATAGGTGGTGGTCGAAAACCAAACAAAAGTCACATTTAGTGTTACAATTGTTAGAAGTAAGGTCACTATTTTAGTGATTGTCCATAAAAGAAGAAGAATCAAGAAACTGATGCAAAGCTGGAGAAACATGAAGAAGAATATATGTTGTTGATGGTTACAACAAGAGATGAATAAAGATTCTAGGACCAATGATACTTGGACTCAGGATTCTCATCATACATGACTGGAAGGAACGATTGGTTTGTCAACATAAAGCCCTTAATGAAGAACATGGTGAAATTTACAAATGACAACACTCTAGCAACCGAAGGTATTGGTGATGTTCTGATTATGAGGAAAGATGACAAGAGGTTAGTAATTTCCAATGTATTGTACATACCAGGCATGAAGAGTAATTTGCTCAGCATAAGGCAGTTGGTCGAAAAGAACTACAAGGTGTTAATGGATGACAATATGATGAGAGTTCTCGAAACATGAGAAAGGTTAATCTTGAAGGCCCCTATGTCTTAAAATAGAACCTTCAAGATTGAGCTTAATGTGATGGAGCATAAGTTCCTTGCAACTGCAGCCAGCAAAGATGAAAGGATATGGCATTATCGACTTGGCCATCTCAACTTCAAAGACACCAGAAATTTGAAGTGAAGAAATATGGTTCAGGATTACTAGAAATCGACATTCCAAGAGAAATGTGTGAAGAATGTGTTCAGACGAAACAATACAAGAATAGCTTCAGCAAGGATACAGGAAGCAAGTCGAAGGCAATTCTTGAAGTCATATACTTTGATGTATGTGTCCTATCCAGGTGGATTCGATTGGAGGTAATAGATACTTTGTCACGTTCATAGATGATTTCAGTAAAAAACTGTGGGCTTACCTGATCAAGAAGAAAAGTGAAATAATCGAGGTATTTTCCAAATTTAAATCTATGGTCGAAAGACAAAGTGTTCGAAAGCTAAAGATTTTGAGGACTGATGGTGGTGAAAAGTGTGTGTCGAAATATTTCGATGCATTATGTGAGAAAGAAGGGATTGTGCATGAGGTGGTGCCACCCTACACTTTACAGCTGAATGGAACTGCAGAAAGGAAGAATAGAACTATCATGAATATGGTGAGAAGAATGTTTAGAGGCAATCATCTACCTAAATAATTATGGGGAGAAGCTGTGTCGACTGCAACATACATCTTGAATATATGTCTAATGAAGAAGCTAGAAGGAATCACGCCAGAAGAATGTTGGTCTGGTGTCAAGCCTAGCCTAAGTCATTTGAAGGTGTTTGGATCTATAGCACATAGACATGTGCCAAATCAGTTTAGAAGAAAACATGATGACAAGTTGAGTCAAATGATCCTAATAGGATATCATTCGACTGATTGATACAAGTTGTTTAACCCAGTGAACAAGCAAGTAGTGATCATCAGGGACGTGATCATAGACGAGCTTAAGGAATGGGATTGGAATGAGAATGTTAAAAAGGATTTACTGAGAATCTTATGTGAATAACTAGCTAGTGAAGTCGAAAGAGAAGTTCGACAAGAAGAAGTCAGAGGTGAAACAGGCCCAAGCAGACCTCAACGAATAAGACACATGCCTGCAAGGTTGCAATAATGTGTGATTATATAAGATGATATGGTCAATGAAGAAAGTGAGCTGGTATATTATTATTTCAATGTAGATGTCGAACCATGCAATGCATTTGAGGCATTGAAAGATTTAAAGTGGGTGAAAGCAATGAATGAGGAGTTAGAGTCCATCGAAGCCAACAACACTTGGTCACTTGTTCAATTGCCTAAAGGCAAGAAGGTAGTTGATGTGAAATGGGTTTACATGGTGAAGGTGAATCATAAAGGAGAAGTAACTCGACACAAGGCGAGACTTGCGGGGAAAGAATTTCTTCAGAAAGAAGGAATCGACTTCGATGAAATTTTTGCACCTGTTGCTAGGATCAAAACAATCAGGTTGGTTGTTGGTCTAGAAAACATGAAAAATTAGCACACATGCCAGATGGATGTGAAATGTGCATTCCTGAATGGCCCCTTAGACGAAGAAGTTTATGTTGCACAACCAGATGGGTTTATGAAACAAGGCAAAGAAAGAAAGGTGTACATGTTGCATAAAGCCCTGTATGGACTTTAGCAAGCTCCAAGAGCTTGGAATAAAAAGATAGATAGCTTTCTAAGGGAGAAGGAATTAGTGAATTGCACGATTGATCATGAAGTATATGTAAGGAGAAGCAATAGACAATTGCTTATACTCTGCCTCTATGTCGATGACCTGTTGATAACAAAAGTTGCAAGAAGGAGATCGAAGATTTCAAACATGACCTAAGTAAGGAGTTTGAAATGTCATACTTGAGAAATCTCTCATATTTACTTGGAATCAAATTCTATAAGAGTGGTAGAAGTTTGATGATGCACCAAAGAAGATATATAGGTGAAATACTCAAGATATTTGAGATGAAAGATTGCAACCCAACTTTGACTCCAACTGAACCCAAATTACAACTGTCAAAAGATTCATATGAAGATGAAGTTGACCCAACCCAATATAGAATACTTATTGGGCCACTTCTATACCTTTGTCACACAAGGCCTGACTTAACATACATTATGGTTATGGTAAGTAGATTCGTGCAGAAGTCAAAGGTATCACACCTAGCAACGACGAAGAGGATACTAAGGTATCTGAAAGGAACTATTGACTACGACATTTTAGTTCCTGCATCTTATGAAAGAAAAGAATGCAAGTTAGTAGGATACACCGGCTCAAGTTAGTGTAGTGATGGTGAGGATAGAAAATCCCTAGCTGGCTATGCGTTTATGTTAGGTGGTGCACCAGTTGCTTGGAGTTCGAGAAAAGATCCAGTAGTGGCATTGTCGTCATGCAAAGCAGAATACATAACTTCTTCTCTTTGTGCATGCCAAGCAAAGTGGATGGTGAATCTGGTCGAAGAGATTACAACAAAGAGTCATGGAGAAATTACCATGAAGATCGAAAACATGTTAGATATCAACCTGGCGAAAAATCCGATAGCACATGAACAAAGCAAGCACATCAAAATGAGGTTCCATTATCTTCGAGAGCAGATAGTAAAAGGAAAGATGAATTTGGAACACTACAAAACTGAGAATCATATTGCAGATATCATGAGGAAAGGAGTACAAGTCAAAGTGTTCAAGAAGCTAAGGTCTATGATGAATGTAGATAACTTTAAAACAATGAATTAGGCGGTGTGTTGAGATTGTAATTCTTTGTATTGAAGCAGTGTAACTCGACAAAAACAAGGATTAGTCGAATTAGCCTAATGTGTATGTGTGTGTGTGTCGATTTGTTTAGGTGTCGAAGTGTCGAAGCTGGTTGCTTGACACAGAATTTTGACTTAGACCAAAATAGTAATTTTGGGCTTTCTTCTATTATAAATAGAGGGAGTAACCCCTATTTTTTAATAACTTGTATTCACAGAATTTTTACAGTTGCAAAGTGAATAAAAGAAGTTTTCCACAGTTTGTGGGCAGAGATTACGCAGTTGAAAATCATTCCCTTCTTCCTTTAACTTTGTCAAACTCTTTCTTTCTTTCTCGTTTTTCATTAACAGTTGTTGTGCATAATCTTTCTTGAAATCAAGATTGATTAAGAATTCTCAAAAGGTTTTGGGTTAATTCTAACAAGTATACGATTTAATAAATTTGGTATCATAATAGAACTCCTCATATTGTTATGTTGTTTCATTTGACTATTTTTACTTATAGTGCATTAGTTTTCCCTTTGATTGGGATATGTTACCTTCCTTTCGATGCGACAGATACTATTTGTTGTCATTTTTGCGCACGTATTATTTATTAGGTTATACTTCTATGTTAGTTGTCAACTCAACCATGTCGTGGTGCCTAAAACTATAGAACACGACCTGAATTTACTATATTTTTTTCTCTTCCTTGCACGCTTGTGAACTCTAATAAATATGAAAAAAGATTTGATTTTACCTTGTTCGATTAACCTTAACATTGTTTGTCTGTCAATTTCAACTAACACTTTAATTATTTTTAGGTGTGAAAAATGTTAACTTTATTGATAGTTAATATGGTGTGGAAGAAGGTAGAAGAATGACTTTGTATACCTTATATAGAAGAGGTTGGGTGATGTATGTTATGACATGGTTGCTAAGTTTGGTTGGTAGATGCCGTTATTCGTCTGTTTGTTTGATTTGGTTCGTAGCATATTGGTGCATATGGGAGGCTAGAAACCAAATATTGTTTAATGATGAAATTGAATATCTTGTAGATATTTTTCATAAAATTGTGTGGCTTTCATGGAAATGGCTGGAACTTGCGGCCCCTAGGCCTATTAGATGTAATTATTATGAATAGTACAAAAGTCCAATTGATTTTTTTATAGGATTAAAATTTTATTTGTTGGGGATGTAAATCGGTTGTAATTTGTTTGTTGGGTTGGAGTACCCCTAGTACTCCGATTAATATGAGTTTGCTTATAAAAAAATATGGTTCGCACAAATTTATTCTTTAAAGGAAAGAAATGGTTTATATTTTTCTCACATTATTTTTTGTTGATTGCATAATTTTTAAAATTATAATTAATATCGTTTAAAAATTTCCCAATTATACTATTTTATTATAGATATATTTTAAAAATATTTTTATATCATGAAATTTTGTTGGATACCAATATCATTTAGGAAAAGTTAAATTAAAATTTTTTTTTAAAAAAATAACTCAAGTAAATAATGATATGTCATTGAATGATTGAATGATAATAATGTAAAAATGTATAGATTGTCCATCAAGAAAGCCCACCTCCCAAAGAGAAAAACATATCCTATAACAAGGTCCAATATGCTAAGAGGTTTAACCCAAATAGATTATGAATTTCCCATCAAGAAAGTCCAACCCCCAAAGAACAAAACATACCTTATAACGAAGTCCAATCTAAAAAGATTATGGATGTTCATCAAGAATGTCTACCTCCCAAAGAACAAAACATATAATAAAGTCCAAATACATAAGACAACTAAGGATAACACCTCAGTATAAAAGCATGGCACAAGGTGTTAAGCTACCCCGAAGTTATCCCGAAAAACTAACACACCAACAAAATAGGAATATGAAAGCACTATTGTGTTTCTCCTATTCTAAATCACCCGAAACATATCTAAATCAATTAAGTGACACCACCTAACTTAAAATAAGTTATAATAACAAATTCATGTTTATCCATTAACCGTCTTGGTGATCATGACAAAGAAAATAACAATTGCATTTAGTGCATGTGAGTCCAATCACTATATAAACAGGGGGTGCAAAACCCAAGTATAACCCCTAAATCAATTCACATACTCGCTATCTACATATATTTCTTATTAATTTTACATCAAATTCTCTTTGCAAGTACACCATCCATCACTTAAATAATGAATGTACCAAAAGAAGGTAATGAGATCAAAGTACCACACTAGTAAATCACTATTGACATAAAAGTTACATGACCTGCTCAGGTGATCTATTTCGTAATTTTACACAAGAGAATTTATGCTCACTATGGGACTTGGTAAAAATATCTAGACCTTAAAATCCAACCACCTTGGTGGTAATTAGAATCCACGTCCCTCTAGAATTGTTGCTAAGTGAACCAAACCATCATAATAACAACTATAAGAGGGAATGGTCCAAGTATAAGAAGTCACTATCTTCGATGTGAGCTAATGGATACATGGGTACCTCTCCCTAAAATTGTCGGTCATGAAGGAGAAACAAGGGTGAGGGACTTTGGAGATGTGATACACCTTAACCCATGAAAGATTGACCTGGCGAGAAGGTATTAAAGAATATCATGTATGAGATGGAATACTAAATTAGAAAACTTAAAAAAAAGGTGGAACTAAATGGGAAAGTTCTAAATTGGAAAATTTAATCTCACTAAAAGGCGACGTTTATGACAACTTTGTCATCTTAGATTTAGAAAGTGAAGAATCTTCCAAATTCACACCAAGGAGAAAGATATCAAAAGAACACACAATGAAGCTCCTATTCATAGATGAAATTTAAAAAGAGACAATACCAAGAGGTTTCAACTTCTCAATATTGAAAAATGTGAAGGGAAAATGGCCCACAAGAGCACATAACCTCACTCAACGTGAATAGGAAACTTTAACGAGCGTCTAAAATTTTGAAGCGCGTCACTTTCCCATGTACCCTAAAGTAAGCTGCTCCATTATGGACGTATCCGAAAGAAATTCATCAAAGTCATTGAAATAAATGGATGATAAGTTTGTGTCTAGATTCACCACAAGTCAGTGTTAGCGTACAAGATGAAGAAGATGAAGATGGAGGAAGATAGAATAAAGAGAGAATTGAAATAATAAACTTCCATTACTCCTCCAAAACGGTTACACAATGGTTACACCATCACTTTCTGCTACAACAGACTATTTGCTCATACTACAACTATTGACAGCTACACTAGTTTATATACATAAGTAATAATGCCACATAGGCGGTTCAAGCAGATACTCTTTAATTCTTTCAAAAGCTTTCTGACAATCTTCTGTCCATACACAACCCTGATCTTTATGGAGAAGCTTGAAGATCGGCGCACATGTGGTCGTCATAATGGATATAAATCGGGAGATATAGTTTAAACGTCTCGAGAATCCTCTTACTTGTTTTTCTGTTTTGGGCGCAGGCATTTCCTAAATAGCTTTAACTTTACCAGGATCAACTTCAATGCCTTTCTAACTGACAATAAAGCCCAACAACTTTCGCAAATGGACACAAAAAGTGCATTTATTAGGATTTAGATGGAGCTTAAATTTTCTCAAACATTTAAAAAGCTTCAATAAGTATTCAATATGATCTTCTTTAGTCTTCGACTTACAAATCATATCATCCACATAGATCTCATTTCTTTATGCATCATATCATGGAACAAAATGGTCATAGCTCTCTGGTACGTTGCACCAGCATTTTTCAGACCGAAGGGCGTCACTCTGTAACAGAATGTTCCCTATGGTGTAATGAATGTTTTTTTTCATATCCTTAACTACCATCTTTATTTTATTATAACCAGAAAATCCATCCATAAATGAAAATATATTGAACTTAACAGTATTATCCATCAGCAGATCAATGTGTGGTAGTGGAAAATCATCTTTCGTACTTGCTTTATTCAAAGCTCTATAGTCAACGCACATTCAGAATTTTCCGTCTTTCTTTGGAACATGCACAATATTGGCCACCCATTGAGGATACTTAGCATTCACAAGCAAACCAACATCAATCTAATTTTGAACCTCCTCTTTAATCTTCACAGCCATGTTAGGATGAGTTCTTCTCAACTTCTGCTTCACAGGTGGACATTCAGGCTTCAATGGCAAATGGTGCTCAACAATATCAGTATCAAGACTAGACATGTCTTGATAGGACCAAGCAAACACGTCAACATATTCTCTAAGAAGCTTTACCATCCTCTTCTTAACATCTAACTAAAGTAGTGCCCCAATCTTGACTTCTTTCTTATCATCGCTGGAACCTAAATTAACCAATTCTACAAGCTCTTCATGAGGATGAATGGTCTTTTCCTCGTGCTCAAGCAATCAGGAAATTTCTTCAGGAATCTCTTTAACATCCTCTTCTTCAACTCCAAACACAGGGAACTCAAAGTTGGAAGAGGGCATAGGGTCATTTTTTTGAATGGGTTTAACAATCAATATGCACAATGATTTATGTTTCATTTTAGAATATGAACAAAAAGTGCAAATATTATGCAGATAAAAGTGATTATCACATTATTATTATTCTTTTGGTTTTTTATGTTACTATTTTTCAGAAATAAAGCAAAAAGGGAAAACATAATATAGATAAATAAAATAACATTTTATTGATGATGATAAAAGTTGAAACAATGCCCTCACAAATTCACTTTCACCTTAGGCGGAGTGAAAGGGTTTTTGACAAAAACAAAAACAAATTACTTTGAAATATGAACAACAGTAGGAATGTCAACAGCAATACAATTTTGGAATATCGATCCACGCGTCACAAAGCTGGACATTTCTTCCTCTTGATCATCCTCAATGATGACACTGACTTTATACTCAGGTCCCTTAAGTCTCAGTTGAGGAGAGTAGAAAGGTACATATGCATCTTCTGTCTCATAACCGTATCCAGGTCTTCCAAATAGGGCTCTCAGTCTTCAGCAGGAATTGAATCATTTTCAAAAACATATGAGATGTAGTCTTCAAAGTCATCTTCAATAATTGCAGCTGTAGAATGATCTTTGGTATGGACGAACCCGTCACTTTAAAAAACATCATGAATACTCTTCAGCTCTTCACAGGTTGACCAGATGTAAAACCCAAACTAACTCTATCTCTTTTCTCAGCAACCTCAATGACTCGGCCCCATCCATCAACTTGGCCATTCTCCAACACATGTTGTGCATCTTTCAAAGACATGGACACTCCATTCTTCTTAACAACATTATCAACCATAGAAAGAGCCTGGAACGGAGTTCTGACATCCTCGTCAGCATTAATGTAAGAAAAAGATGACAAACTGCTTACCAACATAGCCTGTTCTCCACCAACAACAACAAGTTTGCCATTCTGGACAAGTTTCAACTTTTAGTGGAGTGTCGAAGTGACAGCTCCGACTTCATGAATCCAAGGGTGTACAAGAAGACAACTATAAGCAAGACAAATATCCATTACCTGAAAAGTAATATGGAATAAGCATGGACCTATCTTGATGGGGAGATCAACCTCTCCAATCACAGTTTTCCTCGAGCCGTCAAAGGCTTTCACAACGACCCCATTGAACCTTATAGGAGTACCTTGATAAGGCAATCTGGATAAGGTAGATTTTGGCATCATATTCAATGATGACCCGATATCAACCAACACATTGGATAGAGCGTCCTCCTAGCAATTCATTGAAATATTGAGAGCCAAATTATGACTTCTTCCATGTTCAGTCAATTCTTCATCACAAAAGCTTAGATTATTACACGCAGTGATATTGACAACAATGTTGTTAAACTGATTAAAAGTCACATCATGATCTACATATATTTTTCTCTAATATTTTCTACAGAGATTCTCGATGAGCCTCAGAGCTCACTAGCAGGGATATGACAAATATTTTTTACAGCGTATGCAAAAGTTGATCCACCATAATATATTCAATCTTTTTGATCAATTTTAGCACTTCATCATTATATTATTTCTAGTTCACATCACTTGATTGACTGGATTCAACAGAATTCTTCAACTGAGTTTGCTTACCCAAAACATCTTCACTTGTCTTCGAGGGTACATTAGCAAATACTCGACCACTTCTGGTCACACGACCTACATCTGAAATAGTCAAAATTGAGGGAAGAGAAGGAATGTGAACCTCTTTTCCATCCTCTAACATAGTAGCATTGTATTTGTAGGGAACAACTTTATCTGATTCATACGGTACCAGGCCAGACAAACGGATGACCAAAGGTGTCGCAACAGATTTCTGACTATTGTAAGAAATTATAACTCGCTCAGGGATGTTGAAACGTGGAACTATGACATTTACCTCATTCTCAACTTGATTTCTATTTGCAGTAACCTGAATCAAATTCTGATTAATCATCTTTTGTAAATCCCTCTTTACAATCACACACCCACGGGGGTTCACAAAACAAATACAACAAGCGACATAACCATACACAATATCATGGAATTCGCTCAAAGTACCATGCATCTCAATAAGTGACCTTCGAATCCAACGAATATCAAAAATACAGTATGTACCAGGACACCCATATACCATATTGAAAGTCACGTTACCGTGATTAGGCAACATATTTGATTTCACATTGGGATTGGTATCTTCAAAAGACAAAATACCACTTTTTACAAGCTTTGCAACTTCATATTTCAGAGGATAGAAATTTTCAATATCATGCCCAGGGGGGCCTGATGAAACACACAATGGGCATCTGGCTTATACCACCATGGAATATATGTAGGAACATCCGACGGATCACGAGTTTGAGTCAAATTCTTCTTTACCAAAGCCGGAAATAATTCAGTATACGCATTGGAAAGGAATCAAATTGCGTTTTCCTTTGCACACGACCTTGGTGATGTGTTTTCTATTGGAAACGTGGTTGATAATTTGAAGTAGCTTGAGTGGCAGTGTATCACCCCACAATTTTCTCATCTTCTCTTGTGTTCTTGGCTTATGTTTCTTTGCATTATCATATTCATGTTTGCATAGCATTTGTTCTTGGCAGGGGATCAATGTACCATGGTTTATTTCTTAAGCGAGAAGGTTGTGTTTCTTCAAGTTCAAGAAAGATGTTCTTTATGAATTTGTGTTATTCTCAACCCTAGAAGTTCCTTATCATCAAGTGTGGTTCAAGGCAACATCATTCCAACATCATATGTCTTTCATCATGGCTTATTGTGCAAGAAATCATCAAGAGATTCAAGTTTGGTGCAAGGGGTTTGACCTAATATAGAAATGTATGGATGCTATGATCAAATGAGAATATCTCATTCAATTCTCAACATCTTTAGGTGGTTCTTTTTCTAATGAACTCTTCTCATCATCCCTAACAAGTTATCTTTGCAATGGAAGATTAAATTATGCTTGGAAGGTCATCAAAAGTTTGAAGACATTATATGTCATTTTGAGTTTAGAATGTTTTCTTAGTCAACTTCAAAAGGGCATAACTTGGTCAATTTTCATCATTTGAAGCCCATTCTTTTTCTAGAATAAACTAGAAGATGCCCTCTACAGCTTTGATTCAATATGGAAGATCTAAAAACCCATGGAAGGTCTTGGTTTTCATCAAAATTTATGATTTTGCACCCTTTCATAGAGGCTACTTTGAAAGACCATATTTCTCAACTCAAGTTGCCAAATCAATACTTTCTTTTCATATTACAAAGATTTTATCTCCCTCTATCCAATGCAAGAAGAGTCATCTCATAAAGCTTCCTACATTATGAGAACCATGGTTGCAAAAATTGGATTTCAAAGATAAATTTTCACTCCAAGTCAGATTTGAATTTGATTGAATTGGCTCCTAATCACCAAATTAATGCATGAATTGCACTTAAACATGTTTAAACAACTTTCCTGAAGTGATTAACACCTTGAAACGCATGATTTGAGTGAGTTTTGACAGATTGCAAGTCACACTTTGCTTATGCTGCAGATGTGCATGATTTCCATCAAAATTGCCTCATTCACCCTCCATTTTGATTCAGATAGCTTCTCTTATAAAAAGGGAGTCATTTCCACCCTTTTCCACAAGATTTTGATAGCCAAAACCACTCTGCTAAGATCCCATTTGAACTCTTAAGATTGAACTTTGAATTTTCATTTCCACGCCTTAAACACTCAAATTCTCCACTCAGTTAGCTTCACCAACATTCAGTGAAGCTAACCAGATCAAGAGCTTGAAGAATCATGGCCTGAATCAAACTAGGGAACTCCATTTTCAGAGCTTTAAGGTTGAGCTTCAACAGGTATAATTCTCAAGCATTTTGATCCAAATTTGTTGCTAAAATGTAGCCCTTGACATGCTGATGCTGTTTGTATAGTTAGTTTTTAGTTGTAGTTGAGTTTTGTTGTTGAATTTTAAAATTCGGGTTTGAATCTTGTTCTGGTTTTTTTCAAATTAAGTAAGCTGTGATTTAAAGAAATTTGGCGCGATGATATGGTTGAGATCGTCTTGAAGAGACGCATCAAATGAAACCACTATGAGCTCCAATTGTTATGGTTCCTTGGATCCATATTTTTCTGCAATTTCCTTTGAGTTTCAGATGGCTGGAGGTTGAAGATGATGAGCTGGAATCATCTAACCGTCCAAGCATGTCAGATGTTTTAATCCTATGTGTTTGACTTTTGTTAACTCCATGTGGTTGAGCTAACTTAAGTGTACCGTTGATGCGTGCTTCTAGATCCTTAGATTAGCCACGTCATTTAATGAGGCTAGATCTGACGCGCTGTGTTTTTCCCATTTTATTTTCTTTTTCGAAATTGTTTTTAATTCCTTTTGTTTTTCAGAAATTCATAATAAATTCATTTTTTATCAGAAAAATACCAAAATATTTTCTAAATTTCTCTTTTATTTTTCTATCTCTGATATATATTTTTGTGCATTTTTATTTTGCATTTTTGTATTTTTCATGATTTTTATTTATTTTGGTTGACTTTAATTGGTTTAAAAATACTTTTGAGCCATTTAAAATTATGAAATTATTTTCACTTGATCCTATGATGGTTTTGAACCTATGGTGATTTTCTTGGATTTTTGTTTTCTGTTTTGGGTATTTTCATGTATTTTTGATTTATTTTCTTTATTTTAATTAGTTTAAAATTATTATTGAGCATTTAAAAATGTTGAGGATATTTTCATGTGATCCTATGATGGTGCTAGACCTATGGTGATGCCCTTGAGTCTTCACTCATGCCTTGGTATCCTCTTTTCCTTTTTTAGGGTCTTTCTTTCTTTTTTATTTGTTTTTATTTTGGATTTAATTGTTTTTTTGGGTGGATAAATGATCTTGATCCATTATGAGGTGATTCTCTTGACTTCTCCTTATTCCATTAGGATATTTGATGTTTGCCTTGGTGATCCCTCATTTGTGGTTGTTGATTGAAATTCTGGCAAGCACACGATAGATGTTATTCCCAAGGTTATAACATCCACTGTGACATCTGCTACTTAACATCTAATACTCAGTAATAATAAAAACAGTAAATAACACAACAATTGTTTACGCAGTTCAGTGTCAACAACATTTACATCTGGGGGCTACCAAGCCAGGGAGGAAATTCACTATTAGTAGAATCAATTCAGAGTTAAACCTCCAGTTTACACTCCTCACTTAATCTCTACCCAATACAATTTCAGCCTAGAGACACTCTAGTACCTGAGTATACCCACTCACTCCTCCTCAATCACACAACAGTGATTTATAATTCATAATTACAAAAATAATATGAAGAGACACTTCATACACACCTTGATCTTGCTTCACAGCTTTGATCAAGGTACTCACACACTCTTGCTTCACAGCTTTGAGTGAGACACAGCCTAGAGTCTACCTATCCAATGCACATCATCCACCAGACAATTGCTTGGAGTACAAGTATTCACACATGAAGACTAGCCTTCTTCACTAACAAAGACTCTGCAATCTGCACTCTCTTATTCTTCTTCTGTCAAGTGTTGCTATTCAGGATTGCATCTTCTGATCTTTATAGCAGCTGTCAGTCCTTTTGGGCCTTGGTGCATCAATTAGGTTTTATTCGTAACAAACCTATTTTCAATGATCTGCACACTTGCCACTTAATTCAGGGTTATTCTAGTTTGCCCAGGGCTTCTAGAAAATCTCTTGATATCCAGCTTGACCTCCTATTCTATTTCCTGGTTTATAGATCCCAGAAAAACAACCTTGCCCGCTGGATGTCATACGTTCAGTGTTATGACATTCTGTATGACATTCAGCTTAACTAAGTTAACTTATAGTTAACTTACCCTGTACACACATCATTAAGTATGTCCAAACAACCAGTATGTCATACATGCACACTCTAATGTTTTGCCACAAAATGAAGCCAATCAAGAGCACTTACAAACTCCCCCTTTGGCAAATTTTTGGCTAAAACAACCTGTTATAATATTAGAGTTTACACACAGCAGAAGACTTATGATGTGTCCTGTCATGCAGGATAGATACTAGCTCAAGCCTTTCTGAGTCCTCACAGTTAGCTCACTTTGTTAACCATCTGGTAGTTACCACTACAGATGTCCCATCTATTTGAGTAACACTCTGGTGTTCTCCCCCACAACTGATCAGATCAGCTGGGCACACAACCTGCTCATAATCATCATTCTGCAGTCACAGATACAAGCATTCATCCTGTGGATGTCCAGACATTTAGAATGACCTTTTGAAGTCACACAGACCTATGCTACTCCCCTTGAAGAGTTGTACAAGACTCTCTGCACATATTCATCCAGTCTGATCTGGATGTTATGACCTTCAGGATAACATCCTGAAGTACACACACAAGGTTTGCTCCTAGTTCTAGCATACATTCATTCCTATCCAGGCTAGACATGCATATCACTTTATTGCTAACAGCACTATCAGCTATTATCACACATTTCATCAGCTGCACCTGTAGTTACACCTGTAAGCATGCAAGTCTCATATCATATGCACAAAGGCATATATGTTCAAGCACATTTACAGCTCATGTTAGTCTTCCACCTGTTGTACCTACTGTTCTCTATTGCCCTCTCTCTCTCTCTCTCTCTCTCTCTCTCCCCTTTTTAGCCATAAATTAGGATCCATAGATCATCATAGGTAACATCACAATTGTTAGGAGTTACATTACAGCAAAACTGCTCTTTGAAGAGCACCACTAATTCAGATTATACAAAAAATTCAAATTTGACATGAACACCAGCAGCACCCGTTTCTCAATCTTCTTCATCAGAGGAAGAACTGGAGTCACTGTCATCCAAATCTGATAGGGAGATGTCCTGGTTTCCATCATACGAGTCTTCCTCTGGAAATTCAGAGTCATGAGGGGGATCTCTGTGATCCAGGGGAATGGTGAAGCCCTTAATAGGCAGTCCTCTTTTGATGATATCGTCAGCAATTTCCCCCAT
Source organism: Lathyrus sativus (assembly GCA_963859935.3). NCBI lineage: Eukaryota > Viridiplantae > Streptophyta > Magnoliopsida > Fabales > Fabaceae > Lathyrus > Lathyrus sativus. Next base: position 505,255,784 of record OZ012740.1, on the reverse strand, counting down.
GGTTTTGGCCACGTATGCAGAGCCTTCTCTGTTTAGCATACGCCTAAGATTGTCTTCAGTGGAAGGAGGGTTCTTGGTCTTTGGCTTTTCAGTGAAGGGAGGAGTATCTTTGGAGGATTTGGGAGGGGACTTAGATGAAGATCCTTCATGATGAGACAACATGCTTTTGTGAAGGTCTGAGAGAGATGTGGGAAGGCAATGGAGGCGGAGCGACACGTTTGTGTGGAATGGAGAGCTTTATTGGTCAATGACTTGGACTGCATTGATGTTGTAAAATTCTCACGTGTCATTAATTGCTATGCATCCTCATACATGCTAATACCTAACTTTCCTCTAAGATTTTCAAATTGGGTAGCATCTAGAGCCTTGGTAAAGATGTCAGCTAGCTGTAGTTCCATGGATACATGCTCCAAATAAATCACTTTGTCTTCCATAAGATCTCTGATGAAGTGATGTCTTATATCAATGTGTTTCGTTTTGCTGTGTTGGATTGGATTCTTGGAAATGTTAATAGCACTGAGATTGTCACAGTACAAGGTCATGACATCCTGAGTGACATTGTATTCAGTTAACATTTGCTTCATCCATACCAGCTGAGAACAGCTGCTGCCAGCTGCTATGTATTCAGCTTCAGCAGTGGACAGTGATACGCAATTCTGCTTCTTGCTGAACCAAGGTATTAGGTTATTTCCCAAGAAGAAGCATCCACCAGATGCACTTTTTCTATCATCAGCACTGCCAGCCCAATCAGCATCACAGTAGCCATACAAGGTAGGATCACACCCATGAGAGTAGAGTATGCCATAGTCACAAGTTCCATTCACATATTTGAGAATCCTTGTAACTTAATTCATGTGACTTACTTTAGGATCTGCTTGATACCTTGCACATACACCCACAACAAAGGCAATGTCTGGTCTGCTGGTTGTAAGATACAGTAGGCTACTAATTATGCTTCTGTATAGACTTTGATCAACACTCGTACCATTTTCATCTCTGGATAACTTTAGATGAGTGGGGGCAGGTGTTCTTTTGTGACTTGCATTGTCCATCCCAAAATTCTTGACTATATTTTTGGTGTATTTACTTTGGGAGATGAAGATGGAATCCCCCATTTGCTTGACCTGTAGCCCAATGAAGTAGGTTAGTTCTCCACACATACTCATTTCAAACTCAGACTGCATGTGATTAACAAATTGCTTCACCATCTTTTCTGACACTCCCCTAAATATTATGTCATCCACATATATCTGGGCAATCATGATTTCTCCACCCTCATTTTTTACAAACAGTGTCTTATCAATTCCCCCTTTTCTGTATCCTTTTATGGTGAGAAACTCAGTTAGCCTTTCATACCATGCTCTAGGTGCCTGTTTTAATCCATAAAGTGCCTTCCTTAGCTTGTATAGATGGTTTGTTAAGTTAGGGTCCTCAAATCCTTTGGGTTGTGCCACATATACTTCCTCAGTTAGATATCCATTTAGAAAGGCACTTTTTACATCCATCTGAAATCATTTAAATTTTAGGATGCAGGCAATTCCCAACATCAGCCTGATTGACTCAAGTCTTGCAATTGGTGCAAAAGTTTCATCAAAATCAATTCCTTCTACTTGAGTGTACCCCTGAGCCACCAGTCTAGCTTTGTTTCTGACTATGATTCCTTCTTCATCTGACTTGTTCTTGTAAATCCATTTGGTCCCAATGATATTTGTTCCTTCAGGTCTTGGCACTAGTTCCCATACTTCCTTTCTTTTAAACTGCTTCAATTCCTCTTGCATAGCCTTGATATAGTATTCATCAGTGAGAGCTTCCTTAACATTTTTGGGCTCAATCTTGGACACAAAGCAGGAATTTGAGATGACTTCTCTTGTTCTAGTCCTTACTCCACTGTCGAGGTCTCCAATTGTAAGTTCTTTGGGATGATCTTTCAGGATTCTAATAGAGGGTTCTTTGTTTCCTGTTTCTGGTTCAGAATTTAGACTTGTAGTTTGGGTGTCTTCAGTCTCCTCAGATGGAGTCTCAAGCAATGTTCCAACATCCTCTATGACATTGATCTCTTCAATTTGATCATCAATGACAACATTAATGGATTTCATTAGTACTTTTGTTCTGGATTTATATACTCTGTAAGCTCTGCTGTTAGTAGAGTATCCCAAGAGTATTCCTTCATCACTTTTGGCATCCATTTTCCTTCTTTGTTCACGATCTGTCAAGATGTAGCACTTGCTTCCAAACACATAAAAATACTTCACAATTGGTTTTCTTCCTTTCCACAGTTCATACAAGGTGGAGGATGTTCCCTTTCTCAGGGTAACCCTATTGTGAACATAGCATGTTGTGTTCATTGCTTCAGCCCAGAAGTGCATAGGCAGCTTCTTTGCATGAATCATGGCTCTAGCATATTCCTGAATAGTTCTGCTTTTCCTTTCTACTAATCCATTTTGTTGAGGAGTGATAGGGGAGGAAAATTCATGGCTTATGCCTTCATTTGCATAAAACTCAGCAAAAATGGAGTTTTCAAACTCCTTTCCATGATCACTTCTGATCCTGATAACACCACTCTCCTTTTCTCTTTGGAGCTTGGTGCACGGTTCTTTGAAGACTTCAAAAACATCATATTTCTCTTTGATGAAGTTTATCCAGGTGTATCTGGAGTAATCATCTACCACCACATATGCACACCTTTTTCCACCAAGACTTTCTACCTGCATTGGTCCCATCAGGTCCATGTGCAGTAGTTCCAAAACTCTAGATGTGGTTAGATGTCCAACCCTTGGATGGTATGTCTTGGTTTGTTTGCCCGCTTGACATTCCCCACATACTTGGAGATGATCTTCTTCATTCCCCTTAAATGAAGATGCCCAAGTTTTTGGTGCCATAACTTTACTTCCTGTTCTTATCTTGCCACAGAGCACATTGTGGATTTACTAATGTCTTTAGGCTCCCACAAATAACAGTTGTCTTTGGATCTCAGCCCCTTCATCACTTCTTCATTTTCACCATTTGTGACCACACATTCTCCTTTAGAGAATTTCACACTTAGTCCTTGATCACAGAGCTGACTGATACTGATCAAGTTGGCAGTTAGTCCTTTTACCAGCAGCACATTGGTTAGGTTGGGAACTCCGGAGCTCTCTAGCTTTCCAACACCTTTGATTTCCCCTTTTGCTCCATCACCAAAGGTCACATAACTTGAGGAATGTGGCTTGATGTCTACCAACAGATTCTTAATACCAGTCATATGCTTGGAGCAACCACTGCCAAAGTACCAGTCTGTTTTAGCTGACACTCTTAGAGATGTGTGTGCTATCAGACCAACCTCCTTGGTCACCCAATTTCTTTTCTTGTAGGACACCTCCTTCTTGAGTTTGGCACATGTCTTCCTTTTGCCATGAGTGTCTTGTTTGGCTTTTCCTTGACTTGGAAATCCATATAGCCAGTAGCACATAGCTTTAATATGCCCAAGTTTTCCACAGTGGTAACACCTATGCCTTTGGAATTGTCTTTTAACTTGATTCCAATTTTTGTGGGGTGGATGTTGTGACATTGGTCGTGACATCCTTTTTAACTTTTGAATCTTAGGTCGTAATCTCTTGAGTTTCAACACAGGATTTTGTCTCTCAACAAATCCTAGCCCAGACCTATCTCTTGAGATCTGACCAATCTGAAGGATTTTCTCTAGGGTGTCAGTTCTAGAATTGAGCATTCTTATGGATTTTGTCATTTGATCCTTTTCACCTTTCAACTCATTCACTTCACTTCTGAGTGTGTTTATTGTGGCTAGATGCTCTCTCTTTTCATCTTCTAATTCCTTGATGATTTTCTTTTGTTGCTCTCCCTGCTGGTACAGTTCTGTGCTTTTGATATGAAGCTTTTGATATGATTCTGCAATTTCCTCAAAAATCAATTCCTCTTAACTTGAGTTCCCTCCAGACATGCACGCACTGTTGAATGCAGTAACATGCTTGGCAGACTCTCCTTCTGATTCACTTCCTGAGTTTTCATCAGACCAAGTGACTGTTAGGCTTTTTCCCTTCTTTTTGAGGTATATGGGACATTTCCTTCTAACATGTCCATATCCTTCACACTCATGACATTTGACTCTTTTGCTTTGGTCAGCTTTGTCTTCAACTTGGCTGCTGTCAGAGGAGCTGTTTTTGATATAGGCTTTTGACTTTTGATCTATTCTTTTGATCAGTTTACTAAATTGTCTTCCAAGTAGTGCTATTGCCTCTGACAAATTTTCTTCCTTTTCACCATCTTCTTCATCTTAGTCACCAGTGTTTGAGACCAGAGCTATACTTTTGCTCTTTTTCTCCACAGACTGATCACACATGCCCATCTCAAATGTTTGGAGAGAACCTATGAGTTCATCCACCTTCATGTTGCATATGTCTTGGGCTTCTTCAATGGCTGTTACTTTCATAGCAAACCTTGTAGGTAGGGACCTGAGAATCTTCCTTACCAGCTCCTCTTTAGCCATCTTTTCACCTAAGGCTCCTGAGGTGTTTGCAAGTTCAAGAATATTCATGTAAAACTCATGAATGGTCTCATCTTCCTTCATTTCAGACCTTCAAATTTGGTGGTCAGCATTTGAAGTCTTGACATTTTGACCTTGGAGGTTCCTTCATGAGTAGTTCTGAGAGTGTCCCAAACATCCTTTTCTAGTTCACAGTGGTGTACCAGCCTGAAGATGTTTTTATCTATGCCATTAAATAGAGCATTCAAGGCTTTAGAGTTCCCAAGAGCTAGAGCCTCTTGCTCTTTGTTCCATTCCTCTTCAGGAGTTAGTACAGATACTCCATCCTTGTCAGTCTTCACAGGATGTTTCCAACCTGAATTCACAGCTCTCCAAGCCTTGTAGTCTATAAATTTCAAGAATGCAATCATCCTTGGTTTCCAATAATCATAATTAGATCCATCCAGAATTGAAGGTCTATTAGTGAAACCTATATCTTTATCCATAGTACCAGAATTTGTTTTCCCTAGATCTCACCCAGATTTAAACAGGCAGGGTGCCTGCTCTGATGCCAATTGAAATTCTGGCAAGCACACGATAGATGTTATTCTCAAGGTTATAACATCCGCTGTGACATCTGCTACTTAACAGCTAATACTCAATAATAATAAAAGCAGTAAATAACACAACAATTATTTACCCAATTCAGTGTCAACAATACTTACATCTGAGGGCTACCAAGCCAGGGAGGAAATTCACTATTAGTAGAATCAATTCAGAGTTAAACCTCCAGTTTACACTCCTCACTTAATCTCTACCCAATGCAATTTCAGCCTAGAGACACTCTAGTACCTGAGTATACCCACTCACTCCCCCTCAATCACACAACAGTTATTTATAATTCACAATTACAAAAATAATATGAAGAGACACTTCATACACACCTTAATCTTTCTTCACAGCTTTGATCAAGGTACTCACACACTCTTGCTTCACAGCTTTGAGTGAGACACAACCTAGAATCTACCTATCCAATGCAAATCATCCACCAGACAATTTCTTGGAGTACAAGTATTCCTAGACAAAAATCACACGTGAAGACTAGCCTTCTTCACTTACAAGGACTCTGCAATCTGCACTCTCTTATTCTTCTTCTGTCAAGTGTTGTTATTCAAGATTGCATCTTCTGATCTTTATAGCAGCTGTCAGTCCTTTTGGGCCTTGGTGCATCAATTAGGTTTTATTCATAACAAACCTATTTTCAATGATCTGCACACTTGCCACTTAATTCAGTGTTATTCTAGTTCGCCTAGGGCTTCTAGAAAATCTCCTGATATCCAGCTTGAGCTCCTATTTTGTTTCCTGGTTTATAGATACCAGAAAAATAACCTTACCCGCTGGATGTCATACGTTCAGTGTTATGACATTCTGTATGACATTCATCTTAACTAAGTTAACTTATAGTTAACTTACCCTGTACACACATCATTAAGTATGTCCTAACAACCAGTATGAGATACATGCACACTCTAATGTTTTGCCACAAAATGCAGCCAATCAAGAGCACTTACATTGATGATTGTTGATTTACTTTGAAGTTTGACTTTGATTGTCAAACTTAAGTGATCCCTCTTATGCAATCATGATTGGATGTATACCTTTTGACGTTGTTATGTTGCTGCCCCACCTTGCCCCTTGGGTCATCTAGGGTCTTGTTTCTTGTTTGTTGCTTGCTTGTTTTTGCTTCCTTGTGAGGCTTTTGTTTCATTTGATTGAGCATTGTTTGGTTTACCTTACTTTGATGTTTGTCTGCACATCTAGGATGTGGATTGGATTTGAGATGCACCAATGATATGTTAACTTGAGGTGTTTTTGTCCATCTTATTTAGGTTTGACTTTTTGTATTTGTGGATTTGGTCTTGTTGTCTTTCTTCTTTTCTCTCTTTGAGACTTCTTTTATCCTTGTTTTCATTTGTGATTGATTTGGATATGGTTTACTTGTGCTTGCTCACATGATCCCTTAGGATTCCTAGTCCCTCTATTTAAGATTGGAGTAGGAGAGACACTAGGTCTTCATCCTTTGCATGATAACAAGTAGGATAGTCCCTTTCATCTCAACTCTAGGTCCATCATTTGTATGATAACATTAGGTAGATTTCCCTTCTATCTCAACCTTAGGACTATTTTGTATGATAACATTAAGGTTTTCTAGTTTCCCTTTAGTGTTCTCTTGTGTCTTCTCTTCTCATCTCAAACTTCTCTAAGACACTTAATAAAGAATGACAAACATTATACGCTACGAGCCTTAAGTACATGAGAAAGGATGAGTGAGGGCTTTCCCCTCACTTGTTTAGAGTGTTTAGTGTATGCCCTTTGAGCGATATGCGACACATTCGCTTCTATGTCGTAGTCTTTAGTGCAACATGGGTCTCAAACTAACTAAATCCACTTCTTTAAAACCAAAAAATCAAATTCAAACTTTTTTATCCTTAGGGATTGTTCTTCAAATCATTTTTAGAAAAGAGTACGCTACTTTTCCGTTCTACCGTAAACAGGCATCGTCACTAACGGCCGGAATGGAGACTTAACATCACTCATAAAAAACACTTAACCAACCTGTGGTTTCATAGCCCGAACTACGTTTGCTCTAATTTCTCATACTAGATGAGGATACGTAGGCACAAGACGGCGATGTCTTTGCGAGCAACCTTCCCCCATCACCTGTAGTTTCCCGAACTACATTGACTCTGACTTTCCCATTGCACTAGGGAATACGTAGGCATTGGACGGTGATGTTCAATCGAGTCTTTTCCTTTCTTTTTCCCTGGTTTAGCAGTAGTTTTTAGATAACTCACCCCATTTGATAGACAACAAGCGTGGATCCCGTTGAGTACAACGGACGTGAGGGGTGCTCATACCTTCCCCTTGCGTAACCGACTCCCGAACCCAAGATTTGGTTGCGATGACCTTGTATTTTCCCTTTATTTTAGGTTTTCTTCAATCGTTTCCTTTCCCTCTCTTTGGAATTGTAGCACCCCGAAATTTTCCCGAACTTTTTCTTGGTCGGCTTTTGTTTCTTTGCATTTTTGCATCCCCGCATTTGCATAGCATTTGTTCTCGAGGCAGGGGATCAAGGTTCCCGTGACTCAGGTTTCATTCCCGTGCAAGCAACTGAACAACAAGCATCAGGGGCTCGAGCATTTATTTTGCCCAGCAATCGAGCGATCGATTTTATTCTGTTTTGCAGGTTAATTTTAGATCAGAAATCAACACTCAGGCTCATAACAAGTATTTTCACAGTGAAAACGGTCAAGAATGAGGTTAAGCAGCTAAACAGAGCTCTAGACAGTTGAAACGGGCAAACGGGCTGGTTTCCCACCAAAAGGCACCAAATTCAAATTTTTGGAGGCGTTAAACCGGTTAATACATATGGTTAACTGGTTAACCAAAGGAAAATTTTCCCAGATTCAAAGGTTTCAGAGGCGTTAACCGGTTAACGCATATGGTTAACCGATTAACCATAGCAGAATTTGCACTGTACGTGAATTTTCAAGTGGAGCTGCTTTGGGGTCCAATTTTGATCACTTGAAAGCTCATTTTTGCACTTGGGAAGGATCTAGAACATCATTTGAAATTTGGTTAAATTTCATTTCCCTCCAAAATCCCAAACCTCATTCCATACCACAATTTCCAAACCAACTTCCAAGCCTTTGTTTTGGATCCCAACCAAAGTGGTATTTAAATGAATTATTCCAAACCACACTCATGTAACCTTCATAATTTCCATTTTTCAAATTCATAATTGATCAATTCTCTCTCAATTTTCTCAATTTCCTCCATAGCCAAAACCTTCACTCAAAACTCTTTTCCATTGAAATCATTAATTCTTCATTGAAATCCTTGATTTCTAAGAGCCAAACCTCCATCCATTACATTAATTGAAGTGATTTCATCATTCAATTTTCGTGCAAGTTCAGATATGGATTTTGAGGTGGTTGTAGAAGTGCTTATTTGGAGTAATTTGACTTAATTGTGAAGGATCTTCATTCATACAACATTAATTAGCTTGGATCTTGAAGCATTTCAGACTTCTTTGCTTAGATCTACACAATTACAGTTGAGTCAACAATTACCGAATCAATTCTCCGATTCGTAGGTTGGATTTCTGATCCGATTTAATTTTTGAGCCTATTTGCATGTTTGTCATGTTAATCTTCATATTCGATTGAATTGTGATTGATTTGAGTTGTTTGATCCATGATCTGGTTGTGTTGATCTGTTTACATGTTGTTTGAATCATGATTTTCTGGTTTAAGTTCGTGAATAAGTGATTATGCGACCATCCGGTTGATCGGATAAGTGCTTATTTGCTGGAAAGTGATTATGTTTGTTGTTTTTCTGCTTCTGGTACAGTGTTAACCGGTTAACCATTTCAAATTTTCAAATCTTTTTGAAACGTTAACAGTGTTAACTGGCTAACGCATAGGGTTAACTGGTTAACCTTTTCAAAACTTTAGTTTTTCTTTAAACTTTCAAGGTTTTAACCGATTAACAGTATGTGTTAACCGGTTAACATTGTACCAGAATGCCATATTTGCTACTTTGCTTGCTTGTTCGCATACCAATTTGATTTGAATCATCATAGATGAATGTGATGCATTAGGATTGAATTGTTTTGAATAATTGTCACTGTTTGTGGTTGTTTAATCATGATTTTGTTGACATGTATGATCATTTTCCATTTGTTTACATGCTTGTATGTAGTTCGAATTGATCATTCGTTTGCATGTTCATATGCTTGCATCTCTTGTTTCTCCACATGTTCGCATTATTCGTGCATCACTGTTGAGGTCGAGATGCGCTTGTGGTGGCTGCTGCCCCACACACTTTTCCTCCCTCCAACCATTCTAAATGCGCATTTTTCATGTTTGCATTTATTTACTTGTGATTGATTCTTCCTTTGTGCTTCTTGTGCTTTGTTGCCATGATCCCCATAGGATTCCTAGTCCCTCCGTTTAGGATGGGAGTAGGAGAGACATTAGGTGTTCAATCCAAAAATGATAACATTAGGGTAGATGTTTCCCTTTTCATCCAAACTCTAGGAGTACATTGCATGACAACGTTAGGGTCGAGTTTCCCTTAGACCTTTTGTGCGTCTTCTTCTTCTCATCTCAAATCATGCTAACTCATTTAATAAAGGTGATAAACATTGCGCGCTACGAGCCTTAAGCTACATGGCGAATGATGAGTGAGGGGTCTCCTATCGCTTATCTAGAATGTTTAGTATCCGTCCCGTTTGGGGGCGATATACGACGCATTCGCCTCCATGTCATAGTCTTTAGTGCAACGTGAATCACAAACCGAATTAATTCACTTCACTAAAAAACACAAAACAAAATTCAAACCTTTTTCCTTCGGGATTAATCGGAACTTTTTCAGAAAGAGAGTGTTGTTAAGCTTCGGTTCTACCGCAAACAGGCTTAGTCCCTAACTTCTGGAACGGAGGTTTAACTTTACTCGATTAAAACACTTAATCAACCAGTGGTTTCGTGTCCGCTCGAACTACGTTTGCTCTGATCTTTCGCACCAGATGAAAGTACGTAGGCACAAGACGCAACATCTTGGCGAGCAACCTTTCCCCCTTCTCTCACTGTCAAACAGTTTGGTTATGCCTTAAGGGGACCCCCGAAGGAAGAAGAAGTGAAGGAATCTCTGTACTTCACAGGTGTAGCTGATTTTGATACTCTGGCTAGGATAAAGGAAGCTTGGGGAAGAGTTCATAGAAGAGGAAAGATTTCATTGGGTAAAAGTGATTGTAGAGCTTTTGACCCTTATTTGGATTGCATCTAGAAGAGAGTAGAGAAAGTGTTGTTGCCTTTTCCTGTCAGAGAACCCATATATCCTTTAGTCATTGAAGAGCCTACGACAATTGATATCCTAAGATATAACAAGCTTTGGGGAAAAAAAGGAAGAATTGCGCAAAGAGAATGAAGAGTTAAAACAGGAGATCAGCCGGTTGAAGCATGACAAAGGAGAAGTTGTTTACTTGGCTAAGAAGAAATTAGAGTCTTTAGTTAACCTGGAGAAAGAGTTATCTGAGCACGTCAGAATGCGAGAGCGGATTGGTCAAGATCTAAAAAGTACTTGCAGCATCTTGAAGCATAAGAAGGAGGATTTAGACAGAGCTTATCTGGAGATATCCAAATTCAACCAGCAATGGAATGCCACCTTGACTGCTAACAAAGGAAGGGAGGATCAGCTTTGTATTCAGATTGATCGGTTGAAGACATAACTCAAAGTCAAGGAGAGAGAGAGAGATAGGGGTGGAGTCTTCCCACAGATACAAGGTAGAGCAGAAACTTCATGATACCTTATCAACCTTGGAGGAATTGAAGATTCAAGCATAGGTAAGAAGACCCAGGTTGGAAGATGCTTTTGGTGAAGATGCTCGGGTGGATATTTGTCTTTATCTCAGGGAGGTGATATCCAGAAGGAGCGTCCTTATCAAAGAACTGGTTGCCAGACCAGACCACCCAGATACAAAGGCAATGTTTATGGAGGCCTTGGCCTGGAGCAAGGAGTGTGGTTGTTAGGGTTTATTGATGATGTTGTTGTTTTCTTGTATCTTGATCATCACCAGACTTGTTAGATGAGATCATGGCTTCTGTATTTGGATCTTTCTCATTATTTCTTCGTATTGTCTCAAGTTTATTTGATTTATGATTTGTTCGTAGTAATCTTATCCATCTCATCTATTTCTTATTTTCTTGGAAACTAGTATCAAAAGGGAAATTTTATTGTGAACACATATACATGTTTGCATCCTTGCATCCTGCATTTTCATTTGCATAGCAGGCGTGCTTGGTGGTTCTTCTTATTTCTGCTTGATTTTCAACAGTTACAGGATTGAAGAGCCCAGTTTTGACAGGTATTCGATAAGGGAGAATTAAAAGAGAATCATGGATCAAGTGCAAGCTGAGTTGTAGGAGGTCAGGGCTCGTATGGCCCAGTTCATGGAATTAATGCAGAATGTTACCAATGGGCAAGAACAGTTGAGAACTATGGTCCATCTATTAATAACACGGGTTGATGAAGAAGGAGTTGTGCATGGAGGGTCTGGTGTTATACCTCCTTCTGTAGGTGGTTCTGTTCCAGTAAGTGGCCCTACTGTTGTTATTCCTTCGGGCGGAGGTGTTGTGAATGAAAATGGTAATGTTGCGGGAGGTAATGTGTGTGTTGTACATGGATTTAATGGTCCTCAGTGGGAAGATAACCAAGATGATGTCTTTTCAGTGAAGGATATAACATGCGAGCTACCGTCCGAAGCTGACAAGAGGTTTAAGTTAATTAAAGAGAAAGTGAAGTCCTTTGAGGTGCAAAACTCTTTGGGTCTAGATATTTTGATCTTGGCTTGGTTCCAGGGGTTAAAGTCCCCCTCAAATTTAAAGTACCTAACTTCAATAAGTACAAAGGGACAACATGTCCTAAAGTACATATTCGGGCATATTATAGAAAAATGTCTGCTTATTCTAACGACGAGAAGCTTTTGATGCATTTCTTCCAGGATAGTTTGGTAGGATCATCGTTCGAGTGGTATATGGGATTAAAATGGACCCACATTCGTAGTTGGAAGGAGCTGGCAGAGGCTTTTGTTTGCCATTACCAATATAATAGTGACATGGTGCCAAACAGGGTGCAATTGCAAAGTTTATCGTAAAAGAGTGATGAAAGTTTCAAAGAATACGCCCAGAGGTGGCGTGATCTGGCTGTGAGAGTTCAACCTCCCATGGTAGAGAGAGAATTAATTGATATGTTTATGGCTTCATTACCAGGCGTGTATTTTGAGAAGTTGATAGGGTGCATGATTGCTGGGTTTTTTGATCTAGTGATGGCAGGAGAGCGAGTAAAAAGCGAAATCAAGTTCAGAAAGATCTCAAATGCTGGTGGGTCTTCTGCAGGAGGAGCGAAGAAAGTATATTCTGCCAATCCCAAGAGAAGAAAAGGGGATACAAATGCCATTTCACACAGAGATAGGGGTAGAGCACAACATCTAGTTGCTACTGTGGCTATTCCGGCCGCACTGCAACAACGGGTTAATGCTCAGTGTCCTTACGTGGCAAGGCAGAAAATGACTGAAAAACTATTTGAAACTCCACCCATGCCATATTCTCAATTACTACAACATTTGTTACAACTGCAGTTGGTTCAAAAAAGGACTTTGGCACCTCTTACTAGCGTGCCACCCCCGGGATATGATGCAAATGCCAAGTGTGATTTCCATTCTGGTGCTCCGGGTCACAGTATTAATAACTGCAAAGCTTTTAAGCATAAAGTACATTATTTACTTGATTTCAAAGACATTAATTTTACCAATGACGGTCCGAATATAAATCAGAAACCTATGCCAAACCACGGGGTGGCAAGGACTAACGCTATCATTGAAGGAGAAAAGCTAAATTTGATAAATGACGTAGAAGAGTTGAAGACTCCGTTGAGTTTTGTGAAGGTCGAGTTGTTAAAAGAGGGAGTGTTCCTAGGATGTTTCAATAATTGTTCAGAATGTGAGGAAAGACCCGAGGGTTGTGTGTTGTTGAAGAAAGGAATTCATAAGATGATCGACGAAGGCTATTTACTATTTGATAGGGTAATTGAGGAGAATGAAGCGAATACTGAAGAGGACGGAGTTGCTACTATATCTATCCCATTCCGGACAATCAATATTTCAGCGCCTGCAAGACCATTCCGTGGAATTACGACGCCGAGGTATTTTGTAACGGGCAGAAGCAAGAATTAGTGAGTTCTTCTTATGAAGGTTCCTCTGTGGAGAACATAGTGGGTACTGGTCGCATCACAAGAAGCGGCAGGATTTTCTCCTCGCCACAGAATATTGTTGATAAAGGAAAGGGGAAGGTTGTGGTAGAGGAAGAAGTTCAACAACAAGGGGAGAAAGACTTTTTGGCTAAAGAAACTGAAAAATTTATGAGGCTCATTCGTAAAAGTGACTACAAGATCTTGGATCACTTGCATCAGACACCGTCTAAAATTTCTATCCTATCACTGTTGTTATGCTTAGATGCGCATATAAATGCTCTGTTGAAGATCTTGAATACGGAATTTGTGCCACAAGAGATTTCTATTAATCAATTGGAAGGAGCGGTGGCCCACGTAAATGCTCATAATGGTTTGGGCTTCACTGACTTGGACTTAACTCCTGCCAAGTGAAACCATAACCACGCTCTGTACATATCCATAGAGTGCAGGGGAGTTGTTTTATCCCATGTGTTAGTTGATATGGGATCCTCACTTAATGTGTTGCCGAAGAAAGCACTAATGAAGTTAGATACGCATGGCTTAATCTGCACGCCAAGTGATTTGGTGGTAAGGGCGTTTGATGGAACTAAGAGGTCGGTATTTGGTGAGATCATGTTACCAATTCAGGTGGGACCAGAGATCTTTGATGCAGTCTTCTATATCATGGACATCCAGCCAGCCTATAACTGTTTGTTTGGCCGACCTTGGATACATGCTGATGGGGCAGTCACCTCGACTTTGCATCAGAAGTTGAAGTATATGGTGGAAGGGAAGGTTGTTACAGTCTGCGAAGAGGAGGATATTATGATCAGTAATATGTCATCATTTAAGTATATGGAAATAGATGGGGAGATTCATGAGACGTTGTGTCAGGCTTTTGAAACAGTGCAGATTCAGGAGAGGCCTTTTATAGAAGACAAGAGTCCTAAGATTTCAATGTCCTTATTTAAGGAGGCCCGTGCTATTTTAGAATCCAGTTCTTTACAGAAGTGAAGCCAAGTTCTCAATGTTCCTAACAAGCAAGACAAGTTTGGTTTGGGTTATAAGTCGTCTTGATCTTCTCAAAGTGCTCCAAAGTACAGAGGACCGGTACAGTTCACCAGTGGCGGTGTTATCTACGACATGATTAATGCTATTGGGGAGGACGAAGGAGACAATGATTGTGATATGGATGCTTGGATTCGTCCATGTGTCCCCGACAAAGGCTTTGCAACTGGTCTGTGGAGGAGGTTATACAAGTCACATCGGAAATGTAAATTTTCATCTTTTGGATTATGTTTGGTCCTGTGCTCTGCCCAAGGCATAGTGACTTTGTTGTGGGGCTCTTTTCCTGACATTTAACTTTATCATGAATAAAAGATGCCCTTTTTGCGTTCAAATTTTGTGATCTCTGTTTTTCTTGTTTTATTTTTATGCACTTTTATAAACAAAAAAATAGCAATGTGTTTTGTGTTTGTTCGCATATCATGATCAGCATAAAACATCAATCAGGAAAGTTGTACATCTCAGATACCATCGGTCCAGATTCGGCTATAACTTCGTATAACTTTGATAATCCCATTTGTCAAGCCGAAGAAGAGACTGATGAAGACTGTGACCTACCTGAGGAACTGGCTAGACTACTCAAGCAAGAGGAAAGGATCATTTTGCCTCATTAGAAGGATATTGAAATTATCAATCTGGGTATCAAGGACGACAAGAAAGAGGTTAGAGTTAGGGCTGCATTGGAAGATAATGTCAAGAGAAGATTGGTAGAAATGCTCCATGAGTATAGAGATATCTTCTTCTGGTCTTACCAAGACATGTCTGGGCTGGATACAGATATTGTGGTTCACGGCCTACCTCTTCGAGAAGAATACCTTCCTGTGAAGCAAAAGTTAAGGAGAACTAGGCTTGATATGGCAGTCAAGATCAAAGAAGAAGTTTAGAAGCAGTTAGATGTCGGTTTCCTTGTTGTTACCATTTACCCTCTGTGGGTTGCTAACATTGTTCCTGTACCTAAGAAGGATGGAAAGGTCAGGATGTGCATTGATTATCAATATTTGAATAGAGTGAGCCCAAAGGACGATTTCCCGCTCCCTCATATTGATGTTCTGGTTGATAATACAACTCAGTATTTGGTGTTTTCATTCATGGATGGTTTCTCTAGGTATAACCAAATCAAGATGGCCCCAGAAGACATGAAGAAAACTACTTTCATTACACCGTGGGGAACTTTTTGCTATAAGGTGATGCCTTTTGGATTGAAGAATTACAGGGCAACTTATCAGCAGGCAATGGTGAATCTCTTTCATGATATGATTCATCATGAGATTAAAGTATACGTTGATGACATAATTGCGAAGTCATAAACAAAGGAGGGACATCTAGTCAATCTTCTAAAATTATTTGAGAGCTTAAGGAAATTCAGGCTGAGGTTGAATCCAAATAAGTGCACTTTCGGAGTGAGGTCAGGAAAGCTATTGGGGTTCATTGTCAGTGAAAAAGGAAATGAGGTAGATCCAACCAAAATAAAAGCCATACAAGAAATGCCTGAGCTGAAAACAGAAAAAGAGGTTTGTGGTTTCCTGAGGAGGTTGAACTACATTGCAAGGTTCATATCTAATCTTACAGCCACTTGTGAATCAATATTTAAATTGTTATAGAAAGATCAAGTGGTCGTCTGGAATGAAAACTGTCAAAGGGCATTTGAGAAAATAAAAGAATATTTGCAGGAACCTCCAACATCAATGCCTCTAGTTGCAGGGAGACCCCTGATAATGTATCTCACGATTCTTGAGAATTCAATGGGTTGTGTGCTTGGTCAACATGACGAGATAGGTAAAAAAGAGCATGCCATTTATTACTTGAGTAAAATATTCATTGATTATGAGTTGAGGTACTCAATGCTGGAGAAAACATGTTGTGCGCTTACTTGGACAACCAAATGCCTAAGGCAGTACATGTTAAATCACACAACCATGTTGATTTTGAAGATGGATTCATTAAATGTGTGTTTGAGAAGCAGGCGCTTTCTAGAAGAATTGCTAGATGGCAGATGGTTCTGATAGAATACGATATTCAGTATGTTTCTCAGAAAGCTATCAAGGGGAGTGTATTGTTAGAGTATTTGGCTAAACATCCTATTGAGGATTATCAACCTATGAGATTTGAATTTCCTAATGAAGATATAATGTTTTTAAGGATGAAATATTCTGATGAGCCTCTTCCTAATGAGGGTCTAGAAATTGGGTCTCAGTGGAAATTGGTTTTTGACAGTGCTGTTAGTTTGTACGGTAATGGAATCAGGGCAATTATTACAACTCCTCATGGTTCTCACATATCGTTCACCGCCCGATTGACATTTGCTTGCACGAAGAATGAGGCTGAATATGAAGCGTGCATCATGGGTCTTAAAGAAACTATTGATTTGAGAATTAAGAATTTGGATGCGTATGGTGATTCAGCATTGGTCATCAACTAAACTAAAGGAGAATGGGAGACTCGCCAGGCCAACCTGGTACCTTATAAGAACTATGCGAGGAGATTATTGCCTTTCTTTGATAGGGATGAGTTTCATCATGTACCGAGGGCTGAAAATCAGATGGCGGACGCTTTGGCAACATTATCATCATTGTATAAGGTGAATTTTTGGAATGACGCTCCAACAATCACTATCATTCGCCTTGATAGGCCAGCCTTTGTATTTGCAGTAGAAAAAGCGCCAGATGGGAAGACTTCGTATTTTGACATGAAACATTTCTTTAAGACTCAGGAGTATCCGCCTAGGGTATCGAGTAGAGACAAGAAGACTCTAAGGAGGCTTTCGGGTAATTTTTACTTGAATAAGGACGATGTGCACAAGTGAAACTTCGATATGGTATTGCTGCATTGTGTGGATGAAAATGAAGCAAGTTTGATGATGGAAGAGGTCCATGAAGGTTCCTTTGATACTCATGTCGGTGGGTACACAATGTCTAGAAAGTTGTTGAGAGCAGGATATTACTGGATGACCATGGAGTCCGACTGTTTTAAGTATGCCAGGAAATGCCATAAGTGTCAAATTTATGCCGATAAGATGCATGTGCCACCGAGTCCTCTTAATGTTTTGACATCACCTTTACCCTTTGCTATGTGGGGCATTGACATGATTGGTAAGATTGAACTGACAGCCTCCAACAGACATTGTTTCGTCCTTGTCGCTATTGATCATTTCACAAAGTGGGTCGAAGCAGCTTCTTTCGCCAATGTCACGAAGCAGGTGGTATCCCGTTTTATGAACAAGGACCTTATCTGTCGATATGGGATACCAGAATGATTCATTATTGACAATGGTTCGAATTTGAATAATAAGATGATGAAAGAATTGTGCCAGAGTTTTAAAATTGAACGCCATAACTCTTCGCCGTACCGTCTACAGATGAATGGTGTTGTTGAGGCAGCAAATAAGAATATCAAGAAGATTGTGCAAAATATGGTGGTGACCTACAAAGATTGGCACGAGATGTTGCCCTTTTCTTTACATGGTTATCTCACTTCAGTGCGTACATCTACTGGGGAAACACCTTTCTCGCTGGTATATGATACGAAAGTTGTTCTACCATTAGAAGTCGAAATTCCTCCTCCGAGGATATTGTCTGATGTGAATCTTGATGAAGTAGAATGGGTGAAAACCAGATTGAATCAGTTGAGCTTAATTGAGGAAAAGAGATTGGAAGCTATCGCCCACGGACGACTATACTAGAGCAGAATAAAGAAGGCATTTGATCAAAAGGTACGCCCTCGACATTTCCAGGTAGGCGACTTGGTGTTGAAGAGGGTCCTCCCTCCACAAACAGATCACAGGGGCAAATGGTCTCCCAATTATGAAGGTCCATACATAGTAAGAAAGGTTTTCTCTGGCGGAGCCTTATTGCTATCAACCATGGACGGCAAAGATTTTACGTCTCCTGTGAACGTAGACATAGTGAAAAAATAGTTTGCTTAAAATAGACCCGCTGGACATAAAAAGAAAAGTCCAGGCAAAAATAGGGCATCCCGACGAACCATAAAAAGAAAAGGTTCGGGCAAAATTTAGGGATAAAATGAAAATAAAAAGTGAACCCACAAAGTTGAAAACCTGAAAAGGCGGCTTTGGCAAAAAAAGGTATTCTGGTGGATTGAAAACCCGCAAGGGCGATCTAAGCAAAAGTTAGGGATAAAAAAGCAAACAACTATGGTCTGTGTTTGATCTGCAAATTTATCTTAGTACATGGTCATCCTGAAGGTTAAAGATCAATGCAATTAGTCTTTTCGGAAGAAAGAGCATTGGTGAAGCATCGAGGACATACAGATCATAGCCGAATCGACACATGGTAGTTGTCTGTTTCCATATTGCCGACATTTTTGTATTTTCTTGTTTTTACTTTTTTGCGCAATTTCCTCTTTTCAAGGATTGCATCCACTTGTAATTTATCTATTTACAAGCCTTTCCCAATTAATACAATATTGTTCACTCAAAGAGCTTTTCTTTTCTTTACTTTTGCTGTTTTTGTTTGCAAAAAGGGCGTCTATATTTTTGATAAATTTTACATGTGAAAAGGCTATGGGCTCTACAAAACATGTTTAAAATGAGAATTTACGCGACCGATATCATGAATGGTATTTGAGATAAACACTTTTGCAGTCTGGACGCCCTATTTGTTGTTGTGTGATTGCAGGTCGTTAAGGTCATTGCCCTAGTATTGCTTAACTCCCGTTAGAGAAGTTCCAGGAAGGTTTATACCAACTGAGGTGCTACTACACAGTCAGACAGTGCTTCAGTAGAAGGCTTTTTGTCTCCCTATGGAAATTTTTTTTGTCATACCCACAAAGTTTTGTTATCAAATCAGAAATGATGTCACCGGTAGTGGCATACAGTTAACCCTAGTAGGGTAAGGATGGAGGACGTTATTTAATGGTAAGGTAAACCCCATGGCGTGGTTGATGTTCCAAACTTTTCTCCCTAAGAATAGATTGTCGTTGATCTCCTCGATGGATATCTAGCGGGGGTCGATATCTCCAACAAAGTCCAATGGTCATCGACATATTTTGTAGGAAGTTTCAGGGTTGATTCCCCCAATGAAGTTTGTTCTTAATTCCCCAACAAAGTGGTTTTCTTTCCCAAAGAGACCGGTGTTTAGGAAGGCCGTTGAGGACAATTTTCTCAGCAGATTTTGGCTTGCAGTTTCTCTCTTCAACACTCCTTCCAGTGGTGTTCTCTTGCATTTGCCTTATGCATAGCATCTCCCAAACACGTAGCATTTCCATTTCGTATGGAGAATTACTCCATATTCAAACATATGCATCTGAAGCATAAGCCAAGTCTGGTTCCGCTTTGGCCAGACGTTGTTCTAGTTGACATTGGTGTGACTTAAGATCTCGTCATCTTTAATCGGGCAAGTCATTGATAGATGTGTTCATCTTTTTACCCAGACAGAGTTAATTTGTTTTAAACATCTCCTTCCCCAGTAGAGCCTCTTGCCCAGGTTGTAAGTAGTTCGATTATATTCCTTGTATACCTGTTTCATCTCAACTCTTGGTTGGTATTCCCCGACGTGGCCATCTTTTCTTGTGAGCTTATTCCAACTTTTGGTTGGTGCCCTTTTAATCTCCCAGTGAAGTCTCTTTTCCAAATCTTGGTTGGTTTTCAGTTGTTTCATTCCAACTTTTGGTTGGTGGTATTTCTTTTTGGCAATCCTAACTTTTGGTTAGTAACTCCCGTTTTCTCAACTTTTGGTTGGCGATCTTTGCGTTTCCCCGACAAGTTTGTTTTCCAACTTTTGGTTGGTGGTCTCTGCCTTTCATCCCAACTTTTGGTTGGTGCCCTTTGGATTTGGCATCCCAACTTTTGGTTGGTATTCGCTGTTATTCCATCTTTTGGTTGGTATCCTGTGGGTTTAGCATCCCAACTTTTGGTTGGTATTCGCTGTTTCTCATCCCAACTCTTGGTTGGTATCCCCAGTTTATTATTCCAACTCTTGGTTGGTTCCCTGTAGGTGTTTCGTCCCAAATTTTGGTTGGTAATCTTTATTCCCAGTAATCCTAAATCTTGGTTAGTAACCTACATTCCAACTCTTGGTTGGTATCTTTTGGCTCTATCCCAACTTTTGGTTGGTATTCAATGCTTTAGTTTCAAATTTTGGTTGATTAATTATTGTTCTCTTTGGATTTTTATCCTCATCGTGTTGCATCCCAAATTTTGGTTGGTATTCACTGGTTTACATCCCTACAGGTGCAAATTTCTGAGTTCTTTTGGTATTCAATCATTTTTTGGTATCCAAATTGTTTGAATAGGGGCAGTTGTAGCACCCTAAAATTTTCTTATCTTCTCTTGTGTTCTTGGCTTATGTTTATTTGGATTATCATATTCATGTTTGCATAACATTTGTTCTTGGCAGGGGATCAAGGTATCATGGTTTGTTTCTCAAGCGAGAAGGTTGTGTTTCTTCAAGTTCAAGCAAGATGTTCTCTATGACTTTGTGTTATTCTCAACCCTAGAAGTTCCTCATCATCAAGTTTGGTTCAAGGAAACACCATTCCAACATCATATGTGTTTCATCATGGCTTATTGTGCAAGAAATCATCAAGAGATTCAAGTTTGGTGCAACGGATTTGACCTAATATAGCAATTTGTGCATGCTATGATCAAATGAGCATATCTCCTTCAATTCTCAACATCTTCATGTGGTTATTTTTCTAATGAACTCTTCTCATCATACCTAACAAGTTCTCTTTGCAAGGGAAGATCAAATTATGCTTGGAAGGTCATCAAAAGTTTGAAGACATTATAGGTCATTTTGAGTTTGGAAGGTTTGTATAGTTAGTTTTAAGTTGTAGTTGAGTTTTGTTGCTGAATTTTCAAATTCGTGTTTGAATCTTATTTTGTTTTTTTTTTTCAAATCGAGTAAGCTGTAATTTAAATAAATTTTGTGCGATGATATGGTTGAGATCATCTTGAAAAGACGCATCAAATAAAACAACTATGAGCTCCATTGGTTATGGTTCCTTGGATCCACGTTTTTCCTGCAATTTCCTTTGAGTTTCAGATGGCCGGAGGTTGAAGATGATGAGCTGGCATCATCTAACCGTCCAAGCATGCTAGATGTTTTAATCATATGTGTTTGACTTTTGTTGGCTCAATGTGGTTGAGCTGACTTAAGTGTACCGTGGATGCGTGCTTCTGGATCCTTGGATTAGCCACGTCGTTTAATGAGGCTAGATCCAACGCGCTGCGTTTTTCCCATATTATTTTCTTTTTCTAAATTGTTTTTAATTCCTTTTATTTTTTAGAAATTCATAGTAAATTCATTTTTCATCATAAAAATACCAAAATATTTTCTAAATTTCTATTTTATTTTTCTCTCTCTGATATAAATTTTTGTGCATTTTTATTTTGCATTTTTGTATTTTTCATGATTTTTATTTGTTTTGCTTGATTTTAATTGGTTTAAAAATACTTTTGAGACATTTAAAATTATGAAATTATTTTCACATGATCCTCTAACGGTTTTAAACCTATGGTGATTGTCTTGGATTTTGATTTTCTGTTTTGGGTATTTTCATGTATTTTTGATTTATTTGCTTAATTTTAATTAGTTTAAAATTATTTTTGAGCATTTAAAAATGTTGAGGAATTTTTCATGTTATCCTATGATGGTCCTAGACCTATGGTGATTCTCTTGAGTCTTCACTCATGCCTTGATATCCTATTTTCCTTTTTTAGGGTTTTTCTTTCTTTTTTATTTGTTTTTGTTTTGGATTTAATTGTTTTTTTGGGTGGATAAATGATCTTGATCCATTATGAGGTGATTCTCTTGACTTCTCCTCATTCCATTGGGATCTTTGATATTTGCCTTGGTGATCCCTCATTTGTGGTTATTGATGATGGTTGATTTACTTTGAAGTTTTACTTTGACTGTCAAACTTAAGTGATCCCTCTTATGCACTCATGATTGGATGTATACCTTTTGGCCTTGTTGTGTTGCTGCCCCACCTTGCCCCTTGGATTATCTGAGGTCTTGTTGCCTTGTTTCTTGCTTTTTTGCTTGCTTGTTTTTGCTTCCTTGTGAGGCTTTTGTTTCATTTGATTGAGCATTGTTTGGTTTGCCTTACTTTGGTGTTTGTCTGCACATCTAGGATGTGGATTGGATTTGAGATGTACCAATGATATGTTGACTTGAGGTGGTTTTGTCCATCTTGTTTGGGTTTGACATTTTGTATTTGTGGCTTTGTTCTTGTTGTCTTTCTTCTTCATCTTTCTTCTTCTCTCTCTTTGAAACTTCTTTTATCCTTGTTTTCATTTATGAATTATTTGGATAAGGTTTACTTGTGCTTGCTCACACGATCCCTTAGGATTCCTAGTCCCTTTGTTTAAGATGGGAGTATGAGAGACACTAGGCCTTTAATCCTTTGCATGATAACAAGTAGGACAGTCCCTTTCATCTCAACTCTAGGTCCATCATTTGTATGATAACATTAGGTAGATTTCCCTTTTATCTCAACCTTAGGACCATTCTGTTTGATAAAATTAGGGTTTTCTAGTTTCCTTTTAGTGTTCTCTTGTGTCTCATCTTCTCATATCAAACTTCTCTAAGACGCTTAATAAAGAATGACAAACGTTGTACGCTACGAGTCTTAAGTACATGGAAAATAATGAGTGGGGGTTTCCCCTCACTTGTCTAGAGTGTTTAGTGTATGCCCTTTAGGTGATATGCGACGCATTCGCTTCTATATCATAGTCTTTAGTGCAACGTGGGTCTCAAACTAACTCAATCAACTTCTTTAAAACCAATAAATCAAATTGAAACTTTTTTATCCTTCGGGATTGTTTTTCAAATCATTTTCAGAAAAGAGTATGTCACTTTTCCGTTCTACCGCAAATAGGCATCGTCCCTAACTGCTGGAATGGAGACTTAACGTCACTCATAAAAAACACTTAACCAACCTGTGGTTTCGTAGCTCGAACAATGTTTTCTCTTATTTCTCATACTAGATGAGAATACATAGGCACAAGACGATGATGTCTTGGCGAGCAACCTTCCCCCTATCACCCATAGTTTCCCGAACTACGTTGACTCTGACTTTCTCATTGCACTAGGGAATACGTAGGCATAGGGCGGTGACGTCCTATTGAGTCTTTTCTTTTCTTTTTTCCTTGTTTAGAGTAGTTTTTAGATAACTCACCTCTTTAATAGACAACAAACATGGATCCCGTTGAGTACAACGGATGTGAGGGGTGTTCATACCTTCCCCTTGCGTAACTGAATCCCGAACCTAAGATTTGGTTGCAATGACCTTGTCTTTTCCCTTTCTTTTAGGTTTTCTTCGATTGTTTACTTTCCCTCTATTTGGGATAAATAACGTTCGCTGGTGACTCTTCTGTTTGTTTCCGCCGGGTTTTTTCGCAGTTGCGACAGGCAGGAACGACACTGATGACGGGCGTAACAAAAGCTACTTGTTTTTGGCGATGATTACCACTATTGATTACAATTATGCATCTTCTAGACCTCTCTTGAGAGATGGCTTTAGTTTCTCCATCCTTTTTCTTAGAAAAACCAACACCAAACTTCTTCGTACTTCCAAAACTACCTTCTTTTGTCAGATGTCCCTCACGAACAGCTTCCTCTAATCTCATTCCCATATTAACCATTTGCGTAAAATCGATAGGAGCACTCGCAACCATCCTTTCATAGTAAAATGGACCCAAAGTCTTCAGGAAGATCTTGGTCATCTCTTTCTCTTCAAGTGGAGGGCTTATCTGAGTTGCAATCTCGCTCCATCTCTACGCGTACTCTTTAAAAGTTTCCTTCTCTTTCTGAGACACCGCACATAGTTGATCACTGTAACACCCTTTCTACCCCAACACATAATAAGGCAAAATAACACGTAAAATCAGAGTGAATAAATAAATCTCATTAAAAATGCCACGAAAGGGCGAACATTTCTCAAAGTCAACAAAACACGTCACTGCTCCGTAACATACGGGTTTTCTTAAAGTACATCAAAACATCATAAAGAGCGGAACTCAAAATATAACTCAACGTTTTTCTCATAAGGGAAAGTTAGCAAAATAACTCAACGGTATACAATCAACTCAAGGAACCCAACCCGATGTTACATATCAGAGCAAGACCCTCTAGGCTGACCAAAAGACTAAAATACTCAAAAACTTCAAAAGTACTCCTCAACGGCGTCCACAGCTAAACTGCATCATCTGCACGTTACCCACATGGAGGTAATATTCAAACAGGCAGGGTGAGTAAAACAATTCATAATAATCAATGTATAACAATTAATGCATAAACGGCGTCATATTTATATTCAACACATTGATATTCCCCAAATATGCTCAAAGGCCACAACATCATAATTTATACAAAAAGACTCATAAATGCAATGCGACACTACTCAATGCATGTGGTACCAATCATCACAGCTCGATGGACACTAGGCCATCAACCCTCCATAGATCCCCATCAATAGGATCGAAGCACGTCACAACACTTCACATCCACACAGTGGGATTGAAGTCATAATAATCGAGGTCCTGAACCGAAGTCCGGATGCAAATGAATGTATGATGCACACGTCACAATAATAATCCTCACAATACAGCATAAGGTGCATCATCATTCATCATATTATCACATAATTCATCATTCATCATGTTATCACATAGTTCAACATTCCTCATATTATTTCATCATATTAATTCAATCAATACATCATAGAAATCATCTTAACATCATGTACATCTCACGCAAAACCCACCGTCATAATCACAGCAACCCATCACAGAAATCACATAATCAAAACATCAAGACATCATTGAACCAGAACATGATTCGTTACTAAAACATATACACAATTGACTTCTCAAACATAATTAGATATAAAAATATTGGGAAAACAATTCCATTATCCATCCTATGTTATAGCTTTGTTCATTAGGTTTCTAACGCTTCGAACGGGGTCAAAACGGACTTACGGATCCAAAGTTACGTCCAAAACAATTTCGACCGAAAACATGAACAGTCGTGATGGACAGAAAGACGCTGTTATGCTCCGGAACTGATTTTTACTCAATTATTCTTACGAATCACTGACTCAATGTACCCAAAATATCACTACAACATTCCTAAGGTTATACGGCAATAACATCACAACTTCTATGGTTTATTAGGCTCATCTAACAACATTTGCAACGCCTAAAACACTATTTCCTGCAATTACTCTGAGTACTTCAGAGTTACTCACATATGAGCATTGCTATTCCTACAGGGTCAAACATATCACAACCCAAGGTTTTGGCCACGAAGGCAAAAATCATTATTTCTCATCTATACACTCAAAGGGTCAAGAATACTAACCACTAACCTTCAGGGTCTACCGTCAATTTCCTTACAATTGCTCCGAAGGCATCGTAATTTCAAATGTCAAATATTCTATCCCTTATGGACAGATATATACCAATCTAAGGTTTTGGCCACAAAGGCCTAAGGTTTCCTTTATCATATCAATATTGAGTGATACATACTATTAGTCATACTCTCAGAGTCTTATCATTATTTTCCCTAATTTTCCCAATTCAACCCAAGATACCTTAAATCATAGACTAATAGTATGTATCACTCAATTAAGTATAAAAAAACTCCCATGCCAAACGGACACTTAATTTGCGAGTTATGGCGGAAACACGAACTGCACTTTCTGCACTTACTACAAAATCCAAACATATTCCATTAATAAATAACTTAATTCCATGCCACTACGTTACTATTACATAGAGCATTGGACTAGCTTTCCAACGCTTTGAACCGTGCGTCATTCCGAGTTACGGTTCTCCCGTTACGACAAAAATACCAAAACAACCTTCTTCTGCCCAGGACATATTCGCTAGGCGAACACAGAAGCGAACCTGATAGTCCAAAATTCTATTTTTGACCGTTGAATGACTTCCGTATCTCCGATTTCGATTCCGTAAAAAGCTGCAACCTCGGAATTCAACGTACAACATCAATTTCACACTTAAGAATCCATCCAACACATTTTCAACTTCGAAATATTTTAAACCTCAAGTACACCAATATTGCATTCCACGCCCGACCTCTTCTCACAATCACCGGAAATCATTGTCCACCATGTACTCGACCTCACGATCTGTTGCCTTAGCACACACACCAGACACAAGTCTCAAAACTACTCAATCAATTTAATCCATCGACCATTCAAACAGACATATAATATAGAGCTCTCAATATCATACTACTTTCCGTAACATAGCCAATCACAACTCCACTTCACATTCCGGTGGTAAATCACTTATCTCATCAGGAAAAACTCCGGACAATAACAATTAATTGGCAAACCACCAACTTCCCCACTTTCATTAACACTAAAAGTTTCCATCAAAATAAACATCTCATTACCTTCTCGCACCGACTCATCAAAGCAATTCTTAAGCACTTAGCTTAACTCAAAACAAATCACTGCCCACGCCATTCAAGCTTGCAAGACACGTCTATCCCATCCAACACAATCCCAACGACTATCAACAATAGATTAAGGCTGATCAGTTCCTCAATTTGTCAAAAGACAGCCGAAAATCATGATGGGGTATAAACCATCTTTACCAACCATAAGAGCGTTCAACCACCCAATGAGCTACAACTCCACGCTTGCAGCATCCTGGAGAAGCACAACTTCTCCCCCACTTGTTTCATTCCCACTTTTGCAGACAAAGGTTAGACAACAAACATGTACCGACAGTGTTTTCACACACATGTCGCAGAAATCACAGAATTAAAACATCAAGACATCATTGAACCAGAACATGATTCGTTACTAAAACATATACACAATTGACTTCTCAAACATAATTAGATATAAAAATATTGGGAAAACAATTCCATTATCCATCCTATGTTATAGCTCTGTTCATTAGCTTTCCAACACTTCGAACGGGAGTCAAAACTGACTTACGGATCCAAAGTTACGTCCAAAATAATTTCGACCGAAAACATGAACAGTGGTGACGGACAGAAAGACGTTGTTACGCTCCGGAACTGATTTTTACTCAATTATTCTTACGAATCACTCACTCAACAT
Organism: Lathyrus sativus; assembly: GCA_963859935.3. NCBI lineage: Eukaryota > Viridiplantae > Streptophyta > Magnoliopsida > Fabales > Fabaceae > Lathyrus > Lathyrus sativus. Next base: position 505,228,408 of record OZ012740.1, on the reverse strand, counting down.
ACCCAAAATATCACTAAAACATTCCTAAGGTTATACGACAATAACATCACAACTTCTATGGTTTATTAGGCTCATCTGACAACATTTGCAACGCCTAAAACATTATTTCCTGCAATTACTCTGAGTACTTCAGAGTTACTCACATATGAGCATTCCTATTCCTACAGGGTCAAACATATCACAACCCAAGTTTTTGGCCACGAAGGCAAAAATCATTGTTTCTCATCTATACACTCAAAGGGTCAAGAATACTAACCACTAACCTCCAGGGTCTACCGTCAATTTCCTTACAATTGCTCCGAAGACATCGTAATTTCAAATGTCAAATATTCTATCCCTTATGGGCAGATATATACCAATCTAAGGTTTTGGCCACAAAGGCCTAAGGTTTCCTTTCTCATATCAATATTCAGTGATACATACTATTAGTCATACTCTCAGAGTCTTATCATTATTTTCCCTAATTTTCCCAATTCAACCCAAGATACCTTAAATCATAGACTAACCATAAACACATCTAAAGGCATACATAGAAAACTATGAAAAGCAATACTCCCCATACCTTAGTCGAATCTGCAGCTTTTCACGAACACTTGGGATTTCTGCTTCCGACCTTTCTTCAGAGCTCTGGCCACAATTCCACGGTTAACACAAAATGAACTTCCTTTTCCTTTCAGAATTCTATTTTGTTAAATCTCACAATTTGGGCTTTTCCCATAATATCCTCACTAACTCCTCCAATCGCCAAAATTGCCTTATTTCCTTTATTTCAATTTAATTAATAATAATACTAATAAATTAATATTATATGCCATTAATTAAATAAATACCCAAAAATGCACATTTTCTTAATAATTCACCAACCACCCGAAAATCACCGAAACGAATATTCTTAATTAAATAATTAATTAAAATACTCCAATTAAATTTGGGGTGTTACAATCACGGTCCGACGCCATATCCAGATTATACGTATACTGACGGACAAAAACTTCTCCGAGATCATTGAATGTCTTGATTTGGAAACTACTAAGTCCCATATACCACTTCAGTGCAGCACCGATAAAACTATCTTAGAAATAATGAATCAGCAACTGATGGTTGTCAGTATGGGTAGACATATTTTTTGCATACATGACCAAATGGATTTGTGGACAACTGTTCCCTTTATATTTCTCAAAATCCGGAACCTTGAACATTTCCGAAATCTTCACATTTGGAACAAGACAAAGCTCGTGAGCATTCTTTCCAAATAACTCTTTTTCTCTTAAAGCCCTGATTTCTTTCTGCATCTCAGCAAATTGATCTTGAAAATCATCCGTACGATCAATAAAATCTAAACTCTCGCTCAGAGCAGTGTGGAAAATTTTCTCTTCAGCATAAGGCGTGGTGTGAACTACGGGTGGTGGCACAGGTATAACGGTAGGAACAACCAGACTCTCAGTATTAAGAACAACATTAACAACAGGAGGTGGTACAGCCATAACAGTAGAAACTCTTGGACCCTCAGAAGCAGGAGGTCAAACTCCCACTAGCACATAATTGAAAGGCAATCCCTAAGGGAAACCAGTAGGCATCTGATATTGAAGATTAAGTTAGAAGGAAGGGAAGAAAGTGAAGAAAAGAGAATAGAGATAGCTGCGAGTCTGAGAGAACAGAGAAGGTGATGGATAACGCCGAACAAGAAATACGGTTTTCCCTTTTTGCACAAACCGTTCTTTTTTTTTTTAATTTTTATTTTAATTATATATATATATATATATATATATATATATATATATATATATATATATATATATATATATATATATATATATATATATATATATATATATATATATATATATATATATAATCTGTGTTTTTTATGCTATTGGGCTTCAAGGCCCATTAGTGGCTGCCGCACCCTTAATCTCTCTTCACCCTTCTTTTTCTTTTTAATTTTTAATTTTAGTTATAAATCTTATTAATTTATTTATGATAAAGAAAATTATTGTTTAACTGTGTTAAAATCCTTGTTAAAGTTTTTAATATTATGGTTAACTATTTTGTTATGTACATTATTAAAAATTTTGTTAATTTTTTTTATTAAATATTTTGTTAATAAAAATTTTTGTAAATATTTTTTTATTAATAATTTTTAATAATTTTGTTAACTAATATTACTAATCACTATGTCTATATTATTTTTAAATCAAAATTTATATTAATTGATATTTTTTATGTTTGGTTTTAATTAACATTTATGTATTCATTTTAGGAATATATTTTTCCTATTTTTATTCATTTGTTAAATTAATAAAACTATAAAAAAAAACATTTTCTCATCGAATTAATATTTTCATTTTAAAATCAGGATTAGAATGTGTAAAATGTTTAGGATTTAACCTTTTTAGGATTATTAATTAATGAATAGGTTTAGACGTTTTTTCAATTAATTAAAAGTCTCAAAAATATTTTTCTCAATTAATTCTCTTAATTTTGATTTTGTGCTTAGAATGATTATTTAGGGCTTATTTTTTATAATTTAAATTTCTATTTCTGTTAATTATTTTCTTTAATCGATTTAACTTCTAACTTTTGTGACTTGTGACTTACACGCCTTTTGTTTAATCTTGTGATTTCGATTCTTGTTCTGACTTTTATCTTGCTTTTATCTTGTGTATATCATTCATTTAATTCGTGCACTTTCTGTTAGATCATAATATTTCTCTTTACCTGATTCTATTTTGTGTCTGGTACCTCTGTGATTTGATGATATTTTATCGTTATAATTGACTGTGCCTGATTCAAAAGGAAATGATCACTCATGTTGACTGCCATGTCATGCTTAGGACAACCTTGTCCATCATACTTAGGAAATGTTAGGTCCTTCCTGTTTATCCTAACCTTAGGATTAGAGTCGTTGTACTCTATGTAGGTGTCATGGTTATGAACACTCATCTTTCCCGTTTACTTAGGTGTCTTGCCACAGACACTTATTTTCTGCCTTGGACCCTTGACCACAGTCAAGAGTTCCTCAACCCTAGTTGAGTGAACTACGAAGGCTTTGATTCCTTATTCCCTAATGAGGGTACGTAGGCACGAGGATCTCTATCCTTGGCGAGCTCACTAACAACTAACTCATCCCTAGTTAGGTGAACTATGAATGATCTGATTCCATCCCAGTCAGGATACGCAGGCACGGGATGTGATTTCTTGGTGAGCATACTTAGTGTACATACCCTATGTCTTCACCTTAGCACATTTTTCCTTAGCAAACAAACATTAACTTAACACAAATACTAACAAGAGGTTCCTGTAGAGTACTATAGATACTTAGGATTCTAGCACCTTTCATAGGTATAACCAACCCCGAATCTTAGATTCTCTTAGCTTTGTTGTTACATAGCACACTTAGGATTTTCTTTAATCTTTACCCTTTCCTTTGGATAAATCAAACCTCAGTGGTGATCTTCATGATTTGTGATTCAAGTTAATTAATAACTTGATATCCGATTCTCACCATGAGATGTTGCTTATTGTTGATCTTGTTGTTCCTCCATCCAGATAGAAATATAAAATACTTATATCCTTCTTAGCTTTTCTTCTCCATTTCTTGTTGTTCCTTGTTCCTTGTTGAAGATTCAAATTGAATCTTTAGCTACTTATATAGCTACTGTGGAAGACTAGCCATTGGAAGATATAACTTGAACAAGTGTCTTTGTTTTTCCATAGTACAAGAGACGTTGAAGATAGATACACCAAAATATCTTAATCCATTGTGTAACATGTTTAACTATTACATCTTCCATGTAATATTGTACTATAGATCTGTTGAGAGTAGATACCCGTAAAGCATGTTAACTCTTATTGATCCTTATGAACATAGACTCTAGTTGATAAGATGATTTGACAATGCATCTAACTTTCTGCGATACGTATAACTTTAGCTTTGTTACTAACTTTGAGTGTTCATCAGAAGTTGATACATTTACTAAGTGTAAAGATAATATGCCGCTCTTCTGCTGCTAAGGCATTCAGCTTTAGAGTCTACGCTAGACATCACTTAGAGAGTGTTCTTCATATTCTGAACCAATAAAGGCTAGTAACTCAACTTTTCTCAAGTGCGTCCTTATAACAAATATTGAACGTATTCTCTTTATGCTTTAGAAACTGCATACTTGGAACACACATTAAATAACACCATTGTTCTTTTAATACTTTATTATCATCAAAACCCAAAGGATATATGTCATGAACAAATCTTGTTCTAACATTTAGAAGTTCAAGTTCATACTTCAACTGATGCTAAATGATACCCTTTTCAGAGGACATGTCATATTTCCTAGCTCAGTCATCTCAAACTCATTCATCAACACCTTTTTGAACTTAGCTATCTCATATTCACAACTCCCTATTAACAATATATCATCAACATAGAGACTCACTAAAATCATATTTCCTTCAGAAGTATGCTGAACATAAATGCCATACTCCATCTCACACTTTATGAATACTTGGAGCTTGAAAAATGAATCAATTTTCAGATTCCAAGCTCTAAGAGCTTGTTTCAATCCAGACAACACTTTATGTAACTTGTATACCATCCCTTCCCGATTCTTTTTTCACAAATCTAGGAGGTTGTGACACGCATACCTCTTTTTGCAATAGACCATTTAGAAGGGCATATTTCACATATAGATGTATAAGAAGCCAATTCTGGTTAGCAATTATAACAATCACCAGTTTGATTATCTCATGTCTCCTTACAGGCGCAAACACTTTAAAGTAATCTAACCCACGTTTTTGTAGAAAACCTCTTGCTACTAATCTTGCTTTGTGTTTGCTAATTGATCCATCTGGCTTCAGTTTCACCTTGAAAACCCATCTACCGCTGACAACTTTCTTGTTCTCTGGAAGCTCAGTCAACTTCCAAGTCTTATTTCTTTCTATAGCCTCAAGTTCTTCTTTCATGACCTTCAGCCAGACTTTCTTCTTGAGAGCTTCTTCTGTAATCACTTGTTCAAAGTCTACTAACATGGTACACTGAATAACTTCCTATTCAAAGTATGTTTTAGTATCTTACAACATGTTAAACTCTACAAATCTCCTTGGCATGTTTCTGATTCTTTTTGGCCTATAAACTTGTTCAAAATCTTCTTTGGACGCTGGAACAGTATCAGATGCTGGAACCCCAGAAGTACCACCTTCAAAGGCATGGCCAACTTCAGAGTCTAGAATATTTATAGAGTCTAGATATCCATCAGAGTCAGAATCACCATCAAAATCAGATACACCTTCAGAGTCAAAATCGACTTCAGACTCTGACTCACTTTCAGAGTCATCTTTAAAATCATCTTCTGACTCTGACTCATCTTCAGAACATTCATATTCTGAAGTATCTTCAGAAGCTAACTCAGGTGTTAACACCGCACCAGAGTTGGATCGAAATTCACTCTAATCTCATGCTTCTAATTCTTTCACAATGACATCTCTGCTCAATTCAACCTTGTTAGTGATAAGACAATAGAGAATATAAGCACCTGTACTATAGTACTCTACAAGTAACATAACTATTCTTTTGTCATCCAACATCCTTCTCTTAGCATCTAGAACATGTTTATAGAACACAGAACCAAACACCTTCAAATGGCTCACAATTTACTTATCTATAGTCCACTTTGCTAAAGGAATAATTTCCTTCAGCTTCTTGGTTGGACACCTGTTGATAACATATGTTGTCATGGAAACGGCTTCTCCCTATAAGGTGTGAGGGAGCTTTTTCTCCTCCAGCACGCTCCTCGTCATATCAACCAAATTTAGGTTTCTTCTTTCAACAAGACCATTATGTTGAGGAGTGTATGGAGAAGTCATCTTATGCTCAATTCCATTCTCCTCATAAAACTTTCTGAATTCTGTAGAGTTATACTCACCTCCACCATCAGTTCTAAGAATCTTCAGATCCTAAACACTTTGATTCTCAGCCTTGATTCTGAAGTTCTTAAACTCAGCAAACACCTCATGTTTGAACTTTATAAGGGATACGCACATCATTCTTGTGAACTCATCCACAAATGACACAAAGTATTTATTCCCTCCAAGTGAAGGTACTAGAAATGGTCCACACACATCATAATGCACCATGCCCAAAACATGCTTTGCTCTTGGAGGAATTTCATATGTAAATGGCAATATTTGTTGCTTCCTTCTCATACGCACATTGCATGACTTTTCTGGGTTCTTCATTGCAGGAATTCGATGTACCAACTTCTTCGAATTCAGATGACCTAAGATTATGAAGTTCAAATGACCAAATCTTTTGTGCCACAATTCAGTTTCCTTCATAACACTTTTTTTTCACTAAGGTATTCAGAGTTTGGAGTTTTAACATTCACTTTGAATTTTATATTCCTTCCTTATTCTAACTTCATTATCATTTTTTATTACAGTCATACAACTTCAAAATATTATCCTTCATGGTAACTAAAAATCCTTTCTCAATTAATTAACCTACACTCATCATATTGATTTTCATGTTAGGAATATACCACACATTCTGAATCAATGCGGTTTTACCATTATCATAACTACTCTGACATTTTCCATACCTTCAACATTGAGATATTTATCATCAACACATATGATCTTTGTCTTATTTCTAGAGTCAAAATTAACCAACAATTTCTTATTTCCAGTAAGGTGATTTAAGCAGCAAGTGTCCAAATACCACCAGTCTTCTAAATATGCATCATCAGATTCAGAAGCCATCAATAACACAGATTCATCATCTGAAACTCCTATGGCTATGTTTGCCTATTCTGAATTCATTTCCTTGTTTGACCTACAATCAGCAGCAAAGTGGCTAAACTTCTTACAATAGTAGCATTAAACCTTCCTCATGTCATACTTCTTCCTTCCCTTTTGAGCACTCTTTTTCCTTTCAGAAGTTGAGTTTATGACTTCTGAACACCATCAGATCTCTTCTTGGCTTCTGACCAATACTGCTTCTGATATTTTTTTACCAAGAGCTGCTTTCAGAGCTTGCTGCTCTACCTCTCTTTCATAGTTTCTCTTAGTCAGATGCAATTCTTGTGCCTTTAGACTGCTTTACATATCTTCAATTCTCATGGTGCTAATATCCTTAAAATGTTTAATTTCTACCACAATGTAATCAAACTAAGAAGTAAGAGATCTAAGTACCTTCTCAATGATCTTTTCATCAAAGAAAATTTCTCCATACAACTTCATATCATTTGTGACCAAAATCATTCTAGAGATGTAGTCAGGTACCTTCTTATTGTTCTTCATTTTGAGATTCTTATACTTCTTACATAGAGACTATAGTTTTACCTTCTTCGCTGATGCATCACCGTCGTAGCATGTGCCAGTGTGTCCCATGCAGCCTTTGCCGTCATTGAGTTAGTGATTTTTTTAAACACGTTCTCATCCATACACTGATGGATGTGGAACAACACATTTTAATCATTCTTCCTCATATCACACTAAGCATTCCTCTGTATAACCGTTGCATTTTCCAGAAGTGCAACCAGGATGTAACCGTTGTTGACGAGATCAACAACATCTTGGGTGCCAAACAACACACGCATCTGAATCATTCACTGATTCCAGTTCTTGCCATTAAAAACTGGAAGCTTAGTACTCGGATTACTATTTTTGTTCATCTTCAACCTTGTTCAATTCACTCATATCTAACTAAACTCTAGTGTTTCCCAATCCCGCATAATCAAGAAATGTGATTCTATTATGATTTCGATCAAAAATTTAACACAAATTCAAGAAATGAAATCAATCATACAACGCCTCACCGTTCACTTGTGTTTCCTTGTGGATCTGAACCAGAGCTCTAGATACCAATTGTTGGTGCATAAGATGAATAAGATGGAGAAGGAGGAAGAGAGAGAAGAAAGATAATTGAAATAACAAACTTTCACTTCTCTTCCAAAATGGTTACACAATGGTTACGCCACTACTTGCTTCTACAATGCACTACTTTCTCATACTAGAACTATTGATAGCTACATTAGTTTATATACACAAATAATAATGTCACGTAGGCAACATGTTAACCTACACTATCTAGGTTAAGCTTAACAAAAACTAATACTACTACTAAATATGAATTACCTCTAACAGTCAGATTACACAAAAAAAGGTTGACACTTAACATGTCTCATTGAATTTATGAAATAGAAATAATTGTCTCTTAGCTCTTTAGTTGAGCATTTCAATGATGAGACATCCAAATGAAAAAATGAACTTGAACATGGCATTATATGAAATGGTGGTAATATGAAATCAAGATAACTTTTTTACTCGCTATCATGTAGGTCCTTCTTGACAATGGATAAGCTTAGAAAAATACATGAGGATACATAGTTATAGAAGTGATAACTACAAAAAAAAAAAGACTACACAATATCTTATGATCGAGACTGAGATACTCATTCAAGTTTGGGACTAACAGAAAAAGATCTATGTCACCACCACCTTAGAGGAAGTAAAAAGTCCCTAAAAAATGCACAACAAATATTAAAGACATGGTATGAGGTTGATACATTAACCTCATATAAAGAGGATTTTCTAGGAGTAGACCTTCTAGTAATGCTAGAAAAAGGCATATACGAGCTGTTGGAATATTTTATAAGTTAAATATTATTTGATTATTATATTCCAATAATTATTATGTGGACATATATATTTTAATTATATTAGCTATTTATCAAATTAAGAGCCTTAATTGATTAAGTGGTCAAATAAACTTAAAATATTGTTTAGATTTATATTTAGTAATTAATTCATTAATTAGATATGAGCTCAAACATGAGTGGATGTCAAGATGACCAATTTCAAAATAATGGGAACCCTAGTTGGCCATCACCTTATATATAGGATATGGTCCTTAATATACCGTGCACAAGAAATTTATCTCTTTTCCTAATCTAAAGAGTATTTAAGGCGTTAGGAGTACCGGTTGAGGAAGAACCATACAAGGCATCATGTGTTCTATGTTTGTCTTCTAGCTTTCAGGATTACCGCCAACAATTTTTTTTTCAATAGATCCAAGTATTCCTACAATCTCTTCTCTCATATACTAACATGTTGTAGATCTTGTAGTTATATACAAGTTCGTATTATCTATTCTATTTCGCATAAGTATATGACATAATATGTAGAATATGTATATTTGATTAATTGTTATTGATTTAATTCCAACAAGTGATATCAGAGCAGGTCTTCATGTTAAGCTTATTGAGATTTTCCCACTAAACTTTAATTTTTGTATGGATATGTGATTATGAAACATATTTTTGAAATTCATGATTGTGTGAATTTTGTTTTTCAAGACATGAATTTTTTATGATAGTATTTGAGTATGTTTTATTTTATTTTTTAAATCATTGTGATAATACGAAATTTGTGATTGTGTGTATATTTGTTTTGAAACAATTTGTATGATTTAAGTTCTTCCATATAAATTTATATGTACACATGTTCTGTCAAACAAAAGATTATAAATCTTCTATATGTAAATATTTCTTCATGGATGATTGCAATTGTTTTGTCCTTAACTGCATAAATACACCCTCAGTGACAACAATCATATGAAAGACCTTATATGTCAAGTATTTGGGGAAATCATATAAGGTCTTTCACATGATTATTGTCACTAAGGGTGTTTTTATGCAACCTTTGTGGTTTTCTAATTTTTCTTGGATTTGGTGGTTGTTGGAGAACCTTGGTCAGGTTTTCAACTCTGAAAAAATGATGTGTTAAAATCACCTTGAGATTACCTAATGCACAAGCTGGAGAAGAGACTTACTTTTTCCTTCTGTTTGTCTTCTTCTTCTTCTTGGACCTCACAAATATTGGATGGGCCTTCAGCATCGACTTCGCCTTGTTTTTCAGTTTCACCTATAATAGACATATGAGAAGTTGAACAGATGAATAGAAAGGAGTCAAAATTTGTTAATGTGCACCTGATTTTTTCTCAAGGCATTATTGTAAGTTAGAAAATCCAGTCATCATCCTTTTGCAAACTTTTTCTTCAAAAAGTAACCATGGAAGTATTTCGACTACCAATTATCAAACTCCACTATGGAGTAGAAGGAATGTTGAAAGTAGAATGTGGGTAGTTCAAGAACTTGTTGATGTTGGAACTGCATGCAATCTTTATACTCTTGAGCAGAACATTTTCACTCTAACTAGAAGATATCATTCTCCCAGGTGTAGAGAGATTTTGGAAACATTTGGCTAAAACCAAATTGTCTTTCCACTCAGTTAGGATGATAACTGATAAACCAACATTTGTGGTTTTCTGCAAAATTTGGGGTATGACAGGCTGCTGATTAAAAAACGTGCATAGGCGTCTCCATGAAATTCAACTCGAGAGCGTGTTCTTCGAACACAGAAGGCATGGTAATGGGATAACAAGGAAAGAAAATTTTCACCTTCTCAGGGTGTGATTTGGTAGTTGGAAAGGGACCTAGAAACACTAGGATTTTATGAGAAAGGGAAAACAAAATGAGTATCTCTTTTACCCAGATAGAGGTTGTCTCCTTGTCAAACGGTGGTCCGGGCACAAAATCTCTCCCTTTTTCCTTTTCTGATGTCGGAATCGCAAATGTAAGTGGGTTCTTGCTACTAACTAGTGCAAAAGTTGTGAAAGCGCCCATTGTTTCTATTTTTGAAGCATTCTGAAAAGTTTTCTTTTGCTGAGCAAAAAACTAACGCGTGCAAATGCTTGAAGTTGGAAGAAATAAAATGTAAAAAAAATTGACTGATACTTATAAAGAATCTTAGTGGGTAAAATATGCGACTAATGACATTTGTGTGGTAGCTGAAAATGTTTCTTCTCTTGGTAGTGGAAATGTTAGTGGGCTATGGAAGTTATTTCCCACTCTTCTAGGATGTAGGAGTTATGATGACTCTTATGCAAAAATCCATGCTAAGAGATGTTTGAGAAAAGGCGTAATGATGAGACTGACGCCAGCAGAGTGATCTGAACAGTGTCGAAAAGTATTAAAAATGCCACATTTCTCCCTTTCAACATTTGTGTGGTCATAAAATGGCATTTGGGGGGGGGGGGGAGGGGGTGATTTGTCACCTCATATGTTCAAAACTGGTAATAACCGTGGGAATTCATAACCAAATCTGGCTATGGCACAGATTTTAGGTTTCACCCATAGTCGAAATGGTCAATTTCGAACAGAAGACCACTAAACCTTCTGATGAGATTTTGTAGACGAATGAGATTTGGAAAGCTGGTCGAGAAGTCCATGGAAAATCCTGGTCGAGTTAAAAGACTTAGTGAAATTTAGGGTTTTTAGTTGACCTGGCTATGATGTTTTCATCGAAGAGTATGGATAAGATCATACAGTTATTCAATTACACGTGAAAACCTATCAAAGACAAAAGATACATGAAGACGAAGAAGTGTCAATTTTTGCTAAGTCGATCGTTGTAGACGGTTATATTAGGACTAGTATATAAACAATGATTGTTTGTAGTTTTATGGGTGTGTAATTTTACACATTACACAGTCAATGTATCCAACTGCGAAAGTGAGAAATGAGTTTTCAATGTATGTACTTGTGTTCCATTTATAAAGTTAAATTGTTCTATTTTACTCATTTACATTACTACTTTATCTTTTTTATTCGATGTTCTTGACATTCATTGTCAAATCTTTCCAAACCTATAAATTTTGCAGAAAATCTATCCCTAGATATTTTCGAGTTTCATCCATTAAGTAAAATCAAGTTTTTCTTTGTTTACCAAATTTCACAGTAAACAAACTCCATTAATTAACAAATCAACCACTTGGTATTCACTTCTATAATATTTCAATCTTAACTTTCATTCACTAACAAGCTCTCTTAAATAGTTAAGCCTCACTCAAGTAGAGAAACCTCATCTCAATGTGCTTGCTTCACCCATATACTATTGGGTTCTTAGAAACATTAATCAGGGAAACATTGTCAACCAGGAGTGTAACATCCTCTCCCTCATTGTGCCCAGCTCCTCAAATAGATTCATTAGCTATATGGCTTGGCACAAACATAATGAAGCGACAATGTACTCGGCCTCACAAGATAAGAGTACAACTACCGGTTCCTTCTTAGAACACCATAAGATTGGTGCTCTACTGAACATAAAGATGTATCCAGCTGTAGACTTCGATCACCTTTATCTCCGCACCAATTGGAATCAGTAAAACCGAGCAAATTGCATTTTCTGCTCATATCCACTGCAGGAAAGAGAATTATGCAGCCAACAGAATCTTTGACATATATTATGATCCTCTTGATTGTTGCCAAATGAAACATCTTGGGTCTCTCCATGAATCTACTCATAATACCGACACTAAACGCCAAGTTCGGTCGCGTATTGCACAAATTACGCAATGATCCAATCAGCCTCCTATATTGAGTTGGATCAACATCTTGCTCATCCTCATTCTTTGACAATTGTAGTCTCGCTTTAGTCAGAGAAATGACAGCACTATAATGCTCTATTTCAAACTTCTTCAATATCTCAAAGGCATACCCTCTTTGGTGAATGATAGTCCCCTTTTGGACTTGTGGAATTCAATGCCAAGGAAATATGTCATGAGGTAAAGGTTGGTCATCTCAAATTCTTTCATACGTTCACTCTTGAACTTAGAAATGCACTTTTCGTTGCTACCCGTTATCAATAAGTTGTCTGCATATAGATAAAGGATAATCACTCACTTGTATCCATCTTCACATACACTCCATGCTCGGATACATATTTCTTGAAGCCAACCTCCTTTAGGAAACTATTTATTCTTTTGTTCTAAGCTCTTGGAGCTTTCTTTAAACCATATAACCCTTTCTTCAACTTGTAGAACATTGGCTCTTGGTTTCTCACAACAAACATGCTCGGATACACATTTCTTAAAGCCAACCTCCTTTAGAAAACTATCTATTCTTTTTTTCTAAGCTCTTGGAGCTTGATTTAAACCATATAACGCTTTCTTCAACTTATAGAACATTAGCTCTTGGTTTCTTACAACAAAATCAAGGGATTGTTCTGCATACACTTCTTCTTCAAGCGGCCCATTCAAAAACACAGATTTGATGTCCATTTAATAAATGAGCCAATTGTTTTTATTTGTAACACCAACAACTAGTCTAGTGGTTTCAATACTAGCAATGGTGTGAATGCTTCTTCAAAGTCTATGCATTACCTTTAATATTAAAATTTAAATTATTGGACAACTTTTTATCTTGAGAGAGAGAGAGAGAGAGAAAGAGTATATTTCTTAATATAAAAAAGGTATTTTCGTATTTTAAATAACTTATACTAGAGACAAAAAAAATATTTTCATTACCTTTTTATCTCAAGTATAAGTTATTAGAGAGAGAGAGAGAGAGAGAGAGAGAGAGAGAGAGAGAGAGAGAGAGAGAGAGAGAGAGAGAGAGAGAGAGAGAGAGAGAGAGAGAGAGAGAGAGAGAGAGAGAGAGAGAGAGAGAGAGAAATGGTATTTTTGTATTCAAATAATTTGTACTTAGAACAAAAAGGTATTTTTTTTTATTTTGTATTGTAAATATTAATGGAGGAGAAAGAGAGAGAAGAAGAGAGAGTATAGTTTTAGTAAAAATTAAAAATGTATTTTTGTATTTTAAATTACTTGTATTATAGACAAAAAGTTGTGTCCATTTTAGTGAAGGATAAAAATTTCAATTTTTGTCGGTTTTTGTCCATTCCATAATTATGATTTTGTTCTGTCCGTGAACAGTTTTCAAATCAAAACGCAAGACAATTAAAACTGTAGTGTTAATCCCTCATCTTTTAGAAACTTGTTATTAAGGATGATACAAGCGAACCAATATAAATTTTGGTGCCTCTTAACGTAATTGTTTGGCTAATTCATTTCGAAATTGTAATATTGTCAATCTTTAACAATCTTGCACAAGTTGTAATAATTTTTATGAAGTAATTTGTACAAAGATGTGAAATGAATACTTGCACTTTAATTGACAACTAAGTAATTATAATTGATTTATTTTAATTAAATTTCTTATCTTTGTGAGGGGATATTAGACTATAAATAACTTTGATTTATACTATTCGGGCTTTTCTATTGCGCAAATCTTTAGGCCCAATATAACTTAGAAACCATTATTTTGTATTGTATTTTTTTTTCGTAATTTGAAAGAGAGTTGCTTATTGCACTCTTCGTATTACTCTAAAATCTTATGAAATTTTCAGAAATATCCCTCTTGAACTGTTGTGATTTTGAAATTTGGACCTACTACAAGAGAGCTCAAGTGTACCCGAAGTTCATCCGATACACATATAGTTATGTTTGGATTTCAAGATCTGAATAGGACTATTTGTGCATTAGATGCGTTTCAGCGCTTAAATTCTCTTGTAATATGCATAAACCCTATTTGTGTATTGGGTGGTTCAAATGTTTAAATTCGAATGGTACAAGAGGATCATTTTCGAATATTGAAGAGTTTGAGAGTAATACTAAGGTTGCAATACTCGTCGCCGTTCTGCAACATTCAGCCCTTCATGATTCGTTAACGTTACAATTATAAGAAAACATGAATGTAACAATTGATACTGTATTATTGAATCATGAAACAGGATTTCATGGTACACTACAATATATAACATTAAAATTATTTATAATACTAAGGAAGATCAGCATAGAGCATGATATGATAATGACTAAAAGAGAAGAAAAGTGACACTTTAATCCTCTGTTTTGTGTTTAACAATATTTGTACTAGGTTCAACTCTGTCATGAAAAGAAAGAAACATTTTACTGTCCCTGAAGCATCAGGCAGAGGCTTTGTCTTACATTTGTAGTTGCATTGTATTCTTCTTTCATCTCAAACTGAACACCGATTTTCCGGACCAACTTTGGTCAGTCAGACCCCAAATGTTAATCATCAAAATCATGTCCAAGAGTTCATGCTTTATCACCAAAAATGGTTAGCTGAAAATGGGAAAAACAAAAGAAAATATAGTAAGCAAAAGTGTTTCATGAACACCTAATTTATCGTAGCTCATCTGATATAACCGATATGTGTCAGTTGAGTTAAATTATGGTTAATTCGAGAAAACAAAATACCTTGAATTTTGTTGGAGTACCGGGCTTAATAGTAGTTGTGCTTCCAAAGGTAAACTTAGGCTTTTTATCAAGTGGCTTTAGTATTTGAAAAGAACACATAAGTGTTTCATTCACAGACATCATAGCACCAGCATTATCAAACTCTCCACAGTAATTCGGAGCCGAAAAGATTGTCACAAGTTGTCTATTAGCAAAGAACTCATATCCATCTTCCACAACCTGATGAGCCCTGCATATCAGATCAAGATCATGCTTTTGAAGAAACTCTTTAACCCTATCGGCACCAAACGTATAAGAAACTCCACGTTCACTTTCTCCCCAGCCTTGAACATCGCTACTAGGATCAGACCATAGGAGATCACATAGTAGACCGGATTCAGGAACTTCACACGGACGTTGCAAATTCTTTATCTGGTTCAAATTGTGTAGTTCTGGTGAGAGTCCACCGTGCATACAGATAATCTTTTCGTCAATGAGAGCTGCCACGGGCAGACAGTTGAAACAATCGGTAAACATTTTCCAAAGCTTCACATTGTACCTCCTTTTGCACTCGTCATAAAATCCGTATACACGGTTTATGGAAGCGCATTCGTGGTTACCCCTTAGGAGGAAAAAGTTTCTGGGGTATTTTATTTTGTATGCCAGAAGAAGACATATTGTTTCTAGACTTTGCTTTCCGCGATCAACGTAGTCGCCTAGAAATAAATAATTGGAACGAGGAGGCAATCCACCGTACTCGAAAAGCCGCAGAAGGTCAGGATATTGACCATGGACATCTCCTGGTAACATAGAGAGAAATGAAACAAGACATTAGTTGTAATCTTAAACTATAAGATATTAGTCTATGCCTCAATGATAATAATACATGTCAGGTTTCAATATGTTCCTGATCCCAACAAATTTTTCTCCTAAATTTAGTCTCAGACTAGGTCCGCGTTTTCATAACTAGTTTCACGCTCATCAGATGACACTGGTCATGGTTTTAAAATGTAATCCACAATACAGTAGTCTGCAACCGCATTGCAGTGTGAATCAAAACATGCGCCTTGCCGTTATTAGAAATCACATTGGATAATTTTGCACATGTTTTGTCAAGTATTTCCATCAAAACTCAAAATTTCAGAACCCGAAACTCAATTTACTTCCTATACAATGAAAATTCTTAATGTCAAGTGTTTTTTAACAGTATATTCCAAACACCTCCCAATTAAAATTCATGCCGTAATGGCTGCAATGTGTATCACAGCAACCACAATGACCACAATTCCAACAGCCGCAACGGCATCCGCGACTCCAACCACAATTTAAAACCATGAACTAGTATCAGTGGCAGAGGACAGAAGTGTTTTCAGTTAGTTGATTCTACAAAATAGTGTTATGAGTTTCAAATTCCTATCAGGATTAAGTTTTGTTTTTTTATACAAATCTTGTTACTATCTTAATTTTCAACTGCTTGGTGAAGATAATATGAAGTGATAAATTGGGAAAAGCATCTGCGATAAAGTATAATACTAGAAAAGTTTGAAAGCATAAAACTCTAGGTTAATGATGAAACATGAGACAGAACCATTGTTGTTACATAGAATGCACAACATAATCCCTTAAACATAAAATGCAGCTGAACTTGGTAATGGAAATAGCATCAAGTTAATGAGACCTCATTCAAAAAATCATTCTTAATTCAACTTAAGATATTTTAGACGTCTCCACAATATTGCCGTTTGCAATCGCAGTTTTAACCGCAATTTAAGGGTTTAGAACTCTCTGCAAGACATCAAACCGCAATTGCCCCAATTTGCTGCAATATCAAAGTTCACACCAAAATTTTCTAATGTAAAGCAGAACAATCAACAAATAGTACAATAAACAAACCTAATTAAAAAAGACAGAACAAGACACATTGAATAGTAATTAGAAAAACCTCAAATGACCAAATAATATACATATGTAAAATCAATTAAACAAAGGCATAGAAACATAGGGTTAAGGAAGAAAAGTTACCACAGATCTTAATAGGAGCCTCCAGTTTCAACAAATTAGGCTGATTCAAGAAGATATCCTTAGAAACAAGACAAAGCTGTTTGATTTCAGCCTCAGAAAGCTGCACCTGTTTCCCTGGTCTTCCTCTTACTTCAAGCAACCTATTGATAATACCATCAACAACTCCACGTTCCATTTGCAAGAAAAACAAAAAGTTTGATGATGTTTCTGATGAATATGAGTGAAATAGTTAAGAAGAGAGAGTTTTTGTTCTTGTTACGAGAAAGAGGTTATATAAGTAGTGGAAGTGAAGAAGAAGAAGAATATATTGGAATGAATTCAAATTTAAGAAGAGAGTGGAATTGAGATGATACGCAGGAAAGAGAAGAGAAAGAGAGTGAAGAATAAAGTTAACGGTATATGGAAAAGTAACGCGGTTCGAATCTACAGAAATTGTCGAGTGGTTGGTAGGTAATTGTTGTCTTGTGTTGTCTTGTTTTGGTGTTCGGACATTATCGTTCTTCGATATTAAATATACTAAACTAAGAATATTTTGCTATAGTAAGAAAAATAAAATAAAATAAGGAAACGTATATTATATTATCATTTTCTTTATTCAATTTATTTTTTTTCTCTTACCAATATATTTCATTCTATATTTTTTTTTCATCTTTCCTATCTATCAATATAATTTATTGGCTTAATGCATGTTTATATATTAAATTCATGTTTCACTTTAGTTTTTTATATCCTATAAAAATTATTTTATTAGTTTAATTTACCACTTTAATTAAATTTTATGAAAAAGCGTTAACTTATACATTTTTTAGATAAGAATTAAAGATGAAATATTAAATTAAGTTGAGAGACTTTGTAATTAATTATGTCTATTTTATTCGATAATATTTTTTTTTATTTCTACTTATTTTATATTTTTGTCATTGTATTTAATAATACTGATAGATTATTGTTGATCTACATTTTTCATCTAAAAAGTTTTGTAAAAATATAGTGGCCATGTGAACAAAAATTATAAGGTAATGTGTAAAATTATTTAATCATCGACTCATAATATCACATGTTACTCAACAATATTAATGTGTCTAATATAACGTAGTCGCGTCAATTGTATTATTTATTGACAAGATGATATTCTATTAAACAATATTATATGTTAATGATATATCTTAATAACATTTGTAGATTTATGTCTAGACTATAGTATATGATAGATAACCTACCATATAAGAAAAGATATATCCTATGAAATCACTTTTTTACTTCTTTCTTTTCTTCTGTCACGTCACCATTTTATGGTTAAATTGAGTCTTTATGCACCCAAAAAATAAATATTGAACCACACTGTTTAGTGTCACACGTTTTTTTTTTCATTTTTCCTCATAACTTTTGGCTAACTATAATCCTAAACATACTTCTGACTGAACCAATTTTTGAAACTATCAATTGAAATAGTTTGAAGCTTTGTACAAGTATTGTGCGCCTGCATTGGGAACCGATTTACAAACATGTCTACTCATTCACGCTACACCCTAATAACACTCTTACTCATTTATCTCTCTTTTGTACCACTCTTCTTCTTCTACCTTGGTTT
Source organism: Lathyrus sativus (assembly GCA_963859935.3). Lineage (NCBI taxonomy): Eukaryota > Viridiplantae > Streptophyta > Magnoliopsida > Fabales > Fabaceae > Lathyrus > Lathyrus sativus. The sequence goes on along the minus strand of OZ012740.1, from coordinate 505,209,704 downwards.
GTTTCATCGCCTCTCTCATCGTTTCATCTCCTATTGTTACTCAACATTCACGAAATGGTGAGACCCTTTGAAATGATAAACGACATCGCCGATCGCAAGGATTTATGGAAGCTTGCTGTCAAAATACATCACAAATGGAAGGTTACCACCACAATGAAGGAGCATTTTGAGATGGTTGTTGTAGAAAAACAAGTGAGTTTCCATCTTTTTTTACTTTAGCTAAATACTGCTTATGTTTTACAATATGTTTTGGAGAATATTTATTTGGATAATTTCTGTTTTGAGATTTGTTTTACTTCAGCTAAATACTTAATGATGTTACAACTATGTTTGTGAAGCTCTGTTGGATATAGTCTTCTAAGGTAACACACTAATGTGTTTTGTGTGTTTTGAGTGAAATCGTTTGAATGGTTTGGTTTGGTTTTTCTGATGCTCATGTTTTACAAAATGTTTTGGAGAACATTTATTTGGATAGTTTCTGTTTGGATACTTTTTATACTTCAGCTAAATACTTAATGATGTTACAACTATGTTTGTGAAGCTCTGTTGGATATAGTCTTCTTTTGTAACCGACTAAGGTGTTTTGTGTGTTTTGAGTGAAATCGTTTGAATGGTTTGGTTTGGTTTTTCTGATGGTTCCGTTTTTTGTTTTTTAAAGGATTTAATATGTATAATGGTTGAGTAGGTTTGTGCTTAACTATTAAACATTGTTTTACACATCTTAGAGCCATGATATTCATGTTGTTGTTCCAACAATATTTAGACAAGCATTTAATTCGGCTTTATCTGTTAATGTAACTTGCACGATGTCGAACTTCCAAGTACAACCAAATGATTTGATTTTCAAACCCACATCCCACAAATATCTTTTGAAGTTCACTGGTGGGACAAGAATTGGAGATATTGGTAAACATGACATCCCCGATAAGGTGATTAACCTTACCCCATTTGCAGACATCATCTCAGGTAAATGGCCGAACAATCTCCTAATAGGTATATTTTATAACAATTTCAATCCACGTTGCCTTCTTACTTTGGATATTTGTTAAATAAACATTGATGTTTCTTTTTTTGTAGATGTTATAGGTATGGTCGATGAAATTGGATACTCCCAGTCCCAATTTAGGGCAAGAAACCTCAAGTAAACTTAGTATTGAGAGATTTATGGTATGCTAGTTAACCGCATCTTATCTAATAAATTTGTATGTAATGTGCTATAGTTGGTTGCATTATATTCTGACTATTTTCATTTTGGTATAATAGCAACAACACCTTGCATTGTACGCTATGGGAAGGCTACGCTATGGAGTTCTTTGACTACAAACAAAAATAACTTGATGCATCAACATCAACTATTATTCTCATGAAGTATGCAAAGGTTAAGGAAGAAGGTTAGCAAAGACATGGGAAAAATTCTGAGTGGTCGACTTAATGATGTTAACATCCACTATTTTGTTAAATGCTGATCACTTTATTATATGTATTTTGTAGGAAAATATCCGCTTGCCATTACAAATACCTACAACATCACCAAAATTCATATCAATCAGGATATGCCAGATTTCCAAGATTTTTTGAGAAAGTCACACCCTATTAATTTCAACATTTCTTTAAATTTTAAAGTTTAGGGACAGATAAATGATTTCTGATTTGCTATGACTTTATGCCAAATACAGGTTACCCGTGGACTTCAAAATGGGAAAATCTTCATCATTTGGCACCCAAAATCGTTCTTGGTCGCAACAATTTTCCGGTTCTAGCTTATCCCCGACCAAAAAGTTTATGGCTAAAGCTATCCATCTACCATTACAGGATATCATCACATTAAGTGAGGTAATTCCAAATTGATTTTGTATTTGTTGGTTTATGTTACAGAACCTGGATGTTATAATAGCATCGTGAAATCATGATTTGCAGACAACTTTCGGCGTTACTATTGCAACCACCGACAAGCTCATTGCATCACCTAACGATTGGCACTACAGAGCATGCCATCAATGTCCACCTGTTGCTAAGGGTGACAAACCACCTTGTTTTTTGCAGGGATGGACACCGAACCGAAGCTGAGATCTTGAGGTGCACGTGTCGATTGTTTGTTATATAGTCTTTATCATTATTATATATTTAATTTGTCTCTGATGGTTTCATAATTTGTAGGTATAAAATTGAGATTCAAGTCAAACATAATGGCTATTGTGGGAACTTCATGTTCTGGGACCGTGAAGCCATCGAGCTTTTGAAGACGTCTGCTGGCCAACTTCATATGTCGGCTTTGATGGTGAAAGAAATGGAGCTTATTGAGCAGTTCCGAGATTTGAGCATGGTTTGCGAGTTTACTGCGGATGGTGTAATGTTGGGTAAATTGCAAGTGAAGAATGATTTCTTGGATATGATTAGAGAACACTAGAAGTTGGATGTGAAACTTGTGGATTTGATGCGAGGAGCCGAAGGTGACTCCGATAGTGATTTCCAGTTGGATAATGCTGGTGTGTTGAGGTTTCGGGGCAGAACTTGTGTGCCGGATAATGATGAGCTGAAGAAGTCGATTTTGGACGAAGGACATCGTAGTAGCCTGAGTGTTCATCCAGGAGCTACGAAGATGTATCAGGACTTGAAAAAGTTGTTTGGTGGTCGGGCATGAAGAGGGATATTGCTCGTTATGTTTATGCTTGTTTGGTATGTCAAAAATCAAAGGTGGAGCATCAGAGACCTTCTGGGATGATGCAACCGTTAGGGATTCCGGTTTGGAAATGGGATTGTATCGCCATGGATTTTGTTACAGGTTTTCCGAATACGGCGAGAGGATTTAATGCGATTTGGGTGATTGTGGATCGGCTTATAAAGTCTGCACATTTTGTGCCTATTAGTATCAGTTTTCCGTTGGAGAAGTTGGCAAAATTTTATATTCGGGTGATTGTGAAGCTGCATGGTGTACCATTGGTGTCAGATAGAGATCCGAGGTTCACTTATGTATTTTGGAAGAGTTTGCAAGAGGCTTTGGGAACCGAGTTGAAGTTGAGTTCAGCCTATCATCCGCAGACGGATGGACAGTCATAGAGGACTATTCAGACCTTAGAGGATTTGTTGCGGGCTTGTGTATTGGAAAAAGGTGGTGCGTGGGATACTCATTTGCCATTGGTAGAGTTCACGTACAACAACAGTTACCATTCCAGTATCGGGATGGCACCGCTTGAAGCTCTTTATGGTAGGAGGTGTAGAACTCCTCTGTGTTGGTATGAGTCAGGTGAGAGTGTTGTGTTGGGACTAGAGTTGGTGCAGCAGACTAATGAGACAGTTCAGATGATCCGCGAGAAGATGAAATCATCTCAGGATCAGCAAAAGAGTTATTATGATAACCGAAAGAAAGAGTTGGAATTCAGTGAGGGTGACCATGTATTTTTGAGGGTTAACCTAGTGACTGGTGTTGGACGTGCATTGAAGTCCAAGAATCTGGATCCGAAGTTTATCGGGATGTATCAGATTTTGCAGAGGATTAGTGTTGTGGCGTATAGGGTGGCGTTGCCGCCGGAGCTTTCGAATTTGCATGACGTGTTCCATGTGTCGCAACTTCGGAAGTATGTACCTGATCCGTCTCATGTGATTCAGAGGGATGAAGTCCAAGTTAGAGAGAATCTAACTGTGGAGATGTTTCCGTTAAGGATCGAGGATCGCAAGATGAAGCGACTCAGAGGGAAAGAGATACCTTTGGTGAGAGTGGCTTGGGGAGGTGCTGCAGGAGGCAGTGTGACCTGGGAATTGGAAAGCAGGATGCGGGAAGCGTATCCAAAACTGTTTCCATCAGGTATTTTCAAGGACAAAAATAATTAAAGCGGGGGAGAGTTGTAACGCCCATTTTAATTATTTTTATTTTCGGTGTTATTTTCATTCTCGGCGTGCTTGCGTGGATTTTTGTTGAGGAATAAAGTTCCATAACATTAGAAAACTATGATTGATAATAATAATAATATGATGATTAATAGTGTTAATACTATTATTATTGATATTATTATTATTATTGTCATATTTAAAAATATTATTGGAAGGGTTGGAAATTAAAAGAAAAATAAGTTTATTATTATTATTAATTGGATTTTTGGAATTAAAGAATTATGAGAATATTATTTAATTGGAATAAATGTGGATTAATTGGGAGGAGGGGCATGTTTGGCAATTGATCTCAGAATTGGAAGAAGAGGAACACGCATGAGCTGAGAAATACGGTTGAAGCATCAAGAGAAAGAACGATCAAGAGCGGGAAAGAGTGCATCAAGGCTGCGGATTGTGAAGCTCCTTCATCATCAAAACGAATTCGAGGTAAGGGGGAGGGGGGGGAATATATCGGTTAAATGGTATCTACATGAATAATTGGTAGGAAGGGGAAATCCCTAACTCCATGAGTGAATATGTTTGCATGTTGATGAAGAATTGCATGATGAGTTGATGATATTGCATGTATTAATTCTGTTTTACATCGTTGATGTTTGCGTTGAACTGTTGCATGCTGAATTTGATGGTTAATTGATGAATTAGGGGTTTTGGAGTTGAATGTGGTTCTGAGTCGAGAGTGAATTGATCGGCTAGAGTTGATGTTTCATCGGGTGAATTTGACACTAATTGGGTAAAACAATTGTAGAATAATGAGTTAGTGAGGCTGGTGTGATTTTTGGAGAGGATTGGTGTGGAGGGGCTGCTGCTGTTTCTGAGCAGCAGAGTTTATTTTTCTGAATACGCAGGTATTCGCTGGGTGAATGAGGGGGCGAGCCTTTGCTAGGTTCCTCCAGGCGAACGGGGCAGCGAATGCTGCCAGTAGCCTCTGTTTGGTTTCACCAGGGGTTTCGCTGGGCGAGTGGTCAGCGAGTGTTCGCTGCGGGGATTCGCCAGGCGAATGCGCCAGCGAGTCCGACAACAGTTGTGTTTTGGCTGCTGTTCTGTGCTGATTTCTTTGTGGATTTGGAATCTTGTTGATCATGTTTTGGTGATGAGCTTATTGGGTGAGTTGTGGTGAGTGTATGTAGGGTGTCGGGACGTGATTCCGTGATATCTGCGTGGTTATGACATTGCATGGGTGTATGTTATGATGGATGACTGCGATGATGAGTGAGATATCTTTGATATATGATAAATTGTGATCAGTAGGATCGATGTGCCTTGTGTGCAATGTGTGCTATGATGTGTGATGAGCGGATCAGTAGGATCGATACACTTTATGTGCGTTGTGATTTGATACTGTTATGATGAGTGGATCAGTATGGATCGATACGCCTTGTGCGCGTTGTATTGATGTGTTGTTGTGATAGAGTGGATCAGTAGGATCGATGCACTTTGTGTGCTTGTGTGTATATGCATTATATGATGCGATGAATCAGTAGGATCATGTGCACTGTGTGTGCTATGTGGTTATGCATAGTGTCTTGCATGGCATGTGGACGTGGTGAATCATTGCTCGGTGGAGTGTATGTGATTCACTCACGTGCTCTAAGTGGGGAGCGTGGACGTGGTGTGTGATACACTCACGTGCTCCAAGTGGGGAGCGTGGACGGGATTTGGATCGTTTCTCGGATGAAGTGTACGCGACCACCCGTGTTCCAAGTGGGGAACATTGGTAGGGATAGATTGTTGCTCGGATGGAGTGTATGCGATCTATCCTGAGATTTGATTATATGGGCTCAGGAGGAGCGTGGTAGGGATAGATCGTTGCTTGGATGGAGTGTATGCAATCTATCCTGAGATTTGATTATATGGGCTCAGGAGGAGCGTGGTAGGGATAGATCATTGCTCGGATGGAGTGTGTGCGATCTATCCTGAGTTGAGTCGGTACCGCATATTATCGAGTCGAATGCATGTGTTGCATTGTTGTGAAGGATTACTTGCACCTAAATGATGGATAGAAAATACTTTGCACCTAAATGGGAAGGATTACTTGCAGGCCCCCAAAGATCAGCATGAATGTAATCTAGAGATCCATGTGTTCTTTGCTTTCCTTTGTTAAACTTTGCCCTAAAGGATTTACAAAATACACAAGATTCATAAAAATCTAACTTTTCAACTTTGTCACCTCCTAGCAGGTTCTACCTCCCCAATTCGACCAAGTCTCTTTCGCTGACATGGCCCAATATCATGTGCCATAATTCTGTCTTCGAAACAGGTTTCGTGAATGAAATATTTGTCAAACCACTTAAAACCTCAACCTCAAGGGTATACAAGCCTTGTTTCTTCAAGCCTCTCAAGACTTCCTTCGAGCCCTTCATGACTCTTAGGATACTTTTCTCTCCTTGAAAAATGTATCCCTTTTTTGTTGAATTCACCAAGAGAAATCAAATTTCTCTTCAAGCCAGGTACATACCTAACTTCAGTCAATGACCTTATTGACTCGTCGTGGAGCTTGAATCTCACAGATCCAATACCTGCAATTTTGTAAGATTTGTTGTTTCCTAGTAGCACCGATCCACCATCTTGATCACATAGCTCCTCGAACAATTATTTGTTTGGAGTCATGTGCCAAGTGCAACCTAAATTCATAATCCACTCTTTTCTTGAGTCGCCACTTGAAACCATAAGAACATCAGATGAGTCAAAGTCATCTTGAACAATGGATGTGTTGCCATACCTCCATGATTTTTCAGGCGTTCATGGCACACCTTTCTTGTGTGACTCTCCTTCTTAAAGTGATAACATCGAATACCAGATATTTCGCTACTATAAGAATTCTGTTGACTTTTACCTTTCTTCTTGTCGAACTTACCTTCCTTTCGCAAGAATTTTCCCTTAACAGCCAAACCTTCGCCCACCGTCGAAGGTTTATGCTCCTTTCGTTCGTTCAAGTCCTTAGAATAAAAGGATGATTAAACTTCTTCAAAGCTCAGGGACCCCCTTCCATACAAGAGAGTTTCTTTGAAGTGAACCTGTGTTATGGGCAAAGCACACAACAACAACAATGTTTGATCTTCATCATCGATCTTCACATCAATATTTTCAAGATCAAGAATCAGCTTGTTTAACATATCTAACTGCTCAGCCAACACTTTGTCTTCACTTATCTTGAATGAATACAAAGCTTGCTTCAGGTAGAGTCGATTCACCAGAGATTTGGTCATGTACAAACTTTCAAGTTTCACCCATAATCTCGATGTTGTAGTCTCCTTTGATACTTGTCGAAGAACCTTATCACCAAGGATCAACAATATTGCATTGTGGGCTTTCTCAATCATGCCCGTCTTTTCTTTTATCGTTAACGCAGCGTCCATGGCTGCCTCTCCCTTCAACACTTCCAAACAACCTTGCTGAAATAGTAGGGCTTTCATCTTCAAGCGCCACCGACCGAAGTCTTCGATCGGAAAAATAGTAAGTGTACTATTTTTCCTATTGTAGTTAAAATAAGGGAGTTATCCCCAGTATCGATCTTGAGGATTACGTAGGAAATATAAGTGTAGTTTGAATTCAATCAAACAAAAATCAATTGGGGTTTTTAGATTTGGTTTGAATATGATAAAAGGCAATATTTAAAATAAAGCAAAATAATAAGTAAGGCTTAACAAGATATGAGGACATACTAGGGGCAGTGTATGAATTGCCTTGCAAAAATATCAATCCTTGTTTCTTAACATAACCACAGTTTTTATCAAGTTCTTGACTGCTACTTGTGTTTAATCTTAAAGCCTTAGTGAGAAAACCTTTAAAATCATAATCAATTTACTATGTCCATAGACAATCAATTTGAAATCATGCATTAAAAATAGTTTCAGCAGTATTCAAGTGCAACAGGGTAATCCTAGTCCTAGGAAATATCAACTGAGGCATTATCGATCAAATTGTATTAACAATGACTTTTCCAACCTAGGGTTAACCGTAAAACTAAATCAATTTATCTGATTGAAAAAGTTATAAAATCATTGAACGATAAAACTTAATTAAATAAAATAAGTGCTTATGTCATTCACAAGGAAATAATATTAATACAATAGCAATTCAGGGACACCCCCTAGCATTGAGGGGTTTAGCCTCTCATAATAATAAAAGTAAATTCAACAATTAGATCTAACATTACAAGAATACTTGAGGATTACTTTGATCTTCAATTGCTTCTACCCTTGAAAATCTTTTATTCTCCCTTTGTTCTTGATCGCTCAATCTTTCTCGTCAAAACCTTCTTTTTGTCCAAAAGTACACAAGTCAAGAAAGTGCATTTTTTGTTTGTCCAAATATGTCTTAAATACTAACAGATCCAATACAGAAGTCAGGAAATTCTGAAAATACTCTCAAGGGTCAGAACAGTAAAAGATAACAGGAAATTGGGGAATGACACGCCCAAGCCAACACGGGTCATGTCAGCTGACATGGGCAGCCGTGTTGGCTCCCTGCTCCATAGATAAAATGCATAGTTGTGCCATACTTGCTGACATGGGCCGTGTCAGCTGACACGGAAACCCATGTCAGCCCCCTGCTTTCTCCTTCAACACGGCCTTCTGGATACTTTCCTGACACGGTCCGTGTCAGGTGACACGGGTAGCCGTGTCAGGCCACTGCAATTCTTGAAAAACTCCTCCGACTTTTCCCAAATTTCCTATTTCTTTGCTCGAGTTCTTTGCCTTTCTTCATATGGACCTGAAATCACCAAGACCACTACCAAATGTGTAAAATGCACTAAATATAACAAAATCACTAGAAAAACATAAAACTCGAGAAAAACATAAAGATAGTAAATATCATTCAAAAACAATAAAAAATACTAACATAAACATTACTGATTCGTGGATTAGATGTCGAATAAGTATGGGAAACAACATAGAAATGGTGACTGATCACAACCCCAAACTTAGCTCATTGCTTGTCCTCAAGCAATGCTTTGAGAAAGCATTCAAGTTCACCCTAATTTCGAGACCAATTTACCACAATACTGCTGGTGTCTTTCACAACTCTTATTTCACTTTTCCTTTATGTTTCCTGCTTCCCTATCTGAACTCTCTGGTGCACTTCCACATTAAAGCATTTCTTCACCTATCAGCCTTTTCACATCCTCACCAATGTCTCTCCTGGTTACAGTGTTTACACTCAAAGCAGATTATGCAAACTCAACTCATAAACTTGAATACCATCTATCTTAATAACACACACACACACACACACATACACACCTTTTGAGGTCTTTTATGGTTGTAATGGGGCTAAGGGTCATGGTGGGATAAACAAACAAGAAAAAGGAAAAAACAAAGGGTTATGGTTAAGAGTCGGAATCGTCAGTTCCTCTTTGTGATTGCACTGCTTAGGGGCATTCGGTACCTTTTTTATTGGAATTGGTTAGTTTCTACTCAAATGCTTTTATTGAGCATGAATTATTAATTTTTTAAACTAACTATTTTCTTTCTTTTCTAAGTAGGTACTTCATTATTCTTATTATTTTTTTCTTTCTTTTTCTCTGCACCTACTTAATTCTTGTTGGTACTACTACCCCAAACTTAGAATTTTTTCACAGATTATGCTGCAACACCTATTTGAACAGGGTTAGGAAAATGTTTGGGCTACGGGTTCACATGACAAGGTTATAAACAAACAAAAGGGGAAAAGGCTCAACATTGGTTAGAAAAGGATAAAACATAAGGGTGGCTAGAAAGGCTCTGGGTTAACACAAAAAAATTGCCTCGGTGCATATAAGTGTGTGGTGAAATTTAAACAGTCGGTACGCAAGCTCAGAGTGATAAAGACATACCTGCATCTCTCTCATGATGATTAAAGTGTATGCCATTTTTGTTTCTCACCATGTTTTGGTCTAGCTCGACAGGTTCCAAAATGCTTCTTAGTATGGTGAAAATTCCTATCCAGCTTGGGTGCACAGTATACGAAACGGTCCAGTGTCACAGAGTTGCGTCCAACATAGTACTCAGCAGTGTCAACCTATTGGGGCTTTCTGGAGAACCAATTTAGGTTGCATCTTCTCATCCACTACTACCTGTCCCATTTCTCAAACAACATCCACCTACGAATCTGTAACCAACACAACATAAACATACCAAAATCAAAGTAACTATGAATAACAATTAATGAACATAACAGAAACAAATCAAAATACTGAAAACCAACAAAAGAACCCCCCCCCTCCCACACTTGAACCAAACATTGACCTCAATGTTTCAGTACAAGTGAGGGAGAGAAACTCACAATGCCTCACTACGGAGGAGGGAAGCGCAACATCAGCTCTTGCATCATGGCATGTATGTCATCCATGATCGCCCCTTGACGAGTTTGTTCTTCTCTCTATCTGGTTTGCTCCGCCTAGAGATACCCGAGTTCACCATACACCCATGACCAATTATCTTCGGTTGTGAATGAGGTTCTAGTACCTGCATAGGTGGGTCCCTCCTGAGACAGAACAAACTGCTCATGTTCTGGGGCATCCTCCTCTTCATATTCACCTGCAGGCATAGGGTCAACATGGTACTCGTCCTCATCTTGGACGGTACTATCATAAATCTAGTTATTAAGATCAGCTATATTAACTCTATCAGGATCAGGGAGGGCAATAACAAACTTATTTAGACTCATCACAACATAATGAGTAAGGGAAACAGAAATCATGCCCTGTTTGACAAGGGCATCCATATCTAGTCGAGTTTTACCTGTTACGGGTGCATCACCCATTGCGGTAGGATCATAGCTGAAATGCTTAGCTATCTGCATTATCATTCCACCGACAAATATTCCTTCATGTGTTGCTCTGCCTACTCTGCCCAGATAATCTGCTGCAAAATCAGCCACACTTACCATCTCAGAATTTGCCATAGCATAAAGGAAGAATAACTCCCTTTGAGTAACAACTCTAGTACTGTCTCCCCTACCAAATAGAGTGTATACCAAGCACTTATGTGCATGCCTAAAACAAGGATTATGGATCCCTGACACCTTGGCACCCTTTGAGATATAATCATACTTACCAGTAATGACCGTCCAAAATGTTTTTGCATCAAAAGTATTTGGGACAGCTCCGGGGCCATAAAGGGAGATTCGGAGGGTGCCTCATAACTCTTTGACGCTGAGCTCATGATCAATATTAAACATTCAGAATTTCATTGAGCCATAAAAATATCTCATAGTTCCTGTCCATCTTTTCTTTAAATGAAAGTTAATAGTACTTAAAAACCCCAACGTTATGCGCTCATACGTCGGAGCTTCTAAATGCATAAATTCCAACATACCAAGATTATGAAACATTCTATCAATTTCAATATTCAACCCTAACTCAAATAGATTTTTGTTACACGTGTACCTGGTTAGCGTAATTTTACGCTTGACATGGCATGCGTAGCGTTTTTCATGCTCGGGGTTGTCGAAAATGATGTCGTCCACGTTAGGCATCCGACTGGCTCGTTTCCTTGGCCTTGAGGTTTCTGTCTCCAACTGTTTTACTTTAACTACACGTATGGAAGGCCTTCTTATTCGTGTACCTGAAACACAGAGAAAATTAAGAAACATAAATTATAGGGTTAGGGGAAAAATTGTAGAATGGTGTAAAGGACGGAGAGGGGAACAATTTTTATGAAGGTGGGATGGTGTTTTGGTCTACGGATTGTGTAAAAATCGAAGCTTTTTGATGGTATGGTTATGGAGGTTTTGGAAGATTTGAGAGGAATGGAGGTGGAAGATGAAAAATGATAGCAAGTAATGAGAGGAAATCTGAAATGATGAGGGAGATTGAGGTTTAATTGGGTAATGTAGAGGTTGGATTTGTATGGGCCCACCAAACTCAAAAGATAATTTTTTTGAAAAATTGTTCAGCATACCTGACACAGGCCGTGACAGGGAGACGGGCGGCCGTGTCAGGATGCTATTTTCCACATCCTCCGTGTTCCAAAAGCAACTTTCCCCAATAGGCCTGACACGAGTCATGTCAGCTGACACGGGCGGCCGTGTCAGCCTACTGGAATCCTTCATTTCCACTTGTTTTCTCCATCAAATTTCATGGCCTGACACAGGCTGTGTCAGGTGACACAGGCGGCCGTGTCAGGTCCTAGTTTTCACATAAATTTTCCCTTTTTCGCCCGTTTTCTGATTTTTCTCAGGTATGCTTGATTTTTCATTTTTTTACTCAAACATCCTGCTCTTTGGGGCGACTCCCTCTGTTATGAGTGCTCTGTATAAACCTGACAATCTTACAAAAACAAAAACAAAAACAAAAACAAAAACAAAGTATTAGACATAAAAGCATGGGTTGCCTCCCACAGAGCGCTTCGTTTAACGTCGCATGGCTCGACGGTCGTTCATCTTATCATGTAAGACAAACATCTTTGATCTAACCACCCTCTTGGCCTTGGTAGTAAGGCTTAAGCCTCTGTCCGTTGACCTTGAAGGTGTCTCCATTAGCTTGATTTTTTAGGTCGATTGCTCTATGCGGAAACACCTTATGTACCATAACCGATCCTGACTATCTCAATCGTAACTTTTCAGGGAACAGCTTCAACCTGGAATTAAACAACAAAACTAATTGTCCCTCAAAAAATTCCTTTTTCTGGATCTTTTGATCATGCCAAGTTTTTGTTTTTTCTTTATAAATCTTGGCATTCTCATGCGCCTGGTTCCTAAACTCTTCCAACTCGTAGAGTTGAAGAGTTCGGGATTCACCAGCTTTCAAAAGATCACAGCTTAAGAACTTGGAAGCCCAAAAGGCCTTGTGCTTGAGTTCGAGTAGTAAATGACATGACTTACCATAAACTAATTGATAAGGGGACATACCTATAGGTGTTTTGGATGTTGTTCTGTATGCCCACAATGCATCATCCAGCTTCACTGACCAATCTTTCCTAGAAGCACTAACTGTCTTTTCAAGAATTTGTTTTATTTGTCTGTTAGAAACTTTGACTTTCCCACTCGTTTGCGGATGATATGGAGTGTCAATCTTATGCTTTACATTATACTTCCTCAACATGTTTTCCATCAATGTATTCAAAAAAAGAGTGCCTTCATCACTGATTAAAGCTCTCGGTACTCCAAACCTAGAGAAAATGTTGTGCTTAAGGAAGTGCACCACCACTTTAGCATCATTTGTGGGTAACGCTACTGCTTCCACCTGTTGTACTCCAAAATTTGACCAACCTCTTTTCTTAATCTTTGGCGTATGTTTCATTGCATTCTAGCATCTTGCATTTGCATAGCATAGTTTCTTACAGGGGATCAAGTGTTTGTATGTGTCCTATCCAAGAGGAGATCCTTATTGACCACAAGCTCAAGTAGAGGCATTGGTAGAGGTTGTTATGTGGTTGTCATCATCATGAAGATATCTGAGCTCCTAGAGAGGAGGGGTGTGCCACAACATTATCAAAGAACCATCAGAAGGTTGTCAAGGGGTCCATAAGGTTTCATCATTGGTAGAGGCATGAGGTAGAAGCTTGTTGAGTACCTCATAGGTCATGGTGAAGTTGGAATGGTCACTCAGTTCATCTGCACAATGCTTAGGCAAAAAAGGGTGAAATTAGGGTTGCACTTTTAATTAAGATAAACTTGTTTTTTGGAGCAAAACTTGTTTCTATGGTCTTCCATATGTCCTAAGGTGTTTGGGGATGGGATATTCATCATCAATTTTAATCAGAAGGGTTTCAATTGATCAGTCAATTGAATATTAGGAGATTTGGGGGAAAAGTCAACTGTGCAGTTAAAAAGTTAACTCCTGACTTTTTGAGGTCAAGATCATGAACCTCAAGTTCAATATGACCAATGGATGGAATTTGATCAAAAAATTCAAGGGAATCATGAAAAATCAAGAGTTGTCGAAAGTTGCCATTTTGGGGAATTAGGGTTTTAGAAGCTTTCCATTTATGGAAAGTTTCATGGTTGAAGCAGCCATCTTCAAGCCCATTTTTCTTTACGATCAAGGTTTCAAATGGACTTGGCTCAAACATCAAAGTTGTTCCTTGTATTTCAAACTTTCTTTTGAGTACCAATTCATAATCATATGATACTTGGAACTCAAGTTATAATTATTCAAAGTTGAGGATTTCAATGATTTCAACATTGCCAAGACTGGACAGATTTTGAACCCACTTTGCAAGCCAATTTTCAGCATTTTCTTGATGTCAAATGAAACTTTTTCCCAAATGAAAGTTATAGATCATGTTCCAAGCTTTCCAAAAAGTCTAAGAAGTCCTCAATATGATTTATGAAGCTCAAGTTATGGATGTGCAAAGTTGAGGGAAAATAAGTTAAATTCCATAACTTATAATATTTTTCTAAGTTATTCATGAACAACTGGCATGATTTTCAACATCATTTGTCATGGTCTTCCAATCCTCAAATCAAGATGATTTCAACATGGAAATTGTTCTACTCCATGCCCTCTTTCATTTGAGCACAAGATCTAAGCAAATGGAGTTATGTGCACTAAGAAATCATGGTCCAAAGTGGGTGTTTTGAACACTTTTTCAAGGGATGAAATATGTGATATTTTGATTTTCTTTTGTTTATCAGCCATACACTTTTGTCCCATGCGTATGGTTTGTAACATTGAAGCCCACCAAACATTTTCCAAAACAAGACCAACACACAATGTACCTTATCGCTCCATTTTCAAATTTTTTAGCCAAAACAAGTAAGGGACAAGCTGCCTTCATTCTGACCTTTGCAGCCCCAACCAACATGCTTTTTCCACTAAAACAAAACTAACAAGAAGGCAAGAGAATGCAGGTTTGCTCATGTACCATCTTCATGATCAACCATTGATTCAAAAATCACCATGAAAATGCAAATCTGTCCATTGATCTTTTACCACAATAAAACTCCCCAAAATCCCCTTTTCACATCATATTTAAGCTGAGGAGCAGCTAAGCAAACCCTAGCCACCACTTTGTGCAAAAATCAAAAGTTGAGTTTTTGCATCCTTTGATCAAAGCCTGCGAATCTCTCTCAATATTGAACCATTTCCCAAGTTTCTTTCCATTCCATACTCTCCATAACACAACCCTCAAACTGTTTGCAAAAAAGAGAAGCTGTAGACATTTTTTCTCAAATTGCTCTAAAGATCACTTGTTGTTCCAAAAGGAAAGAATTTCAAAGCTAGCTCAAAGGAGGGAGGGATATCTTGTTGCTAGCTTGCTCAAGGAGGTCTACAAGAGGTATGCAGTCTTAAACCTCCTCATTATGCATCATGTTTATGTTGTTGGATGGTTTGGACATTTTTATGATAAATAGTGGTTATGCTGTCAAAATGCCTTGAATATGGTAAGCTCATAAGTGTTGTGATTTAAACTGGTTGTGCTTGCTATCATGAAGTGGTAACTGTCATTTGAAGCAATATAGTGAATTGATGTTTGATGTTCACATTGTTATGTTAACCTGCTGTTGTTTTTGTTTAAATGTGGCTTTACTAATTGTGGATGTTTAGTTGTAAAACTGTCAATTCTTTGGGCATACAAGTTTTGTAGGCTGCAGTCTAGAATGATATGTGTATGTGTTGTTGCTTTTGGTAAAACATTGTTATGATTGTTCCTATCAGTGCTAGAAGTTTTTGGTTATGAGGTTGTTGACATTGTTATGTTGAGTTGGTTTCTTTTGATGTCTTAAACTGTCTTGTTCATATACATAGCTTATTGCTGCCAAAGTGGGTCTCTCATATTAAAGTTTGGTTTGTGGTTGTCTTGGCAAGTTGGTATTGTCTTTGAAAACATTATGAGGACTTAGTGTTGGATGTTTGGATCTGTGATAACCAAAGTTGTCACTATCATTGGTGGAATTTGCAACTGTTATGTTGAACTTTTGTTATTGAGTGGATCTGTCTAGCCTATATGTGGCTACTTTGGTGACTGACTGTGAAGGATATATTGATTGCATTGTAATGCAAAAAACTGTGATTTCTTGCTTTTGTTTTCAGCAAAACATTTCTTACTGATTTTATGCTTTCATTTTTTTTTTGACTAATATGTCTATGTTTAGCAACTGTCCTATCATGTATGATTCGGACAAGTTTGATGAGCTAATTCATGTCATAGATGATGGCATTTTCACTACTGCCAGTTATATATATGTGTGGATCTGTCAGTCCATATTGACATACCATTGAGTCTGGTGACACTTTTGCTTGAGGTATTATGAACCTGTTTTGATTTCACCTACTTGTTAGACTGTTTTTAGAACTGACTTCAGGCTTGGAGGTAGTGCTCTGAT
Organism: Lathyrus sativus; assembly: GCA_963859935.3. Taxonomy (NCBI): domain Eukaryota; kingdom Viridiplantae; phylum Streptophyta; class Magnoliopsida; order Fabales; family Fabaceae; genus Lathyrus; species Lathyrus sativus. The sequence continues at coordinate 505,193,564 of OZ012740.1, read as the reverse complement.
CTTAGAATTGCTGAGAGTGTGTTTGTGAATCTCCATTTAGTATATTTGGATTAGTCTAGCATTTGGTGAGATGCATACCTTTGACCTAAAGTGGAAATTTTCTTGAGAGTTTTTTTTTAACTGTTGTGTGCCTCAGCTTTGTCTGAGTCTACGAGGGAAGTTGGTTTTGGTTATGTAAACTGAGTTCATGTTGTGCTGTTGTTTTTATTTAACAGGTTTGTTCTTGTTTAAAATTGTTGTTGCCAAGCAATGCTCTCATAGCTGCCCATGTTCAGTTTAATTCTTAAACTGAGTTTGTTAACTCAAATTTATCTGCTATCAAGATGGGATCCGTTTGTTTAAGTGTTTTGCTTGATACTTGAGTTTGTTTGGTTAGAAGTAGGCAGCTAGGTTTGGGATCATGAGGTTTTTCGTCTGCTAAACCTTTGAGAACAGTTTGTTGTTGGCTTAGAAGTAGATTTGAAGCTTGATGGTGTTTGAGGTGATGTAAATTGCCTTCTGCTGATGTAGTGAGGAGAGGGTTGTTTCCCCTATAACTGTTTGGTTTTAGGATAGGATTATGTCAATTGGTGGACCTTTTGTATTGGCGTTATGCCTACTGTCTAGGCAAGTTGGAGGGTTTGACCAGTTTAGTCCCATCAGGTTTTGGCTATTGCTGTAGAGTTGTCTAAGTTCATAACAGATTGGCGTTTCTTCTATGTTGGCACATTTGAGTTGTTGATGAGCCTGTTGTCCCAGCTTTTGTTGTTGAGGTCATTGCTTTGTTTCTTTTATCAGGCTTGCATTTAGTCTTTCGAGCTTATTTAGGTTTACTCCATGTCTTGGTTGAGATGGTTAGATTTCAAGGCATGCCCTCACTTTGTGTAGTTGTGAAGCCAATGTAGTATAGATTGCAGTTGTTGTCTTGATCTGTTGATTAAACATTGTTGACACACAAAACTTCAAATTTCACCAACTTGCAACTCATATATCTTTTTCTTGGTCTAAGTTTTTTTAAGTGAATTTCCTGTCAGAACCTATTCCATACCACATTTGGAACTTGCTCAGCTCATTGTCCACCCTTAATTGCACCTGTTTCAATCCGTGGATCTTCAAATGCATCTCAAGACCTCACCTTGCTTGTTCAATCGAATTTTTGTGTGAGCATCAGTTGGAAAAATGGACAACACCATTGTGTTCCTCTTGAAAATTCAAGCGAGTTAGACTAAAATTTCACTGAATTTGGATAAGAATTGGAGAAGTTATGATGAAATCGTTTTGGCATGTTTCACTTGAATTTTGCCTTGAAGTTGCCTTGCCACTTGCCTTGTTTTGGTATATAACTTGATGGGGTGGTTTAATACAACGAATGTATCGCCACCCTAGTGGTTAACACCTTGCCTTTAAGTATCCTTGCCATGCGCCTGTACCCCTGTTCGACCCCCAGCGGGGGCATTTTTGTTTTATTTTCATTCTTTTTTTCATGTTTTAATTTTTTTACTTTCCTCTTCCATTTACTTTCACATGTGTTTGGTGGTTGGTTTGGTTGTATTTTGTGCTTGCAGCCCCAAGGTCTTGATTTCAAGCCTTGGGTGATGCATTTCTTATTTTTAGCCATTTGTTTTCTTATTTATTTTATTTCTTTTTATTTTACTTTAATTGTTTCTTGTTTTTGTTTTATTTATTTAAAAATTAGTTTTAAATATTATAAAATTCCAAAAAAATCATATTCTATTTTTTTAATGTGTTAATTTATTTTTCATCATTTTCATTTTATTTTGTCATTTTATTTTGAATTAACAAATTAATGTGCTTTGTGGTTTATCATTTATTCCAATCAATTTATTTTCTTTCTCATTTCATTTGTGAGTGAATTATTTAGTGTTTACTTGGCCTTTGGCCATGATCCCCCTAGGATTCCTAGTCCCTCAGTTTAGGATGGGAGTAGGAGAGACATTAGGTGTTCAATCCTTTGCATGATAATATTAGGATAATTTCATTCTCTTTCATCCCAACCTTAGGAGCATTGTGTATGACAACTTTAGGGTCCAGTTTTACCTTAGTTTGTGTCTTTCTCTTCTCACCACCTAAACACTTCAAAACACTTAATAAAGAATAATGTGTGTTGTACGCTACGAGCCTTAAGTACTTGAGGAATTATGGTTGGGTGGACTCTACTCAACTGTCTAGAGTGTTTAGCGTATGCCCTTTGGGCGATATGCGACGCATTCGCTCTTGAGTCATAGTCTTTAGTGCGACATGAGTTTCAAACCATAACTCAATTCACTTCTTGCCTTAAAAAAGACAAAACAAAAACATCAAATCTTTTTATCCTTCGGGATTAATGAAAATCATTTTCAGAAAAAGTGTGTTAAGTTTTGGTTCTACCGCAAACAGGCATCGTCCCTAACTGCTAGAACTAAGGTTTAACCCTACTCGGTTTAAAACACTTGAACCAACCGGTGGTCGTGTCATCCCGAACTATGTTTGCTCTGATTTCTCATACTAGACGAGGATACGTAGGCACAAGACGGTGATGTCTTGGCGAGCAACCTTCCCCCTTCACCCGTAGTTTTTCGAACTACGTTGACTCTGAATTTCCCATTACACGAGGGAATACGTAGGCATAGAGCGGAGATGCTCTATCAAGTCTCTTCTCTTTTCTTTTCTTTTGTCCCTGTGAGTCTGTAGCTTAGATAGTTTTACACCCTTTTATATAGACAACAAGTGTGGATCCCGTCAAGTACGACGGACGTGAGGGGTGCTCATACCTTCCCCTTGCATAACCAACTCTCGAACCCGAGACATGGTTGCGACGACCTGTCTTTTCCCGTTTCATTAGGTTTTCTCTGATCGTTTCCTTTCCCTCTTTTGGGATAAATAACGAATAGTGGCGACTCTTCTATCATTGTTGGCCCTCCTTCGCAGCGATGTGACACAACCCACTTGGACACATAATCGACAACAACCAGAATATAGTTTTTGCCAAAGGATGGTGGGAAAGGTCTCATGAAGTCTATACCCCACACGTCAAATAATTTTACCTCTAACATAGAGTTCTTAGGCATCTGGTTCCTTCGGGAAATATTACGTGTTCTTTGGCACCTGTCACATCCTCGAACGATATGATGAGCGTCCTTGAATAAGGTATGCCAATACAACCCTGAATGGAGGACCTTTGCAATTGTTCTGACTCCACTAAAATGTCCCTCGTACTCAGAATCATGACAGGCTTTCAGTATGTCTCTTTGCTCATATTCCAGAACACATCTTCCTATTAAACCATCCACTCCCCTTTTATATAGGAATAGGTCATCCCATAAATATAACCTGCAATCATATAGAAACTTTTTCTTTTGGTTAGAGTTAAAACCATTAGGTATCACTCCACCTACCAAGTAGTTTGCATAGTCGGCAAACCATGGAACACCAATAATAGCCAGGATTCGCTCATCTGCAAACGTGTCTCAGATCGGATGCTCTTTTTCAGTTTCCTCTATTGGGCACATGTGGGACAAGTGATGTGCAACAGTATTCTCACACCCCTTTTTATCTCTAATTTCGAGATCAAATTCCTGAAGAAGGAGGATCCACCTCAAAAGCTGAGGCTTTGATTCTTGGTTGGAAAATAAATACTTCAACGCAGCATGGTCAGTATAAACAATAATCTTGGACCCAAGCAGATATGACCTGAATTTGTCAAAAGCATATACTACAACCAAAAACTCCTTTTTGGTAGTTGCATAATTCATTTGGGCCGGATTAAGGACATGAATAGCATAATAAATTACATGCAACAGTTTGTCCCTTCTTTGCCCTAAGACAACCCTGACAGCAATGTCACTAGCATCACACATTATTTCAAAGAGTAGTGACCAATCAGGGGCTATCACTATAGGTGCAGAAATTAACTTACTCTTGAGATTCTCAAAAGCCACCTTAGACTTATCATCAAAATTAAAAAGTTTGTCTTTGACAAGCAAATCCGTCAAGGGTTTGGCAACTTTTGAGAAATCTCTTATGAACCTGCGATAGAAACATGCATGTCCTAAGAAACTCCTAATTCCCTTTTCATTCACTAGGGGTGGGAGATTAGCTATCACTTCCACTTTTGCTTTGTCCACTTCAATCCCTTTGTGAGAGATCTTATGTCAAAGCATTATACCTTCCTGCACCATAAAATGACATTTCTCCCAATTGAGAATGAGGTTAGCTTCTTGGCATCTTTTCAAAATAAGAGATAAGTTAGTTAAACAAATATCAAAAGAAGAACCAAAAACAGAAAAATCACCCATGAACACCTCCATATGCTTTTCAAGCATGTCGGCGAATATAGATGTCATACATCTCTGAAATGTAGCAGGGGTGTTACATAGCCCAAATGGAATCCTTCTATAGTCAAAAATACCGCAAGGGAATGTGAACACGGTCTTCTCCTGATCTTCCGAGGCTACAGCAATTCGATTATACTTTGAGTAACCATCCAAAAAGCAGTAGTACTCATGACCTGCAAGTCTTTCCAACATCTGGTCAATGAAAGGCGGAGGAAAATGATCTTTTCTTGTTGCGATGTTGAGTCTCCTATAATCAATACAAAATCTCTAACCTGTTACTGTTCGAGTGGGAATCAATTCATTCTCTCATTCAAAATCACCGTTGTTCCTCCCTTGTTTGGTACTACATGCACCGAACTTACCCAAAAACTATTGAAAATAAGGTAAATTAACCCAACATCCAACAGTTTAACTACCTCTTTCCTCAAAACTTCCTCCATTGTTGGATTTAATCTTCTTTGGGGTTGGACCACTGGTTTGTGATTGTCCTCTATCAGTATCTTATGCATGCACACTGTGGAGCTAATTCCTTTCAAATCCCCAATGGTCCATCCCATAGCGCTCTTGTATTTCTTAAGTACCTGTACCAATTTTTCCTCTTCTTTTTCTTTTAGCCCAGAATTGATTATAGCAGGACACTTGGTTCCATAATTCAAAAACACATACTTCATATTTTCAAGTAATTGCTTTAGTTCAGAATTTGTACCTGTTTTGTTTTCCTTTTTAGCCTCAGCTTCTAGTGAAGCTCTCAAATCCTCCCACCTGTGTGGTTTGGATTTCAACCAAGGTGGTTGAGCATTCTACATCGCAAGAACTTATTTCTCTCTTTCGTCCTTATTATCCTCTATATTTTGGGCCGATAAGTTAAGAACTCTTTCCAAAGGTGACTTAGGGGTTTGGCTGTGAATAGCTTTAACTACCATACTATCTATTACCTCCATAGTGTGCCTTGTCCCTATATCTTCTTTGTGCTTCATGGTATTCCTTACATCAATTTTCAGCTCTTTATCATAAACTTTGAGGGTCATAGTGCCTCCCTCAATGTCTATCATACATCTTGATGTTTCTAAGAATGGCCTCCCCGAAATTAGAGGGATATCCTCATCTTCTGGCATCTCCAGAATCACAAAATCAATAGGAAACACAAATTTATTAATTTTTACTAGAACATCTTCAACTACCCCATAAGGCCTCTTAACTGAATGATCTACAAATTAGAGTGTCATCCTAGTATCTTGAACATTTCTTATTCCCAGCTTCCTATATATGGATAATGGCATAAGACTCACACTAGCCCCTAAATCAATAAGCACCTTTTTAAATGATCTATCTCCAATTGTGTACGGAATGGTAACCGACCCTCTATCTGGCTTCTTCACTATAATCTTCATACCCTACAAAATAGCACTATAAGTTTCAGTTAGAATAACAGGTTCAGTGTCGATGGTGCACTTTTTAGAGATTATGTCCTTTATGAATTTAGAATATATAGGCATATGCTCAAGTGCCTCAGCAAATGGGATGTTGATCTCTAACTTTCTGAACATTTCAAGAAACTTCTCAAAGTTTTTCTCATGTTGATCTTTTCTCTTGTTTCTTGTGGAGAAAGGAAGCTTAATGATGGGTTTTAGTTTAGTGGGTTTTTCCTTCACAATCGACTTTTGAATCTGTTCTTCCTCAGCGGGGGTTTTAGTTTCTAAGATTTCCATATCCACCTCAAGTAATTGGTCCTCTTCCTCAAATTTCTCTTTAGACACTTCAACCTTATCCTCACTTCTGGTTGTTACAACATTCACATTATTACGATCTCTTGGATTTGTCACTGTTGCACTAGGTAGGTCACCTTGTGCTTGAGAATTTGTCATCTGTTGTGCTATCTGACCCATTGAACCTCCAATTTCTTAATAGAAGCATTAGTGTTCCTCTGATTATTTCTGGTCTCTTCTTGGAACTGGATACTTTGAGCGGCCATTTTTTCAATGGCAAATTCCCAATCTGCTTTCTTTGGAGCATGTTGTTGATAATGTGGCTGAGGTTGTTGATATTGTTGTTGATACGGTGGTTGTTGCTGTTGTTGAGGTCGGTATTGTTGTTGTTGTGATTGGTTCTAGTACTGAGTATGTCCTTGTTTCTGTGCATTCCTTTGTTGGTCTTTCCAGGAGAAGTTTGGATGATTCTTCCATCCCGAATTGTAAGTATTAGAATAAGGGTTATTCTGCTTTAAGAAATTAATTTCCTCAATTTGTTGAGTCGTGGATACACAATGCATAGAAAAATGAGGACCCCCACAAATCTCACAACTAACAGCTTGTACCAATTGAACTTGTGCTACAGTTTAGGTACCTATATTCATAGCTTTCAGTCTCCTCTCAACTTCAGCAGTGATTTGATCCTCCATCTTCACCACTTAATTAGAAAGTTTCAAATCAATCACCCCTTCTGGCTTGCTCACACTTCAATCATACAATTCCAAGTGTTCATTATCAGTAATGGCCTTAATGATCTTTTTTATACTAGGGGTTGTTTTAAAATTGGAAGAGCCACCAACATCTGTATCAATAAGTTGTTTTGTCTTTATTCTGAGGCCATTTACAAACATCTGCATTTGTTCTATCTGGTCCATGTTATGTGTGGGACAAGCAACCAATAACCTCTTAAACCTTTTGTCTGCATCACCAAGTGAATCTCCTTCCTTCTGTTTAAAATTCACAATATCATATCTTTTTTGAATATAAACAGAAGCTGGAAAGTACTCATTCAAGAAAGTTGTCTTCATCTTCTTCCAAGTAGTAATACTCCCGGCAGGTAAAGAATAGAACCACTCTTCGGCATCTTCGGAAAGAGTGAATGGAAACATATGTAAATTTTTAGCTTCTTCCGAATGCCCCTCAATTTTCAATGTTGTGCTCATCGTAAGAAACCTCTGCAAATGCTTATTTGCATCTTCATTGATTTTTCCAGTAAAAGGTCTTTTTTTGAGCTGACGGATTGTTGTCGGGTGCAGTTGAACCGGTTGATTCACGATGGTCAACCGACCTGCTAGAGCATTTGCTCCTCCATAATCACCTAGAAGTATTTCTGCTGGTGGAAGTCCAGTCGTTCTCTCTCCTTCTGGTTGCGCCTCTACATCTATGTTGGACTTTGAATTAGAATGCTCAGAATGAACCGAAGTTTCTTCGTCTGACTTTTCCAGTCTTGCTCGTTTTGCTTGACGGCGTCTAGCGTGAAGTGATCTTTCAGGTTTTATGTAACACCTGAGGTGAAAGAGGACGGTGGTTACATGTAACACCCGTGGGCGAGGGAGTGGTGGTCAGTGTCATGAGGCATGACAATGAGACACTCCTAGCAGCTTCTAGGGGAAAACCGAATTCACATCCGAATGAGAGGGATCCTGAGGCTATGCAAGTATGGGACTGCATGGTTGAATGAAGGCTTATAAGGATTAATTGGTACTACCTATACCAACAAGATGCATCTTCTTTTCGGTAGCCCGTTCATAAGAACTCCACAGTTAAGCGTGCTTGACTTGGAGCAATTCTGGGATGGGTGACCTTCTGGGAAGTTTCTTGGAAAGCGTGTGATTGAGGACAAAGCATGCTGAAAAGACCCGTGTTGTTTTGTGGGGTCAGTCGGTAATCCTAAAAGCAATATGAGGCGTTACAAATGGTATCAGAGCCATACCTCTCCCAGTACGTGGTTTGGGGACGAAACAAGCGGAAGCTGGTGGGCATGTAACACCTGAGGTGAAAGAGGACGGTGGTTACATGTAACACCCGTGGGCGAGGGAGTGGTTGTCAGTGTCATGGGGCATGACAATGAGACTTGTCAGTGTCATGGGGCATGACAATGAGACAATGAGACACTCCTAGCAGCTTCTAGGGGAAAACCGAATTCACATCCAAATGAGAGGGATCCTGAGGCTATGCAAGTATGGGACTGCATGGTTGTATGAAGGCTTATAAGGATTAATTGGTACTACCTATACCAACAAGATGCATCTTCTTTTCGGTAGCTCGTTCATAAGAACTCCACAGTTAAGCGTGCTTGACTTGGAGCAATTCTAGGATGGGTGACCTTCTGGGAAGTTTCCTGGAAAGCGTGTGATTGAGGACAAAGCATGCTGAAAAGACCTGTGTTGGTTTGTGGGGTCAGTCGGTAATCCTAAAAGCAATATGAGGCGTTACATTTTGCGTCAAAAAGAAACTCAGCTGAGGGCTTTCCTCGCATACACAGATTAGACAAATATTAATTAGAATAGAAATAAATCTAAAAACAAACAAAAATGAAATTTTAGTCGCAGTGCAACAAAATTTCAATTGAATAAAATTTAGCTTATATTTTGGCAGTCCCCGACAACGTGCCAAAAATTTGATCAGGAAAATAGCAAGTGTACTATTTTGTCAATTGTAGTTAAAATAAGGGAGTTATCCCCAGTATCGATCTCGAGGACTGCGTAGGCAATATAAGCGTAATTTGAATTCAATCAAATATTGCGTCAAAAAGAAACTCAGCTGAGGGCTTTCCTCGCATACACAGATTAGACAAATATTAATTAGAATAGAAATAAATCTAAAAACAAACAAAAATGAAATTTTAGTCGCAGTGCAACAAAATTTCAATTGAATAAAATTTAGCTTATATTTTGGCAGTCCCCGACAACGTGCCAAAAATTTGATCGGGAAAATAGCAAGTGTATTATTTTGTCAATTGTAGTTAAAATAAGGGAGTTATCCCCAGTATCGATCTCGAGGACTGCGTAGGCAATATAAGCGTAATTTGAATTCAATCAAATAAAAATCAATTGGGTTTTTTAGATTTGGTTTGAATATGATAAAAGGAAATATTTAAAATAAAGTAAAATAATGAGTAAGGTTTAATAAGATATGAGGGCATACTAGGGGCAGTGTATGAATTACATTGCAAAAATATCAATCTTTTTTCTTAGCATAACCATAATTTTTATCAAGCTCTTGATTGCTACTTGTGTTTACTCTTAAAGCCTTAGTGAGAAAACCTTTAAAATCATAATCAATTTACTATTTCCATAGACAATCAATTTGAAATCAAGCATTGAAAATAGTTTCAACAATATTCAAGTGTAACAGGGTAATCCTAGTCCTAAGAAATATCTACTAAGGCATTATTGATGAAATTGTATTAATAATGGTTTTTCCGACCTAGGGTTAGCCGTAAAACTAAATTAATTTGTCCGATTGAAAAAATTATAAAATCATTGAATGATAAAACTTGATTAAATAAACTAAGTGCTTATGTCATTCACAAGGAAATAATATCATTACAATAGCAATTCAGGGACACCCCCTAGCATTGGCGGGTTTAGCCTTTCATAATAATAAAATTAAATTCAATAATTAGATCTAACATTACAAGAATACTTGGTGATTACTTTGATCTTCAATTGCTTCCGCCCTTGAAAACCTTTCGTTCTCCCTTTGTTCTTGATCGCTCAATCTTTCTCGTCAAAACCTTTTTTTTGTCCAAAAGTACACAAGTAAAAAAGTGCCTTTTTTCTTTGTCCAGATGTGTCTTAAATACTAACAGATCCAATACTGAAGTCAGGAAATTCCAAAAATATCCTCAGGGATCCGAACAGTAAAAAATAATAGGAAATTGGGGAATGACACGCGTAGCCGTTTTTGCTCCCTGTGCCACAGATAAAATGCATAGTTGTGCCAGACTTGCTGACACGGGGCGTGTCAGCTGACACGGGCACCCGTGTCAGCCCTCTACTTTCTCCTCCAACACGACCTTCTGGATACTCTCCTGACACGACCCGTATCAGGTGACACCGGTGGCCGTGTCAAGCCACTACAATGCTTGAAAAACTCCTCCGACTTTTCCCAAATCTCCTATTTCTTCGCCCGAGTTCTTTGCCTTTCTTCATATGGACCTGAAATCATCAAGACCACTACCAAACGCATAAAATGCACTAAATGCAACAAAATCACTAGAAAAACATAAAACTCGAGAAAAACATAAAGATGGTAAATATCATTCAAAAACAATAAAAAGACTAACATAAACATTACCAATTTGTGGATTAGATGTCGAATAAGTGTGGGAAACAACATAGAAATGGTGACTAATCAGTCGTTCACTCTGGTGAACTTTTCAATCTCATACTTTGTTGAAGTCATCTTCTCCAGGCTCACTGCACCAATTTGTTGTGAATCGGATGCCTTGAAACAAAGTATAAACAATTTCTTTATGATCAAGAAACACACAAGGGTTATGGTTAACAAAGAAAATAAGGTAAAACAACAAGGATTGGTTACAAATTGTTATTCTTTCCTTTCTCTTAGAACAAGATTAAAAGTATACAAGAATAACAAAATAACCTCTCTTACTTGAAATTAGGATTTTATCTTCCTAATTTTCCTTATTGACAAGATGAGAGACTAGCATGCTATTTCTAAGAAAATTAGCTCACTAACCTAATGGGCTTTTTAACAATTACCCATTACAAGCTAACTTAGGGTACAAGCTAACTTAAACAATTGGGCTTACAAGCAAAGCCCAATTCATCATGCTAACAAACCTAGCAATATTGACTAATGCATGTTAGAATAAACTTCGACTACAACACGCATTACTCCGACAGTAGCATGTGAACAGACTTTGACCTCATGCTTAATTCTTGTCAAACCAGAAGCTACCATTCGACCATACTAGAGTTTGATCCAATATCTTACAAGTGTCCTTAGGTTTAATGGGATCTCATGATTAAGTCACACTTAATGTTTCATTAAACAAACTAGCTATTATAGGGACTTTATTATCTTGGAAAAATAAACATAATAAAGAAATTTCTTTTATTATTAATAAATAAACTCATACAAGTACCAAAAGTAATGGCCTCTAGGGCTTACACAAATACCATTTCACATAGAAGTGACTCCCATTTTGCAATTGAGCTCCATAACACCACAAGCTTTGTGCATAATTGTATCACCGTTAAAGGACTAGAACCTTTGGGCCATATGATTCTTCCATGCACGCTGTGCTTATAAGCTTCGAGGCCTAGTTGGTACTCCTCTTTGAGATAGTGATGGATAATTCATCGCCTTTAACACATGGTGTAAGTAGTTGGCTGAGTGGGATGTTGCATACATTTAGTACTGCTTCTATTAAAGATTTGTTTGTTTTGTTTGCTAGTTTTGTAACTCAATCCAGATTTGGGATAGAATTTGGAGTTGGGACTGATTTTAGGTTTGCATTGTTGAGGTTTTTGGTAAGAGAAAGGAATCCATTCTCCATCCCTCAGTGATTTGTGGGAATGCACAAAACAAAAATATGTAAGTGACTCTCATATCACCACTAAAACATTGGTCATGAAAATTCCTTTCCAATTTGTTTCAATTATAAAAAAAATGGGTTTCAGCATTGAAAAACAATTCTTTGTTGACGAACAGGTTTTGTTAATTTTTTTCACCACCAGTATTCAGTTTATTGGCCCGATTAATTCGGTTCGGGGGTCAGTTTTGGCATCAAATAGTTCCATCCCTCTCCCGATCGCAGTTGTAGGAGATTGAACCATGGTCCCTCTATCAAATCCAGTGCCAATCACCACTGGATCAACTAACAATTGGTAAGTTCTGTTAATTTTGTCATATATCTAACCACACGTTCAATAGTTTATTCTCCACATTTACTAGAACATTTGATAAGTTTAAGAACATTAATTCTTCTTGGATCTCACTTTTTTGGATCTAAATTAGAAAAAGAGAAGTAAAATATATTTGATTTGTATATCCATCATTTAGACCAGACTCATTGAGTATTTTGTCAATAATTTGATTTATATTTAACTGCATTATATTAATAACAGTATTTTGCCTCAATTTCTCTAATCTTGGATTTTGCACATTTTTATTTAACACTATTACACTTCCATAATATAATTCTTGCGTATTAGCATTACCATTGTCCAAGATCAAATTAATATTGTCATCATAATTTTGCACAATCTCTAAACAACCAAAAGATTCTCGTACATGGACAAAAGATTATCGTTGTCTTGTGGTTGATTTGTACATGATCTTTAGGTTGTTTGACTATCTTGCGACCCCATATCATACTATCACTATGAAGGATCACAATGTACATCACTCTCTTGAATCTTTATGCTCTCCTTGACCCTCCTATTTGGATTGTATTTCACCGGCGACAGACACATGGAAGTTGTGGATGAATGTGTCAGTTCCATTAACTTTTTCTTTAACACCCTCTAATCAACAATATCCAAAGTACTAAAATATTTCTTCAACACTTCAAACTCAACCTCTAAATCAATCTGAGTATTACTATCTTCAGCAGGGATCTCATGCTCTTCAATGTGTAATTTTTTCCAAAATGCATGGATTGATTCTAATGGAACAACATCACCTTGTATTTGGAAACCGCCTAGTTGACACACACATAGTAACCCATATGTTATTCTAATGAAGCAACCACATGCATCTTGGTTACCACAAACAAATTTTACCCGTTCCAGCTCCTTTCAAATGTCTTGTATACAATGTCTAAATATGAATCAGTGCAATCTGTAGTAGAATGGAGTGTTATACTGATGACTTCTCAGCAAGTGCACCGATAATGTCGCAGTAATAAAAAGAGTATCGAATTTACATGGAATGCTGTTTAATAAAGAAATAGTTGTGCAAGTATAAAATGTAACAATTGGGGGGGGGGGGTTCAAGTTTGCAGTGGAAAATAAAACAAGTGTTTTGACAATTTAGAGAAAGTGGTTAGGTTTTTCCTATAGTCCTCTATTTCTTTCCTGTTGATGTCTAATGGATTACATAAATCAACTCTCGTTATATTTCCATGGCGAGTTAACAAGACCACTATACCCAATCCTTTGGTGTATAGTTCATTGATTCTTACTAGAGGTCTTATATTCTTATTCAACCGGCATAAGTGAAATCAGTTGATGATACAGTACGTTAACTTTAAGGCCACTGCTTAAGGTACTTTGCTGACAGAGGAATACGATTTCAGACGCGGTCGGAGAAACAGAGATACGTCAGTCAGACGGAGGGAGCACGACGGAGAGAGACGCGGTCGAAGAGACGGAGATACGACGGTCAGACAGAGGGAGCACGACGGAGGGAGTAGGGTTCAGTGTTGAGAGAGGGAGAGAATATGTACATGCACGAGAGAGAGAGAAAGAAAGAAGTATTGTGTGAGTCTGAAATGAAAATATAGTTTATTTTTTAAAAAAGTAAATACATATAGCAGTGCTTTTTAAAGCGCTTTTGTAAACCTTCCTATAGCAGTGCGTTCTCCTGAAAAACGCTTTCGTAACCCCCACCTTTAACAGCGCTTTAAGAAAGCGCTTTCTAAAGTCTGCCTAAGCCAAGACCTATAGCAGCACTTTATGAAAGCACTTTTGTATCCCCATTATAGCAGCGCTTTCTAAAAGCATAGCAGCGCTTTCTATTGTATTGCAAAATAACAACCTTTAGCAACACTTTTAAAAAAGCGTTTTCTAAAACCAACGTTTTTTTTAGGGGTGACAAAATGGATTGATTGGATGGATATGGATTGGATTGGATTGTTAATGGATGGATTAAAACAATTCATTAGTCCATTAACAATCTACTAAAATTTTCTTAAAATTATCCAATCCAATCCATCCATTAAGAATAAAATCCATCAAATCCATCCATTAACATATTTTTAATGGATGGATATCCATCCATCCAACTTTTTTTTTATTTCGTAAAAATAAATATATATTTTTATTTTATTTTTGAAATTTTTAATTTTTGTATTAAAATTTTTTTTTTAATATATTTATTAAAAAAATGGAATTTTTTGTATTTTCAAAAAAAAATGATATTTTAACTTTTGAAAAATATCGATTTTTTTCTAAAAAAAAAGCCGGTTTTTTTTCGAGAAAAAATTTTATTTTATTTTTCGAAAAACAAATCAGTTTTTTATTCTGAAAAAAAAAACCGATTTTATTCAAAAAAAAAGTCAGTTTTTTTTCGAGAAAAAATTTTATTTTTTTCGAAAAACAAATCAGTTTTTTATTCTGGAAAAAAAAACCGATTTTTTTTTTCGAGAAAATTTTTTTTCGAAAAACAAATCAATTTTTTATTCTAAAAAAAACATATTTTTTTTTCAAAAAAAATTTAACTTTTTTTTTCAGAAAAAAAATATAGTTTTTTAATTATTTTTAAAAAAATAAGTCTAACAAAAATAAAAATAATCCATTGGATTTTTAAAATATGTTGGATGAATTTAATCCAATCCATTAACTTATTTTTTGTGTGGTGGATGGATTGAATGAATTTTTTGATAGATTGATTGAATGAATTTTGCCTTAATGGATTCAATTGCCACCTCTAACTTTTTTTTTCTTTTTTTCTATAAATCTTTAGTAGCGCTTTTATATAAAGCACTGTCTTTGTTGTGTTGCCAAAATTTATTTTTGACATAGTTGGTCTCTTATCCCTACTCAATCGACGTAAGTATGATAATTTTTCTAAATTAGACACATAAGCTAAGGGTCAATATTCCTTATACGTCCATAATTACCTTAACAAAAATTTTAAATAATACGCTTTAAGTGAAAAAAGTAATCAAATAAAAATATATAAATAAGATAATTCATGCAAAATCAAATTAAACCTATGTTCCACCAAATTTAAATTAAAAATATGTCCCAACATTGTTTTCAAATATTCATTTTCCCTAGTAGAAGTAACTGTCATCAGGCTTTAATTTTATAGTGCAAAGAAAGAAAAAAAAATGTTTGAAATGTGTATAGCGCAAAAAGTAAAATTCTTGAAAATAAATTGATATTAAATTTTGTTCTAACTATTTCATTGTAGCAGTAGAAGCCTGATACATTATTCTGGATGCCGGATCTCTCTCAGGATTACAACACGAAAAGTGATTACAGTGTGGTCTGCTCTTTCAGGACTGTTTAATAGGCTTTGGCATTCCAATTTTATATTTAAATTCTTTAAAAATTATTTCGTAAGTTAATTTATTCCACTTTATTAACTTTTAACTTTAAAGTGTTAGGTGAGATATTATTGTTTATTATGCACCATAAATGTTATTTATTTTTTAATTTTAACCCTTGAGAATTTTAACAAATATCATACCATTGATTTTTAATGATTTATTAAATTTTATGAACCATCATTATCTAATAATATATTTTATATTTCTTCGTCTTCCACTCCTTATCTTCTTCGTCATCTTCATCCAAAAAAAAAAAAAAGCCCAAAAGTTAAAATAAAAAAGTAATAAAAATTATAAACCCCTTTAAAATCATCTTTTATCTTCTCCTTCTCCATCTTCACATCACTTTCATTCTTCTATCTCTTTAAAAATATTTCGAGGGTAAGGATTTGCCACGTAGATCTATGTCATTCCACTAACATCCATTGACATAGACATTACTTCATTCTAGCTAGCTGTTATTGTTAACATTATTGATATTGATAAAAGTTAAAGCTCAAATAATGGGCAAAAACAAAATACATGAAAAAGTGAAGTGTATATAAAAATAAAATTAAGTTTTTAATATCAGGTGGAAATCCTTTATCGTTGTCTATAAGTATCGATGAAGAGAATACATTTTTTTGAAGTGGTTTATTTTTGTTTCTAAAATAATTTTTTTATAATAAAAAAATTAAAATTAAAAATGATAGTTTTATTAATAACTTTCTTCAGTTTACAACTTCATCTGTGCAGTTATAGTAGTTTTTAAGTATATTAATTTTAAAAAAAAATATTATTATTATTAACTGCTTATATATTTTTAATCGCATATATTAAATTCTCTTACTTCTTTATACAGTAGAACTTTAATCTCTCTCTTTTTTTAATGTAAATTGTACTTTCTTTTTTCAAAGATACAATTTTTTTTCAAAGACACAATAGATATTCAACAAACCTTTTTTCTTAATAACAATTTCTGTCAACAAATCTTCCAATTATTTATGACAATACCAATTTTTGTCAATCACCTTGAAGAAACAATTTGAGAAATTTTTTTTTTTTTTCTTTTCATTGCCGACAATGAAATTTTATTTGCTACATGTGATAGAGGTCAAAAGTTTTGGAAAGATTTACATATATATATATCTTTATTAATGTTTTAATTAATATTCATGGTACTCAAATATAATTATATATATATATATATATATATATATATATATATATATATATATATATATATATATATATATATATATATATATATATATATATATATATATATCTTTATTTTTTATGTTGGTTTTGGAAAGATTTACACGAATACATAAGGAAATAAATAGTTATTGTCCTTTTTTTGTCAAGATAATTATTGTCATTATTTTTATTGTTTTTTATTTCAAAACATATTTTATTTTTTGTATTATTTTTTAATCAATAATTTCAAATATATTGATTTTGCATGTCCTTCTTAATTGCAAGTCTTTGTAAATACATTTTTAAAGAATATTGCTCACCATAAAATTTAAAGACCGAAAACAAAAACTGCCAATGATATTAAATTTTAAGGCACACATTCATTGTCTTCCACACCATAATATCTCTTTTTTATTAAGTTTTTTTCATCATACTAACATGTATTTTTTTTGTTCTATTTTTTGTATAGAAGAAGTTAAATTTTAATATTTATGAATATTTCTATTTTAGAAATTGAACAAATTCACAATTTTTTTTTATTAAAACGCACACATGCACAACTTCACAGATTAAAATGAACAAATTCACATTTGTCGTAATTTCATTACTCAAAGAGCATAAAATTTCCAATTGTTCAAAGTGGAAAGAAGCTTATATATTTTATCTTTTTTCTCTTCTCAAGATGTATGACTCTCATTTTTATTTATTATATATTTTTCAAAACTTATGCAACAGTATATAATAGTTATTGTCTTATTAATGTAATTGTGATCATACTTTATTTCAATAATCCTTATTTTAATCATTATATATACAATTATTTAATTTTTCTTATGCGTAATAATTTGTCTGATATATTTTATTGGGTTACTCATATTTACCATAGATTACAAATGTTTTATAATTTAGGGTTAATCGAAATTCCATTTTAATTTAAATTGTTTTATATTGTATTTTTATTTTCTCTTTTTCTTTAATTGTTTTTAATATTATTTATTCAATTAGAGAGAGAGATTATCACAAAGTTTGCACAAAAATATTCGTTTATATATTGACATGTGTGCATACTAACAAAAACAGACAAACAAGCACGAGAGTGTCCGTTTGAACGCTAGTCTATATAATCTAAGAAAGACCAGCAAATTAAATTGAGGACAATATTGGTCAACAAGCTAAAATTAGAACACAACATTAAATTTACTCTTTTTTCTCCAATATATTTTTATATGAAACTTCTTTTATTAAAAATACAAGGTTTTAATTTAAATTATAATATTTTAATTTTTTTAATAAATATGACCAATTAATACTTAAGAAAGTGATGGTGAAGATGGAGAAGGAGAAGATGATTTTAAATGGATTATTTTTTAGTAATTTTTTGTTTTAAATTTGTTGGATTTTTTCAGAAGAAGATGAGGAAGAAAAGGAGGGAAAAACATGAAGATGATAAAGGAAGACGATGAAAAAATATAAAATATATTTGGTATTGATGGTTCATCATAAAATTTAATAGACCATTAAAAATCTATTGTGTGATATTTGTTAAAGTTATTCAATGACTAAAATTAAAAATTAAAATAAAATTTATGATGGACACTCAACAATAGTATATTATTTAAAATATTTAAAATTAAAAGTTAATAAAATAAATTAAATTAATTATCATAATAGTTTTTGAGGCACTCAAATATAACATTTATTAAATACCGCACAGAGTGAAACATTAAATCATTTCATGGACTAAAATATGGATTAAACATATATTAAATAACCTTTATTACAATGTTTTCAACACTTTATTTATAAACGGATTTTGCAATTAGGGGTGGGAATAACCGATACCAAATAACAGGGGCCTACGGTCTAACCTACATAAGCTCTGAATTGGGCAGACTTTTTCTTAAATTGAAAAGACTTAGATTTTTGTATAAGCCTATTTAGCTAAAGAGGCTAGACCACATGCCATAAGAAAAGCCTTTTAAACCTATCAGGCCGGCCTATTTATAAAAATTTCAATAACTTTACTATTATTATATTGTATTTTATACTTTGAATTAAAATACGAAAATAAAGCTTAGTTATTTTGAACAACTTATGAAAATAAGTTGAAAAAACATTATAAACAATGTCATAAGTTGTTGTCATAAGTTTTTTTCCATATGTTCTCTCTAACAAATAGTATCATCAAATTTATGCTAATAGGTAAACTTGAATGAGACAATGAAAATAAACATTTAGTCTCAATGATCTTTTATTTTGTTAGTCTATTTAATATTAGTTGAATTTCTTATTTACAAACGTTCAAATGAAGTAGGCTTTTAAATAGGCTAGTATGTCAATCAGGCCTTCGAAAAGACCAGCCTCATGCCTAAAAATAAGCCTATGATAGGCTATAGGTCAGATTTAGACTTTGAATTTTTTAGCAGGTCAGGCTCAGGCTTGTCAAAGCCTAACTCGACCCAGCATATTTTCACCCCTATTTCCAACCCTTTATTTATAAACGAATTTTACAACTATTAATGTGATGCATCTTTTCCACGTATTCTATTATCGCGATAAAAAATATCGAGGACTAGCAAACTGTAAATCTAAAATGAAATTACAGGTGCACAACAACAAACCAGTCAAATAAAGTTTTGGAATCCACTAAAAAAAGAAAAGTCTTAAATTTTATTATAATGAAAGATATTCTTGATGGTCACACCGAAAAGGGTTTAAATACAGAAAAAATAAACCCTAATGGGTTTTTAATCTAAAAAAAGAAAAAAAGAAAAAAGAAAATTATGCAAAATATTAAAATGTTTTCAGGCCTGAAACAAACTTTGATGGTTTAAAAATCCCATAGATTACAACAAAGTAATGAGTTAGACTCGTGAGCCGATTCACTGTCTGAAAAGGTGTAATTGTAGTCATTTTGACATCGGACGTCAAACTTGCACGAATACTACTGAACCTTTTTGACGCACGAGTTATTCTTTGATACGCACAGTTGGCCTTCCTACACTACTTATACTAATAATGGTTTTCAACACCACTTAATTGTTCAAGGGTGTCTTCTGATCATGCATATATTTAGCTTTAAATTTCTCACCTGTCAACCGAGTGGAGTTTTGAATAAGATTGATCACCATTTGTATTTTTTGTTAAGAAAAAGAAAGTGTGAGTTAATAAATTTGATAAACAAAGTGTGAGGAATGTCCCATATTGATTAGAAAAGTGGAGACTTGAGTATTTATAAGTGGGAGAATCCACACACCTATCACCTTAAGCTTTTGAGTGAGTATATGGTGTATCTCTCACACGGTATGTTGCTCATAAAAGAAAATCTTCAATAAAAATGCTCTCTCATGTTTATCCCCCCCTAAAATTGATGTTCCAACAGTAGTATCAGAAGTCTTTGGTTTGAGTGAAGGACCAAATCACTTGTATCGAAAGTACTCCCCACTGGTGGTGGGTAGGAGGTATTCTATTGAAGTGTGTCAACGACGGTACAAATATATATATGGATTAAAGAGCTTCAACTTGAGGGGGAGCATTGTAGATAGACTCACAGTTGAGGGGGACTGTTGAGAAAAAGTAAGTGTGAGTTAAGAACTTTGAGAAACAAAGTATGGGAAGTCCCACATAGATTAGAAAAATGGAAACTTAAGCATTCATAAGTGGGAGAACCACACACCTATCATATTAAGCTTTTGAGTGAGTATGTTTTGTGTCTCTCACAAGGTGTGTTGCTCATAAAAGAAAACCCCCAATAAAAATGCTCCATTATGTTAACCCCTTTAAAATTGATGTCCCAACAGTGGTATCAGAAGCCTTTGATTCGAGTGAAGAACTGATTCACTTGTATCAAAAATACTCCTTACAGGTGGTAGGTATGAGTTATCCTATTGAAGAATGTCAACAACAATACAAATGTATGTCAATGAAAAAGCTTCCGCTTGAGGGGAAGCATTATCGATATACTCACATTTAAGGGGTAGTGTTGAGAAAAAGCAAGTGTGGAATAAGAACCTTAAGAAACAAAATATAGGGAAGTACCACATTGATTAGAAAAGTGGAGATTTGAGCATTTATAAGTAGGAAAACTCACACACCTATCACCTTAATATTTTGGGTGAGTATGTGGTGTGTCTCTCATAAGGCATGTTGCTTAAAAAAGAAAAACCTCAATAAATATGCTCCCACATGTCGATTCCCTAAAATTTATGTCCCAACATTTTTATTTATTTATTTACAAAAATAATAGGAAATGTGTCTCGCCAAGGCTAGATTCACATAGAATTTATGAATTGTTATGTCGTTTAGAAAAATAATTCGACGACATCTATCAAAGATCCTTCAATGCAATCTTCTATGACCTCGTTGGAAAAGGATGGAGGTCTATATTAATGATGTAGTGGTCAAATCCATTAACATTCAAAGTCATTTGATGAAACTAGAATAGATTTTAAAAATAATGAGGATGTATGGTATAAAAATGAATTGACTAATGAATCTAATCAATTGTGTGTTTAAGGTAATGATCAGACACTTCCTGGCTTTCTTAGTGCATAAAAGGGCATTGAAGTGGAAATTAATATGGTTAAGGCCATCATGGAAGCTAGGATTTGTCGCGCCATGAAGGAGCTATAAAGTCTGTTGGGGGGAAAGTCAACTTCTTGAGGATGTTTGTATTCGACTCGGCTAGTAAGATGAAAGTTTTTCTAAAAAACTTGGCCAGGTTGGAAAATGTTAGAAATATTGGTAAAGTCGAATGGATCAAGGACTGAATCGTGAACGAAATCACTTTTCTTAAAAGTATTTCAAGAAATCTCAAATATGTCTTAGAGTTGGAACGGGTGAATAGTTCATCATGATATAGTTCATTGCATGTCAGCATTACATGGTTTTCTTTTGTCAATAGCATAACATGTCATGTGGAGCCATGTTTTCATGTGCTACCATGTTTTTAAATGAAGTTTGCATTTTTTCTCCTTTATTCATTATGTTATTTATCTTTCTTTTGCAAATGTCATTCATTTTTGATGATATAATTTTGAAGTTAAGGTATAACGACATGTTGAGGTGCATAAATTCTTTGACATTTGAAATAACTAAACGGAAAGTTGATCTTTTCCCCAGAAACCACAAAACTACAAGATATTTGTGGAACACTTCTGAAATGATCCCTAAAGAGGGCTTGGTCCCATCATTTTTCAATAAGATTCTGACAAAGTTTGACATACCAGAAGAACATGTTCAGAGCATCCTTCCATTGTAATTGAGATACATTTTCGAGTGTTGAGGAAAACATGATGGTCATCTTTGCACCAAAATCCTTTCTGCCTGTCTTTGTTGCACGTCGCTTAGGCTGTTTTATGACAAGCGTGTCATGTCATCCCTTCTTTGTTTAGTCCAACTTTCGTTGGCGTTTACTCAACAGATATTGGCCGAAGTTTATCTCTTTTGTCAATCTGAGGTTTTATCATATCGTTTACCAGATAAGTCATAATTCCAATTTATCTTCTTGTAAGACACAATTTGTAGATATCCTTCCATATGTTGTGTTGTCTAGTTTTAATGTCGATTTGGTTCTGTACAAACCTGAAACTATCTCTTTTGTACTATGTGCGAATCCGGAGTCCTTGGTTTGTTTTTTGCGAATCCGGAACTTCATTTTTTATGGTTATGCGAGAAGCATTAAGCTATCTCTCATTTTTTACTCTGTGTGAATTCGGGGTCTTTTGTTTGCTCTGTGCGAATCCGGAACTCTTTCCATGGATATGAGAGAAACCATACATATCATCTGTGTTGTTCTATAGCCCATTTGATTTTGCATCACTCTGTGCGAATCCAGAGTCTTTGCTTTTCTTACTCTATGCGAATCCGGAGTCTTTTCTTTTCTTACTCTGTGTGAATCTCAAGTCTTTGCTTTTCTTACTCTATGCGAATCCGAAATCTTACCTTTTATTACAATCATTTTTCTTTTTGCTCCGTGTGAATCAAGAACATGCTTTTCATTACAAATTATCATTTAACCTTTGGTTTGTTCCGTGAGAAGCCAGAACTAACCATTTTCCTCAAGTATCACCAGTGAGTCATTCTACTTTACATCTTTCAATCCCCAGCAAACCTCATCGGTAGTAATCTCAATAATCCCCACAAAGTCTGTCTTACATTTCACCAATAACATAGAGTTCCGCATATATGTATTCATGCGTATGCATGGCATCCGAGCTTTTTTTACCATTCTAAATGTTTACTTGTTTCGTTCACTTTGGCGTTTATTCCCCAAGTGGTCGGGTTTGTCGTCTCTCTCCAAGTAGGGTCGTCAGCATTAAGCATAAAATGCACATCCTTTCTAAATTCCCCACTGAGTTTGATCCTCGTGGATGATGGTTGCTTCTGTCATCTTCTCCGTGTTTGGATAAGATAAACCCCATTCAAGTTTATTCCTCAATGGTTGGAGTCTTTTTGACCGTTTCCTTCTAGCTTGTTCCTAGATTGAACTTTGGTCCCTGGCAAGTAGGGCTGGCAATGAACCAAATCAACTCGAAGATAGTTCGGAATTCGACTCGACAATTAAATCGTTGAACTAGGTTCATGAACCAAATGAGTTGAGTATGAGCGAAAAATTAAGTTCGTTAACTAAATGAGCTGAACTTGAACTATACATAGTTCGACTCGTTAGGTTCATGAGTCAACTCGATTACATATGAAAAGAATTATACTGTCTTTAAGATTAGGTTTAAATATTTATTTCAAATCTTAGACAAATTTAATCTTCAATTTAGTAGTTTTTGAATTAGACTCTCAAATGTATCTCTTGAAAGTTGTGTAGGTTTTGAATTAGTAGATTTCGAAGATAAAGTTAAATTTCAATATGATAACTTTTATTTTATTTTAATATTTTATTTAAAATATATATATTTATTTAAAATGTCAAATATACTAAAAAAATATATATATTTAAAAAAATAGTTTTTAAGTTCGTGAACCATGTGAGCTGAACCTAATGAGATGAACCTAACGAGTCGAACCGAACTGTTCGTGAACTTATAACGAGTCGAGTTTGAGCTTAAAAAAAAGTTCGTGTCAAACTCGAACTCGAACTCGAATTCGAACAATTCTTAACGAGTCGAGCCGAGCTGAGGTGAGTTCGACTCGACTCGACTCATTTCCAGCCCTACTGGCAAGTGTTGTGTTGGTTAGGTTGCCGAACCTAGTCTAAACGTGCATTTATTTCTCATCATATCTTGCAGCAATAATCTTTTACAAATCCCTGTTGCGGATAAGTGGCAGTCTCCTTCGAGAAGCTTATCCTTTTTGTCAACAAGTAGCGATCTCTTCTAAGAAGCTTGTTTCGCTATTACGATAAGTGGCAATCTCTTTCGAGAAGCTTATCCATCTTTGTTAGATAAGTGGAAATCTCTTTCGATAAGCTTATCCTTTATTATGATAAGTGGCGGTCTCCTTTGAGAAGCTTATCCCTTTTTTATCAACAAGTAGCCATCTCCCTTGAGAAGCTTGTTCCCTTTTATTCTCTTTCAACGATAAGTGGAAATCTCTTTTGAGAAGCTTATCCCTTACAACGATAAGTGACAGTCTCTTTCGAGAAGCTTATCCTCTCTTTGTGGTACATAAGTCCTTTTATAGTGATAAGTGGCTATCTCTTTTTGAGAAGCTTATCTAAAAGGTGTTTCCCCGTGAAGTCCAATTATTTTGGCATACGGAAGAGTTTAATTACCCTGTATCTTTCCTGATGTTTCCTGAAGATCCCGTTTGATCTCTTCATTTAAGAAATTTCCAAAAGCTTGGATGTTTGAAAACTCCAGCATCTGCTTGCATGATCCTATTGGTATAAGGATCCTGCTTTACCTTTTGTCCTAGAGTATCAGCCGATCATGCCTAAACCTGTTGGTCAATTCCTTTAGATTTCCTCAGTTGTTTTCTTTTCCCCAGTCTTTGGTCATCCCCAGTGAATTTGTTATTCATTGTGTTGACTTTATACCCGTGTGTTTCCTTTCTTTGTCTGCATTTTACATGTATCATTCCATCATTATCATCATGATATAGTTCATTGCATGTCAGCATTACATGGTTTTCTTTTGTCCATAGCATAACATGTCATATGCATTCAGGATCAAAATTTGGGTATTTTTGGTATTTAACTATCTCCCACTATGATCCTATGAAGAATAACCTTCTTCATACTTTCTAGTAGAAAATATTTAAATAGGGGCAATTGTTACACCCTAATTTTGACCCTGATTCATCGGAACATATCATAGCATTTTCATTGTCTATGCATCATACCCATTATTCATGTCATCTAACCATTATGCCTACGAAATACGTGTCTCCTTGTCGCCTAAGTTCAAGTCTTGTAAGTTTGAATCAAGGATCAGGAAAAATTATCACACCAAGTTATCAGGAACAAGTTATCGGGCTGTGGCAAAGGAAAATTGTTTCAAGATGGAAGATCATCAAGGTTAGGTGAATTTCAAATAGGGTTTCAGTAAAATGGCAGTGCGGTTAGTGTCTCAAATCATCCGTGTCATGGGCTACTTTGAGGACATGTGTGGATTGGATTCAAGCATTTATGTGTGAGGGTCCATATTAGGATTTTTGTGAAGATTCGAGTCAAGCTGCAAAGACCTTAAAAGTCAACGTGTTTGGTCAAAATTCCAAGTCAATCACAAGTCCTAATATTGTGGTTCATGTTCATGTCATAGGAGAATTCAAGTTTCCTGTTCAATTCTAAACTATTCAATATTCCATCCAATGACAAATTTCCATAACCTTTGCAACTTCCATTCAAGTTTTTTTTTCCACCTTTCAATTCAAATTCAATTCCGTTCCAAAGTTCTTGGTCAAGTTTCAATTTGTATTCAAGACTAATTCGAGCTTCGATTTAAATTCCGTTTCAATCTTCGTGTCCAAGTCATCAAAATTCGAATTTTTAACTTCAAGTCTCTATTCCAAGTCCATTCAAGTTCATTTCAAAAGTTTCAAGTTTCATTTTTAATCTATTTTATATTTTATTTCAATTGATCTCAAACCTAAATTCACTTGATTTTATTTTAAATTCAAGTTCATCTTTTCAATTTCTATTCACAATTTTATTCAATCCAATTTCATTTCTAGTCCAAATTCAATTTTCGTTTCAAGTTAAGGAATTAAAGCTCTAATGTTCAAATTCTATCTCTTTTCAAGTTCTATTCCAAGTCTCTATTTGAAAATACCAAATTCCAAATCTAAACTCAATTCCAAACTCATGTATAAATCACAAATTTCATTCAAGTTATCATTTCAAACTCTTTATTTTTTTACAACCCAATATTCAGTTCCAATGCCCTTTTCAAAAATAATAGTATTGTCAAAAGCCCATCTCAAGTCCCTTACATTATGTGGCAAAATTAAAAAAAAAAAAAAAAGGAAATTGAAAAAGAAACTACACGGCTAAAATTCCAAACCTTCAATCCGTGTGATACAACACAAGCAAACTTTATGGAACAACAACTTCCAATCCATATCACTACTAGCCTGCACAAAGGTCCCATACAAACCTCAGTCACATAAGCTACTTAAGCCTACCCAAAAGTCGTACGTCGTGTGACCCTCATCCCAACACATCCTCATCCATTTCTATCCTGCTACCATTTTTCATCACACAAAACAACAACGTATCAGCAACGTACATTAGCACCACAAAACCAATAAGCCAAAACCTGCTATGCACATTCTACTGCACACCACAAACTCATACGACCTACACACCTGCGAAATCAGGCCGTAAAAACCGTATTGCCCTCAAGCTTCAGCCACTCCACAACTACACCACGCCAGACAACATAAACTATCGTACGACCCTGCATATACCACAATACCACGTGCCACCTCCAACAAACACATACCACATTGGTACGACATGAAATACGGACTACAAACTACGACATATCGCACAAAGACCACATTTCTTTGATTTTTTGAGCTGAAGTCTTCAAAAACCTTTCTTCACATTTTGATTAGATTTCCACCCATTTCACTCAGGATTTCTCCTCATCCAACGTTATCCAAACCCCATAAAAAAACTCCACCCGTTTGTTCACGGAGGGTTTCCACAATCATTCTTCAGAAGAAAAAACCAGATCCGAACATAACAATCCTCCATCAACTCATCATCAGCAACCTTCAGAAACCCAAGCCAAATAGAAACCACAACGCAACATCAAATCACGAATCTGAGAGAAAAGAGGAAAGTGGATGACGCGAAGAAGAAAGAAGTGGTGACGACATCGCGAATTGGAAAAGAAGCCAAGAGAGAAACAATGCTGGCGATTTGAGAAAGATTGGAGGAACGTTGCACGATATCCATTGATGCACGGCAGAGGCTGATGATATAACAGCGACGAAAAGTGGTGAAGAGGCCGCAACGACTTTGTGAAGAAGAAGACACATTCTTGTTTGCTCAGAATAATCCTCGTAGGTTTTTTTTCTCCTTTAACTTATTTCTAATCATATTGGGTTGGGCTCCACTTTTAACATTACGACATCATCAACTCCTAATTTCTTTCTTACCTTTCTTTTTTTTATTATTATTAATTATCGTTAATAATCTTAGTTATTTGTTCTGTTAAATATTTTGTTAAACTTTTTAATAATTTTGCTAACAATTTTTGTTAATTATTTTATTAAATATTTTCGTTAATAATCTTATTAAGTAATTTGTTAAATAATTTTTGATAATTATCTTGTCAATAGTTTTGTTGATAAGTTTTGTTATTTATTTTGTTTCATTATTATTTTAGTTTTTAGATCTCAATATTTCTATGTTTTGTTTTCCATCTTGACCTATTTCGATTTTATTTTCGTGTTTTTTACTTAGATTATTGATCGATGAAGTCTTTTAAATCGTGAATGACGGTTATTGAGGTTGTCTAACCTTCATTATTTCAAATCTGTAGTGAATGGTCATCGAGATTATTTTCTATACTTTGGGATTGTGATAGATTACCTTCGATTGATCGCTGAAAGTTTGTGGTTAAGACGAGACCATCTTCTTTTTGTTTCGTGTGGCACGGTTCATTGAGAACAATTTACATATTGTTTCTCCATCGTATTTTTTCAAAAAAAAATCGCCAGTGCGGCCTCCTATAGAATAGCCTCCATCATAGATCGTGCTACGATGGTTTAATGCTATTGTGGACCCTGATTCAATCGATTAATAATAATTAGCGACTAATCATTAACTTTAATTTTTGTCAATATACTCTTGTTTTATTTTCCGTCACTATATCTTGTTCATATTATTATTGTTCATATTCGTATCATCTCATCATACTATTTCATTATTTATTCATATCTCGTTTAAAACACGCTAAAACTATCAAAACCCTAAGATACAAACCTTACCCAACTTGTAAGTCGACTTCCTCGTGCCTCGTGCGTCGCCATTGACCTCACCTCATACTATTAGGACCTCTTTATCGTTTAGTTCAAATCCTTAACCACTTAGTATGCAAATTTAAACCTCAATCAACATCGAGCTTTTTATCAAAGTCAACTTAATAAACCTAATTATACTTAAACTATACTTCAATACATATAAAAGAGAGTTGGAATGGAGTCTTCGATTTCTCTCCTCGATTGTTCGGGCCCGAGTAGCCTTTCTTAAGTTCGAACAATTGTCTTCTTTAAAAGATTCATACTCTAGTTATATCAAACCTATTTTCTTAATACTAAGATGAAAAAGAGAGAAAGTCAAGTTTTTGATTCACTTTGTTGATTACTTGGGGCCCGAGGATGCCTTTCTTAAGTTTCAAGTAATTGTCATCCGTCTAATTTACGCTAACTATATCAAAAATCTTTCATAATATACCATGAAAAGAGAGAGAGAGAGAGTCAAGTCTTTGACTCACTCTCCCGATTACTTGGGCCCGATGAGCCTTTCTTAAGCTTCAAGTAATCGTTATCAAATCAAAATACATCAACACGTTAATATAACTTCTTGCTGTCATGCGATTAAAACTCTTTTCTAAAAGAACAATGTTTAGTCCTCTCTAGACATTTGTTTCGTAAAATCAAACCAACATCCATAGTCCGAACTACGGACGCTTTGATTCTTCACTTCTTCCAAGTAAAAATATGTAGGCATATAATTATGAGATCCTAGCGAGCAAAATCTTATTTCTTTCTCCCGTAGTCTCACGAACTACGGATGCTTTGATTCTTCACTTCTTCCAAGTGAAAATACGAAGGCATAAGAGCCCTAATCCTTTGTGAGCACCCTAATCTAAAAATCACCCATTTTCTCCTTAGAAATATAACCCTTTTACCTTACCTTTTCACTTTATTTCCTTATAAGAAAACAAACAATCTGACCTAACATTTCTCACGAATCGAATCAAGAGGTTTCCGTTGAATACAACGAACGTGAGGGGTGCTAGTACCTTCCCCTCGCGTAATCGACTCCCGAACCTAGAACTTGGTTGTGATGACCATGCTCTTTCCCTAAAGGTTTTATTGATATTTTCCTATTCCTTCTTGAAATGAATAAAATTCGGTGGCGACTCTGTTTTCCATGACCATTCGCGAAGGATCGTGCTTTTTTCGAGGTATGACAACTGGCGACTCTGTTGGGGACTTGCACTGCCCTATATAAGAGAGAGTCAATCCTAACTTGACTCAACTCGTGAGCATTAGATTCGCTTGTTTGTTTTCTTCTTGTTTGTTATCTTATTAATTGCTTGCTTGTTTGATCGATTATCTTCATTATATATATCTTATTATCTCGTATGACATTATTGGGTTTCTCTGATTATGGGCACTCTATGAGAGGGCTCTATATCCGAGTCTAAGAAAAACTTATGATTTAGAATGGTGGTCATGTAGTGGAATCCCTCGAGGAGCCTTTCTCGTTGGGAGGATTCGAAGGCCTCGCTTAGAGTTGATTCCCTTGGGAATGTTATTGTCGTGGTGAGCCTTCTCCAGGGTAATAATGTTTTTAAGCCTGAATTGATAACTCTAAGTACCTTTTAACCTTACTTCCATGGTGGTTAGTGTTAGATCCCATTTAGATTAGATATTTGGTTTCTTTTTGGTAGTATTTTCACTCAATTTTATCTAATAATGTTTGATTTCGTAGTTGAATTGGTTTAGTTTGATTTTATGCGATCCAAGCGAAGAATGTTTGTAATATTGCTGTTAGTGTGCAGGATTGACACTAGTAAGAGCACTTGGGATCAAGGCAAAGCAGTTGGGAGATGTTGCAAATCAAGACATTCGCCTGGCGAGCCACAGCGAGTGCCAGCGAATATTCGCCAGGCGAGTGCAGGCGAACTGGGGCGAATAAATCAGATTTAACTCCCAGACCCAAAGGATAGGAAGTTTGCCAGGCGAAGGTTCCAGCGAAGCTTCGCTACCATTCGCCTGGCGAAGGTGCTGGCGAAGAAGTGGTAGCTTTCCTCATGCAGATTCCAGTAGCAAAACCACCCAAAGTTCGCCTGGCGAGTGAAGCCAGCGAATGTTCGCCCGGCGAGTGTTTATTCGCCTGGCGAATGCACGATTCCTTAGGGCGGTTTGCTGATCAAAGGCACTTTGAAGTGCCATGTTAAGTTGGTTCGCCGGGCGAATGAATGCCTTCGCCAGGCGAATGTGCGCAGACAGCACATCATTTTTACTTTATTTGTTGCTCTATTTAGCCCATACTTGGTACTTGAAAGAAGGGATCTTGCCAAATCAAAAAAAAGTCATTATTGGATAGCTCTAGAACCCTAAATACTTGAGTTCTTCTTCATCTTTACTATTTTGGTAATCAAGAGAAGTGGAAGCACATCCTTCATTGTTTCTTCAAAGTGGATGTTCTTCATCTTCTCCTTTCTTCTTGTTAAAGCTACCATGAAAATGTGTAGCTAAACTCATCTTTTGTCAAGGTTAGATGTAGGTGATTATTAAACTTTGTATGTGTATGGATGATCATCATTTGTAAACTCTTGAATGATTAATATATGGTGAAAACTTTGTTTCATTTACAATCTTTTGTGTTGGTTGATGATTGAGAAATATTTTCCAACTCTAGACCTAGGTTTTCATCCTTCTCTTTTCTTGAGCTAGAGATAGTCTTGAAATGTTTTATTCACTTATAATGTTGAACTTTAAAGTTGCCATTTGATAGATTGTGTGAGAGATCAACAATGGATCAAAATGGTAAATCTCACAATATGAGTTAGAGATAATCATATTGAGAGGATGTTGTGGATGTATTGATCATTAAAAGGAGTTTGTTAAATGTTGATTGGAAATATGCATGCAAAGTGATTACCGAACCCTAACTTTGGCAATATTTATTAAAACCGTTCAAATCATTATTTTACCGCATTTATTACTCACATGCAAAAGTTACCATTGTTTTAAAACCAAACACTTTGTTACTACAAAGTTACCAATTTAACAACTGTAGAAAGGCTGCAAAATTTCATATTCCCTGTGGAGACGATAACAAAAACCCGACACTCAACTACTGTTTTAACAAAATGGCGCCGTTGCCGGGGAATATAAATTGATATTGCAAGCATCGCAATAGTTGTTGAATTTTTAGCTTTGAATTTTTGACTTGTGCTTGTAATTTGTTTGGTTTAGTGTGCAGCCCTTGTTTATGCGAGGACAAATTCCCGAGGACCAACTCCTTTTTGATCCCGAAATCGAGAGGACCGCGAGAAGATTGAATAGCAAAACAAGACGAAGGAGGCAACTTGCGAAGCAAAGCCAAAGACAAGGAGAAAGTTCTTCTACTACAACACCACCAATACATTTCACACCAGTTATGGCAGAACCACCACCACCGCCACCTCCAGTTTCAACTCCATGTACAAATAGTCCGAGACACATGGCTCAGTTCGCACGAAATCTCCAAAATGGAAGACAAGCGGAGATGAAGACGGGGATCCTTGCTCTAGTCTATCAAAATCCTTTCACAGGATTAGACCACGAGGACCCATTCACACATCTTACCAAGTTCTATGAGATTGCGGGCGCAACTGGAGCTACTGAGGCTGATGAAGAGTCATTGTTCAGGAGACTATTCCCTCACTCCCTAATTGGGAAAGCGAAAGAGTGGTATCTTGATCAATCAACGACAATTATGACGGACTGGAATTTATTGGAGGAGAAGTTCCTTGAACGGTTTTTCCCATTTAACCGGTTCATGGAAGCTAAGACGGCAATCGCGGTATTTTCCCAAGGAGCGAATGAATCGCTAAACGAAGCCTGGGAGCGCTACAAGTCCATGTTAAGGAAGTGCAAAGGCCATGGTTTCGATGAGCTTACTCAAGTGCATATTTTCCGCAACGGACTCCTTTCGGTTCACAAGACCTTATTGGATGCCACGGCGGGGGGATCTTTGATGTCAAAGAGTGCCGATGATGCAACATCTATTATAGAAAAGATGGCACTTAATGATCATCAAGGGAACCATAATCGAGGGGTAACTCAAAGGAAATCGGGAGTGCTCGAGTTGGGGACGAATGATGCAATTCTTGCCCAAAACAAGCTCATTTCACAACAAGTGGAACTTTTAACTCAACAAATCAAGGGGTTGAAAGAACCATCAAAAGCTAAACAAATAGCTTGTTGTGAACTTTGTAAAGGAGAACACGATACCGGATATTGTCCGCCTCCCGGATTTGAAGAAGTTAACTACATGGCAAACCAAAGAGATTATCAACAAAGGCAACCTCAACAACAACAACCATATCAACATCCTCAACAACAACACCAACAAAACTATCAAGGTAATCAAGGATACCAATCTAGAAGTAACTACCAAAATAACCAAGGTTATGGAGGTGGTAACTCTAACCGTCAAAATCCGTATGCACCTCAACAACCGCCGGTTGCAACTTCTAAGCTAGAAGATACATTGACGCAATTCATGCAAATGTCTATAGCAAATCAAAAAAGTAATGATGCGGCGATAAAAAATCTTGAAACTCAAGTTGGGCAACTCGCTAAGCAATTAGCGGAACAACAAGCCGGACCATCTTTCTCGGCAAATACGCAAACAAATCCGAAGGAGCATTGTAAGGCGATAAGGACGAGAAGTGGGAGGGAGTTGATTGACGAGAGTAAAAAAAGAGAGGTGGAGAAAAAAATTGATGAGAAACTTGATGGAGAGGTTGGTGAATGGAGTGAGGAGGAAATGGAAAATAATGAAAAAAATGGTGAAGTTGAAAAAGAAAAAAAGGTTGAAGTTGAAAACAATACAAATGAAGTAGTGGAAAATAACGAAAGTGAGAAAGTGAAAGTGGATGAAGTGAAAAAGCGGAGAGAAAGAAACGCAAGAGTGTCTAGAGGAAAGGAGGTAGTGAGCACTACTCCGATTCAAAATTTACCGTATCCTCATTCCCCATCTAAGAGAGAAAATGAACGGCATTACGCCCGGTTCATGGATATTTTCAAACAATTGCAAATCAACATTCCGTTCGCCGAAGCTTTGGAACAAATGCCGAAGTATGCCAAATTTATGAAGGACATACTTACGAAAAAGCGGAGGTACACGGAGCCGGAAACAATAGTACTAGATGCAAGTTGTAGCGCCATCATCCAACGTACTCTACCAAGAAAGGAAGTTGATCCGGGGAGAGTCACATTGCCGGTTACCATTGGTGACTTTTATGTGGGAAGAGGATTAATTGATTTGGGGTCAAGCATAAATCTTATTCCTTTGTCTATTGTGAAAAAGCTTGGCAACATTGAGATTAAAGCCATCCGAATGACGTTACAACTAGCCGATAAGTCCACTACTCATCCTCATGGAGTAGCTCAAGACGTGTTGGTAAAAGTGGACAAGTTCTTTTTTCCGGTGGATTTTATCGTGATCGATATGGAGGAAGATGATGATGCGCCTTTGATTCTTGGAAGGCCTTTCATGAAAACCGCTCGGATGATGATTGATGTAGATGACGGTTTGATGAAAGTGAGAGTACAAAACGAAGAGGTCACTTTTGACCTTTTTGAAGCAATGAAGCATTCAAAAGACAAGCATGATAGTTTCCGAGTTGACGTAATTGAGGAAGCAACCGATGAAGTTGCAAAGCATGTTCACAACATCACTCCTATTGAGCTAGCCCTTAATGACTCCTTTCAAGTGTTCACTCTTGAAGAAGAGGAAGCTCTAGATGAATGTTTGAGAGAGCTAGATAGTCTTAAGGATTTGCACCCATGGGAAGTGGAGGAAGAAGTCTTAAAAAAAGAGGACAAGGATGAAAAGCCAATCATTGAATTGAAGGACTTACCAAGTAATTTGAAATATGCATTTTTAGATGAAACCAAGGAGAAGCCGGTTATCATTAGCAACCTCTTGTCAAAACATGAAGAAACTCTTTTAATTGATGTGTTGAAGAAAAATCAAGAAGCAATGGGATGGACTCTTTCCGATCTAAAAGGAATTAGTCCTTCTTATTGTATGCATAAAATTTTAATGGAGGAGGATTTCAAGCCGGTAGCTCAACCGCAACGCCGTTTGAATCCTACAATGAAAGAGGTTGTTAGGAAAGAAGTTGTAAAGCTTTTGGATGCGGGAATGATCTACCCGATCTCGGATAGTCCTTGGGTGAGTCCGGTACATGTGGTTCCTAAGAAGGGAGGCATTACCGTAATCCGCAACGAGAAAAACGAGTTGATTCCCACAAAGATAGCAACGGGGTGGAGGATGTGCATAGACTATAGGCGGTTAAATACCGCAACTAGAAAAGACCACTTCCCACTTCCGTTCATG
The DNA here is from genome assembly GCA_963859935.3 of Lathyrus sativus. NCBI lineage: Eukaryota > Viridiplantae > Streptophyta > Magnoliopsida > Fabales > Fabaceae > Lathyrus > Lathyrus sativus. Next base: position 505,159,316 of record OZ012740.1, on the reverse strand, counting down.
GACCAAATGCTAGAGAGACTTTCGGGACAAGAATTCTATTGTTTTCTAGATGGCTATTCCGGATACAACCAAATTGCGGTTGACCCGGCCGATCACGAGAAGACCGCATTCACATGTCCATTTGGAATATTTGCCTACCGCAAAATGCCATTTGGATTGTGTAATGCGCCGGCAACTTTCCAAAGATGCATGCAAGCCATTTTTGCCGATCTTATAGAGAAGACAATGGAAGTTTTTATGGATGACTTTTCGGTGTTTGGAGGATCATTCGGTTTATGCTTGGAAAATTTGAAAATTGTCCTTGAAAGGTGTGTGAAGACCAATCTAGTGCTAAATTGGGAGAAGTGCCACTTTATGGTTACGGAGGGGGTTGTTCTCGGCCACAAAGTCTCGTCAAAAGGACTAGAAGTGGATCGTGCAAAGGTAGATGTGATAGAGAAATTGCCTCCTCCATCTAACTTAAAGGGAATCAGAAGCTTTCTAGGGCATGCCGGTTTCTACCGGCGATTCATCAAAGACTTTTCAAAGGTGGCTAGACCTTTGAGCAATTTGCTCGCCAAAGACCAGGTATTTCTCCTTACTGATGAATGTTTAGAAGCCTTTGAGATATTAAAAAAAAAGTTAGTCACCGCTCCAATCATAGTCGCTCCAAATTGGAATTTCAATTTTGAACTGATGTGTGACGCTAGCGACTATGCTATCGGAGCGGTGCTTGGCCAACGGAAAGAAAAAAAATTTCATACCATACACTATGCGAGCAAAGTTCTTAATGAGGCTCAAGTTAATTACGCCACAACAGAAAAAGAATTGCTCGCAATAGTGTATGCTCTCGAAAAATTTCGGTCATATCTCATTGGCTCGAAAGTTATTGTTTACACTGATCATGCGGCGATCAAATTTCTGCTAACCAAGCCGGATTCTAAGCAAAGGCTTATCCGGTGGATCCTTTTATTGCAAGAATTCGATGTTGAAATTAAAGACAAAAAAGGATCCGAAAATGTGGTAGCAGACCATTTGTCTCGCCTTGTCAACACTGAGGTGACTACCTTAGAACAGGACATCCGAGAAGAGTTTCCAGACGAAAAACTTTTTAAAGTGCAAGTGAGACCGTGGTTTGCGGATTTCGCAAACCACAAGGCGAGTGGTTTCGTGCCGCTCGACCTAACTCCCAACCAAAAAAGGAAATTCTTATCGGATGCCAAGTACTATGTGTGGGATGATCCATACCTGTTTAAGCTGGGAGGTGATAATTTGTTGAGGCGATGTGTTACGGGTGATGAGGCCCAAAGTATCCTATGGCACTGTCACAATTCGCCTTATGGCGGGCATTTTAATGGGGCAAGAACGGCGAATAAAGTCCTTCAATCGGGATTCTATTGGCCTTCTATTTTTAAAGACGCAAATGCTCATGCGCAAAATTGTGATAGTTGCCAAAGGATAGGTGGTATTGGAAAGAGAGATGAGATGCCTCTTCAAAATATTCAAGAGGTGGAGTTGTTTGATTGCTGGGGCATTGACTTTGTCGGACCATTCCCACCATCTTTTGGAAATGAATACTTATTGGTGGCTGTTGATTATGTGTCTAAGTGGGTTGAGGCGATTGCTTCACCGAGAGCGGATGCTAAGACGGTAATAAGTTTTTTAAAAAGAAATATTTTTTCCCGTTTTGGTACCCCTCGAGTGTTGATAAGTGACGGAGGATCACACTTCTGCAATGCACCGTTAGAAAAAGTCTTACAACATTACGGTGTAACGCATAAGGTGACAACTCCGTATCACCCACAGGCTAATGGTCAAGCCGAGGTCTCAAATAGAGAGATAAAAAAAATTCTGGAAAAAACTGTGTCTCACTCTAGGAAGGATTGGTCACAAAAATTGGATGAAGCTTTGTGGGCGTACCGCACGGCCTATAAAGCTCCAATTGGGCTAACTCCATTTCAATTGGTTTTTGGTAAAACCTGCCATTTACCGGTTGAAATGGAGCACAAGGCCTTGTGGGCTTTAAAATTTTTAAATTTTGATCATGAGCTAGCTGGTGATAAAAGGAAAGTGCAACTTCTTGAGCTGGAAGAGATGCGCAATGCCGCATACCACTCAAGTTGGTTGTACAAAGAAAAGGTGAAAGAATACCACGACAAAAAGCTCCGCAAGAAAGAATTCGCATCCGGGCAGCTTGTGCTGTTGTTTAATTCCAGGTTGAGGCTTTTCCCTGGAAAATTAAAATCCAAGTGGTTCGGACCTTTCCGAGTCAAAGAAGTCAAATCTTTCGGAGCGGTGGTAATTGAGGATTTGGAAAAGAAAGACAGTTGGACTGTAAATGGTCAACGCCTCAAGATATATCTCGGCGGTCAGGTGAACCGAGACAGCTGTGCGTATCTTCTTGATGGTCCGTTGTGAGCATCATGGACCGTCGAGCTTATCCGACGTTAAACAAGCGCTGGTTGAGAGGCACCTCAACATTGTAAGTATTTACCCTTTTTTATGTCATTTTATGCATTTTTGGAAAGTGTTGGAAGTGGACTAGTGAAGTGGGCAATGCAGTGGAACTAAGCAAAACCTGTCATGTTCGCTAGCATTCGCCTGGCGAATGAAGGCGAGTATTCGCCTAGCGAGCCTTAGCGAGCTTTCGCTGGCATTCGCCTGGCGACTATACGGTATCAGAAAAAAAAATATAAAGGGCCACCTGGGCCCAAAAACCGTTTTACCTTTTCATTGCATCAGAAACCCTAAACGGTTTTCTTCTGCCTCACTCTCACAATCCCTTCCAACCTTCTTTCAATCCTTTGCTGCAGATTCATCACTAGCAATCCAAAAGGTAAGTGTTCTTGTTTCCCTTTTTCAATTTGTAATTTGTTAGGTTTTGTTCTTGTACTTCTAGGCAAATATATTTTTGTTCAAAATTTGTTTAGGATTCGAACTTCTGCATTGGGAAATTAGTGTTTGCATGTTAAACCCTTTTCGATTTTCTGTGGAAATTTGCCATTGCATGTCAAAATTACATCTGGTAATGAGATAGTGGTAGAACATCCTTGTTTTAAAGAATAAAACCATTGCAGAAGTTCTGGTTGTGTGTGCATTTTCGCACCTTCGCTGGCATTCGCCTGGCGAAGGGAAGCGAAGCTTCGCCAGGATTCGCCCGGCGAACTTAGGCGAACGCTGCAGTATGTTTTCTTTTCTTACTGTGATTTGTTTTATTTCGTTTAACATGTTTGTTTGCTGTGTTGTTGGCTGTTTTGTTGTGTTGTGTTTGCAGAATGGGACCTAGAATGACCAACCCTCTAAAAAGGAAGGCCACCACCTCTCGCACGGTTCCGATCCGTTTCGATCAGGACCGTTTCAGAGGAGCCACGCATGCTGCCCGTTACGAAGCTCTTGAGAAGCGGAACATTGTCCCTGAAAAAAGGTTTAATCTGAGTGACACCGGCGACTACCGCACCATTGAGGCTCTTTTCGCGGCAAAGAGGTGGCACCGGGTGATGACTCCACTTGACGGCTACAACGCCGAGATAGTGCAGGAGTTTTATGCAAATGCCCTCCCGGATGATGGTGAAGTTTTCAGTTGGACCTCAATGGTCCGAGGCGTTATGGTAAGATTCGATCGACGATCGATTAATGCTGTTTTGGGTGACCCTCTGACATTGACAGGTAGCCAGATTGATGACTACCACAGGGACCTTAACAAGCATCATGATCAAGAGGCCATGACCAGAGACCTATTAGTGGAAGGTCGCGAGCCAGTGCGCAATTCATCTGGGGTTGTTGTCAGATATCTGAGAGCTGACATGAAACCATTGGTACAGCTGATCTTATTGTTTGTGCTGACAAATGTTGTACCAAGGTCCCATCATAGCTCGGTGCCCGTGCCTATTGCACATCTTATCCATTCCATTTTGCTGAACGTTCAGATCGACATTGCCCGCATCATTGCGGATGAATTACGGGCTGTTGTGCTTAGTGGACGGGGCAGGATAGCGGCTCGCAAAAATGCCCCGCTAGCTTTTCCTTGTCTGATCATGTCTTTATGTGCTGAAGCTAGGGTAGACATTCCTCAGAGAAGACAGGTTACTATCCCAGCCGCGATCGACGACAAATATGTGGATAAGTTCTGTAGAGTCAAACCCGTAGCTGGTGCGAGTTCTGGTGCCGATACTACTGCTGGTGGACAGGCCAGTGGCCCTGCCGTTTCTGATCAGGCATATTCTTCTTTTAGCCCTTTCCATCAGGAAGTCTGCAACTATAACTGGGATTGGATGGCCGCTCAGCAGCGAGCCATGTGTGATATTCATGACTCGATGCAGATGTTGCAGCTTCAGATTCGCGCCCCCGCCGGCACCCACTCTATGATGACAAGGGAGCAATTCCTTGCACACGCTGGATGGCCTGTGGACAGGCCTAGTTTTGGTGGGGAGGATGATGCTGGGGATGATGCTGATGCTGATGATGATGATGATGATGATGCTGATGATGATGATGATGATGATGATGATGACGGTGGAGATGAGTATGATTTGTCTGAGGAGGATTGATTGCTCGTTTGTTTCGTTGGTTCACTTTGAGCTACAAAGTGAAGTTTCCTTTTTTTTGTTATAGTCATTCGGTTATTTTGCAGTGTACTTTGTTTGTTGTGATGTTGTTGTACTTGTACCTTTCAAGGTACTTCCGACAGTATTGGTGTTCAGTTTTTTTTATGGTTATGCATTTTATTTTTAGTTAATTGGTTTGAGTTTTTAATTATTTAATCTTTGATATTAAGTTTTCAAGTTTTAGTTTAATGTTGTGCATGAATTCTCTCAAGTGGGACGGCGATGATAGTATCGTTACCACAAAGGTGTTAACAAGGCATTTAGTGACTTTATTCTAGAAAATGTTGAGGAACTTGTTAGTTTAGGAACAACTCTTGAAACTTTGTTTCGTTTTGCAACTTTATTAATTGACATGTCATTTAGGTCCCTTACCACAAATGTAAGAAGCTTCTTGTTCTATGTACAAATGCTATGGATGAATGGTGAATTTTGTGTATACTTGTAATTCATACTTTGTCTTTTGTTTCGTATAAATTTGTGGAAGTTCTTGAGAAGATCAAGGCACTTGTTTCTGTTGAGCACAACCAGTTCTAAATTCAAATATGCCTGTGAGTTGTGAGCATTCGTAAACCATTTTGAGCCTAAACAGTTGAATCCTTGCTTAAAAAGCAAGAGTTCAAAAATCTTGTTCTTAAAACCTTGGAGATTTTGATTCATTGTTCTTTTGCTAAAAAAAAGTAAGAGCATTCACTTAGGGGACGAGAACAGACAAGTTGGGGAGAATGAAAGTAAGGTGGTCAAGTTTTCACAACTAGTGAGAAACCAAGCAAGCATTGAAAAGAAAATATAAAAAAAAAAAAAAAACACTCGTTTTTGCGATTACAGTGTAGAAAAAAATATAAATATATATATGAAAATATTTGCTTGTTTGGTAGAAAATAATTGAAAAACAAAGTTAGTTGTGAAATATGAGTTGTGAAGGGTTTCAAATGAGGAACTTGTTAAACAAGTTGAAGATGTGTAAATAAGTGAAGAGTGAATGTCTCTCCTACATCGGAAATTTCGTTCAATGGCTTTAGATATGTCCCTTGTTTGTTAACCCGGCCAAGCTATAACCTTTGAAGACCTTTGTGATCTTGAACTTCCATAATTTTGTGGTGAATATGTAGATATTTTATGAATTATGTAGTATTGCATTGTTCATCATTGGAGTGAATTTTTGTCCCACGCTTGCACGTGTTTTTGCTTCAATCCTTTTTCGAAGTGGAGTGTTAGAATGACTTGTCATGAGATTTAGTTGTTGCTTGAAGCATTGTTTAAAATTTGTTCTTAGAATTTAGTTCTTAAACATTATCTATTGTGGAATTATGTAATATTTTGTGACCTTGTTGCACATATTGTGTATTTGAGCCATATAGTTTCACTTGAGTTGAATTGGTCTTGAGCAAATCCTCATTTTGTTTTGAGAGGCATACTTTGCTTGAGGGCACGCAAATAGGTAGTTGGGGAGAGTTGTTAGATCCCATTTAGATTAGATATTTGGTTTCTTTTTGGTAGTATTTTCACTCAATTTTATCTAATAATGTTTGATTTCGTAGTTGAATTGGTTTAGTTTGATTTTATGCGATCCAAGCGAAGAATGTTTGTAATATTGCTGTTAGTGTGCAGGATTGACACTAGTAAGAGCACTTGGGATTAAGGCAAAGCAGTTGGGAGATGTTGCAAATCAAGACATTCGCCTGGCGAGCCACAGCGAGTGCCAGCGAATATTCGCCAGGCGAGTGCAGGCGAACTGGGGCGAATAAATCAGATTTAACTCCCAGACCCAAAGGATAGGAAGTTCGCCAGGCGAAGGTTCCAGCGAAGCTTCGCTACCATTCGCCTGGCGAAGGTGCTGGCGAAGAAGTGGTAGCTTTCCTCATGCAGATTCCAGTAGCAAAACCACCCAAAGTTCGCCTGGCGAGTGAAGCCAGCGAATGTTCGCCCGACGAGTGTTTATTCGCCTGGCGAATGCACGATTCCTTAGGGCGGTTTGCTGATCAAAGGCACTTTGAAGTGCCATGTTAAGTTGGTTCGCCGGGCGAATGAATGCCTTCGCCAGGCGAATGTGCGCAGACAGCACATCATTTTTACTTTATTTGTTGCTCTATTTAGCCCATACTTGGTACTTGAAAGAAGGGATCTTGCCAAATCAAAAAAAAGTCATTATTGGATAGCTCTAGAACCCTAAATACTTGAGTTCTTCTTCATCTTTACTATTTTGGTAATCAAGAGAAGTGGAAGCACATCCTTCATTGTTTCTTCAAAGTGGATGTTCTTCATCTTCTCCTTTCTTCTTGTTAAAGCTACCATGAAAATGTGTAGCTAAACTCATCTTTTGTCAAGGTTAGATGTAGGTGATTATTAAACTTTGTATGTGTATGGATGATCATCATTTGTAAACTCTTGAATGATTAATATATGGTGAAAACTTTGTTTCATTTACAATCTTTTGTGTTGGTTGATGATTGAGAAATATTTTCCAACTCTAGACCTAGGTTTTCATCCTTCTCTTTTCTTGAGCTAGAGATAGTCTTGAAATGTTTTGTTCACTTATAATGTTGAACTTTAAAGTTGCCATTTGATAGATTGTGTGAGAGATCAACAATGGATCAAAATGGTAAATCTCACAATATGAGTTAGAGATAATCATATTGAGAGGATGTTGTGGATGTATTGATCATTAAAAGGAGTTTGTTAAATGTTGATTGGAAATATGCATGCAAAGTGATTACCGAACCCTAACTTTGGCAATATTAATTAAAACCGTTCAAATCATTATTTTACCGCATTTATTACTCACATGCAAAAGTTACCATTGTTTTAAAACCAAACACTTTGTTACTACAAAGTTACCAATTTAACAACTGTAGAAAGGCTGCAAAATTTCATATTCCCTGTGGAGACGATAACAAAAACCCGACACTCAACTACTGTTTTAACAGTTAGTAGTGTTAACTCGTGAGGGTTGACACGAAAGCCCAATCAGATGAGATCCCTTGAACGTATCGTTATTCTGACAACGATGTTTTCAACCTCGATCTATGACTCTGAGATACCTTTAGAAACCTTGGACTTGATGGTTTTGCAGTAGATATTCATGAGGAGCCTTTCTCGTGGGACAGCGCGAAAACCTCACCTAGAGGAGATCCTTTCAAATACATTATTATTATGGTACCCTTTTGCCATGGTCATAATATATTTGAAAGAAATCCATGACTCTGGGCACTTACCCTTTAAAAGCCTACCCATGGGGTTCCTATAATCAGAGATTATCCTTCCTGCTTCAGAATTGTGCTTATGGTCCTTATCCTTGCATCTTCATTTCATGATCATATCATAACATTCACATTTTCTTTGGCTTTCAGGGAATCTAAGAATTAAGTTGCAGATACTCAGAAATTATGGGAACAAACACTAGAAGAACTTATCCTTACAATTTCAGGAGACCTAAATTGGAGGACTTATATGGTCTGGTTTCACGTGTCCCTGCTGTTTTCAGAATCAACTTTGGGAAGGATTTTGGCAACCTGATTCATATCTTAACCCAAAAGGTTGACCAAAAGCGCTCGTTACTTTGGCTCAGTTTTATGACTCTCCTTTGAGGTGCTTCACATTTCAAGACTTCCAATTAGCGCCAACACTTGAGGAGTACGAAAAACTGGTGGGTATTCCTATGAAGAACAAGTTACCATTTGTGGGTGTGGATCTATCTGTGGATGATAAGGTTATTACTGATGCTCTCCATATGTCCAAGAAAAATATCACTGATAATTGGAAAACTAAGGGGGGGTATTAAGGGGCGACCTCTCAAGTTTCTCATAGAGAGAGCTGACACCCTTATAGAGGCTCAGAGTTGGGACGCCTGTTATGCTGCTGTAGCTTTGGCTATCTATGAGCTGACAAGCTTAAAAAATGATTGTTTGTTAGTTGATTTTACCTTGAAAAAGGATTTTTAGAGAGTGGCTCTAAGGCGCAAAAAGAGAAGTTTGAATGAGTTAATGTTGTTTTTATAATTTTGAAAGAGATTTTTCTTGATTAGTATTGCACTAAAGACTATGGGTAGAGGCGATTATTTCAATCAACCAAGTCGAACGCCTTGTGTTAAAATGATTAGAGTGAGTGTAGGGATGCTCCATTTTCACTCCTTCTCCACCACTTAAGGCTTGTGGCGCACAATCCCAATCGTATCTTATTGTGTTTTTGAGTTTGATTAAGAAAAAATATGCTTGATGTTGGATCAAGGGTTTGTCGGATTTATTATGAAAATGTTTTGGTGAATGGGTAGGTTGATGGCGATGCACAAGGCGATCTACTTACAAAGGGTGAATGCAAACGAAGTGTGATTGGTTGAAGGGTTGAGGTGATAGAAACCCTAATGAGTTAATTTATTATGAAAGTGCTTGATGTCGAATCAAGCTTATTTGTGATCTTTGAAAAGGTGTGGCTGATTTTATTCTTGGATTAGGGAAACCTAAGCAACTAGCAAGCAAAGAGCAAGCGCTAAAGTTAATACACATCATGGGAGTGGGGATACATTTGTTCAAATGGGGATGAAATAAACAATAATAAAACAAAATAAATGATAAACTAAACATGCATTAGCAAAGTGGGCTAATCTTTTAGACAACTAACTAGAAGTAATTGATCGAATAAGTCTCATTGTAATAAAGACCAAGAGTAAGCTATGAATGATGTGCAAAATTTATCCTAAGACAAAGCAATACAATACAGAGATAAACAAAATCCAAAGCTCCTTTGCTAGGGTTTCTGTACAAGGTCTCAACTCCATGATGTCAATGATAGTAACCATAATCCACACTTGAAAGTTTTTTGGGGTTTCAATAATTTTATCATGTTTTTGTGTTTTTCTTAAATGAGATGAACAAGATATGAATAAGGTGACAAGATGAATAATGAGCAATATAATATGAACAATGATATAAGATCAATGATATATGGACAATGATATAAGTTATGGAAAAGTAAATGACGGAAAGATAAAGAGCGGAAATTAAAGTTAGTTGTTAGTTGTTAATTGGCATTGATCGGATGATCACTTTTTAAATCGGGTCCACTTTAACGCTATGTTAAGCAATTGTAGCACAATCTATGAGGGAGATAATGCTATGGGAGGCTGATCAATAACAATGTTTGTGCTAAAACACGATAGAGAAATGATATGTAGATCATTCTCCAAAAATTGTGCCACATGAAAAAAAAAGAAGAGAACGGTCTCGTCTTAATCAAGAACCTCCATCGATTAATCAAAGGTAACCTATCACGATCCCAAAGTATAGGAATGATTCAAATGATCATTCCATATAGATTTGAAATAATGAAGGTTAAACAACTTTAATAATCAATATTCATTATATTAAAGACTTCATCGACCAAAATGAGGAAAGAAATAAAAATCCAAAATAAAATGGAATAAGAGAAAATCAAAATAAAAATCATAATGAAATGGCAAAATGACATAATAGATTAAGAGAAAATTAATATTACTAAATAAATATTCTTTAAAAAAAATAGATAAAATCTCAAAGAAAATAAATAAGAAAGAAAAAGAAAAAAGAAATAGGAAAGTAATGAAAGGGTGGCATGTGGAGTTGAAAGGTGTAGTAGTAGAATCATATGGGCATGGACTATAAAACCCAAAATCAACAAAATAAAGGCACAATTAATGAATCCCAAACAAAAATAGGCCATGTTCAAAATCCATCAAGAATAACATCAGATATATTTTACATAAGGTAAGGCAACACTTCTTTATTATTTTTAAAAACCAACAGATTAAAAACAACCATCCAAGGTCCAACGCATCACGATGTGGTTTAAGAAGCAAACAACATCAGGTTTTTTCATTTCAAAACAAATTAAAGGCAAAACATGCTTTTTAAAACAAACAACATCAGAAGAAAAAATGAATCAAGGCCAGAAGAAAAACAATGAAGAAGAACCACGACCAACGCACACAAATTAGCTTCTTCAATCCAACCTTCTTGCGAAAACTCCCTCGACTCGCTATGCTTGCTTTCCTTCGCTAGATTTTTCTTCAGGTTTGTGTTTGTGTTTGTTGTTGAATCTCAGTTTCTCTTCATATCATTTGTCTCTCTGTTAGTTTGTGTTTTGTTGTTGATTTGGGGTTGAAGGTGAGTTTGAAGGGTTTGGTTAATGGTTGGTTTTGAGGTTTGTGAAAAGTGGTTCTTAACGTGTTGTGAATCAAGGTTTGGTTGAGTGATAAGATAAAAGGAAATTTCTCAGCATTTCTTTGGCTTCAAAAAGCTTAGGAGAATGGGGAATGTGAAGGTTTTGTTTATGGCAAAGATGACAATATTTGTGACGTTTTTTGCTTGTGCCATATTGCAATTTTATTTCGTCTGAATTGTGACGTGGTTGTATGGAAATTGGTTTGTAGGGCCACTTGTTTATGCAGGTTGGTTGTTTTGGTGTGTTGTGGAATTAGCAGTGGATGTTTGTTGTTGTGTGCATGTTACGGTTGGTACGAGTTTGGAAATAGTGTGAAGTTGGCTTGTTTAAGTTATGGTTTTATGATGTGTAGTATGATGTGCTGCTTATGGCTTGTTGTGCATGAATGGTTGTGCTTTGCAACTTTTTGTTGGAAATTCACCTTACACCCTATGAAGAATTCCCTTCAATCTTGATCTCAAGATTGATGAACAAACCCACAATATGATAGTAATGGTAATAACAAGTAATTATCAAGAACAACAAAAGAAAAGAAGAACAAACAAGAAAGAGAAGAATGAGAGAAGAAATATTTGGAGAGAATGTGTTACCCACAACTGTGGGATTTCTTATTGCTTATAGAACTTTCATTTGCTCAAACTGCAACTGTGAAATCTGTTTTATGTTGTGTTGTGTTTGAATACAAAGCAAGGCACCCTATTTATAGTTTTAGGTTTACAAAAGCCCAAAACATAAAAGGCCTAAAATATTCAAATCAAATCAAAATAATGAATTACATTTAACACACCACCTAATTCATTGTGTCTAAACTGTCTACATTCATCATGGCTCTTAGTCTTCTGAAGGCTTCAACCTGCACTCCCTTCGTCATGATATCTGCAATCTGATTCTCAGTTCTGCAGTGTTCCAACTTCATCTTCCCTTCTGCTACCTGCTCTCGAAGATAATGAAACCTCATTTCGATGTGCTTGCTTCGACCATGAGCTATTGGATTCTTCGTCAAGTTGATAGCTGACATGTTGTCTGTCCTCATGGTAATTGCTCCATGATTCTTCTCTGTGATTTCTTCGACCAAGTTCACCATCCAAGTTGCTTGACATGCACAAAGACAAGTAGCTATATATTCTGCTTCACATGATGACAATGCCACTAATGGTTCCTTTCTCGAATTCCAAGCAACTGGTGCACCATCTAACATAAACACATACCCAGCTGTGGATTTTCGATCCTCAGCATCACTACACCAACTGGAGTCTGTGTATCCCACTAACTTGCATTCTTTTCCTTCATCAGCTGCTGGAAATAAAATGCCATAGTCGAGAGTTCCTTTCAGATACCTCAGTATCCTCTTCGCTGCTGCTAGGTGTGATACCTTTGGCTTCTGCATGAATCTACTTACCATACCAACACTGTATGCTAAGTCAGGCCTTGTGTGACAAAGGTATCTAAGTGACCCAATAAGTCTTCTGTATTGGGTTGGGTCGACATCATCTTCATCTGAATCCTTCGACAGTTGCAATCTGGGCTCAGCGGGAGTCGAAGTTTGGTTGCAATCTTGCATCTCAAATCTCTTGAGTATTTCGCCTATATATCTTCTTTGATTCATCATCAAACCTCTACTTGTCTTGTAGAATTCGATGCCAAGGAAATATGAGAGATTTCCCAAGTCTGACATTTCAAACTCCTCACTCAGGTCATGTTTGAAATCTTCGATCTCCTTCTTGCAACTCCCTGTTATCAACAAATCATCAACATAGAGACATAGTATAAGCAATTCTCCATTTCTTCTTCTTACATATACTCCATGCTCAGTTGTACACTTCACAAATTCCTTCTCCCTTAAGAAGCTGTTGATTTTCTTATTCCAAGCTCTTGGAGCTTTCTTAAGTCCATACAGGGCTTTATGAAGCCTGTACACATTTCTTTCTTCACCTTGTTTCACAAACCCAGCTGGTTGGGCAACATAAACTTCTTCATCTAAGGGGCCATTGCACACTTCACGTCCCTCTAACATGTGTGCCAGTTGTTCATATTTGCTAGACCAACAACCAACCTGATTGTTTTGATTCTAGCAACAGGTGCGAAAACTTCATTGAAGTCGATTCCTTCCTTTTGAAGAAATCCTTTCGCCACAAGTCTCGCCTTGTGTCGAGTTACTTCTCCTTTAGGATTTACCTTCACCTTGTAAACCCACTTCACGTTAATTTCCTTCTTGCCTTGCGGCAATTCGACAAGCGACCAAGTATCATTGACTTCGATGGACTCCAACTCTTCAATCATTGCTTTCATCCACTTCGAATCTTTCAATGCCTCAGCTACATTGACTGGTTCGACATCTGCGTAGAAAGCATAGTGTACCAGCTCACCCTCTTCATCAACTACATCATCTGATGTAATTACACATTCTTGCAACCTTGCAGGCATGTGTCTTGTTTGTCGAGGTCTGCTTGAACCTGCTTCATCTGCAACTGGTTCCTGTCGAACTTCTATTTCGACTTTAGTGGCTGGTTCTTCACAAGAGATTCTCACTGAATCCTTCTTGGCATTCTCAGTCCAATCCCATTCTTTAAGCTCATCTATGATCACGTCCCTACTAATCACTACCTGCTTATTCACTGGGTCAAACAGTTTATAACCTCCTGTCGAATGATATCTTATCAAGATCATCTGATTCGACTTATCATCAAGCTTCCTTCTCAACTGATCTGGCACATGTCTATGTGCTATAGATCCAAACACCTTTAAGTGACTGAGACTAGGCTTGACACCAGACCAACATTCTTCTGGTGTGATTCCTTCAAGCTTCTTCGTCGGACATCTGTTCAATATATATGTTGTTGTCGAAATTGCTTCTCCCCATAATTCTTTAGGTTGATGCTTTCTATTCAACATACTTCTCACCATATTCATGATGGTTCTGTTCTTGCGTTCTGCAGTCCCATTTTGCTGTGGAGTGTAAGGTGGCACCACCTCATGCACAATCCCTTCTTTTACACATAGTGTATCGAACTCTTTTGATACATACTCTCCACCATCATCAGTCCTCAGAATTTTCAGCTTTCGACCACTCTGTCTTTCGACCATGGACTTGAATCTGGAAAATACCTCAATCACATCACTTTTCTTCTTGATGAGGTAAGTCCACAGCTTTCGGCTGTAATCATCTATAAACGTGACAAAGTATCTATTGCCACCAATCGAATCCACCTGGATTGGACCACATACATCAGAGTATATGACTTCAAGTATTGCCTTCGACTCCCTTCCTGCATCCTTGCTGAAGCTATTCTTGTGTTGTTTCGACTGAACACACTCCTCACAGACTTCACTTGGAATGTCGATTTCTGGTAATCCTGAAACCATATTTCTTCTCTTCAGTTCTCTGATGTTATTAAAGTTGAGATGACCTAATCGAAAATCCCATAACCACTCATCTCTGCTGGTTGCAGTTGCTAGACACTTGTGCTCCATCACATTGAGTCCAATCTTGAAGGTCCTATTCTGAGACATTGGAGCCTTCAAGATTAATATGCCACCTGCGTCGAGAACTCTCATCATCTTGTCTTTGACAACTACCTTGTAGTTATTTTCGACAAGCTGCCCTATACTGAGCAAATTACTCTTCATGCCTGGTATGTACAACACATTGGAAATTGTTGACCTTTTGCCATCTTTCCTCATAATCAGAACATCACCAACACCTTCGGCTGTTAGAGTGTTGTCATTTGCAAACTTCACTGTGTTCTTCGACGAGGGCTTCATGTTGACAAACCAATCTTTCCTTCCAGTCATGTGTGATGAGCATCCTGAGTCCAAGTACCACTGATCTTAGAATCTTTCTTCATCTTTTGTTGTGACCATTAGCAACGTTTCTTCTTCTTCATGTTTCGCCAGCTTTGCATCAGTCTCTTGATTTCTCTTCCTTTCTGGACAATCACTAGCATAATGACCATACTTCTGGCAATTGAAACACTGAATGTTGCTTTTGTCTGGCTTTCGACCACCACCTCTTCCTTTACCTGCAGCACCACCTCTTTGGTTGCCTTGGTTCCAAGGTTTCTTCTGATTCGACTGGTTTACTCCTTTGTTGCCATTCCAGCTACCTTTGCCTTTTCTTTCCTTTTTTGACTGCGCCTGTAAAGCCATATCTTTTGACTTTCCTGCAGCTCTCTTTGTCATCCTCTGTTCATGAGACTCAAGAGTCCCTTGAAGCTCTTCCTTCGTCAACACTGATAGATTTTTCGAATCTTCTATGGCAACTACCACGTGGTCGAATTTTGGAGCCAATGATCTCAAGATTTTTGAGACAACTGCTTTCATCGTCAGCGCTTCTCCACATACTTTGATTTGATTCACCAACTTTGTAACTCTGGTGAAGAAATCTGTAATGCTTTCATTGTCTTCCATCTGAAGCAACTCATAGGTTCTCTTGTGAGTCTGTAACCTCACCTCTTTCACCTTCTCTGCGCCTCCAAACGAATTTTCAAGAATCTCCCATGCTTCTTTTGCTGAATCAACATCACTAACCTTTTCAAAGTTATCAGGATCAACACACTGATGAATTATAAAGAGTGCTTTATAATCCTTCTTCTTCAATTCTTTGTGCGCAGCCTTTTCCGCCTCCGTTGCGTTCTCCCGAAGCGATGTTACTCCGTCCTTCACAAGATCCCAAAGATCTTAATAACAAAAAATCACCTTAATCTGCTTGCACCAATTCTCATAATTGTCTTTCTTGAGAATTGGCAGGGTCGCCGGAAAGTTGTCGTTCGGATAGTTCATCGCCATCACTATCTTCCTTCCTTGAATCTCTCAACCGGAGCTCTAGATACCAGATGTTAGAAATTCACCTCACACCCTATGAAGAATTCCCTTCAATCTTGATCTCAAGATTGATGAACAAACCCACAATATGATAGTAATGGTAATAATAAGTAATTATCAAGAACAACAAAAGAAAAGAAGAACAAACAAGAAAGAGAAGAATGAGAGAAGAAATATTTGGAGAGAATGTGTTACCCACAACTGTTGGATTTCTTATTGCTTATAGAACTTTCACTTGCTCAAACTGCAACTGTGAAATCTGTTCTATGTTGTGTTGTGTTTGAATACAAAGCAAGGCACCCTATTTATAGTTTTAGGTTTACAAAAGCCCAAAACATAAAAGGCCCAAAATATTCAAATCAAATCTAATCATATCAAATCAAATCAAAATAATGAATTACATTTAACACTTTCAACAGTGTGCGTGTAAGTTGGCTAGGAATTATTGGTGTGGTATGTCATGACTTGAAAAATGGTTTTTTTTTGTCGTCGTGTGAAGTGTGAGGCTCATGGTAAATGCTTTCTTGTCATGGAAAGGTTTTATGTATAGTGATACGTACTTAATTTGTCTTGGTGTGGAAAGGTTTGAAGGCCTGGTGTGTAAAGGTTTGTGGAAATGTGCACGTCTTGGCTGGCTAGAGTGTATGAATGGAAGATTATTGCTTGGTACATTTGTGTGTGTTTGCTTTTATACTATGCAGATGCGTGTAACATGGGTTGTACGTGATGCTTCTCATGAAGGTTGGGGAAACATGTTGTGTAGCGTTGGCTAGGTGATTGAAGTGATTGGGGAATGGCTCATGATAATTTGGTTATTGTGCATGGAGTAGCAATTTGTTCTCACCATATTTTTGCAATTTTTGTTTTAATGTGTAATGGGCTTTTATGGTTTATACAATGATTTTGTAACATGGTAATGGGCTTGTAATGGTAAATGAGCCTTTTTGTTTATTTTTGGTAATGGAACAATGGGCCTTATATATTTTTGTGTAGAACTTGTAGAAACTTTATTATATTGTTGTAACCTTTTGTAATAAGAAAAATATAATAAGCTTTTTGTCACAAATGGACTTTGAATTTATTGTAACATAGACTTGTAATGAACTATTGGCACCCTCCATTAATTTGATCTTGATGCAACTTGAATTGTGATCTACATTTGAATTTCTTAAGCAACATCATGCTTGTCCATAGAAGGAAGTAAGAATAGATACCACATTTATTTGAATTCAAAGCCATAACATCGTTTTTGAGCTTCTAATAATCAACTTGAAAAATGATGAAAACATCATGAACCAAATGTACCATGTGTCACTTGAGAACTAAAAACAAACCAATCTTAAACTTTGATGGAGTCATCTTGAATTGTTTTTAAACTAATGCCACTTGGATCACAGATGAACCAAAGTATTCACCATGACACTTGTTGATTATGCCTTGAAATTAGATCCTTGAAATGGACAGCAAACCCGACTTTACCAAATAATAGAATTGGCATAAAATCCTAATTGGAACCTCAGGCCCACACCACTTGAATCACGCACACCCTGGCCTTGATCATGAAACAAACCCTTGTCTGACTAAAATTAGGTCAAAACCAGATGAACATCAATCCATACCACACACGCACTTGACCTGATAGCCTTGCCTGACACCCAATTCACCCTTGGAATAACTTGAGCAGAAACAACAATCTTTTTGAATTTTTGAATAATGGTTAGTAGATAGAAACACATGAAATATAATATACAGGTAGGATAAATTTGGGGTATGACACATGTAAATTTCCTCATTGAGATCTCCATTTAATAATTTTGTTTTAACATCCATTTGATGAACTATAAGAATATTCAAAGAGGCTAAGGTGAACAATACTCTAATTGTTGTTGTTCTTACCACTGGTGCATATGTGTCAAAGTAATCAACACCCTCTTTTTATCTAAATCATTTTGCTACTAATCTTGCCTTATATGTGTTTAATGTACCGTCACTATGATACTTCTTTTTAAACACCCATTTACATCCAATGGACCTTGAACTCTTTGGAAGGTCGAAAAGTTCCCAAGTGTGGTTTGAAATAATTGAATCAATTTCGTCTTGGATTACATCTTTCTAAAAAGTAGAGCCCCTTGAAGTCACTTCTTCTTTATAGGTTTTTGGATTATCTTCTAATTGGAGAATAATATGGATCTTATGAACGTTATTCTTACAATTTCCTTCAACTAGATAAAAGGAAATGCGTGTTAAAAAGTATTTTAGGTGAGTTATTTTATCGTATCCATAGGGATTGTTAAGATATCTAGATGCTTGTCGTTCAACAGTTTATAGTTCTAAGAAAAAGGGGGATTTTCACAAGGTTCTTGTTTTGTAACATAAGTTTGGTAGAAAAGATGTAAAATAGAGAAAGATGTTTAATTCTTAAGAAAAACATATCAAAATTAGATTTCGTTAACCATTTTCATACATATCTGATTAATCAAACATGTGAACATAGTTTCGATCAATACAATCGTGTATCCTCACAAATCTATTTATCTCTAAAGCGGCTTCGTGGGTATTATTGTTTTTAATCTCTAGATGATTACTCGAAATACCAATCGCAACAATAAACATAAAAATCGATACAAAGCAAATATTAACTTCCAAATCTATGTCTAAAGTTTGTTTGTTAATAGATGAAGAAATTATATCAAGAGTTGGAAAATCTATGTCTAAAGTGATTCAAATTATAAATACAACATTAAAAGCAACGATCTTAATCATCTATTGATCATCAACCTTGTTCACATACAAACGATCAAAAGAAATGCATAATAGTAAGGTTAACTACCTCTAATCTTGACACAAAAGTGTTTAGCTACCCATCACCATGGTAGCTTGATCAACAAGTAAAAAAGAAAGCTTTGCTAGCATCAAAGTCGAAGAATCGAGGATTGATACTCTAAAGATTTGATTCTCACTTTTTTTTTGAGTTTCTAAGCTTTTTTTTTACCTAAAAAACCTTTATAATATCTGAAACATCTAAAATGTAAAAGTTGTCCAAAATATCTTCTAAGGTAGATATTTATACAAAGTGGAAAAAGTAGCAGTAAGTGGCATCGCGCTAAGCGCCATCAGAAGCGCGCTAAGCGCAGTCAGCAAAGTAGAGGTAGAAACCCAAAAAGCATGCTAAGCGGGGTTGGAGACCGCTTAGCACGGTTGAAGGCCTTAGCTACTGCCTCAACAGTGAAAATGCACTGGGGCCGCGCTGAAAAGCGCTCTAAGCGGGATTTACTGACACGATCGCTCAAAAATGATCTTTTAGGCCTTGCTTCCTTCACCACATGTTTCTATCATCATATATAAGCAAGAAGGCATGTTAAAAAGCATCAAAACGATCATAATTCATAATATTTACAATAAAATCGGAAACTTGTATATTTACACTAAAATTAATAGGTTTACTACTAAATTAGGAAATTATTGGAAATGGCCACAAAATAACATCAAATGTATGCAAAAATTGGCCCTTAACAATGAGTTGAGAATCGATTTCATCTGGACCTATAAGTTTAGCTTTTCGGGATTTTTTGCTTACCCTAGGCTCAGGTTATGTTTCAACATTCCGCAAGAAGCTTTCGGGTTGTACTTCAACAATTCGTGGAAAGTCTTCATCACGAGATCCTTCATTTATTGGAATATTATATTCTTTATCCTTCACTAGCGTCCAAGCGGGCACTCCCGTACCCGTTTGTCCGCTTTTGTTAGTATGCGCACATGTCAATATATAAACGGATATTTTTTTGTGCAAAATTTGTGATAAAAACTCTCTCTCTCTCCCCCCCCCCCCCCTCTCTCTCTCTCTCTCTCTCTCTCTCTCTCTCTCTCTCTCTCTCTCTCTCTCTCTCTCTCTCTCTCTCTCTCTCTCTATATATATATATATATATATATATATATATATATATATATATATATATATATATATATATATATATATATATATATATATATATATATATATATATATATATATATATATATATATATATATATATATATATATATATATATATATATATATATATATATATATCCAATTGAATAAATAATATTAAAAAAAATTAAAAAAGAAGATAAAATAAAAATACAATATAAAGCAATTTAAATTAAAATGAAATTTCAATTAAACCTAAATTGTAAAACATTTGTAATCTATGGTAAATATGAGTAACCCAATAAAAAATATCAGACAAATTTTTACGCATAAGAAAAAATAAATAATTGTATATATAATGGTTAAAATAAGGATTATTAAAATAAAGTATGATCACAATTACACTAAGAAGACAATAACTATTATATATTGTTGCATAAGTTTTGAAGAATATGTAATGAGAGCCATACATCTTGAGTAGAAAAAAAGATAAAATATGTAAACTTCTTTCTACTTTGAACAATCTGAAAGTTTTATGCTCTTTGACTAATGAAGTTACGACAAATGTGAATTTGTTCGTTTTAATATGTGAAGTTGTGCATGTGTGCGTTTTAATAAAAAAATTGTGAATTTGTTCAATTTCTAAAATAGAAATATTCATAAATATTAAAATTTAACTTCTTCTATACAAAAAGTAGAACAAAAAAAAATACATGTTAGTATGATAAAAAAAATTTAATAAAAAAGAGATATTATGGTGTGGAAGACAATGAACGTGTGCCTTAAAATTTCATACCATTGGCAGTTTTTGTTTTCGGTCTTTAGCAATTTTATGATGAACAAGATTCTTTAAAAATGTATTTACAAAGACTTGCAATTGAGAAGGACATGCAAAATCAATATTTTTGACATTATTGATTCAGAAATACTACAAAAAATAAAATATGTTTTGAAATAAAAAACAATAAAAATAATGACAATAATTATCTTGACATAAAATGGACAATAACTATTTACTCCCTTATGTATTCGCGTAAATCTTTCCAAAACCAACATAAAAAATAAAGATATATATAATTATATTTGAATACCATGAATGTTAATTAAAATATTAATATTATATTATAATTTCTTAAAGTATAACAATAATATTATGGCATGGAAAAAGTAAACTTTTGATCTCTATCACATGCAACAAATGAAAATTCATTGTCGATAATGAAAATAAATTTTTTTTTTCAAATTGTTTCTTCAAGGTGATTGACAAAAATTGCTATTGTTATAAATAATTGAAAGATTTGTTGACATAAACTGCTATTAAGAACAAAAGGTTCGTTGAATATCTATTGTGTCTTTGAAAAAAGAAATTGTATCTTTGAAAAAAGAAAGTACGGTTTACATTAAAAAAAAAGAGATTAAAGTGCTACTATATAAAGAAGTAACGAAGTTTAACATATGCAGTTAGTAATATATAAGTAGTTAATAATAATAATAATTTTTTCTGAAATTAATATACTTAAAAAATACTACAACTGCAAAGATGAAATTGGAAACTAATAGAAGTTATTAATAAAACTATCATTTTTAATTTTAATTTTTTTTATTATAAAAAAAGGGTATTTTAGGAACTAAAATATGTCACTCCAAAAAGATGTATTCTCTTTATAGATAGTTATAGATGATAAGATTTTAAAAAAACACCACATCTCTGGATTCAACAATTACGTCCAGATTTAAAAGTTTGCATGCTTTGTTGTTGGATGCATATCCTATGAAAGCACATTTGATCCCTTGATGACCCAATTTCATTTTTTTAGGATCCATATTCTTGTAATATGCCACACACCTCAACACGTTAAAATAACCGGTATTTGGTGATCTACCTTTCCATATCTCATATGGAGAAATATCGATTAACTTTAATGAAATTCTTTTCATTATATGACATGCGGATAGTAATGCTTCACCCCACAAATTAAATGGCAATTCAAAATGCATTAACATAGCATTTATCATTTCTTGATATGTTAGATTTTTTCTCTCGACTAGACCATTTTGTTGTGGTGTACGAGGCATAGAATATTCATGTATAATGTCATATTCTTCACAATATGCATCAAATTTCATAGAAAAGTATTCATCGCCCCTATCACTTCTAAGGACTTTGATACTTCTAGCTAATTGATTTTCTACTTCCACTTAATAGACTTTAAAGGCATTAAAAGCATAATTTGTATGCTTTAAAAGATATACGTGTGTGAACCTAGAGCAATTATCAATAAAGGTTATGAAATACTACCAGTTTTCCCCACGGGTTAGCATGCCATTAAATTTACACAAATCAGAGTGCACAAGATTAAGCGAATTTGATTTTCTTTTAACACTTTTGAAAGGTTTCATTATCATCTTTGATTTGACACATATTTCATATTTTTCAAAATCATGATTATTGCATGAGATCAATCCAGATTTAATTATTCTTTTCATAGTACTAATACCAATATGTGCTAATATTGAATGCCATATAGAAATAGATTCAAGCATATAAGCAAAATTAGAAATTTCATTAATAATATTATCAATAATACAAAGTTTGATCATTCCCTCAACGGAACATCCTTTTCCTATAAATACACCATTATGGGTCAATATAAGTTTTCCCGATTCATATACAGATTTGATTCCTGGTTTACCCAACAGATCCCTACTAACAAGATTTTTAGTCACGTTGGAGACATGAAGCACATTAATAAGAGTGACTTTATTTCTGAAAGTGAAGTTGAGTTCGACGGATCTGGTTCCAATCACTTTAGGTTGTACATCATTTCCCATTTGTACTTCCTGTCCATCAATTGCCTCAGAATAGGTTTTGAAAGCAGGCTTGTCATAATAGACATGTATTGTAGCACATGTGTCATACCACCATGGCACCATCCTTGCACTTTGCCTTTGATTTCCATTACTTTGATCACCGTATCGATTATGCCGTCATTTGTATGAACTACATTGATCTTATTTTTTGACTTGTTGTGCCAGCAATCTTGAGCATAATGTCCTGGTTTTTCACATACAAAACAATCTCTTTTCGGACCTTTTGGACCGCTAGAATTTTTGAATTTGTTATGTTCCTTTTTAGGTCCAAGATGACTTTTCATGCCATCATGTTTCTTTTTCGGTCTCGCAGTCACATCATTGGCTTTGGAAAGACCAGCGGATTCTAATTTCTCCCTCTCCTTCGATTCCTTCTTGTAGCGGTAAAAATCGTGAGTGTAAGTTATTGATTAACTTAACTCAAAGAAAACAAGAGTCGCCACCGCACTTTTATTTTATCCCAAAAAGGAAAGGAAAAAGAGCGAACAAAACCAAAGAGTTCTAAAATAAGAACAAGAGACAGAGATCGGGGTACGGGGGTTGGTTACGCAATGGGAAGGTGTTAGCACCCAAAACGTCTATAGTACTCTATAGGAGCCCTTTGAAATATTTACGTTTTTTGGTTTGGACATGGTTTGTTTGAAAAGAGATTGGGGAGATGAGAAGAGAATTATTTTTTAGATTTTTGTGTTTGGAGAGACTTATCGCCTCATGCCTACGTACCCACAAAGTGCAATATGGGATCAAAACCCCGTATTTCGTGGTACAAATGACAAAAATTGGTTGGTTTTGATTGATTTTAGAGGTAAAGACAAGTCGTCCTCTCAAGGAGAAAACTGCGACTATCCACCCACGAGTATTAAGACAACATCTGCGTCACATAAAGATGGAGGATTTGCTTGGATTATCAACAAGACTATCACTCAACATCAACGTGGAAAATGTCAAAGTCTTAATAATATGGGGAATAGGAGATTTACATCTCAACTATAGAAATGAATCATGTCTAAACTTTATGAAAAGTTTTAAAGTGAAAAAGTGCATAAAGGCACAAAAAGAGTTGATGAGTTTTTTGTATTTTTTATGTCTTTTGAAATTGGTCAAAACATGATTAACATTGATTGACTTTTATTAAGAAAAAACAAAGTTTTAAAAATCACTTGACGAAAGTCAAGGTTTTATTGCGAAAGCGGTTTTGAAGTTTGAAACCAAGAAGGTTTTGAAAGAGGGAGAAAGTTTTGAAAATTTAAGAAGGGGAGGAGATGAAGTGACTATCCTAGAAACCAAAATAAGAGCTAGAGGTAAGAAAGATCTAACCGACTTGTAGCACACTCCATAGCAAGCAAAAAAGAATTCCATCCGATTTAAAGCATAATCTAATGAGCGAGCCAAATAAAGGCTAAGATCCACAATACTCCAAGCATAGGAATAAGAGTCCTAATTCTAAGTCCAAAGGTCCATGAAGTCCAAGGTCTAAGAGTAGTCCAAGAGCATAACCACAAAGTTAACAACACCAAGTTTTTTTAGAGATTTTTTATCCTTTATTAGTGTTTTGAACAAGGTATGGTCCAAGTGAACAAAAGAAAAATGACATAAACATAAACAAAGATATGATATGAAATGATAATATGGAAGCATAAAAGTAAGAAATAAGGAGTAAGAAGAGAATATAAACAAAATTAAACAAAGATAATGTTAGTGAATTAGTAATTAGTGGTTAGAACATATGATCAATGATGATTAATTCTTGCACTTTAGACCAAGGTTAATGAAAACTCATTAGAGGATTGATAGAATCAAAGCCTCCTAACAATGATTTTCATAGGTATTGGGCTTAAGACAAGCAACTAAACATACTTGGACTTTTAAACGTAAGTTTGAGCCACGAATGATCATTTTCCGATTAAGGGACACTTTAGCGCTATGTTAAGCAATCGTAATCGGGTTTATGTAGAAACCACGACTATCTGAGGCCGGTCAATAAAATGTTAGTGTTAATACATGTTAGAGAAGTGATATGTAAATCACTCTCCTAAAACATGCCACACAAAAAGAAAAGAGGTAGTGATCTCATCACAATCAAGATTTTTATCAATTAATCAAAGGTAATCTATCACTATTCCAAAGTACGGAGAATTATCTCAATGATTATTCGTCCATAGATTTGAAATAATGAAGATTAAACAACCTTGATAATCAACAATCTATGATCCATAGATTTTCATCGATCAAAAATAAAAAGAAGAAGAAAGAGAATTAAAATGAAAAGAAACCACAATTTGAATCTTAAACCGATTAAATCATCATCAATATCAATCACCTCTCTTGGTGGATAAAATCGACACCCAAAGTCCATTGATATTGATGAGATTTTATTGAAAATTCAAGATCCAAAACAAACAACAATTAATCCAAACCAAAATATTTTCAAATAATTTTTTAAGAGTTTTTTTTTTAAAAGTATTATTTAGAAAAAAACAAATTAATAGCAAAAAAAAAAGGAAAGGCCTACACGGCCAAATTTTTTAAACAAAGAAAAAGAAAATAAAGAATGAAAAAAGAAAGAAAAATATAATTGAAAACAAATGAAAAGTGAAAAAGAAAATCAGAAAACATCATCTTCTTCTTCTTCACACGCGACACTATTCACCATAGCTTCGAATCAAAAATTCAACAGATCGGAACGGCGAATCTCCATTTTTGGTGTCATCTCAACCAGAATCACAAGGTGAATCCAAATATACACAGAATTTCAACCAACAGAGCTCCTAAGAAAAGAGATTCAGAGACGAGAGTTCATCGGCAAAGCTCCAATACCTTCGAAAATGGAGAGTTTAGCTTCAATCTTCTTCTTCTTGCTTTTGTGAATGCGAATCCTGTTGTGGTTGTTGAATGAAGTTGAAGTATAGTGAGATTTTATGTGGAAAGTTGAATTAGGTGAAGCTTGAAGAATGGTTGAGGATGAATTTCGAAGGTGAAATTTGAAGGGAAACTGAGGAGAAAAAATGTCAGAGTGATTTTGGCTTCAAAGCTTGAGGAAATTGTGAATGAAATGGATTGTATTTATAGAGTGAGAGTGAGGGAAAATAATTTGCCGTTTTTGTGATTTCTCAGCGTTTTGGTTGCTACAAGTTGTGCGTGACTCTTTGTAATATTTTTTCATGTCGTTTTGAATTTTCACTTGTAGCTGACATGTTATTCTTCTTTTTTTTATATTTCACCTCAATTTCAATTATCTGACGTGGATTATTTTTCTCAACACATGACTTGAAGGTACAACCATCTGACATAATGAAAAGAAGTGTATCAAACCCAGCCTCAGATGCTTCAATATGCCTAGCAGTGATGGAAAGTAGTGATGTTATTGTTTGCCAACCTAACTAAGATCTAATATGAGAAGCATTTGCCTTCACAAGGTTACTAACTTCCTGCATAATCTGTTCATAGTATGTGTTGGCGACCCGAGCGTCAAGCTTCAGGACAAGTTGCAGTGACCTCAAAAGTTCATCGGTAATGTTCTCTTTGTAAGGAAGTAAGCGATGGCAAATTCTTAACAGTCCAAAAACAGCCTTCTCTACCTGTGCACAAGGCATCACGGTCGATTGCACAATATTGGAAATATGCTCATACACATCCGGCCAAAGAAGTTCAATTCTATCTCGGTTATTCAGAGTGATTGCTACCAGTAACTCCAAGCAGAAAACTGAAGTATCTTCATCCTCAAATGATTGATTTGATCAGAAAAATAAGAATCAACTTCAGCTGCTTGAGATTGCCATCTCTCTATGGCAAGATGATCTTTTACTACCCCATCACCAGTTGTGTCAATCCAAGCTTTTGTATATAGATTACTGTCCACAACAACACTTTCTCCTGGCTGGCAATCCCATTTGAATGACTCCTCTGTGAGAGATTATCAACCGGTATTTTAGAACTATCAAGATTAACACAAGCGGTGGAAAAATCAACAGACCATTCCCTAACTCTGCAATTCCTAGAATCGATCTCGGAAACACAATCCTGCCTTCCGAAAAAAAAAACCACCTGGCAACTTTTTGAGTGATCCTGTGGCAGGATCATACAAGAGTTCACAGAAAAAGACATTGTGGAAGGCTCCAGGGGCACTTCCTTCAGGGATATCAATCTTTTTCCTGACTTCACATTTACCTTCTACAGATTGAACAGAGATCGTATATGTTTCATCACTGAAATACACCTCTTGTACATCAGAGCAGTATGCTTTCTCACTTGATACATCTTCCGGTCGGAAGAATCTTCTGACTTTGAGTTCTGTAGATTTTATTTTAGCTTGTTTTGTTTCCTTTTTGGCAATGATCTCAAGCACTTGGCATACAACATAAGCTTTCAGACCTACATTCCTCCCACTCTTATGAGTTCCTTGCTCTTTCTTTTCCTCAAATTCAAAAGGACTTACATAAACATAGTCATTGAGAGAATATTCTGTTCCCTCCAATACAAAACTAGACTTAGACATATTTACTTTGAAATTTTCCTTCGCCTTGTCAGCTTCTTGTATATTGCAAGAGTGACAGACACCAGACCCTAAACCCAACGTATCAAACGGAAGACTGAAGAAAGCACCCCTCTCAGGCCAATACAAGCTTTTACAGTAATATTCAGTAGGCAGTCCTTTCTTCTTCCTTTCTTCAGCTCTCTCCCTATCAATTTTACCTGCAGCATTACTAGCTTTTCGGTGTTGATGCCCCCAAGGTGTTCTTCGGATGCTTGCAACATTTATCTGCTTAACATCTTGCAGTGCCAAATCCTTGCACTCATTAGTCAAAAACACTTCTCTCTCACTTGCGGCATTGTCAAGAACAGTATGACAACCATGTTGCATCACCCTACCATGAAACATCTTTTTCCCATCTTTTGATTCAAACATATATTCAATGTAATATATATCAGGAAGCTCATCTGATTCATCAACTTCAACTGACACAGATATTCCCACAGAAACAACTTCTCCGTGAATAATTGCCTGCTTATAAAGAGGCAATCCAGAACAGGTCTTTCTTTCAGAAACCTCTTCCCATCTAATATCTCCGTCATCAGAAAATGCTTTAATCTGTTTGGAAGCTAAACGTGGCTTTAGTGTTTCCTCCAACAATATTGTCTCTTCCACAACATCCTCATCTTCATTCTCTTCCTGTTCCTCTGCTATGACTCCGGTGACCATTTTTTTCCAGGAAAGTGTGTACCAGAATCTTCAGATGCATTCCATGATTGAGTATCTGTAGCCACAACAGGAACTTGTTTTTCTGCATTCCATACACCGTCGTGCCATACATCAGATGTAACAGAAGGCACACCAACACTAGAAATTTCAAAAGATGGCCAATGCATATTATCATTCACGGTCGAAAATGGACCAAATCTATCCTGCAAAGATTCAGCACTTAAAGGTACTGCCGCACGAGTTTCCACTTGTGCAGTAGCTGGTGTGAACTGAGGCATACCAAATGTTGCCCACCCTTCATTTTTAGGGATGGATATATCCGCTGATTTTGCATTCAGAGGTTGCAGTAGTCTCCACAAAGAAATCAATAGATGCAACTTGGGATGTTTGTGTAGGTTGATTTCCTTTTGATAGTCATCCTGTGTTCGTATCATCAAATTCCCTAGATCCAACAAAAGCTTTGTAGCATGGGTGTTGTCGGGACAAAAATCAGTAGGAATAGTAATATTGGGAGCTGCAATATCCAAGTCCAATGAAAACCTGGCATGATCCTTTAATGCTTTGTTCATTTGTTGTTGGGCAGTGCGCTTAACTTCATCAATTTTCATCTGCACGGCAGCTGCAGTTTCTAATGCAATGGTGTGACTTACAGCAGTGTCACTCTCAAAGAATTTCACAATTTGATCAATGTTATCCTTCATATAAGTCATGTAACATGGAGAAGCTTTGGCTACCAAGCTCCAGTCCACCTTGTCATCAAATGGTTTATAATTGAAGACACCAACTAATGAGTCATAGGAAGTTGCACTCTCTGCAAGGAGGCCTTTTGGTGATAATAACTGATATGAACCCAACTTAATGTCAAAAACCTTTGTTTCCGGATAAAGCTTTATTGAGCAACTGAGATGCTCACATGATAATTCTGCAACAGGCTCTTTTGCATTAGGGTTGAAATATATCAAGCTGAATTCCGGATCAACTCTTAGCATAGAAACAAGCTGTACACGAATGGCATCTGTAAGCACATTTTCAGTTTTAGGAAACTGGTGAAATGTATCATCTCCCAGGCCACCAAGAAAGCCAGTAACAGTGGCACGAACAATGCACAATCCTGATTCATTTTGCAAGACCAAAAACCTCTCCCAACTGTTGGACCTTATAATATCAAATGCATAATCCCAATATGCTAGTCCCTCACAGCTGCTAAGTTCCCACTTCAAACTCAGAGAAGATGAGTTAGCAAAAACTTTTCCAGAAGCACTAAGACCAGCCGCAGATGTTCGAATAGTGCGCCCATTTGCCACAATAATAGGGGTATCACGAAGTCTCCGTGAACCGCGCTCAGCTTGGGCGGCTGCTCTAATAATTTCATTTTCATTCACTGATTCATCAGCTACAAGTTCAATAGAAGAAGGAATGCTACATATCACTGGAAGCCAAGCTTCGGCTACAGAAGGCAGGGGATGATCATCTCCAACCAAATTTCCACGTCTGAAAAGCAGTTTCGTTGTCGGATATTCGATGCACAAGAACTCCATCATCTGTCAGAGCATTCTCTCCACCCAAAACATCCACAGTTTCAATAAAATCAACATGTTTGTTCCATGGTTCAGGTCCACCAACAAGTAATAAGTCTAAATTTGTCCCAGGGGCAAGATATAGCTCCTCCAAATTATGCCATTGCTTATTATTTTCGGCTTGAGCCAAGTCAAGCCAGTAACCACCAAAGTGGTTACTATCACCTGCCTGGCTTATGATAAAGGGTAGATATGCCGCAATACGTAAATAAGCTTTTAAGACAGCAGGACCATTACTGAATTGGTGATATTCTTTAGAAAGTATGGCATGGATTAAAGCTTGACCAGTATTAGAAGCATGTATGTAAGTCCAAGAACAGGGAAAACCATCATCTGATGGATGGACCTGACTATTTGGCACTATTTCCAAGAATGACAACTCCTGAGATGCATTGACGATTACAAAAGTCTCACTTCCAGCTTTCCATTTTATCAAAGAATTGAAGGCATCACATCTGTAGAAAAACGCACCGTTTGCTATTCTCATTGTCACCGCAACTTGAAGATGAGATCCAACAACAGTTTCTACAGGAAAATTGTGAAGCATAACCATAAAGGATGGAGCGGAGACTTCAACCAAGACCTCATCATAATTTAGTGAATCATATACAGATAGCACTTTAATAGTAGCTTTTCCAAGCTTTTTTGTATGGATAGTACCGGAAACTGAGACAGATACAGTAGATATGTCTGAAGACAACCATTTATAATCACTTGCTGCCTTTGCACAACCTCCTACAGCTTTTAACTCAGCATCCTGATAAACACCAGGGGCCCACGACAGAAAAATTATTCCACTTTCATTACCCAGGGTGAACCTTACTTTATCACAGACCATGACTTCTTGAACAACTGTGATAGTCTCCTTTTTGTCATTGGCACCATCATTTAACAAATATGTATTGATACACTCAACAAGCTTGCGTGATATCTTTCCTTCTTCCCTGATGAATGAACAGATCCTGACAAACCCCTTAACAATGTCTTCTCTTAGATTAACAGGGTAGTCTTCAGGAGGTTGAGTAACATAGATTTCCAAATGAGCTTGTGAGTTTGTATTGGCTAGAGCAAAGCTCTTGGTCAAGGTTTCGTAGCATGAATTCTCAATTTCTATTCAAAACCTACCTTCATTATTTTTTTACACATCTCTGATAAAATGAATACAACTATTTTTGGACCAAGGAATTACTTGTACCTGAAGCAACAATCATCTAAACCAAATTCTGACTTTACCCTGATAGATTCAAAGACGAACCACTGAATAATTTTCAACTGAATCATCGGCCATCAATTTTGATTTTTGACATAATTCTCTGAATATCTGGACCAAACTTCTCATAGAACACTGCTTGATAAATCAATGAATTTCAACACAAGACAATTTGATCTTGAAAAATCACATTTCCTGAGAAAATAGCCCACCACCACGGGTAACTTATAGTTGAAGCAAACTCTTGATAGTTTGACCAAGATGAGGTCAAACGTCCATCTGATTTAAACTTGAATGAATTTCTTTGCCATTAATCTCCTTGCAAAACCCTAAACACACAGAGAAGAAGAAGAAACAAACAAATTGAAAAATATTTTTGATATTTCGGTTAGAGGTTAGTAAACAGAAATAAACATAAAGCAAGTAGAAAACACAAGTGCGCTGAGAGAACCAAAAAGTATGGTCTTGTTTGTGTATGTAAAAATGAAAATGCAATGTGGGATCTTAGGGGTAAAAATTAGGGTATTACAGCTTCCCCTATTTAAGATTCTTCTATCCGGAGATATGAAGATTGACATCTTTGTCTCGACCAGATAGAAGAGACTTAAATATAACAATTAACCCAATTTTTGGCCCTAAGAGACCACAAAATGATATGGTTATGCTAATGGTATGCAAACACAAGACCTCTGTGGGGAGAAAATGCCACAGGAGACAAACAAAAGTTCGGGAGCAAAAGAAGAAAAGAGACTCCACAAGGGAAAACAAAAGAGCAAGATCCTATTCCGATAAAGGAAAGGAAACGACTCAACAGGGAAAGAGATACCAACTGCTAGTTACTGGGCGAATATATTCGATCCAAAGAGAACAGGTAAAATGCTTCTACTGGTTACTGAGTAGAAAATAAGCGTAATAAACCAAAGGGGGTGAGAATATTACCGACTACCAATCAATAGATAGCACAATAAAGGCAATATACTCAAAAGGTGAAGAAACATTACCGGATACCCAGTACTAGGTAGAAAATTTTGGGTAATGAACTCACAAGGAAAGATTACCGACTACCGATTACTGGGTAGAAATATATGTCGATAACTGACCAAAAGGAGGAGACAAATGCTACCTACTACCTATCACTAGGCAGAAAATAAAGGCAACAAGCTCGGGAGGAAGGATTATCTTTTACCGGTCAAATGGGTAAAGCATAACCAACCAAAAGGGGTGAGAAATATTACCAGTCAATAAAGGTAACATACTCGAAAGGTGAAGAAACATTACCGGATACCCAGTACTAGGTATAAAAATTTAGGTAATGAACTCACAAGAAATACCTGCTACCAGTCAATGGGCAGCTCAAATCACACAACAAACTTCTCAAATAAAGAGACAACCATTTGTTGGGGTGAGGTTTATCTTGTTGGAGACATACAAGTTGCTCAAATAAAGAGACTGTCACATGAAGTCGCACAAGCAATCACCAAGAGAGTGTTATCAAAACACCGTTGGGGAAATCAAATCTTCATCTTCTGATGGGAATCAATAACAGATTCCTTCCGAGGAAAGTAAATCCTCAAAAATACTTTCTCATCATCCAGGTTTCACAGCCCAGGGAAATCCAAAATAACTGCTGCAAGAGACCAAAGTTCAATCCAGGAACAAACTGGAGAGAAACGGTCAAACAAGACTCGACCCAATGAGGAAATAACTCAACTGGGGAACAATTCCATCCAGATAAAAGATGGTGCGGAAAGCTAAACAAAACATCTTCCACGAGGCATAAACTCAGTGGGGAATTAAAAATGATAGGTATTTTCTGCTTAAGGGTGGACACTCTAATGGAGAGAGGACACACGCACTCCGCGGGGATAACAACACCAGCGAAAGGGAAACACCAAAAAATGCAAGATGCACAATGCAACAAAAACATGCTATGCTCAACCAAAATGAATGCGCATGCAATGCATATGAGTATGAATATGCTGACAAAACAGACAAAAAAGGCAAACAGATGGTGAACAAAACATCACAACACCACTGAAATACTCGGCTTATCTCAGCAAATTAGAGATATCATTGGAGATCGTGCTGGGGATCAGCAACAGAAACCCTGCAAGAGATACACAAGAGCCATCAAAGGAAAATAAATCCTACTACAAGGCTTAAATCTCGCCGAGGAGATAAAGATATCGTTTGGGGAGGAAACCCCAAAGATCAATCTTCAATCATCAATAATTCAACAATATGAATTCCGCTTCGAGGAAAAAAACTATTGGAGAAAACAAAGCAACACAAATTTTCCAACTCTGCCCGGGGAATAAGAAGTTAACATCATAGCAAAAAGTCAAACTGTGGGGGATTTTAAATCAACACCCAATCACAAGGTGAGAGAAAACCCGACAGGTGACTGCTATGTCAACACTTCTTAGAAGTAAGCAACATTGTTCTCTACTTGTGGAATAATCCAAAGTAAATATGCATAACCTCTGCTAGGAATCATTAAAGACAAGTCTCCGCATGGGCAATAACATCAAGGAGAGGTGGTCCTCAAACTACTCAACTGTCTGATCATAACCTGGATGGATGAAGGAAACATACTCATCTGGAGAAGATTTGAATCACGATTTCGCTGTGGAAAACTGATCAATACTTGTCTGGTCATCCATAGGAACAAAACTCTGCTAAGGGAATATCAGCAAACCCTACTAGAGAAACCTCGATATAGCTCAAATGGGGAAACATCAACACAACTCTACTGGGGAGCTGCCAATAAATTCTACCAGAGGAGCAAGAAATAACTCTGCTGAGGAGAACATCAACAAACTCTACTGAGGAGAATAAGAATCTGATGAAGGTCATATCCTATCTTTCACAACCAGTAGTTTTAAATGCGTATCCTCTGCACATGATCAACAAGGATGATACTCTGGGTACTAACAACCTTGAGAGAAAAACTTGGAATTGCGGGGATAATTAAAAAGTTAACATCATAGCAAAAAGTCAACCTGCAGGGGATTTTAAAGCTCAACACAGGGTGAGAGAAAACCCAACAATTGACTTCTATATCAATACTTCTTAGAAAGGAAATATGGTTCAAATTGGCCATGAGAGCAAAGAATCATAATGAAGGAGGTAGAAACCTGCCAGGGATTCCTCTTCAAGTTTTATCACAGAACATGATGGGATCCAATCAATCACATTCACACTTAAATATGCTTGATCATAAACAGGTCAGGGAAAAAGAACCATGCTCAAACTGAAGAAATCTGAATCAAGACTTTGCAGGGGGAATCCAAGTTTAAAATGCTTGAACTAGTGCCCAACTGAGAAATGCACCAATAAGACCAAACTCTGCTTGAAAGATTGTCAAGAGACTATATCGAGGAGAACATCAACAAGGACAAACTCTAATTGGGAGAATATCGAGTTCATAATACCTTGAAATAATTTGCCCCAATATCTTCAAACTCTGAGAGATTCGTCGAATCTCGACGTAACTGCCCCAGATTAACTGTAATCGGCATATTCTTTTACTAATAGAGTATTCAAACTTTGCCCCTGCGAAAGCATCAATTGGGAAAACAAACTTGCTCAAGCTCAACGAAGTCTTCAAGAAACATGCCCCTGGATATGGTTATTCTTTGAAATGATTTGTCAATTACTCATCAGATTTCCATACTTCAAGAAATTATGTTCATCACTGATACGCTTATGTAAGCTTCCATGATGTCAAATAAATGTATGCAAGCAGAAAAACTTAATTCTGAGAATGATAATTCTAATGCAATTACATATGTTTATCTTGAAGTTTTTTTTACTGAAAACATGTCGCAAAAAACTTGTGAACGAATCACTAGTTAAGATGTGACATTGATTTTTGAATGCATATGCAATACCAACAAAAGTCTTTTAGCACAACTCATGGGAGTCAGGAACGCTATCTCGTTAAAGTATGCTTTCAAAATAAACCCTGCTTCAATTAGGTCTTTCGAGGGTTATAATGTGGTCTGGTTCACGGTTTTCAGAAAAAAGGATATTTAGGCTCAAAGTTTATTTGTACCCACCCATTCTCTGTGATGTTCTTCAATCCTATATTCAGCTAATTAGACACAATTGTTCATCCCTCAAAGGATTTTGATGGTTGAGGAACTGATAAAAATGATGGTTTAAGAGCCAATAAGGCTTTTCAAGGAATAACAGTCACCCCCTTTTTTCTTTTGTAGTCACATAGATTTGTTCAGGATTTTTCATTGTGATCCTTTCTTTTCGCTTTTCGCGTTTTTTTTTCTAATTTTTGCCTGGACTAATTCTTTTGAATTTTTGATGTCCAGCGGGATGCCCTAATTTTTGCCTAAGTCACTTGTTTTCAAGTTGTACGACTTAGCGGACTTTTTTTATTTTTTTTTCTTTTTTTGTTGTTGAACAAATCATGTGACATTGGCTTATCTGACTTGTTAAAAGGGTTATGACTGTCTATTTTCTTTGGAATGAGGGATAACCATCGTGGTTGTTCCTTAAATACACACTCTTTTTGGAAATTTGAACACTAGGTCAATTTAACTGAAGACTACCCTGCCCCAGGTTAAAATGTGAGGGTTTTTCCATTTAGAAAGGAAACTCCTACTTCGAGGCTGAAAAAAGGTTAACAAGGGATTATCTTCCTTATATCTCCGGTGTTTGGGAATTTGAAACAATGCCTTATATCATCAGTAGGGTTTTATTCAAAAGCATATAACCAGAAATTTTGCGTTTTCACCTCATCATCCTCCCTCCAAGAGTTCAAACAAGAAGTTGGTATTGCAAATGCAGGAAAAAAATTTATGAGCGAATGCGAATGGATTTCTTCAAGACAAACATACTCATTGCATTATGATTAATATTCAAAATCAAACAAGTTTCTACAAGCAAACAAAGCATTAACAAACATGAGAGATTACAAATAAAATTGCAGTAAATGAACTAATGATCTGAGGAGACTATCTCAATCTGAGCTTGAAAGAACATCCTCAACTTTCTTTGGAGAAACAGAAGCAAATGCACGACCGCTACAGGTCACTCCACTAACACTGGCAATATGAATTTCCTCGAGTTTTAGATTTATCAACATAAAGGCGTTCCATTCAAAAATGGGCTTCCTCCTTTGAAAGTCAACACCCCATTGTCAATCATCTCTTGAACTATTTCTTGGAAAACCTTGCACTCCTCAATCGGATGCCACATTACCCCATCATGAAACTCACAACTGATATTTGGATTGTACCAATGAGGATGAGACTTCATGACTCTGGTTTTTCTGGGTGTCACTACCGAGTTTCGGAAAAAATAAGACCATAACTGATTGTAAGTCATTGGGATTGGATCAAACTAGCGAGTTTCTCCTTTTGGCTTATTCAGGACTGGATTTTGCAGAATCTGAGGAGAACTCTGAATTGCATGGACCTCAACATTTTCTCCTACTTGGGAATCACTAACAAAATTTTCTCCACTATTCTGGCCATTCGAACCATCTTGGATTTTGGAAAGTTCTTTCTCAAAGAGTGGCGGATGAACTTGAGCTTCTTTGAAATGATTTGGAGTTGCAGCATGCATCTCAACTATAGCGACATTACCATGTTCAGGCAGCATATTGACTTGGACGTTTGTGCCTTTGAGAGACAAAATTCCTTTTTGCACTAGTCTTTGCACTTCATGTTTCAAAGGAAAATAATCTTCAAGACCATGCCCCGGTGCACCCTGATGGAAAGCACAACGAGCCTCTGGTTTATACCACCATGGAATATCTTTTGGAACAGCAGGAGGAGACCTGGTCTTCACAAGATTCTTCTGTATCAAGACAGGAAATAATTCTGCATACGACATCGGAATCAGATTAAATTGCATTTGCTTCTGAACACAACTTTGCTGATCAATCTTTTGTTGTGTCTGTTGTTGCTTACTCTTGTTACGAGATCTTCTACGCTTTTCTTGCGAAATAGCGTTAGCAGCATGTTCTTTCTCTTTGGAAAAACCATTTCCATACTTCTTAGAATTGCTAGAAGAACCATTTCCTTTGGTCAACCATCCTTTCTGGACACCTTCTTCGAGACACATCTCAGTAACATGACTGGAAGCGCTAATGGGAGCCACAGAAATGAGTGTTGAAATGATTTCAGAAATCACAGTCTTTTGTAGTGGAGTCTGAGAAATATGAGGAGAATGTTGATTCTGAGCAACAACCAGAGTTTCAACCAAAGTAGAAATCCTTTCCATACCATCCCTCAAAGTAGCCAATTCCTCGCGAAGCTCGCGGTTCTCTCGTTGCAACTGATCCATCTTTAGCTCGAGTATTGTAGTGATGCGACAACTTGTCTGAACAAAGACCAAGAACGGGAAGTAAATAAGACACCCGGGAAAGGCAAGATACAATGCAGAATGATGCTTGATGTGCAAATGCAAATGCAAGTTTTCAAGGAACTATAAAGCAGTTTGTAAACATTACATTAAGATAACACACTGGATATACCAAAAATATCATTTCATTAATATTGAAAGAATTACAGCTTTGAAGTACAGTTTCATCAATCTTACAACACAAGAGAGAATGAAATCTAGTTCTAAGGAATCGTGTCTGAAAACGACCCAACTCTGAGCTGATACTTCTTGCGAAGCCTCTTGATTTATCTTACATAGCTGATCTTCATGGTGTCTTTCTCTTTCACAAATCGATTCACAATACCCTTCCAAGAACCGGAGGTAGGAAGATGAGTAAATGATGATATGCTAGAGGAAAATAAATCCTCTGGATCCTTGATCTCTTCATGACACGTCGCTCAAGAAACTCAATGAACACTTGTACACCCATAAGATAGGCATACTCTTCTAAAGTTGGCAATAGTTGATAATCTGGGAAAATAAATCAACGATGCAACAGATCGTAGAACTGGACCAAGGTATTAAGAATCCCTTTTTCAACATCAGTCCTCAGAGTAATCAACAGTTTCCTAAACAGCATTTCTCAACTCTTGTAAGTCAAAACTCATGAAAATGTACTTCTTAGTGTTACTTCTTTCAATATCCATGGTTCTAAAAAAAAAAAAATTTTTTTTGCGATATTTGCAAAAAGGAATCTCTGAGTTCCTTAAAAACCAACTGAAACACAATGCTCATGAATGCATGAGTGCAAGATGCAACACCCACAAACAAGACATACAAAGCACACAGGTTCAAAGGTTCGGCACGAGCATGGAGCCAAAGGTAATAACCAACCAAACCACAATGGTATGTACTATGGTTATATCATCACCTGTAGAACAAGGTTCTAAAAAGTTCCCAGAGTCATAATTCCATCTTTTGGATATTATCGGCTTAAACGACTACTCGTCGGCCAACAATATTCTCAAGAGAAACTCATCTGAGTGTGGTATCGCGTAACGACCCAATTCAAGTCTACACCTGAACAGCCACCGCACCACGTCCTAATAAGGCCAAGATGGGTTAAAGGGTTCTAAGGTCCTCAGCTTCTCAGGCTCCCAGTCGGAAAAAGTAATATCAATTACGACTACTCGTAAGACATCAGTAATTCCAAAGAGGCCTCCACCGAGCGGGGGATCTCAAGTCAGCTTAGTAAGGACTACTCCACGTAAGCCAACAAGACTATACCACCCTCCTATCATAAGTGCACTCAAGTTCGGGTATAGGACTTATCTCACCACACAGATTACCAGTCACCAAAACAGAACAATCAATAACAAACAAGTCAAACAGAAAGCGATAAATAAATCAAAGTAGGCGAAACCCACTAGGAACCGTTGGAGTCCCCAGCAGAGTCGCCACTTTTCTGTAGCGGTAAAAATCGTGAGTGTAAGTTATTGATTAACTTAACTCAAAGAAAACAAGAGTCGCCATCGCACTTTTATTTTATCCCAAAAAGGAAAGGAAAAAGAGCGAACAAAATCAAAGAGTTCTAAAATAAGAACAAGAGACAGAGATCGGGGTACGGGGGTTGGTTACGCAATGGGAAGGTGTTAGCACCCAAAACGTCTATAGTACTCTATAGGAGCCCTTTGAAATATTTATGTTTTTTGGTTTGAACACGGTTTGTTTGAAAAGAGATTGGGGAGATGAGAAGAGAATTATTTTTTAGATTTTTGTGTTTGGAGAGACTTATCGCCTCATGCCTACGTACCCACAAAGTGCAATATGGGATCAAAACCCCGTAGTTCGTGGTACAAATGACAAAAATTTGTTGGTTTTGATTGATTTTAGAGGTAAAGACAAGTCGTCCTCTCAAGGAGAAAACTGCGACTATCCACCCACGAGTATTAAGACAACATCTGCGTCACATAAAGATGGAGGATTTGCTTGGATTATCAACAAGACTATTACTCAACATCAACGTGGAAAATGTCAAAGTCTTAATAATATGGGGAATAGGAGATTTACATCTCAACTATAGAAATGAATCATGTCTAAACTTTATGAAAAGTTTTAAAGTGAAAAAGTGCATAAAGGCACAAAAAGAGTTGATGAGTTTTTGTATTTTTTATGTCTTTTGAAATTGGTCAAAACATGATTAATATTGATTGACTTTTATTAAGAAAAAACAAAGTTTTAAAAATCACTTGACGAAAGTCAAGGTTTTATTGCGAAAGCGGTTTTGAAGTTTGAAACCAAGAAGGTTTTAAAAATTTAAGAAGGGGAGGAGATGAAGTGACTATCCTAGAAACCAAAATAAGAGCTAGAGGTAAGAAAGATCTAACCGACTTGTAGCACACTCCATAGCAAGCAAAAAAGAATTCCATCCGATTTAAAGCATAAGCTAATGAGCGAGCCAAATAAAGGCTAAGATCCACAATACTCCAAGCATAGGAATAAGAGTCCTAATTCTAAGTCCAAAGGTCCATGAAGTCCAAGGTCTAAGAGTAGTCCAAGAGCATAACCACAAAGTTAACAACACCAAGTTTTTTAGAGATTTTTTATCCTTTATTAGTGTTTTGAACAAGGTATGGTCCAAGTGAACAAAAGAAAAATGACATAAACATAAACAAAGATATGATATGAAATGATAATATGGAAGCATAAAAGTAAGAAATAAGGAGTAAGAAGAGAATATAAACAAAATTAAACAAAGATAATGTTAGTGAATTAGTAATTAGTGGTTAGAACATATGATCAATGATGATTAATTCTTGCACTTTAGACCAAGGTTAATGAAAACTCATTAGAGGATTGATAGAATCAAAGCCTCCTAACAATGATTTTCATAGGTATTGGACTTAAGACAAGCAACTAAACATACTTGGACTTTTAAACGTAACTTTGAGCCACAAATGATCATTTTCCGATTAAGGGACACTTTAGCGCTATGTTAAGCAATCGTAATCGGGTTTATGTAGAAACCACGACTATCTGAGGCCGGTCAATAAAATGTTAGTGTTAATACATGTTAGAGAAGTGATATGTAAATCACTCTCCTAAAACATGCCACACAAAAAGAAAAGAGGTAGTGATCTCATCACAATCAAGATTTTTATCAATTAATCAAAGGTAATCTATCACTATTCTAAAGTACGGAGAATTATCTCAATGATTATTCGTCCATAGATTTGAAATAATGAAGATTAAACAACCTTGATAATCAACAATCTATGATCCATAGATTTTCATCGATCAAAAATAAAAAGAAGAAGAAAGAGAATTAAAATGAAAAGAAACCATAATTTGAATCTTAAATCGATTAAATCATCATCAATATCAATCACCTCTGTTGGTGGATAAAATCGACACCCAAAGTCCATTGATATTGATGAGATTTTATTGAAAATTCAAGATCCAAAACAAACAACAATTAATCCAAACCAAAATATTTTCAAATAATTTTTTAAGAGTTTTTTTTTAAAAGTATTATTTAGAAAAAAACAAATTAATAGCAAAAAAAAGGAAAGGCCTACACGGCCAAATTTTTTAAACAAAGAAAAAGAAAATAAAGAATGAAAAAAAAAGAAAAATATAATTGAAAACAAATGAAAAGTGAAAAAGAAAATCAGAAAACATCATCTTCTTCTTCTTCACACGCGGCACTATTCACCATAGCTTCGAATCAAAAATTCAACAGATCGGAACGGCGAATCTCCATTTGTGGTGTCATCTCAACCAGAATCACAAGGTGAATCCAAATATACACAGAATTTCAACCAACAGAGCTCCTACGAAAAGAGATTCAGAGACGAGAGTTCATCGACAAAGCTCCAATACCTTCGAAAATGGAGAGTTTAGCTTCAATCTTCTTCTTCTTGTTTTTGTGAATGCGAATCCTGTTGTGGTTGTTGAATGAAGTTGAAGTATAGTGAGATTTTATGTGGAAAGTTGAATTAGGTGAAGCTTGAAGAATGGTTGAGGATGAATTTCGAAGGTGAAATTTGAAGGGAAACTGAGGAGAAAAAATGTCAGAGTGATTTTGGCTTCAAAGCTTGAGGAAATTGTGAATGAAATGGATTGTATTTATAGAGTGAGAGTGAGGGAAAATAATTTGCCGTTTTTGTGATTTCTCTGCGTTTTGGTTGCTACAAGTTGTGCGCGACTCTTTGTAATATTTTTTCATGTCGTTTTGAATTTTCACTTGTAGCTGACATGTTATTCTTATTTTTTTTATTTCACCTCAATTTCAATTATCTGACGTGGATTATTTTTCTCAACACATGACTTGAAGGTACAACCATCTGACATAATGAAAAGAAGTGTATCAAACCCAGCCTCAGATGCTTCAATATGCCTAGCAGTGATGGAAAGTAGTGATGTTATTGTTTGCCAACCTAACTAAGATCTAATATGAGAAGCATTTGCCTTCACAAGGTTACTAACTTCCTGCGTAATCTGTTCATAGTATGTGTCGGCGACCCGAGCGTCAAGCTTCAGGACAAGTTGCAGTGACCTCAAAAGTTCATCGGTAATGTTCTCTTTGTAAGGAAGTAAGCGATGGAAAATTCTTAACAGTCCAAAAACAGCCTTCTCTACCTGTGCACAAGGCATCACGGTCGATTGCACAATATTGGAAATATGCTCATACACATCCGGCCAAAGAAGTTCAATTCTATCTCGGTTATTCAGAGTGATTGCTACCAGTAACTCCAAGCAGAAAACTGAAGTATCTTCATCCTCAAATGATTGATTTGATCAGAAAAATAAGAATCAACTTCAGCTGCTTGAGATTGCCATCTCTCTATGGCAAGATGATCTTTTACTACCCCATCACCAGTTGTGTCAATCCAAGCTTTTGTATATAGATTACTGTCCACAACAGCACTTTCTCCTGGCTGGCAATCCCATTTGAATGACTCCTCTGTGAGAGATTATCAACCGGTATTTTAGAACTATCAAGATTAACACAAGCGGTGGAAAAATCAACAGACCATTCCCTAACTCTGCAATTCCTAGAATCGATCTCGGAAACACAATCCTGCCTTCCGGAAAAAAAAACCACCTGGCAACTTTTTGAGTGATCCTGTGGCAGGATCATACAGGAGTTCACAGAAAAAGACATTGTGGAAGGCTCCAGGGGCACTTCCTTCAAGGATATCAATCTTTTTCCTGACTTCACATTTACCTTCTACAGATTGAACAGAGATCGTATATGTTTCATCACTGAAATACACCTCTTGTACATCAGAGCAGTATGCTTTCTCACTTGATACATCTTCCGGTCGGAAGAATCTTCTGACTTTGAGTTCTGTAGATTTTATTTCAGCTTGTTTTGTTTCCTTTTTGGCAATGATCTCAAGCACTTGGCATACAACATAAGCTTTCAGACCTACATTCCTCCCACTCTTATGAGTTCCTTGCTCTTTCTTTTCCTCAAATTCAAAAGGACTTACATAAACATAGTCATTGAGAGAATATTCTGTTCCCTCCAATACAAAACTAGACTTAGACATATTTACTTTGAAATTTTCCTTCGCCTTGTCAGCTTCTTGTATATTGCAAGAGTGACAGACACCAGACCCTAAACCCAACGTATCAAACGGAAGACTGAAGAAAGCACCCCTCTCAGGCCAATACAAGCTTTTACAGTAATATTCAGTAGGCAGTCCTTTCTTCTTCCTTTCTTCAGCTCTCTCCCTATCAATTTTACCTGCAGCATTACTAGCTTTTCGGTGTTTATGCCCCCAAGGTGTTCTTCGGATGCTTGCAACATTTATCTGCTTAACATCTTGCAGTGCCAAATCCCTGCACTCATTAGTCAAAAACACTTCTCTCTCACTTGCGGCATTGTCAAGAACAGTATGACAACCATGTTGCATCACCCTACCATGAAACATCTTTTTCCCATCTTTTGATTCAAACATATATTCAATGTAATATATATCAGGAAGCTCATCTGATTCATCAACTTCAACTGACACAGATATTCCCACAGAAACAACTTCTCCGTGAATAATTGCCTGCTTATAAAGAGGCAATCCAGAACAGGTCTTTCTTTCAGAAACCTCTTCCCATCTAATATCTCCGTCATCAGAAAATGCTTTAATCTGTTTGGAAGCTAAACGTGGCTTTAGTGTTTCCTCCAACAATATTGTCTCTTCCACAGCATCCTCATCTTCATTCTCTTCCTGTTCCTCTGCTATGACTCCGGTGACCATTTTTTTTCCAGGAAAGTGTGTACCAGAATCTTCAGATGCATTCCATGATTGAGTATCTGTAGCCACAACAGGAACTTGTTTTTCTGCATTCCATACACCGTCGTGCCATACATCAGATGTAACAGAAGGCACACCAACACTAGAAATTTCAAAAGATGGCCAATGCATATTATCATTCACGGTCGAAAATGGACCAAATCTATCCTGCAAAGATTCAGCACTTAAAGGTA
Organism: Lathyrus sativus; assembly: GCA_963859935.3. Lineage (NCBI taxonomy): Eukaryota > Viridiplantae > Streptophyta > Magnoliopsida > Fabales > Fabaceae > Lathyrus > Lathyrus sativus. Next base: position 505,116,108 of record OZ012740.1, on the reverse strand, counting down.
CTGCCGCACGAGTTTCCACTTGTGCAGTAGCTGGTGTGAACTGAGGCATACCAAATGTTGCCCACCCTTCATTTTTAGGGATGGATATATCCGCTGATTTTGCATTCAGAGGTTGCAGTAGTCTCCACAAAGAAATCAATAGATGCAACTTGGGATGTTTGTGTAGGTTGATTTCCTTTTGATAGTCATCCTGTGTTCGTATCATCAAATTCCCTAGATCCAACAAAAGCTTTGTAGCATGGGTGTTGTCGGGACAAAAATCAGTAGGAATAGTAATCTTGGGAGCTGCAATATCCAAGTCCAATGAAAACCTGGCATGATCCTTTAATGCTTTGTTCATTTGTTGTTGGGCAGTGCGCTTAACTTCATCAATTTTCATCTGCACGGCAGCTGCAGTTTCTAATGCAATGGTGTGACTTACAGCAGTGTCACTCTCAAAGAATTTCACAATTTGATCAATGTTATCCTTCATATAAGTCATGTAACATGGAGAAGCTTTGGCTACCAAGCTCCAGTCCACCTTGTCATCAAATGGTTTATAATTGAAGACACCAACTAATGAGTCATAGGAAGTTGCACTCTCTGCAAGGAGGCCTTTTGGTGATAATAACTGATATGAACCCAACTTAATGTCAAAAACCTTTGTTTCCGGATAAAGCTTTATTGAGCAACTGAGATGCTCACATGATAATTCTGCAACAGGCTCTTTTGCATTAGGGTTGAAATATATCAAGCTGAATTCCGGATCAACTCTTAGCATAGAAACAAGCTGTACACGAATGGCATCTGTAAGCACATTTTCAGTTTTAGGAAACTGGTGAAATGTATCATCTCCCAGGCCACCAAGAAAGCCAGTAACAGTGGCACGAACAATGCACAATCCTGATTCATTTTGCAAGACCAAAAACCTCTCCCAACTGTTGGACCTTATAATATCAAATGCATAATCCCAATATGCTAGTCCCTCACAGCTGCTAAGTTCCCACTTCAAACTCAGAGAAGATGAGTTAGCAAAAACTTTTCCAGAAGCACTAAGACCAGCCGCAGATGTTCGAATAGTGCGCCCATTTGCCACAATAATAGGGGTATCACGAAGTCTCCGTGAACCGCGCTCAGCTTGGGCGGCTGCTCTAATAATTTCATTTTCATTCACTGATTCATCAGCTACAAGTTCAATAGAAGAAGGAATGCTACATATCACTGGAAGCCAAGCTTCGGCTACAGAAGGCAGGGGATGATCATCTCCAACCAAATTTCCACGTCTGAAAAGCAGTTTCGTTGTCGGATATTCGATGCACAAGAACTCCATCATCTGTCAGAGCATTCTCTCCACCCAAAACATCCACAGTTTCAATAAAATCAACATGTTTGTTCCATGGTTCAGGTCCACCAACAAGTAATAAGTCTAAATTTGTCCCAGGGGCAAGATATAGCTCCTCCAAATTATGCCATTGCTTATTATTTTCGGCTTGAGCCAAGTCAAGCCAGTAACCACCAAAGTGGTTACTATCACCTGCCTGGCTTATGATAAAGGGTAGATATGCCGCAATACGTAAATAAGCTTTTAAGACAGCAGGACCATTACTGAATTGGTGATATTCTTTAGAAAGTATGGCATGGATTAAAGCTTGACCAGTATTAGAAGCATGTATGTAAGTCCAAGAACAGGGAAAACCATCATCTGATGGATGGACCTGACTATTTGGCACTGTTTCCAAGAATGACAACTCCTGAGATGCATTGACGATTACAAAAGTCTCACTTCCAGCTTTCCATTTTATCAAAGAATTGAAGGCATCACATCTGTAGAAAAACGCACCGTTTGCTATTCTCATTGTCACCGCAACTTGAAGATGAGATCCAACAACAGTTTCTACAGGAAAATTGTGAAGCATAACCATAAAGGATGGAGCGGAGACTTCAACCAAGACCTCATCATAATTTAGTGAATCATATATAGATAGCACTTTAATAGTAGCTTTTCCAAGCTTTTTTGTATGGATAGTACCGGAAACTGAGACAGATACAGTAGATATGTCTGAAGACAACCATTTATAATCACTTGCTGCCTTTGCACAACCTCCTACAGCTTTTAACTCAGCATCCTGATAAACACCAGGGGCCCACGACAGAAAAATTATTCCACTTTCATTACCCAGGGTGAACCTTACTTTATCACAGACCATGACTTCTTGAACAACTGTGATAGTCTCCTTTTTGTCATTGGCACCATCATTTAACAAATATGTATTGATACACTCAACAAGCTTGCGTGATATCTTTCCTTCTTCCCTGATGAATGAACAGATCCTGACAAACCCCTTAACAATGTCTTCTCTTAGATTAACAGGGTAGTCTTCAGGAGGTTGAGTAACATAGATTTCCAAATGAGCTTGTGAGTTTGTATTGGCTAGAGCAAAGCTCTTGGTCAAGGTTTCGTAGCATGAATTCTCAATTTCTATTCAAAACCTACCTTCATTATTTTTTTACACATCTCTGATAAAATGAATACAACTATTTTTGGACCAAGGAATTACTTGTACCTGAAGCAACAATCATCTAAACCAAATTCTGACTTTACCCTGATAGATTCAAAGACGAACCACTGAATAATTTGCAACTGAATCATCGGCCATCAATTTTGATTTTTGACATAATTCTCTGAATATCTGGACCAAACTTCTCATAGAACACTGCTTGATAAATCAATGAATTTCAACACAAGACAATTTGATCTTGAAAAATCACATTTCCTGAGAAAATAGCCCACCACCACGGGTAACTTATAGTTGAAGCAAACTCTTGATAGTTTGACCAAGATGAGGTCAAACGTCCATCTGATTTAAACTTGAATGAATTTCTTTGCCATTAATCTCCTTGCAAAACCCTAAACACACAGAGAAGAAGAAGAAACAAACAAATTGAAAAATATTTTTGATATTTTGGTTAGAGGTTAGTAAACAGAAATAAACATAAAGCAAGTAGAAAACACAAGTGCGCTGAGAGAACCAAAAAGTATGGTCTTGTTTGTGTATGTAAAAATGAAAATGCAATGTGGGATCTTAGGGGTAAAAATTAGGGTATTACACTTCTGATTCGAAGATGTTTTTGGATTTTCTCTAGAGAGAAGTCCTCAGAAATGTGCAACAATTTCTTTCTATATCCTTTCCACGAGGTTGGTAATTTTTCATTGATTGCACAAACTTGAAAGGTCTCAAAAATGTCTATTTTCACAGCTTTTATTTTATTCACGAGAACTTGTAACTCGTGCACTTGGGGAAGAATGGGCTTGTAATCTATAAATTTGAAATCAAAGTATTTAAAATTAAAAACCTCTCTGTACCTTCGTCTTCGACCTTAAATTTAAACTCGAGTGCTTTTCAGATTTTTGTTGCAGACTAAGTATCTGTATAGAAGTCGCATTGACAATCAAATAACATATTTAGAATATGTCCACGGCATAGCAATTCTTCCTCTTTACATTTCTTACACTATTTCTTGAGCTCATCAGAGTCATCCTCGGTTGGTTCATGAATTGGTGGTAAGTCAAGATCTAATACATAGTGAACCTTCAGAGTGGTCAGTAGAAATGTCATTTTTGAAGGTGAGAAAATACTTAGAAGGGGGGGGGGGGTTGAATAAGTATGACAGAAAATAATCAAAGATAAAAACACAAGTATTTTTATCCTGGTTCGTTGAACTCAACTACTCCAGTCCACCCTTTTCAAGAGTGATTTGCCTTTCTCAACAAGGACTTAATCCACTATTCAAATCAACTGATTACAAATAGCAACACCTAAGAACAACTGTTCTTAGTCTTCTCAAGAGCTACTGATCTGACCTAGATCCTCTTAAGGAAAACTTCCTTTACAAATTAATGTAATACAATGTAAGAGTAAGAAATGCTTCTATGAAATCTATAAACACAACTGTGTTATTTCTCTAAGTTTAGAACAATGTATGAACAGCAAAGAATATGAGAGCTTGAGAGTTTCTTTTCTTGAGAATAAGTTTTTCAATATCTTTCGTCACTAGTCACTTGAAGAATGAGCTATGATATCCTTTATATAGCCACTTGAATATTGGAGAGAATATTTTACCGTTGGAGAAGATATTTCCAATATCAAATAGTACTGTCCTTTGTACTATTGCAGCAGAGAGACGGCGCACAAATAGTGGGTGTAGCAATTGTCTGCTGAGCTGTGAGTTTTACCATATGTGGAATGTATCAGAGGAATAATCTTCTTGCAGAGAATTATGTCTATCCCAATTAAGGAAAGATTTGCTGGCATATTCCAACGGATATATTAAAATAATCTTCTTCAAATAATTCTTCAGATAGTTCAGATCAACAATCAATATCAGAGTCTTCAGTCTTCAGAATCTTCTGGAAACTTCAGAGCCTAAGATGTTCTTCAGATGTTGATGAATCAGAGTCTGGTGCAGCTGTGTGCTTGAAGCGTATCATGCTCTTAGATCAGAGTCTTCACTCAGATCAGAGTCTTCTCTCATTCAGAGTCTCTTCACTCAGAGTCTTCTTTCATTCAGATTCTTGATAATATATGCAGCGTGTTGTATCTTCAGAATCTTGATGACTAAGCTCTTATACTTCAGATTCTTCTAATCTTCAGATGCTCTTGAGCCATTCAGAATTTATTGTTCACATCAAATTTGCTCTTTAAGATTAAAATCTTTTGTGCCTGTAGAAAACAGTTTAGAACAAATTTAGAGAGTATAATTCTTGTATACAAATTATCATTAATGTTATCATCAAAACATAGAGATATTACTAAGACACAATCTGTGCTCTTACAATCTCCCCCTTTTTGATGATGACAAAACATGAGAAATTTGTTCAATAAAAAAATGAATTAAAATTACTCCCCCTGAGATTAACAATCTCCCCCTGAAATGAATACTCTAATGGAATTAGATACTTCCCTTTCTGGTTGAGTACATTTCAGATTCAGAGCCTGATTACATTTCAGATTCAGAGCCTGATTGAAGCCTGGTTAACATCCTGATTGAAGCCTGGTTGACATATGTTTGACTTCTAGAGTCAAAGCTTGATGCCATATTAAAGCTTGATGCCAGATGAACAACTTCAGAACACCTGGTTGTTTATCTTTCCATTTCCTGTCTTGAGTTATCTTTTAGATCATAGTACTCAAAGTTAGATATCAGAGTCTGGTCTACTCAGATTTAGCTATTTTTGATCAGGTTCTGAAAAGATAGATCTCAGGAAAAACTTCAATGAAATTTGTCAGAGTCTGGTTAAATTCAAAGAATGTTAGTAACATGTCTGACTTAGTTCAGATAATTGCTTATAGATTTGAACAATCAGATTCTATTTTGTTTCTCCCCCTTTTTGTCATAATCAAAAAGACTTTTAAAAGACAGTAAAGATGCAGAAGAAACACATATCCAGATAAGCAAAAAAAACATTGTCATTAAGTCAAGAGAACATTCAGATTCAGATAAAAACAAACAAAACATATCAAAACAGAGCAGAACATGAAAAGCTTGTGCAAAACATCAAGTAGGTTTAGCAGATGAGGCTTGTTGAGAAGCAATGAGTTGCAGCAGTGCTGTAATCCTTTCTGAATTTTCATCTTGCTTAGCCATCCAAGTTTTCATTTCTTCATTTGTTTTCTTTTGATCAACCATAAAATCCTTAAGTTCTTTGACATCCTTCTGAAGATCTGTAGATTCTGAAATAGTAGATTCTGAAACAATAGATTCTGGAACAGTCTGAGTAACATCAGGTGCAGGAATTTCTGGAGGTGGAGGAGCTTCTAGAAGAAGAATAGGAGGAGTGTTTCTCTTAATCCGTTTTTGATAAGAAGCAAACCTTACTTTTGACAATCTAAGACATTGAGTCCTGATTTTCAAAGCCTCCCTATTCAGTCTGTAAAGATATTTCTTCCAAACAGCGTTAGCAGCCTCTTTGTCCATAGTAGTCATGCAAACATCCATAATGTCAGCAAAGTCTGAGACATTATCCTTATCAAAATCTCTTAACAGAGTATAAACACTTGATCCCAATTCTGCTTCATCAGGGATTCTGGGTTTTCTTGGTTGGTTTAGTTGAGTTTGTGGTGTTTGTTCAGAAGGTTGAGGTTGTGAAGATGGATGTTCAGATGTTTGTGGTTCAGAAGGTTGAGGATTGATTTGTGGTTCAGATGTTGGTTGGTTGGTTGGTTCAGATGTTTGTTGGTCAGAATGTTGTGGTTGAGGTATTGAGGGAATTGGTTGGGTTTCTGTTGGTTGTGGAGAGTTTTGGATTTCAAGAGGTTGTGGAGTGAGAGTTTGAGTTGGGGAATTTTGTGGAGAAGGTGGATGTTCAGAAGTTGGAGATTTAAACAGCTGTTTCCAAACACTCTCAGAACGAGGTTGTTTGAGATCATTCAAGCATTCATTAATGTAACCAGATGATTCATCATCAGATGATGTATCAGAGTGGTTAGATTTTTCAGAAGTTGAAGATAAAATGACAGATTGGTTTAAAGGTGTGACATCTAATATCTCATTAGGATCAATGAGATTTTCAGGTTGGTCAGAGTGTTCAGGGTGAACATCCTCTGGAATGGTATATTCTGGGATAGTGTTTTGTGGTTGTGGTGTTGTTTGCTGAGTTTGTTGTGGAATTTCTGTTTGTATGTTTGTTGGTTGTGGTGTATGAGTCTCAGATGGTCTAGATCTTTTAAATATAAGGGGTGAGTCAGATGGTGTGGGGGTAGCAGAATGATGAACAGGATTAGAATCAGTGTTAAATACCTGTTTCAGAGTATCTCTAATTTCTTCAAAAGTTGCTGCAGGAGGATTTTGTTGAACCTTCTTCAGCTTCTTCCTTTTCTTCTTCTTTTCAGCATCTGAATGCTTCCTTTTCTTCTGATGACCTTCACTATCAGCTTTTCTCTTACGTCTTCTTTCCCTTGTCAAATCAGGAAGAACTTGGCCTTCCTTCTGCACAAGATTTGCAGGAATCTCAACACCATCTCTTATGCAGCGAGCAACATACTCAGCAATAAGTTCTCTAGGTTCATCTGAGGTGAATAAAGGAAAATCCTCAACAGGAATCCTTCTTCCCCTAACTTCTTCAGAGTTAGCTTTCCTTGGTTTCTCAGATAAATCATCAACCAGTTTCATCCTTCTCAGAGTCAAACCGTTTATTTCAGAGCCAATGATATAAGTCAGATCTTCTGTCAACCCAGCCTCTTGCAGATGCGCCACAAGTTGGTTTTCTATCAGAATATCTGAAATCAGCCTTCCCATAGGGATCCATGTTCTGACTTTTCCAAATTTATCTCTGGCTGTTTCCCTTGTTTCCTTGACGTGAGACACCAGATGATTAAACAACAGATATGGAAGATCAATCTGAATGTTTTGGTGTAAACAATACATGAAGTAAAGTTGTTCAGCATTAACATAATCAGAGGAGTTTGAAGAGGGTCTATGAAAGATGGTGTTCATGAAAATCTTAGCCCATATCTTGTAAGTGGGTTTCAAGAACTTAACCTTCTTACAAGGTTCACCAGTAGTGCAGATTTCTTGACAAACATCTTTCAGGTCTTCACGCGCAGAAGACAGAGAGGTTACTCCATCAGTTGCCTTAAAACCAATGAGTTTCCTTATCAGGTTTTCAGTGATAACTATCTTTTTACCCAGCACAGAGGAGTGAATGAACTTTGGAGTAGCAAATGCATGGATCCAGAACTCCTTCACTAACTTTGGATACACAGGACCCATAAGCCTGCCAAAGTAACCGTCCCAGCCTTGTGCTTTGATTGAAGAAATCAGATCAAACCCATTTTCAGCAAGATCTTCTAAGTCCACGAAACTTTCACACAGTACTTCTAGTGAATCAACAGCAGTTAGGAGAGTGCGTACTGGTTCTATGACAGTGGTAGCATCTTTGGTAGTAACAGCTTTTGAAGTAGATGCCATTGTTGATGATGATGAAGAAGATGAAGGTTTCTGAGTTCTTTTAGGGTTTGCAAAGAGAGAGAACAACAAACAAAAACGCATATGTGTTTGAGAATGTGAAAAGTGTGAATGTGTTAAGAAAGTGGTTTATATAGACAAATAAAGCAAGCATGGGAAACACAACAGACACACATAGGACATAAACGCACGTTTGCATTAAATGAAAAGTAATCATTTTTAATTATGATATGACATTTGGGGGAAAATCAAGACAGATTGAGATTTTCAAAGCAATACCTTAAACGTCATAATCAGTAGGTGTACTCCATCTTTTCAGATTCTGAGTGACACGTGTTTGCTTGCATGTGATTCTGTAACTCTTAAGAAATGAAACGTTTTCAACTTTCAGATCCTCTGAGATGGTCAGTACAGAGTTTCACACAAAAAATAATTCACAGATAAATTAAACAAGCAAAACAGATGAAATACTTCAGAGTGTTAAACACTTAGCATCTGAGAAGTTGACTCTGATAAATATTACTCTGGACAAAAATCCATACAAATATTTTTCAGAATAAACTTAAACCTATCTTCAGCAAGGGGTTTTGTGAAAATATCTGCCCATTGATGATCTGTATCAACAAAGGCTAAATTTATTACACCCTTCTGAACATAGTCTCTGATGAAATGATGTTTAATCTCTATATGTTTGGCCTTAGAGTGTAAAATTGGATTTTTGGATAAACATATAGCAGAAGTATTATCACAGAAGATAGAAAGATTACTCTCATAGATTTGATAATCTTCTAGTTGACTCTTCATCCAGAGCATCTGAGTGGAACATCCAGCAGCAGCAATGTATTCTGCCTCTGTGGTTGATAGTGCAATTGTTGGTTGCTTCTTGCTGTACCACGAGATCAGATGACTTCCAAGAAACTGACAGCTTCCAGAAGTACTTTTGCGCTCAACTCTATCTCCAGCATAGTCAGCATCACAGAATCCAACTAGTGAATATTTGTCAGATCTTCTGTAACACAAACCAACATTAGCAGTACCTTTCAGATACCTTAGAATCCTCTTAACAGCAGTTAAGTGTGATTCTCTAGGATCTGATTGGAATCTAGCACATAAACAAACACTAAACAGAATGTCTGGTCTAGAAGCAGTCAAATAAAGAAGAGATCCTATCATACCTCTGTAGAGTTTCTGATCTACCTTCTTACTTACCTCTTCCTTACCTAGAGTGCTTGTAGGATGCATTGGAGTCTTTGCCATTTTGCTATCCAGCATGTTAAACTTCTTCAGAAGCTCTTTAACATACTTGGTCTGATGTATGTAGGTGCACTCTGGAGTCTGATTTACTTGGATTCCCAGAAAGAATCTCAATTCTCCCATCATGCTCATCTCAAATTCTGCCTGCATACATTTAGCAAACTCCTTTCCAAGCATAATATTTGTTGATCCAAAAATAATATCATCTACATAAATTTGACAAATCAACAAATCTTTCTTAATGGTTTTACAAAATAGTGTGGTATCCACTTTTCCTCTGATGAAATTTTTCTTCAGAAGAAAATTACTCAACCTCTCATACCAAGCTCTGGGAGCTTGTTTTAGTCCATAAAGAGATTTTTTCAGTTTGTAAACATGATCTGGAAAATTTTCATTTTCAAAACCAGGAGGTTGGTGGACATACACTTCCTCTTCTATAATTCCATTAAGAAAAGCACTTTTAACATCCATCTGATAAAGAGTGATGTTATGTTGTGCAGCAAATGAAATAAGCAAGCGTATAGATTCTAACCTTGCAACAGGAGCATATGTTTCTGTGTAGTCTATGCCTTCTTGTTGACTGTAGCCTTGAGCAACCAGTCTTGCTTTGTTCCTTTCAACTTCTCCTTTTTCATTAAGTTTATTTCTGAAAACCCATTTTGTTCCAATGACATTGAAACCTTTAGGTCTTGGAACCAGATCCCAGACTTCATTCCTTGTGAATTGATTCAGCTCCTCTTGCATAGCTAAAATCCATTCATTATCTTCCAGAGCCTCATCAACAGATGTTGGTTCTATAATTGACATTAAGCCACAGAAGGAAGATTCAGAAGTTCTGAGAAATGCTCTTGTCCTTATTGGATCATCTTTCTTTCCAATTATCACATCCTCTGGATGAGAAGCTTTCATTCTGGAAGAAGATCCTCTGACTGTTGGTCTTTCAGAAATATGCAGATTGTCAAGTTGGGAAGTTAGAGGCGTAGCATCTGGGTTTGCTTCAGAGTCTTTGTCTTCAGTCTTGTCTGCCTCTGAGCCTTCAGAGTCTGTGAGAATAACTTCTCTATCTGCAGAACTTTCAACTTGCTTTGGCTTTTCAGAGCCAAGCTTATCATCAAATCTAACATGAATAGATTCTTCCATAATCTGTGTTTCAGTATTGAATACTCTGTAGCCTTTAGAGCGTTCAGAATAACCAAGCATGAAACACTTCTGTGCTTTGGAATCAAACTTGTTCAGATGATCTTTAGTGTTAAGCATATAACAAATACATCCAAATGGATGAAAATAAGCAATGTTGGGCTTTCTGTTTCTCCACAATTCATAGGGAGTCTTTTCCAGAAGAGGTCTTACAGACACTCTGTTCTGAATATAACATGCTGTATTTATTGCTTCTGCCCAAAAGTATTTTGCCAGATTTGTCTCGTTGATCATGGTTCTGGCCATTTCTTGCAATGTTCTATTTTTCCTCTCTACAACTCCATTTTGTTGTGGAGTTCTAGGACAGGAGAAATCATGTGCAATTCCTTTTTCAGAAAAATATTTTTCAAAATATTTGTTTTCAAATTCACCACCATGATCACTTCTGACTTTAATAATTTTGCATTCTTTTTCAGTCTGGACTTGATTGCAGAAGTCAATGAACACAGAATGAGACTCATCCTTGTGTTTTAGAAACTTTACCCATGTCCATCTGCTGTAGTCATCTACAATGACTAACCCATACTTCTTGCCTCTGATGGATGCAGTTTTCACTGGTCCAAACAGATCAATATGAAGTAATTCCAATGGTCTAGAAGTGGAAACAACATTTTTTGGTTTAAAATGAGATTTTGAAAATTTACCCTTTTGACATGCGCCACACAGAGCATCTGAATTGAACTTCAGATTAGGGAGTCCTCTGACCAGATTGAGTTTATTAATCTGAGATATACGTCTCATATTAATATGTCCCAATCTTCTATGCCAGACCCATTGCTCATCATTCACAGATAAAAGGCATTTTACATTTTGAACTTTAAGTTCTGAAAGGTTAATTTTGTAAATGTTGTTTTTCCTCTTTCCACTGAATAGGATTGAACCATTCTTTTGACATACAGCTTTGCAACATTTTTGATTAAAGATGATATCATAACCATTGTCACTTAATTGACTTATGGACAATAGATTATGTTTCAATCCTTCAACTAACAGAACATTAGAAATAGAGGGTAGGTTACCATTACCTATTGTACCAGAGCCAATGATCTTGCCCTTCTGGTTCCCTCCAAATTTCACGTCCCCTCCAGATCTAAGTTCCAGGCTTTGGAACATAGACCTTTCGCCCGTCATATGTCGTGAGCATCCAGAGTCCAGGTACCATGATTGGTGTCTGGATTTTGCTGCTAAGAACATCTGCAACAGGTATAATTTTACTTTTAGGTACCCAGATCTTCTTGGGTCCTTTGGGGTTAGATGTTCTGTGGTTTTGCCTAAACTTCTGTTTTTTAACATAGTGTTTATTCTGGCTAGCCCTTGGCTTAAACACATAAGTACTCTTTTCAGAGCTTGTATGTTTAATATCATTCAGATGACCAAACTTAAAATGAGAATACAGAGGAGTCTTCTTGATGAAGAGTTTATCAACAGATTTTGGATTGCTTCCAGAGGAAGATTCACATCCAATGCCTCTTCTGTTGTTCCCACTAACACCATAGATCATAGAAGCCATTTTGCTTCTGTCTATGCTTTTAGTGAGGAATCTTTTGAAACTAGAGTCATATTTTTCTAAAATATTTTCACTTGACTCTGTTTCAGTATCAGATTCTTGTTGAGTTGTTTCTAAATCATTTTTGAGTTTTAAATTTATTTCTTTCTGCTCAACAAGTTCTGTTCTCAGAAGATCAATCTCAGATTCAAGATTGCTTTTCAGCTTCTTGTATTTGAGTTTAATCTTGCTGTAGCCTTCCAACATGTCAGATAAACTTTCAACAAGTTCAGCTCTGGAGAGTTCAGAAAATACCTCTTCAGAGTCAGAGTCTGATTCTGACTCAGATTCAGATGATGACGTTCCTTCATCTTGATCATTTGTGTTGGCCATCAGCGCAACATTTGCACATTCTTCCTCAGATTCAGAAGATGATTCAGATTCATCTGAGTCATCCCATGTAGCCATCAAAACCTTTTTCTTTTTATCAAACTTCCTTTTGGGTTTTTCCTTTTGAAGTTTGGGACATTCACTCTTGTAGTGTCCAGGTTCTTTACATTCAAAGCAAGTGACCTCTTTCTTGCCAGATCTTTTGAGTCCAGAAGATTCTCTCTTTTGATCAGATCTTCTGAAGTTGTTGAACTTCTTCCCTTTGTGCTTCCAGAGTTTGTTGATCCTTCTGGACAGCATGGATAGTTCATCTTCTTCTTCAGAAGAAGATTCCTCAGAGCTTTCTTCATTTACCTGCAAAGCTTTAACAGATTTGTTAGATTTAAAAGCTAAGGATTTACCTTTATCTTTCTTCTGGGGTTCATCTTCCTCCAGCTCAATCTCATGACTTCTCAAAGAACTGATGAGTTCTTCTAATGAGATTTTGTTCAGATCCTTGGCCAGCTTCAATGCAGTCACCATAGGTCTCCATCTAGTAGGAAGACTTCTGATGATCTTCTTGACATGATCAGATGTTGAGTAGCCCTTGTCCAGAACTTTCAACCCAGCTGTTAGAATCTGAAATCTGGAAAACATAGTCTCAATGTTCTCAGATTCTTCCATTTTGAACGCTTCATACTTCTGTATCAGCGCCAGAGCCTTTGTTTCTTTCACCTGAGAGTTTCCCTCATGAGTCATTTTGAGAGACTCAAACATATCATGAGCAGTGTCTCTGTTGGTAATTTTCTCATACTCTGTATGAGAGATTGCATTAAGAAGTATGGTTCTGGCTTTGTGATGATTCTTGAATTCTTTCTTCTGCTCCTCAGTCATTGATTTTCTATCAATCTTTTTGCCATCCTTAGTAGGATGTTCATATCCATCAATGACTAAATCCCAGAGATCAGCATCATACCCCAAGAAAAAACTTTCAAGTCTATCTTTCCAATAATCAAATTTTTCTCCATCAAACATTGGAGGTTTGGTGCTGATTCTGTCTCCTTCATATTTGTTGCTTGATGTAGGAATATCACCCATATTAGCAACCAAATAAATAACAGAGTATTCTTCTCACTGGATCTTTATCTGTCACGGTTAAGTGAATGCACACTCAGAACCGGAGCTCTGATGCCAATTGAAGGTGAGAAAATACTTAGAAGGGGGGGGGGGGTTGAATAAGTATGACAGAAAATAATCAAAGATAAAAACACAAGTATTTTTATCCTGGTTCGTTGAACTCAACTACTCCAGTCCACCCTTTTCAAGAGTGATTTGCCTTTCTCAACAAGGACTTAATCCACTATTCAAATCAACTGATTACAAATAGCAACACCTAAGAACAACTGTTCTTAGTCTTCTCAAGAGCTACTGATCTAACCTAGATCCTCTTAAGGAAAACTTCCTTTACAAATTAATGTAATACAATGTAAGAGTAAGAAATGCTTCTATGAAAGCTATAAACACAACTGTGTTATTTCTCTAAGTTTAGAACAATGTATGAACAGCAAAGAATATGAGAGCTTGAGAGTTTCTTTTCTTGAGAATAAGTTTTTCAATATCTTTCGTCACTAGTCACTTGAAGAATGAGCTATGATATCCTTTATATAGCCACTTGAATATTGGAGAGAATATTTTACCGTTGGAGAAGATATTTCCAATATCAAATAGTACTGTCCTTTGTACTATTGCAGCAGAGAGACGGCGCACAAATAGTGGGTGTAGCAATTGTCTGCTGAGCTGTGAGTTTTACCATATGTGGAATGTATCAGAGGAATAATCTTCTTGCAGAGAATTATGTCTATCCCAATTAAGGAAAGATTTGCTGGCATATTCCAACGGATATATTAAAATAATCTTCTTCAAATAATTCTTCAGATAGTTCAGATCAACAATCAATATCAGAGTCTTCAGTCTTCAGAATCTTCTGGAAACTTCAGAGCCTAAGATGTTCTTCAGATGTTGATGAATCAGAGTCTGGTGCAGCTGTGTGCTTGAAGCGTATCATGCTCTTAGATCAGAGTCTTCACTCAGATCAGAGTCTTCTCTCATTCAGAGTCTCTTCACTCAGAGTCTTCTTTCATTCAGATTCTTGATAATATATGCAGCGTGTTGTATCTTCAGAATCTTGATGACTAAGCTCTTATACTTCAGATTCTTCTAATCTTCAGATGCTCTTGAGCCATTCAGAATTTATTGTTCACATCAAATTTGCTCTTTAAGATTAAAATCTTTTGTGCCTGTAGAAAACAGTTTAGAACAAATTTAGAGAGTATAATTCTTGTATACAAATTATCATTAATGTTATCATCAAAACATAGAGATATTACTAAGACACAATCTGTGCTCTTACAATTTTATCATGCCATCGGGTGTAGTTGGTTCCATAAAAGCGATCCAACTTTACAAGGTCTTGGTTCATAACGTTGATGCTTGAAACTGCAGAGTCGGAAGCCATTTGAATACTTTTAATATTGTTAAAAATATCAGTAAATTTGAATGGATCCAAGACTGAATCTCTTAGAATTGGAACAGTGGAATACCCATGATAATTCAACCTTATATCGAATTTGCGCAAGACCGAGAAAACTCGATTTGTAGATAAGAAAGTTTGGAATTAGTTCAAGAGGATATTCGATTTGTGATGTGATTTTCTGAATCTCGGTGTTTCACAAGGTTGCGACCCTTCATGAAATAATACCTTTAAACTAAAGAGACAAGTGTGATAAACAACACCTTTAAATTATTTCGGAATTGACGCCTACAAGCGCCTCTACGCCCACACCCTCAGACCTGATCCCGAAATCGGAGCTAGTGTCACCGGCGAGGGATTATATGGAGGAGACAAGTGACATAATACTTGGTACCCCCACACTTGTGCACAACATTGTCAAACTCGTGAGTCTACTCAGACTCGTAAAGGGTCTATAGACTCAACTCGCAGACTCGACTCGCAAACTCATACGAGTCTACGAAAAATTAAAAATGACTTTCAAAAACCTATATGTGACACATACATGACACACACATGCATTTTTAAACTTGTAAATTCCTCATATGTGTTACAAATATATATGATAGAATACCAATTAACATCAAAATTTAAATTTCATACTCCATAACAAATTTCTTAACAAAAAAAATCAATAATAAAACAAAAAAAATAGAAAAGTATGTATTTAAAAACTTAAAGTACTGATTTCTTCTTAATTGGCTACTACATAACACAAACAAATCATAAAACATATATGCTAATGGCTTTAAACATCCAAAACTCCAGTGAGACCATCACCACCAATATCATCACCATCATTTTCATTGGTATCTTGAGTATCATCATCAAATTCTACCCCGGATGAAACACCTTCTTCATTATTGATCGCGACTTTCTATGTCTAATACAACTTAACTGCAAGTGTACAGTCTATCGCGTAGTAATAAAAGATATCGATCCCACAGGGACTCGTAATCAAACTAGTGTTCTCGGGAGTTACTATGTTTAGCTAGGTAAATAATGTTTAAGGAAGTAATTTCTGTCACTAAAGGGAACTAAAAGACGTTACTTGAATTATAATTACGTGAATCGATATGCAGTAATTGTGTTCTTCGGGGATTTGACAAGTTACCGGTATAGGAAATATTTTTTCAGAATTTATTAAAGCAGAAAATAGTGATCTAAAGACTTTCGTCTCACAATGGTTGTT
This sequence comes from Lathyrus sativus, assembly GCA_963859935.3. Classification (NCBI taxonomy): domain Eukaryota; kingdom Viridiplantae; phylum Streptophyta; class Magnoliopsida; order Fabales; family Fabaceae; genus Lathyrus; species Lathyrus sativus. The sequence goes on along the minus strand of OZ012740.1, from coordinate 505,100,097 downwards.
GACGCTAGTCATAATTCTAAGGGCCAAATGTACGCTTTCGCTGTCCCATTCGGGGTTAAAACTATTTTTTGGAAATCTCTAAGTTCTAATCCATTTTAAAGTGCTTTCGCTGTTATTAAAACAAATGCCTAGTGTTTACTATCTGGTCTTACCGCAGTTGTCGCTTGTTGGTTCGTACCTTAATTAATTTCCCACTATCGTGGCAAAACTAATTTTAATAAGTTCTCGCTTTCACGACGAACGTTTATTCAGTAAATAAGTTTAAACACTCAGACCATAAACAACTTTTGAAAGAAAAGAAAGTTTTCAACCGGTTATTATCAAATCCCGTCTGAATTATTATTACATATCGATTACTCTGATTTAGCTAGACATGGATTTGGGAAAGGTAAAACATAAATAAAAACAGAAACTTAGAACATTCATATTACTGATAATAAAAGTTACAATTAACGAAATAATGAAAAACCTGTAACGTATCCAATTGGCTTTTGGCCAAATCCCAACGATGTCGACAGGATTATATCTTCAAACCAATAGAGCGCACAAACGAATATTGTCGAAATGGAATACAGGAATAAGGAAAGGAAACAAAAAGCAGAAAGAATAAAACTAAATTTTTGCTCTGGAAATAAAATTGGGCAGCACTTCGTTGTCTGAATGCGGCTCTCTTTCTCAGCTCCCCTCCTTCCCCTTTTATATAAATAGAATTCTAACGGTTGTAATTTGAAGAAGGTGGACTTGGAGGCAGAAATATTAGGGAGTAGTGGTCCATTGTTTGGGACTTGGAACTGCATTTTGCACGTTCATTTGCAGTTGTGCGTTTTTGCCTGCATGACGGTCGTCATGGTGTGTGACGGTCGTCACCCGTGTGGCGGTCGTCATGGAGGTGTGACGGTCGTCACAGCAGCAAAATATGCATTCTGCGTTTTTCATGTTGTTTTCATCTGGTTTTCGTCCATATTTCATCTGTAATTGCTTCTTTTCTTCATATTGCTTTGTTTAGACATGATTATCAAATACCTGCAAAATATCAGACAAATAACAGGGAAAGAACCCGAAATCGGATCGAAAATAGTCAAACATTAGTTGAATTATGCATCAATATATATATACGATTTCGTGTTACCAAACTCCCATAAGCTTGAATCTTTGCTTGTCCTCAAGTAAAACAGGAAAAAGTCGGCAAGCACGAGGCAGCTTCCTCATTCACAAAGTTGGGAAAAACCGGGATTCTTAGTAGGAACAAAACGAGTACGGTGACGACACTGGACTACAAGTCTTCGGAGGTCTCCTTCTTATGCAAATCGGTCCCAGTCATGCTACTGTAGCTTGGTGTCAAGGTTCTCGCGTCAAGTTCACCCTGTTTGTTCTAGCGCAATCACATTAAGCCCGTTGTCCATACACTTTCATGGCAAGTCGACCTGTTAGTGAATATGATCTCCTTTCTGTTTTGATCTTTTTCATTGCTCATAAGCTTATACCATTGATTTTTCAATGAGTTTTCGTACCGTTGGGCTAAATGCTCGGGTGAGGAGCACCTAACTTAGAGGGAACGCGTCTTTATATTTGGGCTAAATGGCTTTCTTTTCATGATTTTTCATCTTTTTGGAGATCATACACTTATTTGCATTGGTCGCTCGCTTAGAAGTGTTTTAGGATGGTGCTGACTGCTAGTATAAACTACTTGGGGCTGAGTTTGCGTAGAAACTTGAAACTTTGGTACACGTAGGTAGTGAAACCGACTCGCATAAACCGGAGGTCTAAGGTGTCAGGACGGTACTGGTTTTGTTAGAATTGTCGTCTTGGAGTTTCAAAACTTGGTTTGAACTTGGGCGCATTCTCGTGGTGCTTTTGCTTTTGAGGAACGAACGAATTTTTTTTTTGTTTATGTCGAATAAAGCGGGGATGTTTGCGTAACGGAAGAAGATATATAAAAAAGCTTTTATTTGCTAAAACGTGAAAATGTTCGAATAGAAATTACGGAATTAAAAGTACAAGGGAATGGGAAATAAACGCTCTGTTCCCACACTATCTCAATCAGTGTCCCCACTGATTTGAAAGAATGCGAGAGGGAAATACAAGGGAAATGAAAATACAAGAAACTGAAAATATAGTAAACAAATAAGGAAAGGAATAACTAATCACGGCCTCTGCCTCGGTCACGTCCTCTCTTGCGTCCTCTGGCTCTGACTTGGTCGGCTCGGGCCTCAAAGTCCAGTGCTCCGGTGTGATAGACATAGTCGCGGAGTCCTTCAAACTGCAAGGTAAGATTCGCCAAGTTCTCAGTAATGGTTTCCTGGCCGGTTTGGAGTTGTTGCATTTGGGTCCGATGCCAAGCTTCGAACTGCTCTGCTTGCTGATTCTGCTGCTGCATCATAGCGAGTATCTGGGCCTGCTGGTCGAGGGATCGGCGGAGGTCTTCTTCAGAGTAGTCGGGCTCTGGACGATGGCGGCGGAGGCGGTAGGATGTGCCTGTTAGAACACAGATTGGTTCTTAATAATTGCTCTTTGTTTTGATGATAACTGTTAGGAAATTTATATTTAAGAATTATGTACTCTAAAATTTGTTTGAGAGTTTTACTGCAGATTAAAATTATATCGACTCTCTAGAAGCAAATCTGCCTTTGAATACAAGAAGTTATTCTGAATCTGAAGCGCCAGATGCATCTTACAGAAGAATCTGTTTTCTCCTTACAGAAGATCCTGAGCGTAGTCTCCAGAAGGATCTGAAGAAAGAAGCTCCAGAACATTCTGAGTCAGAAGCATCTGAAGATAATCAGAAACTGAAGCATCAGTAGTTTAGAAGAATATTGAGTAAAGAGTTTTTCAAAGCACTTAGTCTACAGAAGTTTCTGAAAGTACTTATGCTGCCAAGTACTGAAGTTCTGTGTCAAGATGCTCTGATGATCAACACGCTAGAAGCACACAAGCTGCAGAAGACTCTGATACATCATAGTTCTGAATCTCATCAGAAGACTCTGATCTATTCAAACTCTGAAGAACTTGCTGAAACTGAAGAAGTGTTTTCAAGAATGTATCCGTTGGAATCATTCAACGTCTCTTTCCTTATTTATGCTAGACACACTTACACAGACAAAAAGGATTTATCTGTGCCATCTATTTCAAGGAAAGGTCAGTACATGTGAAGACAAAAAGGCTCAGACCTTTTGGACTCTCTTTTCAACGTGCTTGAATCAGCTGCCTATAAAAGGAGTTTCTCACTTCATTCTTCAGTGCTACACACTTGCTGAAAAGAAATCACATATTCTAATAAGCTCTCATTCTTATTCTTCATTGAATCTTATTGTACTTAAAACTTAAGAGAAAAATCACTGTTGTGATTATAGCTTTATAGAAGCATTAAAAACTCTTGTATTTAATTTACATTGTTTGTAAAGGATATTCCTTAAGAGGATTCAATGTGAATAAGTAGCTCTTGAGAAGACTAAGAACTGTAGTTCTTAGGTGATACTATTGTAATCAGTTTGATTTAATAGTGGATTAAGTCCTTGTTGAGAAAGGCAAATCACTCTGGAAGGGTGGACTGGAGTAGTTGTTTAACGAACCAGGATAAAAATAATTGTTGATTATTTTCAAGTATTAATTTTCCATACTTATTCAACCCTCCCCCCCTTCTAAGTAATATCTCACCTTCAGTTGGCATCAGAGCTCCGGTTCTGAGTGTGCTATCACTTAACAATGTCAGTAAAGATCCAGAGGAGATATACTTTGATCTATATATTTATTTGTTATCATGGCTGATAATTCAATGTCAAATATCAACAATAAATATGAAGAGAGGGATAGGATCAGTACCAAACCTCCAATGTTTGATGGAGAAAAATTTGACTATTGGAAAGATAGAATAGAAAGTTTTTTTCTTGGGTATGATGCTGATCTTTGGGATTTGGTCATTGATGGATATGAACATCCTACTGGAGAGGATGGCAAAAAGATTGATAGAAAATCAATGACTGAAGTGCAGAAAAGAGACTTCAAGAATCACCACAAAGCCAGAACTATATTGCTTAATGCAATCTCTCATACTGAGTATGAGAAGATTACTAACAGAGATACTGCTCATGACATGTTTGAATCACTCAAAATAACTCATGAGGGAAACTCTCAGGTTAAAGAGACAAAGGCTCTGGCGCTCATACAGAAGTATGAGGCATTTAAAATGGAAGATTCTGAAAATGTAGAAACTATGTTTTCTAGATTTCAGATTCTTACAGCTGGTCTGAAAGTTCTGGACAAGGGCTACTCAACGTCAGATCATGTCAAGAAAATCATCAGAAGTCTTCCCACCAGATGGAGACCAATGGTGACTGCATTGAAGATGGCAAAAGATCTGAACAAGATCTCCTTAGAAGAACTTATCAGTTCTTTGAGAAGCCATGAAATTGAGCTGGAGGAAGATGAACCCCAGAAGAAAGATAAAGGTAAATCCATAGCTTTAAAATCTAACAAAACTGCTAAAGCTTTGCAGGTTATTCAAGAAAGCTCTGAAGAATCTTCTTCTGAAGAAGAAGATGAGTTGTCCATGCTGTCCAGAAGGATTAACAAACTCTGGAAGCACAAGGGAAAGAAGTTTAACAACTTCAGAAGATCTGACAACAGAAAAGAATCTTCTAGTCACAGAAGATCTGCCAAGAAAGAAGTGGTGTGCTATGAGTGCAAAGAACCTGGGCACTACAAGAATGACTGCCCTAAACTTCTGAAAGAAAAACCTAAGAAGAAGTTCAACAAGAAGAAGAAGGTTCTGATGGCAACATGGGATGACTCAGATGAGTGTGAGTCATCTTCTGAATCAGAAGAAGAATGTGCAAACGTTGCACTGATGGCCAGGACAGAGGATCAAGAGGAAGGTACCTCTGGATATGAATCAGAATCCGAATCTGATGATGATGCAGAAGAGGTAATGGCTAAACTTACCAAAGAAGAACTCATTAAAGTTTTAACAGAAGTTCTTAAAAGTTACAACAACATCAAACTCAAATACAAGAAGCTGAAAAGCAATCTTGAATCTGAGATTGATCTTCTGAAAACAGAACTTGTTGAGCAGAAAGAAATAAATTTAAAAATCAAAAATGACTTTGATAGAACTCAACAAGAATCTAATTCTGAAACTAAGTCTTGTGAAAATATTTTAGAAAAATATGACTCTAGTTTTCAGAAGTTTCTCACTAAGAGCATAGACAGAAGCAAGATGGCTTCCATGATCTATGGTGTTAGTGGAAACAACAGAAGAGGCATTGGATATGAGTCTTCATCTGGAAGCAATCCAAAACCTGTTGACAAACTTTTCATCAGGAAGACACCTCTGTACTCTCAATTCAAATTTGGTCATCTGAATGACATTAAACACACAAGCTCTGAGAAGAGTACTTATGTGTTTAAACCAAAGGCAAGTCAGAATAAACATTATGTTGCAAAACAGAAGTTTAGATAAACCAGCAAACCAACTAACCCCAAAGGACCCAAGAAGATCTGGGTACCTAAAGACAAAATAATTCCTGTTGCATATGTTCTTAGCAGCAAAGTCAGGACACCAATCATGGTACCTGGACTCTGGATGCTCACGACACATGACAGGAGAAAGGTCTATGTTCCAAAGCCTGGAACTTAGATCTGGAGGGGACGTGAAGTTTGGAGGGAACCAGAAGGGCAAGATCATTGGATCTGGCACTATTGGAAATGGTAAGCTTCCCTCTATTACTAATGTTCTGTTAGTTGAAGGATTGAAACATAATCTATTGTCCATAAGTCAATTAAGTGACAATGATTATGATATAATCTTTAATCAAAAATGTTGCAAAGCTGTATGTCAAAAGGATGGCTCTATCCTATTCAGTGGAAAGAGGAAACACAACATTTATAAAATTAACCTTTCAGAACTTAAAGTTCAAAATGTAAAATGCCTCTTATCTGTGAATGATGAGCAATGGGTCTGGCATAGAAGATTGGGGCATATTAATATGAGACGTATATCTCAGATTAATAAACTCAATCTGGTCAGAGGACTTCCTAAATTGAAGTTCAACTCAGATGCTCTGTGTGAAGCATGTCAAAGAGGTAAATTTTCAAAATCTCATTTTAAATCAAAAAATGTTGTGTCTACCTCCAGACCATTGGAATTACTTCACATTGATCTGTTTGGACCAGTGAAAACTGCATCCATCAGAGGCAAGAAGTATGGGTTAGTCATTGTAGATGACTACAGCAGATGGACATGGGTAAAGTTTCTAAAACACAAGGATGAGTCTCATTCTGTGTTCTTTGACTTCTGCAATCAAGTCCAGACTGAAAAAGATTCCAAAATTATTAAAGTCAGAAGTGATCATGGTGGAGAATTTGAAAATAAACATTTTGAAAAATATTTTTCTGAAAAAGGCATTGCACATGATTTCTCCTGCCCTAGAACTCCACAACAAAATGGAGTTGTAGAGAGGAAAAATAGAACATTGCAAGAGATGGCCAGAACCATGATCAATGAGACAAATCTGGCAAAACATTTTTGGGCAGAAGCAATTAACACAGCTTGTTATATTCAGAACAGAGTGTCTGTAAGACCTCTTCTGGAAAAGACTCCCTATGAATTGTGGAGAAACAGAAAGCCTAACATTTCTTATTTTCATCCCTTTGGATGTATTTGTTATATGCTTAATACTAAAGATAATCTGAACAAGTTTGATTCCAAAGCACAGAAGTGTTTCATGCTTGGTTATTCTGAACGCTCTAAAGGCTACAGAGTATTCAATACTGAAACACAGATTGTTGAAGAATCTATTCATGTTAGATTTGATGATAAGCTTGGCTCTGAAAAGCCAAAGCAGTTTGAAAGTTCTGCAGATAGAGAAGTGATTCTCACAGACTCTGAAGGATCAGAGGCAGAAAAGGCAAAAATCAAAGAATCTGAAGCAACCCCAGATGCTACACCTTTGACTTCCCAACTAAACAACTTGCATATTTCTGATAGACCAACTGTCAGAGGATCTTCTTCCAGAATCAAATCTTCTCATCCAGAAGATGTGATAATTGGAAAGAAAGATGATCCAATAAGGACAAGATCATTTCTCAGAACTTCTGAATCTTCTTTATTTGGCTTAGTGTCAATAATAGAACCAACATCTGTAGATGAGGCTCTGGAAGATAATGAATGGATTATAGTTATGCAAGAAGAGCTGAATCAATTCACCAGAAATGAAGTGTGGGATCTGGTTCCTAGACCTAAAGGATTCAATATTATTGGAACAAAATGGGTCTTCAGAAATAAGCTGAATGAAAAGGGAGAAGTAGAAAGGAATAAGGCAAGGCTGGTTGCTCAAGGATACAGTCAGCAAGAAGGTATTGATTACACTGAGACATATGCTCCAGTGGCAAGGTTAGAATCTATACGCCTTCTTATTTCTTTTGCTGCACAGAATAACATCACTCTGTATCAGATGGATGTTAAAAGTGCTTTTCTTAATGGAATTATAGAAGAAGAAGTATATGTCCACCAACCTCCTGGTTTTGAAAGTGAAAACTTTCCAGATCATGTTTTCAAATTAAAGAAATCCCTTTATGGATTAAAACAAGCACCCAGAGCTTGGTATGAGAGGTTGAGAAACTTCCTTCTGAAGAAAAATTTTATCAGAGGAAAAGTGGATACAACTTTATTCTGTAAAACTGTTAAGAAAGATCTGTTGATTTGTCAAATTTATGTAGATGACATTATTTTTGGATCAACAAATATTACGCTTGGAAAGGAGTTTGCTAAATGTATGCAGGAAGAATTTGAAATGAGCATGATGGGAGAATTGAGATTCTTCTTGGGAATCCAAGTCAACCAGACTCCAGAATGCACCTACATACATCAAACCAAATATGTTAAAGAGCTTCTGAAGAAGTTCAACATGGTTGATAGCAAAATGGCAAAGACTCCAATGCATCCTACAAGCACTCTAGGTAAGGAAGAGGTAAGTAAGAAGGTAGATCAAAAACTCTACAGAGGTATGATAGGATCTCTTCTATACTTGACTGCTTCTAGACCAGATATTTTGTTTAGTGTCTGCTTATGTGCTAGATTCCAATCAGATCCTAGAGAATCACACTTAACAACTGTTAAGAGGATTCTAAGGTATCTGAAAGGTACTGCTAACATGGGTTTGTGTTACAGAAGATCTGATGAATTTTCATTAGTTGGATTCTGTGATGCTGACTATGCTGGAGACAGAGTTGAACGTAAAAGCACTTCTGGAAGCTGTCAGTTTCTTGGAAGTCATCTGATCTCATGGTACAGCAAGAAGCAACCTATCATTGCACTATCAACTACAGAGGCAGAATACATTGCTGCTGCTGGATGTTGTACTCAGATGCTCTGGATGAAGAGTCAATTAGAAGATTATCAAATCTATGAGAGTAATCTTTCTATCTTTTGTGATAATACTTCTGCTATATGTTTGTCAAAAAATCCAATCTTGCATTCTAAGGCAAAACATATAGAAATTAAACATCATTTCATCAGAGACTATGTTCAGAAGGGTGTAATTAATTTAGCTTTTGTTGATACAGATCATCAATGGGCTGATATTTTCACAAAACCCCTTGCTGAAGATAGATTTAAGTTCATTCTGAAAAATATTTGTATGGATTTTTGTCCAGAGTAATATTTATCAGAAGCAATCTCTCAGATGCAAAATGTTTAATGATCTGAAGTATTTCTTCTGTTCATTTATTCTATTCTGATTATTATTTCTGATGTGAAAATCTGAACTGACCATCTTTAGAAGATCTGAACGTGGCTAACGTTTCATTTCTTGAGAGAATTCAGAACAGCATGCAAGCAAACACGTGTCCCACAAAATCTGAAGAGGTGGCGTGTGGACAACTGAAAAGACATTTGAGGTGAAATTTGAATAGTTAAATTCTTGGTTTTCCCCCCAAATCTGTCAGAAGCATTTATTATTTGAAATGATTTTATTCTTTTCATTTAATGCTGCTCAAACGTGCTTTATTTCTGTCTCTTGGTGTGCCTATGTGTTTAGTATAAATACTTGAAGTGTATTCACTTTCACACTTTTCACTCTCAGAATTTATATGCATTTTCATCTCTTGTTCTCTCTTCACAAAAACTCAAAACCTAAGTGTTCTAAAAGGCATTCTTCAATGGCGTCTTTTTCATCAACAACTGCACAGTTTCAATCAACAATGGCTGCTGTGACTTCAGATAATCTAGGTGTTAATCCATACATTCCTCCTCAGAGAACTCTTCTCACACCAGTGGATAAACTAGAAGTGTTGTGTGAATCCATGGTTGAATTTGATTCTTTGGCTGAAAATGGGTTTGATTTTCGCTCCATTGTTAGAGCTCAAGGTTGGGTGAAATACTTTGATAGACTGTTTGGACCAGTTTACCCTTTGCTTGTTAAGGAATTCTGGATTCATGCATCTGTGTATCCAAAGTTTATTCTATCATCTGTGCTGGGAAAGGAGATCATCATCACAGAGGATCTAATTAGAAAACTGATTGGTTATGAAGAAACAGATGGTGTTTCACATCTGCCAGTTGGGCGTGTTGATATGGATGAAGTCTATGAAGAGGTTATGACTGCTGGACAAGCCTCTAACAGATTCAAAGATCTGAAGCCTGATTACAAGATCTGGGCCAAGATCTTCATGGGATGCATACATCACAGAAAGTCAACAAATTCCCCAGATTATGTCAACAATGAACAGATCTATTTTATGTACTGCCTTAGTCAGAGTAATAAGGTAGATCTTCCTTACTTATTGTTCATGCATCTGTGGAATCACATAAATGCATCCAGAGAATCTGTGAAAGAAAAGAACCAGAAGATCAGGAATTGGATACCTTTTGGAAGGCTGCTCTCAGATCTTCTCACTGAAAATGGTTTAGTGGCTGCTCTGTATGATGCTGGTGTTACAGAAGAACTAGAGTTCATTATGGGAAAGCCTCTGAACGCTAAGAGCCTTCTGAGACTCAAGATTGTAGATGAACTTACCACTGCTCCAAAGAAGTTAAACATGTCTGATTTGAATAAAAGAATTCCAGTATCAGATTTTCCTCTATTCTTTGCTGAAGAACCTAGACACATTGTTCTGATGTATATAGAGGAATGTAAAAGGGAAGGAGTGCCTGTACCAGCAAATGTGTTTCAACTTGTCAAGCAACCCCTGCCAGATGCAGGAGAAGAAGAAGAAGAAGCAGAAGTTCCACTTCAGAGGAAAAGACCTCAACCTGCAGCAGAATCTGAACCTGTCCAAAAGAAGGTTAAGATTGCTGAGAAACCAAAGGATCTTCTGAAGAGAAAGGACTCTGGAGAAGCTGCCTCTGCATCTGCTAAGAGGATTAAACTCAAAGGTACTAAAGCTTCTGTCTCTTCTAAAAATGTTGTTATAAATGATTCTTCTATTAAGTCTGTTCCCAAACCCCCTGTCACTCAAACAACATCTGTTGCTGCCCCCAGTTCTGTCTCACCTCAGAAACAACCCACTGCTTCTGTATCAAAACCACCTCAACCAAAACTACACATCAAACACTTCACTCCACGTCCATCACAATCTGTTCCACAACCATCAGAACCACAACCTAAAGAAAAACAACCAACAGAATCACAACAAACAGAACCACAACCATCAGAACTACCACTAAATTCTGATAAACAAAACTCTGCACAACCACAAACAAAAAATCACCCAGAAAAACAAACCACAGAAGATCAACCACAAAAAGAATCTGTCATTCCACCATCACCAATTCAATCTTCTGAACCTGTAGCAACTGTTACTTCTGAACCCACTAAAGTAACTTCTGCTCCTGTTTCATCTGAACCACCTACTCAACAAACTGATACCCCTTCAAAACCATCTCATATCCCTGAGCCAGAAGTTCTTGATATCACTCCATTAAAAACAGTGTTTCAAGTTTCTTCTACCTCTTGTACACCTGAAACATCCTCAAATTCATCTGAATCAGAAATTCACCCTGATTTTCTGATTAATCCATCTGACAAATACCCTGTTCATGACCCTGAACCTGAATCAACTTTATCTACCAAAACTACCATTCCAGAACCTATGCCTCCACCTGCACCTTCATCTGAGATGATTGTTCCTACTTCTAATCCATCATCATCTGGAATCTCTTGTGCTCAAGTGTCTTCTTTGTATCACAACTTATCTTATGGTTTCAAACTGAAAGATTTTTATGATAGAGTTGAGCCTTCTGAACCCTTGACACCTCTGAAACCTAAACTCAAACCAACCCTTCCATCTGTAATCCTTTCATATATTAAATCTATGGAGAATGAAGGATCCTTAGCCCCCATATCTGCTAAATCTGGTAAAGCTGCTGTTTCAGCTCTGCATTCTGCATCTGATAACACAGTTGCATCTGATAAACCATCAAACTCTGCTTTCGTACCATACTCCAATGCAATCTTTGATGATGTTTACCCACGCACAAGACCTCAACCAAATCTGCTTAATGCCGTAAACAGATCCCTTCCTCAGAAACCAGAAATTCCATTCTTTCCATATGTTCCCCCTCCTCTGATTTCCATTCCAAAATCATTGATACCACCAACTCCAAAACCTAAACAAATGACTCTGGAAACCTTGCTTAAACCTCCACCCAGACTTAATATTGAACATTTATTTCAAACGTTTTTGCAAGAAATACAGATGTCTTTAGGTACTGTTCAGAAAAGATGTTCTGAAACTATGGATGCAAATGAGACTGAAATCATCTGGAAAGGATTTCTGAATAGATTCAACACTGTAGCTTCTAATCTGAAGAACATCTGTTCTGATGATGCAAAGCTCAGAGCTGAAAGAAATCAATTCTGGATTGACAACAAGACTGAACCTCTGCTGTGTTTGGATGCTCCTCCACCTCCTCTTCCACCAGAACCAACTGCCAATGAATTGACTATGACTCTGGTAGAACCCTCTTCAGGATCTCCAGAACATATGGCAATTGACTCTGTTCAGGATACAGAACCTCCATCATCAGAGATAAAGACAAAAAATCCAGATTTGGGAAACAAGATTGCTGCTCTGGAAGCTGGTCAATCTGAAATCAGATCTTGGATGGCGAAGCAAGACAAGAAATCTGAGGACATGTCAGAATGGATGTCCAAACAAGATGAGAAGAATGAGACAATCACTAAGTTCATGTCAAAGCAAGAGCAATCACAATCTGAGATCACAGACCTATTGAAGATGCTTTTGTCAAAACACACTTAGATATTTTTTTTCTCATGTTTGTGCATCTATTGTTTTTGCATCTGACTGTTTTTGTTATATCTTCTGATGTACTTTTGCTCTGTTATGATTAATTGAATCAAACTGTTATTCTCCATTGAATTATATGCTATTATCCCTTTTATTTGTTTTTATTAAAAGATTTTACTTTTTGCTTATGACAAAAAGGGGGAGAAAATAAAGATCTGAACTATTTAATATAATTTCACTAGAATGAATCTTCAGACATATCTACTCTTTCTAATATCTAAATTGACTATTTCAGAACTTTTGATAAGAACACTCTATAAAAGAATCTCTGAGTTTCTCAGATCATTTATATTTTATCAAACTCTGAATTTTATATCTGCAAGATAGCCTGACTCTTGATTATTACAAAGACAAACAAGATCTGACTCTGAAGATTATTCAAGATAAAAAGGGAAGTTTCTATTCCTTTTTCATATTCAACTCAGGGGGAGATTCATCATCTCAGGGGGAGTTATAATTCTTTATGTTCAATTAAATAAAATTTCTGATACTTTTTGTCATCATCAAAAAGGGGGAGATTGTTAGAACACAGATTGGTTCTTAATAATTACTCTTTGTTTTGATGATAACTGTTAGGAAATTTATATTTAAGAATTATATACTCTAAAATTTGTTTGAGAGTTTTACTGCAGATTAAAATTATATTGACTCTCTAGAAGCAAATCTGCCTTTGAATACAAGAAGTTATTCTGAATCTGAAGCGCCAGATGCATCTTACAGAAGAATCTGTTTGCTCCTTACAGAAGATCCTGAGCGTAGTCTCCAGAAGGATCTGAAGAAAGAAGCTCCAGAACATTCTGAGTCAGAAGCATCTGAAGATAATCAGAAGCTGAAGCATCAGTAGTTTAGAAGAATATTGATTGAAGAGTTTTTCAAAGCACTTAGTCTACAGAAGTTTCTGAAAGTACTTATGCTGCCAAGTACTGAAGTTCTGTGTCAAGATGCTCTGATGATCAACACGCTAGAAGCACACAAGCTGCAGAAGACTTTGATACAGCATAGTTCTGAATCTCATCAGAAGACTCTGATCTATTCAAACTCTGAAGAACTTGCTGAAACTGAAGAAGTGTTTTCAAGAATGTATCCGTTGGAATCATTCAACGTCTCTTTCCTTATTTGTGCTAGACACACTTACACAGACAAAAAGGATTTATCTGTGCCATCTATTTCAAGGAAAGGTCAGTACATGTGAAGACAAAAAGGCTCAGACCTTTTGGACTCTCTTTTCAACGTGCTTGAATCAGCTGCCTATAAAAGGAGTTTCTCACTTCATTCTTCAGTGCTACACACTTGCTGAAAAGAAATCACATATTCTAATAAGCTCTCATTCTTATTCTTCATTGAATCTTATTGTACTTAAAACTTAAGAGAAAAATCACTGTTGTGATTATAGCTTTATAGAAGCATTAAAAACTCTTGTATTTAATTTACATTGTTTGTAAAGGATATTCCTTAAGAGGATTCAGTGTGAATCAGTAGCTCTTGAGAAGACTAAGAACTGTAGTTCTTAGGTGATACTATTGTAATCAGTTTGATTTAATAGTGGATTAAGTCCTTGTTGAGAAAGGCAAATCACTCTGGAAGGGTGGACTGGAGTAGTTGTTTAACGAACCAGGATAAAAATAATTGTGTGATTATTTTCAAGTATTAATTTTCCATACTTATTCAACCCCCCTCCCTTCTAAGTAATATCTCACCTTCAGTGCCTTCAGAAGGAAGTGGTTGCGATGCCTCCGGTTGCTCAGTTCTGTCCAACTCATCTTGGATTTCGTCACCAGAACCTTGGGTGTGGGTCTGAGTTGGGGCAGCGGCAGCAGCAGGGGCATTGAGGTCAAATAGCCAGTTGGCACGATCCTGTGGGTGCATCCGGGTGCGTGATGGCAGGATGATACTTCTGACGGTTTTGCCATGCACGACCGGGTGGTATTTGCCATTGGCCCTGGAACGGATGAGGTGAGAAGCTCTGCAGTGGTCGGTGTCGAGGAACACCGAGGGAATGGCATGGAGATGCTGGAGGCGGTCACCGAGGTTCAGCCCGAGTGCAATGGAAGTAACAATCCCGCCAAAGTAAAATGGCTTAGAGCCACGGTTACAGTTGGCCTGAATGTGGGCCAGGAGGAACGGAGCGGCGTTGATGGGCTCGTTGTTGAAGAAACAACGGAGAAAGAAGAGCTCTTTCGAGTTCACCTTATGGTTGCTATCCCGGGCGAAGATGGTGTTGCTTAGTGCTCAGTGGAAATACCGGATGGTCGGGTTGTGGATGTGCGTTGCATGTAGAGAATCCCAACCATCGGCATTGATTCCGGTTAACTGGTACCAGAGCGCGAAGGCTTCGTGCTGAAACTGTTCGGTGAGGTGGCGGTGAGCATTGTTGCCGCGAGGGAATTGTAAGATGGCGGCAATCTGGTTATGGTTCAGTTGATAGTTCGTGCCGAACATACGGAAGCATGCGGCACCGGAGTGTTGGCTGAGGTCGCCGCTGGAAGTGAAGTAGGTGAACAAACTGAGGAACTCGAGGGTGAGTTGTTCGTACGTCGGCTGTGGATTTGTGCAGAGGTTCCAGATGCCGGCTCTTTGGAGCATCCAAGTGACGCCGTCAAGGAGGCCGAGCTCCGTGAACGATGGGATATGCGGATAGTGGGTCGGCTGTAGCGACCATTGATGGAAGGCGATATAGTTGGCTCGCTGTTTGTCTCCGGAGTCGCCGTCGCTGAACACGATGTTGCTGAGGTCTGGGGTTTCGTTGTTTCTCACCATTGTTGGAGGATGCTGAGGAAATGTGGAGTGAAAAATGTTACAGAAGTGGATTAGGAAGTTGAAATGGGAGTTGGAATATATGGGGCAAGGTGGGAAAACGAAAATTGGAAGTGGGGTTTGAGTTTGTGATGATTGGGAGTTGAAAGCATATGAGTGGGAGAGAAAACGCAACCCTTGTTATAGCAGATAACAGTTTTGGGCTCGTGACGGTCGTCACGTATCTGTGACGGTCGTCACCCGTGTGACGAGCGTCAGGCTTCTGTGACGGTCGTCACACCAGCAAAATCTGCAGAACGCAGAATTTTGCTATGGGGGTGTTCTTGCAATGGTTTTGAGGCCTAGTATTGATATGGCAATGCCTTATATAGGCCAAGAAACATAGGATAACGTAAAAACAGAATCAATGAATAAAGAATTCAATTGAAATAACAGGTAATTAGAATGATTGTAATGTAATACATAAGGAAATTAACAATGCAAAAATCAAAATAATTGAAAACGGACGGAAAGCAGAAAAACTAAACTAAACTAAATCTAATATCTCAGTCTTTTCGTGCCTTCAATTCGTCAAACTTCCGGGCGTAGTAGTCGAGGTGGTCACAGACTAAGTCCATGAAGACTACGAGTTCGCTGTGTATGCTTGTGATGTCGTCTTTTACGGTGGTCAGAGCTGCGTCAACGTTGTCTAATCGGTGCATGATAGTATCCATTTTGTCGGTGGTTTCCTCAGGAATGGGCTTAGGATAGGTGTTGTAATGCGGAGGGGTCGTAGGGTCTACTTCAGCTTCTGATACAGCATCCTCATAGTACATATAATCATGTGCTTCAGAGATGTGATCACTGTCGTACATGTAATTCTGTGGTGTTGATTGAGGTGAAGGAGGTCCCATAGGCTCATCCAATTCATAAACCCAGTTGTCCTTGTTGTGGATACTTGTCATCTGATGATTTGGTAATGTGAATAGTTGGACAGGTTTGTCATTGATGAGGTACTCGTAAGGTCCAGGTCCCATAGTTCTTAAAATGCGCCTATTAAAGCAGAACTGGATATTCATGGGTCAGATGGTGCCAAAACTAGTGCTTGCATTTAGGTGGAATCTAAGGCCAAGCTCGTGGGCAATCATTGTCACGAGGCCTCCTATTAGAATAGGTGATTGTGGGTCCTGAGTGAGGCGTCGGAAGGATCTCATCATAAAAGGTACTGCATTCACTGTACGGCCCTGAGAAGCACAGAACATGATAAATAAATCTTCTTTAGATACTGTAGTAATATTTTATTCTTTTCCGAAAAGGGTGTGAGCTAGTATCTTATGAAAGTATCTGAAAGCTGGGTTATGAATCTCATCATTATACATGCTGTTTGGGTCAGGGTGATAGTCGCTTGTGATTCTACCCCAGAACTGGTTGAGTTCAAAATCAAGATCGTCATCTTCAGCATTGATGAACACATGTGGTCCGCTAGGAAATCCTAGGAGGTTGGCTAATGACAGCCGGCTATGGGTTTGGTCCATTCCAAACATCCTAAAGGTGATCAGCTCTATGTTGGATCCAAAACCATAGTTGGGTAAGTACCTGAAGGAACTAAGGAATTCGTAGGTGAGGTCCTTATAGGTAGCAAAACGGGTTTTTAAAGCAGTGTTCTCCCAGCCTAATTGATTAAACAGGTATTGAATGCTGTCAGTAATTCCTAGTTTCTCCATGGTAGACTTATCATAATACAGTGTTAAGGCTATTTCTCTTTCAGTTAATGCTTCAAATCTTTCCTTTTGAGCTAATCCTCGAAAATGAACCTTTGTGAAGTCGTACGCGGCCATACTCGCAGGTAAGTCGGAGAAAAATAGGAGGAAGGTTTGAAGAATTTTAAAATCCTGAAAAGTTTAAAACAGAAATTTGAAGTCAGGATTTTTAAAAACGAAAGGCGGTAAAAACAAAAAATAAAAGAGAAAAATAAAATAAAATATGAAAATAAAAGAAAGTAAAAATAGTAGCAATTTTAAGTTTAGAATTTTTGTTAAAGTTTCAAAGTAGAATTTTAAATAAAAATGAGAATGAAATACAGTAACGAGGAAAATGCGGGAAAAATTGGGTTGCCTCCCAGTAAGCGCTGTTTTTAACGTCTAAAGCCTGACGATAGCTTGGTGACAAGCTATTCGGGTGTTTGAGCTGGAGGCTCAAGCAATGCTATACTGCAGACTTGAGGGCTGTTTTCGTTCTTATTATAATGTTTTAGACGTTGCCCGTTTACGATAAACGGTGCATTCGTCTTATCGGTAATTTCAACAGCTCCACTCTGAAGTACTTTAGTCACTTCAAAAGGTCTAGACCACCTAGATTTTAGTTTACCTGGGAAGAGTTTTAATCTTGAATTAAATAGCAGTACGATGTCTCCCACACTGAATTGTTTCTTGACTGAACGTTTATCATGCCACTTTTTAGTTCGTTCTTTGTAGATACGGGCATTTTCGTAAGCGTCCAATCGAAGTTCTTCTAATTCGTGTAAGTTCAAGATTCGTTTTTCTCCTGCCTCGGTGTAGTTGAAATTAAGTGTTTTAATGGCCCAGAAGGCCTTATGCTCTAATTCTACAGGGAGATGACATGATTTACCGTAAACTAATTTGAAGGGTGTAGTACCTATTGGTGTCTTAAAAGCGGTCCTATAAGCCCATAAAGCTTCGTTTAGCTTTGATGACCAATCCTTCCTTGAGGTAGCGACAGTCTTTTCCAATATCTGTTTTATTTCCCTGTTCGAGACCTCTACTTGTCCGCTAGTTTGCGGGTGATAGGGTGTAGCTACTCGGTGTCGGAATCCATATTTAGAAAGAAGTTTATCAAATATTCGTGATATGAAGTGTGATCCGCCGTCACTAATGACGAGTCTGGGTACACCGAATCTAGGAAAGATTGTGTTTTTGAAGAGTTTGATTACTACTCGTGCGTCATTTGTTGGAGCAGCAATGACTTCTATCCATTTAGACACATAGTTTACAACGACGAGTATGTAGTTATTACCAAAAGAAGGCGAGAATGGTCCCATGAAATCTATTCCCCATACGTCAAAGATTTCTACCTCTAAGATTCCTTTCTGAGGCATTTCATCGCGTCGTGAGATGTTGCCAGTTCGTTGGCATTGATCACATTTTAGCACAGCGATGTGAACGTCTTTCCAGAGGTTAGGCCAGAATAAGCCGGCTTGGAGAATCTTAGCGCACGTCTTGGATGTACTAGCATGACCACCATATGGTGCTGAGTGGCATTGGGAAATGATATTTTCTATTTCTTCCTCTGGGACACAGCGACGGTATATGTTGTCGGCCCCTCTCTTGAAGAGTAGAGGTTCGTCCCAATAATAGTGTTTCAGATCGTGGAAGAATTTCTTCTTTTGCTGATAAGTGAGATCCGGTGGAAGCACGCCTGCAGCTAGGTAATTAACGATGTCAGCATACCAAGGTAATGTAACTTGGGCATAGAAGGCTTCTACGGCTTTTTCGAGTTCTGGATCTTCCGAGAATAAGTTAGGCATGTCACTTTCTAATTTGGCTATCAGATGTTCGTACGGGAAATCGTCATTTATCGATACTAGTTCATGTTTGATGCCTTCTATTCGGGATAAGTGATCTGCAACAACGTTCTCAGTTCCTTTCTTATTTTTGATTTCTAAGTCAAACTCTTGTAATAACAGGATCCATCTCAATAATCTTGGTTTGGCATCCTTTTTGCTTATTAGGTACCTAATGGCAGCGTGGTCTGTGTATATGATAATTTTTGCTCCTACTAGGTAAGAACGGAATTTGTCAAGCGCAAATATAACTGCTAGAAGTTCCTTTTCTGTTGTAGCGTAGTTCATTTGGGAAGGATCTAAAGTTCTACTGGCATAATAAATGGCATGGAGTTTCTTGTCCTTCCTTTGTCCTAGAACTGCGCCTACGGCATAATCACTCGCATCGCACATGATTTCGAACGGTAGTCGCCAATCGGGTGGTTGCATAATCGGTGCGGTGATGAGGGCTGATTTTAATGTTTCGAATGCTTTTAGACAGTTGTCGTCGAAGACGAACTCAACATCTTTCATCAACAGGCCGGTCAAAGGTTTTGTGATTTTTGAAAAATCTTTTATAAATCTTCGGTAGAAACTGGCATGTCCTAGAAAACTCCGTATTTCTCGTACGAATTTTGGAGGTTGGAGATCTTTTATAATCTCTATTTTAGCTTTGTCGACCTCAATTCCTTTATTTGATATGACATGTCCTAGAACTATTCCTTGTCGGACCATAAAATGACATTTTTCCTAATTTAGGATGAGGTTCACTTTTACACAATGTTCTAATACCATTTCTAAGTTTTGTAGGCATCCTTCGAAACTTTGTCCACATACCGAGAAATCGTCCATAAATACTTCCATGATGTCATCTATGAAATCTGCGAAGATTGCCATCATGCATCTTGTCGCTACTGCGAAAATCGGCGCCGGCTTGACAGAAGAGTCGCCACCGTGCGTTATTTATCCCACAGGAGGGAAAGGAAACGCTCGAAGTAAACCTCGCAAAAACGGGAAAGGTATGGTCATCGCAACCAAAACCTGGGTTCGGGAGTCGGTTACGCAAGGGGAAGGTATTAGCATCCCTCACGTCTGTCGTACTCGACGGGATCCACGTTTGGTGTTTATAAGGAAAAGGGTGTGTTTATCTATCTACGCTAGTGGTCAGTCTGAAAAGAAAAGAAAAGGACAGGACTCGACAGAACATACGCTGTTCTGGGCCTACGTACTCCCTCGTGCAATGGGAAAGTCAGAGTCAACGTAGTTCGACTACCTACGTCTAGACGGGGGGGGGGGGGGGGGGGGAAAGGTTGCTCGCCAGGACATCGCGTCCTGTGCCTACGTACTTCCACACAGCATGGAAGATCAGAGCAAACGTAGTTCGGGCTACACATGACACAAGCTGTTCAAGTGTTTTTTATTGGGAAAATGCACCTTAACCAAGGGTTTTCACAGTCCAAGAGGACAAAAGGTTTTGATGTTTGTTCAAATCTTTTGATGGAAGAAATGAATTCACTTTTGCTTTATCCCTTATTAAGTGTTTTTCTGTTGTTTTGAGAAAGTAAAGAGACACCCTAAAACTATGGTGAAAAAGGGGAATCTACCTAATGTTATCATGCCTGGTTAACCAACCTAATGTCTATCCTAACTCCTCCACAGCAGAGAAGTTAGAGCTCCTAAGGGATCATGGCAAAAGCACTAAACAGCAAACAGGAAACACTGCAAAGTAAAGAAATACTGGAAATATGCATGAATGCAACAACCAAACAAGCAAGGCACAAAGGCCACACACCACAGAGGCAAGGGAGCTCAGCTCTACCAAATACCAGCAAGCAAAGCCACTCAATAACAATCAAGCAGAAGGAGGACCACCTCAACTTCTCATGCACACAAGCAGGCTTATTTCTAAGATGCACCTATCTCAGAAATATCTATATGAATCCCCTAAGTCTAATGTAGCACAGCACCACACAAGTCAATCAACACAAAGAGAAGGCTAACCAGCCTGGCACACTCCTATCCGAAAGCAAGAAACTAACCCTGAGCAAGACCTTAAACAACCCTAAAACAAAACCCTAATCTACCCTAAGCAAAACCCTAAAGGGAGAAATCAATCCCATTCTTCAAGCTTCAAGACAAGCTTACCAAAGAAAGGGAGCTAAGTAGACAGACCCATAGTGCCTTCCTCAGGAAAGTACTAGGAGGCTTCTACTTAGGAATCATATCCCATGTGGCTCAACAACTGTGAACGGTTTACATTCCTCCTCAGGAGAAAACTAAACTCACATGAAGGCTCCAACATCATTGGATACTTAAGAAATCCTACATGAACTAAGGGAACTAAGTGAACAGACCCACAGTGCCTTCCTCTGGAAAATACTAGGGGGCTTCCACTTAGGAATCATATCCCATGTGGCTCAACAACTGTGAACGGTTTACATTCCTCCTCAGGAGAAACTAAACTCACATGAAGGCTCCAACATCATTGGATACTTAAGAAATCCTACATGAACTAAGGGAACTAAGTGAACAGACCCATAGTGCCTTCCTCTGGAAAATACTAGGGGGCTTCCACTTAGGAATCATATCCCATGTGGCTCAACAACTGTGAACGGTTTACATTCCTCCTCAGGAGAAACTAAACTCACATGAAGGCTCCAACATCATTGGATACTTAAGAAAGAGGTGAGAAGAAAGAATGAAAGACATCCATAGTGCCTTCCTCAGGAAAGTACCATGAATTTCCCTCAAACTTCAGGATCTCAAACCTCACAGAAAGAGAGCAAGCTCCTAGACTAGGTCTTCAATCTATGCATCCTTGCAAGCTCCATCAAGTCTTCATCCAGCCTCCATCTTCCAGAAGAAACCACAGACCCTCAAACCAAAAGAAACTATCTCTAAAGTTCAACCACAGTTGAACTTCAAAGTCAGAAGCCCTCAAGACTTCTCCTATTCTCAAGCTCAAGCAAAAATAGCAAAAACAACTTCTAAAAATCCACCAAAAATCTAGGGGAAACCTACATGTTTCTATGATCTCAAGATCAAATATCCAATCCTAAGTCAACTTCTAAGGCTACTAAACAATCCCTAACATGCAAAGGGTCAAGGTTAATCATCAATAGTGGAAGTCCCTAATCATCTACCCTAAAACAGAAGCAAACAACATCCAAAAATTCTATGAAAAATCTATGGGGAGCATGCATTAGTCTAGTATAACATACTAAAAAAGAAAAGCAAGATTCAATACCAAGTGAGAGAAATAAAATCAGCAAGGCAGACCTATTCACAAAATACACTTTAAAACCAATTAAAATGCAAAAAAATGTAATAAAAATGAAAATGCATGATCAATTTAATATTTTTGCACCATAAAATCCTAAATTGAACTATGAACCTATAGAAAAAAGAAGGGAATTAATTGGATAATCCTACTATTTTTCATGAATTATTTTCTAACATGTACAAAACAAAGAAATTTAAAAAAAGAAAATAAAACAAGGGGGTGTGCTCAGCAAAACATCCTAGTTGCTTCTCAGCATTGGACTTAATGAGGGGGGGTGCGCATAGCAGAACCATAAGGCCCAGTTAACATTACATTTCTTTCAGCATTTTTCTTCCAAAAGAGGGGGGTACGAGCCAAGAGAGGGGATATTGGTCTCAGCAAATGTAATTTGGGCCCAGCCCAAACTCAAACCCTAACCCTAGCAGACAAAACCCTCATTCTCTCTAATTCCTCTATCACTGTTCACCATTTGAAACCCTGCGCCGTTCTCTTCTCTGAACTTCCCTCACAAACCTCCCTCACACACTTCCAAACCCTAATCAAACGTTCGTGAAATCCATCAACAACCTCTCTCTAATCCTCAATCCGTCCAACTCACCCTAACCTAGGTTAACTTCATCCACAAATCTAACATTCAAAACAGAAAAAACCTAATCCACTAAATGAACAACAACGGAGATGTAGCGAAAGAGAACAAAATCTGGAACAAAGCCACGGAGGTGATGAAGTTTCTGGAGAAAACGCTTGAAGGATGTTGAAAGAGCTCGCAGAGATCTGGAAGTCTTCTAAAGACGATCTTCAAAGAATATGGGCGAAGATCACTGAAAGCACTCGTTCGTAGATGATCTTGCGAAGACGAAGTTCCGGAGAATCCTTCTTGAAGGTTTGCTTGAAGAGTTTGGAGAAAGATCTTGAACGGACGAAGAACGTGATGAACGTTCTTGCTCGCTTGAAGATCGTTGAAGATTTAATGACGATCTATAAAAAACGATGAGTAGGATAAAACCACGAAGATCTTTGAAAATGACGATTTCCTGCAAATGCTGATGATCGATGAAAATTGGCAAGGTTTTCTAGAAAAGCGTTGAAGCTCCTTGAAGATTCCGGTGATGATATGAGCTTTCCGGTGAGTAGTAGATGAAGGTGGACGGAGAAGAGCGGAGGGTGTCTGGATGAGTTTCTGGAGAAAACAGAGGATTTGCAGTCTCCGACGACCTCAACAACCTCCGGTGGCAGTTGCGGTGGAGGAACGGTGGTCTGGTGGTGGTTGCATGGCCGGCGATGGAGGGGAGTGAGTGGGTTACAGGTGGCACCGGGGAAGGTTGAGAGAAAGACGCGTGTCTCAGAGGAAGGAGAGGGAGTGGGCACGTGTGCTGTGCGCTGTCAGCGAGAGAGAGAATGGATCGGAGACGTGGCGAGTGGGAGCGAAGAGAGAGAAGATGCGTGGCAGGCTCTTATATAGCCACGTGTACTTGGACTTTGGATAATGAGAACTGAACTGGGCCTCCAAAGGCCACTTCTGGGCCCACGAAAAACCCTCAATAAAATGAAAGAAAAACTGATTGGAGTAACAAAACGGATTAACGGCTAAATGATTGGATTAACTGCTAATGAATTAAAATCTGAATGGAATTAATGTGGATTAATGGATTAATGAATGACCTAACGACTGATTAATGCCTAGACAAATTAAAAGCAATAGACTACAATCAAAAACTCTTAATGACTATTAACCTGTATTGATTAATGAATTATAGACTCTAATTAAACTCTAACAATATGCTAATCAACCTAATACTCTAAAAAAACAGAAAAAACTATTAATATCTAATTATATTCTAATAGATTTAAAACCTATTAAATTCTACAAATACCTATTATCTATTAAAAAGAAATATATTCTAAAAAACTATTATATTCTATAAAGAAAATCTATTAAAACTATTTAAAATCTAATATATTCTAGACATGACACAAACCTATTAAAAATATTAAAAGAATCTAATTAACTTCTACTTAAAAAACAACTACATTATTCCTATATTAAAAAGACTTATCTAAAATCCATATTAACACCATTTTACTAAAATGCTAATAAAACCCACTAAATGCCTAGAAAATTCTATAAAATTCTAAACATGCCATTACAAAGCAAATAACCCAAACAAGGAGCGCGAGACCAGACGGGACAAAATGGTGAACCCCAGACACCACAGTATCCTCAAAAACCACAGTAAGCTGAAAATACCGAGAGACGCACAATTTCTCGAAAATGAAACCCTGATTATTTGGAATGATCTGAAACGTCCAAGGGGTGAAAACCAAGCTGTAATTCTGATATCATCTGCCTGTTAAAAAAAGTAGTGCATGTGGTATGCAAATGCGAATGCAAAAATGAGCCGAAACGTAAATCAGGAGCGGGAACCGGTTGGTCAAATTTTAGGGTGCAACACATCTTTGGAAGGTTGCTGGAGCATTACAAAGTCCAAACGGCATTCGGCGGTAAGCAAAAGTACCATAAGGACAGGTGAATGTAGTCTTTTCTTGGTCATCAGAATGAATGGGAATTTGGAAAAATTCTGAATAGCCATCTAGATAGAAGAAATACGAATGTTTGGCTAATCTTTCCAACATTTGGTCTATGAAGGGTAACGGGAAGTGATCTCTTCGTGTGGCTTTGTTAAGCTTCCTATAATCAATACACATCCTGCTTCCAGTCACGACTCTTTTTGTTATTGATTCGCCTTTTTCGTTCTTAACTACTGTGACTCCTCCTTTTTTTGGTACGACATGAACTGGGCTAACCCATTCACTATCGGAGATTGGGTAGATGATTCCTGCATCTAGCAATTTCTTTACTTCATCTCTGACTACAGTGCTTAGGATGGGGTTCAGTCTCCTCTAATGCTCTCTAGAGGTTTTACAGTCTTCCTCTATTGTAATTCGATGCATACAGATTGAAGGGCTTATACCTTTTAGATCGCTTATGTTATAGCCTAACGCGGTGGGGTACTTCTTTAGGACTTCTAATAGTTTTACGGTTTCTATTTATCCTAAGTCGGTGTTGACTATCACTGGTCTTTTTAGTTCATCGTCTAGGAATTCATATCTAAGATTTTTGGTTAGTGTTTTAAGTTCTAAAGATGGGTTCTTCGGACCTGGCATATGGTTTGGGGTCAGTGCTAAGCTTTCGCTTAGGCTGTCGTCTTTATACGGTTTACACCAATCATCGTCTTCAGAAATATCGGGTATTTGAATCTTTATTATTTCTGAATACATGGTCTCTTCATTTTCAAGTTCTCTTATGCATTCGTCAATTACATCTACTAAATAGCAGGTATCGTCTATGGCTGGTGCTTGTAAGAACTTGGTGAGAATGAACTCTATCTTTTCTTCTCCTACTTCGAATGTTAGCCTTCCTTTCTTCACGTCTATAATAGCTCTGGCTGTAGCTAGGAACGGTCTTCCTAGGATAATTGGGGTAACAAAGTCCTCTTTGATGTCCATGATTATGAAGTCAGTTGGGATGTAGAATTGTCCTATGCGTACTGGAACGTTTTCCAGTATTCCGACGGGATATTTTACTGATCGGTCAGCTAATTATACGGACATTTTGGTTGGTCTTAGATCTCCCATATTCAGCTTTTTGCATATAGATAAAGGCATAACACTGATACTGGCTCTTAAATCGCATAGAGCTTTGTCTATTACGAACTTTCCTATGACGCAGGGTATGGAGAAACTACCTGGGTCTTTTAATTTAGGAGGCATGCGGTTTTGAATAATAGCGCTACACTCTGCAGTAAGTGTAACTGTTTCGTTATCCTCGATCTTTCTCTTATTTGACATGATTTCTTTGAGAAATTTAGCGTATGACGGCATTTGAGTTATTGCTTCTGTAAAAGGAATAGTGATATTCAATTGTTTAAGGAGCTCTACAAATTTCTTAAACTGTCCTGAAGTTTTGGAGTTTATTAATCTTTGAGGATAAGGGATAGGTGGTTTATATGGCGCTGGAGGTGCTTGCGTTTTTTCACTTGCGGTATCCTCCTTCTCGTTGTCTTCCTTCTCCTCTAACTCGGATTCCTTTTCTGCTTGTTCAGTTGGTTTTTGTTGCATGTCTGAGTTTTCGGTCCTCGGATCGATCGGTTCGTCCAATTCTTTTCCGCTTCTTAGTATTACAGCATTTGCTTGACCTTTTGGATTCTGTTCGGGTTGTCCAGGAAATGTGCCAGCGGGCGCGGCAGTAGAGGCTTGTTGTTGAGCCACTTGTGATATCTGTGTTTCTAACATTTTGTTGTGGGTGGCTAAAGCGTCTACTTTTCCAGTAAGCTGTTTAATTTGCTCGCTAGTGTGTATGTTTTGATTCAGGAATTCTTTGTTTGTTTGAGCTTGAGTAGCTATAAATTTTTCTATCATCAACTCGAGGTTTGATTTCCTAGGTGCAGTCTGAGCAGCGGCTGGTTTTTGATATCCTGGCGGAGCAGTAGGCATTTGCAATGCATTATCGCTTTTGTAAGAAAAGTTTGGATGATTTCGCCAACCTGG
Source organism: Lathyrus sativus (assembly GCA_963859935.3). Classification (NCBI taxonomy): domain Eukaryota; kingdom Viridiplantae; phylum Streptophyta; class Magnoliopsida; order Fabales; family Fabaceae; genus Lathyrus; species Lathyrus sativus. Next base: position 505,073,671 of record OZ012740.1, on the reverse strand, counting down.
GTTATAGGTATTTGCGTAAGGATTTCCTTGAGCATAATTTACTTGGTCTGGTAGGATTTCGGCCAGCAATGGGCATTCGGGCGCATTATGAGTGGTGCTTCCGCATAACTCGCAATTTGGAGTTACGGCAGCGACGGTTGCAGTGGGGTTAACGGTCAGACTGTCAATCTTCTGTGCTAGAGCATCTACTTTAGCGTTGAACTTTTCAAGGCAGCTGATCTCATACATCCCACCTTTCGCTGCGGGTTTCTCTGTTGGAGTGCGTTCACCTCCCCATTGGCAGTGGTTCTGAGACATGTTTTCAATTAGTTGATAGGCTTCGTCGTATGGCTTATCCATAAGTGCACCGCCCGCGGCGGCGTCTACCGTCAATCTGGTGTTGTACAAAAGCCCATTATAGAAAGTATGGATCGTCACCCAGTCTTCTAGACCGTGGTGAGGACATGTTCTCATCATATCTTTGAATCATTCCCATGCTTCGTAAAGAGATTCTGTATCTTTTTGTCGAAATCCGTTGATTTGAGCTCTAAGCATAGCAGTTTTGCTTGGCGGAAAATATCTCGCTAAGAAGACGTTCTTCAACTGTTCCCACGTCGTAACGGAGTTGGATGGTAAGGATTGTAACCATGTCCACGCTCTGTCTCTAAGAGAGAAAGGGAAAAGACGAAGTCTTATTGCGTCTGGAGTTACTCCATTTGCTTTCACTGTGTCTGCGTATTGTACAAACTTCGTTAAATGTTCGTTTGGGTCCTCAGTTGCATTTCCTGAGAATTGGTTTTGTTGTACAGCTGACAGCAATGAGGGTTTCAGCTCAAAATCGTTTCGAGTAATAGCTGGGGCAGCAATGCTACTTCTAGGCTCCATCTGAGAGGATGTAGTTTATGCCTTCAGCGGTTTGTTTTGAGGTCCTTCAGCCATCTTTGATTCTTCTTCGGATTTGGGAATGGGAGTGAGAGGATCGGGAATGTTATGTTTTAGTTGGTACTCAATGATGCGACTTCTTAAATGTAAGAAGCACTCTAGTTCTGCGACTGAAGGTTTTAAGATATCGCCTTGTGGGCGATTACTTGGCATACAATCGACATAACTAGTAAAGGAAAAATGAAATTGTTAACCTAGTCTATACGGCGTAACAGAAGGTTACACTATTGACTAAACGGGTCCCCGGCAACGGCGCCAAAAACTTGATCGCGACTTTCTATGTCTAATACAACTTAACTGCAAGTGCACAGTCTATCACGTAGTAATAAAAGATATCGATCCCACAGGGACTCGTAATCAAACTAGTGTTCTCGGGAGTTACTATGTTTAGCTAGGTAAATAATGTTTAAGGAAGTAATTTTTGTCACTAAAGGGAACTAAAAGACGTTACTTGAATTATAATTACGTGAGTCAATATGCAGTAATTATGTTCTTCGGGGATTTGACAAGTTACCGGTATAGGAAATATTTTTTCAGAATTTATTTAAGCAGAAAATAGTGATCTGAAGACTTTCGTCTCACGATGGTTGTTGACACTAGTCATAATTCTAAGGGCCAAATGTACGCTTTCGCTGTCCCATTCGGGGTTAAAACTATTTTTTGGAAATCTCTAAGTTCTAATCCATTTTAAAGTGCTTTCGCTGTTATTAAAACAAATGCCTAGTGTTTAATATCTGGTCTTACCGCAGTTGTCGCTTGTTGGTTCGTACCTTAATTAATTTCCCACTGTCGTGGCAAAACTACTTTTAAATAAGTTCTCGCTTTCGCGACGAACGTTTATTCAGTAAATAAGTTTAAACACTCAGACCATAAACAACTTTTAAAAGAAAATAAAGTTTTCAACCGGTTATTATCAAATCCCGTCTGAATTATTATTACATATCGATTACTCTGATTTAGCTAGACATGGATTTGGGAAAGGTAAAACATAAATAAAAACAGAAACTTAGAACATTCATATTACTGATAATAAAAGTTACAATTAACGAAATAATGAAAAACCTGTAACGTATCCAATTGGCTTTTGGCCAAATCCCAACGATGTCGGCATGATTATATCTTCAAACCAATAGAGTGCACAAACGAATATTGTTGAAATGGAATACAGGAATAAGGAAAGGAAACAAAAAGCAGAAAGAATAAAACTAAATTTTTGCTCTGGAAATAAAATTGGGCAGCACTTCGTTGTCTGAATGCGGCTCTCTTTCTCAGCTCCCCTCCTTCCCCTTTTATAGAAATAGAATTCTAACGGTTGTAATTTGAAGAAGGTGGACTTGGAGGCAGAAATATCAAGGAGTAGTGGTCCATTATTTGGGACTTGGAACTGCATTTTGCACATTCATTTGCAGTTGTGCGTTTTTGCCTGCATGACGGTCGTCATGGTGTGTGACGGTCGTCATGGAGGTGTGACGGTCGTCACAGCAGCAAAATATGCATTCTGCATTTTTCATGTTGTTTTCATCTGGTTTTCGTCCATATTTCATCTGTAATTGCTTCTTTTCTTCATATTGCTTTGTTTAGACATGATTATCAAATACCTGCAAAATATCAGACAAATAACATGGAAAGAACCCGAAATCGGATCGAAAACAGTCAAACATCAGTTGAATTATGCATCAATATATATATATATATATATATATATATATATATATATATATATATATATATATATATATATATATATATATATATATATATATATATATATATATATATATATATATATATATATATATATATATATATATATATATATATATATATATATATATATATATACACGATTTTGTGTTATCAATTATTAACCAAAGCTGGATTACTTGAAGTTCCACTTCACCAAATTCAACATTTCCACCACGACCACCACTTTGCACAACATTAGTAACAACATCAACTTCCACAACATTGTTAACAATAACATCATCTTACTCAACATTAACTTCAGTTTGAATATTTTCCTCATTAGGATCTTCAATTATCCATTCATCATCTTTACACGAGAGAATATACAAGAGAAACATACAAGTGAAATATATAAGAAAATACTTACACAACAAATGATTGATTTAAGGGAATGAACGTGAAGCAAGAGATATAATAAACACACATCGTCTATGAAGGGATGAAAGGAGGAAACATTTTTGCTGAAACAAGAGACTAAGAGAGAGGCTTTCTAATTCTCGTACAAGCAAAAAAGTAAGGGTTTTTTAAATAAAATAAAATCTTTTGGAGAATTTGGGCCTTTTTTGGGTTTAACAAAAAACAAAAACAAAAAATTATAGACTTGTATACTCGTTATAGAATCGCGAGTCTATACGAGTTTATGCGATTCTAACTGAGTCTATAAAAAATGATTCTATGCGTGAGTCTACTCGTTTTCGCTTCCTATACTCGTAAACTCGTACGAGTTTACGAGTCTATCCGTGAGTTTGACAACCATGCTTGTATATGTGATATTTTATCCTCTTTTATCCTTTTGTTGAGTTAATGCTCATAACTCTTTATAAAAACTTTTAAAGTGAAACTTTTTATGTAGGACTATTTTTTAATTATTTATTGGCATTTATTTACTTCCATATTTTTTAACATTTTAAAACATCCATAAATATTTATTGTTCGTAAATTACAACATAATATTTATATAAAAAATTGTCCAAGGGTTTGATCAATAAAGAGCTTTCAACTATATAAAATAAGTTATAGAAAATTGATCAAAAGTGATACTACACTATTACCAAGTTAATTATTTATGTTGTACATCATTTTTTATGGCGATTCATAATTGTATTCAAGGGTACATTGTTATCCTCAAAATCTGTTATGCACCCTTCACAATAAAAGAGATGTTTATCCACTCATAATGAAATTAAACATAATAAATATTTTGATAAGCAATAAAATAATCATAAAATAAATAATTTCAATGGGGAAAAGGCATCAATTTATCTCCTAAAGAACTATGCACAAACTTTTCTACAATTATAATTAGGAAACCCTATTTTTTGGCATTATAAACAGATGTACTATCTTTTCACATGTAAACTCTATGTTCTAGATATTCGGTGTACTATCTTTTCTTTAGAGATAGATAATTTATATTGGTGTCATGGGGAGGATGGTGTCTACTTTATTGCTTATGTTTATTTAAACTAATCTACTATCTTTTCTCATATACTATCTTCTCATGACATAATTCTGGATATTCAATGTAATATCTTTTCCTTAGATATAGATAATTGGTATTGGTGTGTTGGGGATGATGATGTCTAACCTGTTCTTCTGTCAATGGTTCCTTTTTTAGACTAATTTTGTTACATATCTTGGCAGCTACTTGGTGCAACTAGGCTCCCTCAAGAATGGTATTCTTCTCTTGTCACTCATCTAAAATAACATCTCAACTAGAGAAAATATGTTTAAAAAACAATTTATTTGTGTATTGGACCTTTAGAGTTTGTTACTTGTAAAATGGTTCTAAACCGGTGGTATAATATTTTTTGGTGGTGAATTTTCATGTCGGAAGATATTATCTTGCTATTTGAGATATTGTCTTCCTTAGGGGGGTTTTGTCACAATATAAGGGCGATTTACCATAATTTAGCATTTGGTTGTGTGGATTGTGAGAACGTAAAAACAATGTCTTCATGTTTGCGCTAACAAAAATTCCAATGTAGAGAGTAAAATTATTGTATCCACGAATGTTGTGTTAATTTTATAAAAATTCAATGTGATTGTATTTATGAATAAAATGCAATGAGTTAGTACCAATAACCGGCAGTGCACAGAGCACGATTGATTAGTTTGTGTGCAATTTGTAAAACCTAGAAAGTAAACTATCGGTTAACAAATATAATTATAAAAATGATTAAATTTTCATTTTAAATCATCAATCTAGAGAAATCTCATTATTGAACATACATTGAATATGATTTTAATTATGGCCTTTTAATCTACACAAAATTACAACCTCACAACCTCCTAGTATTTAGGAACCTTCAATCGTAAGGATACCCGATTCACGCAACCAAAGAAGGTTTTATTGTATGTGAATTATATTTTACAAAACATCGATTTATACCTCCTAACATCCTAGCATATGAGAGTTTTGAATCACAAGAATACTGTTTCGCTGGAAGCAACCATCGTCCACTTGGAGTCTTCGTTCGCAACTAGAAAAGTATTTTTAGTGTGTAAAACTAAACTAATAACCGATACAATTCTTGTTTTCTAGAAAGCTATCATTATAATATCATAATTTATTAATCAGATCTACAATTCACCGCTAAGTCTCAGTTGCCATATAAATTAATTCTCCCAATTCTGTAGATGGAAGAAAGTATTAAACTCAGATAAAAATATATAATGATAAATATAAATTTAATACAGAGACAATCACAAAAAATTACATACATCACATGTTTAGGGTAAATAATTTAAAAGGAAACTAATATAAGCGAGCTAGTCACTCATCCTTAAGGACTTCATGACTATTAAAATGAAAAACAAATTATAAAACTTACTAATGATTAATGAGGATTCATTAATTGTAGTCTTTAGCCAATATTTTCTCCAATAAATTGAGGTTTCTCCTCACTCTCAAAACACACCAGAAAACATATTTATATATGCTTTATCACTCTCTCTATTTCATTTCTTTTTATTTCACTAAATTGTCTCAGTTCTTTGAGAGTGAAAAATATCAAGTGAGATTTTTGTTTGTTTTGGCGTTAGGGTTAGTGTTGTAACTTACCCAAGAGGAATTTATCTCTTGTGTAATATGTCTTGTGTGAATTCGTTGTTTGGTTTGTGAGCTAAACCATTAAAAACTTTTGTTTTGTATATGAGATTGTCTATTAAAATTTCCGTTTGGTTCATGAGTTTACTTCGACGTAAAAACTCTCATTTGGTTCATGAGATTGTCCGTCAAAATTTTTGTTTGGTTTGTGAGGTTAGCATAGTGTCGAATCTCTCGCTTGGTTTCGAGATTAGTTTAGTGTAAAATTTCATATTTAGTTTGGAGGATAGCCAATATAAATCTCATGTTTGGTTGTAAGAAGGTTTCTGGGCATACCTCTGAAAAACTCATATCTATAGTTGAAAATTTTAAAAAAAAAACTATTAGAAAGAGGAAAATGTCAAATAATTGGCCCAAACCTCTATAAATTTCTGGTGCATATCTCTCGAACTCTTATGTCTTATATTTCAGCTATTTATTCATTACCGTTGTGCTTTCATCTTTTCTTTACTCTAAGAGAATTGTATTAATCAATTATATTTCAAAGAATTTTTAACTGAACATTATTTTTAAAACCCACACAATTTACCATCTTCTTGTGTTCCGAGTCACTTATTTAATATTCTTATTTAATATTCTTGAGACAAGGATATCATGCTAATGAAGCTAGCTTATGAAAATTATCTTCTTAAATAATTTCTAAATATTTATGATGGTGGAGTATATAATTAGGTTTAGGAAGAAGTGGATTGCCATAGAGGCATTGAAGCCCTTAGAGGCGAACTTCTTTCTTGAAACCTAGATGATTGAGATGGTTCCAGAATTGAAGATCCACTTAACATGCTATAGATTAATAAGGGTTAGTCAATCAAAAGAATACGAAATTAAAAATATGGCCAGGCATATGATTTACATTTATGTTGAGTTTTAGTGTGTCCCTAGACACATAAGGACCCAAGGTTACCACATTCAACTTTTGAACTTGATGAAAAGCCTCATCCTCTGCAAATAAAAAAAGGAGATGAGTAAAACTAATTCATAAAATTGAGAGTAAAAATCTCTTTATTAATTTAAAGTTAGCTGATGACACTTGTAATATTAATATTTTAAACAAATTTTAATCGTATTTTAACTAGTTTTATGATTAATATTGCATGAATAATAACAGGGTATAACATGACTCAGGACTATTATGGAAACTTTTAATTCACATCAAATAGTTCTAACTATAAAATCTACAATATTTTATCATAGTGGAGGTTATAGTGATGTGAAGCGGAGCGAAATAACATAAAATAGATTGAAATGAAATTTTCATTGCAAAAATTGGCACATGATAAGGAAGGATTGTGGCACAATTCCAATTTTTTTGAAGAAAAGACATTGTATCAGAATCTTATTGCGGTAGAGTTAGATTATGACACAATTTGTGTTTCACTCAATCATTCCACATAGGAATAATGATAGATTGCGATGCAATTAGACTAACTTATGGAACAATTATGCAAATACAAACCCTATTTATAAAAGCATAATTTATGCAATTGACAGGGTTCTGAATTTTGATTGAAAGGAAACCACTAGAGAGAACCAAAGGATAAAGTTGACACTCTTTCACTATTAGAGTCCAATTTATTCCTTGTAAAGCATGTATTCTTTATCAAGTCTTTTACCTATGAATACTTATATTATGAATATCTAAATTTCATTAGATTAAGTCTTTTAGATTAATTTATCTTGAATTCCTTGATTTATGTAATTTGATAAGTATTAATTAACGCCATTGACATCTAATATGATTGAACTAAATATTTTTTAATCAATCGTTAATTAGTCTAGTGGTGATTGATGATGGATTTGGTAGAGAAAATTATGGTTCGATCCCCCGCAACTGTGATCGAGAGGAGTTGTTTGAACTATAATAGTTCTAGATGTACGATATAACTTTACTTGCAAGTAGGATGTTAATGTTCGACAAAAGTTTCTATAATAAATAATTCATCTAAGTCATTATGGGTTCTAGCTAGAAATATATGTACCAAAAGTCAACAAATATTTGAAGTGACAGAAGTACAAAAGAAAACCAACTTTTTCCATAAAGTTATTGTATTCTGTGACAAAGAAGTCTTCTGCATTCAATCATCTTCACCAACTACAGGCTACAATGTTGATGAGTGCTACATTTTTGTGATTTTGAGTGTGAATAATTAGCACTCATCAGCTTAATTCATTCGTTTTATACTAATAAATCTCAACTTTTATGTATATTTTGTATAGTTTATGTTATAGTGTATATATTACATTATTGTGTAAATATTATTGAGTTTAATTATTTTTTTATCTCATTTTTGTAGGTATTCAAGCAATGATATTTACTCATTGTCTTATAGGGCATTGAATAAGCTTTTCAAAGCTTCTGACCGTGTGTAAATTGGAGTTACGGTTCTCAAGTTATGGTCGAAATAAGAGCTGATTTTTCTGTCATGGTCACTACGTGAACTGAAGGCGGGCTCGTTGTGCAAGCTTAGGCGAGTGGAAAGTGACCCAGAGGCATGAAAAATCACTGTAGAGGCAGAAACTAAGTCTGATATGCTCGCCTAGCGAGATGGAGCTCGCACAGCAACCGCGAGAATTCAATTTTGCCTATAAAGTCACTTTTTCAACATTTTTTTAGGTGATGTTTTTGGGATCTTTTAACTCGAACTTCATCACCAACATATTTTTAAGTAGAGAGTCTTAGAAATAACATTAAAGTATATATCTTGATGATCTAGTGTTGGATTTGTTTCAATCGGCATTGATAAATCGAGAGATTTTTGTTCATCTTCTTTCTTCTCTTTGTACCCTCTATTGTTAGGGTATTGTATGTATGTTTATCTTGATTGTATGTATATTTATTGATCATTGTATAAAATATCTTTTACAAATATTTATCGATGGTTATCTTTGATTTCAATATTTATTTTAATGGGTTTGGATTGCTATAGATATATACGGTTCGAACTCGATCTATGATGAATAACTGTTAGATTCTAAACTCTAGACATAGATAGATTTAGGTCTAATATTTGTATGGGTATCGGTTCTTAATGCTCTGTAACATTGAGTTACGTGAGACATCATCGATGAGACGATACAATTGTTCCCTGAACTTTGCATTAGACATAACATCTTTTGTGAGCGATACGTGATGATATTGATGAGTGATTTAGGTTGCATATAGTTGATTGGTATATTTTTTAGTATTTGATGGGTAGATGAAATATACTTCCTGACGAGCTCTCTCCTCTCTAAATAATGCATTATTTACTTGTGAATATCTTTTGTTTTCCGCACTTTACTCATTCAAACCATTTAAACCCAAACTTAGAGAGATAAAGATTGTTGAACAGAAATCTTTCCTTCGCACCAATCCCTGTGGACACGATAAATCCGAGAGGGAATTCTTCTAAATATTTTTCTTCTTGCCACTATGCTGTTGTTCCAACAAAATGGCGTCAATGCCGGGGAATTGTGTTGATATTGAAAGCATTGCGATAATTTCTATATTTCTAAGATTTGTACATAATTGTCTATATTGTATATATGTCTGTATAGATACTTGTTTTGCTTTTGTTTTTTTATTATGCTTGTTCAAGTGTTGTATATATTTTGCTTTAGTAACGTTTGTTCAAGTGTTTGGTCAGAACACTTTCTCTAGGTTTTTGCTTTGAACAAAAGCATCAAGATGTCTGTGAGGAAGTTACTAACCAAGCACAATAAAGGCGTCGAGCTAACGACATGAAAGGAGCGCTTGTTGGGAGGTAACCCAACAGTTTTTAAGTTTGTATAACTTTATGTTTAGTTAGTTTAATTTGATATTTTTAGTTTGTTAGAAATTTTTGTGTTTTTTTCTCAAGTTTTGTTTTTGATTAGCTTGAGGATGTATTTTGTGATTGTTCAATTTTGAGTGTGTCAACAAGAAAATATGTGGTGGTAATAAGAGCTTGAAAGAAACTTGCATTGTCAAGGTATGTGTTTATTGCTTTCTACAACATAGCATGTTTATGAATCTTATCCTTTGTACAACTTACATGAATTTTATTCTTTTGCAATGTTTGTTCAATTTTGAATCAGTTTAGTTCATAACCAATGTGAGGAACCTTTCCATTGTTTACTAAATTGCATGGACACAACCTTTCTTGTTTAACTCCTTTGAATTATGTTTAATCTTGTATTTTTGTTGATTCGTATGATAGAATGAAAATGGTCAAGACATTTTGTTTGATTTTCAGCACAAACACTTGACCAAATAGTCAATCTACCTTGTGAGTGAGTGAGAATTTGCTTACCCCCTTTGAGCCTTTGTTAGAATCCATGTTAGTGTGAGTTAATTTTTACCCCTGCCTTACAATTTTTTAGAGCATTCATATTATAATGTAGATTGTATTCAAGTTGGGGAGAAAATGTTGGGTGTTATCCGGTTAAGAAAGAAAACTAAAATTTGAAAAAAGAAAGAAAGAAAAAGATTAAAAAAAAAGTTGTGAAAAAGAAAAGAAAAAAAGAGGAGTGCTAGGAACACTCTCTTTTTAACACTCTCTCCGACACTCACTCTTTTATTGGGTTAAATGCATGTGGGTCCCTCATTTTAGAAATAGGTCCCACATAAAGTGGTTGGATCCACATGTATCTCAACCAATAAAAGAGTGAGTGTTTGAGAGAGTGTTGAAAAGAGAGTGTCACTAGCATTCCTCAGGAAAAAAATAGAAAATAAAGTGTGCTAATAAATTGTGTAAAATTGGGTAACAATTAGGAAAATAGAAAAAGGTGAAGGAAATTTGTGAATGCTTGAGAATTTTAGAAATGATCACTCTCATTTAATTAGGCAAGTTTTTGTTTCATTGACCTTGAGAAATTGACCTTTCTTTGTTAGCCATGCCACATTACAATCCTTTAAAGCTCTTTTGATTTTTTATTTTATACTTTCAATATGAGTTTTTTTAGATGAATGCATAATTTGAATTGATGTTTGCAAGATTGTTGGGTGTGAGTTCAACCTCTCATGTTTGTTTTTCATCCCTTGATGTAGTTGTGCGTTAGGTGTGATTCATTCTTGAACATATGTGTTGCTTTAAAAATTTTGACATGTGTTTTGTGCTTGGACTTTGATTCACTGTCATGGTGTCGTTGTAGTTTAGTGGTAAACATTGCTTTGCGTGTACTTTTGATATTTGTACCATACATTTGTTTCTGTTTGTAAAAACTCGTTGAACATGATTTTTCGGCAAATGCTTTTGTTTCTTTAGGTTGATTGATTCTTGTTTAAGGACAAACAAGTCTAAGTTAGGGAGAGTTTGATGAGTTCTAAATTATTGTGATTTTGAGTGTGAATAATTAGCACACATCGGCTTAATTAATTCATTTTATACCAATAAACCTCAACTTTTGTGTATATTTTGTATAGTTTATGTTATAGTGTAAATATCATTGAGTTTAATTATTTTTATATCATTTTTATAGGTATTCAAGCAATAATATTTATTCATTATCTTATATAACATTGAATAAGTTTTCCAACGCTTCAAAGTGTGCATAAAACGGAGTTATGGTTCTCATGTTATGGTCGAAATAAGAGATAATTTTTCTGTCATGGTCGCTAGGAGAATTGAAGGCAAACTAGTAGTGCAAGCTTAGGCGAGCGGAAAGCAACCCTGATGCATGGAAAAACATTATAGAGGCAGAAACTAAGTATGATATGCTCACCTAGCGAGATGGAGCTCGCACAGCGACTGCAGGATTTCATTTTTGCCTATAAAGTCACCTTCTTCAACGTTTTTTAGGTGATGTTTTTGGGATCTTTTAACCCCAACTTCATCACCAACATGTTTTTGAGTAGAGAGGCTTAGGAACAACATTAGAGTGTATATCTTAATGATCCGGAGTTGGATATGCTTCAATCGGGGTTGACAAATTGAGAAGTTCTTATTCATCTTCTTTATTCTCTATGTACCCTCTATTGTTTGGGTTTTGTATGTAAGTTTATCTTTATTATATGTATATTTATTGATCATTGTATACAACATCTTTTACAAATCTTTATCGATGGTTATCTTTGATTTCAATATTTATCTTAATGGGTTTGGGTTGCTATACACATATACGGTTCGAACTCGATCTAAGATGAACATCTGTTAGATTCTAAACTTTAGACATAGATTTAGGTCTAATATTCGTGTGAGTATTTGTTCTTAATGCTTTGTGTTGTTGAGTTGTGTGAGACATAACCTCTGTTGTGAGTGATACATGATGATATTGACAAGTGATTTAGGTTGCGTACAGTTAATTGATAGATTTTTTTAGTATTTGATGGGTAGATTAAATACAATTCTTGACGAATTCTCCCCTCTCTAAAAAATGCATTATTTACTTGTTAATATCTTTTACTTTCTGCACTTTACTCATTCAAACTATTTAAACCCAAGCTTAGAGAGATAAAGAATATTGAACGACATTCTTTCTCTTGCACCGATCTTTGTGGACACGATAAAACCCATAAGTAATTCTTCCAAAAATTTTGCTTCTTGCTGCTATGCTGTAGTTTAAACAAATGTCACTCTAGTGTTTCATTTGAAGTGATCTTGGTACAATAAATACTTAGCAGATATTTCATATTCACTTGTAACAGATCTATTTTTCATATATATAAAGAGGGCTCTAAAGATTGAAGGACAAGCTTTTGATACGCGCACTTAAAATAAAATCTCATTGAATATTCTTGTTAAGTGTAGAACTTGATTATAAACTTGTGCATCTGCTTATTTGAAGCATCTGTAAACACAAAAATAGTCATTATAACTTTGATTGTAATCCTCAAGCGACCAGGTTAGGTCAGGATCATGAGGAGTGAATAACAAATTTTTTAATGAGGTTGAAATCTTCTTAAGTGACCAGGTAGGTCAGGTCTTAAGGGAGTCAATGACCATCAGCTTTCTTAGGAGACCAGTTGGGTCAGGTTCTTGAAGAAGTTCGTGACAGATTGTCACTGCATTTATAATCAGGTTCCATTATTGGATTAAGTCTTTGTCTAAGGAAAATTACCCAGGTGGGTGGATTGGAGGTAACCTTTTTAAAAGCGAACCAAGATAAAAATCCTTGTGTATTTTATCATTCCATTTGTTGCTTTAAGATTTTGTTTTGGGTGGAAAAAATTATCATTCTTGAAACTCAATTCAAACCCCCATTTTCTTGTGTTTCATAAACTTTCAATTGGCATTAGAGTGCCAATTTTGATTTTGACAACTTGAGTCAAAACACATAACTGCGTCAGATAAAGATCCATCTTTTTACTAAAACATACAATGACATCTATCAGTGGCGAGAAGTCATACACAAACAACAATGATCATTATTATGCCAAACCTCAAAATTTTGATGGAGAAAAAATTGATTACTAGAAAGATATAATTGAAAGGTTATTCTGGTGTATGATGCAGATTTCTGGGATATGATGTAGATGGCTACACATATCATGTGACTCAAATGGAACTAAGCTCGACAGAAGCAAAATGAGTGAACAACAAAAGAGAGATAACAAAAATCACCACAGATCAAGAACAATTTTGCTAAATGTTATATCCTATACTGAGTATGAAAATATTACAAATAGAGATTATACCAAGTCTATATATGATTCATTAAGAATGACTCATGAAGGAAATAATCATGTGAAAGAAACCAAGGCCCTGGTCTTGATTCAAAAGTATGAGGCTTTCAAAATGGAAGAAGCTGAAACTATTGAGAATGCGTTCTCAAGGTTTCAAAGTCTTGTTACTGGTTTGAAATTTTAGGACAAAGGTTATAAAACTGCAGGTCATTTAAAGAAAATCATCGGAAGCCTGCCAACAAAATGGAGGCCAATGGTGACAACACTAAAGGTGTCAAAGGATCTAAACAAAAACATCTCTCAAAGAGCTAGTGAGTTCTTTGAGAAGTCATGAGATCGAGATAGAAGAGGATGAACCTCAAAGGAAAGAAATGTTTATGGATTTGAAATCAAAAACCATAGCTCTTCAAGCTAAAGCAGAAGAATATGAAGAAGAGTCTAATGATGAGGATGAGCTTTCTCTTTTGTATAAAAGAGTCTACCATCTCTGGAAGAAAATACATAACTACTTCAGAGGCTATAGAAAAGGAGGAAGATATGAATCAAACTTTGGACATGATAAGTCTTGAACAGAGACATATGATACCTTCTTTGAGTGTGGAAAACCAGTTCACTACAGGAACGAGTGTTCCAAACTCATCAAGGAAAAACCTAAGAAAATATTCTCCAAAGAGGAGAAAAAAGGTCTAACGGAAACATGGGACGACTCAGACTCCTCAGAAGATGACTTTAAAGAAGTACAAGCTAACGTAGCTTTCATGGATGGTAGTGAAGTTTCATAACCAGAATTAGAAAATGTATTTTCTCAATTAACTCGTATTGAACTTGAAGTAGCTTTAGTAGAAATGTTTGAAAAGAGTCCAAAACTCTAGGAAAAACACATGAAACTAAAAAGGATTCATGCTGATGATTATGGAGCACATAGTGAGCTGATAAAACAAAACTCTTCTTTAAAAGAAAAAAAAATGATGTTTTAGAAAAAGAAATTTTTCCCTCATAAGCAAAAATGAAAAACTTGAAGAGGAAACTCTTTTAGAAGCTCCTATCAATTTTGAATGTGTGTCTAAAAAATACAATACAATGTTTCAAAAATTTATAGCTAAGAACATAAATAGAAGCAAGATAACTTTTATGATCTATGGTGTTAGTAGAAATGGAAAAAGAGGTACTGGTTATACACACCAAGAAATTCCTTCTTTAAACTAAAATAAAAAGAAACAATGATAAATCCAAACGCTCTATATTATCACTTCACTTGTGGTCACGCACACGACACTAATTAAGCATACAAACCCTGGGGTGGTAAAACCTCTAGGAAGATTAACCACAAATGACCCAAAAAGAGATGGGTACCTAAAAATAAAATAATATATGTTATAGATATCCTTAGCAGCCAAATTGAGAAACCACACATGATACCTGGAATCTGGGTGCTCACGACACATAGCAGGAAGAAGACATATGTTCCAAGAGTTAGAACTTAAGCCTAGAGGCTCAATAAGCTTTGGAGGATATCAGAAGGGTAAGATCATTGGCACTGGAACTATAAGTAATGGTCCACTTCCTGATATCTCTAATGTTTTGTTGGTTGAAGGCTTAATGCATAATTTATTGTCCATAAGTCAATTAAGTGACAATGACTATGACATTATCTTCAATTAAAAGTACTGTAAAGTTGTTAGTCATAAAGATGGCTTTGTACTCTTCAGAGGCAAACAGTAAAACAACATTTATAAAAATAAAACTTTCAGACTTAGAAAATCAAAATGTTAAATGTCTTATGTTTGTGAATGAAGAGCAATGGAACTGAAATAGAAGGTTGGGTCATGTTAGCACGAGAAAGATATCTTTTCTTAACAAGCTAAAAATTCGATTTATTGTGAACAATTTTGTATTGGAGTATCTGAGATCACGAACTGAAATCAAAATTAAAACATAATAAATTGTACAATGTTATGCATTCCCAAGAAATTCATAAAGAATAGGAAAACTTTAAACAAATAATTAAGTCATAATAAATATATAACTATTGATAAATCGATCATTTAGTATTATAATTTTAGACGAACTATATCATACATCTTCTTCATGATAAAAAAAAAAATTCGTTCTGAATATTTTAAAGTACATATATAAACCAATATATGATATAAATGTTTAGTTCTTCATAAACTCAAGAACATTTTTTTTTTGATGTTTTTCACGAACTCAATAAGAATTTTTTTTTGAAGTTTTTCATGAATTCAGTCACAATTTTTTTTTTATAGTTCTTCGAAAATTAAATCACAAATCTTTTCATAAAGTTAACTCAATTACAAATTATTTTATGTAGTTTTTCAGAAACTCAATCACAACTTTTTTTATTAATAAAACTAATAGAATTTGTAATTATTCATGAATGTTTGATAAATTCTTCAGAAACTAATTCATTGTTTTGTTTTTATATGTTCTTTAGGAATTATATAAAAATTTATTATTTTTTATCCTTCAAAGATGTTTTATATGTTTTTCAAAAACTATATAAAAAATTAATTATTTTCCGATCCTTTGAAGATACTTCATATATTTTTTTGAAGAATATAAATTTATTATTTATCTATCCTTCAATGATACTTGATAATTTAATTAGATATACAATAATATCAAAATTAAAAATGAGTAATGTAAAATAAAAGAATAAAGTATCAATAATTTTTATCTTTTTCAAGTTTGATAGAATTTAGTACTGATAATATGTTATAAACTAAATAAAATAATAGAATAGAAAAGAGAGCATAAAAAAGTATATTGTATTATTTACATTTTAAGTGTTAATTTCAAATACAATATAAATTTTATTACACTCATTTATGGATATCTATAATCATATCATTTATATCAGTTTTAATTTTATGCATATTTTATTATGATTTTAAACATTAATTTATTTTGCATATTTAATAAATGTTTAGTCTTTTGTAAAATGTTGTGTATTTCTCCAATCAAGTTTGTTATTAGTAGAATCTTTGTTTGTACTTAAATGTTAATATATAGAATTCTTTTGTACCTTTATATAATATATAGAATATGTATTTAACAATGTCAGTAGCTTTTATTTATATGCAAAATACCACCTTAAATTCTATTTTAATATAGCTTATCCTTGTAACTAATCGTTTCTATAATATTCCTTTATTTATTTATTTTACAAATCATCCAAGAGGCTAGTTACTTTAACACGAAACTATAAATATGTATGAACATTTCATACGCAATAATTATTAAAATAGAATGAGTTGATCATATTATAAATTATATTATCAAAGTAGTATAATATTCTATAAATAATTCTCTTGTTCTCTCTATTTGTTATCATCCAAAGTTGAGACATGACATCGAAAAATTCACTAGTAATTTTACTCTTATTTGGAGTGGTGTTTCTTGTTACTCCATTGTTAGCTACAAAAACATTTATAGATCCACCATATGGTCATAAACGTCCCAAAAGACTCCCTTCTCCCACAACTCCTCCCTTAATAGTGCCATATCCTCGTGATCCTCCCATTGATGATCCTCCAATACAAGATCCTCATAATGCAAAACATTCAACCCTCTTCCAAACATTCACATGAGAAATTATCATTTTAATTTGGGATAATCTAGTAAGGTGTGGGACTAATGATGGATCCATAAGATAAGCTATTGATGGTATAATTTTATATTTTGTTGGAACTCTCTCCTTTGTTTTTATTATTTTATATTTATTTTTTGTCTTTCTCTTTCAAGTGGGTTAATGTTCAAATGAATATTACTTTCTTGTATAATTTTTATTTTTTATTATATAAAACTGCTATTTTTTATAGACTATATCTTTGTATGTGTATGAGTATGACTATATACGTTCATATTATAATTATTAGTGATTATTTTAAATATAATAGTGCTATTCCTTTACATTAGATAACGATACACAGTGGAAACAAAAAGAAATAATAATAGTGCTAGTCCTCCTCTTCTACTTGCCTTTTGCTTTTCTTTTTCCGACTCATGTTCGTCTGAAATAAAATTCAACAACGAAGAAAAATTAGTGCGTTCCTATCTCAATGGAGATGTGTAAAATATCCGGTTGAAAGATCGAAATTTATAATTAAATTTAAATTTTTATTTAAAATATTAAAATATAATTAAATAATTATGAATCAATTTAATTATTAATAGTTGATTCTTGATGTGTGTGAGTAGTAGATGAGTTTAGACTCAAGAATTTTGCATTTTGGTGGAGTCTTGACCTCCCTGTGTTTCTGGTTGATCGGAGAAGACGACCAGAACCACCGTCTGGTTCGTCCTCTCCACCGTCTGGTTTTTATTTCTGGCGAAGGTGTGTTTCCATCATAGGCGTTGGATCTTTTGACTTGGTTTTAAAATAGATGGATAGGATTGAGTCTGACTGGTTGACTCTTCCATTTAGTGAAACGGTGAGTTTTGGTGTGTAGGTCTCTTGGGCCAAAATTCATATACGCACCCCCCTTCAGAGTTGGCTCTATGTTATAACGTGAAATATTTGCTATTTGCCACAAGCTTTTATCCATTTTCTTTTCTTTTTCTTTCTTTTTTTTCATTTTGTATGTTGTTTTATTTTAATTCTTTTAAAATACTTCCAAGAGAGTTAAAAATCCACAAAATTAGCTTTTAGGCATTTTAAGATGTAAATTGAATTTAGGAAATTTTAGTTTTTATTTTTCTGAATATTTTTCAAATAAAAAATAATTGTTCAATTGAAAGTGTCTTAATGGAGTTAAAATTGATATCTTTGTGATTTTAATTTTGTTTCTTGGTGAATGTTCATGGTTGATGCCTGATTTTTCTCACACATACTCATGACTTGTTAGGAGATTTTATGGACATTTTTGCTCCTGCTTGGAGGGCAATTTGGTTAGGATTTTAGGGTAGTTTTTAGGGCATCCCTTAGAACTTTCCCTCTGTTTGTCTAGTCCTATTTAGGCTTTTTCCCCCATAGCTTTGGCCCCTGGTTCCTAACACCTTAGGGGCCATCTAGGATTTATTTGGCATTTTTTGGATTTGTTTACTATTTTTAGTGTATTTTCCATTATAGGCTGCCCTTAAGGCATGTTTACTTTAGGACATGACCTAGTTTGCCTTCAAAAGGACTTTATGCACTCTTTAAGCCATTGAACCTTATTGATCCTTGCTGTGGACATAGTGAAGCATGTCTAAGTTGAATTATAGGTCCAAATTAGGTTTGTAACTAGTTCAAGTTGGTATACCTTTTAGGCCTTTCTTTTAGGGTTTCATGTGTGCATATATGTGAATGCTTCCCATCTTTCGCAAGCTTTTGTTTGCATTTTGTGATGAATTTTCTTCTATTTATTTTGTGTACACTCTTCTCTCATATATCTCTGTCCAATGATCTTGGAGCACCATTTAAAGTTGCTTGATCCCTCCTTAGGAGGTATTTGAAGCTTGACTTGAATGGTGAACCATGAGGACACACTTTTGTGCTCTTTTGCACAAGTCATAATGAAACTTTGGTTGAATGACATTAGGGATACCATGACTGTTCTCTTCTCTTCTCCTAATTCTCTTTTGGTTTATAATTCATTCCATGTTCAAGTTGTAGACTTTAGGGTTTGTTTTGCACTTTACTTGCATTAAAGGTTGAGATGAGCTTGTGGAGGTTTTCACCCCACACTATTTCCTCCCTTTACTTGTGTGTTATTTTCTCTTTGTGCATTTCCTACTTGCATTAATAAAGGTTGAGATGAGCTTGTGGAGGTGTTTACCCCACACCATTTCCTCTCTTTGCTTGTGTGTTGCATTGTATATGCATTCATTCATTCATTTCTATTTCATGTCTTATTTCATGTTGTTATTTGCTTCTTTTTTCTTACCATGCTCCCTTAGGACTTCCAATCTCCTTGTTTAAGGATGATTGTGATAGAAACTAGGTTTCAATCTATGTATGAGAATATTAAGTAGATTTCCCTTTAACCTCAACTATAGGTCCATCTGGCATGACAACTACTAGGTTTGAACTAGTTTCCCTTTAGTTTGTCCTCTCTCTTTCTCATCTCAAAACAACTTCAAAATACTTAATAAAGGCTAATGAATATTGTATGCTACGAGCCTTAAGTACTTGGGAAATGGTTATTGGGGGGTTTCCTCTTGATGGCCTAGAGTGTTTAGTGTTCACCCTTTGGGTGATGTGCGACGCATTCGCTCCCAGGTCATAGTCTTTAGTGCAATATGAATTACAAACAATTCAAAAACACTTCTCCTTAAAAGACACAAAAACAAATGATCAGACTCATTTTGTCCCTTTGGACCCCTTAATAATGGAAAACATTTTCATAAACAAGAGTTTCATTAACTCTTAGTTCTACCGCAAACAGGTAACGCCTAAGTCTCCAAAGGTCGAGCTGCATACACCTAACTGCTAGAACTGATTGTTAACCCTACTCGGGTAAAAACAGTTGAACCAACCGGTGTTCCTATTTGCCTGAACTATGTTTTCTCTGATTTCTCGTACCGTGCGAGAATATGTAGGCACAAGACATGATGTCTTGGCGAGCAACCTTTCCCCACTTTTCATCTGTAGTTAGTCGAACTACGTTGACTCTGACTTTCTCATTGCACGAGGGAATACGTAGGCACAGAGCGACGATGATCTGCTGAGTCGCTTTTCTTTTCTTTTGTCCCAGACCTTTAGCATAGATAGTTTCAATCACCCTTTTAGATAGACAACTAAGCGTGGATCCCGTCGAGTACGACGGACGTGAGGGGTGCTAATACCTTCCCCTTGCGTAACCGACTCCTGAACCCGAGATTTGGTTGCGATGACCAATCTTATCCCGTTTCCGCAGGTTTTCCCTGATTGTTTCCTTTCCCTCGATTGGGATAAATAACGAACGGTGGTGACTCTTCTGTCATTGCCGGCACCTTTTTTCACAGTAGCGACAACTTGGACTTTATCAGAAACCCTAACTTTGAGCTTTCGTCCAACTCTAGCTCAAGGCATAGTTTAGGACACCTCGCACACACAAGACTTCCTCTTGGGCTACCTTACAATTAACCCTTTTATTTCGTGCAATTTCGTGTAACTTACATGTACCCCTTTCCCATTCCGATGTACACATTCGTATTTGCTTTGACTGTGGTTTATCTTCTAGGAGCACCCTTAGAGACTAGCATAGACTAAACTGTTTTCAAATTAATTCTCGATTTGTCATCGAGCCATTTTAAAACACCCATCGTAAGTTAATTTCTCGTATGCATTCACCATCAACCTATCACATACACTCACACATTTCATCGTGGTTTCATTATTATGAGCACCCTTAGGGACTAGTATTATTTCTCACAACAAAACCCTCGATTCATCGTCGAGCCAGTTTCATTTTCAAACTAACTTCCTTTCCAACACATTTTTGCACGCGAATTCAATCAATCCCTTGATCCAACGTCAAGCGAATTTTCTCAAATAAACTATCAATACAATTAACAACTATTGAAACTCTTTCAAGGTGAAAAAGAGAGGGATTGAGCCTTTGATCTCTCTTTAGTTGCTCGGATGCCAGCTCTCTTACTCGTGTGTGAGCAATTAACGCCTCTAAAACATTTCCAACTGACAACATTTGCCTATCTTCCAACCACTCATTATTCAAACACCATTCAAGCACAACTTATTTTCAAGATGAAAAAGAGAGAGGGTTACGCCTTTGACTCACTCTCCCGATTATTTGGGCTCGAGGAGCCTTTTTTAAGCCTCAAGTAATCGTCATCCAAACCAAACTTCAACCATTTAACTCCCTTATCTCTTCGTGGTCGTATTCACAAACTACGGACGCTCTAATTCTTCATTCATTTTTAATGTGAGATACGTAGGCACAAGATTGTGATAATCTTGGTGAGCTACCTTCTATCCATCTTCCGTTTCCCCCCTATCCTTTCCTGTAGTCGAACTACAACAACTCTGATTTCTCATTCTCGTCCGAATGAGCATACGTAGAAACAAGGGCCCCAATCCTTGGCGAGCACCCTATTCTTAAACCACTCATTTCCCCTAGCATCGTTATCCCTTTATCGTACCGTTTCAAATTTATCATTAAGAAGAAAACAAATAAGCTTAGCTAACGTTCATCACAATTCGAACTAAGAGGTTCTCGTTAAGTACAACGGACGTGAAGGGTGCTAATACCTTCCCCTTGCGTAACCGACTCCCGAACCCAGAACGTGGTTGCAACGACCATTGCTCTTGTCTTTCTCTTACAGGTTTTCTAGATATTTTCCTTTCCCATCTCTTTGGGATAATAAAGTTTGGTGGGACTCTGTCGAACTTCATTTTCGCACCTTTTAGCGCGAGGGTCGTATGTTCGAGATATCTATGATTTTTCGAGGTGCGACACTAGGGTTTGACCTAAGTTGTATTTGAGGGAACCCTAATATTTAAACTAAGTCAAAACTAAGGATGAAGTGTTATAAATTTCAAGAGAAACTTAATATAAATAAGTATATGACAAGTATTTAACAAGTATAGACATGAATTGAAAGTGGGGGGTCTTACACTCTAATAAAGGCCCATGTCTAAGCATGGTTGAATTGAAAAAAATGGTGGGTCTTATACTCTTATAGAGGCCCAAAGGTTTGAAAATGTAATGGGTCTTACACTCTTATAGGGGCCCAAAATGATTTTTGAATTTGAATGCCACTAGGGCTTTGTTTGATGAAAGTTGAAGGTTGAGTTTTGAAAGATTGAATAATTTGAGAAATTGAAGAAAGTTTTGACGAGGAGGGTAGGGACTTACACTCTAATAGAGGCCCAAAAGTTTTGAAAATGTAATGGGTCTTACACTCTAATATAGGCCCAAAATGTTTGAAAATATAATGGGTATTACACTCTAATAGAGGCCCAAAAGTTTTGAAAATGTAATGGGCCTTACACTCTAATAAAGGCCCAAAAGTTTTGAAAATGAACATATGAATATGCATCAAACAAAGAGATATATTCATGATGGTAAGAGTTTATGAAGGAAATACTTGAACATGTGAGCAAAGATTTAATCCATGGGAGCCATTACAGAGAAGTTCAATCAAGTATATGCATTCAAGATGAATCGAAGATCCAATGAACATTGTAAGAGTAACAACTAAGCATACTTGAACAAAAAGGACATGTTCATGACAACAACATGTGGATGAAGGTGTGAACATATAATAGATGGCATGTGAGAATACTTAAATATGACAAGTTTAAAGTTTAAACATCATATGAACAAGTTAAGGCATTACTTGAACATTTAAGCATGGATACAAGTTGAACACGTTAAGACAAATTGGTAACAACCAAACATGGATATTAGGGTTCAAACATGGTCATAAGTAAGTAAGAAATCACAAAGAGTTTAGGCATACAAGTATGTATTCATAGTCATTTTCAAGACAAACTTCAAGTGTATAAGGATACATAAACATGGTAAAAGCAACACAAAGTCAAAAATGCACATCATGTTCATGTAAACATGGAAACAACATCTCATGTTAAATCAAAATAGTCAAGAAAATAGCTCATGGAATGGATAAAGTTCAATATATACTTTTAACATGTAAACATGCATCAAAAAGGTATAAAACTTAAGTAATAACACAATTCATAAGTTCATAAGATCAAACAACATTTCTGCAAAGTGTATGTGATCCACACAAAGCAGCGTGTACAAGGGAAAGTAAGGGAATACTCAAAAAAATCAAAAGAACTTCATGGAAACCCTAAAATGACCATATACTTTGAACATTCATGAGTGGATAAAAAATAATTATTTTTGGTGTTTTTTTTTCACAAATAGAAAATAAGTATTCTCATGAACAATTGCAAAAAGAATGGGTTAAAAATGATTTTAAAAAATGAGAAAGTTATGATCAATTGAATTTACAAAGAAAAACAAGAAAATAAGTCATTGAAAATAATAGGGAATGGTTCCCATGGGTGTTGAACCCATGACACTGCGCTCACAACTCAAAACACTAGCCAGTCCAACCATATGCACATGGTGATAACAAAGGGAAAGAAGAGTATAACATGTGTTATCCAATTGAATAAATCAGAAAAATAAAAGAACTGGGGCGAGGGAGGATTCAAACCCCAGTTCAGGCAGTGACAAAGTACTAATGCGTGTAGGTTAACCACTGGGGTGGTGATACATTCATTGTATCACCCCCACTCATTAATACATATTCCTAGCAATGACCTAAATGCCTGATCTCAAGAAGGCGCCATGGTTGGTTTTTTGCCCAAGAAATTCAGGTTTTGAACTTGATGCAAAACCTATCCTAGCTCCTTCATTTCTCCACGAAAATGGATGAAACAAAGACAAAACTTCTTAAAAATTTCCTAAGGAATCCAATGCTGGTGGTGGTTTTATTAAATGATGCTCTCATTTTAAAACTCGAAGGCTACATTAAAAATGATCCATGCACAGTCAATAATATCACACAAAAATAGTTCAAACACAACACATATGATATGTCAAGTACGTCTAAACTCAATGAACATCAAAGCACAACATATTTTGCAAAGTTCAAGTTCTTTAGGAACTTACCTCTTGAAGCACAAAGCCAAACCTCTAAGATACTTGCTATAGAAGTGAATGAATTCCTTGAACACTTCAAATAGACCCCTAGGAAGCTTTTAGGATGCTTGAAATCAAAATAAAATCTCTGGAAGAGAAAGTGGTTTGTTCTTGCAAAATGGTCAAAAGTGACCAAAATGGAACCTTCACCAAATGATGTTACAATTGAGAAAATATTGTTGGAACAAATTAGGGATGTTATTTAGAGTGTGTTTGAAGTGTTAGATGGTTTTGAAATGGACAAAATCAAGACATGGCTTGTGAAATGCAAGAAGTCAAATATATAAGGTTTTAACAGTTGACTTTCTGATTCTGGTGTTTGGAGGGGAAGATGAAGGTTTGAACACCTTCAAGGGATGATTTGTGATGTGTTTGGGTGTTTGTTTTAGTGGTTTAAGCTTTGGTTTTGAAAATTCGATTCTCACTCTTTGAAATTTTGAAGTGAAAGAGGAAGAATGAGAAATCAAGTGTCGTGATTATTTTGGTGTGTTTAAACATTAGATGTGGTCTCTATTTATAGGGGAGCAAGTTTGTTTTGGAGGAATAGTGATGGTTTGAAGCATGAGCTCAATGTTCAACGGTTTTGGAAATGCATCATTACTTCCAACTCAAGGTACCTTATCTCTTCCACTAGCCTAGCTCTTCTTTTGACCAATTCCACATTCTGCAGAGGTGTTTATTATTGTTTAAGAGTGCATATGGGCTGGCCAGAGTGGTTTCTTTGACAATGCACTATTCCACATAAATACCTCTTGAATTCAAGGCTTAAAGTGATAATGTCTCATCATTTCAAAGGGATTTCTCTTGACTTAAAGGCTCTATCTTGCAGGTTTTGGATGATTCATTCAGATTCTTATTGAATGAGCATTGTATTATCATCACACTTAGACTCAAGAAAATGTACACCACAAGTAATGCTAAATTTGCCTTACCAAAACAGTTGCATCAAGGCATATTGTGCACTCCATATCTCCTTGCTCAAATGAGATTAGATTGTGTTCTTGGATATTTTGGAAAGCTGAGATGTCATACTTTAACTTTGATGTTTGAGGTTTGCCTTGGACCATTGTGGATCTTGGAGAAAAATGGCCTCAAAGTTTGCTAAAACACAAAACGGATTATGTCCAAAAAAAATTTAAGTGTCAAGGTTCAAAAAGACTTGAAACCCTAACTTCATGGCTTCATATCTCAAAATCTATACACTTTTTGGGAATCCACCCTATTTGACAAAGTTGTAGTATGTAACAAGCTCTTCAATTTGATCTTTGGATCAAAGAAAATGGTTGCTTGGTTTGTGTCACGGTGAGAATTGGACATCAAGTTATTAATTAACTTGAATAAAAAATCATAATTCACCATCGATCTTTAATTTATCCAAGGGAAGGGAAAAAGAACGAATAATCTAAAATATACAATGCAAAAACAAAGCAAAAGAGAATCTAAGGTTTGGAGGTTGGTTATACCTAGGGAAAGTGCTAGCATCCTAAGTATCTGTAGAATTCTACAAGAACCTCTTGTTTTATTGTGTTAATTGTTATTTTTCGGCTAAATGGTGAAAAGGTAAAGGGAGACTTAAGGTGTTATTTCTAAGTATGCTTGCCAAGACATTGCATCTTGTGCCTATGTATCCTGATGGGAATGGAATCAGAGCATTCGTAGTTCCCCTCAATAAGGGTGAGGAACTCTTGATTGTGGTCAAAGTTCAAAGGAAAGAGGTAAGCGTCTATGGCAGAACACCTACATAGAGTTGAGAAACTCTAAATCTAAGACTAAGTTAAAAGGGAGGTAAGTGTCCATGGTAGAACACTTACATAGAGTGCGGCAACTCTAATCCTAAGGCTAAGATAAACAGGAAAGAAAATGTTCATGACAGGATACTCACATAGAGTACGGCGACTCCAGTCCTAAGGATAGGATGAAAGGGGAAGAACTTAAGGTTAGGCTAAGTATGGCATGGTAGTCAACAAAAGGGATCCTCCTTTGGAATCAGGAAACAAAAAATTATTAATTAATTTAAATATTAATATTTATATTAACTAATAATTACAACATATTTATATATATATTTTTTAATAATATCGAAAAACTTGATAAGAATATTAATAACAAAAGACTAAAATATTTTTGATTTTTTTCTAGAGTATGAAAATAAATAAATAAATGATATTAGCACACTAAATACATACATATATATATATATATATATATATATATATATATATATATATATATATATATATATATATATATATATATATATATATATATATATATATATATATATATATATATACACACACACACACACACACACACACACACACACACACACACACACACATATATATATATATATATATATATACACACACACACACACACACACACACACATATGTGTGTGTGTGTGTCTATATATATATATATATATATATATATATATATATATATATATATATATATATATATATATATAAAGTTAAAACACAAATTAAAAAAACTGAAACTGAAAATAAGGTACATGTAAAACAAGAAAAAAAAAAGAATGTACATATGTATAACTGAAAACCAGATGTATAAATATATTATTATAATTTTTAAAAAGTTGAAATAAGTATATCACTATAACTTTTATATATATAAAAAGTTAAAATTCAAATCACAATTTTATATACAAATCTACAAAGTTAAAAAAATTCAAAAATATGTATATATATTAAGCATTAAACCGAAAAAATTAAAAAAACTGAAACTAAAAATAAGGTAGATGTAAAACAAGAAAAAATATGGAAGGTATATATGTATAACTGAAAACCAGATGTATAAATATATTATTACAACCTTTAAAAAGTAGTAATAAGTATATTACTATAACTTCTAAAAGACTACCAATGGGTATAACTTTAAAAAAGAGTAGTAACTAAAAAAACCAGTAGTAATTATAACTTTTAAAAAAACTAGTAGTAAGTATAACTAAAAAAACTTAGAAGTAAGTATAACATATAACTATATCTTAAAAACAAACAGAATTATATGTGTAATTGTAACTAAAAAAAAGTATATAATCAAAACTGATAGAAATGAACCTTAAAAATGGAGCCAAGATATGACAGTAGAATAACAGGCCAATGACTCAAGCAAAAACCACAAATTAAAAGCAGCAGCACATTAATAATGGTAAGATTGCATTTAACCCGAAACAAAACTCAAGACACACACCAATCGGTAAATTAAAACCAGAATAAAATATCAAAACATCATACAACATAATACAAGAGAAAACTCGTTTCCAAATATTACTGCGATGTCGAACCATTGTTGTCGGAAGTTGGAGGAGCAAGATGTTGCGCTTGCTGTTGCGGAGTGAGTTGGTACACTGTTGTGGAGAGGGAGGGATGAAACATGAGTGTTTTTTTTTGTTGTCCTCTTTGTTTTTTCTAATGCATATATATAGGACTAGAAAGTAGACAAGAATGATAATAACAATTAACACAATATTTTTGTTTTGTTTTTTATAATGAGACAAAAATAAAAAGAATTAAATATTATGTTTTTGTGTTTTTAGAAGGAGAACCATAATTAAGTATTGATTAAATATGATGCTTTTGTATTTTTTATAAAAAAAAGAAAATATTAATAAACAAAATAAAATTAAAATTAATTAATAAAAATAAAAGTTTAAATTAAATATCTAATTAAATCTAAATAAATTAAATGATTATTTAACTAAAAATAAATAAAAATGAATAAAAAACAAAATAAAAAGTCAGTCAGAAAAGTGCTCGAAGAAATAAAATGAACACACCAAAATAATCAACGCGGAATAAACATATTGGAAAATTACAGCGTTTGGTCAGATTTTGAAATAAATTTATACCGGTTTGTCTGTAAATCCAACAAATTTATTCTGACTGACATTTCAGACAATATGCAAGATGAAACGCATGCTATGCTATACAGATAATGCAGATGTCATGATAATTGTATTGATTAGGCGATTCAGGATAAAAAATTAGGGTATGACAGATGCCTATTTAAGTTTCTTCTATATGGAGATATGAAGATTGAAATCTTCGTCTCGACGTGATAGGAGAGACTTAAATACAAATATGCACAATTTTTGGTCCTAATATGGCACAAAATGATTATGATATGAATGCAAGACAAGGATCCTGTGGGGAATGATGCCATAGGGGATAACTGCATATGAAAATGTTGCTGAAAGTACAGTTAAAGAATGAAAGACCTAACGAGGAACAACTTAGCAAACAAAGCAAGATTCCACAGGGAAAAGTATCAAGGATACACAACTGAGAAATACAAGATATTATGAACATCTCCCAAGATGACAAAGAGAATCCAATAATACTTGGAAAAAAGAGGGACAAAACCTGAATGGAGATATATACATCCGGGAAAGCATTAGATGCTGAAAGTAACACAAATCAAGAAAACACATCAGAAACATCTAGAGAAACATTAGGTGTGGTGCGAGATCAAATCTGAGTATGCAACATAGATTTCCAAGAATGTGTTTAACTTTACAATGGAATACACAGAAACATCCAGAAAGCAGAAGCAACTTATTGCGGAAAGGGTTACATTCATCAGAGATTTTGTTAGAAATGCATTGAACAAAACTCTAGGAAAGTATAACAACAACCATCAAAGACATTCAGGAGAGCATTGAATGAACTTTGGAATATAAACATGCATCCATTAGAGATATTCAGAATAGCACTGAATAAGCTCCACTCGGGAATTAACAGTCATCATCTATGAACGAAATTGGATGGAAAAGAGTCACAACATTCGGAAGATCATCGAATGAGATGAGGTGAATTCAGAGAAAAACATTAGAGACATCCAGAAAAGCATTGAATGAACTCTGGGAAATATCAGAGATATTCAAAAAAGCGTTAAATAAACTCTGGAAAACATCAGAGATATTCGGAAAAACATCGAATAGACTCCGAAACACATATGGAAAAACATTGGATAGAGAATGGAAACAGACTTGAAAACATTTAGTGGCTGTTAACCAATGTCATAAACAAATTGAAGACATTTAGAAGAGCATTAAATGAGGACAAAGATTCTAAAAATACATCTGAAACATTTAGAAAAACATTAAATGTACGGGAAAAGATTTTGAAGACATACCGTGAAGAACGTCAGATAAGCAACATCATATCTGGAAGAACATCAGATAAACAAGTTTGTATCTAGAAGAACATCATATAGACATAAAAGGAGTTCTGGAAAAACATCAGAACAAAGTCGTATCTGGAAGATTGTCAGATAGATACAAAGGAGGTACTAGAAAAACATCAGAAGCAAAGTCGTATTTGGAAAAATATCAGATAGACACAAAGGAAGTTCTGGAAAAAAATCAGAAGCAAAGTCGTATCTGGAAAAATATTAGATAGACACAAAGGAGTTCTGGGAAAACATCAGACAATAAGAGAAATGAAATTCTGGAAAAGCCATCAGAATTACAGAGGTATATATTTGGAAACTCACTATGGACTAAAACCAATTCTGGAAGGGCATCATAATCACAATGGAAATATCCGGAAAAACATCAGATAAGTTCTAGAAGAAGATCAAAACAAAAGCCTCAATCTGGAAAAACATCAGAGTGATAAACAATCTGATAAAACTTCGGATAGATTCTGGAAAGGCGTCAGAATCACAATGGAAATATCTGGAAAAACATCAGATAGGTTTTGGAAGAACATCAGAACAAAAGCCTCAATTTGGAAAACATCAAAGAGATAAACACATCGGGTAAAACCTTAGATAGATTATAGGAAAGCATCAGAATCATAAAGGGAATACCTGGAAAAACATCATATAGGTTCTGGAAGAACATTACAACAAAAGACTCAATCTGGTAAAACATCAAAGAGACATACATATGTGACATCCAAGAATGGCATTGGATTAAAAGACACCAGGCATCTAATAATGGTTTTAAATGAAAGGTATAATCAGAATATCTGAGAATGACATCATATGAATGTGAACAAGGTAGAGATCCAAGAATGGTATTGGATGTAAAAGAGGAACAGACATATCCGGAAAAAAAAATCGGATAAGAAATGCCATATCTAGAAGAACGTCAGATAGACACAACAATATCTGTTTGGTAGACGCCAAGTAAGTTGGACTTTGACCACAAGGTAAGACGTGAACAATAACACGACCTCTGGTAAAAATGAATATGAGGATGAAACGTTCTTGCTATACATATGTATATGATCAAATGCAGATGCAGATGTCGATGACAAAGCTCGACTCTTCTGGGGAAAAGACAAGTCTGGAAAACTGATTCCTCAACACGGAGATCACTGACATTCTTGTTGGAGAGTAAAGATGCTAATATTGAGCGCATCTTCACCAAACTGGTAAACTATATCAAGTTATTGATTCTTCTAGGAAGGATAAGGAGCGGCTTGGGGATTCTTCAAGTAAATTTCCCTAAATTAACTAACTGTCATAGATAGACTGATCATTATTCCAACTTGATTGATTTTGGAAATAACTTCTTTTACTGTGCTCTTGGAAAGCTTTCCCCAGTCTGAGTCTTGAATTTTTTTCTGGATAAACCAATTATGAGAAGGACTTGCACTGAACCACAAATCTTGAACTGATTTTCAACAGGATCTAGAAAGAACTTACCCCTGATAGGATCACCAACCAAGTTTCTCAACTGCTTGAAAATTCCTTGAGTGGAAAGCCATTTTGCAAACAAAAGTATTCGTACAAACATGGTAAATGCAGATTTTGAAAAATACAGTGTTTGGTCAGATTTTAAAATAAATTTAGATCGGTTTGTCGGTAAATCCAACAAATTTATTCTGACTGATATTTCAAATATTATGCAAGATGAAGCGCATGCTATGCTGACTGATATTTCAAACACTGTGCAAGATGAAGCGCATGCTATGCAGATAATTTATTCTGACTGATATTTCAAACACTATTCTGACTAATATTTCTTCTAAGAAGTCTTGATATAGCAATCACCTATCGGGTTTTCTCTCCCCTTGTGTTGGGTATTGCTTTAAAATCCCCCACAACTTGACTTTTTGCTATTATGTTAACTTCTTACTTTCCCCGAGAAGTCCAGGATGTTTCTCTTAGAGTTGGATAGTCCTCAGAGTTCTTTCTGATATCCCCAAAAGAGTTGTGTTATTCGCTAGTGGAGTTTGTTTAGCTGCTTACATGATTACAATCCCAAGCGGATCCATTATGTTTCGCAGCAGATCTCTCCATCCCTTTTGAAGTTGATTTCAATTGATTTTTATTCTTATCCCCAGGAAGAATTAAGAAGAGTTGGGTTAATATTCCCCCAACAGTTTATCTTCTATCCTTGAAGCAGAGTTGATTACTGATTATTGGAGATTGATCTTCGGGTTTTCCCCCAAGCAGTATCTTCCTCTCCTCAGCGAGATTTGAGCCTTGTAGTAGGATTTATTTTCCTTTGATGGCTTTTGTTTATTTCTTACAGAATTTCTGTTGCTAATCCTCAGCAAGATCTCCAGTGATGTCTCCATCTTCTTGAGATTAGCCAAGTATTTCAGTGGTGTTTTGATGTTTTGTTCACCCTCTGTTTATCCTCTTTGTCCATTTGTCAGCATATTCATACGCATATGCATTGCATGCATATTCATTTTGTTGAGCATAAGATGTTTTTGTTGCATTGTGCATCTTGCATTTTTGTTAGTGATTCCTTGTTCTCGGGTGTTGTTATCCTCGCGGAACGCATGTGTCCTCTCTCCATTAGAGTGTCGACCCTAAGCTGAAAATGCATATTCTTTCTAATTCCCCACTTAGTTTATGCCTCGTGGAAGATGTTTATTTTAGCTTTCCTCCCCGAATTTTATCTGGATGAAATTGACCCCCAGTGAGACATTTCCTCATCAAGTCGAGTCTTGTTTAACCGTTTCTCTCCAATTTGTTCCTAGATTGAACTTTGGTCTCTTGTAGCGGTTATTTTGATTTTCCTCTGGGCTATGAAACCTGGATGATGAGAAGGCATTTATTTATCTCTTTTGAAGAATTATTTTCCTTGGAAGAAATCTATTATTAATCCCCATCAAAAGATGAAGATTTTGATTTTCCCCAGCAGTGTTTTGATAACACTCTCTTGGTAATTGCTTGTGCGACTTCATGTGGCAGCCTCTTTATTTGAGCAGCTTGTTTATCCTCAGTAAGGTAAACCTCACCTGGTAACAAGTGGAAGCCTCTTTATTTGAGCAGCTTGTGTAATCTTCAAGAATTTATTTGTATCTTTGCAATAAATGACAGTTCTCTAGTTTGTCCTCAACAGAGAAGTTTATTATGAAATGATGGATCCTTATCCGACCAGCTTTTCCATCAAATGGTATCTCTGTGGAAGAAGTCCCCATGAGAAGTTTGTTGTGAAATCCCCAAAAGATGGTTATCTCTTTTTTTTGAGAAGTATGTTGTTTGATTTAACCTGCTCGCATCTCTTTTGAAGATTCCCGACAAAGTTATTGATATTTCATCTCCAACAGATGGTTATCTCTTTATTTGAGAAGTATGTTTTGTGATTTGAGCTGCCTAGTGACAGGTAGCTAATGATATTTCTCGTCCTACCTAGTGACAGGTAGTCGAGTATGTTTGCCCTACCCAGAAACAGGTAGTTGACCTTTATTTCCTTCTTCTACCCAATGACAGGTAGTCGAGTATGTTTGTCCTACCTAGTGACAGATAGTCGACCTTTGTTTCTTTCTCCTATCCAGTAAAAGGTAGTCGAGTTTTGTTTACCCTACCCAGTGACAGGTAGTCGGTAATCTTTCCTCCCGAGTTCTTTGACTTTATTTTCTACCTAATGACGAGTCGTCGGTAATATTTCTTCACCTTTTGAGTATATTGCCTTTATTTTCTACCCAATAACAGGTAGCAGGTAATATTTCTCACCCCTTTTGGTTGGTTATCCTTTGTTTTACCCAGTGACCACTAAAAGATAATCCTTCCTCCCAAGCTTGTTGCCTTTATTTTTCTACCCAGTAACTGGTAGCAGGTAACATTTGTCTCTCTTTTGGTTAGTTACCGTTATTTTCTACCTAGTAACCAGTAGTTGATAATCTTTCCTTGGGATAATATTCCTTTTCCTACCCAATAACAGGTAGTTGATATTTTGTTTACCCTATCTAGTAACCGATAGTTGATAACCTTTTCCTTCTGGTTTATTACTCTCGCTAAACTACTCGGTAACCAGTCGTTGGCATTGTTTCTTTTCCTACCCAGTAACAGGTAGTTGATTATCTCTCACCAGTTGATTGCTTTTACCCAGTAACTGGTAATAAGAAATACATATCTTTGTTTCTATCCAAAAACTGGTAGATGATATTCTTTTGTGTTTATTGCCCATATTTTCTACTCAGTAACCAGTAGAAAGTATTTTACCTCTTCTCTTCGGTTTAATTATCTTCGCCCAGTAACCAGAAGTTGGTATCTCTTCCCCTGTTGAGTTGATTCCTTTCCTTTATCAAGATGGAATCTTGCTCTTTTGTTTTCCCCTGCGAAGTCTTTTTTCATCTTTTGCACCCGAACAATTTGTTTGTCTCTTGTGGTTTGTTTTCCCTACAGAGGTTTTGTGTCTGCGTACCATTAGCATAATCATATCATTTTGTGGCCTCTTAGGGAAAAAATTGGTTTTATTTGTTATATTTAAGTCTCTTCTATCTGGTTGAGACAAAGATGTCAATCTTCATATCTCTGGATAAAAGAAACTTAAATAGGGGCAGATGTAATACTCGATTTTTTACCCCTAAGATCCCATATATCATTTGCATTTCATTCCACAAACAAGATTGCAAGCTTTAGTTCTCTTGCCTTCCTCTGTGTGTTTGTTCTTGAGAGATTGTCGGGCACCCTTGTTTTCTTGTTTGTTTGATATTTATTTGTGTTTATGTTTACTAACCATTAATGAAAAATTCAAAAAAGGTTTTTTTTTCCTTTACTAACTTTTTCAGGAAGGATTTAGAGCAAAGATATCAAATACCAGTTCCTCAGCTTGAATGAATTTCATCTGAAAAAAGTCAAAGTTGATATGCAAATAATTCAAATTCATCTGATCAAGAGTCTTCCAAGATTTGATTGACTTTTATTCAAGAGACTCCAAGGTTCATGTGTTTATTTCGATGCCTTCTTTGACAAGCAAAAGAATCGAGTCAGAGTCAAGACAACGCATCAAAAGGCAATTTTTCACATTTTTTTATTGTGTTAATCGATTACCCTGTGCGCATTTTGTAAAAATTGGCCAAATTCAAATTCTGCAATATTTTTTGCACCAAATTCAAATGTTTCATCATGAGAGTATTCTAGATCACTTCATTTTAATTCCCCTACCTCATCATAATTAATTTCGACCATACACCTTCACTAATCACCACTTGATCTTGACTTTCCATCCAAATTCAAATTCCAAGCCTAATTTTGATTCCAAACCAAATTTCAATCCACCAAATTTTCCATGCCTAACTCCTATAAATAGAGGCCTCATTTCTCTCATTTCACAAAGTTTTGATAGCCAAATTCACCTTGTCAAATTCTTTCTTGACTCTCAATTTTCTCCAACTACCAAATTCACCAAAGTTCTTTCTTCCTTTGAAAGTTAGTAACTTCATCATTAGAACTTACTAATCTTTGAGCTAAACCTTCACCCATTCACTTTTTCATCATCAATTTCAGTAGATCAAGACTTTGGAGTGTGGTTTGTGGAGTTGGTTTGAAGAATTTCCAGATTTGGATTGGTAATTTCTTGATCCACCATTATTGCTCTTGATACATCCTTCACAATGTGATCTATTGTTGATTCTTGTTGCTTGATCTTTGGATCTTGCAAATTGTGTTCTATTGGTGTTGATTGTTGTTATTTTACTTGAATTTTTGTGCTAAATTGCATCCTTGATCATGAGGTGTTTGAAGAAATGATTTATCAAGTTTTGCACATTTTCAGCTTGTTTTGCTGCTGTTTTAGCAGGTGTAGTCGATTACCTCCTGGTGGTAATTGATTACACAGTGTTGATTTTCAATTTTTGGCTTTGTTTTGGGACTATTTTGGTTCTTTCCTCTTCTTTTTCTTCCATTTCCTTTTGATTTTTGCCTTGGAATACACTTTTAAAGGTCCTTTTTCTCTTTAAAAATTCATTGGACTTAGGATGTAGATGAAGTTGGATAAACATTCACAAATTCAAATCTATATTTAAAGTGAATTATTTAATTCATTTTAGGTGCTTTGAGTTAATGATATGTTTAGTGCTTTAATCCACCAATATGAGTGGATGAACTTAAAGATGGAATGACCTTAAAATTGTAATTCAGTTTGGTATTCTCTTTCCTCTTCTCTTTTTTCTTTTGATCGATGAAAATATTCGATATCGTTTGAACTTATTTCAAGTTCTTGATGAAGAATATATCATTATCACTTTTCTTTTCGTGCAGTATTGCTTTCGAAGAGTGATCTACATATCACTTCTCTAGCATGCATTAGCATTAATATTGTTATTAACCGGCCTCAGATAGTCGTGGTTTCTACATAAACCCGATTACGATTGCTTAACATAGCGCTAAATTGTCCCGTAATCGGAAAGTGATCATTCAAGGCTCAAACTTATGTTTGAATGTCCAAGTATGGTTGATTATTTGTTTTAGGTCCATCACCTGTGAAACTTGTTATTAGGACGCTTTGATTTTATCAATCCTCTAATGAGTTTTCATTAACTTGGCCTAAGTGCATGAGTTAACCATCATTGATCATTTCTTCTAACGACTAACTCACTAACAATATTATTGTACTAATTTTGTTTATGTTTCCTTCATGCTCCTTATCTCTCTTTTAGTTTTATGCTCCATTTTTATCTTCTCATACCATACTATTGTTTATGCATCTATTATTTTTCCTCTGCCTGTTGGGCACATGTTTATGTTTCCGCCTTTTTCTTTTGTCCACTTGGACCATATCTTGTTTAAAACACACTAATAAAGGATTAAATCTCTAAAAAACTTGGTGATCTTAACTTTGTGGTTATGCTCTTGGACTTTTCTTAGACCTTGGACTTCTTGGACTCTTGAACTTAGAATTAGGTCTCTTTTCCTATGCTTGGAGTATTATGGATCTTTGCCTTTATTTGACTTGCTCATTTCCTTATGCTTCAATATGGATGGAATTATTATTTGGCTTGCTATGAAGTGCGCTAAAATTTGATTAGATCCTTCTTATCTCTAGCTTTTATTTTCTTTCTAGGGTAGTCACTTCATCTCCTCCCCTTCTTAAATTTTCAAAATCTTCTCCCTTTTTCAAAAACCTTCTTGTTTTAAAACTTAAAACCGCTTTCATAATAAAACCTTGACTTTTGTCAAGTGATTTTCAAACATTGTTTTATTTAATATATGCCAATCATATTTTGACCAAATTTCAAAAAAAGATATAAAAAAACATTTCACCTCATTCAATCTTTTGGTGCCTTTATGCACTCTTTTTCATTTTAAAACTTTTCATAAAGCTTAGACATGAGTCATTTCCATAGTTGAGATATAATTCTCCTATTCCCCATTGTCGCACCTTGAAAAACCATTCGAGAACATACGACCCTCGAGCTAAAGGCGCGAAATGCGGTTCAACAGAGTCGCCACCAAACTTTATTTATCCCAAAAAAGGAAAGGAAAATATCGAGAAAACCTTTTAAAACGAAGGGACAGGAACACGACCGTCGTAATCGATGTTCCAGGTTCAGGAGTCGGTTACGTAAGGGGAAGGTATTAGCACCCCTCATGTCTTTTATACTCAACGGGAACCTCTTAATTTGAATTGTGATGAACATTAGCTAAGCTTACTATGTTCTCTTCTTAACGATAGATGCGAATTGGTAGGGGAAAAGGATAAAATGCTAAGGGAAATGAACGGTTATAGGATAGGATGCTCGGAAAGGATTGGGGCCCTTGTGCCTACGTATGCTCATTCGGAAGAGAATGAGAAATCAGAGCTCTCGTAGTTCGACTATGAGAAAGGATAGTGGGAAACTGAAGATGGAGGGAAGGTAGACGAAATAACGGAGAAACATAGAAGTGTGCTCGCCAAGATCATCACAATCCTGTGCCTACGTATCTTACATTCAAGAATGAATAAAGAATCAGAGCGTCCGTAGTTCGTGGAGACGACCAATAAAATATGAGGGGTTGAATTGGTTGAAGTTTTGATTGAGAAACAAAATATTAAATGACAAACAACCCAAAGGGCGTGCCTCGAGTTCCGTCACTCAAGAATCTAAAGAATACGAGATTCCAAGAACTCATTTCTTTCGGGAGTTGATTAGAAAATATTTCGAGGGAGAGTTGAACATTTTCAATTCAAAGTATTTGAATGAACAATAACTCAAGGGGTGTGCCTCGAGAGCTATTCATTCGAAGTTTCAAGGAATGTTGGACTCCAAGAATCTCCTTCTTTCGTAAGTTTGATTACGAAAATGTTTGAGTAAGAATTAGGTGTTTTAAGACGAAAGGGTGAATGAACGACAACCCAAATCGTTTTCCTCAAGAGCCATTCATTTAAAGACTCGAGGAATGATAGACTCCAAGAATCTCCTTCTTTCGTTAAATGTTAAAAAAAACGTTTGTAAAAAGATTGAATCGAATACGTTGTGAAAAGAGGTGGATTGCGAGGTAAAAGGAACTCGACTTACAACTTGGTTTAAAATATCACTTGACGTTGTATCAAGAGTTTGACTTTATTTGCGTGCAAAAACATGGTGAAATGGAAACTGATTTGAAAATGGCTCGACGAAGAGTCGAGGGTTTGGTTGAAAAGGGAACCGGCTTTATGATGACTCAAGGGTTAGGTTGCGAGAAACGATACTAGTCCCTGAGGGTGCCCCTAATATCGAAACCACGATGAAATATGAAAGTGTGTGCGATAGGTTGATGGCAAATGCGGACGAGCACTCGACTTACAAGGGGTGTTTGAAAATGGCTCGATGACAAATGAAGAATTAGTTTGAAAATGGTTTAATCTACGCTAGTCCCTAATGGTGCTCCTAGAATATAAACCATAATCAAAGAAAAATATGAATGCGTACATCGAAATGGGAGAGGGATACGTGTAAATTATACGAGATTGCACGAAATAAAAGGTCTCGTTATAAGGTAGCCCAAGAGAAAGTCGTGTGTGTGCAAAGTGTCCTAAACTATTCCTTGAACAAAAGTTCGACAAAATCTCCAAGCTAGGGTCTCTGACAAATTCTAATAATTCGTTACTCGGACAAGTAACCAACGGTCCACCAATTTAGGCTTTTAGGTTTCGATCGTTTATTATGTATTTTGAAAAGAACGTGAATAAGATATGAATAAGATGAACATGAATATGAACAATTATGAATATTATGGCAAGATACATAACAATATAATCGAGATAATTTTCACAATAGTATAATAAAGATAATATTAACGAGTATATGAACAAGATAATATAAATCAAGATAATATTGACTGAAAATAAAACAATTGTATATTGACTAAAAAGTAAAGCAATAATATGTTGACGAAAAGTAAAGTTAGTCGTTAGTTGATTTGTGAATTGAATCGGGACAAAATGTAGCATTAAACCGTCGTAGCTCGATTTATGACAAAAATCGATCTATAGGAGGTCGCACAAATTAATATCCGTGGTAAAAACAAGATAGAGAAATGATATTGAGGATCATTCTCCAATGTAATCGTGTCGCACGGACCAAAATAAAGGGGGTCGTCTTAATCATAAACTCGTGTTGATTAATTGAGGATAACCTCTCAAGATCCCAAAGTATAGAAAATGATCTCAATGATCATTTTCTAATGATTTGAAGTAATGAAGGTTAACAACTCCAAGAAATTAACGTTTATGAATAAAAAGACTTCATCGATTGAAGAATTTAAATAAAATAGAAGAAAATAAATTTGAGGATGAAAATAAAACTAAAAAGAATCAAATAAAAGCTAAGACTTGTTAAAAATAAAAGTAAAATTAATTATTAAACAATAATAATAATAATTTCTTAAAAGAAAAAGGAACGTGTATGGAGGGTGCACCAAATCCATGGGTGTGTTCAAGCAAGAAACCATGAAATCATATGGGTTTTTTTTTATACAAGGGTCCATCATTCATGCACAAGAAAATAACATGGACATGAAACAGGGGGTGTAAAAAATGTAGAAGGAGTAAGAAAGAAAATATGTTGAATCATATGGGGCTTCAAGAAGCCCATCATCAACTACAAAAAACGGTGATTCTAAAAAAAACCCTGGGCCCAAACATTCAAAACCATAGGCACGAACCACACACCACCACAAAAAACGATTTTGATGCCCAAAATGAAGTCCAATTAAAGCCATCAACATCAGAGTTATAACAGCAACTCGTTCTTTCTCAAACATCAACCATGGTCAAAGTCTAAACAAAATGAAAAAAAATGAATTGCAAACACAAAGAACAACATCACAAAGACGGGTCGTTCTCAACCTTCAGTTTGCATGCACTGTGTTGCGGTGGAAATAGGATATCAAACTATTAATTAGTTTGAATCACAATTCAAATCACAACCGCTCTTTGATTTATCCGAAGGAAAATGTCAAAAGAGGAAAAAACTATTTTTGCATCGTAAACACAATGCGGGGAGAGATCTAGGTAAGGGGTTGGTTAAGCTTAGGGAAGGTATTAGCACCCTAAACTTCTGTAGTACTATACAGAAACCTCTTGTTTATTTTTGCTATTTTTTGCTTTATTATTTGCTTTAGGGTATATACTGAGCTAAGGGTTAAAGATAAAAGAAATACCTAAGGGTTAGTCCTAAGTTTACTCGGCAAGATTCGCATCTTGTGCCTACGTATCCTAGATAGGGAATGGAATCAGAGTAATTGTAGTTCCCCTCGAAAGGGAGGTTAGAAACATCTTGATTGTGGTCAAGGTTTCAATAGGGAGTAAGCGTTCTTAAGGAAGCGCTTACGTGGAGTGCGAAGACTCCAATCTCTACGTTGAAATTGTTAATTAACATTAGGGTTAAATTAGGGATTCTGCGGCGGGAAACCCTAAGATGGAGTGCGGAGACTCCTTGACCTAATGTTAGGGTAAAGGGAATTTTCGTCCACGGCTGGACACCTAGGAAAATTAGGGTTTTGAAATGTTCAAAGGAGAGGTTATTGACTCGGCGGCCAAACGATTTAGACCTAATCCTTCGGAAGGTGAAACTTCGATGAACTATGAGTAACGCAAGATAAATAAATTAAAGACGACGTTGAAAATAAAATACAAGTGTAGATGATAATGAAATAAAAGATAACAGTATTGCTAAATAAATTTACAACCCTGAAAATAAAATACAAAAATGAAATGTTAGTGAACAAGATCAACATAAAATTAGACAGATGAATAAATCGGGATGCCGTTGGGATTTGTGGGTAAAGTTAATTTACAAACATGAAAAAAAACTGGAATATGAAAGTGTCAAGAATTGGAATTAAGAAAGGTTGGCAATTTTTGAATAAAAGTTTTATGATTTTTTACAAAAAAAATATTTTTTAAATTAGAGAAAATTAATTTGTTAAAAATTCTTTTAAAAGGAAAAGAGTTAGCTTTTTAAGTGAAAAAAGAATTTTAGTAATAAAAGAAAATTAATTCTTATTATTATTTTTAAAAAGGGTTATATTATTAAAAAAATCTCAAGAATGTGAGATAAACAAAAAGTTTTTATTTTTTGTTAAAGAAAAGGTTAAAAACAATTTTTTTTATATATTTTTTATTTTTATAATTAAACTAATACAATGAATTAAACTAAAGGATTAAAATAAAATAAATGAAAAAACAAGGCGCGTTGGGCCAGGTCACCACATCCCAGACCCAACCCGGTCCACACACAAACAAAAGGGGAAGGGGGAAAGGGATTAGGGTAACCCTAATCCCCTTTCTGAATCTGCGGCGGCCTCTCCCTCTCATCTTTCTCTCCTCTCTCTCTTGGATCCCTCTCTCTCTTCCATGCATGTCGCTTTCTTTCTTCTTCTGGCCACACTTCTTCTTCTTCTATGTATGCACCTGAAACACAAACAAAAAAGTCAAAGAAAACAAAGCCTTCAAATGAGTTCTTACGTTGTTCGCTTTCGAATCCGCCGGCGGTAGTGATTATCCAATGATTCACGGCCACCGCGAACTCTTGACGACGTTACGACGATGATGGTGAAGCCAACCACTTCTCCGAGCCTTCGGATCCTGCGCTTTGGTTCGTCTGGGTTTCAGATGCGCTTTGATTCTTTTCCTCTGCTTCTGATCTTGGTTGGAGGTAATGATGAAGAACCCTTGAGGTTCTCTGAACCTCGGCGATGATGATGAATCCTGAGGATTTTCTGAGCCGCCGCCGTTGTTTTTCGTTGTTTGGTGTCTTCGTTCGTTCTGTTAAGGTTTGTTGGATGATGATGATTCGCGATGTTTTAGTGAGCTTGTTCCGTTTTGATGACTAGGGTTTTCGTTTTGTGATTAGCCCCCCGTTTTATCTCTCTTTTCCTCTTACTGGGCTTGGATTTACGTTTTATTTTTTTGACTGAAAAATCAAAGTTTGATTGGATTTGATTCGAATTTTTGATGTTGGTTTGCTTTGGATTTCTCGGGTGGATTTGTTTCTGATATGGTTTGGACTTGTTGGATTTTGGTTTTACACATAATCCGAATTTGCTCGATATCCATGGATTTACTTGATGGGATTTGGATTGTAGATCTGGATTTGATTTCCGGATTTTTGGATTGATGTGTTATGGTGATTTTTTTGATGTGGATTTCGGATCTGATGGTGATTTCTTGGATATCCAAATAA
Source organism: Lathyrus sativus (assembly GCA_963859935.3). NCBI lineage: Eukaryota > Viridiplantae > Streptophyta > Magnoliopsida > Fabales > Fabaceae > Lathyrus > Lathyrus sativus. The sequence continues at coordinate 505,031,825 of OZ012740.1, read as the reverse complement.
TTTACTTAATGAAATTGGATACTGCTGTTTGGTCGGGAAATCACTTTTTCAAAACTCCTTCTTATCAGAAACGCTTATCCAAATAATCACTTTTTTCCAAAAACACTTCTTTTTCTCTTCTTCTAGCCATCCCGAAAAATTAAGAACAGTATCTTCTGGTTTTAGTTCCGAGGTCGGGAATATGAGTCGGGAGTTGGCTTCGACTTTGTCGTTGCCCTCCCGACGTACCCGATGATGGATAACTGAGGGTATCAGAACTATAAAAAAACCACTTTTTATTATTCTAACATTACAACTTTTCTCTGTTTGTCTGTACAGGTACGAAAAAGTCGGGTGAAGAAACATGAAGACAATAGCATGAAGACCATAGGATTTAGAAATGAAAATCAAATGTATTTCTTTTGTAATTTGTAATAAAATTATTATGAATAAAATTCATAAATATTCTATCCAAACTTATATGATTCTTCTTTCCAACTTAATTTTGTCGCAACCGAATGACCCACAAAAATATCCGATTAAATCCAACTGATTAAGAGCCTCCGAATAAATTCAACTGATTAAAGTTTAACCGATTAAACTTAAACAAATGGATTAACTTCACTAATTAAATTCTTAAATCCAAAAATCTATCCGGATCCACTTTGTCATTAAAACTTGACGTAACTTTAAATCTAGACAAACCCTTTCCACATCAACTCGTGCCTGAGGATAGAAATCGTAATCACGACCTTGAACGAGTAACACAAAGAAAACTGATTAATAGCGAAACATAATCAGCCTCCTCACTAAAAAATTCCACCCTGCATCTCTGATGGCTAAATCCAATGCCCTGAACTAATTCATCCCAAAAATCATAATTAAACAGAAATCATAAACCCGAACACGAATCGAAATTTCCACTGCTTTGACTTTAAAATTAACTGGCAGGTAGCAGAAGAACAAAAAATAAACGCCTGTTAAAACAAAACTCCACAGAATAGATTCTTGCACTGATTTGAGTCAAACCAAATTGATATCTTAATATAATCAAACCCATATGATAAAACAAATGTCTCGGAAATCCACAGGCGATAGAGTCTCGGCACGTTGAATTAATTACCGTATCTCAAAAACCCCGATGCCAAAATTATCGTGAACTTTTGTTCATCTTAAAAGAAAATAAAGAACTCGTAAATGGAGGCTCTAATTGCTCAATGGATTCATGGCAATGATTAGGCTTCATGAACTGTCAGCAAACGGTGAATAAATGACCATTTTTCCCCTCAACAGTTAAAGTGCACCAGATGTGATTCTCCTGCAAAAACAACAGACTATGCAACCCGTTAGTGGTTAGTTAATATGTAATTCAAAAAATGAAATGTAATGCGACATGAATCGACTAGTCCAAGGGTAAAATTTGGGGTATTACAAACTGCTTCGTCTTACTATCAATCTCGTTTGTGATTCTGGTTTGGCTCAATCTCAAATTGTTTCATGTTAGATCTGGATTGCATTTTACCGATTTCACTTTCGATTCGTTTTTCTTCTTCCTCTTCGGTCTGATTCTAGGGTTTAGTTTTGATTTTGAAAAGTGGATTGATGTGGTTGTTTTGAATCTTATCTTCTTTTCATCTCAGCCTTTCTTCTACTCTCTCTTTTTCTGTTTTTTTCGTTTCGGTTGTTTAGATTTGTGAGGTTACGGAAGGTTCTAAAAGAAGAAGAAGGTTTCAGATTTGTGAAGGGTTTATGGGTTCGTGGAAGAAGATAGGTAATGATTTTCATAGCACAAAAGTGGCTCTCCTTTTCTTTTCCTATTTTAATGTAGTTTTGTGTTGTTGTTGATTTGTTAAGGTTGAAGGTTGATTTACAAGTTAAATGGATTTGGAGTGAGTTGTTGTTGGAATCTGTTGTATAAATTAAGATTATTTCTAGGTTTATTGAAGAAGAAGGCTGGGTGAGAAATTCGACAGAGGTTTAATGGCTTGAAGCTTGGAGAAATGAGGAAGAGAAGGCTTCTACTTATAGACTTGTGGTAAGTGAATTTAAGAATTTCCGTTGTTGTTTATGTTGCTACTGTTGATGTCGTTTTCATCCGGAATCGCATATTTCGTGGGACTGTGGTGTAGCTTTGCTTTTTGTTGTGATGTTTTGGAAGGTTGTGGCTGATGGAAATTTGTGGTGTACGTTGTGATTTTTATGCCTTGGCTTCGCTTGCTGTCATTTTGCGCTATTGACTTGGTATAGGTGGCACCAACTTGTGTTTTTACTTTGGTGTCTGCAGCGTGGAAAGTTGTAGCATGGAATGGCTTGGAAGTGCTTTCATTGTGCGAGTAGCTTTTGACAGTAGCTGTTTGCAGGTTGTTTTTATGGTTTGTATCACATAAAGAAGGCTTGTGAGGGCTTGCTGGTGTCGCACCCTGATTTTTCACCATAAGATCCCGCTTCCTTCTTTTCTTGCTTGTTTTAATTTACTTTTTTATATGTATGTTTATTTCGACTAACCAATTTGCGTAGGTACGGTATTGTTAAGTATAGATACTTACTTCAAGGTGTGACCGTTGGATCATGAAGATCCTGAGATTATTCTACGGATCATCTCCTCGAAGGCTTCTCTTAGAGTTTCATTTGGTCGAGGTGTTGCCAATTAAGTCGTGGAGAGGAACACAATTAATACATGTTCAGATTGAAGATTAAGGATGAGAGATACATTAAATTCAGTTTTTCCAAATAGCATCGAATATCTTAAGCTGTTGTCTGGTTTGGCTCAAATAACACAGTGGATCTTCAAGAGTCCATTAACTAATCATTTACCACCTCCAATCCTTTCTCTTCCCGTTAACAAAGCAATGTACATTTCCATAGACATTTCCATCTTATCCACTCTTCCTAAACCATTAATCCAATTTTGGGCTTGAGTAATAGGCACTTGGTCTGAAACCCAATCAAATTCAGTTTGGTGAGCTCGTCTAACGTACGATTCATGATGTGGTGTTGTAATTGATTCCAATAGTACACTACATATCCTCTTGATACAAATCGTACAAATGATTATAATATTCAATTAGAGATACATACAAAAGAGCACAATCAACTTTGATTAAAAAACACCAAAACATGCAATCATTAATATTTGTGGATAGCTACAGCAGGTTACACGACGGGTAAATGAAGAAGGAATAAACTTTGTTCACTTCTAGTATGGCTAAATCAAAATTGATTATACAAATTAGAGGCACTGTAATACTACAATTGAAGTGTCACGTAGAGGACTCTTGCAAGTTAGATTTCGCAACGACTTTCAGCCTTGTCCTCGAAAACATCTCGACCATAGAGCGTCTTCAAATTCTGCATTAATGGTTGTACTATGAGCAGGAGTAACAGTCTGAAAATTGAGAGATATTTCATAAGCCATAAGGAGACTTCCTACTGACAGAGAAATAAGTTAAGTTGGTCGCACTTCTTTGCCTCGGCAGCTCGAGTGCAACACTTCCTGTAGATGATAAAGAAGTTTATTAAACCGAGAACAAGATTCAATATTATAAGGACGAGAAGGGATTCGTAGAGATACCAAACTCAGTTCTACAATCCGCTCCCAGCAGCTCATTCGTAGACAAAGTTTTCGAAAGGAAATGTACGAAACCCTTTGACACATAACCTATCTTTCATGTAGAAGTCACTAACGTTATTGACGGTATGCTCAACAGGGAATCGAAGGAAGGAAAGCGACAATCTATTAGTGGTAACAAACTTAATAAATTTTTTTCACCTCAAAGCTTTGGCTTCTCTACCGTCGACTTCGGTTCAAAACACCAGTGGTCTACCTGCGCTTTAGCAGAATTAGCATTCAAGGCCACCTCCGCTCGTAGTTGTATCTCAGACTCAGTCAAACACTGCAATGCTCTCAGAAATTCCTGCGGAAATAATAGACATCAGTAACCTACAAAACCAAACCGCAAATGTAATCAATTAATCAAGAAAGATAGGGGAAGCTCTATCTCCTAAATCAAATGATACCGCAGATTCAGACCAGTACACTTTTGCTATAGATTCTAAAAAATTTTCAAGACTTGAATTGTTTGTGCTGATCAAATTTGATTTGAAAGTACACTTTTGACTTGAATCGTTTCCACGGCTGGGGATAGCAGTTTGATTGGCCAAACACAAACAACTAAATTGTATCTTAGGAGGTTGGAAAAGTTGGTGCCCTTTATCACAGAAAAGATGAATCCTTTTGAGTTGCCTATTCAGGCCTTCATGGTGTTGCAGTTCGCTGCTGTCAAGACATTGGAGAGGCTAAATTCAGTTGAGTTCTTAATTAAGTGTTCCATAAATGAACATAATCGCACCAGAAATGGTGATGTTACCTGAAACATGAAGCAAAGTATAAATGGTCAACATGAGTACGGAAGCATCAACATTCAATCACACATAACCATTATCAAACACTCAGATATTCACAAAGAAGTTTATATGTTCTGCTCAACAACTTCATCCGCAAATTAAGTTACGAAACATTATGCCACAGAGGGAGTTCTGACTATACGTCTTGTGATCCTTGGCCGTCTTTACTACACCTACAAAGCATAGAACAAGAAAAGGTCATAGTAGCCTGTATATATGCCTGTCATGCGGTCCAACATGCCACAAACTGCAACCAACAACAGAACAACATGCCCTGCATTCAGCTTGTTCGCAAAGAGACATTTGAAGTTGTTACTCATCATCACCAGCATTTCCATGGGAACCTCCACCAAAGAGTATCAGAAGTTCATTGCAACGTATTGGCCGAAGCTCAAGGCAAAGCGTGTCAGATGCCAAGAATTGAGTTGGTGTTACTCTGGGCTGTTAATTTCTTTAGGCCCAAAATCAACTGTTATCCGCACCTGCCAAATCACAATCCAAAATTAGCAAAAATCAATCAGGAATATTCCCACAATAAGATTCGTTTCTCTCAATTAAGTCACAAAATCAGAAGATTGACAATCATTACTACAATTATTTGGAAAAGGAAAGTTTTTAATTTGATTAACCCTAAAATGGAAAAGCCCAAATCAGCATTCAAACGATTTTAATTAAATTCAATCCAGAATTCCAATTGAAGCCTATATAAAGAGGCTAGTAAACAAGAAAAGGGAGAGACCGAAAAATCACTATCGTAAACCTAGAAAATTGAGAAGAAAGAAGACTTATCTTTTCCGTTGAAGGAGCTATCCCCAGCCACCGCGAGTTCAACCGACGGAGCATCCGTTTCCGCCATCTCAAACGCCACCGTCGCCAACGTTCGGTAAGCGTCTATTCTTATCACTGTTATGGAAGTACTGATGGTTTTGATTTGATTACAGGTCCGAAAGTGAAAGGAGATGATGGATGAGAGGAATCGATTGCGAGCTGAGAGAGAAGGAAGGATCGAGGAGAGGCGAATTTGGGGCTGGGACGAAGGGGATTAAGGTTCTCTTTCACTTTTGTTGTTTATGCCCTTTTGTTTATGTTCGCAGCTGTATGCCCCTCCCCCCCCCCCCCCACACACACACACACACACACACACACACACATTCATCACTTAATCCACCACACTAATCGCCGTCTAACCACCCCTTAACCTTTCTTATTTTTGTTTAATCCATTTAACTAATAGTTTTTTTTCTAATCAACACCTAACCCTTCTAATTAACTAGTCCAACTTCCAATAAATTAATAACCCTTCTAATTAACTAGTCCAACTTTCAATAAATTAATAACCCTTCTAATTAACTAAGTATTTAGCATTTTATCAAAATAACCTTTTTTGATCTAATTTTATTTTCAGCAAATCTATTTATTTAATTTATGGCACCAACTTTAATTTAGTTCACCTTTTTAATTTAAACTAATAAAACCCTTTTTTTCTATAATTTAAGGTAATTGGTTTATTTAATAATAAAATCTCCTTTTCTTAGGTTAAAAGAATTTTGCCTAGTAATAATTAACTTTTATAATAAAAAACAATTTATTTAATATCTTTTTCTTCCAATCTAATCAATTCCAAACCTCTTATTAAACCTTATAATTAAAAAACAACCTTTTTCATAAAATCAAATCTCACTAGCTAATTCAATCAACAACAGTAATTTTCTCATAAATTAAATCAATCACAATATCAACAAATAATTCAACCTTTTTTCTTAAAAAAATCTCCGCTTAAAATCAATCAACAGCGTAAAATGCAACCTAATCAGGCACACTCACATTCACGACACATTCACTCTCACACACTTCAGCGCTTTCATGCGTATGTGTATGTTTACTTATTTGCCCTTTACTTTACTCGCAAGTTATCTTCCGTAATTTACATTATCGCATCGCATTCCGTCCAAAGGAAAAACCTACACATGATTCAACAATCTTGTGTAGTGCACATCATTAGCATCATATTCCCCATGATCCTTGATCCCATTCAAGTTGATCTCTAGGATAGATCCTACCTCATAGGAAGGACCATTATTTTTACAATATAGAAACAAACAAACAAATACAAAACATACAATACTCAAACACATTAGAGAAAGATGTTAATCATCTTAAGCGAGATAGAATCTCCACCCCACATCAATACAATCAATTTGTAGGAACTTTGCCTTAAGAGAGATAGAGGCGTACCTCGTCGATCCCTATCCGAGTACATGAGTTCTTCTCTTAAGACGATGCAAAAACTACATTCCTATAACTTGTGGCGGTTAAATCTCCCTTAAAATGATAACACATCTTTTCTCCTAAAACTAATCAATCAACTACCCTAAACTCGTAGGAACTTTGACCACAGTCAAAGAACTCCTCAAACCCTTTAAGGGGAACTACAGATACTCTGATTCCACTCCCGTAAGGATATGTAGGCATAAGATGCGATATCTTATCGAGTATACTTAGAAATAAACCCCTAGGTCTTTCAACTCTTAAGCAGATAAACACTTAGCAATAAACAACATAAAACAAGAGGTTCCTGTAGAGTACTACAGAAACTTAGGATGCTAGCACCTTCCCTAAGTTTAACCAACCCCCGAACCTATAACTCTCTAGCTTGCATTTGCATTGCATTGTGGGAATTCCGATCTTTATCCCTTCCTTTGGACAAATCAAAGTTCGGTTGCAAATTGAATTAAAGATTCAAACTAATCAATAGTTTGGTATCCGATTTTCACCGCGACAGCTGGCTTGTGTAGCTGTGTGAAATACTTGGTAGCTTGGCTAGCGTCTTGGCATAGCTTTGGTATGAAGTGTAAAGCTTGTAGTAGCTGATGTGTTTTGTGAATTGACTTAAGTATAAAGGCTGGGCGAGTTGACTTGTATGTGGCCTGTGGAAGCTTGTTTTTGCAATATCGATAATGGCTTTTGCAAATGTGACTTGTGAGTTTTTTTTGAACCAATGTTGCGCTAGCTGCTGGGAGAAAAAGCGTGGGATATATGACAACAGTATTTGTTTCTCGTTCATCATTTTTTTTGTAATTTTATGGATCCAATGGGCTTGTAATACAGTATGGTAATGGACCTTCATTTTTGTGTGTTTTTTTGTATATTTTTTTAAATGGTGCAAATGGGCTTTGAGCATTCCTTTAAGTAAACCTTATGTGAACTTAGAAAATGGACTTTTGAATTCTTTGATTACGAACAAAAGTGACTAAAACTCGACTTTTCATATTAATTCCATGCTTCACACTTGAAATTATTCTTGAATTTTCCTCGTGAAATGAATAATGCCTTGAATATGTCCCTTGAGAAATAAAATTATCATGAATCGATTTTGGAGTTCTGAATTTAAAACCTTAAATCGATTCGTGAATCATGTCTTGAACTGTTGTCTCTTGCACCTATGGACCAATCTTTCACCACGAACGAGATCAACAACCAATGACTGCAATTACAATTGTATCAAAATCTCTAGCACAAATTCCAAATGATTCTCCATCATGAGACATCAGTCTACAACTTTGACCTACACACAGATGACTTGAATAATACCCTAATTGAAACCTCAGCTCTTCCTTGTAACAACTTGGATTTGGACAACATGGAAAAATGAAAGTAGCGACATATTTTTTTGGGTTTTTGGATAATTGTTAGTGGACAGATATACTAAAGTGAAATCTACACACAAGTAGGACAAATTTGGGGTATGACACTCATATTATTTAAGATTTTGGCATTTTCCACTTAGATGTTGAGTGATAGACTTGTAGATTTTAATCCAAGCAAAATCCTCCATCTTTAGGTGATGTGAATGTTGTCTTATACTTGTGGGCGACTAGTCATAGTTTTCTCCTTAAAATAATGACTTGTCTTTACATTTAAAATCAATCAAAACAAACAAATTTTTGTTATTTGTACCATGAACTATGGGGTTTTGATCCTATATTGCACTTTGTGGGCATGTAGGCATGAGGCGATAAGTCTCTCCAAACACAAAAATCTTAAAAAATAATTCTCTTCCCATCTCCCCAATCTCATTTCAAACAAACATTTTTCAAACCAAAAAGCGTAGATATTTCAAAGGGCTCCTATAGAGTACTATAGACATTTTGGGTGCTAATACCTTCCCATTGGGTAACCAACCCCCTTACCCAAATCTCTGTTTATTTATTCTTATTTTAGAACGGTTAGGTTTTGTTCGCTCTTTTTCCTTTCCTTTAGGATAAAATAAAAGTGTGGTTGCAACTCTTACATTTTGAGTTAAGTTAATCAATAGCTTACACTCACAAATTTTCCCGCTACACATCTCTCTTGGGATTATCTTCAACAATGGTGCTAACTTCTGGTGGAGCTGGGTCAATAGAGTCTTCGTCCCATGCAGAGTTATTAGAAAAGAGATCTTCTACTGTTTTTGCGTAAGTATTATCGTGTACAGGAGAATCTCCCTATCCAGTTGGTTGGATGTCTTCATACAAGATGCGAGAGCTTTCAGTGGGAGTATACTTTACTGGGATATCAAACTTGTCGCTTGGCTGTCCCAAGGTATCCCAGTTTTTTAAGGAAACTGATGAATCATTTTCTTCAATGGCATTGATTTCCGGTAGTGCAAAGTTGATAAACTCTTGTCCAGTAATTCTTGCAACTTCATCAAGATAATGATTGACATATTTAGGATTTTTCAGATAAGGTCTCCATCTTCCAGAGGAACAGATGAATCTTTTTTAGGGCTATTCAGAAGATATGCATTTTCTGGCTGGCTTTTATACCCTAGATCTCCCATGTTAGGCTCCCAAATGGGTAAATCGTCCAAAGGATCATCCGAGCTGTAGTCAAAGTTATTTTTCATCACAATATCAGCTTCTAATGAATTAGGAAGAGCAGGGCATCCTTCAGTATCGAGATCTCTATAGACCATACCGTCGTCTTACTATGGTATATATCTGAAGCTTTTTTGTGGATTGCAAAAGGGTATGTATGTCTCTTCTTAGGATATATAACCATTACTGTTGAAGTATGATTTCCATTCTTCACCTGAAAGGATGAGTAGTTGGACGATGGTTGAACGTTGTCGAATTGTTAATGTTATTTAAAGGCGTCAATTGTCCACACACGAATAAGATAACTCACATCCAAATAACCAAAAGCGAGATTAAAGACTTGATCTCACTCTTTACACCTTGAAAAGAGTTTAAATAGTTGTTAATTGATTGATAGTTTGTTATGAAAATTCGCTTGATGTTGGATCAAGGGTTTGACCTATTTTCGCGTGCAAAACATGTTAGGATGGAAGTGGTTTGAGGAATGGTTTGAGAAATGGCTCGACGACGAGTCGAAGGTTTGGAATGAAAACATAACCGGCTTGACTTACGCATCAAGGGTCAAGTTGTGAGAAATGATACTAGTCCCTGAGGGTGCCCCCAATATCGAAACCACAGTGAAGTGTGTGCAATAGATTGATGGCGAATGCGGACGAGCACTCGACTTACGGAGGGGTGTTTGAAAATGGCTCGATGACGAATCGAGAATTAGTTTGAAAATAGTTTGATCTACGCTAGTCCCTATGGCTGCTCCTAGAAGATAAACATATAATCAAAGAAATACGAAACATACATCGGAATGGGAGAGGGGTACATGTAATTTACACAGGATTACACGAAATAAAGGGGTCTCATTGTCAGGTAGCCCAAGAGAAAGCCGTGTGTGTGCAATGTGTCCTAAACTAAGCCTCGAGCTAAAGTCGGGCACAAATCCAAGCTAGGGTTCCTGCAAATGACCAATGATCCAACAGCCCACCAATTTGGCTTTTAGCGTTTCGATAATTATTACGTGTTTTCGAATATGGGTGAATAAGATATGAGAATATGATATGAGTATGAACAATATGAATAATATAGCAAGATAATATAACAATAATATCCACAATAATATTTGACTGAAATTTAAAGCAATTGATATTTGACCGAAATTAAAGTTAGTAGTTAGTTTTTTATGAATTAAATCGGGACAAATGTAACACTAAACCGTCGTAGCTCGACTTATGATTAAAAGTTGAACTATAGGAGGTCGCGTAAAGTTGATATTCGTGCTAAAAACAAGATAGAGAAATGATATTGAGGATCATTCTCTAATTTAATCGTGTCACACAGACAAAAGAAAGGTGGGATCTCGTCTTAATTGTAAACATTATGTCGATTAATCGAAGGTAGCCTATCAAGATCCCAAAGTAAAGAAAATGACCCAAATGGTCATTTACCATAGATTTAAAATCGAGAAGGTTATCGACTTTGATAAAACGGCGTTTTTACGAAGCAAAAGACATCATAGATCGAAAAAACTAATAAAAATGGAAATGAAGAAGAAAATGAAATAGAAAATAAAATAGTCTCGAATAAGTAGTCATCTATCAATAGTTTGACCGATAACAACTTGTAAAAATTCGTCATAGACCAAAAATGATAAAAATGAAATAAAAAATAAATACAAAGGATAAAAATGAATAAAAATGGATAAAAATCGAAAATGAAAAGAAAGTTTGATCTCGGATTTATCGTTTTTCATCAATAATTTGACAAAAAAAAATTTCGAGGTCTCTTCATCGACCCAAAAATAAAATTGAAAACGGAAATCGCAAAAGAAATAAAAATTGATAGAGAAAACATATTAAAAAAATAATAGTTTAAAACTTAGAATAACAAAAGGAAGGGTGCACAAAATCAGAAAAGGGGAGTTTGAATATGGATGGGATGAGAATCATATGGACTCATAGGGCCATCATCTCAAAAATAAACTTAGCAAAAAAAAAAGTGATAGAGAAACAACACCATGGGCTTAATGAGCCCGATATTTCCCACCTCTCCTTATAACCTAGCTTAAAAACAAAAGAAAAAAGACATCAATGCTTACCTACTATCACATCTGCTTTATTTTAAACAAGATAAATTATTAGAGCCACACACTCATGCTTTAAACCAGTGGGTATACAATTATACATTCGGTCATCATCAATGAATTAAAAAACAAACACAGTTTTGAGGGAGAAGAACAAGTACACCTGCAAGTGAATCGATGTTCCAACCTTTCTGTTTCGCTCTCAAACCTATTTCGGTTCCCACTTTATCGTCTTGCTTCAGATTCAAACGGTTTCGAATTAGATCTTAATCCCTCTCTTCCTCTGTGCTTTTTTTGTTTCTAGTTTTGGGTTTTTTGATGGATTGATGAACTAGGGCTTGTTGTTGTTAGGTTGAAGACATAGAAGAATTTTCGAAGAAGAAGATTTGAGGTTTGAGCTTGTTTTTTTGGATTCTGAAAGTCTTGCATTTCTTTTCTGGGTTTTCTATTTCATCTCTTTATATTCCTTCTGATATTCTGTATGGGTTTTTGAATCTGAAATTTTTGGGTAATTTGAAATGGGTTGTTGAATTTTTTTGAAGGTTGTTTTGTTGGAGGTGGAAGGAGAGGTGTCTTGCAGCTGAGGGTTAAAAGATAAAGAAAGGAAGATGGGTCTCAGTTTTGGTGATTTGGAGGCGATTGAGTCGACTGGGTTTATTGTTGTTGGGTTGAATGAAGGGAAAGAGTTGCGGGTTTATTGAAGCTTGATGATGGAATTCTCAAAGAGTTTTAAAAGCCAGTTTTTTGTGTGGCTCCGTTTATGCTTTTTGGAATTAAAAAATGGTTTTGCTGTTGTTCTCCTCTTCTTAAAGAATTTTGGAAGGATGGATTTTATGAAGAAGGAAAAAAACGAGATAATTGCTGCTACGATTGTCCTTTTTTGTGTTTTGCAGGTTATGGGACTATTGACGGTACAATTTGCGTGAAATTTGCGAGTCGTGGCTGTTGGTGTTGTACGATTTGAGATGCAGACGGTCGAATTTTTTACATTTGTGCCACTTTTTTACAAATAAAATTCCATAATGCCACACTCTTCAAACTATATACCAAAATGCCATGATTTTAAACATAGATAAGGCACTGCCGCCCTTTCAATGGGCGGTCATGTTGTGATTTAAAGACACCCGCCCTTTCAATGGGCGGTTGAGGGCAATGGTTTTTTTTTTTCTTTTTTCGTTTTATGTAATTTTTTATTATTTAGTATAATAATATTAATTAATAATAATAATAATAATAATAATAATAATTATTATTATTATTAATAACAATAATTATTATTATTATTATTATACTATAATAATTATTAACAATAATAATTGAATTAGAAATAATGTATTTTAAAATATTTAGTTTTAATTATTTTCAATTTAATTAGTAATAATAATAATTGATGTGGAAATAATGTATTTAGTTTTAATTAATTTAAATTAATTAGTAATAATTATAACTCAATTAGAAATATATAATAATATTTATAAAATAGATAACAATAAAAGAACTAAAATAAATATTTATTAATTTTTGAAATTTAATATGTACATTACAATTTCTATTGACCCTTAACTAATTTCGACCCGGTCGACGTAAGCGTTGGTGGGTTCCATAGGCAGGAGCTTGTACATTTTTGGTGGACCTTCTACGATCAACCTCAGCGTTTTGGGTCTGCGTAGATGGTCCTGCATCATTGTTAGGGTTCATGAATTGAGCGACCAAATCATCATTGAAATCGTCGTCAGCTGCCGCACTTCCATAACTTAATCTCGTACCCTCATTACTCCAAGTTGGTGGGTTTATAGGTGGCGCCGCGTTAGTCATGTAGGGTGTGTATGGATGTTGGTCTTGAGAAAGGGTGAAGTTTTGTGAAGGGTAAAAAGGAACTTGTGTTTGGGGTGTTTGGTAGTTATGTTCTTGTTGGGTAGGTTGAGAGAATGAGAATTGGTTATATTGGGTGTATGATGAGGTTGGGTTTTGTTGTTGGATGTTGAAGGGGTTTGGGTTAAATGATGTGTAAGGTTGATTGTAGTGCTGGCTTGGGGTATAAGGTGGTTGTGTTGGGTTTGGGTTGAATGGGGTGTTAAATATTTGTTGTGGGGTGTTAAATATTTGTTGTGGGGTGTTAAATATTGGTGGTTGGGTGTCATAAGTCATGGAGGGGGTGTTTTGGAAGTTTGATGAAGTTGGTTGGTTTCGAGGGTCCCACAAGTATCTATTTTGTGATAGATACAAATTGGTCACAGATCTATACCAACTCATGTATTCTCTACTTGGTTTACATTCGGCATCCATGACATTTCCTCGTAGAACAGTGCGGCGACGATCCATCCATTGTTGTCGTTCTTGTCTGTTATGGTCTCTCCAATCATCGAATTTCCATTGGTCGCTCGCTACACTTTTGTGGTACGTATCCATGCATGTAGGTGGACCAGGAATGTCTTGTTTAATTCCGAATTGGAGTTTCACCCTATCTGAATGATGCATTTCAACAATAGTGAAAGAAATTATGAATGTTGTAGAACTCCACATATCGCTTTCAGTTGGATCCTCGTCTTCAAGTTCAAGATAGGGTCTCCATAGAAACTATAATATAATTAAAAAGGGATTAGAGGAAAAAAATATGGAAAGTGCTAGCAAGAGAATAAGGGACTAGAAATAATACATCATCTTCCTCAAAATGATCGAAGAACGTCCGATACCCAGGAGCACAATGATGCGGTGTTTTTTCGTAATTCATCCCATACGCGGACCACCTATAAAAGAAACAGTTAGTAAAAATTATAGAAGAAAATAATATATACACAAACTTTGTATACTCACTTGGTTGCGTATGGAAAGTGAAATGGATTGGGGTTGATCGGTGACAGTCTGGGCATTCTGGACCATCCCCAGGCTTGAATCAAAACACCACAACCAGCAAAATTATGCACATTTTTCATTGCACATCTACACAAATTTCTGTATAGATGCGCTAATGTAGCGGCGCCCCAACTTTAATTACTCAATTCTCTGAAATCTTCTAATAATGGTAAATACTGAAGATGTATAGTATTACCATTAGTATCCGGAAATAAAAAACACCCAAAAAGCAAAAGTAAATAAATTCTAGTCTTATAAATTTTTTGTTCCTCGGGAGACTCATTGGTTATGGTCAAGTTGCCATAAATTCTTTTTAGCCAAGTGATTTTAAGGCTTTGGCCCTTCCTATCACCTCGTTCTAAAGGCACCCCCAATAATTGTTCCACTAATTCATAGTTAACGTTGGTGCAACCCACAACCGCTGAGCCATTGACACGGAGACCCAACAACATATGGACATCCTCAAGTGTCACTGTGCATTCCCCAGTGGGAAGATGAAAAGTGTGGGTTTCGGGTCGCCATCTTTCGCACAACGCGAGAAGAAATTTGCGATCAATCCCGTATGATGTTATCTTGATGACGTGACCGAAACCCGCTTGAATCAAATACGGTAGGATAACCTCATCAGGTTGTATAAACTTATGAGATCGTGGTTTGAAATTTTTTTCATCCTACAAAATAAAAATTAAGTGACATCATAAGTAACAGTTTATAGAATATAGTAACAGTTACAATAATAGAATATAACAAAACTATTAGAATATAACATAACTAAGTTTAAATAAATAGAAGCTAACTTACATAATTTGCAATGTTTTCAATGGTACCACGGTGATCATCTCCTAAGGTTAGTAGAACCATTTTTGAGAATGGAATGTAGTTGTAAAAAATATTTGTGTTTGAAGTTATAGGAGAGTATGATAATTGTAAGAGATATTTGTGTTTGATGTTGTAGGAGAGTATGATAATTGTTAGAGATGGTTGTGTTTGAAGTTGTAGGAGAGTATGATAATTGTTAGAGATGTTTGTGTTTGAAGTTGTAGGAGAGTATGATAATTGTAAGAGATAAATAGGTAAAAATATGTAGGAGGTAATTAATTTAGGGTTGGTGTAAAAATATGTATGATAATTAATTTAGAGTTAATTTTTTGCATGCATAGGAGTTAATGTTTTGCATGCATAGACGTGTAGGCTGCATGGGTGCAGAGTCTTAATGACTTTGACCACCGCCAATTGATTGGGCGGCTATGTTTCTTTTACGCTGACATCCGCATAAGGAATGGGCGGCTGTCCTTGAGATTCCCTGACACCCGTGCCTTGAATGGGCGGTTGTGTTTCAGACAGAATAAATGCCCATCAGGCATCCGTTTTTGGAATGGGCGGATGAGTGTTACAGAGTTTGACCAACGCCTAATCAATGGGCGGCTGGGTTTATTTGAATTTCACGTGACTGCATGGCATGGCTTTCACTACTATATTACTACAACTCTACTATCTCAAATTCTAAACAATTCCAAATAATTTTACTCAAACAATATTTTTCTTCTACCTCTATTACTCAAATTCTACTCAAACAATTCCAAATAATTCTACTCAAACAATATTTATCTTCCACCTCTATTACTCCAATTCTACTATCTCAAATTCTACTCAAACAATTCCAAACAATTCTACTCAACCAATATTTATCTTCTACCTCTATTACTCCAAATAAGTCTACTCAACCAATATTTATCTTCTACCTCTATTATTCCAAATAAGTCTACTCAAACAATATTTTTCTTCTACCTCTATTACATAATGTCTAGTGCTCAACAATATATTGTTAATGCCCATTTTAATGGAAGTGTTGTTGTATCAGATGAAGTGGGTTTGATATTTGAAAACACTGACGTAATTCGTTTCGCTGTTAATAGAAGATCATCATTCCAACATTTTAAAGAAAGAGTACAGATGAAGTTGCAAGCTGGATCAGTGTTACAGATGACGTACAAAAATGCCGTCTGTTTCGGCGACAATCGCTTTAAATTTGTTCCACTGAAGATTCGTGACGACGAGGATGTTGAAACGATGTTCTCGAATCATGAATGTTGTGGGTTTCAACACATTGATTTATATATAACATTTACACAAGTTCAAGAAACGCAGACCTCTCAGGTAGTCAATCCATCCATAATTCCATACGAAGATGTTGAAGACGGAGACGGCGAAGAAGAAAACGAGGCACAAGTTGATGATTTATATACTACCTTGTTTGAGGAAGGGATCGAAGTCAACATAGATGATCAATGTGTTCCACTTGAAAATGTATTCATCCCACCAGCGCATATGACAACCCTGCCACTAAGCATAGAAGGAACATCATTTGATTGGCCACGGAATCCTCGTTTTCCCGCGGAAGGTGACATAGAAGTCGGTTACCAATTTAAAAATAAAGCTGATTGTGTCGCTGCCATTAAGCAATACCACATGAAACACTGTGTGGATTACAAAGTGATAGATTCCGACAAGAAGATATACATAATTTGTTGCAGGAATGATTCCTGCAAGTTTCGTCTCGTGGCGTCCTACCGAAAAAGAAGTGAGTTGTGGGAGATAGGCATTATGAACCCACCCCATAGTTGTTCAACAACTTTGTTCAATCAGGATCATCAAAAACTAACCTCGCAGTTAATGTCTCAAAAATTAATGCCTTTTGTAGACAGAGATCCTTCTATTAAGGTTAGTGTTTGCATAAGTAAAATTGTTTCCGAATTCCATTTTACTCCGTCTTACAGAAAGACATGGATAGCAAGAAATAAGGCAATTGAACAAGTCTACGGTAACTGGGAAAGCTCGTACAATGAACTTCCACATTTTCTGTTAGCACTTAAAAAATATGTTCCGGGCACTGTGCTGGAAATAGAAACACTACCCATGCATACATCTGACGGAACTATTGTTGAAGGGAAACACATCTTCCACCGGCTATTCTGGGCATTCCAACCATGCATCAGAGGTTTTGCGTATTGCAAACCTATACTTCAAATTGATGGAACCTGGTTATACGGTAAGTACAAGGGTACACTGCTTATCGCAGTTGCACAAGATGGGAACAGCAACATATTTCCGGTTGCTTTTGCCCTTGTGGAAGGTGAAACCGCTGAAGCCTGGGGTTTTTTTCTGAGAAACTTAAGGAGGCATGTGGCCCCACAACCAGATCTATGTTTAATTTCAGACCGACATGCCTCAATTGAAAGTGCATACAACAATGTGGAAAATGGTTGGCAGGATCCCCCTTCAGTGCATGTTTATTGTATCCGACACATTGCACAAAACTTTATGAGAGAAATCAAGGACAGGAACCTACGGAAAAAAATAATTAACATGGGTAACTATATTTCTTAATATTCATTAAATTTTGTCAATAACATATATTATTTTGTCAATATTTTAATTTGATATTTTAATTATTCAGGATACGCTTTAAACCAGCCAACATTTCATTATTATCGGTCAGAGATTAGCATGGCAAATGCAGATGCTTTAAGGTGGATTGACAATATTCCAGCCGAAAAATGGACAAGGGCATTTGACGGCGGTCGACGTTGGGGTCACATGACTACCAACCTTGTCGAGTCAATGAATTCCGTTTTTAAGGGCACACGTAATTTGCCCATTACGGCATTGGTAAGGGCAACGTATTATAGACTAGGATCTTTATTTGCTGAAAGGGGTGGAAAGTGGAGTGCTGTGTTGAATTCTGGCCAAGCATTTACAGACAACTGCCTCAAGGTTATGAAAGAAGAAACAACAAAATCCAGCACGCATCAAGTAAGAATTTTTGACTACAGGAACAATGTTTTCAGTGTGCAAGAGACAATGGACCATGGTGAGGGGAAACCTATGGGACATTATAAGGTCGACCTCTTGAACGGGTGGTGTGACTGCGGAAAGTTTCAAGCATTTCGTGTCCCTTGCTCACATGTTATCGCTGCATGTTCGAATGTGCGCCACGACGCTTACACTCTTTTGTCCGACGTTTATAGGGTTACAAACCTATTTGGGGTTTACAGCGCAAGTTTTCCAGTGATGTCATGCGATGAATATTGGCCTGTTTATGAAGGAGATCAAATTTGCCATAACCCAAGAATGCGGAGGAACAAGAAAGGTCGCCCTGTAAGCACACGTATTACAACAGAAATGGATAACTTTGATAAGCTTGAGAGGAAATGTTCCATGTGTCGTCAAACGGGACACAATCGCACCCGGTGTCCCAATGTGGGAACAAGTAGTCGTTAGTCCTTTTTTTAATCATCATGTATTAATTAATATTAGTTAATAATTTCAATCAATATAAATTATGTCTTCAATATATAAATTTAAATTAATATTAATAATAGTGTCACATAATACATATACTAATAAATACTAATATTATTAATATTAATGTATATTAATATTATAAATATCATTAATATTAATTTTAAAATATATTAATAATATTAACATAAATATATATTATTATTAAAATTATTAATACTTATATTATTAATGACATAAATATTAATATTAGTAATATTAATATATATTAAAATTAATATTATTAATCTATTTTAATAATAATATATATTAATAATATTACATATTAATATTTAAAAATATATATTAAGATATATTTATAATAATATATATTAATACTTATATTATTACTAATATAAATATTAATATATATTAATATTATTAATATTAACATATATTAAAATTTATATTATTAATCTATTTTTATAATAATATATATTAATAATTATATATATTAATATTTATATATATTAATATTTTTATAATAATATATATTATTATTAATTAAATTAAATTAAATTATTAAAACTACATACATTAATTAAAACGAAAAAAAAAATAGGAATGCACTCTACCGCCCAATGAATGGGCGGTTCTCCTTCATTTTCTTCACTGCCGCCCATTGCAAGGGCGGGCATGCTTATTCAAAAATTTTGTTTTGTTTGAAAACATGGTATTTTAGGATATATTGTGAAATTGATGGCATTATGGTGAATAAACCCTAAAAGTATGGCAGGGTGGAAAAAAATTCGCAGACGGCCTTTCGTACAAGTTTTAGTGTGCTTCTTTTGTCGTTTTGTGTTTTGTACGTGACGGTCCATTGAAGGTGTAGGTGGGTGCCGCGTTTGTACGGTTTGTGGTCTTGCAAAATCCTCCTATTGCATCTCACAAACCCCTTTTTCCTCTTGTGTGGGTCCGATTGTGACGCATTTTCAAGCTTATTCAAGCTGTTTATCGGTTTCATAACTTATTCCCTTTGGGGAACGGTGGACCATTAAAGATGGGAGTTTCAACAACCTATTGTATTTTGGTAAAACCCCTTATGTTGCTGTTGTAAAAAATCTCCAGAAACTTTATTATTTATTTTTGCACTAATACATGGCTTGTTTGATGGTTTGGTTTACATGAATTTGCAGCAACTGATGGATTTATGGGTGTCTCACAGAACTTGATCTTTTGGCTATAGTTATAATGGTTCTTCATTTTGGCAAATAGCATATGGCACTTTCCTTGTTACCTCTTGCGGAAAGTGGAAGCTCGCGTACGGGCTTATGAGCTGACAGGGTCGCGGCGTGTATACGGGCATTTAGCACCTTAGTTCCTTTTTCCTTGTAAAACAGAAAACTGTGGGTTGTACATAATATTACATTTATTTTACAACTTATGTACCCAATTCTCTATTCTAACAAAAATTGGATTGGGCCTGAACTGTATTTGTACCCCTTTTTATATCTTGGCAATGGAAATTTTACCTCATACCCCCGCAATTATACCCATACCCATACCCCTACACTAAATTTTTTTTGACCAAAATACCCTCGTATAAAAAGCTATAATATTTTTGTTTGTTTACCGGAAGATTTTTTTGTAAGTTTTTCGGTTCACATTTTTTTTGATTTGTTTACCGGAAGACTTTTTGAAAGTCTTCCTATTCACATTTTTTGGTTTGTTTACAGGAAGACTTCCGGTTCATGTTTTTTTTTTTGAATTTTTTTAATATTTCAATTACAAATATACTTATTCTATTTTTACTCTATTTATTCTATTTACTCTATTTTAGTTAATTAATATATTTATTCTATTTACTCTATTTATTCTGTAATTTGTTATATTTATTCTATTTGATATTGTTTTTTTTAATCAATAAAAATAAAAGTTGTTAACTAATTTATATATTAATTGTGTTCTTTAAAGAAAGAAAATTAACAATTTAATAATATGTTTATATGAAAAATAAAAATAAATATCATATTTAAATTATAATCCTATCATTTCTTCTATCAAAAATTTTCACCAAAAAATTATAATATATAACATTTATAATTATTTAAACAATAATTATTAACTTTTAAAACATTAATAACTAATTAAATCATAAATAATAACATTTAAAACTTCCACCTACACCTTTATGGTTGCTTAATTAAATAAAAAAACTTATAAAATAAAATAAAAAACACGATCAATATTTATGATATAATTAGTTTTTAATATTTTAAAAGTTAATATTTTATGGTGAAAATTTTTAAAAGTATATTTTACCCAATAAAATATATTTTTAAAAGTTAATATTTTATCCCATAAAATATTATTTAAATAATTAAAATGTTATATATTATAATTTTTTAGTAAAAATTTTTGATAGAAGAAATGATAGGATTATAATTTAAATATAATATTTATTTTTATTTTTCATATAAACATATTATTAAATTGTTAATTTTCTTTTGTTAAAGAACACAATCAATATATAAATTAGTTAACAACTTTTATTTTTATTGATTAAAAAAAACAATATCAAATTAGTGGAATAATTATTATTAAGTAAATAAATATAGTAAATTAATAAAAAATCAAATTATTGGAATACTTATTATTAAATAAATAAATAAAATAAATAAAATAAATTACAGAATAAATAGAGTAAATAGAATAAATATATTAATTAACTAAAATAGAGTAAATAGAATAAATAGAGTAAATCGAATAAATATATTTGTAATTTGAATATTAAAAAAAATTAAAAATTAAAAAAAAAATGAACCGGAAGACTTCCAAAATGTCTTCCGGTAAACAAACCAAAAAAATGTGAACCGTAAGACTTCCAAAAAGTCTTCCGATAAACAAATAAAAAAAAATGTGAACCGGAAGACTTCCAAAAAGTCTTCCGGTAAACAAACGAAAAAATTATAACTTTTTATACGAGGGTATTTTGGTCCAAAAAATTTTAGTGTAGGGATATGGATATAATTGTAGGGGTATGGGGTAAAATTTCCCTTGGCAATTTGCTAATGCTTTTATGTAATGGGCCTTGTAAAAAATGATGGGCCTTGGTTTCTTTTTGAGATATTTTATATAAGACCTTGATATTTATTTTGAATGGAATTTTGTGAAATGGGATGCTAAAAAAAAGATCTTTTTGTGCGTATGTATTCAAAAATGGTAATGAAGGATTTTTGGTGTTTTGAATTTGGGCCTTTGTAGAATTTTGTGAGTTTAAATCATGTACGAACCTCTACTTTAACTCTTGAATTTTTGAACCACCAAATTCCACCTTTCTCAATTTGCACTTGAACGAAACTTATATTGATCTTGAAAATAGAGTTGGTCATGAATCTCTCTTAGAATTATAATGAATCACAATTGTGTAAATCCTTGAATTTTAACCATTCTTGAACAAATCCTTGAAATATGATTGAAATTGATTCCAACTTGAAATTATCTTAAACAAATGGCTTGCTTGAATTTTTCCTCGAATCCATGACAAGAAAATGACCCATATAGCGAGTCCAAGTGCACTAAATTTGAATATTCTGCAACTTGATGTCAAAAGATAACTTGAACTTTCTCAAAATCCTAATTGAATCATCATTCATATAGCCTAAGAACATGATTCCTCCATACTTGACTTGCCATGAGTCCAAACTTTCCTGACTAAGAAAACTAGGTCAACATCACTCAACTTCAATCTTGTACACCCAGAACTTAAACAACAAGCAGGAGCAACCTATTTTGGATTTTCCAAATAATGGTTGATGGACAGATGTACAGATTAATGACTTATATAAAACTAGGACAAATTTGGGGTATGACAGACTCGCTCTATTCAGATCTCGATAATCAACACACATCCTGACTTTCCCATCTTTCTTAGGCACAAGAACAATATTAGCGACCCATGGAGGATAATTTCTGACGGTAAGAAAACCAACATCCAACTGCTTCTGGACTTCTTCTTTGATTTTGACTGCCATATCAGGCCTGGTTCTTCTCAACTTTTGCTTCACAAACAGACATTCTTCTCGAAGAGGTAGACAGTGCATCACTATATCAGTATCCAACCCTGACATATCTTCATATGACCAAGCGAAGACATTTCTATACTCACGAAGTTATTCCACCAATCTTCTCTTGACATCATCTTCCAATGCAACTCCGATCCTGACTTCTTTCTTGTCATCTTCAGTGCCCAGATTGATGACCTCGACGTCCTCTTGATGAGGCAAAATAAACCTTTCCTCTTGTTTCAAAAGTCTGGCCAGCTCTTTAGGTAGGTCACAATCTTCATCAACCTCTTCTTCGACTTGATAAATAGGATTGTCGAAGTCATATCGAGTCATAGCCAAGTCTGAATCGATGGTATCTGAGATGTGAAACCTGCATGATTGATGTTTTATGCTTATTATGATATGCAAACAGACACAACCACATTTCCATTTTTATGTTTTTGTTAAAAATAAAGGGAAAAACAAAGATCAACAATATTTGAATGCAAAATGGACGTCTTTCATTCATGATAAAAGTTTGAAAAATAAACAAAAGGGCCCTACAAGGAAAAGCCGTTACGTCTTGGACAGAACGTAGGACCAAACATAATCTAAAACAATGGAAATTACACTTCTGAAGTGACTTGGACGATTTTCTCTACAGTCTAGTTGCAAAGTTTCTGTCCAAGAACACATGGATGAATCCAAGCATCCATATCGCAATCGTTATCTTATTCATCATCCTCAACAACGTTGATCCTATCGAAAATAACCCCACCGCTGGTGAACTGGACGGGTCCTCTGTACTTTGGAGCACTTTGAGAAGAAGATGGGCTATACCCCAGGCCAAACTTATCTTGCTTGTTAGGAACATTGAGAACTTGGCCCCAATTCTGTGAAGAACTGGATTCTACAATAGCATAGACCACTTTAAACGAGGGCATCAAAATCTCTGGAATTTTGTCTTCTACAGGAGGCCTCTCTTGAATCCACACTGCTTCAAAAGCCTGACGCAATGTCTCATGAATCTCACCATCCACTTCCACATACTTGAAATATGACAGATGACTGATCATATACTTCAATTTCTGGTGCAAAGTCGAGGTGATTGCCCCAGCGGAGTGTATCCAAAGCCGACCGAGTAAACAACTATAAGTAGGCTAGATGTCCATGATATAGAAGACTGCATCGAAGATCTCTGGACCCACTTGAATTGGCAACGTGACTTCACCGAATACTGACCTCCTGGTCCCATCAAATGCCCTAACTACCAGATCACTTGGAGTACAATCAAACCTTGAGTGTCTAGCTTCGTTAGTGCTTTCTTCGACAACACATTGAGTGAGGATCCTATATCAACTAGCACATGGGATATAACAGCTCCCCTACACTCCATGGATATGTGAAAAGCATGATTGTGGTTTCTCCGAGCGGGAGTTAGATCCAAATCAGTAAAATCCAAACCATTACCAGTGTTGACGTGAGCCACTACTCCTTCTAGTTGATTAACATAAATCTCCCGTGGTACATAAGTCATACTCAAAATTCTCAACAGAGCATTTCTATGTGCCTCAGAGCATAAAAACAATGATAGGATTGAGATTTTAGAAGGTTTCTAATGCAAGTGATCTACAATTTTGTAATCACTTTTACGAATAAGTCGCATGAACTCTTCAGCATCTTTAGTCAAGGAGTCTTTCTCCCCTTATTGTTGACCCTCTTCTTCTATTGCAGCTTTACCTTTACCTTTGTCATTCCTTCCAACATTAGTTTCAGGTGGAGAGAAAACTCTGCCACTCCTAGTTATCCCCCATGATCAAACAATATTGTCAACAGAAGTACCTCTAAATGATGTCTCCAACAACTCTTGTTTGTGCCCATTGCAGAACACCTCTGCCCCATAGTTCCAAGGAATGGCCTTGGTGCTCTCATAGGGTACCGGTCCTGGTGTAGTAATGATAATAGGAGTTGGCCTCGGTGGCAATGAAATATTAATTGTCCGATATAGGATCGAAATTGTTGCAATTTCATCCCACTCATTATTAACTTCCTTCATGTCTTCTTCCCCCACTATTCTGTTAAATTGTAAACTGCCTTCATCGATCAAACTTTGAATATGATTTCTCAATGCAAAATAGCCCTCTGGATGCACACCACATTCTACCCAGCCTTCTAAACAACCAGGACAAACACCACCCTTTAGCAATCTGTCTTTCACATAGCTCAATGGTGTCTTCAATTCCGCAACATTAGTTATCAGGTTTAACCTTTCTCCCTCGATAACAACATTAGTTCTGGCCACCCCATGATTCGGCATAGGATTCTGATTCAAATTCGGGTTCTCATGCATGAAGTTGATCGCTTTGGAGTCAAGCAAATCCTACACTTTATGCTTGAAAGCTTTACAATTATCAATGTTATGACCCGAAGCATCGGAATGGAAATCACACCTAGCATTTACGTCATAGCCTGGTGGAGGCGTGCCAGTAAGCGGCGCTAAAGTCCTCTTCTGAATAAGTTGCAACTGTAACAGATGTTGCAATAACTGAAAGTAAGGCATGAGAGGCGTGTCGAACTGCCTGTTGGCCATCCTTCCTCTATCTTGATAACGGCGAGGCGCAATAGTCGGTTGCTGAGGTATAGCCGGAATAGCTATACTAGCAATTTATTGTTGATGCTGAGGTTGATACTGACGTTGATGTTGCACTCGGTCTCTATTTCTGTGGGCTGATACATCATTCACGTCTCCTTCCTTTTTCTTTGGGTTCCCATATGTTTTCCTCATTCCTCTTGACGTGGACCCTTTTCCACTTTGTATCTTCCCTATATTTATTCCATTTTCCACTCGTTCCCCTGCCATGACTAAGTCTGAAAAGCTCTCAGACATGCACCCAATCAATTTCTCATAGTATGTTCCTGGCAAGGTCGCCATGAACATGTCTATTAATTCACGTTCTACCATTAGGGGTTGAACTCTGTCCGCTAACTCCCGCCACCTCTGGGCGTACTCCTTGAATCCCTCATTATTTCTCTGTGCTAAATTCTGCAATTGTACTCTGTTAGGTGCCAAATCACTGTTGTATTGGTATTGATACACAAAGGCTTCCCCCAAATCTCTCCAGCTCCTTATATGTGTCCCTTCCAGACCCATATACCATTCTAGAGAAGGATCCGACAGGCTGTCCTAAAAGAAGTGCATTAAAAGCTTCTCGTCATCTGAATAAGCTGACATCTTCCGAAAGTAAGCTCTAAGATGTACTCTAGGACAAGTCGTCCCTTTGTACTTGTCAAAATCTGGTACTTTGAAATTAGGGGGAATTTTGACCCCTGACACTAGCCCCAGATTTGACATATCGAGTCCCAAAGAATTTTGGTTCTCGAGGCTTTTCATTTTCTCTTCGAGTAGCTTGAATCTCTTGTTAGCCTCCATTGGGAGACCCATGTCCAAGTCTCTAATTGAAAACGCATCATCTTGATCATCTTCTTCCCAGTGGGGACCTGTAGCTTCATGTGCAGCACCCATGCTGCCTCCAACACCGGTTATATGGACTCCTTCCTGGTGACCTCCACCCGGAGGGTTAACAACAGTTGGAACTACGTTGGCCTATGAAATGCTACCATCAACTGGAGGAGGAATAATAGTAGTTCCTCCATGCATAACATCATTGCCATCCACCCGTGCTATCAGTGGCTGAACCAGAGTTCTCAATTGTTCCTTCACGTTAGCTACCCCTTGCATCATTTCCATAAATTGCGTCATCCTGTCTCTGAACTCCTGTAGCTCTTGTTGTACTTGGTCCATGATTCTTTGTTGATTCCCTCTTGTAGAATATCTATGGAAACTGGATTTGCTATCCTGAAAACTGTTGGAGAAAACCAAGCAGAGATAAGATTGAAGGCCCCAAGAACACCTACTATGCAAATGAGAATGATAATGCAAAATGCAAGCATGTATATATGATTCAGGGAAATATTCCCCTTGATTCTAGTTCCACGAACAAATAGCAAACAGGAGAACAAAAGATAGAATCACAAATCTTTTCTCATAAATAAAATGAGAACGGAAGTTAGTGTACACAAAACAACGTAAAGAGATACAACTACAAATAATCCTACGACCCCATCCAACAAGTCTGGTGATGGCTATAATACAAGATAAGAACATAAAGATGAAAAACTAAAGGAATAATGTATCAAATAACTCCCTTCCGCCACTGTAATGAGCCTGAAAGTCCTTTAACAGCTCCTTTGTGTCCGGATGTTCAGGCCTTGCAACTAACGCCTGTATGAGCAAGTCTCTTCTACGGATAACATCTTTCAAGCTTTGAGTGTAATCTTCCTAAGCATCATATCCGAAGGCATCTTCAAGTCTCGGCTTCTTCAATTCTGCCCTTATCTTGAACTCCTCCAATGCTGACAGAGTTTCTCGTAACTTCCGATCACTTGTATACCGGAGGGATGATTCCATGGTAACTTTTTTGTCCTTGATTTTAAGCTGTGTCTTCAGTCTGTCAATTTTCTATGAAGCTCATCTTCCCTTCCTTTGTTGGCAGTTAACGTAACATTCCACTGATCATTGAACTTAGATATCTCCAGGTATGCCTTATCCAGCTCTTTCTTCTTATGTTTAAGGACACTATCAGTGCTTTTCAAGTCTTGACCGACTCGTCCCCGCACTCGAATCTCCTCATCTAACTCTATTTCCACCTTAGCCAAAGCTTCTGTCTGTAAGTTCAGAGTATGCCTAAGAGGGGGGGGTGAATTAGGCTTATAGAAAATTTTCCCGATTTTTGCTATTCTTTAATTTTTCTTTGGTTATGTTCTTGGTGATGGATGCAGTAGAAAGCATAAAGAAAGTGGACACCAAGATTTATAGTGGTTCCCTTCACAATCCAAAGGTACTCCACTCCCCTTTCCACATGAAAGAGAGTTTTCACTATTGTTTTAGAAAGTACAACCTATCACACCATCAACCGGTGAGGCCTACAATCTAACAACAAAACAAACTAGTGTGCAAGAACAATCCTCTTGCAAGACACTAACCCTTGTGTCCAACAATCCTGGATCACAAGTCACAACAGACTATACTGTAATTCTTCTTATAATTTGAGAGTACAATAGTAATATCAATGCAAAGATTGATCTTCTCCTTTAATCAGAATTCACAACTTAATCTGAATACAAGTGTTCAAACAAATGGATGTGAAAGATTATGCAAGTATGAACACTTTTTGAATGTATTTGAAAATTATTTGAAAAGTAGTGAATATGATTCAATGATTGTTTTTGAAAATTGTTGGAGGTGTTTTTTAATTTGAAATTATCAGAATTTATATCATCCAAAACACCATTTCAAAAAGGTATGTTAAAGTAAAATTCAAAAGATGAAATGGTATAACAATTACACAATGTTTGAATTCAAAACAAAGCAATTTTTTAGAAAACGTTCAGTGTTAATCGGTTAACACTGGAACGTTAGGCCAGAAAATTTAAGTTTTGAAATGGTTAACCGGTTAACCCATATGGTTAATCGGTTAACACTGTTATTTTTCAGAAAAATACTTAATAAAACAATGTTATATCAATTCAAATTGTTTCAAAAACATGTTCATGCATTATGATCAAATAAAAAATGATTTGAACACTTGTATATCAATTAAATTAGAGAATTTTGATATACCATAGCTTGTGTCCAAGTCTTGAAAGATGATCGAGCAAATGTACATGAAGCTTGAATGTTGATCACTTCCATAATACTTTGATCTTGGTCTTTTGAAAGCTTTTGACTTTTTGCACAGATGAAATAATCTTGAGTCTTGTTGTTGTTGTCATCAAAACCTTGAAACTTTGAGATGAAGCATGCTTCTACAATCTCCCCATTTTTGATGATGACAACCAATTAGGTCTTGTGCAGTGCTTTGACAATTTTTGGTCCTGGTCTTGTTTCTCCCCCTATGTCCATGAACTCCCCCTTTCTAAAAACAGAGGCTAAAAACAGACAAAAAATCTGCACACATAGACATTAGAAAGCCAAAGCTCTTCTCCCCCTTTGTCATTAGCAAAAAGGAAGGAGCTTTCAAACAAAACGAGAAAATATTGACAATTATGAAAGCAATCAAAAGAACAATCACGTAGGTAAGCAAAACATACTAAAATAGAATTAAACATGCAACAGAGTGCAACCAAAGTAGTGTATGAGTACAACGCAAATGAAACAAAGTTAAGAACATAAACTTAAAAACTTAATACCTAGAAAGCAATAAAAGACAGCAACAACAACATATTCTTTAAATGTCCTCATCAGCCATATCCTCCTCATCATCTTCTTCTTCTTCACTATCATCTGCTTCTTCAATCTCGTCTTCCACGACCCTGGTGGTTGAATGTTGAGGATTAAGAACAAGGTTGCGGAGAGAGGCAATGACTCTGGAGGTTTTGCGGTGCATATTCATGGATTCCCTATGTTGGTTCATAATGGTAGTTTAGATAAATTCACTGGTTAGTCCTCCTTCGGGAATAGGATAGGCTTGATTGACAGGACCTTCATCTGCATATCGGTATGTTCCATTAGCTTCCTTGATGATCCCGTATTCTTAACAATGTTGATCTCGTTGATTTCATTTGTGGTAGGTTTCATCTTGGTGGACGGTTCTCTGTTGAGGTCCAATTCGGTCAACTCCAGAATCCTTGAAATCAACCGTGCATACGGCAGCCTTGTTATGCAGTGAAGTTGTTGCTGAAGATGGTACATGATAGTCAAAATCCAGTTCACCCTAATTCTGTTCTTGATTGCATACATCAGTTGCATCTCCAAGTCATTAATTTGTGAATGATTTGAATATTTGGGTATCAGAACATAACAGATCACATAGTGCAGCATTCTATCGGAAACCGTCAGGTTTTTCGCATAACACAACATGCGGGCGGTCCGAGAGTTTGCTATGACCGTCTCTTTGGGGAACCGGCAGATTTGATAATAGTACTCCATTTTGTCATAGTTTGCCCATAACCCATCAACATGGTTGACACCCTTCCTTAAGAAACAACCTCTTGAAGGTATTTTGAGGTGTCTAGCAATGGTGGACAGTTTCTCAGTAAACTCATGTTCTCTAACCACAGAACTGATCATATGATTTTCATCAATATCCAGATATATAGCCAATTTATTCATAAAAGCTTTAACCAAGTCTGGATAAATAATACTAGAGTCTGAAACAAACTTATCTATGTGCCGATACTCAAGCAGTGCAGGGAAATCAAATGAAGATGCTGGAAATGCTTTAAGATTCACATACTTTACCGGCAGAAGTTGTCGGACACGAACCTTGAAGTCCATTCGCCTCTTCTTGGTAGACTCCATGGGAATGCTGTCGTCTTTAGAAGCAGAAGCATATTCAGGAAGTTTTCCCTTGCCCTTGTGTGAGGATGCCATGGATGAAAGTTTGAGAGATGTTGAGTAATTGGGGTTTGCTGAATTTTTAGGGTTTGAAGTTGTGGGTTATGAGGAAGTTAGGGTTTGAAGAAGTGGGTTCTGAGGAAGTTAGGGTTTGAGAAGATGGAGATGGTTATGAGGAGTTATCCAACTTAGATAGTGGGAGAGAGATAGTGGGTTTTAAAACTTAGGGTTGGAAGAGCCAATGTCCAATAATGAGTCAAAGAAGAGGAAGAGTTCTAAGGATATGAATTTGGACACTTAAGAGAATATTGACCACATAAAAAATGCATTTATCACATATAATATTTCAAAAAATCTAATTAATTTTCATTTCTGATTTTTAGAAAATTTAACAGTGTTAATCGGTTAACCATATAGGTTAATCAGTTAACACATTAAAAAATTGAGTCAGAATTGAAAATTTAACAGTGTTAATCAGTTAACCCATATGGTTAATCGATTAACACACGCGAATTTTTGAAAAATACTTAAAAACAGAATGCATACACATGAAAACACAACACAAATAATGCATACACATTAGAGAAAAAGGTCAGATGTCACCTTCATCAAGAATCCCAAGTTCTCGCCGAACTTTGTAGAACGGTTCTTTCGCCAAAGGTTTGGTGAAGATGTCGGCGAGTTGATTGTGCGTGTCGACGAAAGTAACATCTACATCTCCATTCAAAACGTGATCTCGAAGGAAGTGATGCCGGATATCTATATGTTTTGTTCTTGAATGCATGACCGGGTTCTTTGTAATGTTGATGGCACTTGTATTATCACATCGAAGAGGAATGCAACCGAGATCTACACCGTAATCGAGGAGTTGTTGCTTGAGCCACAAAATTTGTGCACAACAACTTCCTGCTGCAATATATTCCGCTTCGGCTGTACTGAGAGCCACACATGCTTGCTTCTTGCAGGCCCATGACACTAGTGCATTCCTGAGAATGTGACACGTACCACTTGTGCTTTTTCTATCGGTCTTACATCCTGCATAGTCAGCGTCAGAGTAACCAACTAAATAACAAGTACTACCTTTAGGATACCATAATCCGACGTTCATTGTCCCTTTGAGATACTTTATGATTCTCTTTACGGCTGTGGGATGCGATTCCTTCGGACTTGCTTGAAAGCGTGCACACAAACAAACGCTAAACATAATGTTAGGACGGCTTGCCGTCAAATATAGTAATGAACCAATCATACCTTGATATTTTGTTATATCAACTGGAGTACCGGATTCATCTTGATCAACATATGTTCCGGATCCCATAGGAGTGGACATCACTTTGCAACTATCCATATCGAATTTCTTCAACAATTCCTTGCAATACTTGGATTGGTTGAGGAAGATGCCATCCTTTGTTTGCTTGATTTGTAGTCCAAGAAAATAATTCAATTTTCCCATCATGGACATCTCGAATTCTCCTTGCATCATAAGTGAAAATTCTTCGCAAAGCTCTTTGTTTGTTGATCCGAAGATGATGTCGTCGACATAGACTTGAACCAATAAAGTGTTTCCTTTGATCTTCTTTATGAACAATGTCTTGTCAACCTTTCCTTTTGTAAATCCCTTCTCACATAAGAAATTGCTAAGGCGGTCATACCATGCTCTTGGTGCTTGTTTTAGTCCGTAGAGTGCCTTTTTTAGTTTGTAAACATGCGAGGGATTCTTGAAGTCTTCAAAACCTGGAGGTTGTTTGACGTATACTTCCTCATTGATGTAGCCATTCAGGAAAGCGCTTTTGACATCCATCTGGAACAATTGAAAATTCATAGAACAAGCGTAAGCAAGTAGTAATCTAATTGCTTCTAACCTTGCTACCGGAGCGAATGTTTCATCAAAATCAATTCCTTCCTCCTGGTTGTAGCCTTGTGCGACCAATCTTGCTTTGTTACGAACTATGATCCCATTCTCGTCAAGTTTGTTCTTGAACACCCATCTTGTTCCTATGATGTGCTTATGGTCTGGTCTTGGTACAAGACTCCAAACTTGATTCCTTTCGAATTAATTGAGTTCTTCTTGCATTGCTACAATCCATTGGTCGTCGCCTAAGGCTTCATCAATCTTGGTTGGTTCAATTTGAGACACAAACGCCATGTTGAGACACACATCTTTTAGATTAAGTCGAGTTGCAACGCCTTGGCTAATATCACCAATAACTTTATCTATCGGGTGATCTCTATGCGTTCTCCATTCCTTCGGAAGATCTTGATGTTCTTCAATGATTTGAGTGACATCTTCTTGTGGTATTTCCTGATTCTTTGAAGTCTCTTCTTGTTGTTGTGAAGAACCTACTATATCATCATCATCATCTATAATAATATCATCCTCTTTCAAGGGGTTAGTCTCATCAAATGAAACATGAATGGATTCTTCAATAGTAAGTGTTCTCTTATTAAAAATTCTAAATGCTCTACTAAAAAGAGAATAACCAAGAAATATACCTTCGTCGGATTTCTCATCAAACTTACAGAGATTATCCTTATTGTTGTTGAGAACAAAGCATTTGCATCCGAATATGTGGAAGAATGCTATATTTGGTTTTCTACCCTTGAACAACTCATACGGAGTCTTTTTGAGAAGTGGTCGAATATTGACACGGTTGCTTACGAAGCATGTTGTACTAACTGCATCTACCCAAAAATATTTAGGAAGGTTTGCGTCGCTGAGCATTGTCCTTGCAAGCTCCACTAGTGATCTATTCTTCCGTTCTACGACACCGTTTTGTTGAGGTGTTCTTGGTGCTGAAAAATAATGAGAAATTCCATGCTCTTCGCAAAAATCTTCAAAGTCTGAATTTTGGAATTCTCCACCGTGATCGCTTCTTATAGAGGCTATGGTGAGTGATTTCTCATTCTGAATTTGCTTCGCATACTTCTTGAATGCTTTGAAAGCATCATTTTTCTGCACTAGAAACAATGTCCATGTGTATCGAGAGAAATCATCAACAATAACTAAAGCATAAAAATTACCTCCGAAGCTTTTTGTTCTTGATGGACCAAAAAGATCCATATGCAAAAATTGAAGTGGCCTTGATGTAGAAACCACTTGCTTGGATTTGAAAGTTGTCTTGGTCTGTTTTCCTTTTTGACATGCATCGCATAATTTATCCTTGATGAATTTTATTTTTGGGAGTCCAACAACTAGATCATGCTTTATCAATTTGTTTAGATGCTCCATGTGGATGTGAGCAAATCTTTTATGCCAAAGTCATGCCTCGTTGTTGTTTGCCATAAGACATTTTACCTTCAAGGAAGAGTCATCAAAAGAAATCATAAAAATGTTATTATATCTTTTACCTTTTAGCAAAATGTCATGAGTGACTTCGTGTTCTATCAAGCATTCCTCCTTCGTGAAGTTGATTCGGAACCCTTTGTCACACAATTGACTTATGCTAAGTAGGTTGTGTTTAAGGTCTTCCACAAAAAGAACGTCTTCGATGATTGTATATGGAGGTGCACCAATGGTTCCAACTCCAAGAATTATTTCCTTATTATCATCACCGTAAGTGACGTATCCTTTGGCCTTTAATGATAGACTTGAAAATTTGTTTATGTCTCCTGTCATATGATTCAAGCAACCGCTATCAAGATACCATTGATTGGACGTTGTCTTGAAGCATACCTACAACACAAATTTAAGTAGTGTTAGGTACCCAAATTTCTTTGGGTCCTTGATAGTTAGTACCTTTTTCAACCCACACATAATGCCCTTTAGCAACACCAATATTTCGCACATAGCAAGCATTAGGTGTATGGCCTTTAATTCCACAATAAGAACATGTAGGTTGAAAGTGACTTCTATATCTAGGAACATAATTCTTTTTCTTCTCAACTTTTATCTTGTTATGATTTTGATGCTGATTTTTAGAAATGCTTCTCTTTTCTTTAGCAACTTGTCCACTTGCTCTTACAAAAATGGTCTCATTGGTACTTGGTTTTGAAAATTTAGAGTATCCTAATCCGCTTTTATCATTAGGATATCTTTGATGTTTAAGAATTTCTTCCAAGCCAATTTGACCGTTTTCGTATCTTTCTAAAACTCTTTTAAGTTGCACAATTTGAAAAGATAGAGATTCACAATTCTTACATACAAGACTTTGTTTTTCATTTATTAATTTCTGTTTTTCATTTTCAATATTTTTCATAAAAACAGAATTTTGTTCTTCTAAAAATGAAATTCTTTTCTTTTGTGCTGAGATGCTTTTATACAAAGTCTTGCATTCCTTTAGAAGTTCATCTATAACTTCTTGTGCATCATTATCATAAACATAAAAATTGCTACTAACCTCATTTTCTTCATCGGAGTGATGTGAAGCCATTAAAGCCATATTTGCACATTCATCGCTTTCCGATTCCGATGATGAACTTATCTCGTTATCGTTCCATGCAACATAAGCCTTTTTGTTCTTGAAGTCCTTTTTGCCTTTGAATTTCCCTTTATTTGCGAGTTTCGGGCAATCTGGCTTTATGTGACCTTGTTTTCCACATTCGTAACATGTAACTTCTTGATTTGATGTGGATACTTCCTTTTTCCTGAAATGTCTATTCTTTTTAGAAAAAGAGGAATTTTTATTATTATTAAAAAACTTACCAAGCTTCTTTACTAGAAGCATGAAATTTTCGTCTTCGGAAGATTCGTCATTTTTGTCATCCTTTGTGTCAATCTTCAAGGCAATTCCTTTGGACTTCTTGTCTTGACTTTCATGCTTCTCAAGCCTTCCAAGTTCCAGTTCATGCTCTTGAAGTTTGCTAAATAAGGAAGCGAATGTCATCGTTGAAAGACTTTTCTTTTCTGAAATAGCGGTCACCTTCGGTTGCCATTCTCTTGTTAAGGATCTTAGGACTTTCAAGTTGAGATCATCATTGGTGAAGGTCTTCCCGAGAGCAATCAAATGATTAGTTAGATGAACGAATCTCTTTTGTAAGGCAACAATGGATTCACCAGGCTGCATACGGAACATTTCATATTCTTGACTTAAAGTATTAAGTCTTGATCTTTTTACTTCGGCTGTCCCTTCATGCGTTTCTACCAAGGTGTCCCAAATTTCCTTTGCTGATTTACACTGTGATATACGGAAGAATTCGTCCATACTGAGAGCGTTTTGAAGTATGTTGATTGCTTTCTTCTCATTCAAAATTCTCTTCTTCTCATCTTCATCATATGAGGATTTTATCTTTGGAGTTCCAACACCATTTACCACACTTGTAGGAACATGTGGACCAGTTTCTACGGTTTCCCATATACCGTCTCCTTGAGCCTCAAGATGTGCCTTCATACGGATTTTCCAAAAATCGAAATATTCTCCAGAAAAGAGTGGTGGCTTGTTACTACTTCCACCATCTTTGAAAACCGGGTTGGTACTTGCGGAAGCCATACTGAATCGTTAGGAACAGGTTACCTTAACCTGCTCTGATGCCAATTGTAAGTTCAGAGTATGCCTAAGAGGGGGGGGGGGGGGGGTTGAATTAGGCTTATAGAAAATTTTCCCGATTTTTGCTGTTCTTTAAATTTTCTTTGGTTATGTTCTTGGTGATGGATGCAGTAGAAAGCATAAAGAAAGTGGACACCAAGATTTATAGTGGTTCCCTTCACAATCCGAAGGTACTCCACTCCCCTTTCCACATGAAAGAGAGTTTTCACTATTGTTTTAGAAAGTACAACCTATCACACCATCAACCGGTGAGGCCTACAATATAACAACAAAACAAACTAGTGTGCAAGAACAATCCTCTTGCAAGACACTAACCCTTGTGTCCAACAATCCTGGATCACAAGTCACAACAGACTATACTGTAATTCTTCTTATAATTTGAGAGTACAATAGTAATATCAATGCAAAGATTGATCTTCTCCTTTAATCAGAATTCACAAATTAATCTTAATACAAGTGTTCAAACAAATGGATGTGAAAGATTATGCAAGTATGAACACTTTTTGAATGTATTTGAAAATTATTTGAAAAGTAGTGAATATGATTCAATGATTGTTTTTGAAAATTGTTGGAGGTGTTTTTTAATTTGAAATTATCAGAATTTATATCATCCAAAACACCATTTCAAAAGGGTATGTTAAAGTAAAATTCAAAAGATGAAATGGTATAACAATTACACAATGTTTGAATTCAAAACAAAGCAATTTTTCAGAAAACGTTCAGTGTTAATCGGTTAACCTATATGGTTAATCGGTTAACACTGGAACGTTAGGCCAGAAAATTTAAGTTTTGAAATGGTTAACCGGTTAACCCATATGGTTAATCGGTTAACACTGTTATTTTTCAGAAAAACACTTAATAAAACAATGTTATATCAATTCCAATTGTTTCAAAAACATGTTCATGCATTATGATCAAATAAAAAATGATTTGAACACTTGTATATCAATTAAATTAGAGAATTTTGATATACCATAGCTTGTGTCCAAGTCTTGAAAGATGATCGAGCAAATGTACATGAAGCTTGAATGTTGATCACTTCCATAATACTTTGATCTTGGTCTTTTGAAAGCTTTTGACTTTTTGCACAGATGAAATGATCTTGAGTCTTGTTGTTGTTGTCATCAAAACCTTGAAACCTTGAGATGAAGCATGCTTCTACACTGTCTTCGTCTTTGCTAAGTAGACTGCTTCATTCTTGTCACTCTTTAACTGACTAACTTCCTTTTTCAACTCTTCATTCTCCTTGCGTAATTCTTCTTTTTCGGCCCACAACTTATTGTATCTTTGAATATCGACTGTCATAGGTTCTTCAACAACTATAGTGTAACGCCCCGATTATGAATTTCCCATTATTTTGTTGAGTCTTTTAATTTATTTGATTAATTGTTATTTTATTGTGGAATTATATGATAATATGTTATGTGTGTATGTTGTGGTATTTTATTATTTGGAGAGTTTTGGGAATTAATTAGAGGGTATTTTAGATAATCCTTGATTAGTAGTTATTTGGAGAGAAATAGAGTGGAAAGAGTATAAGTGGAAAAGAGAAAGAATAGGGAGAATAGAAACCAAAAAGAAAGAAAGGAAGAGAAGAGAAAAGAGGAGGAAAAGGAGAAAAACCTAGAATCATCAAGAATCAACTTCTAAGCTTTTGATTGATCGGGTAAGGGTGTGAAACTTTATTATTCTTGCAATGTGTATGATTATGTGTGTTCTTGTTGGTTTTGTTTTGGATTGGGGAGAGTTTTACTCATTTTTCATTCTAGGGCATAATACGGATTTAATCGATAGAACTCGAGTTTTCGTTGGTGAAAGTGAGATTTAGTAGTAGCATTAATGTCGGGTGATGTTAGGCTTAAGTGCTGGAATGAGTTGGGACTTAATCGGGTGAATCCAAGAGTTTTGGAGTGGAAGAATAGTGGGGAAATTCTGAGTTCGCAGACACTCGCTAGCACGTTCGCTAGGCGAGATGGTCGCGAATGTTCGCTAAGCGAGCAGTAGTGAATAGGTAGCGAACGGTCCCAGACTTGGACATAATGCATGTTGTGGTGTTCGCTGGTAGCGAATGGGGGTAGTGAAGGTTCACTAGGGGTTTGCTGAGCGAGCGAGGTAGTGAACAAAGTCAGAGGCTTCTGTTTGCCTTCGCGAGCTTGTTCGCTAGGCGAACAAGTAGCGAATACTCGCTAGGAGCTTGCTAAGAGAGCAGAGTAGTGAACGTGACAGGTTGTGCTTTCTTTAATGTTTCCATCCGTGGTTGGATTTCCGACTTAACTTTGATTATTTCCTTGCTCGAGGCATCGATCATGCCAAGTTATATTGTGTTATGGGTAGCCGTATGGCGTGAATCCTAGATTGTGTGATGTGTCCGTTTGGTAATTTCGTGCATTTGTTTGGATTAAATGGGAATGCATGGTGATATTAATGTGAATGCGTATATTTGTATATACTTGTATAATATGAAGAATGCATGAATATGTTTGTAAACATGTGTGGATTCTAAGAGTGTATTGAGTCGTGTTGCATGTGTAGCATCATGATTGCATTCTTGTGTGTCTGATCCCGCGTAGGATTTGCAGAAACCTCGTGTGCCCTTGTGGGGTGTGAGCGATGGTTTAGTTACTTTGATCCCTAAGAGGATCTGCAGAAACGATCGTGTGCCCTTGTGGGGTGTGAGCGATGGTTTATTTTTGATTCCATGGAGAATCTGCAGAACAGTTGTGTGCCCTTGTGGGGTGTGAGCAATCGGATTGTGTGCCCGTATGGGGTGTGAGCAATCCTGAAACATCGTGTGACCATGTGGAGTGTGAGCGATGGGTGAACATCGTAGGCCCGACGGGGAGTTACTTCGGTAACGAGCGATGGTTCCATTTTGGTTCTTCAATTGAACCTGCTGAACGAGTCGGTAGCACATTTGCATCTGCATAGAGTCGTGAGTCGGTCTCTATGAGTTGCATTATCATCTTTATATGATGTTTTGGTGAAACGAACATAATTGTAAATGTTTAAGTGAAATGCTATGAATTCTGAAGCATGGATTGGTCAATGTGATTGATTATGTACGTGTACATTGTGATGTATTGTAACAAGTTGTGGTGAGAAATGTGAATTGCGTGTATGCTATAATTGTGTTTTATGATATATATAATTTTATGCATTGTTCGTTATGATAATGTTTCTCACCCTTCTGCTGTTTTATGATGCTCTACGAGGCATCGCAGAGTAGGATGTTGGAGGTCTTTTGTGAAGCAAGTCTTCATTTCTTTTGGTTAGATGGCTCTGATATGTAACACTGGGTAGTTTGGAATTGTTTTGATTCTTTTGTGATACATCTGCGCATGTATCTGCTGCTGAATGTTTTGTAGCTCAACTGATGAATTGAATTAATCTGAATGATGTATATGATGCTTATGTTAATGAAATGATTTCAATGTTTAGATGTTTCCGCTTTATTCTAAATATTGATATGTGGGTTTTAAGTGCTATGCTTTGTTTTTAGTTGAGTTTTCCCCTTTTTGTTGCATATCTTTATGAGCAGGTATTATTTATGTTTCGTTTCGATGATAATGTGATGCGCCTCTTTTATACCATGTTTTAATTTATACTCTGATGAAACTTTTATTAATTGCTTATATGATTTTAATTGATTAATTGGGGGTATAGAAAGGGGGTGTTACATTAAGTGGTATCAGAGCCAGTGTTGAGTCAGTTGTGTCTGTCTTCTTGTTGTGTTGGTTAAACAGTTGTTTGACCTTGTTTTTATTTTTGGGAATCCTCAGAATATGGCTGGTCGTAATGACACTGCTATGGCTGCGGCATTAGAGGCTATGGCAAGGGCGGTGCAAGGTGCGCCGAATGTGAATGCGAATGATGAGTTTAGAAAGAATCAACCGCCTGTATTCAAAGGAAGGTTTGATCCTGACGGTGCTCAGATCTGGTTGAAGGAGGTTGAGAGAATCTTTAGAGTTATGAACTGTGCTGAAGGAAACAAGGTGAGACTTGGGACTCATATGTTGAGGGAAGAGGCTGATGACTGGTGGGTCAGTATGAGGTAAGTTCTTGAGGTGGATGACGAAGAAATAACTTGGGATTTGTTCCGCGCTGAATTTTTGAGGAAGTACTATCCTGAGAGTGTGAAGGGTAAAAAGGAAATGGAATTCCTTGAGTTGAAGCAAGGCAACATGTCTGTGCTAGATTACACGGCTAAGTTTGTGGAATTAGTGCAGTTTCATCCTTATTATGCAGCTGTTACAACGAAGTTCTCTAAGTGCATTAAGTATGAGAATGACTTGCGTCCGGAGATAAAGCAAGCGGTGGGTTACCAGAGGATACGAAGATTTTCGGACTTGACCGAATGTTGTAGGATTTTTGAGGAGGATAGTAGAGCTCGTTCTACTCACTACAAGAGTTTGAGTGAGAAGAAAGGCAAGCAACAAGTGAGGAGTGGACCTTATGTGACGCCTGTTGATAAGGGCAAGTATAAGGAAAACTTTGATAGGAAATCTGGAGGTGGAAGTTCGGGTGCAGTCAAATGTTACAAGTGTGGCGTGATTGGCCACAAATCTTTTGAGTGTGGGAAGTCTACGGAGAAGTGTGCTAATTGTGGAAGTTTTGGACATACCACTTTTGAGTGTAGGAGGAATGTGGTAAAATGTTTTAACTGTGGAGAAGTTGGTCATATTAGCACCAAGTGTACCAAACCAAAGCAAGCCTAGTCGGGTGGAAAAGTATTTGCATTAGCCGGTTCAAACACTACTAATGCGGATCACTTGATTAAAGGTACGTGCTTTATTAATAATATGCCTTTAGTTGCTATTATTGATACTGAAGCGACTCATTCGTTCATTTCTCTTGAATGTGCTAAGCGTTTGGGTTTGCGCATGGTTTCTTTGAGTGGTGCCATCGTTATTGAGACTCCTGCTTTAGGGTCGGTAACTACTTCTTTGGTGTGCGTAAGTTGTCCCTTGACCATGTATGGTAAAGACTTTCTTATGGATTTGGTGTGTTTGCCGTTGGAAGGCTTGGATGTGATTTTGGGTATGAATTGGTTGCAATTTAATAGAGTTTATTTAGATTGCTATCATAAGTTGGTGAGGTTTCCTTCTTTGGAAGATGATGAAAGTGAGAGTTTTCTATCCACTAAAGAGTTGAAGAAACTTTTGGCGAATGAAGCTCAGTTGTTTGGTTTATTTGCATCGTTGTCGGTAGAGGGCAAGGTTGAACTTGACGTGTTTCCAGTGGTGTGTGAATTTCCAGAAGTGTTTCCCGAGGATATTACGGATGTACCGCCAGAAAGGGAAGTTGAATTTTCTATTGATCTAATTCCGGGTACTAGACCAATTTCGATGGCACCGTATTATATGTCAGCGTCAGAATTGGTAGAGTTGAAGAAGCAGTTGAATGATTTGTTAGAAAAGAGGTTTGTGAGACCAAGTGTTTCTCCTTGGGGTGCACCGGTGTTGTTAGTAAAGAAAAAGGATGGAAGTATGCGGTTATGTATTGATTATCGACAGTTGAACAAAGTGACAATTGAGAATAAGTATCCGCTTCCTAGAATTGATGATTTGATGGACCAATTGGTTGGAGCACGAGTTTTTAGCAAGATTGATTTAAGATCAGGTTATCACCAGATTCGTGTGAAGGAAGGAGATTTTCAAAAGACGGCTTTTAGGACACGGTATGGACATTACGAATATTTAGTGATGCCATTCGGAGTTTCTAATGCGCCAGGTGTGTTTATGGAGTACATGAATCGTATTTTTCATGAGCAGTTGGATCGTTTTGTGGTTGTGTTTATTGACGACATTCTAATCTATTGTAAGTCTCAAGAAGAGCATGAGGAACATTTAAGAATTGTGTTACAGATTTTGAGGGAGAAGCAATTGTATGCCAAATTGTCGAAGTGTGAATTTTGGTTATCGGAAGTAAGTTTTCTTGGGCATGTTATTTCAGGTAATGGTATTAATGTTGATCTGTCTAAGATTGATGCGGTAATGCTATGGGAGACTCCTAGAACAGTTACAGAGATTTGAAGCTTCTTGGGCTTGGCAGGTTATTACCGGAGGTTTATTGAAGGGTTTTCGAAGTTGGCACTTCCTTTAACGCATTTAACTTGTAAGGGAAAGGCTTTTATTTGGGACGCTGATTGTGAGGAGAGTTTTATGGAGCTAAGGAGAAGATTGACAACAACGCCGATCTTGATTTTGCCGAATCCTACAGAACCTTTTGTGGTATATTGTGATGCTTCTTTGACTGGTTTGGGTGGTATTTTGATGCAAGATGGGAAGGTTATGGCTTATGCTTCTAGGCAGTTAAGAGTGCACAAAAAGAATTACCCTACTCATGATTTGGAATTAGCGGCCGTGGTATTTGTGTTAAAAATTTGGAGGCATTATCTTTATGGTGCAAGGTTTGAAGTTTTTAGTGACCACAAGAGTTTGAAGTATTTATTTGATCAGAAGGAATTGAATATGAGGCAAAGAAGATGGCTAGAGCTTTTGAAGGACTATGATTTTGGATTAAATTATCATCCGGGTAAGGCAAATGTGGTGGCCGATGCCTTAAGTCGGAAGTCTTTGCATGTGTCCGCAATGATGGTAAAGGAATGGGAATTATTGGAGAATTTCAAAGATTTGAGTTTGGTTTGTGATATGACGCCGAGAAGCATGAGACTTGGTATGCTTCATATCACAAATGATTTTCTTGCAACCGTTTGCGAAAGGCAAAAGTTGGATTTGAAGGTTGTTGACTTGATGACAAAAGAGAATGAAGATTTCAAAGTTGATGATTTTGGAGTTTTGAGGTTTCGTGGTCGTATTTGTATTCCTGATGATGCGGAGTTGAAAGGAATGATATTGGAGGAAGGACACCGTAGTAATTTGAGTATTCATCCGGGAGCAAATAAGATGTACCAAGACTTGAAGAAGATCTTTTGGTGGTCTGGGTTGAAGAGAGATATGGCTCAGTTTGTGTATGCATGTTTGACTTATCAGAAGTCTAAAGTGGAACATCAGAAACCTATTGGATTAATGCAACCGTTGGATATCCCAGAGTGGAAATGGGATGGTATCTCGATG
Organism: Lathyrus sativus; assembly: GCA_963859935.3. NCBI lineage: Eukaryota > Viridiplantae > Streptophyta > Magnoliopsida > Fabales > Fabaceae > Lathyrus > Lathyrus sativus. Next base: position 504,989,380 of record OZ012740.1, on the reverse strand, counting down.
GATTTTATTAAGGGGTTGCCGAATACGCAGAGAGGTCACAATGCAATTTGGGTGATTGTTGATAGACTTACTAAATCTGCTCACTTTATTCCGATTGATATTAGTTATCCTTTGGAGAAGTTAGCTGAGATCTATGTTCGGGTGATTGTGAAGTTGCATGGAGTTCCCAAGAGCATTGTATCAGATAGAGATCCAAGGTTTACTTCAATGTTTTGGGAAAGTTTGCAAAAGGCTTTGGGTTCGCAGTTGAGATTGAGTTCGACTTATCATCCGCAAACAGATGGTCAAACCGAAAAGACAATTCAATCGTTGGAGGATTTGTTACGAGCTTGTGTGCTAGAGCAAGGTGGTGCGTGGGATAGTTATTTAGTGTTGATTGAATTCACCTATAATAACAGTTTTCATTCGAGTATTGGTATGGCTCCATTTGAAGCTTTGTATGGTCGAAAATGTCGAACACCTTTGTGTTGGCATGAGACTAGTGAGAGGTCGGTGGTTGGACCGGAGATGGTACAACAGACGACGGAGAAGATGAGGTTGATTCGAGAAAAGTTGATAGCTTCTCAGAGTAGGCAGACAAGTTATCATGATAAGAGAAGGAAGGATCTTGAATTTCAAGAGGGCGACCATGTGTTTTTGAGAGTTACGCCGGTTACGGGTGTGGGTCGTGCTTTGAAGTCGAGGAAGTTGACTTCTCGTTTCATCGGTCTGTATCAGATTATTGCACGAGTTGGTGTTGTGGCTTATCATGTGGCGTTGCCTCCGAATCTTTCGAATTTGCATGATGTGTTTCATGTTTCGCAACTTCGGAAGTATGTTCCGGATCCATTACATGTTATCCCTATGGACGAGGTTGAAGTAAGAGATAACCTTACAGTGGAAGCTTTGCCGATTAGAATTTTGAATCATGAGATTAAGAAGTTAAGAGGCAAGGATATTGCGCTTGTGAAAGTAGCATGGGGAGGTGCTGCAGAAGGCGATATGACTTGGGAATTGGAAAATAAGATGCGAGAGTCGCATCCAGAGTTGTTTGGATCAGGTAATATTTTCGAGGACGAAAATTTCTAAAGTGGGGGAGAGTTGTAACGCCCCGATTCTGAATTTCCCATTATTTTGTTGAGTCTTTTAATTTATTTGGTTAATTGTTATTTTATTGTGGAATTATATGATAATATGTTATGTGTGTATGTTATGGTATTTTATTATTTGGAGAGTTTTGGGAATTAATTAGAGGGTGTTTTAGATAATCCTTGATTAGTAGTTATTTGGAGAGAAATAGAGTGGAAAGAGTATAAGTGGAAAAGAGAAAGAATAGGGAGAATAGAAACCAAAAGGAAAGAAAAGAAGAGAAGAGAAAAGAGGAGGAAGAGGAGAAAAACCTAGAATCATCAAGAATCAACTTCAAAGCTTTCGATTGATCGGGTAAGGGTGTGAAACTTTATTATTCTTGCAATGTGTATGATTATGTGTGTTCTTGTTGGTTTTGTTTGTGTGTTCTTGTTGGTTTTGTTTTGGATTGGGGAGAGTTTTACTCATTTTTCATTCTAGGGCATAATACGGATTTAATCGATAGAACTCGAGTTTTCGTTGGTGAAAGTGAGATTTAGTAGTAGCATTTATGTCGGGTGATGTTAGGCTTAAGTGCTGGAATAAGTTGGGACTTAATCGGGTGAATCCAAGAGTTTTGGAGTGGAAGAACAGTGGGGAAATTCTGAGTTCGCAGACACTCGCTATCACGTTCGCTAGGAGAGCTGGTCGCGAACGTTCGCTAAGCGAGCAGTAGCGAATAGGTAGCGAACGGTCCCAGACTTGGACATAATGCATGTTGTGGTGTTCGTTGGTAGCGAATGGGGGTAGCGAAGGTTCGCTAGGGGTTCGCTGAGCGAGCAAGGTAGCGAACAAAGTCAGAGGCTTCTGTTTGCCTTCGCGAGCTTGTTCACTAGGTGAACAAGTAGCGAATACTCGCTAGGAGCTCGCTAAGCGAGCAGAGTAGCGAACGTGATAGGTTGTGATTTCTTTAATGTTTCCATCCATGGTCGGATTTCCGACTTAACTTTGATTATTTCCCTGCTCGAGGCATCGATCATGCCGAGTTATATTGTGCTGTGGGTAGCCGTATGACGTGAATCCTAGATTGTGTGATGTGGCCGTTTGGCAATTTCGTGCATTTGTTTGGATTAAATGGGAATGCATGGTGATATTAATGTGAATGTGTATATTTGTATATACTTGTATAATATGAAGAATGCATGAATATGTTTGTAAACATGTGTGGATTCTAAGAGTGTATTGAGTCGTGTTGCATGTGTAGCATCATGATTGCATTCTTGTGTGTCTGATCCCGCGTAGGATCTGCAGAAACCTCGTGTGCCCTTGTAGGATGTGAGCGATGGTTTAGTTATTTTGATCCCTAGGAGGATCTGCAGAAACGATCATGTGCCCTTGTGGGGTGTGAGCGGTGGTTTATTTTTGATTCCATGGAGAATATGCAGAACAGTTGTGTGCCCTTGTGAGGTGTGAGCAACCGGATTGTGTGCCCGTGTGGGGTGTGAGCAATCCTGAAACATCGTGTGCCCATGTGGGGTGTGAGCGATGGGTGAACATCGTAGGCCTGACGGGGAGTTACTTCGGTAACGAGCGATGGTTCCATTTTGGTTCTTCAATTGAACCTGCTGAACTAGTCGGTACCGCATTTGCATCTGCATAGAGTCGTGAGTCGGTCTCTACGAGTTGCATTATCATCTTTATATGATGTTTTGGTGAAATGAACATAATTGTAAATGTTTAAGTGAAATGCTATGAATTGTGAAGCATGGATTGGTGAATGTGATTGATTATGTACGTGTACATTGTGATGTATTGTAATAAGTTGTGGTGAGAAATGTGAATTGCGTGTATGTTATAATTGTGTTTTATGATATATATAATTTTATGCATTGTTCGTTATGATAATGTTTCTCACCCTTCTCCTGTTTTATGATGCTCTATGAGGCATTGCAGAGTGGGATGCTGGAGGTCTTTTGTGAAGCAAGTCTTCATTTCTTTTGGTCAGATGGCTCTGATATGTAACACTGGGTAGTTAGGAATTGTTTTAATTCTTTTGTGATACATCTGTGCATGTATCTGCTGCTGAATGTTTTGTAGCTCAACTGATGAATTGAATTAATCTGAATGATGTATATAATGCTTATGTTAATGAAATGATTTCAATGTTTAGATGTTTCCGCTTTATTCTAAATATTGATATGTGGGTTTTAAGTGCTATGCTTTGTTTTTAGTTAAGATTTACCCCTTTTGTTGCATATCTTTATGAGCAGGTATTATTTATGTTTTGTTTCGATGATAATGTGATGCGCCTCTTTTATACCATGTTTTAATTTATACTCTGATGAAACTTTTATTAATTGCTTATATGATTTTAATTGATTAATTAGGGGTATAGAAAGGGGGTATTACATATAGGATATAGAGGTTCTCAGGCAGGGAAAGGTAGCAACATTTCCCTCACCCTCTCCTTAATCCAGTCCAAATAAGGTCCATAAGCTCTGCAGTCGCCCTTACCCAAAGAAAGTTTTCCTTTCCAATGAACTCTTCCCCAGGCTTCTTTTATCCTTGCCAAAGTATCAAAATCAACTGCACCTGTGAAATACAAAGATTCCTGTACTTCCTCCTCCTTCGGGGCCCCCTTAAAAGCATAACCAAATTGTCTGATAGCAAGAGAAGGGTTGTAGTTAATCCCACCTTTCCTTCCTATCAGAGGTACATTAGGGAAGCTCCCATAGCTGAAGATGATCTCCATGCCGAGCAGATATTGATTAAACTAGATAATATTCCTAGATGTCAAATCCATAATCCTTCCTGACCATTCAGATGTATCCCATGTATCAATGAAAGCTCTGATTCAAGGAAGATGATCCATAAACCACTTGTGGAGAAGTGGTGCACAACAAGAAACATTTTTCCCTCTCCTCTTCTCATTTTTGTAATGCACTGAATGATACAAATCTCCCAGAAGAGTAGGTACGGGATTCTTGGAAGTGAAGATGTGAAAAGCGCCCATATCAACAAAGTCTGATATGTTGGGAAACTGAACTATGTCATATATGCACAATGCTAGAATAGCATTAAATACCACCCAATAACCTTCCATAGCAAAATGTTGAGCCTTACCCACAAAGAAAGACAAAGGAAAACCAGAGGCCCCATTCCTACAGACCACGTTACCCTCCAATTCATATTTGCTCAAATAAAGAGCGCTGGCCAATTTTGTCAGATCGGGTTCCTCCTCGGAATGAAAGAAAGGCATCTCTTCTAAGACTGGAAATCCCATCAGAAAAGAGAACTCCTCCAAAGTAGGAACTAAATCATAGTCGGGGAATGTGAAACAGCGCAGCTGAGGATCATAGAATTGTAGCAGAGTGTAGATAGCTCCTTGTTCATATTCTGAGATTTTGCGGGCGAAACTCAGAATATTCCCATAGTCTTTTTTGAAATCTTTAATGACACCAGAACCAACCATAGAAATAAGACCAAATAAAGGTCTTAACTCTGGCAGCGGGAACTTGTAGGTGACAGTCCTCTTCAATTTAACCTCCATGTTGATAGCGGATCAGATTACCAAAATCAAAGGGAAAACGAGAACCCGAGATCACACATACATGCAAATGTTAAAATGCAAATGCAAACATGGGACAAGACATCCGAAACTGCTCTGCCGTTGACTGAGTTGAACCAGAACTTTGCTCTGACAAGAAACCCAGAATACCAGAACACTTAGGACCAAAAGTCTGCTTTGACAAAAAACCAGGTTGGTTAACGATCAAGTTTTCCTGCAAAACCCTTCCCACTCACAGGTAGGACCTAGTCTCTGAAAAGGTACGACATCCTATGCAGGTCGTTAGTATCACGGACTCTCAGGTCGAGAAACGATGATATGTTCACCATTTCTGGTTTGGCATCATGGTCAAACGAGGAGGCCTCAATTGACTTCCCAATGAACGGTCTCCAAAGTCGTTAATTTTCAGATCCAATACCCCATCAACAGTCCAAAACGCACAGGATAGGATGTCTTCAAGGAAAACCTCGTCTGAACGCAAATTTCATGAGGGCTCTTGCATGCCAAACATGCAAGCCCGTACTACTCTCTCCACACTAATACTAGGTGTATACTCAAGCGTGGGTATTGGGCTTATCTCTCAGCGGAACACCCCACCCAACAGCACATCAATAATATGATAATAATGATAAAATGCAGAAAAAAATGTAAGTACAATAATATATAAAAAAATACAACATACATACACACAAATATACACACCCCAAAACATAAAAGACACAAGCGCTAGGAGTGACTCGCATAAGGAACCAGATCAAATCCCCAGTAGAGTCGCCAGCTGTGGCAACTGTGAAAAGGGCCGGCAGAAATAAACAGAAGAGTCGACACCAAACGTTATTTATCTCAAAGAGAGAGAAAGGAAATGATCGAAGAAAACCTGAAGAACGGGAAAAGACAAGGTCATCGCAACCAAATCTTGGGTTCGGGAGTCGGTTACGCAAGGGGAAGGTATGAGCGCTCCTCACGTTCGTTATTCTCAACAGGATCCATGTTTGTTGTCTAATCTATGGGTGAAAGTTATATAAAAGCTACTGCTAAACCGGGAGAAAAGAAAAGAAAGAGACTCGATAGGACATCGCCGCCCTATGCCTACGTATTCTCTCGTGCAATGGGAAAGTCAGAGTCAACATAGTTCGGGAAACTACAGGTGATGGGGGGAAGGTTGCTCGCCAAGACATCGTCGTCTTGTGCCTACGTATCCTCATCTGGTATGAGAAATCAGAGCAAACGTAGTTCGGGTAAACTAGACCACTGGTTGGTTGAGTGTTTTTTATGAATGATGTTAAGTTCTCATTCCAGCAGTTAGGGACGATGCCTGTTTGTGGTAGAACGGAAAAACAACGTACTCTTATCTGAAAATGAAGTTTTAAGAGCAATCCTAAAGGATAAAAGGTTTGAGTTTTGTTTGTCAGTCTTAGTGAAGTGGATTGAGTTAGTTTGAGACTCACGTCGCACTAAAGACTATGCCACGAGAGCGAATGCGTCGCATATTGTCCAAAGGGCATACACTAAACACTATAGAAAAGCGAGGAGAAACCCCCCACTCATCATTCCCCGTGTACTTAAGGCTCGTAGCACACGATGTTTATCATTCTTTATTAAGTGTCTTGAAGAAATTTGAGGTGAGAAGAGAGAGACGCACACAAAGACCTAGGGGAAACTGAGCCCTAATTGTTGTCATACAATGTGGCCCTAAGGTCGAGATTAGGAGGAAAGTCTACCTAATGTTGTCATGCTCAGATTGAAAGCCTAAAGTCTCTCATGCCTTTAACTTAATTGGAAATTAAGTCGAGCTAGGAATCCTAAGGGATCATGCGAATATAGGAAGTAAACAGCAAGTAAACACGAAGTAACGCAATCACAGACAACGTCAAGTATTAAGCTCAAATTAATATCTACAGAAAATATACAAGTGTCAAAACAATATTCGTGGATGCACTCAAGAATTAATCGAAACTAAAACTAAAATAAAAGAAGAAATAGTCAAAGATTAAAAGTCTAAACAGTCCAAAACTAAATCTAAATTCTAATTAATTAAATTCTAAAAGAAAATAAATTCTAAAGATAATCCTAAATTAGTCTAGGCTAAATCTAAACTAATATAAATTAAATAATAAATCATTCCATATTAAGACAAATTCTAAAATTAAAAACTAATTTCTAATCTAAACCTACATTAAATAAGCCTAAGTTAATTAAATTAAAACCTATTCTAACATTAAAATCCTAAATTCAAAAATCTAATCTAATTCTAAAGTTAAAATTACACTAAGCTAACCCTAAAATTAATTAAAGACTAGAATTTATAAAAGAACTAAATTAGAACTAAATTTAAACTAAACTTAAGCTAAATGCTAAAAATTCTAAACCAATAATTAACCTAAATATATTAGACCTAAATCTACATATAAACTAAATATATTAAATCTAAACTAATCTAAGCTAAAACTAAGTCAAAAAAAAAACTGAATTAAACACCAAATCAAAAATAAAAAAAATAAAAAAACTGGACCGGGGGGTAGAACCTGCGCTGGGCTTAAAACCCCAGGCCCAAAGGCCTCCAAAGCTGCAGTTAACGGGGGGCGAGCAGCCGCTGGGAGGTGGATGGAGTGAAACGAGCGGTCTTAAGGCCCAAGGATTTCTTATCAAATGAACTAAGGGTGCAATGAGTGAATGGGGTGAAAATATCAATTCGCAATGGGCCTGAGGCCCAGTCCACTTTCCTTGTCAATTGACCTAATAAGGTCAAGTACTTCACTTAGCTTCAACAAAAACCCATCGTCACAACTTTTACCTTCTTCTCTGTTTCCCTACCCATGTCGGCATCACACGGAAAACAACCGTTCACTTCTCCATTTCTCTCCATCTTACTTCCACGCCATTTATTACTCATCAATCTCATCCGACTCCCACATCACCAGTGAACCTAACAGCTTCATAAATCCTCGCTCAATCATCCTCAACTTCTATCACACACCGCCGCCCTCTCCTTCTCTCCGACAAATATCCGCCACGAAATGCTAGCTCTCAAAACCTCATCTCCATCTCTATTCCGACCTCTTCTTCGGCTTCATCTCCTTCACAAAATTATTCTGTCGCGCCATCGTCAAACCTCGTCGACTTAACACCTCCTTCTTCGCACAAATCAAACTATAAACACACCAATACCAGAACGAGTAGAACAAAAACACCATAAACGAAAGAGCAAACTAAACGAAGTTCAGAATGCACTTACCGAGTTTACGTAACAACGACAATTGAAGAAATGTTGAAACCTGTATTTAACTTTTCGTTCTAGCCTTTTCTTTACACCTTATTCTTCTTCTCTTTCCTCTGCTGTTGTTGATGTGGCATTCAAATCGTTGTTGTTATGATGTTGTGAATCTGCAGGTTGATGAATTGAAAAGGACGAGTGATGAAGGAATAGAAGAAGGGGATTGGGGTTTTGCAATAGTCGATTGAGGATTATAATGGGTTGAATAATGGCTTTGGAGGTCTGTGAATGGAAGATAGCAAGGAACTTTCATGTTGAATCGAATAATTAATGAAGATTGGGGCAGGTTTCTAGACTTGAAGATGGACTGAAGATGTTGAAAGTTTTAAAATTTAAAGGAATGTATTTTTTTCTCCTCCTCTATTCCGATTTATCTCCCTCTATTTAAAAACAAACAAGACTCTTCAATCCCTTTTTATTGCTTCTGTCTTCATATTTAGCACATGTTGCGCTGCTGTTGTTGTTGGTTGCAGGGTTTAATGGTTGTTGCTTCTGTTGTTTTTTGGTCTGCTATAAGTCTGGGTATATTTTGATGCAAGTTGTGCTTTAGTGCAGGTACAAGTGGCTGTTTGTGATGTACAGTTTCGCGTGGGTCTACTGCGGGAGGTTGAGATGTTGTTGGAATGGCCTTGGCAAGGGTGTATTGATGGTGCAGGTCTTGTGGGGTCAGTTTGTTGCAATTACTGTGTTATGAAAAAGGGCGGGGATGCAAGTTTTCTGTAGCACTACGTTGGGTAGTAGTAGATGGGATAATGACTTGTACGCACCACGTATGTGCAGGCCTCTGCTGCAAAATGTTTTGCAGTCAATTCTCCTTGCATTCTCTCCTTTTTCATACATGTTGTAACATTAATTTGAATATGAAAAAGGACTTGAATTTGGGTTGAAAGAAATGGATAAGGATTGAAACTGGTTTTAAATTGACATGAATATGAAAATAAACAATTAGATATTAAATGAGAAACTAGATGTTTGAATGTGGATTAGGTAATTAGTTAGGTAAATGGATATCAAAATGAACAACAAAAAGTAAAATGATAAAAGGAAACATAATGAATTTAAAATGGACAATTGGAATATGTGGATATAGTTAATAGATATAGATTTGAATAAAAATGAACAAAATATTGAAAATGGATATGAGGAAATAAATGGTTAATGAATTAGAAAATGTGAGAAATGTGGACTTAAGAGAATGGTTGTGGTTTATGGGTTAAAAAAGATAAAAGGATATAAAAATGAGTTGTTGGTAAAGTGGACTAGATGAATCGAGAAAAAGATTTTAAAACAAAAAGGATGATTATGAATAATATTAAAAATGGATATTTGGACAAAAGGATTAGAAAATGAATTTAATTTGGATATTTATGGATAACTAAATAAATAAATAAAGAGTTGGACAATGGATATGGAAAGTGGCTAGAATTTGGACAATGAACAAAGTAATTGGATTTAAATGAAAGAGAATGGTTTAATGAGGATAATCAAATATAAATTATAAACTAATGGAAATGGATATGGGCATGGAAATGTAAAAGTGGGTAAAAGAGAACGATTAACAAAAGTGAACCAAGTAGATGGATGGAAATGAGCTTGTTAGAAATATGGACAATATATCCATGAAGCCTTCGCTTTCAAACCCAAACTCAATCTTCCTTCATTAGAAAATATCTAATCAAATGAGCATGACTACAACTCACCACAACCATCTGAATTAACTTAAAACCCTGTGCTGATTATTGAATCCACATTGAGGAACATAAACCCCCAGACGAGCCACCGATGAACCTATAGTCACAAAGATCCTGACTTTTGAACTAACTTTTCAATAACCAATGCTCGATAACCTGATAACTTCCATACATGACAACTTTAATTTGGGTACACACCATTATGAAAAAAACCAATGCCACAGATAACTCACAACTGAAGAAAATTCTTAATGGTTTGACCATGATTAGGTCAAACTTCTCTCTGATATTGATCATGACTGAACAACCACGCTTGACTTGAAACCATACCATTATCCCCTGATAACCCTGATCTCCCATCCATGATGAGAAATGAACTCTGATCCTGAGCCAGCTAAATATAGGCTTGCCAACAAGTTTTAACCCAAGGACTGATGAAACCCCAGACCCTTGATGGCTAACCATTCTTGAAGAAAATAAGCCTGACTTGATGATCTGATATAGAGAAGACTCTAGATCCCATGATTTAGAAGACCAATGCAAATGATTATGAACTATGACCTAATGATGATGCAAATGAACGCAAAGCAAAATCCAGTTAAGGTTAGAAAATGGGTGGGCAAATTTTGGGGTGCAACAATGTCCTATCTCCAACCTCGGAGTTGACTTATATCATTTCCCCAACCTCAAAGTTGATGTCCATGTTTTGTCTCCAACCTCAGAGTTGACGACCAAATTCCGTTTTCCCGACTAGTCAATAACCAATCCTATTAACCCCAACCTCATATTTGATGTATATCATTTATCTCTAACCTCAGAGTTGATGTTTGTTTTTTTTTGTATCCAATTTCAGCGTTGATGTATGTCCCTTTCCCAACCCCAGAGTTGATGCCTATTTTTTTCTCAACCTCAGAGTTGACACCTTTTTTTCTCGACCTTAGAGTTAATGTCACCCTTTTTCCTCAATCTCCGAGTTGATGTATACCCAAATTTTTCTCAACCTCAGTGTTGATGTTTACTCAATTTTTTCTCGACTTCAAAGTCGATTTTTATCCTTTTCTTTGTCAATCTCAAAATGAATGTCTAGTTTTTTCCTCAACCTCAGAGTTGATATCGTATTGTTGTCTCCAAACTCCCAGTTAACTAAACCGACATTCTATCCATCGTGCTGATATTATAAAATGTACTTTCCTAGCCGCAGTGCTAACGAATGGCCTTTCTGTTATCATTGTGTTCTTTGCACAAGAAGCTTCATTCCCCAACAGATCTTTCAATTAATTCCCAGGGTCGTAGATCCGTTGACTGTACCCATGCTCTACCTTTCTTTTCCTAGTAGAGTCACCTCTTTCGTGTTGTAGATCCTCAGATCCTACTTCCTGGCTGCAGATCCATTGGGCAATGTCTTTTTTTACCATTCCCGACTGGTATTCGATTCTCGACCGTCCCTTTTTTGTAAGTCCTCCTTCGGCCGACGTTCTTTTCAAAATCCAGTTCCCGACAGTTCCCGACCGTCCCTTTGTTGTATGTCCGCCTTTGGTCGATGTTCTTTTTTTACCACTCCCGACCGGTATTCGGTTCCCGACCGCCCCTTTGTTGTAAGTTCGCATTCGGGCGATGTTCTTTTGAAAATCTAGTTCCCAATTGGTATTTGGGTCAGACTAAACTTTTTTGTCTAAAATCCAGTTCCCGACTAGTATCCAATTCCTTTTTTCTTTTCCCACAGAGTGAAAATTTCTCGGTTCTTTTGGTATTCAATCATATTTTACCTTGAATGTCAGAAAGCCGCTGCTATCACCCCTTCAGTTTTAAGTTGATTGAATAGGGGCAGCTGTTGCACCCCAAAATTTGCCCTTTCGTTTTTAACCTTAACTGGATTTCGCTTCACATTCTTCTGCATTTCCATTAGGTAATAACAATCAATTATGCATTGCATTGAGTGCTTGAGACATGGGATCACATTGTTTTTATGGCTCATGACTTTTTTTTATTGCAAGCTTTTAAGCATCAAGCATTAGAGGCTCCAACATTTATTTTGCTCGGTGATTTGGTATCTGACCATATTTTTTCCAGCAGGATATCTTGAGTGCAAGAGGGAATTCATAGCTTATTTCAAGCATCATTCAAGTGCAATATCAAATAACAAGCATCAGAGGAAGAGCCATGCTTAAAACAAGTGGCAATAGTTAATTTTTCAAGTTTCCCTCCTTTTGGCACAAAAAATTCAAATTTTGAATGTGTTAATCGATTAACACATGCAAATTTTTGCCCAAGAAGTTCAACTTTGAGCATGGAGGCAATTTTGATCATATTTATTTTTGGCTTGCATCATGAGAAGATTCTAGAGTGTGCTAGATCCTAACTAATTCCAAAGCAAATGTGATAACGCGAAATCGTATATATATAATGACATGTGTTTTAACTAATATTTGACTGGTTTCACTCCGAATTTGGGGCATTCCATGTTATTTGTCTAAGTATTTTGCAGGTACTCAAAGAACATGTCCAAGCAAAGCAATATGAAGAAAAGGAGCAAAAACAGGTGAAAACCAGATGAAAAACCAAGAGAAAAACAACAGATACGAGTTCTACTGATGTGACGACCGTCACATAGCCGTTACGCTTGTCATGCGTGTGACGACCGTCACACATCCATGACGACCGTCATGCACCCAGAACGTGCAGAATGAGGTCACGTGCTATAATTTCCCCTCAAAGACCAAAAGAGTGACCACAAACTCCTACTTTTCTGCCTCAAACCCACTTCCTGAAGAAATAACCGTTAGATACTCTCTCTATATAAAAGGAAGAGGCTGGGACCTGAAAAAGGGAGCCGCATTCAAGACAACAAAGTGCTGCCATTTTATCTTCAGAGCAACTTTACCTTTCTCATATTCTTATTTGTTTCTCTTTTTCGTCTCTGTATTCTTTGGTATTTTTTGTACTTTCCTTTTCTTGTACGATCAATTGGCACAAAGACCAGAATCCTGCCGACATTGTGGAGGATCTGCCCAAAAGCCAATTGGGATATTTCCAGGTTTTTATTTTAATCGTAATTGCAATTTTCATTATGATGTATGTTCTCAATTACTGCTTTTATTTATGCATTATCAATTCTTCTTCCATGTCTAGCTAAATTACTGTAGTCGATATGTAATAATAATTCGGACGAGATTTGATAATAATTGGCGTAATCTTTATCTTTTCAAAACTCATTTATGGTTTTAGTTTTTAATTAAAATTTCTAAGTAAACGTTCGTCGCGACAGCGAGAACTTATTTAAAAATAGTTTTGCCACGACAGTGGGAAATTAACTAAGGTACGAACCAACAAGCGACAGCTGCGGCTAAGACCAGATAGTAAAAACTAGGCATTCGATTTAAAAACAGCGAAAGCGATTTAAAAAGGATTAGAACTTAGAGATTTTCAAAAAGTAACTTTAACCCTGATCGGGATAGAGACAGCATACGTTCTGCCTTAGAGTTGTGACTAGCGTCAACAACCATCGTGAGACAAAAGTCTTTAGATCATTATCTTCTTCTTAAACTAAGTTTGAAAACACTTAATACGCCAGTAATTTGTCGAATCCCCGAAGAACAAAATTATTGCATATCGATTCATAAATTCATACCTTAAGTAAAAGCTTTAGTTCCCTTTAGTTTATGCACTTATTCTGCTATTATTCACTTAAAACATTACCGACCTAGCTAAACACCGTAACACCCAATAATACTAGATTGATTACGAGTCCCTGTGGGATCGATATCTTTTATTACTACGCGATAGACTGTGCACTTGCAGTTAGATTTGTTAGACATAAAAAGTCGCGATCAAGTTTTTGGCGCCATTGCCGGGGACCCGTTTAGTCAATAGTGTAATCTTTTGTTACACAGTATAGACTAGGTTAACAATTCTCTCTCCCTCTACTTGTTCTTCGATTGTATGCCAAGTACTCGCTCACAAGGAGACATCTTACAACCTACAATCGCCGAACTAGAGCGCTTCTTACATCTAAGAAGGCGCATCGTCGAATATCAATGAAGATACAACATTCCTGATCTTCTAGCTCATCCTCCTGTTGAAGAAGCAAAGATGGCTGAAGGACCTCAGGACAAACCGCTGAAGGCCTACGCTACACCCTCTCAGATGGAGCCTCGAAGTAGCATAGCTGCCCCAGCTATCAATCGAACCGATTTCGAACTAAAATCGTCATTGCTGTCAGCTGTACAACAAAATCAATTCTCAGGAAATGCAACTGAGGATCCAAACGAACACTTAACGAAGTTTGTGCAATACGCGGACACAGTGAAGGCAAATGGAGTAACTCCAGATGCAATAAGACTTCGTCTTTTTCCTTTCTCTCTTAGAGATAGAGCTTGGACATGGTTACAATCCTTACCATCCAACTCCTTTACGACGTGGGAACAGTTGAAGAACATTTTCTTAGCAAGATACTTTCCGCCAAGCAAAACTGCTATGCTTAGAGCCCAAATCAACAGATTTCGACAAAAAGATACTGAATCTCTCTACGAAGCGTGGGAAAGGTTCAAAGATATGATGAGAGCATGTCCTCACCACGGTTTAGAAGACTGGGTGACGATCCATACTTTCTACAATGGGCTTCTGTATAACACCAGATTAACGGTAGACGCCGCCGCGGGCGGTGCACTTATGGATAAGCCATATGACGAAGCCTATCAACTAATCGAAAACATGTCTCAGAACCACTGCCAATGGGGAGGTGAACGAATTCCAGCAAAGAAAACCGCAGCGAAAGGTGGGATGTACGAGATCAGCAGCCTTGAAAAGTTCAACGCTAAAGTAGATGCTCTAGCACAGAAAATCGACAGTCTGACCGTTAACCCAACTGCAATCGTCGCTGCTGTAACTCCAAACTGCGAGTTATGCGGAATCGCCACTCATAATGCGCCCGAGTGCCCGTTGTTGGCCGGAATCCCACCAGACCAAGTAAATTAAGCTCAAGGAAATCCTTACGCAAATACTTATAACCCAGGATGGAGGAACCACCCAAACTTCTCCTACAAGAATGATAATGCCTTGCAAGCATCAGCTGCTCCGCCAGGATATCAGAAACCAGCCGCTGCTGCCCAGACTGCCCCTAGGAAATCAAACCTCGAGTTGATGATGGAAAAATTCATAGCTACTCAAGCTCAAACAAACAAAGAATTCCTAAATCAAAACATACACACTAGCGAGCAAATTAAACAGCTGACCGAAAAAGTAGATGCTTTAGCCACCCACAACAAAATGCTCGAAACGCAGATATCACAAGTGGCTCAACAACAAGCCTCTGCAGCTGCCCCAGCTGGAACATTTCCAGGCCAGCCTGAACCTAATACGAAAGGTCACACAAACGCTGTTATATTGAGAAGTGGAAAAGAATTGGAAGGCCCAACAGATCCTAGGAACGAAGATTTAGCAATGCAACCGAAATCCGATAAACCAACCGAAAAGGAGTCTGAAATAGAAAAGAAGGAATGTGACGAGCAAAAGGCCGCCAAAGATGAAAACTCATATGTGCCTCCAGCGCCATATAAACCACCGATCCCTTATCCTCAAAGATTACTAAACTCCAAAACTTCAGGACAATTTAAGAAATTTGTTGAACTTCTGAAACAACTAAACATCACTATTCCTTTCACAGAAGCAATAACTCAAATGCCGTCATACGCTAAGTTTCTTAAAGAAATCTTGTCTAATAAAAGGAAAATAGAGGATAACGAGACAGTGACACTTACTGCCGAATGTAGCGCAATCATACAAAATAACATGCCTCCTAAACTAAAAGACCTAGGTAGTTTCTCCATACCCTGCGTCATAGGAAAGTTCGTTATAGACAAAACTCTATGCGATCTAGGAGCCAGTATAAGCGTCATGCCTTTATCTATATGCAAAAATTTGAATATGGGAGAACTAAGACCAACTAAAATGTCCGTACAATTGGCTGACCGATCAGTCAAATACCCCATCGGTATACTGGAAAACGTTCCAGTACGCATAGGCCAATTCTATATCCCAACCGACTTTATAATCATGGACATCAAAGAGGACTCTATTACCCCAATTATCCTAGGAAGACCGTTCCAAGCTACAGCCGAAGCTATTATAGACGTAAAGAAAGGACGGCTAACATTCGAAGTAGGAGAAGAAAAGATAGAGTTCATCCTTACTAAATTCTTGAAGGCACCAGCCATCGATGACACATGCTATATAGTAGATGTCATTGACGAATGCATACGAGAATTAGAAAAGGAGGAAACTACATATTCTGAAATCATGAAAATCCAGATCCCTGCTATTCATGAAGACGCCAACTGGCGTGCACCATACAAAGATGATAGTCTGAGCGAGATCTTAGAACTAACTCCAAATCACATGCCAGGTCCGAAAAACCCAGCTTTAGAATTTAAAGAGCTACCCAAAACTCTCGGGTACGAATTCCTAGATACATAATTCAAAAGACCAGTAATAGTAAACGCTAATTTAGGACAATCAGAAACTGAGTGATTATTAGAAGTCCTAAGGAGATACCCAACTGCGTTAGGCTATAATATAAGCGATCTAAAAGGCATAAGTCCCTCCATCTGTATGCACCGTATCATGCTGGAGGAAGACTGCAAAACTTCAAGAGAACATCAGAGAAGGATAAACCCGATCCTAAGCACTGTAGTCAAAGACGAGGTGAAAAAGCTACTAGACGCAGGAATCATATACCCAATCTCCGACAGCCAATGGGTCAGCCCAGTACACGTAGTACCCAAGAAAGGAGGCGTTATTGTAGTAAAGAATGCAAAAGGCGAATCGATAACCCAAAGAGTTGTGACCGGAAACAGGATGTGTATCGATTACAGAAAACTGAACAAGGCGACTCGGAAAGATCACTTCTCTTTACCTTTCATAGACCAAATGTTGGAAAGACTAGCGAAACATTCGTACTTCTGCTATCTAGATGGTTATTCGGGATTCTTTCAAATCCCTATTCACCCCGACGACCAGGAAAAGACAACATTCACCTGCCCCTACGGTACCTTTGCATACCGCCGAATGCCGTTCGGACTATGCAATGCTCCAGCAACCTTTCAAACATGCATGATGGCAATCTTCGCAGATTTCATAGATGACATCATGGAAGTGTTCATGGATGACTTCTCTGTATGCGGACAAAGCTTCGAAAGCTGCCTGTCAAATTTAGAAATGGTACTCAAAAGATGCACCAAAGTGAACCTTGTCCTTAATTGGGAAAAATGCTATTTCATGGTCCGACAAGGCATTATTTTAGGACACGTCATCTCTGAAAAGGGGATCGAAGTCGACAAAGCCAAAATAGAGATCATAAAGGATCTCCAACCTCCGAAAACCGTATGAGAAATACGAAGCTTCTTAGGACACGCTGGATTCTACCGAAGATTCATAAAGGATTTCTCGAAAATCACAAAACCTCTTACAGGTTTGTTAATGAAAGATGCCGAGTTCATCTTCGACAAAGAATGCTTAGAGGCATTCGAAACTCTAAAATCAACGCTTATCACCGCACCAATCATGCAACCCCCAGATTGGCGACTACCATTCAAAATCATGTGCGATGCGAGTGATTACGCCGTAGGCGCAGTTCTAGGACAAAGGAAGGACAAGAAGCTTCACGCTATCTACTACGCTAGTAGAACATTAGACCCTGCCCAAATGAACTACGCCACAACAGAAAAGGAACTCTTGGCAGTCGTTTTCGCTCTTGACAAATTCTGTTCCTACTTGGTAGGAGCCAAAATAATCATATACACAGACCACGCTGCCATTAGGTACCTAATAAGCAAAAAGGATGCCAAACCCAGATTATTGAGATGGATCCTATTATTACAAGAGTTCGACTTAGAAATTAAAGATAAGAAGAGGACCGAGAACGTAGTTGTAGATCACTTATCCCGTATAAAGGGCATAAAACAAGAACCAGTGCCTAACAATGACGACTTTCCCTACGAACGTCTGATAGCCAAATTGGAAAGCGATATGTCTAACTCTACTTCGGAAGAACCGGAACTGGAAAAAGCCGTGGAAGCTGTCTATGCCCAAACCACTTTGCCGTGGTTTGCCGACATCGTTAATTACCTGGCCGCAGGCGTGCTTCCACCGGACCTGACTTATCAACAAAAGAAGAAATTCTTCCACGACTTAAAGCATTACTATTGGGACGAACCTCTGTCGCTACGCGAAAAATGACACAGAGTCGCCTCCGAATTTTATTTATCCCACAGAGGGAAAGGGAAATAGCGATAAAACCTTTGGGAAAGGAGTATGGTCATCGCAACCAAGTCTTAGGGTTCGGGAGTCGGTTATGCAAGGGGAAGGTATTAGCACCCCCTCGCATCCATCGTACTCGATGGGAACCTCCTAGGTTGTTTGGCGTGAATGGGTGTTTTATTCTAAAAGTTTGCTTGTTTAAAAAAGGGGTTGGTGTTTATTAGAGTGCTCGCCAAGGATTGGGGCCCTTGTGCCTACGTATATTCACTTGTATGAAATGAAGAATCAGATCATTCGTAGTTCATGGGACTACGGTGGAAAACGGGATATTGGATGGACGATTCTATCGTACGCATTCTAGCAGTTAGGTGTATTGCGGCTCGCTCTTGGAGTCTTATGCGTTACCTGTTTGCGGTAGAACGGACGTAGCATGTCCTTGGGAAAAGGGTATGGATGATTAAAGATGGGAAAGAAAGAAAATTGTGCTCGCTAGGATCATCGCAATCCTATGCCTACGTATTCTCAACATGTGTGAGAAATCAGAGCAGCCATAGTTCGGCCACTTAAGAAATAATTGTGTATTGGTTGATTTTATACCTTGAAAAAGGGTTTTCGGATTGACGCCCTAAGGCAAAAGAAGTTTGATGAGTTGATGTTGTTTTTAGGTTTTTCTTAGGGAAGAATTTATTCTTGACTAGGATTATACAAAAGACTTTGGATAGAGATGAATGTCTCGAATAACCAAGTCGAGCGCCTTGTATTCAAAACATTCGGAACGAGTGTAGGAGGATTCCATTCTCATTCCTTCTCCACCACTTTAAAGTTCATGGTGCATAATTCTAATCGTATATTTTATTTTGTTTTTTGATTTTCTACGAGAAAAAGGATCACTTGACGTTGGATCAAGGTTTATTGTTTGTAAAAGTATTTGAGGTGATACGAACAAGGTCGATGGCAGACGCACAAGGCGGCCGACTTACAAGGGTTGAAAATGGCTCGATAAAATCGAGAGTTTGTTTTTGAAAATGGTTTTTGGAATCAAAAGTCACCAAGGACAATAGCAACATTCACACTAAAATCATACAATATATGGGATTAGTCGGCTAAAAAAAATCGAGACATGCAATAAATTTTTTTGGAGGTAAAAATAACAAAAATAAGTGGAAAACAGTGGAGTAACACGGGTGGCCGTGTTGTATGACACGGCCCGTGTCATAGGGTACCTGCAATGTGAGTTTTTAGGGCATGACAGAGGTGCAACACGGGTGGCCGTGTCGTGTGACACGGCTCGTGTTGTAAAGTCTGGGTGAAAAAATGATTTTTAGGGCAAACAGAGGTGCAACACGGGTGGCCGTGTTGTGTGACACGGCCCGTGTTGTGAGGCCTGGGGTTTTTAGTCGTGGAAACCTCAAACAGAGTTGCAACACGGGTGGCCGTGTTGTGTGACACGGCCCGTGTTGTGCGACACGGGTGGCCGTGTTGTGGGACACGGCCCGTGTCAGGCTACCAGAGTGAAAAACCTAACTTTTTCTATGTTTTTCTTTCGTTTTTGTGGTTTCTTAAGAACGGTTTCTTGGTCCCTTTGGAACCTTACATGAAACATACCATACAACAATACATAAAAGAGTAAACAAAATGAATGTAAAAGCAAAAAAATAAAGGGAGAAAGGTTGGAGGAAATGGATACCCAAGAGCTTTCTATCCTTCTTGCAAGTCCTCCTTGGTCTTGGTTGAAAGTACTTCACTCCTCTTCACTTTATGTTGTGAAGGTTTTGTTTCTCAATGATCCTCTTGGTTCTATATCACTCTCTTTTTCTGGTTTGCAAAGCTTCCTATTTTTTTGGTTTTTAGGGTTTTGTTAGCTCTCTCTATTTTCTGGTTTTGCAAATGTGTGTAGAATGGATGTTGAATGAATGAATGGATCAAGAGTCCCCCTTTTTGTTTACAGCCCCCTCCTCTTATCTCAGCTCCTCTTGGGTTTTCACTTCTCCCCATATATCAGATTTTTCATGGAGTGGTGTCTCTTACCACCTTTTCTCATGCCACTCTCTTTCATTCCATTTCCATGTATATGGCTATGCTGCATTTTTCTGCACTACTTTCCCATACTGTCTTTTTCTGCAGCCCTCTACATTGCCCTCAACCCTTTCACCTCTTTGTTGGCTTATGCTTGGACTACCCTCTTGGTCAATGTTAACCTTTGGACAGAATTTTGAAATTCTGATTTTTAAATGCATTATCATATGCCATTCCCTTGGTTTTGTGACATGTATATTTTGTGACATGAGGCAACTTGTTACTTCTTGCATGGGGCTGCTTTGGATCACATTAAAATCACCATTGGCCAAGCATGCATTGTCTTGATCTTGGCATGAATTTGATTAGAAACTTTGAATGAAGATTAGAAATATATTAGTTTCTAAACATTACTTAGAGTTGGAAATCTTGTAACACATGACATTCTTGTAATGTCATAAAATTTCTCTTTGTAACATTCTTGCCTCTAATCTTAAATTCATAAATCTTGAATTTTGAATGATGGATTCCCTTATGCCATTATATGAAGTCTTGAATTATGCACTTGTGATTTTGACTCATGCTTTGCAAATTTGAACTCCACTTGACCAAGAATTTGAAGCAAAATTGGATGAAGCAAACTTGGATTTGGCCTTGCATTTCATGTTCATTAGGAATATTTATCTTGAACATCCCAATATTTTCAAGTAACTTCTCCTTGAAGGAATCTACATGAGTAGACTTTCCATCTTTGATCAAACCTTAGGTGATGAAGCTTTTCTTCCATGCATTCCATGATAGGACGTTTATCTCATTTAAAAATGGAAAATAACAAACCGATCCAATCCGTACCTTGTGAACCCACATGCTCGATATGCAATAGAACGATGTATGATATGGTGAATATAGGGTATAAAGGCTAAAGGTGAAAATGAGGGTGTGACAACCTCTACTCTTCAAACGAGGCGCCGACAACTTATACCGTCGTTGTGTCCCAGAGGAAGAAATAGAAGACATCATCACCCAATGCCATTCAGCACCATATGGTGGTCATGCTAGCACCTCAAAGACGTGCGCTAAAATTCTACAATCTGGCCTACTTTGGCCCAGTCTCTGGAAGGACGTCCATATCGCTGTACTAAAATGCGACTGGTGCCAACGCACTGACAACATCTCACGACACGATGAAATGCCTCAGAGAGGAATTTTGGAAGTAGAAATCTTTGACGTCTGGGGAATCGACTTCATGGGACCCTTCCCATCTTCTTTTGGAAATAAATATATACTCGTCGCTGTCGACTATGTATCGAAATGGATAGAGGCCGTTTCCGCTCCAACAAATGACACGCGAGTAGTCGTTAAACTCTTTAAAAACGTAATCTTTTCAAGATTCGGTGTGCCCAGGCGCGTCATTAGTGACGGTGGTTCGCACTTCATATCGCGAATCTTTGACAAACTCCTCTCCAAATACGGAGTCAAACACCGCGTAGCCACACCATATCATCCACAAACTAGTGGACAAGTGGAGGTTTCGAACAGAGAAATAAAGCAAATTCTAGAAAAGACTGTCGCAACCTCCAGGAAGGATTGGTCCTCAAAGCTGAACGAAGCTTTATGGGCTTATAGGACCGCCTTTAAGACACCGATAGGCACCACACCATTTAAACTAGTCTACGGAAAATCATGTCACCTGCCGGTAGAGTTAGAGCATAAAGCCTTCTAGGCTATTAAGATGCTAAACTTCAACTACACTGCGGCAAGCGAAAAGCGAATCTTGAACCTTCATGAATTGGAAGAGCTAAGAATAGACGCGTACGAGAATGCACGCATCTACAAAGAAAGGACCAATAAATGGCATGATAAACGTTCGATCCGGAAGCAATTCAGAGTGGGATACATCGTGCTCCTATTCAACTCCAGATTGAAACTATTCCCTGGAAAATTAAAATCTAGATGGTCTAGACCTTTTGAGGTCACCAAAGTCCTTAAGAGTGGAGCTTTTGAAATCAAGAATCAAATCAACGCACCGTTTATAGTAAACGGATAACGTTTGAAACATTATAATCAAAGTGAACACAGCGACCACGTAAGCAATATGAAATTGCTCGAGCTTCCCGAATAGCTTATATCCAAGCTATCGTCAGGCTTCTGACGTTAAAGACAACGCTGATTGGGAGGCAACCCAAATTCTTCCCCTATTTCTCCTTCTAAATTTATTAAAACTATTCTTTTTGTTAACTTATGATTTCTATAAATTTCTATTATCTTATTTTCTAATATTTATATTTATTTTATATTTTTCTCTTTTATCACTCTTTACTTCTTAAAAATATGATCAGAGTGAATGTGATTTTTTTCCAGGATTTTAAAAGTCGTTCTACTTTTCTCCCGTTTTATCCGACTAACGAGTATGGCTGACATCGACGTCACGACTGTTGTGTTTAGAGGACGAGCTCATCAGGCCAGATTCGAGGCACTGACTCAAAGAAGCTTTGCTTCGACTCTGTACTACGATACACCCACCATGGACAAGCTAGATATCCAGGATAGCATTCAGTACTTATTTTACCAATTAGGCTGGGAGCAAACTGCTCTAAAGACCCGATTTGCTACCTTCCGCGAGCTGACATTCGAGTTCCTTAGCTCCCTAAGTTACTCACCTGAATATGGCTTTGGATCCACTAAAGAGCTGATAACCTTTAGAATGTTTGGAATAGACCAAACACACAACCGTACCACGTTAGCTAACATCCTAGGCTTCCCTAGCGGACCTTTTGTGTTTACCACCACTGAAGAGGATATTGATCTCGAATTAGACCAATTCTGGGGTTCCATCACCGGAAACTATCACCCAGAACCGAACGACATGCACAACAATGAGATACACAATCTAGCCTTCCGCTATTTCCATAGGATATTAGCCCATACCCTCTTTGGGAAGGAGGAAAACATTACAACAGTCTCAAAGGACGAGCTGTTCATCCTTTTCTGTGCTTCACAAGACCGCCCTGTAAATGATGTCCCTTTTATGATGAGGGCATTTACACGCCTCAATCAGGATCCGCACTCACCCATTTTAATAGGAGGCCTAGTCACCATGATCGCCCACGAGATTGGCCTGAGGTATTACCTGAACAAAGCCGTTCGTTTCGGCAACCTCAGATCAATGGACATCCAGTTCTGCTTCAACAGACGCATTCTAGGTACCTTAGGACCAGGAGCCTACGAATACCTCATAGCTGATCAACCTGTCCACCTTTTCACATTGCCCAACCATGAGCTAACCAGTATCCATAACAAAGACAATTGGCTTTATGAACTGGACGAGCCTATGGGACCTCCATCACCTCACTCCACACCCCAGGCTTACATGTATGACAGTGATCAAATCTCAGAAGCACATGACTATTTGTACTACCAAGATTATGAGTCTGAAGTGGAGATCGATCCTGAGACCCCTCCTAACTACCATAATTTTCCTGACCCCACGCCTGAACAAAACACAGACAAGCTAGACACTGTTCTAAGAACTGTAGACGACCTCAAGCTGGAAGTAACCACTATCAAAGATGAATTAACGCAGCTTCACATGGAGTTCGTTACTTACATGGACTTGGTTAGCGACCAGTTTAATGACGTTATTCAGCAGGTCAACAACTTGAAGAAACCAACGGAGTGATATTTTAGTTTTCGCTTTAATTTAAGTTTACTGCATTTCACATTGTTTTACATTATTTCATTTTGCAATTGTTTCCTCTTTTTGGATATTGTATTACCTTAAACTCATTTTTCGATTTAATGTTATTTTCATTTCAGTATCTCCCTTAATTATGTTTCCTGTTATTTCTTATTTTGTCATTAGACCATCATAAGTCAAAATATCATTTTTCCACTGTTAAAACGCCCTACAAGCAAAATTCTGCAGTTTTGCAGACTTTGCTGCTGTGACGGTCGTCACATTCCCTTGACGGTCGTCATGCGTGTTACGACCGTCACACATCCCTGACGGTCGTCACGCAGAAAAAACCCCAATTCTGTCTAAAACAGGGTTGCGCACCTCTCCATTTTCTCTCCCCTAATTCCCCACTATCCCAATATTAAAACCCTCTAAAAACCCTCCGAATCCCCCATAAAACCTCCACCATTTTCAACCTCTAATTCACCCTTATATATTACCCTCTGCATTCCCTTACCTCACCATTCTCAGAAACTCCCTATTCTGAAACCTCTGCACTTCTCTCACCAAAATGGCCAGACAAACCAGTGCAAACCCCGATTTGAGCACCATCACTTTCCAAGAAGGAGAGGCCGGGGAACGACAGCATACCAACTTTCTGGCATTCCATCAACGGTCGCTTCAGCCGACCCGGTATGCTCACTTGGATTCTTTGACGGAACTCGGGATTCTCGATGGCGTAACTTGGATGTTGCAGAGAGCCGGCATCTGGCATCACTGCACCAATCCCCAACCCACATACGAGCAACTCACTCTGGAGTTTCTCAGCTCTTTCGCATACGCAACATCATCTGGCGATACCAACCAACTTAACGGCGCCGCCTGCTTTCGTCTGTTCGGCACTGAATATCAGGTCCCCCAGGACTGCATCACCGTCATTCTACACTTATCTCACAGCGGCGATGCTCACCGCCGCATCTCCGATCAGTTCTACCAAGAGGCCTTCCCTCTCTGGAACCGACTGACCGAAACCACTCCAGACAGTTGGGACACTTTGAACGACACTCATATCCACAATCCAACTATCCGCTACTTCCACCGCGTGTTGAGCAACACAATATTCGCTCGTGACAGTAACCATAAGGTCAACTCGAAGGAGCTGTTTTTCCTCCGTTGCGTGTTCGCTTCGGAACCTGTTAATGCCGCCCCGTTTCTCTTGGCTCACATTCAAGCCAATTGTAACCGCGACTCTAAACCTTTCTATTTCGGTGGAATCATCACATCCATTGCCATAGGCCTCGGTCTTGGCGACCACCTCTAGACACTCCGCCAGATGCCCCCTATCTTTCTAGACACCGACCACTGTCGCGCCTTCCACCTCATCAAGGCCCGCCGTGATGGAAGATATCATCCGGTAGTGCGAGGCCGCACTATCCAGAGCATCATCATGCCTTCACGCACCCGAATGCATCCAGAGGATAGAGCCAACTGGCTCTTCGACACCACTTCCCCTGCTGCCCCGACACAGGATAATATCCAAGAGCCCAGGGACGAAGTTCAAGAGGAGCTAGACAGAGCCGACCAGCCTGAGCCATCACAAGCAGCTGCTGCCGAAGGCCCTTCCACGCGCCGCCGCCCCCATCCTGCTACTGATGACACATCCGCGGCCCTCCTCCGCTGCATCGAGCAACATAACCAGATGATGCTTATGATGGAGCAGTAGAACCGAAGGGTTGAGGAATTTGAAGCATGGCAGAGAGAGCAAACTGGTCAAATTCAGCAATCTTTGTAGATGATGCACGATATCCATTCCGACATGGCCGATGAGATGTCACACCTCACTGTGCGAGTTGACAGCCTCCGTGATTAAATATTCCACACCGGAGCTCTGAACCTCGCCGCACGCGACTCCCCAGTCAGAGGTCGAGGAAAAGATCGAGGACGAGGACAGGAATAGTAGTAATTTTTTCATTTTTGTCATTTTTGTTTTCTTTCTTTATTTCCTTTGTATTCCTCCCTTCCGCATTCTTTCAAATCATTGAGGACACTGGTTGAGATAGTGTGGGAGCGGACCGTTATTTCCCTTTTCATTTCCCTTTTTCATGTTATTTCCCATTTCCCATTGTACTTTTATTTCGAATTCTCAATTTAAAGTAATTTTAATTTTTGGCAAATAAGCTCTTATATATATATATATATCTCCATTACGTGAACTCCCCGCACTTCATATGACATATACAAAGAAACTTTTAAACTCCTTGCCTCAAAGCATCACGAGGACACGCCAAAGTTCAATCAAGTATGGAAATCCCGAGAAGAAAATTCTAACAATTCCGTTACCGTCCTGACACCTTAGAACCCCAGTTTATGCGAGTCCGTTTCACTACCTACACGTACCGAAGCTTCAAGCTCATACTCAAACGTAGCCCCCAGTAGTTTATACAAGCATTCAGCACCATCCTAAATGCTTCTAAGCAATGAAACCGATGCAAATAAGTGTGTGATCTCTAGTTCAAAATGAAAAAATCATGAAGAAGAAAAGCCATATAGCCTGAGTATAGAGACATGTTCCTTCTAAGTTAGGTGCTCCTCACCCGAGCATTTAGCCCAACGGTACAGAAAGTCTTTGGAAATCAATAGCATAAGCTTATGTGCAAAGAAAAATCAAAATAGAAAAGAGATCATAGCCACTAACAGGTTGACTTGCCATGAAAGTATATGGATAACGGGCTTAATGTGATTGCGCCAGAACAAACCGGGTAAAACTTGTTGCAAGGAACTTGACGCAGAGCTACAGTAGCATGATTGGGGCTGGCTTGCATAAAAGGGAGGCCTTCGAAGACTTACAATTCAGTGTCACCACCGTATGTGTTTTGTTTCAATTTAAGGCCCGACCTTCCTAACTTATTATTTGAAAAAAACCTTTCGGAAAGAAGAAGCGTGCCGCGTGTTTACCACATTTTTAAATTTTTCCAACTTTTACTTGAGGACAAGTAAAGATTCAAGTTTAGGGGAGTTTGATAACGCGAAATCGTATATATATAATGACATGTGTTTTAACTAATATTTGACTGGTTTCACTCCGAATTCGGGGCATTCCATGTTATTTGTCTAAGTATTTTGCAGGTACTCAAAGAACATGTCCAAGTAAAGCAATATGAAGAAAAGGAGCAAAAACAGGTGAAAACCAGATGAAAAACCAAGAGAAAAACAGCATATACGAGTTCTACTGATGTGACGACCGTCACATAGCCGTTACGCTCGTCATGCGTGTGACGACCGTCACACATCCATGACGACCGTCATGCACCCAGAACGTGCAGAATGAGGTCACGTGCTACAATTTCCCCTCAAAGACCAAAAGAGTGACCACTAACTCCTACTTTTCTGCCTCAAACCCACTTCCTGAAGAAATAACCGTTAGATACTCTCTCTCTATATATATAAAAGGAAGAGGCTGGGACCTGAAAAAGGGAGCCGCATTCAAGACAACGAAGTGCTGCCATTTTATCTTCAGAGCAACTTTACCTTTCTCATATTCTTATTTGTTTCTCTTTTTAGTCTCTGTATTCTTTGGTATTTTTTGTACTTTTCTTGTACGATCAATTGGCACAAAGACCAAAATCCTGCCGACATTGTGGAGGATCTGCCCAAAAGCCAATTGGGATATTTCCAGGTTTTTATTTTAATCGTAATTGCAATTTTCATTATGATGTATGTTCTCAATTACTGCTTTTATTTATGCATTATCAATTCTTCTTCCATGTCTAGCTAAATTACTGTAGTCGATATGTAATAATAATTCGGACGGGATTTGATAATAATTGGCGTAATCTTTCTCTTTTCAAAACTCATTTATGGTTTTAGTTTTTAATTAAAATTTCTAAGTAAACGTTCGTCGCGACAGCAAGAACTTATTTAAAAATAGTTTTGCCACGACAGTGGGAAATTAACTAAGGTACGAACCAACAAGCGACAGCTGCGGCTAAGACCAGATAGTAAAAACTAGGCATTCGATTTAAAAATAGCGAAAGCGCTTTAAAAAGGATTAGAACTTAGAGATTTTCAAAAAGTAACTTTAACCCCGAACGGGATAGCGACAACATACGTTCCGCCTTAGAGTTGCGACTAGCATCAACAACCATCGTGAGACAAAAGTCTTTAGATCATTATCTTCTTCTTAAACTAAGTTTGAAAACACTTAATACGCCAGTAATTTGTCGAATCCCCAAAGAACAAAATTATTGCATATCGATTCATAAATTCATACCTTAAGTAAAAGCTTTAGTTCCCTTTAGTTTACACACTTATTCTGATATTATTCACTTAAAACATTACCGACCTAGCTAAACACCGTAACACCCGATAATACTAGATTGATTACGAGTCCTTGTGGGATCGATATCTTTTATTACTACGCGATAGACTGTGCACTTGCAGTTAGATTTGTTAGACATTGAAAGTCGCGATCAAAATGCCAAGCCTAAGTCCAAACTCAATTCAAGAGTTAATTCTAAAGCACACTCCAGGCCTCACTCACACTCCAAACCTAGAGCCTATTTAAGTTAATTTTCTCCAAACCTCACACAACTTCACTCACAATTTCATTTCCTTCTCAATTCTATACAATTCTCTTTCACTTTTCTCTCATTCCAAAACCCTCACC
This sequence comes from Lathyrus sativus, assembly GCA_963859935.3. NCBI lineage: Eukaryota > Viridiplantae > Streptophyta > Magnoliopsida > Fabales > Fabaceae > Lathyrus > Lathyrus sativus. The sequence goes on along the minus strand of OZ012740.1, from coordinate 504,961,189 downwards.
AAAACTCCATAACCAAAAATCTTCACAAATTGCACATTGCAATTTGTGAATTCTTGAGCCAAACCTCAATTAAATCATCTTCCATTGTTCAGATCCAAAGTTGAAGCTTATTTGGATCTTGATCAAGTTTTAGAATCACTTCTTGAAGAACTTTTGGATTATTTTTGGATAATTACTTTGATCTTCAACTTTTCTTGCTAAAGCTTCTTGGATCTCTGGATTTCTTGGTTTAATTCATCACATTCTATTTTACAACAATTACCAAAGAAAATTTCAACTTTGTAGGTTAGTATTTCTTAGATATAGCTTTGATTTTGCTTAATTTGCATTTTCACAATGTAGATCTTGTGATTTTTGGTGATAATTGATCCATTGATTGCTTTAATTGTTGATCTTGATGTTTGATGGATTCAATTGGTGTTTAATTGTTGTTATTTGATGTAATTTTCGTGATCAATTGCATGCTCTAACATGTGGAGATTAAGTAATTAAGTTGCTTAAAAGTGCTTTTTATGCTGAATTTTATGTTGTTGTCCGTTACAATATTAATAGATTAACCAGAATATAGGAAAAAGTGGTTAATTGATTAACATTATTTCTGTGTGTATTTTGTGTTATAGTGTTAACAGATTAACCAGAATATAGGCAAAAGTGGTTAATCAATTAACACTATTGTTGAAGCTGACTTTTGTGATTTTTCATGCTTGTTTGGATTCCTTTCCACCTCTAAATCTCATGGCTTTGTATGATGCATACTTGTGGAATTTTCTTGTGCTATTTCACCTTATTTTGTAGCATGTATGAGATTCTTCGACACGCGAAGCGTTGTTTTCGTAATGCATATTCATGTTCACTTGTGTGCATTCTTGATGCATTCTTCATGTTGTTTAATCATCCGCACATTGATGTTTGCTTGCTCTTGATGCTTATTTTGCTTGATTCATGATACATGCTCATGTTTTCTTACTCGATACCATGAATGCGCATTCTCTTTAAGTGTTTAGTTATTGATGAACATCCATGTTGTTCTTGTTGAATGCTTAATTGTGCAATTTTGTTAAAACTTGCTCATGCTTAATTGCTGATACATGTTCATCAATTGATCTTACTTGGTACATGTTCATACTTGATCGTTGCAATTTCATATGCATTTTTTTAAACGTTGATGCATAATCATGTGTATTTTTGAATGTCTTGAATACGTGCCAATTGTTGCTCAATCTTTGTCATTTGAATCTTGATGCTTGGTTTGATTTTGTGATACATGTTCATGTTCATCCATGCGTGATACATCGTTATTGCATTCATTTGTTGCACGGATACATCGTTGTCTCGTGAATTAGATGCTGTAAAATGTATTCATCTTGTTTTGCTTCATTTTATAACTGTTCTATTTTGGAAATGTAAGCTGCTAATTGTTGTGTTGTATTGTTGCTGGATTTTATCGTTGTGCTGAGCTGAAGTGTTGTTGTTGCTGCTGCTTTTTGGTTTATTTTCTTTGTTTTGGTTTTTTTTTCATGTTCCCTTAAGGCCTCCTAGTCCAACTTAATTTTTTATTAAGCTTGGAGTAGGATAGACATTAGGTGCTTATCCATGCATGATAACATTAAGATAGTTTCTCTAACCTCAACCTTAGGTCCATCTCTTGTATGATAATATTAGGGTTGAATTCTATTTCTCATCTCAACTATGGGACTATTTGGCATGACAACATTTAGGATAGATATCCCTTAGTCTTTTTCTTTTGCTCTTTGAGTCTCTCTCCCTTCTCTCTCTTAAATCAAATAAGATACTTAATAAGGACGATGTGCATAAAGCGTCACGAGCCTTAAGCACATGGGAAAAGATGAGCGGGTGCATTTCTAACCTCATCTTACGGTACTTTGTGCGTGATACATTTGGATTGTTAGCACGAAGTATTCGATCTTATGTCATAGACTTTAGCATGATGCACATCTAAAATTAAGTCAAATCACTTCTCTAAAACACTTTAACAAATGTAAATCATTTTGTACTTCGGAATTTTCTTCTCAAACCTTTTCAAAAAGGGCATGTTGTTTCTGTTCTACCACAAACAGGTAACACGTAAGGCTCCAGACAACAAGCGGTAAACACCTAAACTACTGGAATTTAACGTTAGCATTGTCCATAAAATAGACTAAGCAACCCGTGGTCCCACGAACTACAAACAGTCTGATTTCTTCATTCTCGACCGTAAAGTCTTGGCGAGCACCATCCCCCTTTCATCCATAGTCTTCCGAACTATGTTGACTTTGACTTTCCCATTACACAAGGGAATACGTAGGCATAGGACGACGAGGTCCTATCGAGTCCCTTTTTTTGTTTTTCTCCCTTTTTCGTTTTTGCATTCCCTTAGCAAGTAAGCTTTAGATAAACACACCCTTTAATTAGAACAACAAGAATGCATCCCGTTGAGTATAACAGGCACGAGGGGTGCTAATATCTTCCTCTTGCATAATCGACTCCCGAACCCCAAATCTAGTTGCGAGACCATGTTCTTTCCCTTCTTGAGGTTTCTTCAATCATTTCTTTTCCTCGTTGGGATAAATAATGTTCGGTGGCGACTCTGTGTCTTCGCCGGTGGTTTTTTGCGGTAGCGACACCAGACCAAAAACATCATTATCCTCAAGGACATACCCATGCAATCATGAACTATCCTAGTTCATATATTAGAGACTCATGCATAGAAGAAGAATGAAAATCCTAAAAAACACATAAGAGAACCCAGAGTCAAGAAAAAACTTTAGGCAGGCAAGAAATCATAGACATTTGGTTTGACATCATGTACCCAAACCATATCAGAAGAAGTACATCTTCTCTTAAACACCAACAGCTAGAAAGATGTTAGAACATGGAATCCCCTCAAAAATCACAAAGACAAGTAGAGATCATTATCATGCTTCATACCATAGCATCACCAAGAAATCTCAGGGAAATCGTGATTCTCTTCAACATTAGAAATGCCATCCTACTCTACAGAACATAATCTTCCTTTCAGCACTATCAAGGCCATCATCACCACCAGACTTGGCCAAAACTCCACTCTAGACCCCACTAGAACTAGATATTTCAGTTCTGAAGCTGTTGATGAATATAAACTCCATAATATGAGCTCCCATGAATAATCTGCTGTAATAATGTCCCAACATTTTCCTGGACATTAGACCCTTGGTTCTGGATAACATTCATAGATTCTGTCAACATGATAGCAGCCCAGACATACTTGCATGAACTACTTGAGAACCAAAATTTTAAACACATCAGTAAAGAACCACACTGTAAAGGAAGATCAGATACATTCAAGACAAACTTTCAGACATTCCACACAGAAGCACGATGTCAAGACAACTTTTTTGACAACACAGTATCAACATAGACACTTATGCAAACAAGAAGATGTTCCCTCTAATAAGCAATATCTGAGTTGACCTCATTACCAGGATGCTGACAGAGCATATCACAAATATCAAACTCTTCCATTTCAGTCTGCTCTTCCATCCACTAAGACTCTTCCTTGCACTGACCTCTTAAGAACTATGAGAGGAAGGTTTATAACACTTACAGAAGTCTAATGATGCAACATTTGGTGACATCTCTACTCCAACTTCCTTGATCATTAAGCAAGAGCAGCAGCAAAAATAACAAATTCCTTTGGACTCAACTTCCTCATCATTACTTCATACAACTCATTAAAGACCAACAGTTATCCCTAAATGAAAATTACCATAAGATATTTGATCAAACAACTGAGTTGTGTTGATCACACTACTCAACAGCCCTATACCATGGGAAACACATCAGAACTAGAAAACCCAATTCACAAACCTTTTTGGCACATTATTTTCAGAACAAGGTTGGAAGGAGGTACTTAGAGTCCACCAGAACCACCTTTACTCCAGTCATGAGTCTAGAACACCCACAACCAGAATACCAATCTTGCTTAGTTACAACTTCAAGCAGGTATGAGGAATGTGAGATAAGAAAATTTGTACTATCCTGAAGCTCTCACCACTCCTTGGTTAGCTATAGGCTAAGTTGATCCTTTTAAACAACCCTCTGGTTGAAACAAAGGTACCTGACAAGGAAAACTTAACCCTAGAAGAGAGACACCTTCAGAGCAAGCATGTCCAACATGATGTCGAGACATGACAAAGACATCATTGAATCAGCTTACCTCTTGATAGAAACAAAATTCTCTATCCTCGAGATCTAACTTGCATGAAATAGTCTTAAGAACCCTAACCCTTCAAGGACTTTCGGTTATCAACCCAACTTGAAGCATACCTCCAACACATCAGGAGAAAAATATTGAACTACCCTCATGGAGCCAGAACCATCCGGGTTAATGCTTCAATAGAAATAAATCCATCGTAAAAAAGAACAATATAGACAGATTCATCTTCAAGCTCACTCCACTTATGAGAAAGATAACTCTTTTAAGTTTCCCCAAAAAGAAGCAATCTACTATAATACGATGAAAGAACCTTTCAAGTTCATGATACTAAGTGTCACTGTCTTTTGAACCAAGTCCAGCTTATCCTTGAGCAACAGAATCCTGAAGATGTTATGATAAATGTTCTTGACATTTGACCTTGAAATGCCTCTACATCATAAGCCAGGTCACACACTCCTACAAAGTAGGAGATAAAATTTATGCTCTTGTTCTACAAATCAGAACTGTCATCCTCAAGGACATATCAACAAAAGAAAGACCTAAGAGGTCCACTTGTGCTGAAGGTGACTTGATCTTCATCTTCAACAACAATGACATTCATGACAAGTCTCTTGGGTAGAGAATTTTGAAACCTGCTGACCTGGCCAGATGTGCCTTTAAGAAAGGTCTTGAGAGACTCCAAAGCAACTTTGGTTACCACGCATGTGTTTATCAATATGAACACATGCTAATCCACTTCATTGGATATGGACTTAAAATCTTCACAATGAACAATCCAAAGACATTCTTTGGTGACATATTTTGAATAGTTGGTATCCTTGCAATGATCATACAGTACTCGAAAAAGATCTCCTTAAAGCTCACCCAAAACTGACTAGGGTTCTAGCTCTGATGCCAATTGAAATTCTAGCACTCTAACACAAGTTAATACTGATGTGCTCACATCAAAACATAATGTCAAGACAGATATTACAACATCTTTTATCTGACAGAACAAATAAATCAGACTGAAAAATAAGTTGCAGAAATAAAAACAATACAGTCAATTGGTAACCCAGTTCGGTGCAACATCACCTACATTTGGGGGAATCTAAGCCAAGAAGAAAATTTACTATGATAAAATTAGTTCAAAGCTCTACTCCCCCGTTTACAACTTCTCTCCTAATCACTACCTTGTGCAACTTCTACCTAGAAACCCTCTAGATATGAGATCCCCCTCTCACTTCCTAATCAGTCATAATCCCAGTGACAATACCTTGAGAAACCAAGAAGAAGAAGAACACTCTTCCAAATACAATACCCTACTTTGCTTAAAAGCTTCAACCAAGAATAATACACTCTTACTTACAAGCTTTATAGTGGACAATTAACAATACAAAATCAGTCTACCATAATGCATTAGAAGATACAAGGGGTAACATACAATTAACAAGAACAAGACTCTCAAAACCTAGGATTCTAAAACCTCCCCTTATTTTACAAAAGTGAAAGTCATATCTTCATTAGGTTTAAGTCTCCTTTAAATAGCCTTCAGACCTTGTGGGCTTGGGCTCTTGAGGCACAATTCATCAGGAATCAGTTTGGAATCATAAGCATAATCTCCTGTACAAAAATAGGAACAAAATACAAAGTTTTCTAAAAAGGCTCAACGATCCTTTTTCAGAAAACCATCATAATCTATCAAAACAGAAGTTCCCACCCCGAACTCTCCTTAAATCCCTCAATTGACCTAGACACCTATTGATCGCGACTTTCTATGTCTAATACAACCTAACTGCAAGTGCACAGTCTATCGCGTAGTAATAATAGATATCGATCCCACAGGGACTCGTAATCAAACTAGTGTTCTCGGGAGTTACTATGTTTAGCTAGGTAGAATATGTTTAAGGGAATAAGATTGTCACTAAAAGGGAACTAAGGTTACTATTTAGAATATAATTTATTGAATCGATACGTAGTAATTGTGTTCTTCAGGGATTTGATAAATTACTGGTGTATGAAATAATTTTCAAAGTTTGTTTAAGCAGAAAATGGAGATTTGAAGACTCTCGTCTCACGATGGTTATTGACGCTAATCATAATCCTAAGGGCCAAACGTACACTTTCGTATCCCGTTCGGGGTTAAAATTATTTTTTGGAAATCTCTAAGTTCTAATTCATTTTAAAGTGCTTTCGCTGTTATTAAAACCAATGCCTAGTGTTTACTATCTGACCTTACCGCAGCTTTCGCTTGTTGGTTCGTATCTTAATTAATTTTCCACTTTCGTGGCAAAACTACTTTTAAATAAGTTCTCGCTTTCGCGACGAAGTTTATTCAGTGAATCAATTTTAAACACTCAGACCATAAACTACTTTTGTGAAAAGAAAGTTTTCAAACAAGTGTTATCAAATCCCATTCGAATTATTACTACATATCGATTACCTAAGTTTAGCTAGACATGGAATTTGGAAAAACAAAATATAAATAAGAATAATAAATAATAAATTGCATTATAATAAAACAGAAGTCGATCAAAATGAAAACCTGTAAATATGCCAATTGGCCTTTGGGCAGATCCTCCACAGATGTTGGCAGGATTCTGGTCTTTAGTGCCAATTTGATCGTACAGTACAATAGCAATTACAAAAGAGCGGAAATGAGAATAAGGAAATGTAAAGAGAAATGAATACAAATAAAAACTGGAAAGTAAGTTGCTCTGGAAATTAAATTCGGCAGCACTTCGTGGTATGAATGCAGCACACCTTCTGAAGTCCTCTGCTTCCCTTTTATAGAAGTGAAATCCCAACGGTTATCTCTGAGGATGATGGACCTTGAGGCAGATAATTTAGGGAGTAGTGGTCCACTTCGTGGGAATTGGAACTGCCCTTTTGACGTGTAATCTGAGTGGGGCGTTTTTTCCTGCATGACGGTCGTCACAAGGTGTGACGGTCGTCACCCGTGTGACGGTCGTCATGAAGCTGTGACGGTCGTCACATCAGCAAAAACTGCTTGCTGCGCTTTTCATTGTGTTTTCACTCCTTTTTCATCCATATTTCATCTGAGATTGCTTCTTTTCTTCATGTTGCCTTGTTTAGACGTGATCGTTGAATACCTGCAAAAACATCAGACAAATACACGGAAATAACCCGAAATCAGATCGAAAACGGTTAGACTTTAGTTGAATTATGCATGAAAATATCTATATGATTTCGTGTTATCAAACTCCCCTAAGCTTGAATCTTTGCTTGTCCTCAAGTAAAACATGGAGAAGTCGGCAAGCACGAGGCAACTTCTTCGTTCGCAAAGTTTGGAAAAACCGGGATTCTTGGTAGGAACAAGACGAGTATCATGACGACACTGGACTACAAGTCTTCGGAGGTCTCCTTTTTATGCAAATCGGTCTCAGTCATGCTACTGTATCTTGGTGTCAAGGTTCTCGTGGCAAGTTCACCCTGTTTGTTCTAGCGCAATCACATTAAGCCCGTTGTCCGCACACTTTCATGGCAAGTCGACCTGTTAGTGAATATGATCTCATTTCTGTTTTTTGATCTTCTTTATTGATCATAATTTTATGTCATTGATTTTCAATGAGTTTTTCGTGCCGTTGGGCTAAATGCTCGGGTGAGGAGCACCTAACTTAGAAGGAAACGTATCTTATATTTTTGGGCTTTTTAGCTCTCTTTTCATGATTTTTCATCATTTTGGAGATCATACACTTATTTGCAGCGGTCGCTTGCTTAGAAGTGTTTTTAGGATGGTGCTGACTGCTAGTATAAACTACTTGGGGTTGAGTTTGCGTAGACACTTGAGACTTTGGTACACGTAGGTGGTGAAACCGACTCGCATAAACTAGAGATCTAAGGTGTCTGGATGATACTGGTTTTGTTAGAACTGTTGTTTCCTTGGAGTTTCAAAACTTGGTTTGAACTCAAGTGCATTCTCGTGGTGCTTTTGCTTTTGAGGAACGAAGTAAAATTTTTGTTTACGTTGAATAATGTGGGGGTTGTTTGTGTAACGTGAAAAATATATAGACGAGCTTTATTTGCTAGAAATAGAAAGTGTAAAAATAGATATTACTAAAATTCAAAGTGCAGTGAAATGGAAATAAAGGAAGTAAAGGAATTCAAAGTGCAGTGAAAATAAGGCTCCACTCCCACACTATCTCGATCAGTGTCCTCACTGATTCTTGAAGCATGCGAGAGGGAGATACAACTGAAAATGAAAATACAAATAACTGAAATATAGTAAACAATGAAGGAAAATAAAGGGGAATCTAGTCTCGGCCTCTGTCACGTCCGCGCTGGCGTCCTCTGGCTCTAGCAAGGGCTACTCTGTCCTCATAGCTCATGGCTCCGGTGTGGTAGACGGTGTCTCGGAGTCCTTCGACCTGCAGGGTCAGATTCGCTAGGCTCTCAGTGATCGTAGCTTGGCCGGTGTGAAGTTGTTGCATTTGAGTGCGGTGCCAAGCTTCGAACTGGTCAGCTCGCTGGTTCTGCTGCTGCAGCATCGTGAATATCTGTGCCTGCTGGTCTAGGGAGCGACGGAGGTCCTCTTCGATGTAGTCTGGCACGGGATGATGACGGCGGCGGCGGGAGGATGTACCTACGGGAGGAGGAGGCTGCGATGCCTCTGGCTGCTCAGACCTGTCCAACTCAGCTTGGATTTCATCGTCGGAACCGTGAGTGGGATCCTGAGTAGGAACAGCGGCAGCAGGAGGGGCAATGAGGTCGAACAACCAGTTGGTACGGTCCTCTGGATGGATGTGGGTGCGGGACGGAAGGATGATGCTTCGGACGGTCTTGCCACGCACAACCGGATGGTATTTCCCGTCAGCTCGGGAGCGGATGAGATGGGAGGCTCTGCAGTGGTCGGTGTCAAGGAACACCGAGGGGATGGAATGAAGATGCTGGAGGCGGTCGCCAAGGTTCAGCCCAAGTGCAATAGCGGTGACAATCCCGCCAAAGTAGAATGGCTTCGAGCCACGGTTGCAATTGGCCTGAATGTGAGCCAGCAGAAACGGGGCAGCGTTGACAGGTTCATTGTTGAAGATGCAATGAAGAAAGAAGAGCTCCTTGGAGTTCACTTTGTGGTTGCTGTCTCTGGCAAAGATAGTGTTACTCAACGCTCTGTGAAAGTACCTGATGGTTAGGTTATGGATGTGAGTGGCGTGCAGGGAGTCCCAACCATCGGCATTGAGGCCGGTCAACTGATACCACAGCGCAAAGGCTTCGTGCTGGAACTGATCGGTGATGCGGCGATGAGCGTTGTCGCCGCGAGGTAGCTGCAGGATGCCGGCAATCTGGTTTTGGTGCATCTGATAGTTGACGCCAAACATCCGGAAGCAAGCGGCGCCTGAATGCTGGTTAAGTTCGCCGCTGCCTGTGACGTAAGTGAACGAACTCAAGAACTCAAGAGTGAGTTGTTCGTAGGTTGGTTGTGGGTTGGTGCAGAGGTTCCAGATGCCTGCTCTTTGAAGCATCCAGGTTACACCTTCAAGGAGTCCGAGCTCCGTAAGCGATGGAAGGTGCGGGTAGTGAGTCGGCTGGAGTGACCTCTGATGAGATGCAATTAAGTTTGCTCGTTGTCTTTCGCCTAACTCGCCTTCACTGAAGGTAATGTTGCTGACATCTGGGGTTTCTGCATTCCTTGCCATTGTTGGAAGATGGAGAGGTTTCTGAGGTTTTGGGGTTTTTCTGCAGAGAGGGAAAAATGACAGAACGGTGGTTTAGAGGTTGAATTTGGAGTTGAAGTTTATAGTTCAATATGGGGAGGACAAAAATTCGTAGTGGGGTAGGAGTTAGGATGTTTGAAAGTGATAATGGGGGGAGTGGAAGAGAACACGAACCCTGTTTTATCAGATAGCAGTTCTGGACTGCGTGACGGTCATCACATAGGTGTGACGGTCGTCACCCGCGTGACGCTCGTCATGGGGCTGTGACGGTCGTCACAACAGCAAAATCTGCAGAACGCAGAATTTTGCTCTGAGGGCGTACTCGTGGTGATTTTAAAGCTTAGTATTGATACGGTGATGTAATATAACAGCCAACAAGCAACAATTAATGCGAAAACAAAATAATTGAATAAAAACTAGAATTGAAATAACATAAAATTGAAACAATTGTATGTAGTACATAATAAAAACGAACAATGCGAAAAATCCAAGTGATTAAATGAAACTAAACTAGACTAGACTAAACTGAAACTACTGCTACGAGCTAATAACTAATCTTTTCGTGCCTTCAACTCATCGAATTTCTGCGAATAGTAGTCGAGTTGGTCGCAGACTAGATCCATGAAGCCTACCAGTTCGCTGTGCATGCCTGCGATATCAGCTTTTACATTAGTCAGAGCTTTATCAACATCGTCCAATCTGAGTAACACGGTATCCATTTTATCGGTGGTCTCCTCAGGGATAGGCTCAGGATAAGTATTGTAGTGCGGAGAAGTCATAGGGTCTACTTCAGTTTCAGAGGCAGCGTCCTCATAGTACATATAGTCGTGTGCCTCATAGATGTGGTCACTGTCATACATATAGTTCTGGGGTGTTGACTGTGGTGAAGGAGGTCCCATAGGCTCATCCAATTCGTAGAGCCAGTTATCCTTGTTGTGGATGCTTGTCATCAGATGATCAGGCAGTGTGAATAGCTGTACTGGTTTTTCGTTAATAAGGTACTCATACGGTCCAGGTCCCATAGTCCCTAAGATGCGCCTGTTAAAGCAGAATTGTATGTTCATGGGTCTGATGGTACCAAAACGAGTGCTGGCATTTAAATGGAATCTAAGGCCAAGCTCGTGGGCAATCATTGTTACTAGGCCTCCTATGAGAATAGGTGTCTGAGGTTCCAGCGTGAGGCGTTTGAAAGATCTCATCATGAAAGGCACTGCATTTACTTTCCGTCCCTGAGAAGCACAGAACATGATGAATAACTCTTCCTTAGACACTGCAGTAATATTTTCTTCTTTTCCAAACAAGGTGTGAGCTAGTATCTTACGGAAGTATCTGAAGGCTGGGTTATGAATGTCATCATTATGCATTCTGGCTGGTTCGGGGTGATAGTCGCCTGTGATTCTGCCCCAGAAGTGATCGAGTTGCAAATCAATATCGTCATCTTCTGCACTGATGAACACATGCGGTCCGCTAGGGAATCCTAGGAGGTTAGCTAGTGACATCCGGCTATGGGTTTGGTCCATTCCAAACAATCGGAAGGTAATCAACTCTGTGCTGGATCCAAAACCATAGTTGGGTGTGTATCTGAAAGAACTAAGGAATTCGTAGGTAAGATCCTTGTAGGTAGCGAAACGTGTTTTTAGAGCAGTGTTCTCCCAACCTAGTTGATTGAACAGGTATTGAATGCTATCTGTGATCCCTAGTTTATCCATAGTAGCCTTGTCATAATACAGCGTTAAGGCGAATTCTCTTTCGGTCAGTGCTGCAAATCTTGCCTTTTGAGCGAGTCCTCGGAAGTGAACCTTTGTGAAATCGTACTCGGCCATACTCGCAGGTAATTCGGAGAAACAGAAGGAATGTTTTGAAGGCTTTATAAATCCTGAAAAGTTTGAAACAGGAAATTGAAGTCAGGATTTTTAGAAACGAAAAGTGGTAGAAACAAAAGGCAAAAGAGAAAAAATAAAATAAGAATAAAAGTACGAAAATGAACGAAAGTAGAAAGTAGTAGTACTTTTAGAATTTTTGTTGGATTTTTCAAAGTAGAATTTTAAAGAAAAATGAAATGCAATAACGAGGGAAATTTGGGTTGCCTCCCAATAAGCGTTGTTTTTAACGTCTAAAGCCTGACGATAGCTTGGTGAGAAGCTATTCGGGTGTCTGAGATGGAAGCTCAAGCAATGTTATATTGCTTACTTGAGGACTGTCGTCGTTCTTATTGTAATGTTTTAGACGTTGCCCGTTTATGATAAATGGTGCATTCGTCTTATCGGTAATTTCGACAGCTCCATTCTGAAGTACTTTAGTCACTTCATAGGGTCCAGACCACCTAGATTTTAGTTTACCTGGGAAGTGTTTTAATCGTGAATTAAAGAGAAATACGATGTCTCCCACACTGAATTGTTTCCTGATTGAACGTTTATCATGCCACTTTTTAGTTCGTTCTTTGTAGATACGGGCATTTTCGTAAGCGTCTAATCGAAGTTCTTCCAACTCGTGTAAGTTCAAGATTCGCTTTTCTCCTGCCTCGGTGTAGTTGAAGTTGAGTGTTTTAATGGCCCAAAAGGCCTTATGCTCTAACTCTACAGGGAGATGGCAGGATTTACCGTAAACTAATTTATAGGGGGTAGTACCTATTGGTGTCTTAAATGCGGTCCTATAAGCCCATAAATCTTCTTGTAGCTTCGATGACCAATCTTTCCTTGAGGTAGCGACAGTCTTTTCCAAGATCTGTTTTATTTCTCTGTTCGAGACCTCTACTTGTCCGCTAGTTTGCGGATGATAAGGTGTAGCTACTCGGTGCCGAACTCCATATCTAGAGAGAAGTTTATCGAATATTCGTGATATGAAGTGAGATCCTCCGTCACTAATGACGAGTCTGGGTACACCGAATCTAGGAAAGATTGTGTTTTTGAAGAGTTTGATTACTACTCGTGTGTCGTTTGTTGGAGCAGCAATGGCTTCTATCCATTTAGACACGTAATCGACAGCGACGAGTATGTAGTTATTTCCGAAAGAAGGTGGGAAAGGTCCCATGAAATCTATTCCCCAGACGTCGAAGATTTCTACCTCTAAGATTCCTTTCTGAGGCATTTCATCGCGTCGTGAGATGTTGCCAGTTCGTTGGCATCTATCGCACTTTTGCACAGCGATGTGAACGTCTTTCCAGAGATTAGGCCATAATAAGCCGGCTTGGAGAATCTTAGCGCACGTCTTGGACGTACTAGCATGACCACCATATGGTGCTGAGTGGCATTGGGAAATAATATTTTCTATTTCTTCCTCTGGGACACAGCGACGATATATGTTGTCGGCCCCTCTCTTAAAGAGTAGGGGTTCGTCCCAATAATAGTGTTTCAGATCGTGGAAGAATTTCTTCTTTTGCTGATAAGTAAGATCCGGTGGAAGCACGCCAGCAGCGAGGTAATTAACTATGTCAGCATACCAAGGTAATGTGACTCGGGCATAGACGGCTTCTACGGCTTTTTCGAATTCTGGATCTTCCGAGATTGAATTGGGCGTGTCACTTTCTAATTTGGCTATCAGACGTTCGTACAGGAAATCGTCATTTATCGGTACTGGTTCGTGTCTGATGCCTTCTATTCGGGATAAGTGGTCCGCAACAACGTTCTCGGTTCCTTTTTTATCTTTGATTTCTAAGTCAAACTCTTGTAGTAACAGGATCCATCTCAATAGTCTTGGTTTGGCATCCTTTTTGCTTATTAGGTACCTTATGGCAGCGTGGTCTGTGTATATTATAATTTTTGCTCCTACTAAGTAAGAACGGAATTTGTCAAGCGCAAATATAACTGCTAGAAGTTCCTTTTCTGTGGTAGCGTAGTTCATTTGGGCAGGATCTAAGGTTCTACTGGCATAGTAGATGGCATGGAGTTTCTTGTCCTTCCTTTGTCCTAGAACTGCGCCTACAGCGTAATCACTCGTGTCACACATGATTTCAAACGGTAGTCTCCAATCGGGTGGTTGCATGATTGGTGCGGTGATAAGGGCTGATTTCAATGTTTCGAATGCTTTTAAACAGTCGTCGTCGAAGACGAACTCAACATCTTTCATTAACAGGCCGGTCAGAGGTTTTGTGATTTTCGAGAAATCTTTTATAAATCTTCTGTAGAAACCGGCATGTCCTAGAAAACTCCGTATTTCTCGTACGGATTTTGGGGGTTGGAGATCCTTTATAATCTCTATTTTAGCTTTGTCTACCTCAATCCCTCTATCTGATATGACATGTCCTAGAACTATTCCTTGCCGGACCATAAAATGGCATTTCTCCCAATTTAGGACGAGGTTTACTTTTACGCAACGCTCTAGTACCATTTCTAAGTTTTGTAAGCATCCTTCGAAACTTTGTCCACATACCGAGAAGTCGTCCATAAACACTTCCATAATGTCGTCTATGAAATCTGCAAAGATTGCCATCATGCATCTTTGGAAGGTTGCTGGAGCGTTACAGAGTCCGAACGGCATTCGGCGGTAAGCAAAAGTACCGTAAGGACAGGTGAATGTAGTCTTTTCTTGGTCATCAGGATGGATGGAAATTTGGAAGAATCCTGAGTAACCATCTAGATAGCAGAAATATGAATGTTTGGCTAATCTTTCCAACATTTGGTCTATGAAGGGTAGCGGGAAGTGATCTTTGCGCGTAGCCTTGTTAAGCTTTCTATAATCAATACACATCCTACTTCCAGTCACGACTCTTTTTGTTATTGATTCGCCTTTTTCATTTTTAACTACTGTGACTCCTCCTTTCTTTGGTACGACATGAACTGGGCTAACCCATTCACTATCGGAGATCGGATAGATGATTCCTGCATCTAGTAATTTCTTTACTTCATCTCTGACTACAGTGCTCAGGATGGGGTTCAGTCTTCTCTGATGCTCTCGAGAAGTTTTAGAGTCTTCCTCTATCGTAATTCGATGCATATAGATCGAAGGGCTTATACCTTTTAAATCGCTTATGTTATAGCCTAACGCGGTGGGGTACTTCTTTAGGACTTCTAATAACTTTTCGGTTTCTGGTTGTCCTAAGTCGGCGTTGACTATCACTGGTCTTTTTAGTTCATCGTCTAGAAATTCATATCTAAGGTTTTTGGGTAGTGTTTTAAGTTCCAAAGATGGGTTCTTCGGACCTGGCATATGGTTTGGAGTCAGTGCTAAGCTTTCGCTTAGGCTGTTGTCTTTGTACGATTTACGCCAATTATCGTCTTCAGAAATGTCGGGTATTTGAATCTTTATTATTTCTGAATACGTGGTCTCTTCATTTTCAAGTTCTCTTATGCATTCGTCAATTTCGTCTACTAAATAGCAGGTATCGTCTATTGCTGGTGCTTGTAAGAACTTGGTGAGAATGAACTCTATCTTTTCTTCTCCTACTTCGAATGTTAGCCTTCCTTTCTTCACGTCTATAATGGCTCCGGCTGTCGCTAGGAACGGTCTTCCTAGGATAATTGGGGTTACAGTGTCCTCCTTAATGTCCATAATTATGAAGTCGGTTGGAATGTAGAATTGTCCTATGCGTACTGGAACGTTTTCCAGTATTCCGACGGGGTATTTTACTGATCTGTCAGCTAATTGTACGGACATTTTGGTTGGCCTGAGGTCTCCCATATTCAGCTTTTTGCATATAGATAAGGGCATAACACTGATACTGGCTCCTAAATCGCATAGAGCTTTGTCTATTACGAACTTTCCTATGACGCAGGGTATGGAGAAACTACCTGGGTCTTTTAATTTAGGAGGCATGCGGTTTTGAATAATAGCGCTACACTCTGCAGTAAGTGTAACTGTTTCGTTATCCTCGATCTTTCTCTTATTCGACAGGATCTCTTTGAGAAATTTAGCGTATGACGGCATTTGAGTTATTGCTTCTGTAAAAGGAATAGTAATATTCAACTGTTTAAGGAGCTCTACAAATTTCTTAAACTGTCCTGAAGTTTTAGAGTTTATTAGTCTTTGCGGATAAGGAATAGGTGGTTTATATGGCGCTGGAGGTGCTTGAGTTTTTTCACTTGCGGTATCCTCCTTCTCGTTGTCCTCCTTCTTCTCTAACTCAGATTCCTTTTCTGCTTGTTCAGTTGGTTTTTGTTGCATGGCTGAGTTTTCGGTCCTCGGATCGATCGGTTCGTCCAATTCTTTTCCACTTCTTAGTATTACAGCATTTACTTGGCCTTTGGGATTCTGTTCGGGTTGTCCAGGAAATGTGCCAGCAGGTGCGGCAACAAATGCTTGCTGTTGAGCCACTTGTGATATCTGAGTTTCTAACATTTTGTTGTGGGTGGCTAAAGCGTCTACTTTTCCTGTCAACTGTTTAGTTTGCTCGCTAGTGTGTATGTTTTGATTTAGGAACTCTTTGTTTGTTTGAGCTTGAGTAGCTATGAACTTTTCCATCATCAATTCGAGGTTTGATTTCCTAGGTGCATTCTGAGCAGCTGGTTTCTGATATCCTGGCAGAGCAGTAGGCATTTGCAATGCATTTTCGCTTTTGTAAGAAAAGTTTGGATGATTTCGCCAACTTGGGTTGTAGGTATTTGCGTAGGGATTTCCTTGAGCATAATTTACCTGGTCTGGCGGGATTCCGGCTAGCAATGGGCATTCGGGTGCATTATGAGTGGTGCTTCCGCATAACTCGCAATTTGGAGTTACTGCAGCGACAGTTGCAGTGGGGATAACGGTCAGACTATCAATCTTCTGTGCTAGAGCATCTACTTTAGCATTAAACTTTTCAAGGCTGCTGATTTCGTACATCCCACCTTTCGCTGTGGTTTTCTCAGTTGGAGTGCGTTCACCTCCCCATTGGCAATGGTTTTGTGACATGTTCTCTATTAATTGATAGGCTTCATCGTATGGCTTATCCATAAGTGCACCGCCCGCGGCAGCGTCTATTGTCAATCTAGTATTGTATAGAAGCCCATTATAGAAAGTATGGATTGTCACCCAGTCTTCTAGACCGTGGTGAGGACATGTTCTCATCATATCTTTGAATCGTTCCCATGCTTCGTAAAGAGATTCAGTATCTTTCTGTCGAAATCCGTTGATTTGAGCTCTAAGCATAGCAGTTTTGCTTGGCGGAAAATATCTCGCTAAGAAGACATTCTTCAATTGCTCCCACGTCGTAACGGAGTTGGATGGTAACGATTGTAACCATGTCCACGCTCTGTCTCTAAGAGAGAATGGGAAAAGACGAAGTCTTATCGCGTCTGGAGTTACTCCATTTGCTTTCACTGTGTCTGCGTATTGTACAAACTTCGTTAGATGTTCGTTCGGATCCTCAGTTGCGTTTCCTGAGAATTGGTTTTGTTGTACAGCCGACAGCAATGACGGTTTCAGCTCAAAATCATTTCGGGTAATAGCTGGGGCAGCAATGCTACTTCTAGGCTCCATATGAGATGGTGTAGCGTATGCCTTCAGCGGTTTGTTCGGAGGTCCTTCAGCCATCTCTGGTTCTTCTTCTTCTGATTTGGGAATGGGAGTGAGAGGTTCGGGAGTGTTATGTTTGAGTTGTTTAAGTTGGTACTCAATGATTCTACTTCTTAAATGTAAGAAGCGTTCTAGTTCTGCGACCGAAGGTTTTACGATATCGCTTTGCGGGCGATTTCTTGGCATACAATCGACAGAACTAGTAAAGGAAAAATGAAAATTGTTAACCTAGTCTATACGGTGTAACAGAAGGTTACACTATTGACTAAACGGATCCCCGGCAACGGCGCCAAAAACTTGATCGCGACTTTCTATGTCCAATACAACCTAACTGCAAGTGCACAGTCTATCGCGTAGTAATAATAGATATCGATCCCACAGGGACTCGTAATCAAACTAGTGTTCTCGGGAGTTACTATGTTTAGCTAGGTAGAATATGTTTAAGGGAATAAGATTGTCACTAAAAGGGAACTAAGATTACTATTTAGAATATAATTTATTGAATCGATACGTAGTAATTGTGTTCTTCAGGGATTTGATAAATTACTGGTGTATGAAATAATTTTCAAAGTTTGTTTAAGCAGAAAATGGAGATTTGAAGACTCTCGTCTCACGATGGTTATTGACGCTAATCATAATCCTAAGGGCCAAACGTACACTTTCGTATCCCGTTCGGGGTTAAAATTATTTTTTGGAAATCTCTAAGTTCTAATTCATTTTAAAGTGCTTTCGCTGTTATTAAAACCAATGCCTAGTGTTTACTATCTGACCTTACCGCAACTTTCGCTTGTTGGTTCGTATCTTAATTAATTTCCCACTTTCGTGGCAAAACTACTTTTAAATAAGTTCTCGCTTTCACGACGAAGTTTATTCAGTGAATCAATTTTAAACACTCAGACCATAAACTACTTTTGTGAAAAGAAAGTTTTCAAACAAGTGTTATCAAATCCCATTCGAATTATTACTACATATCGATTACCTAAGTTTAGCTAGACATGGAATTTGGAAAAACAAAATATAAATAAGAATAATAAATAATAAATTGCATTATAATAAAACAGAAGTCGATCAAAATGAAAACCTGTAAATATGCCAATTGGCCTTTGGGCAGATCCTCCACAGATGTTGGCAGGATTCTGGTCTTTAGTGCCAATTTGATCGTACAGTACAATAGCAATTACAAAAGAGCGGAAATGGGAATAAGGAAATGTAAAGAGAAATGAATACAAATAAAAACTGGAAAGTAAGTTGCTCTGGAAATTAAATTCGGCAGCACTTCGTGGTATGAATGCAGCACACCTTCTGAAGTCCTCTGCTTCCCTTTTTATAGAAGTGGAATCCCAACGGTTATCTCTGAGGATGATGGACCTTGAGGCAGATAATTTAGGGAGTAGTGGTCCACTTCGTGGGAATTGGAACTGCCCTTTTGACGTGTAATCTGAGTGGGGCGTTTTTGCCTGCATGACGGTCGTCACAAGGTGTGACGGTCGTCATGAAGCTGTGACGGTCGTCACATCAGCAAAAACTGCTTGCTGCGCTTTTCATTGTGTTTTCACTCTTTTTTCGTCCATATTTCATCTGAGATTGCTTCTTTTCTTCATGTTGCCTTGTTTAGATGTGATCGTTGAATACCTGCAAAAACATCAGACAAATACACGGAAATAACCCGAAATCGGATCGAAAACGGTTAGACTTTAGTTGAATTATGCATGAAAATATCTATATGATTTCGTGTTATCACCTATTTTCTTCAATTTCTTATTTTATAAAAAATAATTAAAATTCAAACTATTATAATTATTTTCTAATTTACTCTACCTTCTTATCACACCATACTATTTCTACCACATCCCAACAAGACATATTCAAATAATTTATTTTAAATCACACTACATCAAATAATTAAATAAAATAAATCCAAATAATTCAATTAACTAATTTAATCGAATTTAGGGTGTTACAAAGGTGGTGTGTTAAAAGTGATTTTAGTAATTCAAGTGTTGTAACCGATTAACACGGTGGTATAATCAGTTACAACAAGGGTAATTTGACTTCTGATCTGAAGAAATCAACAAAATGTCGAAGTTGTAACTTATTAATATCTGCATGTAATCGATTACCACTGAAAGGAGATTTATTTTCATGTCATTTGTAATCGGTTATAGTTTAGTATAACTGGTTACGTGCCTAAGTTTTTTGTGTTTTTCAGTTATGGAATTGCATATTTTGAGTCATAATCACTTTGTAACATTTGTATAAATGCTTTGGAGGCATCCTCATTTTAGTTGGTTAATATCAATGAAAATATTCTCACTCTCACCCTCAATTCTCTCACCCACAATTCTCTCACTCACAATTCTCTCTCTCTCTCTCTCTCTCTCTCTCTCTCTCTCTCTCTCTCTCTCTCTCTCTCTCTCTCTCTCTCTCTCTCTCTCTCTCTCTCTCTCTCTCTCTCTCTCTCTCTCTCTCTCTCTCTCTCCCCCCCCCATAGTGCGGTTCCAAGTTCCAACAAAAAATAATATTTTTTTTTTCAATTTTGCTTCTCCATTTTAAAATTTGATTTTTTTCATTTCGTTTTTTTACTATTTTAATTCTCCTTTAAATCTGAGATCATTTTCTACTAGCATGACATTAGTAGTGATGATGTATCATTGCCTTATGTATATAATCTTATTACAAGTCATTTTGTTTTAATTTATAATTATATAATATATATTAAATATATAATAAAATCCTATTAATTAATAATTATTAATTTTTATTATTAGTCAAAATAAAATAAATCTTCAGTGATCTTCTTCTTCCTATATTTTATTATACGTTTAAAATATATTACATGATTATAAGTTAAAATGAAATTACATGTAATAAGATGATTGTTGGGAAAAAACAAACAAAGCATAGAGAAAAAGAGGAACATAATCATCACACTAAAACATAACGTGAAAACTCAAAAATTGGAGGAAAAATCACACTCGTTGTCAATAGATAACCAGAGAATAAAATAATGTGAAAATTGTTACAACACATGATATACTCTCAACTAACTCAGGTTTCCAGGACACTCACACCTGCCAAAACAAATATTTAACTACATCTCACAACATTATGATACAAAAGTATAAGAGAACAAAGAAAGTAAAATACAAGTTTAAGTGTTTTTGACTAGTGCATCTTGAAATGAAGAACTTGAATCCTATATATGGACTTGGACTCCCTCTTCCTTCATAAAACTAAGTGATATGAGACTTCAAAGAAATTGTATCCTATATATAGGATTGAAATCTCTCTTCATTCACAAAACTAAGCAATGTGAAACTTCTTCAACATGTATATACTCAACTAACCCCAATGATCTCCACATTGATTAAAAATAATACATAACTTTTGTTGTCTTCATCGATAATCATACTCCACCATAAAGAGTATGAACATGTATATTTTCAACCAACTCCAACAATCTACACCTTGATTAAAAATAATACATAACTTTTATTGTCTTCATCGACAATCATTTTCCACCATAAAGAGTATAGTCACTTGAAGCTACGCTACTCCACGAATTTTCACATTGTCTTCATCGACAATCATAATTTTAAAAATTATCATACTCTATCATGAAGAATGTATTTTACTTGAAGATAAACCACTTCAAGAATTTCACATTGTCATCACCGACAATCATATATTTTAGGCTTATTTAGTCCTGAAGTCCCTTAACTTAATTTCAGTTTTTAGTTTGGTCCCTTATGTAATAAACATTACAATTTAATCCCTTAATAATCATTTTGTTAATTAACTTGATCTATTCTATTAATTTGACAGTGAAAATGTTAAGCACGCTGGTGTGGCATGATAATAAGGATTTGTATGCATTTGTGAGTCATCATATTACATTATATTAACTTTGTAACCTTATTCTTTGTTCAATGTAATATTTTCACGTTAGGGTTACTATTCATCATCTTCTTCCTCCTTCTTCATCCATATGTGAACAACATGTCAATGAACTCCAACAACAATTCAAAATCAAGCACCCAAAGTTATGAGTCATTTGGATCTGTTGGATAAGAAAGAAAAATATGGAGTGTTGGTGCGAAGAAGAGTGTGTAATGCGTACTGTTACAGACTTGAATAATGTCAATGTTGGGAAAAAGTTTTTGGATTGTAGAAATTACAAAAATCAACTAGAGAAGGGATGAAATTTTTTCAAGTGGGTAGGTGATAAATTTGTTGATGGAAGGGATTTGAAGATTGAAAGGCAAAGGAAGCAAATACTCAAGTTGAAGAATGAGGTTTTGAGCATAAGAGGAATGTTGAAAAATGCAATTTTGTTTGCCATTATTAGTTTAGGGTTTAATATAATTCTTGTAACAATGTATTTGAAATGGATTTGTGGAAAATACAACATGTAATTTGATGTTATGAAAGTCTGAATATTTGATATTGGTTAAACAAAATGGTTTCAAT
The DNA here is from genome assembly GCA_963859935.3 of Lathyrus sativus. Lineage (NCBI taxonomy): Eukaryota > Viridiplantae > Streptophyta > Magnoliopsida > Fabales > Fabaceae > Lathyrus > Lathyrus sativus. The sequence continues at coordinate 504,939,448 of OZ012740.1, read as the reverse complement.
GTTATAATTGCTATCCAATGTTTAAGCATTTCTATTATGGTATGAATTGTTAGTCTGTAATGTTGCAGAACATGGATTTTAGTGAAACAAAAATATTATATAAGGGACTTAACTGAAACAATGGAATATTGCTTTAATAAAATAGGGAATGTGTTTTATATCTGGTTCTATGTTAATATATAGCTGATGAATATTGCTTTAACAAAATATTTTTCATTATAAATAAAAAGTTGATGAATAATATAAAGAACAGGTTGATGACTATTTCTTTAACAAAATATTTTACATTATAAAAGCATATGTTCTTTGACACTGATACAAAAGGGCATGTGTTCTTTTCCACTAATACAAAAAAAGCCTAAGTTAGTGTTCATTGACACTAATACACAAAATCCTAGTTAAAGTGTCCATTGACACTAAGTTACACAAACATGAAAAAGTGAAATTGGATCAAGTTGCAGTTGCTTCAGGCTGACTTGCTTCAGGCTGAGTTAATGCATGATGACTTGCTTCAAGCCGGGATACTTCAAGCTGACTTAGACCAGGCTGACTTGATTCAAGTTGAGTGGTCTGACTTGGTGTTGGAAGTTTGCAGGTTGCTTTGTTGTGCCCCATCATGTGGCATCTACCGCATTTGATGCCAAAGTTAGCTCTATTTATCTGAGTGTCATCTCTTATACTCTCTGATGCATCTCTAGTCCTCTTCTTCTTTGGCCTTCCTGGTTTCCTTTTGATCGATGGTGGTTGTAATTCAACATAACCTTTTTTCTCTCAAAGAGTTTCGCCATTGACTAGATAAATTACAGATGCATAGCATGCTTCATACATATGTTTTTAGTAGCAATCAGGAACATAACTTTTAATCTCTAATTTTTTAGATTTAATGCAAGATATAGCATGATAGCATGGTAAAAATGTCAGCATCCATATTTTGTAAGAACACACCTAGGTGGATAGATTCATAGTATATTTTACTCCATTATATAAGATGTGTCTCACCACATAATCGTACTCACATCCACACCTGTTAAATATACAGCAACTCAAACACAAAGCTTAATGAACAAATGTAAAACAAACATGCCTTCATTTACAGACCAATAATGAACATTCAATAAACTAATAATGGACATCCAATTAACATCCATTCAAAAGGTATATACCTGACACAAAATCTCTGATCCACTTGTGGCAGCAGTTCTTCTAGAGCTAGTAAGAGTCCTTATATATGTATGCATCAGTCATCAAATGGATCTAATCAATTCTAGAAATGAACAAAATATTAAGGAAATTAATTAAATAAGTACCTTTTATTGGTCATTTATGAATGTGTATGTTTTGTACAACCTTGTACCTCCAAGATCAGATATAAGCAATTCAAGGAACCAACTCCATGAATCTTTAGTTTCTCCTTCCATAATAGCAAATGCAATTGGCATTATCTGATCATTTGGATCCCTTCCAATTACAAAAAGAATATGTCCACCATAGTAACCTTTCAAGAAGCAACCATTTAATCCTATTATAGGCATGCACTTGAAAAAATTATCCTTGCACACCTTAAAATAGATGCAGATCCTTTGGAAATGAGGGCTCAAATGACTTTCAGGATTCTCAATGCTTTATTCTCCACCTTGGCATGGTTGACTTTTAACTTTCACTATTGAACCATGATTGGACCTCAGCAGTTCATGTACATAGTCATGTAATCTTTTGTACTACTCCCTAAAAGATCCATATACAATATCAATTACCATAGTCTTTGCCCTGTATGCAAGAGTTTTGTTGATCCCCATATTTCATTTCTATTGGGTCTTCTCCATGATGTCATTTACCTTTAAACTAGGATTCTCCCTCACATTGTTCTGTATCTTAGTGTTGAGCCACTTAGATGTGAGAAAATTCACCTTGTAATATTTACTACATGTGTGTTTATCAATAATCTTCCCGAGCTGCCATGTATCTTCATCCTAAATGTTTCCATAATATGCCTCCCATGGACAATCTTTTTTACATATCACTCTCATCCTTTTCTTGTCATTTTTCTTGAACATCGTGTTCCTACCATTGTGTATGGCATATGTTCTAATACCATCCTTGAAATCTTGTTTAGAAGCAAATTATGTCCCTAATTCCCACTTATAGTCATCCATCTTTTTAGGGAGTTTGAAAGTTTTCTAATCTTCCTTTTCAACACAGTCATCTTCACTAAAATAATCTTCAAAGCCATCCTCACTGCTCTCATCCTCTATCTCACTTAAACCCTTAAAATTTAAATTTAGTTGTTTTTCATCTGCGTCACTTTCATCCAAAAGACTTCTTTCATCAGATGCTTCACACACATTAATTTTCTTACATGGTCTTCCAACTTTCCCTTTACCTTTCCCTTACCATTCCCTTTACCTTTACCCTTCCTTTTTCCCCCTTTTTCAAAGCTTTGTTCTTCAACCACCTTATCTTCAGAAACTTCATTTTCAGTTACTAGTATGTCTTCATTCATAACCATATCATCATCCGAATCTTCAAAATTGATCCCCCAATGCACTGTCATCACTGCCACCATCTTCTACCTCTATGTTACAGTTGACATCCTCTTCTAATTCCTCATCTAATCCCTCTTGTGCCACTATATTATAGTTTAGTACCTCTTCTCCATCTATGTTACAGTTCCCATCCTCTTCTCCCTCATTGTTATAGTTCAGTCCCTCTTCTCCATTATTGGCATAGTTCAGTCCCTCATTTCCCATATCATGTTCAACTACAATGATCCCCTCACCATGTTCAATTTCAGTGGTCCCCTCATCATGTTCAACTTCAGTGGTTCCTTCTTCATGTCCAATCTCAGTGGTCCCCTTGTCTCCAGCTTCCACACATATACAACATATGTGGTCCCCTTTTCAATATTGTCTCCTACATTCTCCATACAAGTGGTCCCCTCATCATTGTTCCCACCTATTTCAGTTTCAGTGGAACCTACTTCAACATTGTACTCAAGTGATATTATTGGTTCCTCAATTACATCAGCTTGTAAAATAGGATGCATAACATATAAATGCACTTCCCTAGTCAACACTCAACACAACAATTGTATGCATCCTCCTAGTTCCACTCTCATCTTTCAACTCCACTATGCTATTAGACTCCATTTGATCATAATAAAAAAGGCTCTCTATAGTTGGATAACCTAAATACTTTAACCCACCTAATGAAGGTGAGAAAATACTTAAAAGGGGGGTTGAATAAGGGTTTTCAAAAAATTATGGCAATAAAAACACAATGATTTTTATCCTGGTTCGTTGAACTCAACTAATCCAGTCCACCCTATCAAGAGTGATTTGCCTTTCTCCACAAGGACTTAATCCACTATAATCAAACAGATTACAATGTCAACCACTAAGAACAATTGTCTTAGTCTTCTCAAGAACTACTGACCACAACTTGGTCTTCTTAAGGAACTTTTACAATCAAATGTAAACTAAACAAGTGTTTAAAATGCTTCTATGAAAGCGATATCACAACTGTGATTTATACACTTAAGATTAAGAACGTATGAAACTATTCAACAAAGGAACATAATTTGTATGAGAGCTTTGAGAGGTTTTCAATAGTTCGTCAATATTCGTCAAAATACGTCAACTATAGAAAGTTGTTGAAGGCTTGCTTTTATAGACAAAGAAGTCCAAGACGTTTCAAGCTTGAAGACTGTGTACTGCAAAGTAGTTGTAGCCTTTTGTCTTCACATGACTTGACCTTTCCTAGAAGTAGAACGTTCAGAGAAATCCTTTTTGCCTGAGTTCTTGTGTCTAGCATAAAAGAGGAAAGAGACGTTTGGAATATGCCAACAGATATAACTTTGAATAATCTTCTTCAACAAGCTTCTATTTCACAACAATTAACATCAGAGCCTTGAGTGATCAGTGTCTTGATGTCATTAGAAGTTGTTGTATCAGAGTGTTGCAACAAGTGTGCTTCAGCGTGAGTAACAATCAGAGCAGAGTTTGGAGATCAGATCCTCAGTACTTGCAGCGAACAGTACTATCAGAGTCTTCTGAAAAACGATGCCTGAAACTCTTCATACAAAGTCTTCAGCTACGCTTCAGATGCTTCTGTAGCTTCTGCTTCAGATTCTTCTGTAGGCAGCGCTCAGATTCTTCTAACGAGATGCTTCCGACGCTTAGAGCCTTGCGTAGTTCAATATTCAAATTCATTTTTTCTTTCAGAAGGATATTAAATTTAATATCTGCAACAAAAATACTTGAACAAATTCAGAGTATATAATTTCTTAATACAAAATTTCATTAGTGTTATCATCAAAACATAGAGAATAACTAAGAACCAATTTGTGTTCTAACAATCTCCCCCTTTTTGATGATGACAAAAACAAAGGAAATTTTGTTCAATAAAGAGATAAATATAACTCCCCCTGAGATTATGAATCTCCCCCTGAATTGATTACTAAGAAAGAATAGAAACTTCCTTTTTTGCATGAGTATTCTTTTTAGAATCAGAGCTTGATTTGGATGAACGTTTCAGAATCAGAACCTGATTGGTTAAAACTTGATTTGGGGATCTCAGAGTTACTTTAATGAATTTTGTCAGATTTATCATTATAGTTCTGAAAGACTAAAAATTCATGTTAGTTATGATTTGATATGTCTGAATTCCATTTAGGTAAAGTTTATTTGAATAATCAGAATTTCATTTTCTCCCCCTTTTTGTCATAATCAAAAAGACACTTTTTTAAAGACAAATAAAAGGAAACAGAGAAAAAAAAAATAATCATATAGAGAAAACATTCATAGATTCATTCATTAAAATATTCAGATAGAAAAGACATCAGATGAGAAATGCAAACAAGTGCTCAAACATCAGATAAAAAAACATAAAACTAGGATTGTTTGGAGAGAAGCATCTTCAGAAGATTGGTAATTTCAAAAGAAGATTGTTCTTGCTTGGACATCCATTTCTCAATGTTGTCAGTCTTCTGATCTTGCCTTGCCATCCAGGATTTTATCTCAGATTGACCAGCTTCCAGCACATCAATCTTATCTTCTAAGTCTGGATTCTCTTTCTTAATTGCAGAAGAAGTAGAGGGAGCAGATTCAGAAGCAAGAGTAGGAGCAGAGTCAATATCCATTGCAGTTGCAGATTCTGGAGGCATAGATTCAGATGATTTGTCCACAATCATCAGAGCTAAAGGATTTTCTTCCAAAATGACTTTAGAAGCAGATCCTTCAATAGTCTCAGAAGTAGCAGACACTCCAGAAGTTGAGGCTACATCTTCGAGAAGCAATGTTGGAGATCTTTTCACATTCCATAGCATGGTTCTGGTAATCTCAGCAAATCTGATCTTCACATCATCAAAGCAGACATTCTTCAAATTTGAAGCAACAATGTTGAATTTGGAGATGAAGCTATTCCAAATAGCATCAGAGTCATCTGAATTCATGCTTGAGAGGCATCTTTTCTTCACAGAGTCTAAATTCATCCTTATTTCTTTTTTGAAATTAGCAAATAAAACATCAACATTCAGCCTAGATGTAGGTTTAAGAAAGGCTTCCAGAGTTGATGGTTTGGGTTGAACTGGTGGGGGTGGTATGGTAAAGGTTGGGATAATGAACAAAGGACGAGGATAAGAAGGTAAAGAGGGATGGTCAGAAGATGAAGTGAAAGTTTTGAATCTGGATGAGGATGAAGTGGAAAATAGAAACGGTTTAAAATTTGATGCAGAGGGAATGACATCAAATGGTGTAGAAGTGTAGGGGGTAAAAACAGAGTTATGAGAAAGCAGAGGTTCTGATGAAATGATATCTGGTAGTTATTTTAGGTAGGTTTGAAGTACAGATGGTAGAATGGTTGAAGATACAGGTTTATGTGGAATGGTAGGTGCAGAGGGTTCTCTTTTGATATAAAAGTTGTTAAGTTTTAGACCATAAGGAAGGGGATAAGAGGGATATGGTTTAAAAGAAGTAAAAGAAGTAAGCTCAGAAGTTCTGGGTTCATAGCCACGTAGAGAGGGTGGTGAGTAAACTTCAGGGTGTACATCAAATTCAGAAGAATCAGATGATTCGGTTGAATGACATGATGTGAAAGAAACGTCAAAGAGAGTTTTGAGGGGTTGGATATCTAGAATTTCTGAATTAGGTATGAAAGGTTCATAGGGTTGGATAGGTTCTGGTTCAAGATTAGAAGGAGTGGATTGTTCTGGTTGTAGTTGTGGTTGTTGTTCTAGTTATTGTGGAGTTGGTTTTTCTGGTGGTGTTTGATTTTGAGGTTCAGATAGTTTTGGTTCAGAGGTTTTTGGTTGTTCAGATTGTTCAGAAGTTATGGGTTCACTATTTGTTGGTGGTTTAGATGATTGTAACGGTGTGGTATCAAATGCAGTGTGTTTAGAAGATGGAGGTGGTTGTACAGATGATTTAGATGGTACAAAAGTGGTTTGAGTTTGGGAAGATGGAGGTTCAGGAACAGAACTAATTGTTGATGATTCTGTTGCAATTTCAGAAATAATAGGTAAGGATGATTTAGTACCTTTTTTTTAATGCGTTTGAAAGGAGCAGAAGGAGCTTCTCCAGAAGCTTTTTTTTTCTTCTTCTTTTGAGGTTCTTTAGAAGTTTTATGCTGCGTGCCTGCAGCTTCTTCTTCTTCTTCTTCTAAAGCCTGTTGTCTTTGCCTCTTATGTTCTGCATAGAGATCTGGCATAGGTTCACAATTTAGAAATCCTTCTGGAACTGGAAGTCCTTGTTCCATACAATATCCAACAAACTTGATCAGAACTTCCTTTGGTTCTTCTGCATAAAACGTTGGAAAACTATCTACCAGAATTCTTCATTTGCTAACTTCTTCTGTATTGAGTTTGTCAGGAACAAAATTAAGTTCATCTATTACTTTCAGCCTCTATAAACTTTTAGCATTCAGAACTTTTCCAAGAATGGATGTAAGATCTTCTTTCAGTCCAGCTGCATGCAGATGCACCGCTAGACCATTCTCTATCAGAATGTCTGAAATCAATCTTCCATAAGGGATCCAGTTTCTACCCTTTGCCTGTTTTGTCTTCATGTCTTCTCTGGATGCCTTAACATGATTCCAAAGATGAGAGAAGAGCAGATGAGGCAGAACATGAAGTAAAGTTGATCATTATTCACATAGTCAGGAGAGTTTGTAGACTTCTTGTGGTGAATGCAACCCATGAAGATTTTAGCCCAGATCTTGTAATTTGGCTTCAAATCTTTGAACTTGTTAGAGGGTTCTCTAGAAGCAATCACCTCTTCATAAACAACTTCCATATTGTCACGCCCAATCAGACGAGAAACTCCATCAGTTTCTTCATATCCAATGAGTTTCCTTATTAGATCTTCAGTAATCACAATTTCTTTTCCCAGAACAGATGACACAATGAACTTGGGATATGCATGAGCATGAATCCAGAATTCTTTTACCAAAACTGGATAAACTGGCCCAAACAGTCTATCAAAATACTTTGTCCATCCTTGAGCATCAATGATAGAACGCAGATTAAATCCATTTTCAGCCAATGAAGCAAAATCCACCAAGGATTCACACAAAACCTCCAGTTTCTCAACAAGTGTGAGATTTGTTCTAACAGGTTCCTTGAAAGGAACAACACCCAGATTAGAAGATGATATAACTGCCATTGTTGATTGGAATTGAGCTGAGGTTGAAGAAGAAGTGGCCATTGATGAAGAACTTGAAGGATTAGAGTTGCGAACGATTTTGGGTTTAGATGAAAACAATGGAGCAAGCAAAAATGCATACAAGTGTTTGTGAGAGTTAAAAGTGTGAAATGATGTGAGTTGTGGAATTTATAGAGAAAATTTAGGGCACACAAAAGGTCACACGTTCAGCACGTACACATTTATCATTTAATAGCATTTAATAAAGAGAAAATAATCATTTCAAGCATTAATGATTCTGACAATTTGGGGGGAAAACGAGAAACCAAATATTCAAACAGTACCTCAAACGTCTTTTCAGTATTGTGCACTCCATCTTTTCAGATTCTGAGTTATACGTGTTTGCTTGCATGTGCTTCTGAAAACTCTTTGAGAAATGAAACGTTAGCCAACGTTCAGATCCTCTGAGACTTGTTAGTTTAGATACACACAGAAATAATAATCCAAGAAATTAGATAAATGATAGATGAAATACTTCAGAGTTTAAACATTTTGCATCTGAGAAAGTTGCTTCTGATAAATATTATTCTGGACAGAATTCCATACCAATATTTTTTAGAATAAACTTAAACCTATCTTCAGCAAGGGGTTTTGTGAAAATATCAGCCCATTGATGATCTGTGTCAACAAAGTCTAAGTTTATAATACCCTTCTGAACATAGTCTCTAATGAAGTGATGTTTAATTTCTATATGCTTAGCTTTAGAGTGTAAAATAGGATTTTTAGACAAGCATATAGCAGAAGTATTATCATAGAATATAGAAATATTACTCTCAAAGATCTGATAGTCTTCTAGCTGACTTTTCATCCAGAGTATCTGTGTACTACATCTAGCAGCAGCAATATATTCTGCTTCTGTAGTTGATAGAGCAATTGTAGGTTGTTTCTTGCTGTACCAGGAGATTAAATTACTTCCCAGAAATTGGCAACTTCCAGAAGTACTTTTTCTTTCAACTCTGTCTCTAGCGTAATCAGCATCACAGAATCCAACTAGTTTAAATTCATCAGATTTTCTGTAACACAAACCCACATTAGTAGTACCTTTCAGATACTTTAGAATCCTCTTAATAGCTGTTAAGTGTGATTCTCTAGGATCTGATTGGAATCTAGCACACAAGCATACACTGAATAAAATGTCAGGTCTAGAAGCAGTTAAGTAGAGAAGAGATCTAATCATACCTCTGTAGAGTTTCTGATCTACTTTCTTACTTACCTCTTCCTTACCAAGAGTGCTTGTTAGATGCATTGAAGTCTTTGATAACTTACTATCAGTCATGTTGAACTTCTTCAGAAGCTCTTTTACATATTTAGTATGATGAATGTAAGTGCAATCTGGAGTTTGGTTGACTTGAATTCCCAGAAAGAATCTTGGACTTGTTTGCAGAAGTCAAAGAACACAGAATGTGACTCATCCTTGTGTTTTAGGAATTTCACCCATGCCCATCTGCTATAGTCATCCACAATGACTAATCCATACTTCTTGCCTCTGATGGATGCAGTTTTCACTGGTCCAAACAGATCAATATGAAGTAACTCTAATGGTCTTGAGGTTGAAACAACATTTTTAGTTTTAAAAGAAGATTTTGAAAATTTTCCTTTTTGACATGCTTCACAAAAAGCATCTGAGTTGAACTTCAACTAAGGAAGTCCTCTGACCAGATTGAGTTTAGTAATCTGAGATATACGTCTCATATTAATATGCCCCAATCTTCTGTGCTAGACCCATTTCTCATCATTAACAGACATAAGGCATTTTACATTTTGAACCTTAAGTTCTGAAAGATTGATTTTATAAATGTTGTTCTTCCTCTTTCCATTAAATAGGATTGAGCCATCCTTCTGACTAACAGCCTTGCAACATTTTTTATTAAAGATTATATCATAACCATTGTCACTTAATTGACTTATGGACAATAGATTATGTTTTAATCCTTCTACAAGTAAAACATTAGATATAGAGGGAAGGTTACCATTGCCAATAGTACCCGAGCCAACTATCTTGCCCTTTTGGTTCCCTCCAAATTTGACGTCTCCTCCAGATTTAAGCTCCAGGCTTTGGAACATAAACCTTTCTCCTGTCATGTGACGTGAGCAGCCAAAGTCCAGGTACCATGATTGGCGTCTTGACTTTGCTGCTAAATACATCTGCAACATGTATTATCTTATCCTTAGGTACCCAGATCTTTTTGGGTCCTTTTGGGTTAGTTGCCTTAAAAGTTTGTTTGAACTTCTGTCTTTTTACAACAGGTTTGTTCTGACTAACTTTCAGTTTATACACAGGAATATTATGATCAGAACATGTGTGTTTAATATCATTCAGATGACCAAACTTAAAATGAGAATATAAGGGAGTCTTCTTAATGATAAGTTTATCAACAGGTATTGGATATAAATCCTTTCTAGAGGAAGATTCATATCCAATTCCCTTCCTGTTGTTTCTGCTAACTCCATAGATCATTGAAGCCATCTTGCTTTTATCTATGCTTTTAGCCATAAACTTCTGAAAACTATAGTTATATTCTTCTAAAATATTTTTGCATTTTGACTTAGTTTCAGATTCAGAGTCTTGTTGAGCTTTTTCAAAATTGTTTTTCATTTTCAAATTGTTTTCTTTGAGCTCAGCAACTTCTGACTGTAACAGACTATTCTCAGACTCAAGATTGCATTTAAGCTTCTTGCACTTGAGCTTAATCTGGTTATAGTTGTTCAGAACTTCTGATAAAACCTCAATAAGTTCTTCCCTAGAGAGATCAGAAAGTACCTCTTCTGAGTCAGATTCAGAATCAGATTCAGATCCAGATGTTCCTTCATCCTGATCTTCCACGCCAACCATCAGTGCCATGTTGGCACATTCTTCTTCTGACTCTGATGAAGATTCAGATGCATCTGAATCATCCCATGTAGCCATCAGAACTTTCTTTTTATGCTCAGGCTTCCTTCTTGGCTTCTTCTTCTGAAGCTTTAGGCATTCATTCTTGTAGTTCCCAGGTTCCTTGCATTCATAGCAGACAACCTCTTTCTTTCCAGATCTTCTGTGTCCAGAAGACTCTTTGCGTTGATATGGCTTCTTGAAGTTCTTGAACTTCCTATGTTTATGCTTCTAGAGTTTGTTGATCCTTCTGGACAGCAGGGACAATTCATCTTCTTCTTCAGAAGAAGACACTTCAGAACTTTCTCCTAAAACCTGCAATGCTTTAACATATTTGTTAGACTTTAAAGCAATTGACTTACCTTTCCTTTGAGGCTCGTCTTCTTCAAGTTCAATCTCTTGGCTCCTCAGAGAGCTGATCAGTTCCTCCAATGTGATCTTGTTCAGATCCTTAGCTAGCTTCAGAGCAGTGACCATTGGTCTCCATCTGATGGGCAAACTTCTGATGATCTTCTTAACATGATCAGCAGCGGAGTAGCCTTTGTCCATCACTTTTAATCCAGCTGTGAGGATCTGGAATCTAGAGAACATAGCTTCTATAGATTCAGATTCTTCCATTTTAAAGGCTTCATATTTCTAGATCAACGCCAGAGCCTTGGTCTCTTTAACTTGTGAGTTCCCTTCATGAGTCATCTTCAAAGACTCAAACAAATCAAATGTCATTTCTCTGTTGGTAATCTTCTCATACTCAGTATGAGATATAGCATTTAATAAGATTGTTCTTGCTTTGTGATGATTTCTGAACTCCTTCTTCTGAGCTTCAATCATAGATTTTCTATCAATTTTCTTGCCATCCCCATCAGTGGGGTGAACATAATCATCAATGACTAAGTCCCAAAGATCAGCATCATATCCAAGAAAGAAACTTTCAATCCTGTCTTTCCAGTAATCAAATTTATCCCCATCAAACATAGGGGGTTTAGTGCTGATTCTATCCCTGTCTTCATATCTGTTGTTGTTGGATGTTGAAGCTTCATCCATACTTTATCAACCAAAAATATATCAAGAGTTTTCTCAACTGGATCTTTTTTGTTCACGGTGAAGTGATAGCACACACAGAACCCGAGCTCTGATGCCAACTGAAGGTGAGAAAATACTTAGAAGGGGGGGGGGGGGGGTGAATAAGGGTTTTCAAAAAATTATGGCAATAAAAACACAATGATTTTATCCTGGTTCGTTGAACTCAACTAATCCAGTCCACCCTATCAAGAGTGATTTGTCTTTCTCCACAAGGACTTAATCCACTATAATCAAACAGATTACAATGTCAACCACTAAGAACAACTGTCTTAGTCTTCTCAAGAACTACTGGCCACAACTTGGTCTTCTTAAGGAGCTTTTACAATCAAATGTAAATTAAACAAGTGTTTAAAATGCTTCTATCAAAACTATATCACAACTGTGATTTATACACTTAAGATTAAGAACATATGAAACTATTCAACAAAGGAATATAATTTGTATGAGAGCTTTGAGAGAGTTTTCAATAGTTCGTCAATATTCGTCAAAATACGTCAACTATAGAAAGTTGTTGAAGGCTTGCTTTTATAGACAAAGAAGTCCAAGACGTTTCAAGCTTGAAGACCGTGTACTGCAAAGTAGCTGTAGCCTTTTGTCTTCACATGACTTGACCCTTCCTAGAAGTAGAACGTTCAGAGAAATCCTTTTTGCCTGAGTTCTTGTGTCTAGCATAAAAGAGGAAAGAGACGTTTGGAATATGCCAACACATATAACTTTGAATAATCTTCTTCAACAAGCTTCTATTTCACAGCAATTAACATCAGAGCCTTGAGTGATCAGAGTCTTGATGTCATCAGAAGTTGCTGTATCAGAGTGTTGCAGCAAGTGTGCTTCAGCGTGAGTAACAATCAGAGCAGAGTTTGGAGATCAGATCCTCAGTACTTGCAGCGAACAATACTATCAGAGTCTTCTGAAAAACGATGCCTGAAACTCTTCATACAAAGTCTTCAGCTATGCTTCAGATGCTTCTATAGCTTCTGCTTCAGATTCTTCTGTAGGCAGCGCTCAGATTCTTCTAACGAGATGCTTCTGACGCTCAGAGCCTTGCGTAGTTCAATATTCAGATTCATTTTTGCTTTCAAAAGGATATTAAATTTAATATCTGCAACAAAAATACTTAAACAAATTTAGAGTATATAATTTCTTAATACAAAATTTCATTAGTGTTATCATCAAAACATAGAGATATAACTAAGAACCAATCTGTGTTCTAACACCTAATACTTCAAAGTAAGTCCAAATATCAGGCTCAACACCCCAAGTTTCCTCTAAGTCATTATAACCTAATTTCATTAACTCAGCAAACTCACCCCCATGATGAACAATGCATTTAAAATGACTATCCATGACCTAGATACAGCAACTACATGAGAAATACATCTAACGAAGATGAAAAACCCTAAATGAGAAATACAATAAACAAAGCGGAAGTAAATACAGTTCGCGTTATTCGTACCTTGAAATAGATGATGGGCGTTGTTCTTCTTTCTCTCAGTAAGAAAACTTCTACAAACCGTAAAATGAAGAAGAACAAAAATGTATGAAATGAAACTGAAGGTGAACGCAGTATCAGAAAGGAGGATGAAAGAAAATGTATGAAACGAGCGAACTTAAAAATGGAGATTGATTAACATACTTTGATGAATAAAGATGAAGGGTGATGATAACTACGCGAATGAAGATAAAGATGGATGCTAGCTTCGTTAGGGTTTTCCAACAGACAAAGCTCAAGTGAAGTCAAAATGAAACAAACTGGATTAAAATGAAACATTTACAATTCATAAATATTTTATTCAAAATGTCTTACCATAAATCCATGTCATCTAAGGAATCCCAGTTGGACTGCCACCCTAGCAAAAACTAACGAAAATACACACATTTTAAAAGAAAGGATGTCATTGGCTAACAGAATTACAATTAAGGAACCTGAAACTAACATTTATTACATAAGGGACCAAACTAAAAACTGAAATTAAATTAAGGGACCAAAGGATGCATTAAGCCTATATTTATCATGAAGAATAAATTTTACTTGAAGGTAAACCACACCAAGAATTTCACATTGTCTTCACCAAGAACCGTAGTTTTACAAACTATTATACTCTCCCATGAAGAATACATTTCACTTGAAGATGAACCACTTCAAGAAGTTCACATTGTCATCACTAACAATCATATACTTTATCATGAAGAATAAATTTCACATTAAGGTAAACCATTCCAAGTATTTCATATTGTTTTCACCGACAATCATAATTTTAAAAAACTATCATACTCCACCTAAAGAAGAGTATACCTCACTTGAAGGTAAACCATTTAAAATTTTTCACATGTCAAAAACCATGTTGAAACATTATGGTGCAATTTCCTTGTTGGTAAAAAACTCTTTAACCACCGATATAATCTTGCACCTTAACATATCTTTGACTTGAACTTTTCACAAGTCAAAAAAATTTTTCCGTCAATTTTCTCTAGCGCAAATTGCATAACTCTTTCACAACACTACCCTTCTTTTTTGATGTGGAAGATCAGACAAAATTGCAACCACAAAGCATACTAAAAACACTTATCCCCAGGTCGAACCAAAAGCTATGATATCCGTTTTTGAAAGAAAAAAAAACAAAGCATAGAGAAAAGGAGAAACACAATCACAACACAAAAACATAACATAGAGACTCCAAAATCGGAGAAAAAACAATGGTCGTTGTCAATAGACAACCAAAGAATAAAACTATCTAAAAGTTGTTACAATATATAATAAATCCTCAACTATCCCAGACCCCAAGTACACCTATACCCTCCAAAACAAATATTTAACTACATCTCACAATACTCTAATGAAAGAGTATAAAAGAACAAAGAAAATAAAATACAAGCTTAAAGTTCTTTTGATTAGTGCATCTTAGAATGAAGAACTAGAATCCTATATATATCCTTGAACTTTCTCTTCCTTCATAAAGCTAAGCGATGTAGGACTTCAAAGAACTTGTACCATATATATAGTCTTGTACTCTCTCTTCATTCATAAAACTAAGCGATGTGAGACTTCTTCAACATCTATATATTCATCCAACCCTAACAATTTCTACATTGATTGAAAATAATACATACACTTTTATTATCTTCATCGACAATCATGTTCCACCATAAAAAATATCAACATGTATATTTTCAACTAACTCCAACAATGATGATGCATGACCAATGATGGATCTTGGGAAGAGGCCAAGGGTGTAATGACACCCCTATTTTTTTTTAAATATAACGAGAGGAAAGGTAATGTTAAGATAGTAGGAAGGACATTGGTAGTTTGTATTAGCTAGAGTATAAAGTAATTTGGGAGGAAATTAAGTATCTTTTGAAAAAACAATTGTATCCTTGTTTTAGTTTGACTTAACTTAATTCTATTTGATGTGGTGAGACAAACAAACTTGAATATAATGAGTAATAAATTGTTAACATGTATATTATAACTAGTCATTAGATTAAGATATGTGCGATACACAGTTGTAAATTAATTTTTATTTATGTTAAAAGTTATTTTTAAAATAAATATGATCGATAACTTTATATTATTAATTATTTATTATGGATTATATATGAGACTATGATATTAGTTAATTACAAATAAATGAAAAGTAAATTTTAAATAGCACCTAAAATATATGCTTGTAAGTTGAAAGTAACATATAGAATATAATTTTGAAAAATTAAATAATTATAAAATATCACTTTTGGTTTATTTATTTTTATAATTTTGATTCTCTTTTTTTTTTTGTATTTATCTCTTTTTTAGATTTTTAAATTTTTAATTTTAATTTGTTAATGATATGTATTTATTTTTAATCTTAAATAAAGTTTAAGTTTTTTTTCTTTCAATTATTATCAAATAAAACTTTCAAAAACTTTTCAAATTCAGGTCTATATAATCAAATATTAGTTATATGATTAATAAAAATGTTTTAAATGGTAGTTATTTTATTAACTTAATTTTTTTAAGAAAACAATTATTTTAATTTATTATGAATGATACTATACAATATTTAGGTTTTTTGTTGTTGATATTAGTTGAAATATGAAAGTTCTTTAGAAATTACTATCTTTGGTTTTTATTATGCTCACTATGATCATTATTATAAAAAAAATTTATATACTTTACATTCATATGTAAAAACTTAATAATATTATTGTTTGTCTTTAGTTTATTTGTCTGATATGATACGAAGAATGTAGAATAAAAATAACCTAAAATTATTTTAAAGATATTATATTGAAAATTGTATGACAAAATTTTGTTTCTTTCATTTTTATATTTTAAAATAATTGCAACAAAGTATAGATGTTATTTTATAAATTTTATGAATATAATATATATCAAAGTTAGTAAGTATTTGTTAGGTTAATATATTTTATATTATTTTCTTAACCTAAATTATATTAATTTGTTATTAAATATTGTAAAAGTTTTATGTGATTTTATTGTTGATATTAGTTGAAATATGAGAGCTTGTATTTTAGGTTTTTTTTTTTATTATTCTCCTATGGTCATTATAAGAAGAAAAAAATGGGCAAACTAAAAATCAGTTTTGGCAAACTATATATCATTATATATGAGAAATTAATAATATTGTTATTTGTCTTTAATTTTTTTGTCTGACATAATATAAAGAATCTAAAATTATTTGAGACATTATATTAAAAATATATATTAAAATTTATTTTCTTTAACTTTAATAACTAAAAAATAATGAAAATAATATTATCAAAGTAATAAGTAATTGTTAAGTAAATATATATATATATATATATATATATATATATATATATATATATATATATATATATATATATATATATATATATATATATATATATATATATATATATATATATATATATATATATATATATATATATATATATATATATATATATATATTTGTATTTGTTAGAATTTGAACTCAATCTCTAACACCATGTGATTTTTCCTTTTGAAATGTGAAGATGAGTATGGATGATGATTTTAAATATTTTCAGTACACCAACCCTTATCACCACCCCTACTTTAGAACCAGTTACACCTGCAACTAGGACAATCTAAACCGAAAAATCTAAAAGAGATTTATACTAGTTATAAAAGTTACAACAAGGAGAACCATATTTCCCATTCAGCAGCCAGTTCCATGAAACATGAACAACTCGAAGTGGAATGTTCTCGTTGTTACCAATCAAATCATTAAAAATGATTTGATTCCGCGCCCACCAAAAAGTCCAAGAGGTCACCAGTCATATAAAATAAGCAAAAGCTTTTGAGATTTTCTTCGCCACCTTAAGGAATCATTATAAGAAATGCTCTCGTACGCACACTTCTTCCATTCAAAGGATTCCTACCCAATCCATAATACGATGCTAAACTTCAACAATACATGGACACGTACATAAAATATGAGTTAAGTCTTCAATTACATTAAAGCAAAATACGAATACAGTTTCACGAGTGTCTGATATTATTCCCCTGGCCACAAGATTTCTAGTTGGAAGCCTATCCCAAACGACCTTCCAACCAAATATTTTTACTTTCAGAGGAGCCTTAGTTTTCCAAATAACTTCCAGAACAGTCTTGGAAATAATATCCATTTCATAACCATCTGCAGTAACCCGCAATGATTGATAGCAAAAGTTCACAGAAAAAAGGCAGGAGGTACCAGCTTTCCATACATATCAGTCCTAGGTTTCCCTACTTGGCCCACAGTCCAACAATACTTTAAGGTCTTGGAATTTCCCTTGCATCTCAACTAGAAGATCTTGTGCAATTAATTCAAAGTTCCGTTGCCACGCCCCTTAGACCCATTGGCCCATATCAACAACTGCAACATATTTAAAATTTAACAGGTTAAACAAATTTGAATTAGATTGCATAAAGGATCCTGACCCAGCCATGTATTATTCCAAAAGGAGATTCATGTTCCTTCCCCTAGCTTGCATGACAGTTGATCCAGAAAACCACCAACTAATGAGGAGTCTCCAATGGCCATGAGATCCTTCCACCAATTTGATTCAGGCTTTGGATCTTGCTGCTGTTGTTTCAAAAAGATTCTTAAAAACAAACATCTGTATCTACTTTGGAGTAATCCTTACGACAGAGCATTTGAATCGGTCGTGTGCTCTCCATAACCACTTCGAGATAAGGGCATTATTGAAAGTACCCAGATCTTTAACCCATAACCCCCACTGCTTTTCTTCAAACAAATTCCTTCCCAACTGATCCATGGTATACCTTTTTTGTTCAATGACCCTATCCATAGAAACCTCCTTTGAATACCAATCAATACCTTCAAAACTTTAGAAGGGACTTTGTGTTGAAAGATTAAACTTGATTTGGGCCTAAACATATTATTTGGATTTTTGGGCTTAGTTATTTTGGACTTAGGTAATTTTAGTTAATGTTTCTAGAAAACTCTTGTAATGTTTAGAGTGTCTAGATATTTCTTAGGGTTGTAATATTCTCTAGAATGCTCTTGGAATTCCTAGAGTCGAGAACTCTATAGAATTAGTGTGTCTAGAGTTCTCCTTAGAGTACTATAAATAGAGATGTAATTCTATACTTTTGCATCAAGAAAAATACAAAGTTCTCTCTTCCATAAATAATTCTTCTACCTATCAAATTTCTCTTTAAGCCTCTAATATTCCCACACACTTTTCCTAAACACAAAAGGTCTTATTTCCAACAAAGTGGCATCAGAGCTTGAAGGTCCTCAAAAGATGGCGAATGGAGGTTTCCCTTTTCAAATGCCAATGCTCACAAAGAACAACTATGACAATTGGAGTATCAAGATGAAGGCGCTACTAGGAACTCAAGATGTGTGGCATATCGTTGACAAAGGCTTTAAGGAGCAAGATGAAGCCTGCTAAAGCCAAGGTGTAAAGGAGACATTAAAGGAGTCAAGAAAGAGAGACAAGAAATCTCTCTTCCTCATTTATCAATCGGTGGATGAAGATACATTTGAGAAGATCTCCAATGCAACGACAGCCAAAGAAGCAGCTTCAAACTTGCAACAAAGGAGTGTAGTAGGTGAAAAAGATTCGTCTTCAAACTCTTATAGGTGAGTTTGAACGTTTATTTATGAAAGAGTCTGAGTCAATTTCTGATTATTTTTCTCGAGTATTGTCCGTAGTCAATCAACTTAAAAGAAATTGTGAAGATGTTGATGAGGTGAAAGCATGGAAAAAATACTTTGCACTTTAAATCCAAGTTTTGACTTCATTGTTACCAACATTGAAGAAAACAAGGATTTAAACACCATGACTATTGAGCAACTTATGGGTTCCTTACAAGCATACGAAGAAAAACAAAAGAGAAAAACTAAACAAAAGGAGACTATGGAACAACTACTACAACTCAATGCAAAGGAAGAAAACTATATGAGTTACAAGAGTCAAAGAGGACGAGGTCGTGGCCAAGACCATGGACATGGATGTGGACGAGGACATGAAGGAGAAAGAAGAGGAAGTTACAACAACTACTCTAATAACTTCAACAATGGAGAAAGAAGTTGGAATCCACAAGCAACAAGAGGTCGTGGAAATGGAAATTCATGGTCAAGGTGCAACAAGTTACAAATCTAGTGCTTCAATTGCAACAAAATCGGTCACTATGCATCTGAGTGTAGATTCTCAAAGAAAGTTGTGGAGAAAGCTAACTTTGTAGAAGAAAAAGGTGGAGAAGAAGAAACTTTGCTGCTCGCGTGCCAAAACCAATTTGAAGAGAAAATAAACAAGTGGTACCTCGACACTCGCGCAAGCAACCACATGTGCGGCGATCGAAGCATGTTCATAGAGATCAATGAAGCGACAACTGGAAATGTCTCATTTGGAGATGACTCAAAGATACCGTTCAAAGGCAAAGGTAAAATTCTCATACGCTTAAAGAATGGGAGTCATCAATTCATATCCAACGTCTACTATGTTCCTAACATGAAAAATAATATTTTAAGCTTGGGACAATTATTGGAGAAAGGATATGACATCCACTTGAAAGAACATAGTCTTTTCTTAAGAGATTGTGGGCATAAATTGATCGCTAAGGTGCCTATGTCAAATAATAGAATGTTCCTCTTGAACATTCAAAATGATGTGGCAAAGTGTCTCAAGGCCTGCTATACCGACTCTTCGTGGCTATGGCCTCTACGATTTGGACACCTCAACTTCGATAGTCTAGAATGTTTGTCAAAGAAGGAGATGGTGAGAGGCTTGCCTAGTATAAACCACCCAGACCAACTATGTGAAGGATGTCTAATTAGGAAGCAATTCCGAAAAAGCTTTCCAAAGGAATCAACATCAAGAGCGACAAAACCACTAGAGCTCATACACACTGATGTCTGTAGACCAATCAATCCAAACTCTTTTGGTAAGAATAAATACTTTCTCCTATTTGTTGATGATTATTCTAGAAAAACATGGGTTTATTTCTTGAAGGAGAAGTCAGAAGTGTTTGAAAACTTTAAGAAGTTCAAAGCCCTTGTGGAGAAAGAAAGTGTTATTTCTATTAAGGCCATGAGATCTGACCGAGGAGGAGAGTTTACTTCAAATGAGTTCAACAAATATTGTGAAGAGCATGGAATCCGCCGCTTACTAACAGTGCCAAGATCGCCACAACAAAATGGAGTAGGGGAGAGAAAGAACCGGACCATACTTAATATGGTGCGAAGCATGCTTAAGAGTAAGAAGATGCCGAAAGAGTTTTGGGCCGAAGCAGTGGCATGTGCGGTTTACTTGACAAACCGTTCCCCAACAAGAAGTGTGTATGAGAAGACACCACAAGAAGCATGGAGTGGAAGGAAGCCAGGGATCTCTCACCTCAAAGTGTTTGGAAGCATTCCATATACCCACGTTCCAGATGAAAGGAGAACAAAGCTTGATGATAAAAGTGAGAAGTATGTATTCGTGGGTTACGACTCAAGCTCCAAAGGGTACAAGCTCTATAATCCAAATAGCGGAAAGATTATCATAAGTCGTGACGTGGAGTTCGAAGAAGAAGATTGTTGGGGTTGGAGTGTTCAAGAAGACATGTATGATTTTCTTCCTTATTTTGAAGAAGAAGAAGATGAAATGGAACAACCAATGATAGATGAACATATTACACCACCTGCCTCACCGACACCAAGGTTGGATGAAACAAGCTCAAGTGATAGGACACCACGGTTAAGGAGCATTGAAGAGCTTTATGAGGTAACCAAAAACCAAAATGACATTAACCTATTTTGTCTTTTTGGTGATTGCGAGCCTCTAAGCTATCAAGAAGCTGTTGAAAATGTAAAGTGGAGAGACGCCATGGATGAAGAAATAAAGTCAATCACGAAGAATGATACGTGGGAACTTACTACACTTCCACGAGGACACAAAGCAATCGGAGTAAGATGAGTGGTGGCAAAAGGCTATAGTCAAAGACAAGGAATTGACTATGATGAGGTATTTTCCCCCGTTGCTCGTCTTGAAACTATTAGACTGATCATTTCTTTGGCAGCCCATAATGAATGGAAGATCTATCAAATGGATGTGAAGTCGGCCTTTTTGAATGGTTTTCTCGAAGAAGAAGTTTATATCGAGCAACCACAAGGATATGAAGTAAAAAGGCAAGAAGAAAAAGTCCTCAAATTGAAAAAGGCATTGTACGGACTCAAGCAAGCACCGAGAGCTTGGAATGTTCGAATCGACAAGTACTTTCGAGACAAGAACTTCATCAAGTATCCATATGAGCATGCACTCTATATTAAAGCGCAAAGTGGAGATATTTTGATCGTGTGCTTATATGTTGATGACTTGATCTTCACTGGGAACAATCTAAGTATGTTCGAAGAGTTCAAGAAAGACATGTCAAATGAATTTAAGATGACATATATGGGGCTCATGGCATATTATCTTGGCATTGAAGTAAAGCAAGAAGACAAAGGAATTTTTATCACCCAAGAAGGCTATGCAAAAGAAGTCCTTAAGAAGTTCAAGATGGATGATGCTAATCCGGTTGGCACCCCGATGGAATGTCGCAGCAAGTTGAGTAAGCATGAAAATGGAGAGATTGTGGATCCAACTCTTTACAAAAGTTTGGTTGGAAGTCTACGTTACTTGACAAGTACAAGGCCGGATATTCTCTATGCTATAGGAGTCGTAATTCGTTACATGGAAGCTCCAACAACAACTCACTTCAAGGCGGCAAAGAGAATCCTTCGATATATCAAAGGTACAACAAACTTTGGCTTACACTATTACTCTTCTAACAATTATGAAATTGTTGGCTATAGTGATAGCGATTGGAGTGGAGACTTGGATGATAGAAAGAGCACTACTGGTTTTGTGTTCTTTATGGGAGATACTGCTTTCACTTGGATGTCAAAGAAGCAACCTATCATCACACTGTCAACTTGTGAAGCCGAATATGTTGCCGCTACATCATGTGTTTGCCATGCAATTTGGCTAAGGAACTTGTTGAAAGAGTTAAAAGTGCCACAAGAAGATCCTATGGAAATATGTGTTGACAATAAATCAGCACTTGCTTTGGCAAAGAATCCTGTATTTCATAAAAGAAGTAAACACATCGACACCCGTTACCACTTTATAAGAGAATGAATCAAGAAGAAGGATGTGAAGTTGAAATATGTGATGTCTCGAGATCAAGCGGCCGATATTTTCACCAAGCCTCTCAAATTGGAAACGTTCGTAAAGTTAAGGAGCATGCTTGGAGTCACAAATCAAGTTTAAGGGGGGATGTTGAAAGATTAAACTTGATTTGGGCCTAAACATATTATTTGGATTTTTGGGCTTAGTTATTTTGGACTTAGGTAATTTTAATTAATGTTTCTAGAAAACTCTTGTAATGTTTGGAGTGTCTAGATATTTCTTAGGGTTGTAATATTCTCTAGAATGCTCTTGGAATTCCTAGAACTGAGAACTCTCTAGAATTACTGTGTCTAGAGTTCTCCTTAGAGTACTATAAATAGAGATGTAATTCTACACTTTTGCATCAAGAAAAATACAAAGTTCTCTCTTCCATAAATAATTCTTCTACCTATCAAATTTCTCTTTAAGCCTCTAATATTCCCACACACTTTTCCTAAACACAAAAGGTCTTATTTCCAACACTTTGAAGCATGAGAAATAATGAACTGGCAGGTTGGACAAAAGAGAATTAATTAATATAACACTTCCTCCTATTGACAAAAGCTTTCCCCGCCACAAAGTTAATTTATATTTGAAAGATTCTACCACCTGATTCTAAAAACTCAGTCTCCTATGGTTACCTCTTACTTCTAAGCCTAGGAATCTGAAAGGAAGGACTCCAACTCTATTTGCAAGGAACTGTGCTGTAGCCTGAACATAGCCTCTCTCGTACTCTATGCCAATCACAACAGTTTTCCAAAAATTAGCTCAAAGCCTCTCAACAGTGCTTTCACTGCCCATAAGTCATCCCATAATCCTTCACACAAGAGTATGGTATCATCGACATATTGTACTAAATTTACTAAATGACCTCCTCCAGCATTGAAAGTTGTTAATGTACCCTTTAAGTTAGCATGCCTCAACATGACCACATGACCCTCTACCACCAAGGATGTGACACAAATTATATTGAAATGTTAGCTTTAGAGTGTGCTCCTGATTTAATATATTATAATAGATATTAAGTGTGAATGTTAAAGAAAAAGAATAACCGATATAGTACTAAAAGTTTTAAAGGTGCGAGAGAAAAATGTTCTTTATTAAAAAAAATAGTTTAAATTAAAAGTTAGACATATTAATCTAGTTAATAAAATCAAATAATGAATAAAGGTTAGAAAACTAAATTAAATTGATATGAATTTTTTAAATTTTGAGGTACATTCTCATACTTTCAAAACAATAAATTCTTTTCCTATTTCATTTAATATATTAAATGATAAGCTTAATATTATTTTAGATCTTGTTTGTAATTTCATAGTATATTTTGAGATCTTAATTTAAATAATATTTAAATTTATCATTTAACTCGTCAAAAAATATCATGCTGGTCTTTTTCGTTCAACTAATGATTCAAAAGCTGATCTTTAAATCCGACAGCTAATTAAATGAAAAAACTAACATAATATACTTTGAGGAGTTAGGAGAAAAAAACAAATCTAAATAATATATCAAATATTTATATTTCTCATATATTTATTGATCCGACCTGATCAGAAGGGGATCACGGGCTGGCCACACTCTGTTGGACTGCTGCTTGCTCGCCGGTGATGAGGAAGAAAAAAAAGGGGGGATACACCTGCAAAACACTCCGATGCCAAAGTGAGAAATTGGGCAGAGCGACGACGGGGTACATAAAAAGGGGTAAGAGAATGTGTTACCTGACCCTCTTGAGGAAGAGGGTATTTATAGAGAGACCCCAGCGCTGGGCCAACGATCATTTGAGATGGGCTGGATGACCAGGCCCAACCCTAATGACTGCTAGGGCTTACGTGGCGTAGTGAAGACCAGGACGCGGTCTTCGCCCTAGTCCAACCGCTCCTAGATCTCCGGAAAGTGGGTTTGACCTGCTCTTTCGGAGGTGGGCAGTTGGTTGATGACGTGTCCCCGCGGAGGGGAGCACGTGGAGAACGCGCGCCGGGCACGTTGTCCTCCCCGCGGAGGGGAGCTCGCGAGGTTCCCCGGAGGGCGTTGTTATCCCCGCGGAGGGGAACGCGAGGATGGGGAGGAACCAAAGGTCTCGCTTCGATGCACGGGGGTGTGTCCTGTTCGGCCGATAAGAGGGGACGTCGAGATGCTGTCGGATGCGTCGCCTGTGGCCGGTGGCGTGCTCTGCCCGTCCTGCGGGACGCGCGTGCCCAGCGTGGCCAGTTCACTTATTGGGCCGTGCGTGATATTGGGCTGGACCGAGGTCGGGCCCAGACCAGAACATTTATTATTCCTTTTCACATCCTTATTCCTTCTTACTCTTTCTTTACAAACATACTAAATATAAAATAATTAAAAACAATTATGGGATTAGGCTCTTGGATTTAATTTTTGAGATTAAACCTAATAAAGTTAATGAGAATTGTTCATTTAAATTACGTTTAACTCTGATAAATTATTCATTATTTTTATTACCAATGATTAAAAGAAATAAGTTTTTAAATTTTAATCTTATTAATATATATATATATATATATATATATATATATATATATATATATATATATATATATATATATATATATATATATATATATATATATATATATATATATATATATATATATATATATATATATATATATATATATATATATATATATATATATATATATATATATATATAATATTTTCTATTTAGTTTTTCCGTTACTATTTTAGATAACATCGGCCACTCTACGTAACAATGAAACATCAGCACCACTAATGTCATACGAGTAGAAGATATTTCAGATTGAAGTGAAATTTGAAATCTTTAAAATAATATATATATATATATATATATATATATATATATATATATATATATATATATATATATATATATATATATATATATATATATATATATATATATATATATATATATATATATATATATATATATATATATATATATATATATATATATATATATATATATATTGAATTTTAAAATGGAAAAGAAATCTTTAAAATAATATATATATATATATATATATATATATATATATATATATATATATATATATATATATATATATATATATATATATATATTGAATTTTAAAATGGAAAATTAAAACTGAAAAAAAAAAAAATAAGAGGATGAATATTACAATTAAGCCATAATATTATTATGGTCATACAAAAATACTTCGTCCATCTTCTTCTACAGAAACTGGTTGTTTCAAAATATATTAATGTGTGTTGGCCAGATTTGGATTTCATAAGTATTAATTAGTCCATTTAATTGCTGCAGTGATCGAAAACAGTTAATATTTAGTGTTCGCAAACAGTATATCCAACGCAATGAAGTTGATACATCTGGATCATCCTGTTTCGTAAACTACTCTGCTAAACTCTTCGAAACTTCAAAATTTAACCATAGGATCATGCATATGTGTTTTGTCGGAGAAAGTGATATATGAACTAATCTTTTAAAATCATATATAGGAAAATTTATAATTATATGTAGTCGTGTTTGTTATCTGCAAAAGGTCAAGAAACTGCCCCTTTGCAATATAGTTAAATTATTGTTACGTGTTTAATTTGGGGTTATCGTTTTTGTTTCTTACTATCACCGTATTACGTATCAGGAGTTGGATAGAGATGAAACTTAGGAGTTAAAATTGAAATGAATATGATATAGGTACAAATACAACTAATACAGTTCTGGAGATTGACTCCGTTGGAAAATCAATTTAATTTGAATATATTGGTATAAATAATAGTAATTTTAAATATATATTTTAGAGGAATGATATTCTTATATTCACTTCCTGCTGTGTTAGAATTCAACTACAACCTGTGAAGAATTTTACTCAATCAATCTTAATCTCAAGATTTTTTCAAATCACATAATGATAATGAAAGAAAAGTTTAGAAAGAAAGAAAGTAAACGTTAGAGAAGAAGAAGATAAACAATTTTCTGCGGAGAACTCTTTGTCAATAAACTGTGGAAATTCTGTTATTTCACTTGCAACTGCAAACTGTAAATTATAAAATATGATGAGATGAGATGAGATAAGGGTTTCTTCTTATTTATAGATTTAGTTTAGCTTGCACTCCAAGTCAAAGTCCAAACTATAAAAGACCAAAAATATCTAATATAATCTTTCTAAATCAAATCTGATCATTCTAAATCAAATCTAATCTTTCTATAACATTGAATTACATATTTAACACACCTCTTAATTCATTGTGTCTAAATCATCTACATTCATCATAGACCTTAACTTCTTGAACACCTCGACTGACACTCCCTTCGTCATGATGTCTGCAATCTGATTCTCAATTCTGCAGTGTTCCAAGTTCATCATCCCTTATACTACCTGCTCTCGAAGATAATGGAACCTCATTTTGATGTGCTTGCTTCGACCGTATGCTATTGGATTCTTCGCCAAGTTGATAGCTGACATGTTGTCAATCTTCATGCTCCAAGCTCTTAGAGCTTGCTTAAGCTCATACAAGGCTTTATGCAGCCAGTACATCTTTCTTTCTTCGCCTCGTTTCACAAATCCAACTGATTGTGCAACATAAACTTCTTCGTCTAATGGGCAATTCAGGAATGCACATTTTACGTCCATCTGGTATGTGTGCCAATTGTTCATATTTGCTAGACCAACAACCAATCTGATTGTTTTAATCTTAGAAATAGGTGCAAAAATTTCGTCGAAGTCGATTCCTTCCTTCTGAAAAAATTCTTTCGCCACAAGTCTCGCCTTGTGTCGAGTTACTTTTCCTTTAGGATTCACCTTCACCTTGTAAACCCACTTCACATCAATTTCCTTCTTGCCTTGAGGCATATCGACAAGTGATCAGGTGTTGTTGACTTTGATGGAGTCTAACTCCTCATTCATTGCTTTCACCCACTTCGAATCTTTCAACGCCTTAGCTGCATTGACTAGTTCGACATCTGCGTATAAAGCATAGTGTACCAGCTCATCTTTTTCATTGACCATATCATTTGATGTAATCACACATTCTTACAACCTTGTAGACATGTGTCTTGTTCGTCGAGGTCTGCTTGGGCCAGCTTTATCACTGACTTGTTCCAGTTGAACTTCACTTTCAACTTCAGTGGTTGGTTCTTCACAAGAGATTCTCACTGAATCCTTCTTGACATTCTCATTCCAATCTCACTCTTTAAGCTCATTTATGATCACGTTCCTACTGATCACTACCTGCTTATTCACTGGGTCGAACAACTTGTAACCTCCATTTGAATGATATTCTATCAAGATCATCTTATTTGACTTATCATCAAGCTTCCTTCTCAACTGATCTGACACATGCCTATGTGCTATAGATCCAAACACCTTCAAGTGACTGAGACTAGGCTTGACACCAGACCAACATTCTTCTGGTGTAATTCCTTCAAGCTTCTTCGGACATCTGTTTAATATGTATGTTGCAGTTGAAACTGCTTCTCCTCATAATTCTTTGGGTAGATGCTTTCCATTAAACATACTTCTCACCATGTTCATGATAACTCTGTTCTTTCTTTATGCAGTTCCATTTTGTTGTGGAGTGTAGGGTGACACCACCTCATGCACAATCCCTTCTTTTTCACATAATGCATCGAACTCTTTCGACATATAATCTCCACCACCATCAGTCCTAAGAATTTTCAGCTTTCGATCACTCTGTCTTTCGACCATAGATTTGAATCTGGAAAATACCTTGATCACATCACTTTTCTTCTTGATGAGGTAAGTCCATAGCTTTCGACTGTAATCATCTATGAATGTGACAAAGTATTTGTTTCCTGCAATCGAATCCACCTGAATTGGACCACATACATCAGAGTATATGACTTCCAAAATTGCCTTCGACTTTCTTCCTGCATCCTTGTTGAAGCTATTCTTGTGTTGTTTCGACTGAACACACTCTTCACAAATTTCACTTGGAATATCGATTTCAGGTAATCCTGAAGCCATATTTCTCCTCTTTAGCTCTATAATGTCCTTGAAGTTGAGATGACCTAGACGAAAATTCCCTAACCATTCATCTCTGCTGGCTGCAGTTGCAAGGCACTTGTGCTCCATCACATTGAGTTCAATCTTGAAGGTCTTATTCTGAGACATTGGAGCCTTTAAGATCAACCTACCACTTGCGTCGAGAACTCTCATCATCTTGTCTTTGATCGAAACCTTGTAGTTTTTTTCGACTAGTTGTTCTATACTGAGCAAATTACTCTTCATGCCTAGTATGTACAACACATTGGAAATTGTTGACCTCTTGCCATCTTTCCTCATAATTAAAACATCACCAATACCTTCAACTACTAGAGTATTGTCATTTGCAAATTTCACCATGTTCTTCGACAAGGACTTTGTGTTGATAAACCAATCTTTCCTTCCAGTCATGTGTGATGAGCATCCTGAGTCCAAGTATCACTGGTCCTGGAATCTCTATGTGCCTCTTGTTGTGACCATTAGCAACATCTATTCTTCTTCATGCTTTGCAATCTTTGCATTAGTTTCTTGATTCTTCTTCTTTTCTCGACATTCACTAAAATAATGATCATACTTCTGACAATTGAAACACTGAATGTGACTTTTATCAGGCTTTTGTCTACCACCTCTTCCTTTACCTGCAACACCACCTCTTTAGTTGTATTGGTTCTAGGGTTTTCTTTGATTCGACCAGTTTCCTTCCTGCTAATTTCGACCAGTCGAAATATTGTAGCCTCATCTACCTTTGTTGTCATTCCAGCTTCCTTTGCCTTTGCCTTTCTTTTTCTGACTGTGCTTGCAAAGCCATATCACCCTTCGACTTTCCTGCAGCTCTCTCAGCCATCCTTTGTTCATGAGACTCAAGCGTCCCTCGAAGCTCTTCCTTCGTCAATGTTGACAAGTCTTTCGACTCTTGTATGGCTACTACCACGTGGTCAAATTTTGGAGCCAACGACCTCAAGATCTTTGCAACAATTGATCTTGATGTCAACACTTCTCCACATACCTTGATTTGATTCACCAGCTTTTCAACTCTAGTGAAGAAATCTGTTATACTTTCACTTTCTTCCATCTGAAACAATTCATAGGTTCTCTTGTAAGTTTGTAACCTCATCTCTTTCACCTTTTATGCGCCTCCAAACGACTTTTCAAGAATCTCCCACACTTCCTTCACTGATTCTACATCACTAAACTTTTCAAAATCATTTGGATCTACACATTGATGGATTATAAAGAGAGTTTTGTAATCTTTCTTCTTCAATTCTTTGAATGCAGCATTTTCTTGATCCGTCGCGTTTTCTGCAAGCGGTGCTACTCCTTCCTTCACAAGATACCAAAGATCTTGATAACAGAAAACCACCTTAATCTGCTTGCACCAATTCTCATAATTATCTTTATTGAGAATTGAAAGGTTTGGCGGAAAGTGACTGTTTGGATGGTTCATTGCCATCACGATTTTACTTCCTTGAATCATAACCGGAGCTCTAGATACCAGATGTTAGAATTTAACCATAACCTATGGAGAATTTCACTCAATCAATCTTGATCTCAATATTGTTTCAAATCACATAATGACAATGAAAGAAAAGTTTAGAAAGAAATAAAGAAAGTAAACGTTGGAGAAGAAGAAGATGAAAAATTTTCTGCAGAGAACTCTTTGTCCACAAACTGTGGAAAGTCTATTATTTAACTTGTAACTGCAAATTGTGAATTACAAAATATGATGAGATGAGATGAGATAAGGGTTTCTCCCTATTTATAAATATAGGTTAGCTTGCACCCCAAGTCAAAACTCAAACTATAAAAGCCCAAAAATATCTAATCTAATATTTCTAAATCAAATCTGATCTTTCTAAATCAAATCTAATATTTCTAAAACATTGAATTACATATTTAACATACATTAATATTTATATTTAATATTATTCACATAAATTATATGATATACAATGCTTTTTAATTAAAATAATATCTATAAAAATATTTAATTAAAAGAGTATTTATAAAAAAATATTTTTTTTAAAATTAATTTCATAACACAAATATAAAATTTGTTATTAATCAATTTTATTATTGCATTAACTACTAAAATATATATTTTTAATTACATATTTTATTTATAATTTATTAATCAACTTTACTTCTTTGTTAACCAATAAAATACATAATACTTACCAAGTTCTGATATTTATTTATAATTTGATTAATAAATTTTAAAAATAATAAGATAAAATTGGTTAATATTAAGAAATTTTATAAACTAATATCTACATAATACTGGATCCGTGGGAGTGCATGTGCACTTAATTACATAATCTAAACTTTAGATTATTATTCTCATATTATAATTTATTCTTGCGCGCGTTATAAAATATGACATATTCTAAAAATACTTTAAAATATATAATAATTCTAAGTCTTATTCTATTATACTGAGATATATATTATTCTCTTAATCTCAAAAAATATTATAACTTGATGTTTAGGTTGATATTAAAAAGATACCATAATTCTTTAGCATGCAATAATATTGTGTTATTCTATCTTCAATAGTCCACATTTGTCAGGTCATAATATGAAACTACGAGTAAATATACTCTTATCGAGTATAATATTGTGTTATGAAGTTACTTATGATTAAATATAATTACTTTCGTAATAGGTGTCCCTATGTGTAATTACTATTCTTAGACCTATGTGAATATTCTATAACCTTTAATTTGAAAACTCATTAATAAAACCACTGACCACAAACTTATATATACACATAAGTAGGTCTTATAATATTTTGGATAAGTGGGAGTTTATCAACATCATTTTCATATGTTTGGGTCATTCTTTATCTAAATCGGATACAATTATTATTTGTGAGTTTTAACATGTATTATTTGTCTTCCCTATCGGATGCAATTTCTACATCGTTGAAATTTACTTCTTTTTTTAGTAATTAATTTTTTTTTATCATTATTGATATTATAATATTAAAATCAATATTTTTTTTAAAATTAATTATTATCATCCAAGTGGGAGATTATTAGATTAATTATTTTATTAATCAAATATGAATTGACATAATTAATTATTAATTAATTATATTATGGTCTATTGTTATTAAACATTAAATAGATAAATTTTTTGATTGAGTTTTGTGTCTGAATTTACTGTGATAGGTTGGATCATTCAGTTAAACCCAATGAGAGGTTCATGCCCTCAGTCATTTAGGTAATTAAGTGTCTCCCCATTAGACAATTAATATACTCTAAAAATCCTAAACGACAATGAAGGTAGTAATTCTCTCATACTCACTCTTTTGATGACCGTCTCTCAAATCCTACAAGGCATACCGTTTTTATCATTGTTGATTATTCTTTAATATAATAATATGCTATAATTTGTGTCTATTGATTCAATTTAAATCCTTCAAAACAATTAATATTTATAACGTTCAATTATAGCAAGAAACATTGTGATGAACTAGTGGTATTGCTTTAAGTTTTTGCGCCTTATAACCAAGGGGGCATTAGTTCGAGTTTGGCCCGACACAATTTTTTGCCATTTGTTTTGTTAATTTAACAAATAAGCCCAAAAAAATTCATATATAAATTCAAACTCACGACCATTAAGCCAATACCAAAAATCCCAACCACTACACCACATAACAACTTATGATTAAAAAATTCATAAAATCAATTTAATCATTATTATTTTTCAATTAAATAGTTCGAAAATTTCTCTAGTAATTCTCCACCATTTTCAAAATATATCTAAATAAATTATTCAGGAAATTTCATGGTTTCAGATAAAGATATCTTACGATTTGAACCAATACTTAGTAAATTAGGTTTTCACTCATCCTCGAATAGATTGTTAGACAAGCTTTGAACCAATTATTCATTAGAACAAGCGTGCATTCTATTAGAATATTATTAATAATTCATATTTATTTAGTTGTACTATTTTCTTGGCCCCTAAGTTTGTTAGAGGGTATTTTAGTATTTATCCTATTTTAGTAACCCTAGTTTTAGCTTATAAATAGGGTGACAATCATTGTAACTTTTATCATGTTTTGTAGCCGTCATTCTCTTAAATAGAATATTTCTACCTTTCATCATTTATTCTACCTTTGCACCAACAATTGGTATCTAGAGCTCCGGTTCAGATTCATTGGGAAACACGAGTGAACGTGAGGTCTTGTGTGTTTGATTTTGATTCTTAGATTCGTGTTGAATCTTGAACAAAATCTGATCAGAATTTTTATTCTGTGGGTTGGGAAACACTGTGTGAGAAATCTGAGTGTATTGTGCAAAGTAGAAGATGAACGGAAACGGCAACATGAACACCAAACTTCCAGTATTTGATGGTAAAAACTGGAATCGTTGGATGATCCAAATGCGTGTACTATTTGGTGCTCAAGATGTTCTAGATCTTGTCACTGATGGTTATGTTCCAGTAGCAGCAGATGCAACCGATGAACAGAAAAACGCGCAGAAGGAAGTAAGGAAGAAGGATCAGAAAGCATTGTTCTTCATTCATCAATGTGTGGATGTAAACGTGTTTGAGAAGATTGCAGACTCTACAACAGCAAAGGCTGCATGGGACACTCTGGTGAGATGTTATGGTGGTGACGCATCAGTGAAGAAGGTGAAGCTTCAGTCCTTGAGAAAGCAATATGAGAATCTCAACATGAAGAATAATGAGAAAGTTTCTGAATACATCTCCAGAGTGATTCTGATCACTAATGAGATGAAGGCATGTGGAGAAACTCTTTCTGAAGAAACAATCATGGAGAAAGTATTGAGATCCCTTACTCCTCAATTTGATTACATTGTGGTAGCAATAGAACATTCCAAAGATCTGAGCACAATGAGAATTGAAGAGCTGCAGAGCAGTCTAGAAGCGCAAGAGTTGCGTCTGACTGAGAGAAACTCTGAAAAGGAAGTAGAACAGCAGGCTCTGAAAGCAACTTCTGATAGGAGGTATCAGAAGCAGTCAGAAGCCAGGAGAAGATCTGATGGTGGTCAGAAGTCAGAAAGCTCAACCTCTGATAGACAAAAGAATGCTCAGAGGGGAAAAGAGAAGTATGACAAAAGAAAAATACAATGTTACTGTTGCAAGAAGTTTGGCCATTTTGCTAGAGATTGTTGGTCAAACAAGGAGAAGAAATCAGAAGAAGCAAATATAGCCAGAAGTTCTGATGACGAATCTGTGCTGTTGATGGCCTCTGAATCTGATAATGTGGATCTGACAGACTGGTGGTATATGGACACTGGCTGTTCAAATCATCTTACTGGAAACAAGAAATGGCTGGTTGACTTTGACTCTGAAAAGAGAACAAAGATCAGATGTGCTGATGACAAATATCTTAATGCAGAAGGTATAGGAAATGTCAGAGTGACTCTGAACAATGGGAAAATAGCATTGATTCAGAATGTGTGGTATGTACCTGGCATCAGAAGCAATCTGATGAGTGTGGGACAATTAATTGAGAAAGGTTTCTCAGTTACAATGAAGGACAATCTTCTGAAGCTGTATGACTGTAATCAGAAGCTGATTATGGAGTCAGAACAGGGAAGGAATAGAACATTCAAGGTGAATGTCAGAACTGCAGACTCAGAGTGTCTTAGTGCAACAAGTACTGAGAAGGAGAGTGAGCTGTGGCACAGAAGATTTGGTCATCTGAACTTCAGAAGCTTACAACATCTGAATTCAAAGAAATTGGTACATGGAATTCCTGCAATTAAGAAGCCTGAAAAGTCATGCAAAGTTTGCATGGAAGGAAAACAACCAAGATTGCCATTTGCATCAGAAGTTGCTCCAAGAGCAAAACATGCCTTGGGAGTTGTACACTCTGATGTATGTGGTCCATTTCCAGTAGCATCAATTGGAGGGAATAAATACTTTGTGTTGTTTGTTGATGAATTCACAAGAATGACATGGGTATCCCTTATTAAGTTCAAACACGAGGTGTTTGATGAATTCAAGAAATTCAGAATGAAGGTTGAGAATCAGAGTGGTCAGAAGTTGAAGATTCTTAGAACTGATGGTGGAGGTGAGTATAACTCCAAAGAGTTCCAGAAGTTCTGTGAGGAGAATGGAATTGAGCATGAGGTTACTGCTCCTTATACCCCTCAACACAATGGTCTTGCTGAAAGAAGAAACCGTACTTTGCTTGATATGGTGAGAAGCATGCTAAAGGAGAAGAAGCTTCCTCAGAAGCTCTGGGGAGAAGCTGTTGCCACTGCAACGTATGTACTCAACAGATGTCCTACGAAGAAGTTGAAGGAAATAATTCCTATGCAGAAGTGGACTGGAGACAAGCAAAGTGTTAGTCATCTGAAGGTGTTTGGTTCTGTTTGCTATAAACATGTTCCAGAAGCCAGAAGACAGAAGCTGGATGATAGAAGCAAAGTGATGATTCTGATAGGGTACCACAGTACAGGTGCATACAAGCTCTATTGTCCAGAAACCAATAAAATTGAATTCAGCAGAGATGTGATTGTGAAGGAATCAGAAGTTTGGAATTGGGATAAGTCTCAATCTGATTCTGATGTTAGAACCTCTGAAGAAAGGCCAGAGTTAAGAATTTCTGAAGTTGAAGTAAACCCTGATATTGACTCTGACTCTGATACTGATTCAAACTCTGAAGAAGACTCAGAAGATGAAGGTGACTCTGATGACCCAGACTCTGATGACCCAGACTCTGGTGATTCAGACTCTGATGGCAATCCAGATCTTGGTGGCAATTCAGACTCTGGAAATATGCCAGACTCTGAAGATGGTCAAAGCTCTGGAGGTCAATCATCTGAAGCTGGAAACTCTGAAGCTCAAGACTCTGAACAAGTTCAGAGACCACAAAGAATCAGAAGCGTTCCCAGAAGATTTGCAGAATTTGACATGCTGCAAGACACTGAAGTAGACTCTGAAGGAGAAGTTATTCAGTGTGCCATGTTAGTAGACTCTGAACCTATAAGTACAGAGGAGGCTCTTAAGCAGAAGCTCTGGCTGAAGGCCATGAAAGAAGAACTTGATGCTATAGAGAGAAACAAGACTTGGAAGCTGACAGAACTTCCAAAAGACAAGAAAGCCATCAGCGTCAGATGGGTTTTCAAGCAGAAGTTAAAGCCAGATGGTTCAATTGGCAAACATAAAGCAAGGTTGGTAGCCAGAGGATTTCTACAGAAACCTGGACTGGATTATTCTGAAGTGTTTGCACCTGTAGCAAGACATGAAACAATCAGAATGGTGATTGCAATAGCTGCTAACAGAAATTGGCCTCTGATGCATTTAGATGTAAAATCTGCATTTCTGAATGGTCCATTAGAAGAAGAAGTTTACGTGTCACAACCTCCTGGATTTGTGAAAAAGAATCAGGAAGGGATGGTGTACAGATTATACAAAGCTCTATATGGATTGAAACAAGCGCCCAGAGCTTGGAATCAGAAGATTGATTCATTTTTCAAGAAGCAAGGCTTTCAGAAATGTGAGATGGAGTACGGTGTCTATGTTCAGCATACTTCTGAAGGCAATATGACTCTGGTATGTTTATATGTTGATGATATACTATTGACTGGAAGTTCTGAACAGGAGATAGCCAAGTTCAAGAAGGTTCTAATGAATGAATTTGAAATGACTGATCTAGGCAAAATGACATACTTTCTAGGGATGGAGTTCAGATATTCTGAGAAAGGTATCATTTTGCATCAGCTCAAGTATGAATTAGAACTTCTGAAGAGATTTGATCTGAAGAATTGTAAGATGGCTGTCACACCTTCTGATACAAATCAGAAACTGGATTCAGACTCTGAAGGAAAGGATGTGGATGCTACAACCTTCAAACAGTTGGTTGGTTCTCTGAGGTATCTGTGCAATACCAGACCTGATATTTGCTATTCAGTTGGGATGGTTAGTAGGTTCATGAGTAAACCTAAGTGGTCCCATTACCAAGCTGCTGTCAGGATTCTGAGGTATATCAAAGGAACTCTGAAGTATGGAGTGTTATTTCCCTCTGGAGGAAATAATGAGTCAGAACTTCTGAGTTATTCAGACTCTGATTGGTGTGGAGACAGAGTTGACAGAAGAAGTACATCTGGGTACTTGTTCAAATTTCTGGGAGGTCCCATTTCTTGGTGTTCCAAGAAGCAACCTGTTGTGGCGTTGTCAACCTGTGAAGCTGAATACATTGCAGGTGCTGTTACTGCATGCCAAGCTGTGTGGATTCTGAATCTGTTGCAGGATCTGAAGATTAAAGTAGACAAACCTCTGAAGTTGATGATTGACAATAAGTCTGCAATCAATCTTGCTAGAAACCCAGTGTTGCATGGGAGAAGCAAGCATATTGAGACCAAGTATCATTTTCTGAGACATCAAGTTCAGAGTGGAGTGTTAGAAGTTGTACACTGCAGCACTCAGAAGCAGTTGGCAGATGTTCTGACGAAAGCTATCAAAACTGATCAATTTCTCAGATTAAGGGATGGAATTGGTGTCACAAGTTTTGATGGAATATGAATTAAGGGATGGTATTAGAATATTATTAATAATTCATATTTATTTAGTTGTACTATTTTCTTGGCCCCTAAGTTTGTTAGAGGGTATTTTAGTATTTATCCTATTTTAGTAACCCTAGTTTTAGCTTATAAATAGGGTGACAATCATTGTAACTTTTATCATGTTTTGTAGCCGTCATTCTCTTAAATAGAATATTTCTACCTTTCATCATTTATTCTACCTTTGCACCAACACATTCCTCACGCATGAAATCTTGGTATCAATTATGACACATTTAATAAGGTCTTGTGTCTCATATCCTTTTCACGAGAATTGAAGAGTTAAGCCTAAGAACTCTATGAAGCTGCACCACTTCATTCTCATGTAGGTAGAATATATAAAAAATGCACCCATAGAATTATACATTCTAACAAACATATGTTATATGTTTATTAAGAGAAAAACTTCATCTTACCACATTTATTTTTATGGTTCAAGTACTTTTATCCATTGAGATGTATCCATAGTCAAGTACTTTAATCACTCTAATAATATAATTTCACCATTGAACTCAAGACTTAATGTTAATTAAGTGTGAGTTGAGTTTCCACTATCGATGATTAATTAGATATGATTTTATTCCACATCCCTAATGATGTCTTCATTGTCTTTAATTATATCCAAAGACATCATATCCTTTTCAATACTTTCGTCAAAGAATTGCAAGATTTTCTAAACTTTAATAAATTTCAAATATTCAATTTTTCAACTAATCATGTATATGATTATTTTATGTACTCTTGATAGTATTTACCATCTATCATCAAACCATGACAGTTTTGTCATATTAGTACAGTTGTCATATACAATATATATTCTATATTTTTGATAGTTTCAAATAAACTATTATCATGACACTTTTGCTACTCATTTTGTCATATACACAAATTTCATGTCATTCTTCATTTTCTAAGCTTTTTAATTTTAATTTGAAGTTTTACCACCACTTAAATATATCCAAAATATATTTAATGCAATAAAAATTTATAGCTTTCAACAATCATGATCATAAAAATTTGTCATAACTAGCTTTTATTTCATGAAATGGGTTCAAACATGTAATTCATAAACTCAATATAAATACAACACCA
Source organism: Lathyrus sativus (assembly GCA_963859935.3). NCBI lineage: Eukaryota > Viridiplantae > Streptophyta > Magnoliopsida > Fabales > Fabaceae > Lathyrus > Lathyrus sativus. The sequence continues at coordinate 504,901,533 of OZ012740.1, read as the reverse complement.
TAAAATTTATTTTTATTCTTTTAAAACAAACAATTTTCTTGCATAACTAACATATGCATAACAAATTATATGTGATAAATTCATGTTTTATATTTACCAATGTTTTATGGTATATCCAAATAAAAATTATAATACAAAGTAAACAATGAATTCACATTATTAATATTTTCTATAACATTTCTCCATAAATATTTGTCAAATTACAATAATAAAAAATATATCAAAATTACTTTTAGTATCAAGACGAACAAATAATATTATGATACACATTTAATGTCTTTGATATTTCTAACATTGTATTTCCATCATTTTATGTTACCAATGCATGCATCATAAATTTAAATTTATGCTATTTTTTATGATATCATTTCATGCCTAAATAATGCATTATTAATTAAAATAAATTACTTGCATCAAAGAATAATATTTAACATGTAATTTACATTCAAGTAAACACCATAAACCAAATAAATTCTTAATTATTCAAATTCACATACTTGAATAATTTATAAATCATGCATGTATAAATTTATTGCACATGTTAAATTTAATTTAAATAAATCACTACAAAAAAATGTTGATTTTTCCTAGTGATTTAGTGACGTGGTAAACACGTGGGAAAAAAAATATGTTGCCAAGTGAATCCCACGTCACTAACATATTTAATTAATAAATTATGTAAACCTAAAATCTACAACGAAATATTTGAATTTTAAAAGAGAGGGAAATTTGAATTTTTCAAAAATTTAGTTGTGGCGTGGGAAACACATGGGAACCAAAAATTCAAAAAAGTCTTTTTATTTGCCACGTGAAGAGCATGTCACAAAATACCCACATATCATTCACGTCACAAACTTGTAAATAGTAAAGGTCCGCAGCTTTTTAATTAACTTTTCAGGCACGTTGATTGGAAAATTAAATGTGACGTGTTTGTGAGGTAAATCCCACGTCGCAAATCAATTACATAAATGAATTAAAATATCTTTGTTACAGTTGCGTTGGGATTAAGTATTGCAACAGTTAAATTTTTATTGCTGGGAAAGTTCCGACGTGGGTTTCACGTGGCAACTTTCCCAAATAGATATCACGTCGCAAATAATTAATAGTGTTGTTGGTTCCGACGTGGTTTTCACGTGGGTACCTTCCCACGTGTCCACCACGTCGCAAGTGTTCTTATATATCCAAACCCAGCATTTTCTTCACACGCATCTCATTTCTTCTTCTTTTCTTCTGTCTCTCATTTCTTCCTTCTTCCCCTTCTCTTCATTCTTCCCCTTCTGCCTCCCTTACACCTTCATTTTTTAACGAAAATTTCACAAAAAATTTAAGGTGATTGATATGTATGTTGTTTTTGTGACTGTTTTACAGTTTATTTTATATTTTTCTTATTATTAATTGTTTTTTTTCTTTTTTCAGATCTAAGATTAATTAAGAAGTTTCATTGGAAGCTTTGAGAGTTAGCTCTATATTGAGGTACTTATGCATTTCAATTTGTTTATTTTTTAGATTTTTGGTGATATATGAAATATTATTTTAGAATATTGATTATAAAATTTTAGACGTGTTGTTGTTAGATGTAAGTATATATATATATATGTATTGTGTTGTTGTTGTTGAAAGCTAAAAATAAAAATAATTTGTTATAGAATATGTATTTTTAGAATAATATTATTAGAAACAAAATATAGAATAATATATTAGAAAAATTCATGTGTGTTATAGAATAATATATTAGAAAAATATGTATTTTTAGAAACAAAATATAATTAAATATTTTTAGAAACAAAATATGTATTTTTAGAAACAAAATATAATTAAATATTTTTAGAAAAAAAAATATATTTGTAGAATTAAAAAATATAATATATATTAGAAAAATATATAATACAACATATATTAGAAACAAATTAAATATGTAATGTATTTTTAATTTTTAAAAACAGAATATTTATTATGTTAGAAAAAGTAGAATTTTTAAAAATATTTTTAGTAAACAATATTGTAAATAGAAAAAATTAAAATATATTTTTTAAAAAATATAATGAATATGTATTATATTTAAAATGTGTTATTTTTAAATGTATTATTTTTTAAAAAAGTATTTTTATTAAAAAATAATGAATATGTATTATATATATTTTAAATCTGTTATTTTTAGTAAATCAATTATATATATTATAGAATATTATATTATTGAATACTTATTATATTTTAGTAAACATAACATATATTATTTTAAAAAAACAGATTTCTAAAAATAATGATAAAATAGATTTAAACATAATGTATATTAAAATGATATATTTTATTAAAATGTATATAATGATGGTAACGTATATGCATTTAAACATAATGTATATAATGATAGTAACATATATGTATTTAACGTTTAATGATAGTAAATGATATATTTTAAACATAATTTATATTTTATTAAAATGACATATTATATTAAAATGATAGATTTAAACATAATGTATGTAAAAAAAATAGATTTATATTACATATTTTATTAAATAATATATTTTAAACATAATTTAATTTTGTAGTTGTTTTCAGTTAATATTTATTATTTATTATTATTATTAAATTTTATAGTGAAGTGCAATCCATATCACTAATATAAAACATATTTTCATTGTAGCATGCAAATTACGTCACTAATTAGTGACGTGGGAATCACATGGGAAACAAATATTGGTAAAGGTGAGTTCCCACGTGAAAACTAAGTCACAAATTAGTGACGTGGGAATCACATGAGAAACAAATTAATTGGTGACTTGTTTTCCACGTGGAAAAATGTTGAAGTGATTTTTGGGTTAGTGACGTGAAAATCACTTGGGAAAATGCAATGTTTCTTGTAGTGAATATTATTTTCAACTTATATTACAAAGGTTTAGAATATCATATAACATATATTTATTTAAAATAATTATATAACTTTATAGTTCTGAATAAATAAACACGTATGTTTATATCTCCGTCAAAGTTTCAATAACAGATTAATCACAAAAATCATAAATCAAAATTTCATAAGTTTAACAATTATATAAATTAAATATGTACATTTCAGTATCATTGACCATTGTTATCATTTTCTTTAAAGTTGCATACTTTAATATTAATCATGAATAAAGTATGAATTAAAATAAAAAATAAAAAATCAAACCTAAAGATTGTTAGATTTTGTGTTGGGGGTCTGCTACAAAATATGAACAAGAAGAAGATGAAAATGATATGATGAAAGTTGTAAAAAATAAGTTTCAAAGTGCGTGTTTACACTAATCTTTAGGTTTGATTCACCCCACCAATTTAGGCAAATTGAATGCAAATTGATAATCTGGCGAATTCTCTTCTGGATACTTTGTAAACTTTAATATGAATCACACATTTATATTAAGCATATCGATCAACTATATTTTACAAATAAAATTATCTCATTTATTGTCGTGCAATAAAAAAATAAAAGAATGACTTAAATATAATTTTTTACACTTAAAATCAGTAATAATCGTGTGTTTTATGTTGAACAAATATCTCTATTTATGGAAAAACTTGTACAAATTAGTGAGAAGAAACAATATTTTAAATAGTTTTAAGATGACCATTCAAATACAATGATCTATTTATATCGTTCAATTATACCATAAAATATTGCGTTGGTCTAATGGTATTGTTTCAAGTTTTTATGCCCTATAATCAAGGAGCTCGCGACTATTAAGCCAATATCAAAAATCTCAACGACTATACCACACAACAATTTATAATTAAAAAGATTTATAAAATTAATTTTATTTTATTTTTTTTAATTAAATATTTTAAAATTTTTTCAACCAAATTTAATGTTAATTTTTCTTGAGTTACTATAGAACTAGCGACATTGGTTCGGTAGAAATAACATTGTCTTTAACGGTTATATTATCATTTATCACGGATCTTTAAAGTTTAGTAAGCATTCACATACTTTACAAACCACATTTCTTAGAGCATCAGCAGTAAATGTGATTTTAAATTTCACTATAGTTTTTCTACAGTTGAAGTTTCTATTCAATGGTGTTCACTTGAGCCTGAGAAGATAAAACTTAACAGATCAGTTATGAGTAGTACATATTTTGGCTGTTGTGAGAGCATTTCTTCATATTTTCACACTTCTAAATACTTCTTTAAAGAAGAGAAAGTGACAGCATTTGATAGTGTTGCGGTGAGTAAAAAATTTTAAGATACAAAGTTACTGTTTCCGTAGGATGCAAATTCAATTTTGATTTGTGTTTCATTTTGTGTACAAGCTATTTTTAAAATTGTGCGACAAACATTAATGTTAAATGGGTTTAAAACGGGTTATTTTACTTGCACTTTTAAATATATTTTATTTATAAATTGAATATATGGTAGATTAATTTCTCGAGTTAAAAGAAAATTAGATAGTTATTAAATTCAAGTGTGAAAGGTTGAGTTCCACAATTTTTTAAATGGTTGAATTAAAAAACAAATAAATCTTATATATAATATCAATATTTCAAATAAAAAATGTGGTGATCAAGGGTAACAAAAGTATTTTAAAACAAAAGTTAAGGAAAAAATAGATTCAAGACGGTGATTAAAATTCCAAATATTTTCATGTTCAAACACAAAAAATAAGGAATTATATCTCTGTTGTTCAAGTTGATTCAGGGCTCGTGAATGAAATTCATTTGGTTAAGAAGGTTGTCAAGGATCATTTTGAGACTATGTTCCAATTTAATCGCATTTTTAGACTTGGAATTAATTTTTCTGGTATTGCTAGCTTGTCTTAGGAAGATCGTTATATGTTGGAGGAGAAGTTTTACGAGGATGAAATAAAGAAGATCATATTTTAGTCTGGGGGCGATAGAAGCTTGGGTCCAGATGGATTTAACGTCGAGTTTTTGAAACGTTGATTGGACATTCTTGAGGAAGACGTGATTAAGTGCATCCATGAATTTCATGACTCCGCCTGGCTTCCAAAAGCAATGACCTCATCCTTTCTGGCTTTAATCCCAAAGAAGGATAATCCGCAGGGTTTGGACAAATATAGACCAATATGCCTAATTGGTGTTGTGTATAAGGTGATTTTAAAATTGTTGGTAGCAAGGCTTAAGCGTGTTATGTGCAAATTGATTTCAAGATCTCAAACAACATTTATACAAGGTAGACAATTATTGGATGGTGTGTTGGTCCTATATGAGATTATTGATCTAACAAAAAGGAGCAAGAAGAGTTGTGTTCTTATGAAGGTGGATTTTGCTATAGCATACGACTGCGTGGAGTGGTGTTTTCTTAGAAAAATCATGTTGGCAATGGGTTTTGGTACGAGATGGGTGAAGTGGATGGAGTGTGGAGTAATGAATAACTTTATGTCGATTTTAGTTAATGGGAGCCCTACTAAAGACTTCAAGGTGTCGAAAGGCTTAAGACAAGGTGATCCATTGTCGTCGTTCCTATTTTCAATTGTGGGTGAAGGATTGGCAATCTTGGTTAGAAGAGCAATCATTACAGGATTACTTAGAGACTTCAAGGTTTTTTAAAGCAATCCTTAGAAATCCATTTGCAAGACCAAGGAGGAGGGTGGTTTGGGAATCAAAGATATAAGGCTGTTTAACAAGGTTTTTTTTTTGCTAAATGGTTTTGGAGGTTTCTAAATGAAAGGGAGGCATTATATGTGGGGATGCTTTAAGGCAGGTACAGGAACCTGGCGGAGTCCATTTTTAATAAAGAGCCTCTTGGATCTAGGCATGCATCATCTCTATGGTGGCAAGATATTATGCAGTTCCGCAAATAGGTGGGAGACGAAGAATGGAGATAATGTCTTGTCTTGGTTAACTAGGTGGCTTGAGGTATCCCTCTTCATTGTGTATGTCCTAGGCATGTGGAGTAGTTTGGCTAGGAAACTTGGAGTTGTGAAAGAAATGGGGGTGTGGGATGAGGATATCTGGACCTCGTAGCTTGGTATCAATGTTGTGGATGAGAATGTTTCTTTGCAGCAAGAGCTGCAGGAACTGTCAAATTTGTTGTTGAAGGTTCACCCAATTAAAGATTCCAAGGACATTATTATATGGCCTTATAGTATTTCAAAGTCATTCTTTGTCAAGTCTTTTTTATGATAGGTTGATGCAATCATTGATGGAGGAAACACCGATTCTTATAGGAAGACAACACTGAGGTTGGTGTGGAACGCAACAGTTCCGGTGAAGAAATTTTTTTTGCGTGAAGACTGATTCTAGGTAGGTTGCCTACATGACATAATATGACTAGGCACGGTATCTCACTCAATTCATACGAGCGGGTTTGTGTTTTTTGTTTTGTTGTTGATGAGGATTCGAACCACATTCTTTTTAACTGTCCTAAAATCAAGAATATATGGAGAAAATTATGTGATTGGTTTGAGGTTAATGAAATATTAGAAACAAGTTGTTTTTGTCATCTAATCTCTTGGATAGAGAAACTGAAGGGGAGATTTCTTCGCCTAGTGCAGGAGGAATGTGGTTTATTGTGTGTTGGTGTATTTGGTGGTCTAGAAATCAAATTCTATTTAATGATAAAATTGGAGATTCAAAGTTAATAATGTAGAGAATTGTTCTCATTTCGTGGTGGTTGCTCATCAAGAGTGTTAAACTTTATACTTCTTGTAGTTATTATGATTGGTGTAGATATCCTTAGAAATTTCTACTAAATTGTGTTATTTGTTGTAAATCCTACTAATAGTTGGTTGTAATGGGTTAGAGTACCCGTTGAATTAAATTGTTTGCTTATATAAAAAATAAAAAATGTGATGATGTTTACTCTTGTAATATAGTTGTTGTTTCGGACTTCTCAGATTTCTATAATAAATGACAAATATATCTCTTAAAAGATTTAAGAATAAAATATATTTAAAGTTGAATTCAATCTAAGATTATCTCAAACTCATAGATATCAATAAACCTTTAGTTATTTTGATAAAATAAATGTAAGATGGAGAGAGATAAAAAAAAAGTCACTGCATCATATTAAAATCCAAAATATGGTCATTCAACTATTCGAACAAAAATATAAAAATAAAATAAAATATTATTTGCACCTAACAAATAAAACTTATTTAAAAGATAGTATTGACAAATTGGTGGAATATATAGGCAATCAATTTCCTACAACTAAGATAATCTTTTATCAATGAAATGGTGGAATATACATAAACTTCATAAAAAAAAATAGTCTTTTAAAAAGCCAAAACATACACAGAGATAAATATTGCCATCATTTTTATAAATGAAACCTTAACGAATGCATAGATTGTTATTATCAAATTCAAATATGCTACTTTCTTTTGACCTCACTTAGTCTTTTTAATAATTAATAATATATACATAAAGAAATGACACACAAAAGTTTCACATGGTTTTCTTATAAATACTTGTTCATTCATTCTAATTTTTCATCACAAGCCAAGACATGGCTTCTATATACTCACTAGCAATAATCCTGCTCGGAGTGGTAATGCTCACCACTCCTGTATTGGCTAGTTACTACAAACCACTCGCTTATGAATCACCACCATTTGAAAACCCACCAACTTATGAGGCTCCTCCAACTCACAAACCACCGGCTTATAAGCCTCCGATATTCCCACGGCCAATATACCATCCTCCGCATGAGAAGCCTCCTCCGGTGTACGAACCACCATATGTAGAGCCACCGCCAGAGTATGAACCACCTGGTGAGAATCAACCGCCGGAATACGAGCCACCACATCATGAAAAACCACCATATGAGCATCCATCACCAGAGTACGAACCACCTTATGGAAAACCACCACCAGAGTATCAACCACCTCATCATCAAAAACCACCGTATGAACATCCACCACCAGAGTATCTGCCACCACCTGAGTATCCACCACCTCATGAGAAGCCACCACCAGAATATCAACCTCCTCATGCGAAACAACCACATGAGAATCCACCACCAGAGTACCATCCACCTCATGAAAAACCACCACACGAACATTCACCACCAGAATACCAACCACCACACGAAAAACCACCACATGAACATCAACCACCTGAGTACCAACCACCACACCAGAAACCACCTCATGAAAGTCCACCAGCAGAGTACCAACCACCTCAAGAAAAGCCACCACATGAACATTCACCACCAGAATACAAACCACCACACGAGAAACCACCACATGAACATCAACCACCTGAGTATCAACCACCACAAAAACCACCTCACGAGAGTCCACCACCAGAGTACCAACCACCTTATGAAAAACCACCACATGAACATTCACCACCAAAATATCAACCACCACACGAGAAACCACCACCAGAGTACAAACCTCCTCATGAGAATCCACCTCATGAAAATACACCACCAGAGTACCAACCTCCTCATGAAAAACCACCGCATGAACATCCACCTCCAGAGTACCAACCTCCTCATGAAAAACCACCGCATGAACATCCACCTCCAGAGTACCAACCTCCTCATGAGAAACCACCTAATGAAAATTCACCATCATATTACCCACCACCTCATGAAAAACCACCACATGAACATCCACCTCCAGAGTACCAACCCCCTCATGAGAAACCACCTCATGAAAATTCACCATCATATTACCCACCACCTCATGATAAACCACCACATGAACATACACCTCCAAAATATCATAAGCCTCATGAGAAACCTCTTCATGAAAATCCACCACCAGAGTATCAACCACCTCATGAATATTCACCACCTCACGTAAAACCGCCACATGAGAATCCACCACCAGTGTACAAACCTCCTTATGAGAATTCACCCCCACCACATGTTTACCATCGTCCACTCTTCCACGCACCTCCTCATGTGAAGCCACCTATTTCCGCGCCACCTCCTCTAGTGAAGCCATCACAGATGGACAAACCACCACACTACAACCCCCGACCTTTTGGCCACTTTCCAGCATCCAAGAACTAATAATAACCACCACTGAAGAATCTGCACATTTGACTTGGTAAAGTAAAATTCAGAGTGGTTGTATGTTATGCTTTTTCATTCGAAGTGTTAATGTTCTTATTTTTCATTTGTTTTCCTTTTCTGTTTTAAAAGCTCTTTTAAGATGTAAAGCACAATGTGCCCTTTCTGCATGCAAATAAAGGCTCTATATATATTGCCTCTGTATAAAAACTTTCATTTTCGTTTTAGCAATGATATCTTAATGTCAATTTCCACTTGTTTTATCTATGGCTACAGCCCACAACCTCTATCTTATTAACAGTTCACTGATGTCAAACCTCCAGACTTAAGAAAACTAGCAAAGCTCAATTTAGCTAAACACTGCAGAAATTTTATAAGACACGTGAAAACAAAATCAAGAAATTTTGTGAGTTTTGAGATGACATTATCGATGGTAAATCGGTGTGTAATATCATTTCTTTTGAAGTTAAAACATAATCGAATCCTACGGTTTAGCAACCAAGACAATTCCTAATTAAAATTGTTGATCAACTGAAACATATATGTTATTAAAAAAAAATATAAAAAAAGAGAATAATGAAATCAACGTGAACAAATTTCAACCAAATACAAAGCCAATAAGTACTAAATAAAACTAGTTATGGCTGAAAAAAACAAAAGCTATAGTCAATCTATTGTAAACTTCAAATCAGATAGATTTAAATAAAATTAAACAAAAAAACTTCACTTTATAGTAACTAATGTTTGCAAAATTGTCATCACAATTTTTTTTAATAAGTAAATAATATTATTGAGAGTACAAGAAATACTTCAACGATACAAAATTAGAAAAGTTTAAGTCCAGTATCACCGAAACGAGCTACTACACACCTTCATGAAGAATTGTAGAGGACTCTCACTATCCTATGCTCGAAAGTTAAACAAAACACAAAACAATAAGCATTTATCTTGTAACCCCTACAACCAACAACTTAATTAAAGCTGATAACCTACACACCTTGAATTCTAACAGTAATATTAGAACAAAGGATTTTTAATAAACGCTGAAAGAAGAAAAAGAGAGAAAGGAGAAAAAAATTATAAATTTTATTATGAAAATTAGAATTTGTATCAAGCAAGTTGTTTAGATTTACAATATATAGTATCTTTATATAGACAAATCCATGCTTAAAACATACAAAATGTAAAGTAGAAAATTAAAAATTATATTTCGACATAACAACTATATGTTGTATCCTACACCTCAACAAACTATTCCGACATAGTTAAATGTTAGCTTTCGACACAACATTGAATTACAACTTCTAATACACCTTAATTCATACTTTCGAGACTACTCATCCTAATGCTTCTCTTAACTCATTGAATTTGGCTTTCTCCAGGAGTTTGATGAGTATATCAGCTAGTTGTCATTGTGTCTTACAATGCTAAAGTTCAAGTTTTCCTTTGTTAACTTGATCTCTCATAAAATGATACCCCTTTCTATGTGCTTACTTCGACCATGACACACTGGGTACTTCGTCAAGTCGATTGTTGACTTATTGTCGATGAACAAGTTCATTCTTCTAGGTTCCATTATCTTGAGCTCTTCGAGCAACATCTCTATCTATGTTGGTTGACATGCTGCATATGATGCAGCCGCGTACTCAGCTTCACACGATAAAAAAATCCATAATGCTTTGATTCCTTGAGCTCCATGAGATTGGAGCGCCTTCGATCATGAATATGTGGTCTGCAGTACTCTTCTTTTCGTCTTGATCTCCACTGAAATCTGAATCAGCGTAGCCACGTACCTTTGAATTTTTTTTGGTCTTCTTCTGCCTTTGCATCAACACTCCATGATCCATCGTACCCTTTATGTATCTTAACACCCTTTTAACTGTAGTGATATGCAATTCTCGGGGTTTCTTCACGAATCTATTCAATAGTCTGAAACTTTGTTAGATATCAGGTATGGTATTGCAATGATACCTCAAAGATCTAATGATTTGTTTGTACAGTGCCTCACTTACAAATTCATCATATGTTTCCTTTTTCACCTTTGCTCCAATTTTTAACGGCGTACCAGCTGCATTACAATTTCTTATCTTGAACCTCTTCAAGATATCATGGGCATACTTCTTTTTCTGCAAGAACACTCCTTCACTTGTGTCTTTGAACTTCATCCCTAAGAAATATGACAAATTCTCTAGGTCGAACATTTCAAACTCATGCATCAACTTCGATTTGAATCTTCTTATCTCTACTTCATCTGCACCTGTAATTAACAAGTCATCTGCATACATGCATAAAATAATTCGAATAGTCATGTCTATATCATTGACATACACATCATGTTCCAAGACACATTTCGTGAAACTTGTTTCAATCAGTAAGCTATCTATTCTCTTTTCCAAGCTCTTAGGAATTGCTTCAAACCATAGAGATCCTTCCTTAATATGTACATCTTCGACTCCTGCCCTTTAATTTAGAATCCTAGTGGTTAACTAACATAGATTTCTTCTTCCAAAAGTCCATTTAGAAATGTTAATTTTACATCCAACTGATGCATCTTCCACCCTCTGTATGTTGTTACCGACACAACAATTTTGATTATATCCAGCCTTGTAATAGGTGCGTAGACTTCGTCGAAATTAATACCGGGTTCTTGCAGAAAATCTCTCACCACTAGTATTGCCTTATGCTTGGCAATTTCACCATTTAGCCTTCATTTCAGCTTGTAAAGTCACTTCACATCAATTGGCTTCTTGATTTATTATTCGACAAGCTCTCATGTCTTGTTCTTCTCGATTGTCATGCGTTCTTATTTCATGGTGGCTAACCAATTTGAATCATTCATGGCTTGATCCAAATTTATTGGTTTTACTTCAGCCATCATCATTGCTTCTTCTATTAAATCACCATCTACATCGACTGCTTGATATGGAAATCTCCACTGTCTAGCTAGCCTTCTGAACTTTGTTCTTGCTCTAGTCAATATCCCGACATTTCGTCCAAGTGGTTCTTCGTTTCAATTGGTTGGGACTTCAATTTTTTGGTTTTCTTCAAACATAGTTGTAACTGTATTTGACTCTTGTTGAACTGACCCATGACTCCAATCCCACCCCTTTCTTTCACCTAATAGAACATTCAACTGATCACTAGTTTATAATCATTTTTTGCCCATGTCAACTGCACTTCCTTCATGTCAACTTTCTCCCCCGAATACTTGTTGCCCATTCCTTTCATGATCGAACTAGAATGATTGTTTAAATTATTGTGTGTCTTCTCATCATTTGTAAGATTCCTTCACTGCTTCGCTTTCTCTTTCCCATCTTTCTTGATTAATCTTGCTTGTAGTGCCTATTGTAACTCCCTACCTCCCTACTCGACAAATAAATAAATAAAACATGCATATCACAAATATTCTCCAAGAAGATGCTACTCAACCACAAATAACTCATATTTGAACCACATAATTAAAATTTTAAACCATTTGATAAGCAGCGAAAAATTATAAAATAGTTGGCAAAAAAGCCTCGCCAACCAAAAGTTTTAAAAGTGGTTTATCGCAAAGTTGAATCAAAGAGAAAGACACGTAACAAACTATCAAACTCCAAAATTTGACCTCCCTTGTCTGACCTTTTTTCCTTTTTGAATAAGCATGTGCACTTGCATTTGTAGCATACGCTTCGGCATTTTTATATCTGGATTTATTACAGGGATATCCAAATCCCAGAGAGTCTCGAAGCCGTGATTAATTGTATCCCAGAAAAGTTGTCAAAGTATTAATACATGCAAAACAAATGGATTTCTATGTCTATCTATCGAAGCACAAGGTTGAAGCACGATGCCATGGCCAAAGCACGCCATTCTAAGCCAAAAAAGAGAATTCTTTCCTGTGGTAACCGATTACTAGGATTTCTGTAACCGGTTACACCCTCTTTAACAGCCCAAGAAAGGCGCCTTTTGGCACTGGTAACCGGTTACCAGGATTCTTGTAACCGGTTACACTTGTTATTTTTGCTGCTTTTCAATAGCTCATCCATACTGCAGGAGCTTCTGTCCCATTCCTTTGACATACTTCATTCTAGCATCTTGTAGAAGGTTCTAGACATGTGATCACACAAAAAAATATTAGCTACATTTGCTCCACTACCTCACTATCAATAAGGCTCATCATGCACCTTCATTTTCACTCATTTTGGACCATTTGATCTTTGAAGTTGCATTGGGATACCCTAACCGAGTCAACTAATAACTAACTGAGTTAGACCCTAACTCACTAAGTTAGACCTAACTAACTCCAAACCAAATGCCAAACCTCATTTAACTACCTCCATACCAAATTTCAAGCCTCCACTCATTCCAAGCATATGGTCTATATAAGAAAACCTCTCATATTGATGCAAGGATCGTGAATTTTTCACCTTCACTCTCTCATTTTTCTCTAAATTTTCACTCTTCATTCTCTAAATTTTTTGTAGCATTTTCTCTCAATCATCTTTTTCTTCTCCACCAAACCTCACAAAAGTTCATTCACCATTAAAACTTAGCAAGCTTTGCATTGAAGCTTGCTATTCATTGAGCTAAACCTTCATCCATCTTCATTTCATCATTTAATTCTGCAACAACAACAACATTTACTTCATTTCAAGCTTTGTAAGCTAATTATTGAAGAAGTTTTGGTGCAAGTTTGAATCCGAAGCAATTATCGCATTATTCTCGGTTTTCTCGTTACGGATTGCTAAAGATCTCTGGATTTTCTAGCTTTCTAAGCTTCTCTTCATCACATATTGATCACAACAATTACCAAGGCAAATCTCATCTTTGTAGGTTGGTGAATTTCACTTAATTACCCGCTTTCGATCGATTTCATGTTTTCGCAATGTAATGCTGAATTGATGCTTCGCTACATGAATAATTACTTTGTATGCTTGTATCTATTAGTTCTTGATTGCTCTGGATTAACATGAATTTTGCATCTACTGTCATGCTATTTACAATGTGATCGTATGAAATAAGTGATTTTGAAAAGTGCTTTTCGAAATTATGTTTTTGTGGTTTTCATAAGTGTTACTAGTTACTGCATTTGGTGTAACCGATTACACCCCTTGTCTGCGCCCTGAGAAGTCACTTTGTGCATGGTGTAACCGGTTACACCATTTCAGGTAACTAGTTACACTTGACTTTTTTTTTGCCAAATTCTTGTTGTTTTGGGACTGTTTTGCATGCTTTTCTTGTATACGTTCTCATGCTTTCCTATATTGATGCATATGCCATTGTTTTAGGTCATACCTACTTGAAATAATGTTTGATTAATTAATTGCATGATTTTACTTGATTATCTTGCAATTTTACTACATGTTTGAATCACTTTTTGCACATTTTTCCTTGTACGTTAACGTGAATAATGCTTAGTAATGCATGCTAGCTTATCACTGTTAATGCTTTTCTCTTTAACATTGATGAATTAGATTTGTTTTTCCTTGAGCAAATTTTATCTAGTTTAACATTATTTCCCACATTTGCTTTGATAATCTTTTAATTCTCTTGAAAGATTATTGCCATTTCCTCCCCTTTGATTAATTAATCAAAATCTTATTTTGATTGATTAATTTCCCCATCTCCTCTCTCTTTAGGATCTCTTTAAAGCCCCTTCTACCTTGACCCTGTTTCGAGCTGGGCGACAAAGCTGGAGCATTGTACAAATTGTGAAGTAACTTCATCCTGTCAATCTCAATTTCTGCATTACACTTTGGGTGCTAGAGAAGGAATGAGAATGAAGAATTCCTACCCTCATTTTGACTATTTTTTATATGGGATGAATGACTCTGAGCCTGGAGTAGTCACCTCTATCCCCAGACTGTAGTATCTCTTGAATTGATCCTTGGCGTAATCACTAATTCCAGCCCCAATGTTCCAATCAGACTTTCTTTGGTTAATCATTATCTATCAGTTAAAATACCAAAACCCCATTTTCTTTTGTCAACCACTGCCTGTCAGTTAAAATACTGAGTCTCTTTTGGGTTAGAAACCTTCTCTTGGTTCAATCACCCTTTTCTTAGGTTAACCATTGTCTGTGAATTAAAATACCGAGTCCCTTTTGGGTTAGCACCTTCTCTTGGTTCAACACCCTTTCGTTGGTTAACCACTGCCTGTCAGTTAAAACACCATTTTCCTTTTTTGCAGTTAATCACGGTCTATCAGTTAAAATATCAAGCCCTTTGGGTTAGAAACCTTCTCTTGGTTCAATCACCCTTTCTTCGGTTAATCACTGTTTATCAGTTAAAATACCGATTTTTATTGGGTTAATCACCTTTTTTTGGTAAAACACCCATTTCTTTGGTTAATCACCAATTCTCGGTTAAAAGACCGATCTTTCTTTTCTTCGATTAATCAGTACCCGTCAGTTAAGATACCGAACCACCAGTGGGTCAAACACCTCCTTTTGGCTAAAATATCCAATTTCCTTGGTTAACCACTACCTGTCAGTAAAAATACCAATGTCCCTCTTTCTTTTGGGTTAACACCTTCTTTTAGTTCAACATCCTGTTCTTCGGCTAACCACTGCCTGTCAGTTTAAAGTCCAGTTTTTCTTTTCTCCAGCAAAGACCAACGTCTCTTTTTCTTCAGTTAATCACCGAGTCTCGGTTAACACACCCTTGCTTTTACCTTTTATCTATTCTCTTAGTTTTGACACCACTTCCTTGCTCCCGCCTTAGTTCCATGATATACGGAGCTCTGATTTCCTCATTGCACAATGAGGATACGTAGGCATAAGATTGCGAAATCTTGGCGAGCACCCTTCTTCCATAATTTTCTTCCTACCTTCTCCTTTTCTTCCCTCGTTCCCTGAACTATGGAGCTCTGAATTCCTCATTGCACTATGAGGATACGTAGGCATGAGGGCCCCAATCCTCTACGAGCACTCTTTTTGTCCCTTTTCCTTCCCTCTTTCGCGAGTAACCTTTAGATAGAACACCCATTCAAGCCTAGAAGTAAGCAAAATGGTTCTCGTCGAGTACGACGAATGTGAGGGATACTAATACCTTCCTCTTGCATAACCGAATTCCTTACTTATTTCTCTTCTCCTTGGGTTTTATCGATATTTTCCCTTTCCTTTTGGAATAAATAAAGTTTGTTGGTGACTCTGTTATATCGCCGAGCGTGCGATGCGCTCAGGTATATTCCTGCTAGCTTCAGCTAGCGACTATTGTAGGGAGTCCTTGCTCTTGAAAGTTGGAGTCTCGCCTAGTTTTGTTTGTTTCCATGTTTTTTGGGGTGTTTATATTTGCGCTTTAATTGATTTATTTTTATGTTATTTATTGCATTCTTTTATTGCTTTAAATATTCATATTCTTTATACTCTGGATATCTTCTATATTCTCTACTGTTGTTGGGCTGCTTACTTGAGAGAAGCTATATACTCGAGCTTAAGTATACACACATGATAGATTCTTGGATGGTTGTGTCGCCTGCGTTTTACGCGTTGGGTTGTTGCAAGA
The DNA here is from genome assembly GCA_963859935.3 of Lathyrus sativus. Taxonomy (NCBI): domain Eukaryota; kingdom Viridiplantae; phylum Streptophyta; class Magnoliopsida; order Fabales; family Fabaceae; genus Lathyrus; species Lathyrus sativus. Next base: position 504,885,082 of record OZ012740.1, on the reverse strand, counting down.
GCAACACCCAGACTAGACTCACTTGAAAATGCTTTTTTCCTATGAGAATTCACTACGACAGGGTATTTTCATTTGACTCCATGACTCTGGGAGACCTTTTAAGGACCACCTTTGGAAGACTAGAACACACCTGTGAGGCGATATTAGGTTTTTATGTAGGAAACCAAGAATCTTCATACCATTTATTCTCTCATACACGTCAGACCTTTGCACCTACACAGAATTATATATGTAGATTATTCAGATTATGCTGACTTCTTGATCCGTGATTGCATATCATTTCATCATGTCAGGTTAATTTTTTGCATATGCATTAAAAGTTAATTTTGCATGCATTGCATTAACTCATGCACACATATGCACGTCTATCAACCAGAAAATCAAAATGCTTACACCATTTATCTCCACCTTGTAGCAAAGACGACGAATTGCCATTGTTATTTCACCAGATCAAGCAAGTCAAAGATCATGGTTGACTATGAACTTGAGAATGTTGCTTATAAGGAAACCTTGGCTCAATTCCAAGGAAAGATGGATCTATTCCAGAAAAACATGGATACTATCATGGAGTTCCTTCGTGTTCAGAGGGACGATGATGCTACTGCTACTGTTGTTGCAACCACTACTGATTCAATTGTCGTCACTACTGTTGTTTATCCCGCCCTCACTGTTGTTGAAGCGTTGGTCAAGACTGTGATTCAACCTGCTGTCGACCAACCAAGCTCTCAGCGTGGTCCGAGTAGGCTTTTTGCTGCCTATCCGTGGGGAATACCTTCAAACTTTACTCCTCAAATTGCCAATGGGGATGCTTGTGTTCCTTATCAATTATTTTTTATGCTTGTGCCCAATGGGAACTCTGCTGTCTTCCTATGGGGCATGCCTACTCAACTTCCACCTCATGTAATTAATACTGATGATCACAGGACTCCTCAAGTGCAAGCTCACCAGATTTTTGTGCCAACTGATGTTGAAACTCCTGATGATGATGAGCCAGTGTACAGAGGTCCTCATATTCGTGTTCTGATTCCACATCAACCTACTCAAGCTGTTGTTCAGAATGTTCTCTCTAGAAAGCCTTACCCTGGGGCATCCTTCGCTGCTATGGTACCTCTTCCTGGTTATCCATATGGTGTTTAGTTGGGTCAAATTTCTAGTCAGATGATCAATTTTGGGTTGGTGTACTCTTCTCAGTTTGATCAGACTGCGTCTCAACTTTCGAATTTGCAAGTTTCTCTTGGATCTGTTAATCAGAACAAGCCTGCAAACTACAAACTGTTGGATGAGAGAATCAAAACTATTGAAGGCTTCTCCGCCTTTGGCATGGATGCCAAAGACTTGTGCTTGGTTCCAAATGTTGTGCTACCCCAAAAGTTCAAGGTGCCTGATTTTCCTAAGTACAAGGGATTAAGTTATCCCCGAAGCCACATTACAATGTATTGCAGAAAAATGACATCCTATGTTGACAATGATGATCTGCTTATCCATTATTTCCAGGATAACTTATCTGGGGCTTCCCTGGATTGGTACATGAGCCTTGATTAAGGTAAGATTAGAACCTGGAAATATTTATCCAAAGCGTTATTGAAGAAATACAAGTACAACTCGGGCATGGCTCCCACCAGTTTGGAACTACAAAATCAAGCTTAGAAAGCTGGTGGATCATTCAAAGAATACGCTCGGAGGTGGCGTACTTCACGAGTCCGGCCTGCTCTATATGATACAGAGTTGGTTGACATATTCATGGGTACTCTTCAGGGTTTGTACTATGAGAAGATGGTTGGTAGCTCATCCTCCAATTTTAATGAGGTTGTGACCATTGGGGAACGTATTGAGAATGGGCTCAAGACGGGAAAAATTGTTGGCACCGTGAATTAACAATCAGTGGCCAAGAAGCCACTAGGTGGGTTCTCTAAGGAAATGGAAGGGGAAACAAGTGCTGTCATGGCGAGTGTCCACCCTAAATTGCAACCTTCAATGGCTCTTATGCCATACTGCCCATACCCATATGTTGATGCAGCCTAATATCAACAGCCTCCTCAAAATTAATAGTGAGGCAATTGACAAAAGAGTGTAAGTGCATTAATGACAGTTTGCTGATGTGTTTCGTCAAAGAAAATTCATTATTAAAGAAATTTGAAATGGTTAATATCAAACATGTGCCAAGAATTGAAAATCAGGAGGCCAATGATTTGGCCCGGATTGGTTCAGGATATCGGGTATCAAAAGAATGTTTTGAAAAACTGATGGAAGCCAGATACAAGTTGATCTCGAATAATGTTTTGGGTCTAGAATTGTCAAAGACGAAACTGGAAGGGGTAGAAGAACTATGGGGTACAAATCCAGGGATTTTTCAAAACTTTTTCCATTGACAAATTGTCAAATGACGATTGGAGGAAACAGATCATTGAGTTCTTGAGTGATCCATGTCATACCCCAAGTTTGTCCTACCAGTATATATGACTTTCATTTGTAGATACACTCGCCAATCCCTATTCAGAAAATTCAAAAGATATGTTGCTCCTACTCAGGGTATTACTATGCTAAATCAAATTTCAAGCAAGCAGTTGAGACAGGTGTATGCGTGGTTTGAAATGAAGTTCTTTGGTTTCGACTTGAGATATTTGTCAAGGTTATAATGCGTAAATCAGGCGGGTTTTCACGCAGGGATTAAGGTTGGTTTGTGGTTCTAGGTTTATGAGGCCGAGAGTGATTCATTAAATTTCTCAAAGGTCAATTCACTCATAGCCGCCTACAAGTACCCGTTTTCTAATCAATTCCCTTTTAATCCATATTCATTTTTTAGGAGCCAAATTGTGTTCTTTTATTCCCAATTTCCATTTCTATTCACTTCTCCAAAACCATTTTTATTTTATTAACCACGTTCACATATAAAGTCTATGTCATCTTATTATTCCTCTTACCACCTTTTCTCAATATAAGGACCCATTTACAAATCTACTCTTGAAAAAATCAATCAAACAAAGCCCACATAAGTTTCACAAATTCCATTTTTTATATATGGCCCATTCTTCATAAAAAGATCATCAGCCTATGATATTACAAAAATTTCACAAAATTTACAAAAAAAACATTACAAAGGTTCATCTCATCTATTACACAAAAACTGACAGGACAAAAAACAAACAAATGGATAGATGACCATGGCCCTGCGCCTCACAAATTCACCAGGCTCCAACGTCCACTTCCCGTACACCTCTCGCAGCCCACGCGATAGCTAGTATCATACGAACCCTTACGCACATAAAAAATACCACCAAGCGAACCGTGTTGCTGCTGCTACATATGTGGTCCAAGCTCCCCGCGTTTAGAAAAATGAGAATAAATTGACAAACACAATACGGTGCACAGAACCTCTTTGAAAATTTATTTCTTTGTGACCCCACAAGAGATAACAACAACAACCGACAATCCATGTGAACCTGCAGCTCATACACCAACACTTTCCTGCGCTGCTACTACTACCAGCCCTCCTCATTCTACAGCAGAAAAAGTAGCATCAGTACAACAGAAAAACTCTTGAAAGACAACAAAAGAGGAAGATGAAACAAAAAGAAAAGGGGAAATAATAAACCCGTAAATCATTCTCAAACTTCCCTCGTTGAATCTTCAAACACCAGACCAATAAACCTTGATTCTGCAATTTGTATACTACCCCAACATGCCTCACCTGCCAAAACAACCCCACTGCAAATTCGTACCTGCAACCCGCACAACAGCCTCCCACTCCAAACGTACGACAACGACAATACAACAAACCAACTCACAATAAAGGGGATCTAACTTTCCTCCAAACCCTGACCGCTCTCACCAAGACCCAACTCTTCTACAACTTTCAAAGTATCCACAATCATAGCTGTTGCGGTTAGAATATGATATCAAATTATTAATTAATTTGAATCACATCTTTAGTTCACAACCGCTCTTTGATTTATCCGAAGGAAAAGGTCAAAAGAGGAAAACCTAATCTTGCATCGTAAAGACAATGCGGGGAGAGATCTAGGTAAGGGGTTGGTTAAGCTCAGGGAAGGTACTAGCACCCTAAACTTCTGTAGTACTCTACAGGAACCTTTTGTTTATTGTATGCTTTTATTTTATTTTATTATCTGCTTTAATATATATTGAGCTAAGGGATAGAGTGACCTAAAGACCTAATGGTTAGTCCTAAGTTTACTCGGCAAGACGTCGCATCTTGTGCCTACATATCCTGACGGGAATGGAATCAGAGTAATTGTAGTTCCCCTCGAAAGGGAGGATAGAAACGTTTTGACTGTGGTCAAGGTTTCATTGGGGAGTAAGCATTCATAGGGAAGCGCCTACGTGGAGTCTTGAAACTCCTATTTCTACGTTGAAATTGTTAATTGAAATTAGGGTTAAATTAAATATTCCACGGCGGGAAACCCTAAAACAGAGTACGGCGACTCTTTAACCTAATGCTATGGTAAAGGGTATTTTCGTCCTCGGCGGGACACCTAGGCGATTAGGGTTTTGAAATGGTCAAACGTTAGGGTTATTGACTCGGCGGTCAAACGGCTAGACCTAATCCTTCGGAAGGAATCCTAACGGTAAAAACATGCAAACAGACAAAATATCGTACGACCGAATTAAAATGCGGAAAAATAAAGAAAGCGGTAAAAGAAGCATCGCGACGATCACTCGCGTAAATTACAAATCCCAAAAACAAATGCAAAAATAAAAATAATTGCGATCATGGCCTCGCATAAATTACATCCATGAAACAAAAAATAGTACGAACAAATGAAATATTGAGGAGCTGCAACGAACAAACTAATGAGGGTTAGACGAAAATGAAGCGGCTAAATCAAAAACTTTATTTTTTTGAATTTTATTTAAAGGGAAGAACTAATTTTTGCATTTAAAAGGAGAACTTAATTTGATTTTAATGTTTTTATTTAAAAATTAGTTTTAATTTGATTAAAAAAATGATTTAATTTTAAGGTTTTTGATGAAAAAAAGTTAGTTTTAATTTTTGTAAAATGTTTTAATTTTAATGTTTAAACAATGATTTTAATTTTAAAGCAAAAAAAAATTGTTTTATTTTTTAAAATTTATTTTTAAGAATTATTTTTAATTTTAAGTTTTAAATATGCGTCTTAATTTTAAAAACAAGGTTTAATTTTAATTTTATGATTTTAGCTTAAAAAATGGTTTAATTTTTTTTTTTATAATATTTTAATTAACTTAAGTAAACTAAGTTAATGAGATTAACAATTAGAAATATTATTATTTTAACAGTTTTCATTAACCTGCATTATGAAAATTATATACCACAGTAATAATAAAATACTAATAACAATATAATAATAACAAAATAAATAAAAAGAATAGGAGGAAGAAAATTGGAAATAAAAGGGGGATTCGTAGCGGTGGCGGCTCCTTCATTGATGAAGTTTTGAAGCTTTTTTTTTTTTGCATGGCTATTTTTGCATCTTCTTCTTCCTCGCTTCGCCATAATCTTCTCTTTTTCCTATAAAAAAAAAAGAATAACAGAAACCAAATGTGATATTGATGAAATCTTACGAGTTACGGTTTGTTGGTGATTCTGCCGGTGATGAAGCTTTGAAGGTTTTTTTCAAAAATCTTCCCTTCTGATAAATCATGAGAACGACCGCCGTTTTTTCTTTTGTCTCCTTCTCCTTTTATCAAATGCAACTCATGTTTATATAGGTAACAAATTAGGGTTAACTCTAACCTAATGCCTATTTTAAAGTCCAACTTAAATAATTAGTCAAAACTAAAAAAACAAACTAAAACAAACTTAAAAGAATAAAATCTTTTCTAATATTTTTAATTTTATGATTTTTTGATGTTTTTATGAATAATATGGAAAAAAGTGAAAAAATAATATTTTTTTAAAAATAATTTAAATAAAATACGAAAATAATAATTAAATAATAAAAAAAAAACTATTTTGTTATTTTTTTTTATAAAAATAGAAAAGTTAGAATAAAAATAAAAGAAAAACAAAAAGTGAAGAAGGTGGGATTCGAACTCTCAACCTCTCACACTCACAACTCCTTACACACGGTCTCTTGCCAATTGTGCCATTTTATTCATTCAAAATAAAGTGGCACTAGAAACTATGTAAAGGTAGGACAAATTTGGGGTGCAACAGATGCCCCTATTTAAATAGCTTCACCGGATGATTTGAGCAGCGGAGACTCGAGAAATCGCGGTGAAAGGGATTTAAATACAGATAACCGGAAATTTGGCCCCTAGATGCAGTGATATGCAATGATATGGACAAAATAACACGAACTATAATGCTGACAATGCCATGAATCTAATATGATGCGTATGATGGAATGATGAATGCAAGGATGCAGACGACACGACGTCATAGGGGACATCGCAGCGAAGAATTGCACTGGGGAAGAAGACACACGGTGGTGACAAGGTAACATAGGATCCACACGGAGACAGGACCAGGTAAACGACAAACGCTAGAGTTTTCGGGACATTCCTTGAAGAGATCGAGCGGGATCTTCAGGACTCACCAGAAAACATATAAGGAGAGACAAACATCAGAACATTTCGGAAGAACATCGAAAAGGAGACACGTCGTATCTAGAAGAACGTCAGATAGACATGACACGAAATAGTCGATGGGTGCCAAGTAAACTGGACTTTCTCCACAAGGTAAGACGCGGATAAAACACGACCCCGGGGAGAAAAATGCAAATGGGGATAAAACACCCATGCTGCCAAGTAACTAAATTCGTCCACAAGGTAAGACGCGGATAAAACACGACCTCGGGGAGAAAAATGCAAATGGGGATAAAGCACCCATGATGCCAAGTAAATAAATTCGTCCACGAGGTAATACGCGGGTAAAACACGACCTTGGGGAGAAAAAATGCAAATGGGGATAAAGCACCCATGATGCCAAGTAAATAAATTCGTCCACAAGGTATGACGCGGGTAAAACACGACCTCGGGGAGAAAAAGCAAATGGGGATAAAACACCCATGCTGCCAGGTAAATTGGACTTCGTCCACGAGGTAATACGCGGGTAAAACACGACCTCGGGAGAAGAAGCAAATGGGGATAAAACACCCATGATGCCAGGTAAATTGGACTTTGTCCACGAGGTAAGACGCGGGTAAAACACGACCTCGGGAGAAGAAGCAAATGGGGATAAAACACCCATGATGCCAGGTAAATTGGACTTCGTCTACGAGGTAAGACGCGAGTAAAACACGACCTCGGGAGAAGAATGTGAATGGGGATAAAACACCCATGATGCCAGGTAAATTAGACTTCGTCCACGAGGTAATACGCGGGTAAAACACGACCTCGAGAGAAAAAGCAAATGGGGATAAAACACCCATGATATGCACATGTATAAGAATTATGCTATGACATATGATCACATGCAAATGTAGATGTCGATGACAAGGCTCGATTCTGTTGGTGAGATGACAAAACTGGAAGACTGATTCCTCAACCCATACATCATTGTCATTCTATTAAATTGTATCAAGTTGATAGTCCTTGTAGGAAGGATGAAAACCTGCTTGGGGATTTTTCAAGTACACTGCCCTAGATTAGACAAACTGATAATTACTTCAGCTTATCTGATTCGTGAATATAACTGTTTTACTGTATCCTCGGAAGGCTTACCCTAGTATGAGTCTTGAAAATTTTCTGGATAAACCAAATCTGAGAAGATCTTGCCTTGAACCAATCTTGAACTGATTCTTAGACAGGATGTAAGAGGAACTTGCCCCTGATAAGATCACTTGACCAAGTTTCTCATTGTTTAAAAATTCCTTAGAGGAAAGCCAGTTTGCAAACAAAAATATTCATACAAACATGGTAATACAAAGTTCATGCGACTTTTGAAATCAAAATTATTTTTGAAAAATGAAAAATAAGTCGTTGGTCAGAACACGGTGGTTCAAGACGCTCAAAATTTAAAACAAAAGTGTATTGCCAAAATAAATGATTCACAAAGATCTTTTGGAGTCAGGTTACACAGCCTTGTTGTAGTATACTTTCAAAATAACCTTGCTTCAATTAGGTCTTTTGAGGGTTGTAACGTGGTCTAGTTCATGGTTTATGAAACAAAGGATAAAGGCTCAAGATTTATTTGTACCCACCAATCTACGTGATGATCTTCAGTCCTATGCTCAGTTAACTCCTATTATGCATTTAGGTTCGTATAGATTAGGAATTGCACTGATGGTAGCAATGATGGTTCAGAAGTCAATGGACCTATGAAAAGCAGCCATTACTTCCTTATGATATTTGGTCATTTTGACATTGAGGATTTTCAGGGTAAAGATTTAAAACTTCTCTTTGTATTATCCCTAAATTTTTCCTGAACTGATTTACAGTCAGCGGGATGCCCCAGTTTTGCCTAAGTCTCCTTCATAGGTTTTGACTTAGCGGGCTTTTTCTTTTGATTTTTTATTTTGAAACATGACTGTCTGGTTTAATGATTACGGTGAACCATCATCGGTGTTTTTGACTTAAAAATAATCTTCGACACTTGCTTGTTGTGTGTGAAGGAAAATTGTAAGTGCGACCTTTATATGAAAGGTATATTGCATGAACACATAACCGAGTTAACTGAAAACTACCCATCCCCAGGTTAAAATTGCGGGTTTTTTTTGTAAAGAAAGGAACTCCAACTTCTAGGCTCGAAGGGGTTGACAAGAGACTAACTTCCTTATTTCTCCAGTGTTTGGGAATTGAAACAATGCCTTACATCGTCAACAAGGTTTGATTGAAAGCATACTGACAGCAATTATGGGTATAACGTTATCATCGTCCTCCCTCCAATCTTAGCATATCAAAAATTTGGACAAAAAGTAAATATTTGAAAATAAAGCATAAAGATGCAAATAGTAGGCAAAATGAATTGAATCAAAAGTCGCAATGCTCATTTCATTAATGTAAAAGTACAAACATAATTTGAAAGCAAACAAACTAATACGAAATAAGGAAAATGCAAACAACAAGGAATAAAAGGCCTAGTGATAAAACTTCATTTCTAATGCACTGGCAAGGGATCCTTCTGAACACTCGGATGACCGTCTGTAAAATCAAGTATTCTGGTTCTAACCAATTCACGCACTCTAGCCTTCAGCGTAAAACTATGTTCTAAGTCGTGGCCTGGGGCACCCTCATGAAAAGCACAATGGAGATCGGTCCTGAACCCAACTGGATGGGAATTAGGAGGAGGTGGTAAAGCCCTTGTAGTGATCAGTCCTCGTTGAACCAGGTAAGGATAAAGTTCTGTGTAAGTCATGGGAATAGGATCAAATTGATTCCTATTTCGATACTGGTCTTGTCTAATAACTGGACGTTGAGGATTCTGAGCTAGCTGCGGAGTAACAACAGGTTGAGATCCCTGGCGAGGCTTTCTTGATTCAGTCATGACAGCATTGGTCTGCTCGTCCTTCCTCTTATGGAAATTCCCATAGGATTTCTTTGCACCATTAGAAGATTTGGCAGCTTTGGATACCTTCCCATTTTTCAAACCTTCTTCTAACCTTTGGCCAATAGTCACCAGATCTGTAAAGCTTGAAGAGACGCTCCCAATCATCTTTTCCCAATAGAAAGGAGACAAAGTATCCATGAATATTCCTGTCAGTTCCTTCTCTGCTATAGGGGGTTCGACTTGAGAAGCTAACTCCCTCCAACGCTGAGCATACTCCTTGAACGACTCTTTTTCCTTCTGAGACATACTTTGAAGCTGACGACGATCGGGAGCCATATCCAAATTGTATTTGTATTGCTTCATAAAAGCGTTGACGAGATCTTGGAAGCAGTGGACACTGTTATGCTGTAAGTTCATATACCATTTAAGAGAAGCACCACTCAAACTATCCTGAAAGCAATGGATGAGCAACTTCTGATTGTTGGTGTAAGTTGCCATCTTTCGGAAGTACATGACTAGATGGGCTCTTGGACATGAATGACCTTGATACTTCACGAACTCAAGAGTCTTGAACTTGGCAGGCAAAACAAGACCAGAAACTAGGCACATATTATCGACATCAACGTTGAAGAAATCAGTACCCTCGACAGCTTGGAGTCTCTTGTTTATGATCTGAAACTGTTCACGGGTGATCTCAGGCTCAACAAAATCTTCTTGAACATCGGCAACATTGTACTCATCGGGAGGATTCTCAACGGGAGCTTGGATAGTCTGATTAACCGTGTGGACCACAGGTTGGGCCTCGGTAAGGACAGGAGCTTGAAAAACCGGTCTGACAGCCTGACCAATCATAGAAGCAGATGCAACAGGTGGAGAGTAGTTATGAGGTAAGCCAAACTCAGGCCAACTAGAGGGAGGCACTGAAACAAGAGGTGGATCAACACTTGAAACTTCCTGAATGACAGTCCTCTGAGGTGGCTCTCCTCTGGCAATCAACACTTGAAGCATCTCGGTAAGCCTGGTCATGCCTGCTTTCAACTCATCAATCTCCATTCGGACCTCCGCATTATGTTCCTCTTGTTCTGACATTTGGCGTCTATAGTTAGCTCTAGTCTGATATTTGTGTCGAGGAATCAGCTTGACGACTCAACGGAACACTGGAAGATAAAGACAATTGGACATGAAAAACCTGGGGAAAGATGCCATGCAAGACATGATGCTAATGCAATGCAATAGTTTCAAGAACTTCAACAGTCGATTGCAAATATTTCTTTTTTTGGAAAGTTGGAAACAATTTTAAAATTTGAAATATAAGACTTTTGAATTCGCAAAGGACTGTTGAATTCCTTGAAACTAGGAATGATGTTTTATGAATGCCATGCACAAATACACACAAACAACAAAGTCCTAGGTTAGAGGAACAATGAATGAAGTTAAGGTCTACCCTTCCCCAAAGGTATGTATTATGGGGTAGTTGTACCTGCAGAACAAGGTTCTAAAGAGGTTCCCAAAGTCATCAGTCCATCCTTCGGATATTATCAACTTTCCAACTGACTCGGAGGTCGATAATATTCTCAAGAGAACCTCTTTTGAGTGTAGTATCGCGTAGCAACTATTGTAGGACTACTCCCACATAGTTCCCGCACTACGTCCTATATAAGGCCAAGGTGGTGTTAAGGTACTACGGTCCCCAGTATCACAGACTCCAATTGAAAATAGTAAAAGTTTTCATGACTGCACTCGATCAACCAAACCATTTTCGAAAGGGTCTCAACTGAGCGGTGATTCTCGAGTTGACTTGGTCGGGACTCACTCCCGGCAAGCCTCGTCGAATATCTCACCTTCCTATAATAAGGTCACTCAAGTCCGGGTTAGGACTTATCTCACAATAACAGGTATTCCCACAAGGTACAATGATATATAAAAATAATTAATAAAATATCATACAATAAACAAAATAGGGATAACCCTTAAAAGTTATGGTAGTCCCTAGTGAAGTCGCCATTTTCTGTTGCGGTTAGAATATGATATCAAATTATTAATTAATTTGAATCACATCTTTAGTTCACAACCGCTCTTTGATTTATCCGAAGGAAAAGGTCAAAAGAGGAAAACCTAATCTTGCATCGTAAAGACAATGCGGGGAGAGATCTAGGTAAGGGGTTGGTTAAGCTCAGGGAAGGTACTAGCACCCTAAACTTCTGTAGTACTCTACAGGAACCTTTTGTTTATTGTATGCTTTTATTTTATTTTATTATCTGCTTTAATATATATTGAGCTAAGGGATAGAGTGACCTAAAGACCTAATGGTTAGTCCTAAGTTTACTCGGCAAGACGTCGCATCTTGTGCCTACATATCCTGACGGGAATGGAATCAGAGTAATTGTAGTTCCCCTCGAAAGGGAGGATAGAAACGTTTTGACTGTGGTCAAGGTTTAATTGGGGAGTAAGCATTCATAGGGAAGCGCCTACGTGGAGTCTTGAAACTCCTATTTCTACGTTGAAATTGTTAATTGAAATTAGGGTTAAATTAAATATTCCACGGCGGGAAACCCTAAAACAGAGTACGACGACTCTTTAACCTAATGCTATGGTAAAGGGTATTTTCGTCCTCGGCGGGACACCTAGGCGATTAGGGTTTTGAAATGGTCAAACGTTAGGGTTATTGACTCGGCGGTCAAACGGCTAGACCTAATCCTTCGGAAGGAATCCTAACGGTAAAAACATGCAAACAGACAAAATATCGTACGACCGAATTAAAATGCGGAAAAATAAAGAAAGCGGTAAAAGAAGCATCGCGACGATCACTCGCGTAAATTACAAATCCCAAAAACAAATGCAAAAATAAAAATAATTGCGATCATGGCCTCGCATAAATTACATTCATGAAACAAAAAAATAGTACGAACAAATGAAATATTGAGGAGCTGCAACGAACAAACTAATGAGGGTTAGACGAAAATGAAGCGGCTAAATCAAAAACTTTATTTTTTTGAATTTTATTTAAAGGGAAGAACTAATTTTTGCATTTAAAAGGAGAACTTAATTTGATTTTAATGTTTTTATTTAAAAATTAGTTTTAATTTGATTAAAAAAATGATTTAATTTTAAGGTTTTTGATGAAAAAAAGTTAGTTTTAATTTTTGTAAAATGTTTTAATTTTAATGTTTAAACAATGATTTAAATTTTAAAGCAAAAAGAAAATTGTTTTATTTTTTAAAATTTATTTTTAAGAATTATTTTTACTTTTAAGTTTTAAATATGCGTCTTAATTTTAAAAACAAGGTTTAATTTTAATTTTATGATTTTAGCTTAAAAAATGGTTTAATTTTTTTTTTAATATTTTAATTAACTTAAGTAAACTAAGTTAATGAGATTAACAATTAGAAATATTATTATTTTAACAGTTTTCATTAACCTGCATTATGAAAATTATATACCACAGTAATAATAAAATACTAATAACAATATAATAATAACAAAATAAATAAAAAGAATAGGAGGAAGAAAATTGGAAATAAAAGGGGGATTCGTAGCGGTGGCGGCTCCTTCATTGATGAAGTTTTGAAGCTTTTTTTTTTTTTTTTGCATGGCTATTTTTGCATCTTCTTCTTCCTCGCTTCGCCATAATCTTCTCTTTTTCCTATAAAAAAAAGAATAACAGAAACCAAATGTGATATTGATGAAATCTTACGAGTTACGGTTTGTTGGTGATTCTGCCGGTGATGAAGCTTTGAAGGTTTTTTCAAAAATCTTCCCTTCTGATAAATCATGAGAACGGCCGCCGTTTTTTCTTTTGTCTCCTTCTTCTTTTATCAAATGCAACTCAGGTTTATATAGGTAACAAATTAGGGTTAACTCTAACCTAATGCCTATTTTAAAGCCCAACTTAAATAATTAGTCAAAACTAAAAAAAGTGAAGAAGGTGGGATTCAAACTCTCAACCTCTCACACTCACAACTCCTTACACACGGTCTCTTGCCAATTGTGCCATTTTATTCATTCAAAATAAAGTGGCACTAGAAACTATGTAAAGGTAGGACAAATTTGGGGTGCAACAATAGCTTCTGCCCCTCTCTGTTCTACATCTTCCCACCAAACTGCATTCTCCAAACCAACTGAAAAAACCTAGATTCTACTCTTCATCTTTGAATCCTCATTGCAAATCATCTCTATTACAACCTCAACCTTCAACTTCATGAACCCTTCCCTACCATCTTCAACCAATCAGAACCCATCCTCTCTTCTTCAACCAAACCCTTCAATCTCTGAAACCCTTCTACCTCTATTCCCCTTCACGGACCTCCAACAAACCCAGTCTTCACCTCAAACCATCAACAACTGCAACATCAACCCATATCACAACCAAATCAAACCAGAGAGAGATGAAGAGAAAGAAGAATGAAAACAAAATCAACTGAAAAACGAACAAGAAGGTAGAAGAAGAATGAACCAAATCCAAATCATGAACCTGAAATAAGGACGTTCCTCTCTAAGAGTGTTTTCACGTATGAGGATTCGATTTCCATCCCCATGGTTGTGCGTCTCCTTTTTGCTGTTTAATCTTGTAGCGATGATGAAGACTTCTTCTGAGCAAATCATCGCCGATTCACCTCTCCTTGCCATACGCCACACAATAAAGAGAAAGAACAGAGCAAATCGAAGTGGAAATGAGAGAAACCTAAGGAGCACGATATTCCTCCGACGACAACTCCATAAAAACGCTCCAGATTCGCCATCGGGAAGGAGCAGAATCCACTACAGTAGCCAGAGATTACAATCGAGTTTTTGACGTTTTTTTGGCCAGCGTAATTTTGTTTTTGGAAAGGAAATGAAAGGAAGATCAATTTCATTTTTTCTGATGTTGCCTTTGTGACTCAAACCTGCAATTCTCGTTACCACATTTAGGTGTTGATAAGCAAGCACAACCGGGTCAACCGACCCGATCCGTAACCCACCAGATGGCCCTTCATGTTCACAAATAGGCCAGGCCCATGGTATCCCCTCTTCTTTCCACACCTTCGTTTAAGTTTCACCCTTCTATTTTAAAAAAAACTGAGTTTTGTTTTTGGTGTGGTAGTGATGATGGGCTTAGACCCACATGATTCATATTACCACACCCTTTTACTTTCACATGATTCTACACCCCCATTGTCTTTTGGCATTTTTAAAATTAATTTTAGATTAATTTCCAAATTAGTTTTTTTTAAAGATTTGCAAATATATTTTTCTAAATTAAGTTTTTAGAGTTCTATAATGTTTTTTTAGTAAAATAAATTTTTTGAGTTCTTTATATTTTAAATTTAGTTTTTTTAGAGTTTTTATATTTTTCTAATTTTAGTTTTTAGAGTTTTTAATATCTTTTCTAAAGTTAGATTTTAGCATTTTTATTGAGGATTTATTTTCATATTTCCTCGTTTTGGTCGATGACGAGACCACCATCATTTATCCGTCAAATTGTTGACGATAAATGAAGGATTCGAGACCTCTTTCTCTCCTTATTTTTTTATTCTTTCGATTTTATTTTTGACCTTTTGGATCGATGAAGTTTTTTATCCGCAAGTGTCAGATTTTCGAAGTGATAACCTTCCTGATTTCAAATCTATGGAAGATGACCATTTGGGTCATTTTCTTTACTTTGGGATCGTGATAGGCTACCTTCATTAATCGACATTTGTTTTGCGATTAAGATGAGATCCCATTCTTTTAGTCCGTGTGACACGATTCAATTGGAGAATGATCCTCAATATCATTTCTCTATCTTGTCCATAGCACAGATATCAATACGCGATCGCCTATAGTTTGACTTCCCTCCTAAGTCGAACTACGACGGTTTAGCGTCACATTGTGTCCCGATTCGATTCACTAACACTGTCAAACCATCTTCGATAAGAGATTGAAGTTTCTCTTTGTATTGAATTAAAGAGAGAGGATTGAGTGTAGACTTCTTCCTCTCCGAGTGTTGGGATACTCACTGTAGTGTGTGCGGTCTCGATACTCGTCTTTCAATACGAAGACGCTTGTATTCTCCACACCTTTTTCTCCTAAAACCTCGGTCCCTTACCGAGTGAATTTTGAAAATCTCTTCAATAAGAAATAAAATTCTCTTTGTATTGAATTAAAAAGAGAGGATTGAGTGTAGACTTCTTCCTCTCCGAGTGTCGGGATACTCACTGTAGTGTGAGTGGTCTTGATTCTCGTCTTTCAATATGAAGACGCTTGTATTCTCCACACCCTCTCTCCTAAGAACCTCGGTCCCGCACCGAGTGCATTTTCAAACCCTTTTCTCCTAAAAAAAACTCGGCCCCGTACCGAGTGCATTTTAAAAACACTTTCAATAAATCAACTTCTCTTTGTATTGAATTAAAGAGAGAGGATTGAGTGTAGACTTCTTCCTCTCCGAGTATCAGGATATTCACTGTAGTGTGGGTGGTCTCATACTCGTCTTTCAATACGAAGACATGACTTTATTTACCACCTCTCTTTTCACAACTTCCTTCCGCAACTTTCTCACCTAAAACCTCGGTCTCGTACCGAGTGCATTTTCAAACTTCTTTTCATAAAAAAAACTTGAATGGTCATGGAGTTGTTAGGCGTAGGCCTTCTCCTATCCCGAGTACTTGACATTTACCGTAGGGTTTACAGTCGCAAAAGAACTTACCATTCAAACCAAAAACATCCTTAATAAGAGAATGAAGTTCTCTTTATGTTGAATTAAAGAGAGAGGATTGAGTGTAGACTTCTTCCTCTCCGAGTGTTAGGATACTGACTGTAGTGTGTGTGGTCTCGATACTCGTCTTTCAATACGAAGATGCTTGTATTAGCCACACCTTTTCATAACAAAAATTTTGAGATAAAGAATTGGGTACTGCCCGCAAGGGGTTACTACCCGAGGACTTATCTCGCCCCTAAAAACAATCCCACCAATCAAACGTGACTTCTTGCCTGGCATGGAAAAAACTAATCTCTTCAAAAAGGATATGTTACGTCCGTTCTACCGCAAACAGGTAACGCTTAAGTCTCCTCACATGCGAGCAGCAAAACACCTAAACTGCTAGAATGTGCTACGATAACATCATCCACAAAAACACCAGTTACCCATAGTAGCACGAACTACGTTGCTCTGATTTCTCTTGCATGTTGAGAATACGTAGGCATAGGATTGCGATAATCCTAGCGACCACCCTTTTCTCTTTTCCACCTTTTCCCAGAAAGGCATGCTACGTCCGTTTGTTTCGGTGGAAATAGGATCACAAACTATTAATGAGTTTGAATCGCAATTCAATTCACAACCGCTCTTTGATTTATCTGAAGGAAAAGGTCAAAAGAGGGAAAACCTGTTTTGCATCGTAAACACAATGCGGGGAAAGATCTAGGGTTCGGGGGTTGGTTAAATTTAAGGAAGGTATTAGCACCCTAAACTTCTGTAGTACTCTACAGGAACCTTTTGTTCAAATGTTTACTATTTGCTTTATTTATTTGCTTAAGGTATATGTACAAAGGGATTAAAAACGAGAAAATAAACCTAAGGGGTTAATTCTAAGTTTACTCGGCAAGACATCGCATCTTGTGCCTACGTATCCTTACGGGAGTGGAATCAGAGTAATCGTAGTTCCCCTCAAAAGGGAGGTTAGAGACTTCTTGACTGTGGTCAATGTCTCAAGGGGAATAAACATGTCTTAAGGACACGCTTACGCGGAGTGTAGGAACTCCAAATCTCTACGTTGAATTGTTAAGTTGTAATTAGGGTTAGGTTAAGTTAGGGATTCCGCGGCGGGAAACCCTAAAATGAGCGCGGCGACTCTTTGACCTAATGCTAAGGGTAAAATTGTAATTTTGCCTGCGGCGAGAAATTTATGCAAATTTAGGGTTGAAAAGGTGTAAGGGTTGAAGGTGAGGACTATTGACACGGCGGTCAAACGGCTAGACCTAATTCCTTCGGAGGAGTGAAATTATTGGTAAAGACGCGATAAACATACAATGGCAGAACATAAAGTGCGGAAAGATAAATGCGACAAATGTCTCGCAAAATTACATCCCATAAGCAGTTACAAATATGATAATTGAATATTTAAACTGAAAATAAAATCAATTGAACTTAGTCAGTTTTGATGAAGACTGCAAGAGTTTTTGATGCTTGTCGATCCCCCGTTTTGTTGCTTCTGAGGGTCCTTTTATACTTGATTTTTAAATCTTTTTCAATCTCAGATTTGATTTGAATATCTCAATCTTTTTCAATCTCTGATTTGATTTGAATGAATTTTTAGGATGATTTCAGATTTGATTCAATGATGGTGATGTTGATATTTAGATCTGATTTTCTTATGATGATGATATGCTCTGATTGATTTGATTTAGCTCCATCTGTGATTTATTGTGATTGGATTTGATAAAAAAAAGTGTTGGGATTTAAATTTAAAAATGTTAGCAAAGAAAGTTAGAGTTTCAAGTTAAATAAAAATTAGAGTTTTAAGTTTAAAAAAAAATGAGTTAGAATTTTAAAATAAAAAACATTTGAATGTTGATTTAAAAAAGTGTTAGAATTATTTTAAAAACGGTTGGAATTTCATTTTAAAAGGAATTTAGATCTTAATTTTAAAAAAAGAAAATAAAATGGCATTAGAATTTAATTTTAAAAGGAATTTAGAATTTTAATTTGAAAAAGGATGGGGTCAAAAAAGATTTAGATTTAATTTAAAAAAAAAAGGATAGATTTAATTTATAAAGAAAAGGTTAGATTTAATTTTTAAAATAGTTAGAAAAAAAGATTTAATTTTAAAAAGAAGTTAGAGAAAAAAAAGATTTAATTTTTTTTATGAAGTTAGAGAAAAATATTTAACTTTATAAAAGTTAGAAAAAAGATTTAACTTTATAAAAGTTAGAAAAAAGATTTAACTTTAAAAAGGAGTTAGAAAAAAGATTTAATTTTAAAAAGAAGTTAGAAAAAAATATTTAACTTTAAAAAAGTTAGAAAAAAAAAGATTTAGCTTTAAAAAAATTAGAAAAAAAGATTTAGCTTTAAAAAGGAGTTAGAAAAAAAGATTTAATTTTAAAAAGAAGTTAGATTTTTATTTTAAAAAATGTATTAGAATTTGATTAAAAAAATGTGTTAGAAATTAATTAAAAAAGGTTATAAAAATTTACTCTTGAACAAAAGAAGAAAAAAAAATTTAAATTTTAATCTAAATCGTAAAAGTTAGTAAGAAGAGCTTAAAATGATTTAAATAAATAAACTAAATAGAAAAAAAAAGTTAATAAAAAACATTAGTAAAGTTATAAAAAAAATTTTAATTAAATTATTATTAGTTAAAAAACAAGATTAAAAAGAAAAGGTTAATTTATTAAGTTAATCAGAATTTAAAATAAAAATAAAAAAGAAAGGGTAAAATTTGGGGTATTACAGTTGCCCCTATTTAAATATCTACGCCGGATGATTTGAGCAGCTGAGACTCGAGAAATCGTGGTGGAGGGATTTAAATATAGATAACCGAAAATTTTGCCCTTAGATGCAGTGATATGCAAATGCTATGGACAACACGAAATGAAATGTAATGCTGACACACTGTGAATATGGTATGATGCGTACGATGCAAGTGATAAATGCAAGGATACAGACGACATGACGACACATGGGACGGACATGACGACCAAACACTGGGGAAAACGACGCGCTGGGACACAACACAAACTGGGGAATTCTAAAATGATGGTCAACTGGTGCGAACACGACCAATTGTCATTTTTAGAACTGGAACGAGATTCTCAAATGGAAATGGCACCTATGAGACGGCCTCCACTAGGGAATCTAAAAGTAACACTGGATCACATACGATTGCAAGATCGATTACAGAATGCATGGAGCATTGAGCAAAGAATAACATCCAAGCTTCTGTAACTTATCCCTCGTGACAGGATCAAACGGACTTTTCGGGAATCCGTAGCAAATATACAGGGTAAGAAACCGGCTGTATGCCAAAATAAATGGACTTAAAGTGGTTAGAACACGATCCTAAATGGAGATGGTGCCTATGAGACGGCCTCCACTTGGGGAATATTCAACAATAAAACTGGACCTACACGACTGCAAGATCGATTACAGAATGCTGGAGCATTGAGCAAAGAATAACATCCAAGCTTCTATAAACTATCCTTCGTGATGGGATCGGACGGACTTTTCGGAAATCCGTATCAAATATACAGGGTAAAGACCGGCTGTATGCCAAAATAAATGGACTTTGATGGGAAATGCCCCGATAAGCTTCTCGAGGGAGAACTGTCACTTATCGTTGGAAGGGACTTACATGCCAAAACGGATAAGCACTCAAATAAAGAGGCTGCTGCTTATCTGATATATAAATCTTCTCATATTTAAGGTCGGCGCCTGGAATACGATTCTGATTCTTCTTTTACTAAAGGGTAAATGAACTTCTTCATACTTCAATATCTGTGCTCTCCTGAATATGATTCCGCTCCTTCTTTTACTAAAGGGTAAATGAACTTCTTCATACTTCAAGATCTGTGCTCTCCTGAATACGATTCGGTTCAAACCTCCCCATACTTCAAGACGACAAGGAAAATGGAAGCCCAACTGCTCAATGGAGATGGCCATTTGCTGCGAGTCATAACGAAGATAGGATCAGCTCCTCAGGCGAGAAATGTCGCTTATTTGCAAGAGTGGCAATAATAAGCTTCTCATGTAAGGACTGCTTGTAGAGGTGATAACAGATGATGATAAGCTTCTCGGCCGAGAACTGGTGCTGATCGATGATAAGCTTCTCAGGTGAGAACAGGTGCTGATTGATGATAAGCTTCTCAGGTGAGAACAGGTGCTGATCGATTGTGATAAGCTTCTCAGGCGAGAACAGGTGCTGATCGATTGTGATAAGCTTCTCAGGCGAGAAATGTCGTTGATCGATTGTGAGATGTATGATTGTAGAGTTTTATACCGATAAGCTTCTCAGGCGAGAACAGTCGCATATCGTTGCAGAAGATGTAGGTTTGTAAATATCGATAGGCTTCTCAGGCGAGAACAGTTGCGTACCGATGCTGTAGGATTGTAAAGTGTTGTACCGATAGGCTTCTCAGGCGAGAACAGTCGCATACCGATGCTGTAGGATGTACTGATAGGTTTTCCAGGCGTGAACTGGCGTGTATCTGTAAAGGATTGTGATTGATTTTCTTGAAAGATAGTGCAAAATAAATGCACATCCGGGTACAATGATAAGCTTCTCGGGCGAGAACAGTCGCATATCTGCCAAGGTATTGTGAAAAATTTTAAACGGTGCAAAATAAATGCACGTCCGGTTGGGCTCGACGACCGACAAGACTGGGATTCAATCTAGGATCGAGCTAGAAAGAAGACTGGTAATCAAGACTCCATCGAGGGACTGATCTCGAAGGGTAAATATCTTATCTTGGTGGGGAAAGATAGCTGAAGTAACCGTCATCCACGAGGATCGAGCTCTGTGGGGAAACTGGAAACACATATGTATTTTATGCTTAGGGCTGACAATCTATTTGGAGAGAATGGACAAACCCAATTACTAGGCGGTAACAACCAATGATGGGGAAACCCGATGGACCTGGGAATGCTAATGCATATGTCGATGTGAATGTATGTTAATGCCTATGTAGTTAAATATGTCGGATGTTCTGAAATGAGTATGTAATGAAATAGGCATGTGATGCTTATGCCCCTGCGTATGCTGATGAAACTGACTATAGACAGGACGAGAGATGAAATAAACATCTCGACGGAGATACCCTGCGTTCTCTGCAACCAATACGTCAATCATGGGTAAGAAAAAAGATCAATGGTAGAACCAAATCTGGTTTCAGAATTCTGACTTCTCTGGGGAGAAGGTAATCTGCTTGGGTGCACAGTATCACGTCTTCACATGGGGAGAAGAAAACTTGAGGGACATTTTCGAGTTACCCAAGAAAAAGTTGTCAGCTTATAGTCTCACTGGGGACTGTGTCAGAGCAATGGTTTAAAAGTGTTTCTGCAACAATGAGATTTTTTCGAGAAGTGAAGAGATCCTTCCGAAATTTCCACTAGTCAAAGTAATTTCTTATATTTCGATTGCGTTTTCGAAGAACAGTTTTAAAAATTTTCAAAGCACCTTTCATTTTCAAAATTTTAAGAATAAATGGCATTTTGCATAACAATAGAAACAAGAGTAATGCACCAAGGAATGTAAGTAACAAGATGGTATCT
Organism: Lathyrus sativus; assembly: GCA_963859935.3. Classification (NCBI taxonomy): domain Eukaryota; kingdom Viridiplantae; phylum Streptophyta; class Magnoliopsida; order Fabales; family Fabaceae; genus Lathyrus; species Lathyrus sativus. The sequence goes on along the minus strand of OZ012740.1, from coordinate 504,863,438 downwards.
TTTATTAAAGGATGGCAGCTTGCTGAGGGCATAGCTCCACAGATGATTATGCTTTGAAATTGGCAACATGAGAAAAGGTTACATTAAATCCAATGACACCTACTGACACTAATAACTAAGACTAATCCAGAATCTTGCTTTGGACGAGGATGAACGAACGGGAAAATGGATCTCATGTGGAAAGTGTGTCCGCGATGATCGGTGTTTTCTGATGCAATGAAATGCCTTCGTCCCTAACTTTTGCCTGGACCGCCCTTTCGGGTTTTCAATCCACCGGGACGCTCTTTTTTGCCTAAGTCGCCCTTTCGGGTTTTCAACTTAGCGAGCTTTTTATTATTATTACTTTTTCTAACCCTTACTTTTGCCTAAGTCGCCTTTTTCAGGTTTTCAACTTAGCGGGTTTTTAGGCATAGTATTTTCGGACTGCATCAGAATTCACGGGATGTGCAAGCTCTTCTCCATCCATTGTTGTAAGTATCAGAGACCCTCCGGAGAAAACGGTCTTTACAACAAATGGGCCTTCATAATTGGGCATCCACTTTCCACGCATGTCTTTATGCACTGGCAAGATCTTTTTGAGTACGAGCTCTCCTTGACGGAACTCACAGATACGAATCTTCTTATCAAATGCTCTTTTCATCCGCTTCTGATATACTTGCCCGTGGCACATAGCTGTCATGAGTTTCTCGTCAATGAGATTCAACTGATCCAGTCTGCCTTGAACCCACTCAGCCTCCTCAAGTTCAGCTTCCATCAACACCCTTAAAGAAGGTATCTCTACTTCGATGGGGAGTACAGCGTCCATTCCATACACCAATGAGAAAGGTGTTGCCCCTGTCGAAGTTCGCATTGAGGTCCTGTATCCATGCAAAGCAAACGGTAACATCTCATGCCAATCTTTGTAAGTCACGACCATCTTTTGCAGGATTTTCTTGATATTCTTATTCGCTACTGCGAAAATCGGCGCCGGCTTGACAGGAGAGTCGCCACCGTGCGTTATTTATCCCTCAGAGCGGGAAAGGAAACGCTCGAAGTAAACCTCGCAAAGGACGGGAAAAGGTATGGTCATCGCAACCAAAACCTGGATTCGGGAGTCGGTTACGCAAGGGGAAGGTATTAGCACCCCTCACGTCCATCGTACTCGATGGGATCCACGCTTGGCGTTTATAAGGAAAAGGGTGTGTTATCTATCTACTCTAATGGTCGGTCTGAAAAGAAAAAGAAAAGGACAGGACTCGACAGAACATACGGTGTTCTGGGCCTACGTACTCCCTCGTGCAATGGGAAAGTCAGAGTCAACGTAGTTCGACTACCTACGTCTAAACGGGGAAAAGGTTGCTCGCCAGGACATCGCATCCCGTGCCTACGTACTTCCACACAGCATGGAAGATCAGAGCAAACGTAGTTCGACTAACTACGGCCAATCAGGGGGCTCTCACACAGCAGTGAGAAGATAAACTGGTCCTAAAGGTTCGGGAACCTACAACTACGATCTGGTCTCAAATGCACTCGGGCAAGAGAAAAGGATAACAATTAGTCGTCAACGGGAAAGTCTCGATCGCACAGCCGCGAGAGAACAAGGGTTAGTTGTTAGTGTGCTCGCTAGGATATCGCATCCTATGCCTACATATCCTTGTCTGACAAAAGGAATCAGAGCAGCTGTAGTTCAGCTAACTACGACACAAGCTACTCCAAAGCTCCTACTGAAAGGAAAGGGAAAAGACACCCTAAACTATAGCTGAAAAAGGGGAATCTACCTACTGCTATCACGCCTGGTTGACCATCCTAATGTCTATCATAACAACTCCGCAGCGGAGAAGTCAGAGCTCCTAAGGGATCATGGCAACAGGACTAAACGGCAAACAGGAAATACTGCAAAATAAAGAAATACTGAAAATATGCATGAATGCAATGACTAAACAAACAAGGCCCAAAGGCCACAAACCACAAAGGTAAGGGAGCTCAGCTCTACCAAATACCAACAAGCAAAGCCACTCAATAACAAACAAGCAGAAGGAGGACCACCTCAACTTCTCATGCACACAAAGCCTATCTCTAAAATGCACCTATCTCAGAACTATCTAGATGAATACCTAAGTCTAATGCAACACAACACCACACAAGCCAAACAGCACAAAGAGAAGGCTAGCTAATCTGACGAACATCTATCCAAAGCTTAAACAAAAACCCTGAGCAGGGCCCCTAAACAAAACCCTAAACAAAACCTTATGCAACACCTTAAGCAAAGATCTAAGCAAAAACTCTAATCAAACCCCTAAGCAAGAGGAATCAATTTCTTGATATTCTTGATATTCTTATTCGCTACTGCGAAAATCGGCGCCGGCTTGACAGGAGAGTCGCCACCGTGCGTTATTTATCCCTCAGAGCGGGAAAGGAAACGCTCGAAGTAAACCTCGCAAAGGACGGGAAAAGGTATGGTCATCGCAACCAAAACCTGGATTCGGGAGTCGGTTACGCAAGGGGAAGGTATTAGCACCCCTCACGTCCATCGTACTCGATGGGATCCACGCTTGGCGTTTATAAGGAAAAGGGTGTGTTATCTATCTACTCTAATGGTCGGTCTGAAAAGAAAAAGAAAAGGACAGGACTCGACAGAACATACGGTGTTCTGGGCCTACGTACTCCCTCGTGCAATGGTGTTGCACCCCAAAATTTGCCCTCACAATACAAGACTTTGTGTTCTAAGAAGATTCACAAGGTTCACAAGTTCTCCAACAACTTGCATAACCTTTCATGAAGTTCATAAAGTCCACAAGCTACTTTATGAAGGTTCACAAGGTTCACAAGGCCCACAGTGCTTTCAATACCTTTCATGAGGTTCATGAAGTCCATAGGTTGCTTCTTGAAGGTTCACAAGGTTCACCAAATTTGTCCATCTTCCCACCGATGCAGGCAACATCATGTTATTCATTTTACAAAGGTTAAATGCGCAAACATTTAAAGGGATCATCTCATTGCCGTAAGTATCCAAATAAATACCTAACTCTATGGCCTAGGGGTGCAGTTACTGAGAGTTAATTCATGAAGAAGGAACTTAAGGGTTATTTATCACTCCTTGAACTCAACCTTTACATTGAGATTGGATGGTACATGGTATTCCAAGAATTGTATCCGAATTGCCATACCAGAATCCAATGCCACAACAATCGTCATATTGAAATCAGCTAATGATGTAGATGCAAAATTCCAAGAGTATATGAATCAGTTAATTGTCATATAGAAAATTCCAAGAGTATTATAGGAAATGTCAGCTTTACATTGCAAATTTAACACTGGAATACAAAACTCGAATTACTATAACATGGATTAATGTTACAAATTACTGCTACTGATTTACAACTGTAAACTTCAGAGCTTCCGCTTTGATATCCCTCTGCCTGCCACAAGTGACTTTATTGTAAGAGATACGGGCAACTGCAGTCCACGTTACATGAAGTGAATAATCAACCACTGCTGATCTCTTGACAAGAACGGTTGAGTTTGTGCTGCTAAGAATTCATGATCCGTGAGTCAACGCCCGCTGTTCGAACTGGTGCAATAGCTGCAGCTTGCAGTGCCACAAATCAAGTTATTGCAGACCTTTCTGAAGGTCCTCATACACAGATGTTTATACTCCTTTGCAAACTGATGTAATCGTTCCACTATCTGAGTGTCGTCACCACACCACCACAGCAGCACTCGGTCACCTGTTCAATGCAGCCAATAATTGAGACCATTTAGCCAAACTTAATTCATAAGGAATGCAAGCTTCTCACATAGGATGATGCTTTTCCCAACATAAACATCACCAAAGCTTAACCGGGATACCTCATATACAGTGGTCTGGAGTCGAGGGAGACTACGATGTCATGGCTATCGACCTTCTGGGACCAAGTCTCGAAAACTTGTTTAACTATTGCAGTAGAAAATTCTCTCTGAAAACGGTGTTGATGCTTGCAGATCAACTAATAAACAAATTTGAGTATATGCACTCTCGAGGCTTTCTGCATTGTGATATAAAGCCTGACAACTTTTTAACGGGTTTAGGCCGCAAGGCAAATCAGGTATGCATTATTGACTACGGTCCTGCCAAAAAAGATATCGTGATCTTCAGACACATAAGTATATACCATACAAGGAAAACAAGAACCTGATTGGAACTGCTTGATATGCAAGTGTTAATACTCATCTTGGAGATGAACAAAGCAGAAGAGATGATTTAGAGTCACTTGGTTTTTGAGAGGAAGTCTTCCATGGCAAGGCTTGAAAACCGCCACCAGCATCACCAACGCATGGACAAGAAGAAATTTGCAGAGATATCAGTTGAGAGCAACTACAACCTTGAGAAGCCCTTCCCTTCAGGGCATTCATCCTCCTGATTTAAGACTTGATATGCACCCCTGCACCAATTGTGTTTAATCCTGGATTCATGCAACAATCAAGACATTATTGAAAAACATCACTAGTTTCAAAAGCCACAGCCGTTACGATCAAGTAATTTACCTAACAGAGATACAATCAAAGTTGTGTCCATGTCGAACAACAATAGAAGATGGATAACAACTTCACCCAGTACACTTGAGTCAACAGACGCGCCAAAATAGGAGCCTCCATTGATGATTCGTTCCCCATGCTTAACTGAATGGTCCTGCAGAAAAGAAAACGGGAGGTCACAATTTAAGGTTGCAAAACCAAATTTCGAAACTTGAAACGAAGTCCAAGGAAAAAGAAGAGGGACTATCCGCTATCATGAAGAAACTCAAAATTTAATGAGGATGAATCATTTACTAAAAAGTAATGAAATTTCTACTCGAGTCAAAAGCCTTACAAAGGAGATGAAGGTATTGCAGCAGGAAGTGGAGTCTCTACAACACCAGAAATCTGACTTGGAAGTTCAGCTCGAGGAGAAAAGCAGAGAAATTCCGGGTGTTTGATCCTAGTTCAAAGTCTGAAAGAGGAGGTTGACAACTCTGGAACAAGAGAGAATTTACTTTGGACCGCTTAATTCTTCCCCGGCCCAAAACAGATCGTTATCCACACCTGCAAAACGCAAATCTCGAATTAGCAAACCCTCAGAGGAATATACCCGTGTGAGAAGAAAAGATTCGAAAAAGATCCCATCAAATTCTCAGGACATTGAACCTAGACAAATAAATATTTAACGAATCAGATACACCAAATCGGAGATTGGATTTTCATTTAACGAGCATTTAACGAAATTGGGAGAAAGAGGAAAGTTTTCAATTTGATCCACACCAAAACGGAAAATCCAATCAGATTTCAAAGCAATTGATTCTCAAAAAAAAGCTTATAAAAAGGAAGGATTCGAGAGGAAGAGGGGAGGAATTCATAACCACCGAAAAGAAACCCTAAGTGCATGAACTGAGATTTTGAGTAAAAGATAACTTATCTCTTTAGCCGACGAGATCACCTCCGGTAATCACAAACATCAATTGACGGAACCTCATCCCCAGAACTGCTGCCATCAACCTTCGGTAAAGTCCATTTTTTTCGTAAAGTTATCGAACATTTTGATTCGTTTCATTATGTTTCAAGTTGTGTAGAAAATGGAAGCTAAGGAGAAACGAGGATAGCGTATCTCAGAGGGAGACGAGCTAGAGGATCGAGCGATTAGAGAGGGGAAGACGAAGGGTTAGGGAAAGCTAGGGTTCATTGGCGTCCGCCGTTTGCTTAGCTATTGTGTTCCGTTATTGCCTATGATTAACTGTTCCTCTCACACACGCACAGCACTACACGTTATCACTTACAATCGCTAATCCCCCCCCCCCTAATTCACCATTTAATCCGCCTCATTCTTGTTTTAATCAGTTTATTTTATTAACCTTTAGTTTTTTTTAACTAACATTTACTCTTTCATTAATAAATTAATAATATTTTTAATAATTAATTAATCTTTTCCTAAATAAATCGTTAATCCTTTTATTAATTAGCTCTATCTTCTAATTTATTTAATTAATTAGTCTGAAAAATTTTACTATGTTTAATGATTATTTGTTTTGTCCTAACTTAACTAATCTCATAATCTTTTTTAATAACCAATAACGTTTAAATAATCAATTTTATCACTTGATTTAATTATAGTTTCTTAGGTTTAATTATTTTATTTTATTTAATAATCTAGTTATTCCCCTTTTCTATTTAACTAACGCAAATTAACCTTTTTATCTTAATAAACAACCTTTTATAATAAGTTGCATTTTATTTAATAACAATAACAATCTTTTATTACTTTTAATTAATTTGTCCCACATTTAACTATTTTTGTTTTAATAAAAATATAAAAAAATAATTTTTATAATAGCTTAAGTAAGAGAAAAACAATTTTATTTAGTAAAGTCATTTTTATAATTTAAATAACATTATTTCACTTGTTGATAATAAGAACTAAACCTTTTTTTTTAGAAAACCTCTTAAGTAAATTAACTTTTAATGTGATAATAAACAATTTTATTAAAACGAATCTAATGCAATCCAACACTATCCTTAAAATCAAATCTCACCAATGACACCCCTTTTCAAGCAATCCGCTTAAAATCAATCAACATCGTAAAATATAATCTAATCAATCCGCTTAAAATTAAAACAATTGTTTATTCATATTTGTTTTTTTAGTTGATTATATTAAAAAATTGTTAATTTCTTATTATTATAATATTTGGATTAATTTTGTTTATTCTTATTTACTAACCCATTTATATTCTAATCATGCTTATTATTTTGTTAAATATTGCTTACTAACCCCCTTTATTATTTATTACTGCTTATTTATATTTTATTTATCTTTGCTATTTAATTATTTTGCTTATTATTTTGTAATTGTTTCTTGGATGTAAAGTTGTTTAATTATTTAATTATTATTATGGTTAGTAATTAGGGAGTGTAACAACATGTATGTAATATCAAAATAAATTTAGATCACTTTTAAATAAAGATAATTAAAATAAACACGTCACACACGTAAGTCGATTTTAATCGCCGTCTCACTTCCTAAGGATATCCCTCAAGTTGCCTACGAATAATGGTTAAGTGGGGTGTATAAAGCAAGTCCCTCAAATAAAAAAAATCATCAAAGTCCCTTATGGTTGCCTTTACGAATCAAGTCCCTTTCGAAAAATGATGATGGTCCCTTATATGTGCTTATTACATCCCACAATGGCCTTCAAAAATCCAATTGTCCCTCACAAGTCCCTTAACATCCAAAGTAAGGACTACCTACTCCATTATAGTAGGGATAGTCTTACTAAAGGAAAGAATGAAGAATAAGAAAGACCTTTAAACATTAGGGTAGGTTACTCCTAGGTGCTTGCTCACTTCAAAACTGTTTCGCACTTAAACAAATTTTCAACAAGTTTTCAAACAAGTTCTTAACACATCCTTACATGGATTATTTATTAACTATTCTGAAAATTTTCTATTCACACACTACAATTTCAAAACAATTCAAAAGTGAGCTTAAGTACCTAAGAGCCCATGGATAACCATGGATGAAAAGGATGCTAATACCTTCCCTTTTCATAACCTACCCCCCGGACCCAAAATATTCTCTAAGGTCTTTCCTGTTCTTTTATAACCTTTCCTTATGGATAAAATAAAAGTCGGTGGCGACTCTTGCTATCCGCAACATTGTTTAAAGTCAGTTCACCGGGTTACAGAACTGGCGACTCTGCTGGGGACCTATTTAAGAGGGGTACCCTTAGGAATTAAGATCACTTTAAATTGTTTGCCTTGTTTGCTTTATTATTATATTGTTGGGGTGCTCTTATGTGTGAAAGGTCCTAACCCGGATCTAGTGTACCTTAGGTAAATGGCAATAGACCAAGGAAACTGTACGACGTATATCGATACGGTTGATCTGGTGGCCATAGTTAGTGCGACTTCTTGGTTGGTGCTTATATTCCTTAAGTCAAGTTGAGGATAATATTGAGGCTGCCATATGTTGTCAATGCACTAACTGACTTTTAGAACCCTAGTTAACTCATCTTGGCCTTTAGAAAGTAGTGAGGTAACCGGATTTGGTGCAGACCGAAGTTGGTTGACACTCGATACTACGCTCATTGAGATCTTAAACTTAGAGGGTTTTGGTTGGCAAGTAAGTTGCCTTCTGAACAACCACCCTTGTGAAGGATCAATGATATTGAGATCCCTTAGAACCTGGTTACTTTTGTAGGACAGGATGAACCATCTAACTTCAGGGGAGGGTACTTGCCTTTGAACCTCATGCAAGCCTTTAAACCTAGGGCTATGGTGTGACTTGTTTGTGTGTGCCACATGTTTGTGATTGAGCATGACATCATGACATCATCATGCATCATAAGCATATCATTTTCCCTAACCATTTCAAGGACCAAAGGATTTATCTTTGTTCTTTGTTGCAGGTCATGGCTTCTGCTCGTAGAAACACCATCAGGATCAACTTTGTAGGGATACCTGCTAAGCTCAAGGAGTTGGTTTCCCTAGTGCCTGATCATTCCCAGTTCAACAAGAGACATGGTCACTTATTGGACCTAGTTACTTCAGGGTTCAGTGAAGACATGATGAGTGTGCTGTTTCAGTTCTTTGACCCTAAGCACCATTGCTTTACATTTCCTGATTATCAGCTGGTTCCAACCATGGAGGAGTTCTCTAAACTTCTGGGTATACCTGTTCTTGATCAGAAGCCATTCACAGGCTTAGAGAAGGAGCTTAAACCAGAAGTTATTGCTGCAGCTCTACATCTGAAGAAGTCTGACATTGTTCTAGAGACGAGAAGTGGAGTTAAAGGTATTCTTGCCAAGGTATTAGTGGATAAAGCTCAAATGTTCTTGAAGGCTATGAGCTACGATGCTTTTGAGGAGATCTTAGCCTTATTGATTTATGGCTTAGTGTTGTTCCCCAATCCTGATCAGTTCATAGACGTTCATGCCATCAACATATTCCTGAGTCACAATCCAGTGCCTACCTTACTTGGAGACATCCTACATTCTCTTCACACCCGTACTACAAGGGCAAGAGGAACTTTGATGTGCTGCATACCTTTACTTTCTAGGTGGTTTATTTCTCACCTTCCTCGCTCAGTAATGAAGAATGAGCAAGGGTTCAGATGGTCCAAGAGGATCATGTCACTTTCTCACTCAGACATCCATTGGTGCTCCAGATCTATGAAGTTCAACCACAGTTGAACTTCAAAGTCAGAAGTCGTCAAGACTTCTCCTATCCTCAAACTCAGACTAAAACATATCAGAACATCCTACAAAAATCTATCAAAAATCTATGGGAAACCTGCATGGCTCTATGACAACATACTAAAAAATCAGAGCAAAACTCAATACCAGATGAAAGAACCAAAATCAACAAAGCAGACATATCCACAAACCAATTATTCAATATCAAAACAATACAAAAAATGCAATTAAAATGAAAATGCATGATTAAGCTAATGTTTTTGTACTATAAAATTCTACATGGAATTACGAGTCTACAGAAAAAAGAATGGAATTATTTAGTCGAATCTACTATTTTTTATGAATTTTCTAATAATATGCATGCATTAAGAAATATTAAAAAGGTCAATTAAATGGAAAATATACCAAAAATAACAAACAAAAATAAAATGGCATTTTTATTTTTATATGATTTTCTAGACATTTTCATGAAGTGGTAGAAAAAAGAAGAATTAAAAAATCAATTGTTTTCATTTTATTATGAGTTTTACAATATGCAAGAAAATTATTAAAAGAAATTAAAAAAACTAACATTGGAATAAAAGGGGGGGGGGGGGTTCAAACAGCACGTTTTCAGTTATTATTGCATTGGGCCCACGCCAGGGGTGTGATTAGCGCTTGGGCCTAAGGCCCAAAACGATTCATTCTGTCTCTCACGCAGGGGGAGGGGCATGAGTAAACCAGGGGGGTATGACTCAGCAAACGAGATTGGGCCTAAACCCAGCCCCAACCCTAATCCATGAAACCCTAATCAAAACCTAATCTCCCTATCCACTCTCTGATCACTGTTCATCCCTCAGAAACCCTAGCGCCGCTCACCTTCGTCTTCCTCACCCTCTCTGCAACTCCTCTTTCTTTCCCAATCCATTCAACCTCACAGCCATCATCACACAAGAACAAACAAAATCACCCTATACTCTTAATCCCTAACTAATCAGTTCATCCTAATCGAGGCCACCTTCATCCTAATCTACTGAATATATGACAATGGAGAGATGACGAAGAGGGACAAACCTGGGTTTACACGATGGAGACGATGGAGCTTTGAAGAACCTCAAACGAGCTCGCGGCGATCTTTGAAGATTTCTGGATATTTGCTGAAGATTTGATGACGCGAAGAACAACTCGTAGTGACGAACAGCGATGAGATCTTGATGAAGATCGTACAAATCTTGGAACTGACGAATCTTGTACAGATCTGGGGAAATATTGGGTGATCGTTGTTGAAGGTTGATCAGAGGAGGATTTGCATGTTCTTGATGATGCGTGGTGATTTCTGGAAAAGATATTGACGCAGGTTGAAGAATTCTGGAACTTCCTTATGAAGAACGATGAACATTCGAACGCGTTCTGAAAAATCTTTGGGATGAAGATGAATGTTTGATGATGTTCTGGAAAAGTTGTTCTTGAGACGCGAGGGAGATTTGATAATCTGGAGAATTGTATGAAGGTTCTGGGCGCCAATGATGAGTTTTCCGGCGCCGTTGAGTTCTCCGGCGAGGTAGTGATGAATGTGGACGGAGGAGGAAGATGAAGAAGAAAAGAGTGTTTCTGGGTTTTCTGGAGCTCTTTTTGCAGTTTCCGGCAAGGACGGTGGCCGGAGTTGGTTGGGCGGTGGCCGTTGGGGCGGTCACCGGATTTGCATGCCCGGCGACGAGGTCCCGGTGATGCTCAGGTGACTAGCTGTGGTGGTGACAAGTGGTGAAGGGGAGAGACTGGGGGAAGACACGTGTGAGACGCGCTGGCCAAGGGAGATGGTAGTGGGACGCGTGTCCGTGAGGAGAGGGTTCTGAATTGATGTGGTGGCTCCCTCTGAGTGTGAACATGTGGCGCCCTTTATACTCGACAAGTGGCATCCTCTGGCCAAAACCTGCACAAAAACGAATTGCAAAGGCTTTGGGCTTCCAAAAACAATGCATTCCTGGGCCCACGAAATTGAGACCAAAACCCTGGAAAAAAACTGAACAAAAACTGATTAAAAACTCTAAATCTGATTAAGCCTAATCAAAACTAATTAAACTAATGATGACCTAATTAACTCTAAAAATGATTACAATCTAATAAAACTCTAATAACCCCTATTATCTGAAAAAAGATCATTAAAACTCTAATGACTCCTATTAAAAGATTAAATCCTAATTAAATCTAAAAAGTGAAAAAAACCTAATTAACTCTATATTAAACCAAAAATGGTTAAGACTCTACTAATCTCTAAAAAAAACCCACTAAAATTCTGTTTAATTTCTATTTAAAATTCTATAAAATTCCCATTAAAATCTATACTATTATTTAATATCTACTTAAAAAGGAAAACTATATTAAAACAATACCCTATTTATTTCTATTTATTAAAATCCCTATTAACATAAAAGAAAAATCTATAATATTTTCTATATTACCTAAAACAATTAAAACTATTTAAATTCTTTTATATTCTAAAAATGATTAAAAAACTATTAAACCTATTTTAAAAATCTATATAAAATTCTAAAAAGAGATATAAACTATTTAAAATTCTAAAAAATCTATTTAAATCCTACAAATGATTAAAATGCCTATTTAAAATCCACAAAAGTCTATTAAACCCTAAAAATGCAGATGAATGCAAATGACCACCATAAAAGAGCGCACGAGACCAGATCGAATTGAACAGAGAACCCCGGGCGTCAGAATATCCCCAAAATTACTATGCAAGCTGAAAATCACCGAGGAGCGCACATTTCCCCGAAAATAAAACCCTGATGATCTGGACTGGATCTGCCATATCTGATAGACGAAAACCAAGCTGTAACCCTGATATCCTCTGTTTGGGCACAAATGTCATGCGCCTGATTTGCGAATATGAATTTAAACCACGAGTCAGATAGGAGAATCGGTTGGTCAAATTTTAGGGTGCAACAGCTACCCCTATTCAAGCGACTTGGACCTGAAGGGTTTGAAGAGCGCTCAGCCTTCAAACATTCGGAGGTAAGAGACGGTTGAATACAAATAAAACCCGAAAATTTGCCAACCGCGAGCATATACTGTAAACTGCTTGGGGAATAAAGTCCAGAACCGAGTCCGGTCATTACGGCAATAAACTGATCAATCATCTGATAAGGAACTCCTGATTAGAATGCCAATTTCCTGTTATAACAAACCCGGAGGGTTGTAACAAAACACCTGATCCTTTCACATTGCCTACTGACAGGAAGGAAGAGAAATATACTCACATCGTCCAAAGATAGACGGCAAGACACCATTAATCTCCATACTCACGTCGTCTAAGGATAGACGGCATCATCTTGATTGATGAAACAAATCAAAATTCACATCATCTAAGGATAGACGGAAAGAAATAATCTCCATACTCACATCGTCTAATGATAGACGGAAAGACACCATTAATCTCCATACTCACATCGTCTAATGATAGACGGGAAGACATTCATAATCTCCAAACTCACATCGTCTAAGGGTAGACGGAATCATCCTGATTGATGAAACAAACTAATATTCACGTCGTCTAAGGATAGACGGGAAGAAATAATCTCCATATTCACATCGTCTAAGGGTAGACGGGATCATCCTGATTGATGAACAAATCAATTCACATCGTCTAAGGATAGACGGAAAGAAATAATCTCCATATTCACATCGTCTAATGATAGACGGGAAGACATCATAATCTCCATACCTACATCGTCTAAGGGTAGACGGGATCATCCTGATTGATGAAACAAATCAACATTCACATCGTCTAAGGATAGACGGGAAGAAATCATTAATCCCCATACTCACATCGTCTAAGGGTAGACGGGATCATCCTGATTGATGAAACAAATCAATATTCACATCGTCTAAGGATAGACAGGAAGAAATAATCTCCATACTCTCATCGTCTAAGGGTAGACGGGATCATCCTGATTGATGAAACAAATCAATATTCACATCGTCTAAGGATAGACGGGAAGAAATAATCTCTATACTCACATCGTCTAAGGATAGACGGGAAGACAGCATAACGCAATTCAACACCATCCCTTGAATTTCAGAATCCTTCTGTCTACGGGAATTGATGGAAAGAACAATATCCTTGAAGGGGCCACATCATCAGTATGGACCGACGGGAAGAAAACCACCTTTAAAGAACCATATCGTCAATAAGAATCGACAATCACGAAAACTGAACATTCTTCGAAGAGCCTCGACATCAATAAGGATTGACGGTCAGAAAAGTCCCTCTTGAAACGTCATCTTCTCCAATGAACAGAAAGAAAACCACTATCCGAAATATCGTTTTGAAACCCCTCAACAATCCAAGATAGCCGGAGAAGACTCGCTGGGGACACACCCCATCTGTACGATCTAACAAATAAGAAACCCGCTGAACAATAACCTGAAACTTCACATCGTCTACTGATAGACAGAAAGAAAAGCCACTTGCTAGAGAAACCCCGTCTTGAACCCCACTGAAAATCACCCAAGACTTCACATCGTCTACTGATAGACGGAAAGAAAACTACGTTCAAACTCAAGACGTCTAATGATAGACGGAGAAATCCACTTATTGGAGGAACACATCGTCAATATGAATTGACGGGAAGAAAAGCCTGCCGATACCAGATGACTGATTGATCAAAGCACACCTATTGTATGATCTGAGATACAAATAATGCGCTGAGTCGTCTGAACACTGCTGCTGGATAAATGCCCCTGAACTGATCACAAAGTAATTCACGCGCCATATGAGGCTGGTAGAGAACCTGACTTATGCTTCGTATGCATATGCATATGTTCGAATCTTTCTATGGCGTAATGCTCCATTCAGGATGGAAATGCTACGCATTTTGAAAATGTCATGCAGGTATGATGCAAGTATGATAATGCATGCAATATGCTAATGCAGGCTCGAGCTGCCGGAGAAAGTCGGGTACAGAAAACCACTTCAGCAACATAAATGCTGAAGACGAAGCCAACTCCGCTGGGGATAAACCGGATATCACAGGATTATCCCAGCAGAATAAATGCTGGGAGAGTGAAATCAACTCCGCTGGGGATATTGGGAACTTAACCGAATACCATCGACGAAGTAATACTCTGCTGAGGAATATAACTCTGCTGTAAGATAGCGGATGCGCCACGTATGATTGGACTTCTCTGGGGATAGCTCCTCGTACCAATGAAAAATTGGACTTTGCTGGAGAAAATAGAGGGGGTCTTCCAGCGTACTGATGAAGCTCGGATCTGGAAACTGATGCGCCAACACTGATGGGCCTCACAGTGATTGCCAACATGGATTTGAACTCTTAGGCTATCTGTGACGGGTCAAGTACAACTGACGCTGGAAAACACTCTGTCTGAATACGCAGCCTTTTAGTGGAAGAGTCAATGGATAGTGACATGACTTCCTGCATTCGTCTCGCTTTCGAAAATCGACTGAATCTGCTCGAACAACTCTGAATGACCCTGCTGATACGGAGAAGAACAAACCTTTCGCTTATGATATGCCCCAGCCTGCGGGATCTCCGTGGGGATAGTCCTCGAAAGGAAATCTGTAAATCTGCTCCCTGATAGTCTACTATGAAATGCCCCAGCGTTCTGAGCTTCGGAGAGATGCTTCACATCAAATGCTCCTCGAATAAAGAACAAACTCTGCGCTCTTAAGACGGCCTGCCCCTGATCGCAATGACTTTTGCCCCTGATTATCTGATTCAGAGTAGTGCCCCTGACTACTAGACATTTGCCGAATCTCAACCTGATTACCCCAGGATAACTGACTTCGAAAAGCTGACCTGACTGGGGATTATGATAATAACTTGCCCCTGCTCTCGGAACATTCGGGCGCTCTGTATTCTATCCTGACCGTACTTTCCACTGTAGGAAACTTTCCTGCTGTCGAGCGCTTACTTGCAAGTAAAACAAGTTGTTCTGCATAAAAGACATATTAGTGCAACACATATGTCAGCTTTGACATCCAATCTGTTCACTGGGAAAAGGAAAAACAGTTTATAGCATATAATGCACAAAACATTTATCAAGAATATCAACATCAATACCAACATGGTAAGAGGAACCCTTTTAGGAGTCAGAATCGACGCGACCTTTACCGAAGTATGCTTTCGAAACAACCTGCTTCAATTAGGACTTTTGAAGGTTGTAACGTGGTCGGGTTCACGGTTTTGAAGGAAAGGATACAGGCTCAAAGTTTATTTTAACCCACCCATTCTCCTTGATGTTCTCCCATCCTACGTTTGGCTAATTCGACCTTAGCGCTCACCTCTCAGAGGTTGAAAGATAGGAGTGATAGTTCGAGAAATTGTGATTGTTGGAGTGACAGCCACGTACCTTTCGTCTTTGACACTTGGGGTCACACGACTCGCATTTGATTTGAGGATTTTTCTTTTGATCCTTTTTCATCTTTTTCTTTTCATATCCCTAACTTTTGCCTGGACTGACTCCTTTTGAGTTTCTTTTGATTTTTTTAAGTCCAGCGGGATGCCCTCATTTTTGCCTAAGTCATTTGTTTTGAAGTTTTCTTGACTTAGCGGGCTTTTGATTCTTTTTCTTCGTTTTTTTTTTTCTTCCGAACAAGTCGTGTGACACTGGTTGTCTGACTCTTTGGGGAATGATGTGACTGCCCCACTCTTGATTGAACCATTGTGGTTTTTTAGGCACGACCTCTAGGGGTGTGATTGATCCTCTAACGGACACTCCTTTTGCAAATTGGACGCTCGGTCAAATTAGCTAACACCTACCCTGCCCCAGGTTAAGATTGAGGGTTTTTCGTTTTCAGAAAGAACTCCTACTACTAGGCTCAAAGGGGTTGACAAGGGATTATCTTCCTTATAACTCCGGTGTTTAGGGATTTGAAACAATGCCTGTACATCATCAACAGGTTTTATTTCAGGAGCACACAATATCGGAAGTTTGCATGTCGTTCATTTTCGTCATCCTCCCCAGATCCTTCTTAACCCAGCGGTGGACATTTGTAAAAACAATTAGTGAACACGACTGGATTCAATCAAAACATGCATATTTATTTCATTATCATTGATTGAATGAAAACAACAAGTTTTACAAACAAGATTGCATTTTAAACAGGAAAGAGACTACAAATGTAAAGACATGACAAGATAAAACAAGAAAAAATGCTAGCTTCCGAGAACCGGGCTTTCATATTTGTCCTGCTGCTGAACCAGCTATCTTTGCAATCAGTTATTAGAGACAATTCGATGTTGTCCTGATCCGCTTTCAACCCAACCAGATTATAGAGCCCCTCCTCCTTCATTCAGATGATTTTGGACCCTTCCTGCCCGAAGCTGATTGCTACACTATCAAGTAAGTCCTGCACTTTGTGCTTGAAGGCCAGACAGTCTTCAATGTTGTGCCCCTGTGCTCCTGAATGGAAATCACAGCGCTCCTTGATATCATAACCTGCTGGAGGTGTACCTGTCAGTGGGGCTAACTTCCTCTTCTCAACCAACTGCAATCGCAGCAACGTCTGAAGAAGTTCGGCATACGGCATCGGAGGCACCTTAAACACCCTCAATGGCTTCTGATTTTGAGCTTTTCGCTAATTGGGATGCTGCTGCCTTTTCCACTGTTGAGATCGTTGCTGTTGTTGCTGGTATCGGGTTGACTCTTGAACACCCTTCGTAGCAAATACAACATCGGTTTCTTGACTTTCACTGTACTGATCAAGGCCCTCCTTATGCTTAGCCATTTTATTTCTCAGATCTGCCCCAGGAATAGGCAACAGTTGTGGGCATGGAGATTCTGACACCATGGAGTCCAGGATACGCTTCTGACCTACTGCAGCTTTAGCAACATCTGTCATCTTAGCATCGACTGAGACAGGAGCAATACGTACAGCTACGCCGCTCGGCGTGAATTCAATATCGTGCGAGTCAATCAGGTCTTGAACATTGTGCTTAAAAGCATGGAAACCCTCGATGTCGTGTCCGAGTGCCCCAGAATGAAATTCACATTGCTTGCTGGCATCGTACCCATGAGGAAGCGCTCTTGTGGGTGGTTCCAACGTCCTCTTTTCAACCAGATTAAACCTCAATAAGGTCTGCAAGAGCTCAGCATATGTTGTAGGCGGCGCCTCAAATATCCTCTTTGGCTTCCCCTCCTGAATCCTCCGTTGAGCCAGATGCATCTTCTGTTGCTGCTGCTCAGGTTCCACAGGCACCGGTGGCACGAGCTTCTTCATTGCGGCTTCAAATAGCTTATCATCCTCTTTCCTAAGCACGTTCTTGACTACTTCCATGGTCAAGCTCATTTGGGTCTTCAGCTGACTATTCTCCTCTTTGAGAATCTTCTGTTCCAGACGCATCTCTTGCATGTCTCTCATCATCTGCCCCAGCTGGCTTCGGACTTCAATCAATTCGCACTGATTCTGTTCCATATCTCTGAAGGAATTCCTGCAACAAACTGGACGATGAGGAAATGAGACCCACGGTTCTGACGTACCTGTTAAATGATAATGCGGCGCAGAAAGCAAACACATATTCATAACGAGACAAAGAGAAACTCAAGCTATAAGCACACAGACGAACATCTCCCACATATGTATAACCAACAAAAGCAACACGTAAGCACAAACGAGTACGAATATAATGACCCCAGCCAACAACCCTGGTGGTGGTCGGCAAACACTAGTGCACAAAGCTAAACGGATTAAGCAGAGAAAACAGATGCGACACCCGGCACATAAACTTCTAGAAACTTCTCCCATATTCAACTGAACTCTCTGATTGACAATCTTCAGAGCACACACTTCCTGTGGAGTCTTCCATGACATTAACTGACGAACCCACACAGCTGGAGGATGGAAAATCATTAATCTGAACCAAACCCTGAGGAGTGATGCAAATACGGCTAGAGCCTAACAGATCTTGAACCTGGCTTCTAAGCACCTTACAATCATTGGTTGAATGCCCCTGTGCCCCAACATGGTACTCACAGCGGGCGCTGGCATCAAAACCTGGAGGATACGGTGGAATCACCGGCTTAGTCTCTTTCGGCACTATCAATTCGCTTTTGACCAGATCTGGCAACAACTAACTGTACGACACTGGTAGCTGAGTAAACTGCCTTTCAGGTTTCCTTGGTCTTCGCAGAGCATGCTGACGCGATCGACGATAGGATGACCGTTGACTTGAAGTGTCCGAAAACCGATCCTGAGATGCTAGAGATTCTGAGATGGCGTCATCTCTTTCTTCCCATTCTTTTTGAGAACTGACAACTGACTCAATCTTATCAACTGGGACGTAAGGGACATCTCGAAACTTTCCACTCTTGAGTCCTCTCTCAACAAGCTCTCCCATTCTCATCAGACCCACAAAGCTTGTGCAGCCGAACAATTTGTCAAAATAATGGCCTTTCAGAGTACCCAAGAAAATGTCAACCATTTCCCTTTCCGGAAGCGGTGGTTGAACACTAGCAGCCAATTCTTTCCATCTTCGCAAATACCCTCTGAATGATTCATTCTCCGCCTGAGACAATTCTTGCAGGTGTACGAGACTAGGAGTCAAATCCAGGTTGTAATCATACTGCTTCATGAAAGCTCTGGCTAAATCCACCCACGATCGAATCTGATTACTCTCTAATTGCACATACCATCTCAAGGATGCCCCAGTCAGGCTATACTGAAAGCAATGGATCATCAACTTGTCGTTTTGCACAAACGAAGTCATCCTTCGACAGAACATCATCAAATGCAGCTTCGGACAGCTATCTCCCGTGTATTTTTCGAATTCCGGCACTTTGAACTTGTAAGGCAACACCAGATCAGGAACCAAACACATGTCTACAGCATCCAGGTTAACGACATCTTTCGCTTCTAAGGCTTTTATACCTTCTTCCAATGCTCGGAGTCTTCTACCATTTTCAAGAGCTCTTAGATCTGCCATCCCGGCCATTGGAATATCTCTTCGGTAATTCATCACAGGGAAAGCAACGCCTTGGTTGTTAGCAGGAGGATAACGTTCATTTCGGGCAACAAACTGCTCATGTCGATCTCGGTTCTCAACAGTAGGATGTACAACTTGGTCTGCAGTAAGGTTGTTCGCTTGTGGGAAGCCTTCCATAGAATCATACCGAGGGTGGGACGTCATAGCAAACCCTGTCAAGGTGTTAGGAGCCTGGAAATTGCCTTCAGCCATAACTACCAATTACTTGTAGCTGACTACACTGCTTGATTCTGCTCAAATCTGCTTCAGCCCCTTGGTCGTCTTCAACACTCCACTCTTGCCTCAAACAATCCCCGAGGAATCACCCTCTGGTGAAAACAAAGGCTGGATAAGTGCTCTGGCCTGCTAGAGTAATGCTATGCAATATGATTTATGCAAACAGAAATACAAAAATGCTAACGTGCATGTGTGCATTGGAGATATTTCCCCTCCAATTCCAGTGTCAGTGGTAGCAAGACGAGATAAACCATAAAGACAATATTTAGAAAAACCCTCATATATTTATTAGAATATCAGTCTTGTCAAGAGGTTACATAACTATGCTTCATACAGCTGATATGATAAAGGAGGATCCCAGCCAACATGCCTGGTGGTGATCTCAACACAACAGAATACAAGAGAGAAATCAAGTGCGGGTACGGTTGCGGAAGTCCTCGACCAGCTTCTTCGTCTCTGCGTGATCCGGTCGATAAATCAAACCTTCTATCAGCTGATCCCTTTTCCTGACCTTTCCCTGGATGTCTCTGACAAAGTCTTCCCAAGCCTTATCATTGGCACCATCCCCAGTTTTGGGTCTCTTGGCATCTGCTCTGTGCTGAAAATCTTCCAAATTCTTCATGGCATCAATCATCTTGCGTTCGGCCTCGTATCGGCGACATGCTTCTTCTTCAAGCTCTTCAGTCTTCATTTTGACCTGCTCTTCTAACTGAGCAACCTGTGTCTTTAGCTCTTCTTCCCGTCCTTTGCGCTTGGCCATAGTGAGATCCCAGTGCTCTCTAAACTTGGCTAGCTTCGTGTAGGCCCTTTCCAGCTCTTGCTTCTTAGTGGCCAACACACTACTAACTGAGTCTACATCTAACTCCAGACGCTTCTTGGTTTCGGTCAATTCCAATAACGTAGTCTTCAGATGTTTCAGAGTTTCAGCCTGTTGCTTGGAAAAATATCCTGTTTCAATCTTTTCATGACGAAGCTGGGCATTCTCCTGCTCTAAAGCCTCTTTAGCCTTTACTAGCTCTTCTTTCTCCGCCATCAGCTGCTTGAATACCTGTATGTCCACAGTGGTAGGCTCCTCCACCGGAGAAGGATACAATGGCTGAATCGCTGGATAAGGCATAAGGAATTTCACAGCTCGCTCACGAATCCATTCCACATACGGGCCAGGAACTCGAATATCCCCTATGCTACCTGAAGGTTTCCCTCTCTTGTGCAAGTTCTTCCAGGATTTCTCAAGTTTGGTCAGCATTTCTTTCCCTATTGCCCCGGTGAGATACAGAGATTCCTGTATCTCCTCAGGCTTCGGCATTCCCTGAGGTACAAACCCAAATTCCCTGATCAATAAGGAAGGGTTGTAATTGACACACCCTTTCCTTCCTATTAACGGAACATTCGGGAATCCTTCGCATTTGAGTATGGCCTCCACTCCGAATACCTCTTCGTTAACCCATACCACGTTCTCAGCAGTCAATCCCATCAAGCGCTCCGGCCATCCTAGAGAACCAATAGAGGTGACAAAAGGGCCTGACTTAGGCATATGACTGGTGAACCACCTGCACAGGAGAGGTACACAACAAGACACATTCCTTCCTCGCCGCTTTTCATTCTGGTAGTGGGTAGAATGGTGGATATCTCCCAGCAAAGTAGGAACTGGGTTCTTCGCAGCCAAAATATAGAAGGCATCTGAGTCAACAAAGTCAGGAATGTTTGGGAACAACACGATGCCATAAACACATACAGCAAGGATGGCGTCAAAAACACCCCAGCCACCCTTCTGGGCATACTCCCGAGCCTTCTCCACCAAGACATCCAATGGAAATCCCCATACATCTCCTCTTCTGATCATCTTTCCGGACAGCTCAGATTCTCTTAAGTACAGGATGGCAGAAAGCTCAGCCAGATTAGGCTCAGCGTCCGTACGATAGAAAGGCATCTGCTCGCGGATAGGTATGTCCAAGAGTGCAGAATACTCCTCCAGGGTAGGAGCCAAAACAAAGTCGGGAAATACAAAACACCTGAGCTCCGCGTCGTAAAACTGTAGCAGGGTATAAATGCCGCTGATCTCGTAGGCCGATGGCTGATAAACATAGGTCAGAATCCTCCCATATCTCTTTCTGAAGTCACCCATTACCCTCTTCTTAGCAATAGTAATCAACTCTAACAACAGACTGATATCCGGAGATGGAAACTTGTAGGGCAATACTCTCTTCGTGGCTTCCATGTCTTGCTAGGAAACAAACACCAGAACAGGAAGGGAAAATATGCACCTGCAATACACACACGTTAGTTGAATGCAAATGGTAATGCAATGATGCAATATGATAAATAATGCAATCTGTGAACACAGGGGCTATGCTGTAGCCTGAAGAGGAACATCTCTGTGATCAAGAACAGAAAACCACCATAGTCACCAGAACCTCATGACACTAACTATCATCTGATACTCAAAATATCAATCCCCTGGTAAGAAATCCATCTGAATCTCTGTATCCGACGAGAAAACCATCTGATAATAGCATCAACCTCAGATAAGAAACCCATCTGACCCAGACAACACACCTGGAGATGAATCAAGAACACCATCTGATGACTACTGAATCATGGTTTCTGAAGGCCAGTTTTCCTGCAATAACCCAATCCCTCTCACAGGTATGATAGACCTAACCCACGAACAAAGGTACGACATCCTATGCGGTCATCAGCGTCACAGACTTTCATGAATGACAATGCGATTCCCAGAAGGAGTGGCATCATCAAATCATGAAGAGGCCTCACTTAGCTGACTTCCAAATGATCGGTCCCCAGAGTCGACAATCCTCACGTTTGGACTCCCCTCAGATCCTCAGGACCGGAAAGGAGCACCTCTGCGAGAACCTCGTCTGAGTGTAGATTTCGTAGGGAACTGTGCCTGCTCAGCAGACAGGTTCGTCTACTACTCTCCACAACTATATCTAGGTGTATACTCAAGCCCAGGTCCGGCTTCTCACTCACAGTAACCTCCCTTGCCCACAGCAATAATCACAATAATATAATGCTGGAAAATAAATGCGGAAAGGTAAAGGTACAGAAAAGTAAAGTGCAGAAAGGTAAAACACATATGCACAACACCCAACAAATAAACACCCAAGCGCTAGGATTGACTCGCGTAGGGGATGGGAAACGGTCCCAGCATAAGGGATGGGAAAGGTCCCTAGATGCTATAGGTCCCCAGCAGAGTCGCCAGCTGTCGCTACTGCGAAAATCGGCGCCGGCTTGACAGGAGAGTCGCCACCGTGCGTTATTTATCCCTCAGAGCGGGAAAGGAAACGCTCGAAGTAAACCTCGCAAAGGACGGGAAAAGGTATGGTCATCGCAACCAAAACCTGGATTCGGGAGTCGGTTACGCAAGGGGAAGGTATTAGCACCCCTCACGTCCATCGTACTCGATGGGATCCACGCTTGGCGTTTATAAGGAAAAGGGTGTGTTATCTATCTACTCTAATGGTCGGTCTGAAAAGAAAAAGAAAAGGACAGGACTCGACAGAACATACGGTGTTCTGGGCCTACGTACTCCCTCGTGCAATGGGAAAGTCAGAGTCAACGTAGTTCGACTACCTACGTCTAAACGGGGAAAAGGTTGCTCGCCAGGACATCGCATCCCGTGCCTACGTACTTCCACACAGCATGGAAGATCAGAGCAAACGTAGTTCGACTAACTACGGCCAATCAGGGGGCTCTCACACAGCAGTGAGAAGATAAACTGGTCCTAAAGGTTCGGGAACCTACAACTACGATCTGGTCTCAAATGCACTCGGGCAAGAGAAAAGGATAACAATTAGTCGTCAGCGGGAAAGTCTCGATCGCACAGCCGCGAGAGAACAAGGGTTAGTTGTTAGTGTGCTCGCTAGGATATCGCATCCTATGCCTACATATCCTTGTCTGACAAAAGGAATCAGAGCAGCTGTAGTTCAGCTAACTACGACACAAGCTACTCCAAAGCTCCTACTGAAAGGAAAGGGAAAAGACACCCTAAACTATAGCTGAAAAAGGGGAATCTACCTACTGCTATCACGCCTGGTTGACCATCCTAATGTCTATCATAACAACTCCGCAGCGGAGAAGTCAGAGCTCCTAAGGGATCATGGCAACAGGACTAAACGGCAAACAGGAAATACTGCAAAATAAAGAAATACTGAAAATATGCATGAATGCAATGACTAAACAAACAAGGCCCAAAGGCCACAAACCACAAAGGTAAGGGAGCTCAGCTCTACCAAATACCAACAAGCAAAGCCACTCAATAACAAACAAGCAGAAGGAGGACCACCTCAACTTCTCATGCACACAAAGCATATCTCTAAAATGCACCTATCTCAGAACTATCTAGATGAATACCTAAGTCTAATGCAACACAACACCACACAAGCCAAACAGCACAAAGAGAAGGCTAGCTAATCTGACGAACTTCTATCCAAAGCTTAAACAAAAACCCTGAGCAGGGCCCCTAAACAAAACCCTAAACAAAACCTTATGCAACACCTTAAGCAAAGATCTAAGCAAAAACTCTAATCAAAACCCTAAGCAAGAGGAATCAATCTCAGTCTCCAAGCTTCCGAACAAGCTTACCAAAGAAAGGGAGCTAAGCAGACAAACTCATAGTGCCTTCCTCGGGAAAGTACCAGGAGGTTACCACTCAGGAGTCATATCCTATGCGGCTCGACAACTGTGATCAGTTTATATTCCTCCTCAGGAGAAACTAAACTCACATGAAGGCTCCGGCATCATTGGATATTTAAGAAAGCCTATATGCACTAAGGGAACTAAGTGAACAGACCCCTAGGACCTTCCTCAGGAAAGTACTAGGAGGCTGACACTTAGGAATCGTATCCTACGTGGCTCAACAACTGTGATCAGTTTACATTCCTCCTCAGGAGAAATTAAACTCACAAGTTGGCTCCAACGTCATTGGATACTTGAGAAATCCTAGACGAACTAGAGGAACTAAGTGAGCAGACCCACAGGACCTTCCTCAGGAAAGTACTAGGAGGCTGCCACTTAGGAATCGTATCCCATGTGGCTCAACAACATGTGATCAGTTTACATTCCTCCTCAGGATAAATTAAACTCACAAGTTGGCTCCAACATCCTTGGATACCTAAGAAAGAGGTGAGAAGAAAGAATGAAAGTCATTCATAGTGCCTTCCTCAGGAAAGTACCATAAACTCCCTTCAAACTTCAGGATCTCAAACCTCACAAACAGAGGACAAGCTCCTAGACTAAGCCTCAATCCACTGCATCCTTGCAAGCTCCAACAGGACTGCAACCAGCTCCATCCTTGAGAAGAACCCACAGGCCATCAAACTACAAGAAACTATCTCTGAAGTTCAACCACAGTTGAACTTCAAAGTCAGAAGTCGTCAAGACTTCTCCTATCCTCAAACTCAGACTAAAACATATCAGAACATCCTACAAAAATCTATGGGAAACCTGCATGGCTCTATGACAACATACTAAAAAATCAGAGCAAAACTCAATACCAGATGAAAGAACCAAAATCAACAAAGCAGACATATCCACAAACCAATTATTCAATATCAAAACAATACAAAAAATGCAATTAAAATGAAAATGCATGATTAAGCTAATGTTTTTGTACTATAAAATTCTACATGGAATTACGAGTCTACAGAAAAAAGAATGGAATTATTTGGTCGAATCTACTATTTTTTATGAATTTTCTAATAATATGCATGCATTAAGAAATATTAAAAAGGTCAATTAAATGGAAAATATACCAAAAATAACATACAAAAATAAAATGGCATTTTTATTTTTATATGATTTCTAGACATTTTCATGAAGTGGTAGAAAAAAGAAGAATTAAAAAATCAATTGTTTTCATTTTATTATGAGTTTTACAATATGCAAGAAAATTATTAAAAGAAATTAAAAAAACTAACATTGGAATAAAAGGGGGGGGGGGGTTCAAACAGCACGTTTTCAGTTATTATTGCATTGGGCCCACGCCAGGGGTGTGATTAGCGCTTGGGCCTAAGGCCCAAAACGATTCATTCTGTCTCTCACGCAGGGGGATGGGCATGAGTAAACCAGGGGGGTATGACTCAGCAAACGAGATTGGGCCTAAACCCAGCCCCAACCCTAATCCATGAAACCCTAATCAAAACCTAATCTCCCTATCCACTCTCTGATCACTGTTCATCCCTCAGAAACCCTAGCGCCGCTCACCTTCGTCTTCCTCACCCTCTCTGCAACTCCTCTTTCTTTCCCAATCCATTCAACCTCACAGCCATCATCACACAAGAACAAACAAAATCACCCTATACTCTTAATCCCTAACTAATCAGTTCATCCTAATCGAGGCCACCTTCATCCTAATCTACTGAATATATGACAATGGAGAGATGACGAAGAGGGACAAACCTGGGTTTACACGATGGAGACAATGGAGCTTTGAAGAACCTCAAACGAGCTCGCGGCGATCTTTGAAGATTTCTGGATATTTGCTGAAGATTTGATGACGCGAAGAATAACTCGTAGTGACGAACAGCGATGAGATCTTGATGAAGATCGTACAAATCTTGGAACTGACGAATCTTGTACAGATCTGGGGAAATATTGGGTGATCGTTGTTGAAGGTTGATCAGAGGAGGATTTGCATGTTCTTGATGATGCGTGGTGATTTCTGGAAAAGATATTGACGCAGGTTGAAGAATTCTGGAACTTCCTTATGAAGAACGATGAACATTCGAACGCGTTCTGGAAAATCTTTGGGATGAAGATGAATGTTTGATGATGTTCTGGAAAAGTTGTTCTTGAGACGCGAGGGAGATTTGATAATCTGGAGAATTGTATGAAGGTTCTGGGCGCCAATGATGAGTTTTCCGACGCCGTTGAGTTCTCCGGCGAGGTAGTGATGAATGTGGACGGAGGAGGAAGATGAAGAAGAAAAAAGTGTTTCTGGGTTTTCTGGAGCTCTTTTTGCAGTTTCCGGCAAGGACGGTGGCCGGAGTTGGTTGGGCGGTGGCCGTTGGGGCGGTCACCGGATTTGCATGCCCGGCGACGAGGTCCCGGTGATGCTCAGGTGACTAGCTGTGGTGGTGACAAGTGGTGAAGGGGAGAGACTGGGGGAAGACACGTGTGAGACGCGCTGGCCAAGGGAGATGGTAGTGGGACGCGTGTCCGTGAGGAGAGGGTTCTGAATTGATGTGGTGGCTCCCTCTGAGTGTGAACATGTGGCGCCCTTTATACTCGACAAGTGGCATCCTCTGGCCAAAACCTGCACAAAAACGAATTGCAAAGGCTTTGGGCTTCCAAAAACAATGCATTCCTGGGCCCACGAAATTGAGACCAAAACCCTGAAAAAAACTGAACAAAAACTGATTAAAAACTCTAAATCTGATTAAGCCTAATCAAAACTAATTAAACTAATGATGACCTAATTAACTCTAAAAATGATTACAATCTAATAAAACTCTAATAACCCCTATTATCTGAAAAAAGATCATTAAAACTCTAATGACTCCTATTAAAAGATTAAATCCTAATTAAATCTAAAAAGTGAAAAAACCTAATTAACTCTATATTAAACCAAAAATGGTTAAGACTCTACTAATCTCTAAAAAAAACCCACTAAAATTCTGTTTAATTTCTATTTAAAATTCTATAAAATTCCCATTAAAATCTATACTATTATTTAATATCTACTTAAAAAGGAAAACTATATTAAAACAATACCCTATTTATTTCTATTTATTAAAATCCCTATTAACATAAAAGAAAAATCTATAATATTTTCTATATTACCTAAAACAATTAAAACTATTTAAATTCTTTTATATTCTAAAAATGATTAAAAAACTATTAAACCTATTTTAAAAATCTATATAAAATTCTAAAAAGAGATTTAAACTATTTAAAATTCTAAAAAATCTATTTAAATCCTACAAATGATTAAAATGCCTATTTAAAATCCACAAAAGTCTATTAAACCCTAAAAATGCAGATGAATGCAAATGACCACCATAAAAGAGCGCACGAGACCAGATCGAATTGAACAGAGAACCCCGGGCGTCAGAATATCCCCAAAATTACTATGCAAGCTGAAAATCACCGAGGAGCGCACATTTCCCCGAAAATAAAACCCTGATGATCTGGACTGGATCTGCCATATCTGATAGACGAAAACCAAGCTGTAACCCTGATATCCTCTGTCTGGGCACAAATGTCATGCGCCTGATTTGCGAATATGAATTTAAACCACGAGTCAGATAGGAGAATCGGTTGGTCAAATTTTAGGGTGCAACAGTCACGACCATCTTTTGCAGGATTTTCTTGATATTCTTATTCGCAGCTTCAACGGCCCCATTCATCTTAGGACGGTACGGAGAAGAATTGTGATGTGTGATCTTGAAACTGTCACACAACTCCTTCATAGTCTTGTTATTCAGATTGGTGCCATTGTCAGTTATTATCCGACTTGGAATTCCATAACGGCAGATAATTTCTTTCCTGATGAAGCGGGCAACCACTTGCTTAGTCACGTTGGTGTAGGAAACAACCTCTACCCACTTGGTGAAATAATCAATAGCAACAAGGATAAAACGATGACCATTAGAAGCCTTCGGCTCGATTGCCCCAATCATGTCAATGCCTCACATCGAGAACGGCCATGGTGAAGACAAGACATTCAACGGTGATGGAGGCACATGCATTTTATCAGCGTAAATTTGGCACTTATGGCATTTTCTGGCGTATTGGATGCAGTCAGCTTCCATAGTTAACCAATAATATCCGACCCTTAACATCTTCTTAGACATAGCATAACCATTGGCATGAGTTCCGAAGGTCCCCTCGTGAATTTCTTGCAGTAACATGTCCGCTTCCCGTTTATCAACACATCTGAGCAAAACCATGTCGTGATTTCTTTTGTATAACACACCATTACTGATAAAGAACTTTGAAGCCAGTCTTCTCAACGTTTTCTTGTCCAGACCGGTAGCACCATCGGGATACTCTTGCTTGACTAGATATTTCTTGATGTCATGAAACCAAGGCTTTTCATCCACCTCATCCTCTTCAACTACTTGACAATAAGCGGGCTCAACTTTGCGTTCAATATGAATAAGAGGTGCTTCATTAACGAACTTAACCTTCCACATGGATGCTAACATGGCTAAAGCATCAGCAACGTGATTCTCAGATCTAGGAACATGCTCGAACTCTATCTCGTCGAAATACTTAATCAGCTCGACAATGTAGTCCTTATAAGGGATTAACTTCTCATTCTTCGTTTCCCATTTGCCTTGTACCTGGTAAATAACCAAGGCTGAGTCACCACTTACTTTGAGAAGTTTGATTCGGAGGTGAATTGCTGCTTCGAGGCCTAGAATACATGCTTCATACTCTGCGACGTTATTAGTACACTCAAAGTCTAACCTTGCTGTAAACGGAGTGAATCCACCTTTTGGGTTCATCAAAACGGCGCCTATACCATGCCCATTGAAATTCGAGGAACCATCAAACATCATCCTCCACCAAAGACCTGGTTCTGGACCTTCGCTCGGATCTGGCTCTTCACAATCTCTCTTGATCAACAAAATATCCTCATCAGGAAAGTCAAACTTAAGAGGTTCATAATCTTCAACTGGCTGATCTGCCAGATAATCCGATAAGATACTACCTTTAATTGCCTTCTGGGGTACATACTGGATGTCATATTCGGATAACAACATGTGCCAACGGGCTAGCCTCCCGGTTTGAGCAGGTTTTTCAAGAATATACTTGATCTGATCCATTTTAGAAATCAACAATGTGGTATGACAGATCATATATTGCCGGAGGCGCCTAGCGGCCCATGCCAACGCACAACAAGTTTTCTCCAATGGTGAGTATCTGTTTTCACAATCGGTAAACTTCTTGCTCAGATAATAAATCGCATGTTCCTTTCTTCCAGTCTCATCATGTTGCCCGAGCACACAACCCATAGACTTCTCAAGAACAGTGAGGTACATAAACAACGGTCTTCCGGGTATGGGAGGAATCAGAATAGGGGGGTCTTGCAAATAATTCTTAATTTTCTCAAACGCTTTCTGACAATCAGGGTTCCACTCAACCGTCTGCCCCTTACAAAGCAATTTGAATATCGGTTCACAAGTAGCGGTCATGTTAGAGATAAACCTGGAAATATAATTCAAACGCCCCAGAAACCCTCTAATTTGTGTCTCGGTTTGCGGAGCTGGCATATCTTGAATGGCTCGGACTTTGTCAGGATCTACCTCAATCCCTCATTGACTAACGATAAAACCAAGCAATTTTCCGGATCTGACACCGAAGGTACATTTAGCAGGATTCAGCTTCAACTGGTACTTCCTGAGTCGTTCAAACAACTTTACCAAATGGTCTAGATGTTCCTCTTCACTCTGAGATTTGGCTATCATATCGTCCACATACACCTCGATCTCTTTGTGCATCATATCATGGAAAAGAGTCGTCATAGCGCGTTGGTAAGTTGCCCATGCGTTCTTCAAACTGAAGGGCATGACTTTGTAGCAAAAGGTCCCCCAAGGAGTAATGAAAGTAGTCTTCTCTCGATCATCGGGATCCATTTTGATCTGATTATAGCCAGAGAAACCATCCATAAATGAGAACAACGCAAAACTGGCTGTATTGTCTACAAGTGTGTCAATATGTGGCAGAGGGAAGTCGTCTTTCGGACTTGCTTTGTTCAGATCCCTGTAATCCACACACATCCTAACTTTACCGTCTTTCTTGGGCACTGGCACAATGTTGGCAACCCAATCTGGATATTTTGCAACTGCCAAGAAACCTGCATCCAACTGTTTTTTAACCTCATCTCGAATTTTCAAAGCCATGTCGGGTCTCGTTCTTCGAAGCTTTTGTTTGATAGGTGGACAATCTAGCTTAAGCGGCAACTTGTGAACAACAATATCTGTGTCTAGACCAGGCATATCTTGACACGACCATGCAAACACATCAATATATTCTTTTAACAACTCAATCAACCTCTGCTTAACCTCTGTCCCAAGCATTGCACCAATCTTGACCTCTTTCTTGTTTTCATCTGTACTAAGATTAGTTAAGTCCACCTGCTCTTTATGCGGCTGAAGCTCTGTGTACTCGTACTCAATCAATTTTGTCAGTTCAGCGGGTACTTCAAAATCTTCTTCACCCTCGTCTTCAGCTTGATTGATGGGTGCATCCCAGTTAGGAGTGTCAATAAAGTCATTGGATCCAACAAGGTTTGCGATGTCTCTGCATGATGGAAGGCTTACTTAATTAAAATGCTCGAAGATATGTAAGATAAGAAATGAAATGCTATTTTTGGTGTTTTATTTTTTGAAAAAGATTGCCAATTTCATTTTTTTTTTAAAAGGTGAAAACGAAAAACGCAAATGAACCAAAGTGGAATTGAACAAAATGCCTTTATTAATATCCTTTTAAAAGTGAAAGGTGGCCCAACAAAAACGTTCCTATAGCCTTGGGCAGAGCTACGGATTTTTTTTACTTGAAAACATAAATGAAAATGTTAAAATTACTTTGACAATGGAAAAATAACAGGGATCTCTACGGCCTCCCAGTTGTTCAAAGCTGCATCACCCTTAAACACCAGGTTGCTCAAATCTTTATCTTCCTTACAGTCGCTGACGGCATTGACTTGGAAACCTCCGCTGACAAATACCTCTTGGATAACCTTCGGACGCCCTTCGACAGTTGTGGCAGCTCCATTCTGAGTTGGTTTGTAACCCAACCCAAAGCGATCAGCCTTGGTCTTGACATCAATTACCTCTCCCCAACCTTCCGGAATGCCCCTGTCAATTGTTGATTTGGTACTCTTCAGGGATGCAAAAGATGGATTACCCTGGCCTACTGTCTCTTCGACTTCTAATAGAACTGCGTTGGCGATCTCGAGTGCTTGAAAGGAGATTTCCAAAGCATTCTCATCGGCCTCGATGTAACGGAAAGAAGACAGGTTACTGACCATCAGATCCTCCTCACCGTGTATAATAACTAACTTTTCATCGATCACGAACTTCATCTTTTGATGTAACGTTGAGGTTAATGCCCCAGCAGCATGAATCCACGGCCTTCCAAGTAAGCAGCTGTAATTGGGATTAATGTCCATGACTTGAAACGTGATATTAAAAACTTGCGGACCAATCAGGATGGGGAGTTCAACCTCCCCCATTACCGACCGGCGAGAACCATCGAAAGCCTTGACGATCAAGGGAGTAGGTTTCAACACAGTCTCTTTGAAAACCAACTTATCAAGAACCCTCTTGGGTAGAACATTCAAAGAAGAACCGGGTTCCACTAGCACTCTCGCTAAATTGTCCTCCTGACATTTCACTGATATATGTAAAGCACGATTATGATTCGGACCCTCCTTTGGTAACTCTTCGTTGCTGAAACTAAGAGTGTTGCATGCGGTCAGATTGGCAATCACACTATCAAACCGACTGGTGCTGATATCTTGATCCACATGTGCTTGAGTCAAAACTTTCTGCAAGGCCATCCTATGAGCGGGTGAACTCATCAACAGAGATAAGATCGAAATCTTGGAAGGAGTTTGATGAAGTTGATTGATAACTTTATAGTCACTTTTCTTGATGATCCTCAAAAACTCAGCGTCTTCATCATTCGTAACGGCTCCCTTACCTTTGTCTTTGACAGGCACTGGGATACTAGTTGTTTCCTTAGGTGGAACCTCATTGAAACGGGGGGTATACACACGGCCACTGCGAGTCATCCCGCTTGCCTCTGCGATATTGGTCACAGTGTCCTTAACCTCTTCATTTGGAATAACCTTCCCAAATTCCTTGTCAATCATCGTCACGTCATATTTCCAAGGTACAGCTTTAGGATCACTGAAAGGAAACAGACTTGGTTTTCGAATAATTATAGACTTAGGCTGCTTCGTCTCAGGGATAAACGACTTTGGTATATCGAACACGGGGTTGGCAGAACTTTCCCCTGACAGATTAAACACTGGTACCTTACCCTTTGATTCAGGCTGATGGAAGACAGGCTCAACCACAGCGACTTCATTCTTCTTGGCTTGGCTTGTCACTTGTAAAATACCCTCATTAATCAACCTCTGAACATCGTTCTGAACCAACACACAACCCTTAATACTGGCATCACAACTTGCGCATGCGACGTGGGAAGTATCTACTAGACCGACTTCAGACAGTTTCGAATGGAATATCTTAAGAGGAGTCTTAATCTGAACAACATCAAGGACATAACCTTCCTCAGAATCAGCACTAATGGCATTAACACTCTCATGGATAGGAAAAGGGTTCTTCTTAACATTCGGTTGAGGATCTTCAAACGACAAAATCTTCTTTTCTAACAGATCCCTGACAAGACTTTTAAGAGCATAACAGTTCTCTAGATCATGACCAGGCGCACCCTCATGAAATAAACAATGAGCGGCGGCGTTGTAATTGGCGGGCAGCGGATTAGGAGGCGGGCCCAAAGCTCGAGTAGTGATTAGACCTTGCTTGACTAATGAGGGATACAACTCGGTGAAAGTCATTGGAATCGGCGGACAAGGTTTATACTGTCTCTTGTTTGGAACATTCTGGCGAGGAGCTGGATTCTTTGGCTGTTGATGGGCAGGAGCGTTGGGCGCTTGTTGATAGTTAGGAGGCGGATAAACGGGAGATTGTTGCATAGGTTGATACATAGGAACCTGTTGATTGAAAGAAGGTGCAACAGCTGCCACATAGGGTTGTTGAGCATATTGAATCGGATACCCTTGAGGTTGAGCATAACCTTGCGGATATTGATAAAATTGGTCTCTTCGTCTACTGGAGGATATAGCATTAGTTTCACCTTCTTTCTTCTTCTGAGAGCTGAACGAAGGTTTCTTCGGCTGATCCTTTGAAACACCATGAGTATTTGTCATTTTACCGCTTTTCATACCCAATTCAATCTTGATACCCACAACAACGATGTCAGAGAAATTTGAAGTCACACTACCCACCATCCTTTCGTAAAATTCTGGACGAACTGTGTCGACAAACCAATCAGCTAACTCTTTCTCGGTCAAAGGAGGTTCTACTTGCGAAGCAATCTCTCTCCACCTTTGAGCGTACTCTTTGAATGATTCAGAATTCTTTTGTGACATACTCAACAACTGTCTTCTGTCAGGAGCCAGATCCATATTATACTTATAATGTTTGATGAAAGCGTCAGATAAATCTTGGAAATTCTTAATGCGAGACTGGTCCAAAGTTAAGTACCATTTGGAAGAAGCACCCTTCAAACTGTCTTGGAAGCAATGAATCATTAATTTATCATTCTCAACATGGGCAGCCATTTTACGATAGTACATGATCAGATGACTCTTAGGACAAGTGGCACCTTTATAGCGATCGAAGTTCGGAGTTTTGAACTTCGGGGGAATAACCAAACCTGAGACCAAACAAACGTCCCTTGCAGCAGTCCCAAAAATTTGATCACCTTCTACCTTTCTCAATCTCTGGACGATAGTGTCTACTTCCTCACGAAGCTTGTCATGTTTCTCATAACCTTCAACATTCTCATCAAGATTATCAACAACGATCTCATTGAAATACGGTTGCACACGGGTGTGCACAACGGGTGGCGCAAAGATAGGAGCCCCTCTAGAAACTTCGGAAAATAAAGGAACGGCTTGCTGAACAGGCTGATTAATCGGAACAGTGGCTTGAAGAGGCACAAAACCTGGAGCAAGACCATAAGGTGGGTCCTTTGCTACGGTCACATTCGGTGGAGGGTCCACAGTAACGCCGGTAATCTCGGAAACAACAGTGGGCTGGGTATCCATCTTAGCATTCATGACATGTAACAATTCCATCATACGCCCCATACCCCCTCGAAGGTCTTCAAGTTCGTTGCTAAGGCGATCGGTCTCCTTTGTCTGATCCTCCATTCTTTTCCGAGTTTGAGCTCTAGTGTTGTACTGGTGCCGAGGACTCAGGGTGACGAAACTGGAAGGCGAGAGAACCGAACATGAGAAAACGGAAGACACATGCAATGCAAGAAAACATATGATGCTATAATGCGAATGCAAATGAAGATTTCATGGAATTCAAATATTTACGAATGTCGTGGGGTACCAAGGAAATCTTTTTCTTATTTTTTCATTTTTATTTTTTTATTTATGGTATCCCGCGATATAAATGATGTTTGAATTCCATAAAATACAATGCAATGGGATGCTTTATGGATGCCATGCACATGAATACACAAAGTCCTAGGTTAAAGGACATGAATGGAGTTAAGGTCTACCCATCCCCAAAAGGAGTGTACTATAGGTTAGTTGTACCTGCCGAACACGGTTCTAAAAAGTGCCCAAAGTCATCAGCCCATCTTTTAGATATTACCAACCTTCCGATTGACTCGGGGGTTAATAATATTCTCAAAAGAACCTCTTTTGAGTGTAGTATCGCGTAGCAACCATTGTAGGACTACTCCCACATAGTTCCCGCACTACGTCCTAAATAAGGCCGAGGTGGTGTAAAGGTACTACGGTTCCCAATATCACAGACTCCAATCGACCATGGAAAACGTTTTCACGATTACTCGTTCAACCGAACCATTTTCGAAAAGGTCTCAACTGAGCGGTGATTCTCGAATCATCTTAGTCGGGACTCACTCCCTATAAGCCTCATCGAATATATCCCCATCTTATAATAATGTCACTAGTCTGGGCGTAGGACTTATCTCACAGCACAAGGAACATCCCAAAATCAAAGTACAATATATACATGCAAACGAATAGTAAAACAAATAGTAATAAATATGAACAAATTAGGGATAACCCTCAAAAGTTTAGAGTCCCCAGTGAAGTCGCCATTTTCTGTTGCGGTGGAAATAGGATCACAAACTATTAATGAGTTTGAATCGCAATTCAATTCACAACCGCTCTTTGATTTATCCGAAGGAAAAGGTCAAAAGAGGGAAAACCTATTTTGCATCGTAAACACAATGCGGGGAAAGATCTAGGGTTCGGGGGTTGGTTAAATTTAAGGAAGGTATTAGCACCCTAAACTTCTGTAGTACTCTACATGAACCTTTTGTTCAAATGTTTACTATTTGCTTTATTTATTTGCTTAAGGTATATGTACAAAGGGATTAAAAACGAGAAAATAAACCTAAGGGGTTAATTCTAAGTTTACTCGGCAAGACATCGCATCTTGTGCCTACGTATCCTTACGGGAGTGGAATCAGAGTAATCGTAGTTCCCCTCAAAAGGGAGGTTAGAGACTTCTTGACTGTGGTCAATGTCTCAAGGGGAATAAACATGTCTTAAGGACACGCTTACGCGGAGTGTAGGAACTCCAAATCTCTACGTTGAATTGTTAAGTTGTAATTAGGGTTAGGTTAAGTTAGGGATTCCGCGGCGGGAAACCCTAAAATGAGCGCGACGGCTCTTTGACCTAATGCTAAGGGTAAAATTGTAATTTTGCCTGCGGCGAGACATTTATGCAAATTTAGGGTTGAAAAGGTGTAAGGGTTGAAGGTGAGGACTATTGACACGGCGGTCAAACGGCTAGACCTAATTCCTTCGGAGGAGTGAAATTATTGGTAAAGACGCGATAAACATACAATGGCAGAACATAAAGTGCGGAAAGATAAATGCGACAATTGTCTCGCAAAATTACATCCCATAAGCAGTTACAAATATGATAATTGAATATTTAAACTGAAAATAAAATCAATTGAACTTAGTCAGTTTTGATGAAGACTGCAAGAGTTTTTGATGCTTGTCGATCCCCCGTTTTGTTGCTTCTGAGGGTCCTTTTATACTTGATTTTTAAATCTTTTTCAATCTCAGATTTGATTTGAATATCTCAATCTTTTTCAATCTCTGATTTGATTTGAATGAATTTTTAGGATGATTTCAGATTTGATTCAATGATGGTGATGTTGATATTTAGATATGATTTTCTTATGATGATGATATGCTCTGATTGATTTGATTTAGCTCCATCTGTGATTTATTGTGATTGGATTTGATAAAAAAAAGTGTTGGGATTTAAATTTAAAAATGTTAGCAAAGAAAGTTAGAGTTTCAAGTTAAATAAAAATTAGAGTTTTAAGTTTAAAAAAAATGAGTTAGAATTTTAAAATAAAAAACATTTGAATGTTGATTTAAAAAAGTGTTAGAATTATTTTAAAAACAGTTGGAATTTCATTTTAAAAGGAATTTAGATCTTAATTTTAAAAAAAGAA
This sequence comes from Lathyrus sativus, assembly GCA_963859935.3. NCBI lineage: Eukaryota > Viridiplantae > Streptophyta > Magnoliopsida > Fabales > Fabaceae > Lathyrus > Lathyrus sativus. The sequence continues at coordinate 504,826,801 of OZ012740.1, read as the reverse complement.
AATAAAATGGCATTAGAATTTAATTTTAAAAGGAATTTAGAATTTTAATTTGAAAAAGGATGGGGTCAAAAAAGATTTAGATTTAATTTTTAAAAAAAAGGATAGATTTAATTTATAAAGAAAAGGTTAGATTTAATTTTTAAAATAGTTAGAAAAAAAGATTTAATTTTAAAAAGAAGTTAGAGAAAAAAAAGATTTAATTTTTTTTTAAGAAGTTAGAGAAAAATATTTAACTTTATAAAAGTTAGAAAAAAGATTTAACTTTATAAAAGTTAGAAAAAAGATTTAACTTTATAAAAGTTAGAAAAAAGATTTAACTTTAAAAAGGAGTTAGAAAAAAGATTTAATTTTAAAAAGAAGTTAGAAAAAAATATTTAACTTTAAAAAAGTTAGAAAAAAAAGATTTAGTTTTAAAAAAGTTAGAAAAAAAGATTTAGCTTTAAAAAGGAGTTAGAAAAAAAGATTTAATTTTAAAAAGAAGTTAGATTTTTATTTTAAAAAAGATATTAGAATTTGATTAAAAAAATGTGTTAGAAATTAATTAAAAAAGGTTATAAAAATTTACTCTTGAACAAAAGAAGAAAATTTTTTTTTTTTAAATTTTAATCTAAATCGTAAAAGTTAGTAAGAAGAGCTTAAAATGATTTAAATAAATAAACTAAATAGAAAAAAAAAGTTAATAAAAAACATTAGTAAAGTTATAAAAAAAATTTTAATTAAATTATTATTAGTTAAAAAACAAGATTAAAAAGAAAAGGTTAATTTATTAAGTTAATCAGAATTTAAAATAAAAATAAAAAAGAAAGGGTAAAATTTGGGGTATTACACCGTTCTACCGCAAACAGGTAATGCTTAAGTCTCCTTACATGCGAGCAACAAAACACCTAAACTGCTAGAATGCGCATGATAGCAGCGTCTACCAAAACTCATTCGCAAACCGTAGGCCGAACTAAGGCTGCTCTGATTCTTTACTTCTTTTAAGTAAAGATACGTAGGCACAAGGGCCACAATCCTTGCCGAGCACATTTCCCCCTATATTTGTAGTTCCCCGAACTACGTCGACTCTGACTTTCTCACACCTGTTGAGAATACGTAGGCCTAGGACCGTGAAGTCCTACCGAGTCTCTTCTTCCCCCGTTACCTCTCTTTCCCTTGTTTCTAACCTTTCTCTCTGTCTTTTGGAACACTTTTATAGCATAATATTTAAGCAAATAAATTCACACGTCGACAAACAAATGGTTCCCATCGAGTACGATGGGTGCGAGGGGTGTGTCGCTTGCGCGAAAAATAAGGTGCCGGCATAACAGAAGAGTCGCCACCTTTCGTTATTTATCCCTCAGAGCGGGAAAGGAAACGATCGGAAAAACCTGACGAATAAGGGAAAGACAAGGTCATCGCAACCATTGTCTGGGTTCGGGAGTCGGTTACGCAAGGGGAAGGTATTAGCACCCCTCACGTCCGTCGTACTCGACGGGATCCTCGCTTGTTTGTTTACTTGGACGGGTTGGTTATAATCTATCTACCTATCAAGGCTGGCTGAAAAAGAAAAGAAAAATGACTCGGCAAAGCGTCGCGCTTTATGCCTACGTATTCCCATCAGAGAATGAGAAATCAGAGTCAACGTAGTTCGGCTAACTACGGGGGAAGATGGGGAAGGTTGCTCGCTAGGACATCGCATCCTATGCCTACGTACTTTCATCTGGTATGAAAGATCAGAGCAAACGTAGTTCGGGAAACTACTGAAAATATGGCTCAACTAGGAGGGAGACTATCAAGTCCTACTGTTATCATGCCATGGATTCATCCTATGGTTGAGGTTTGAACAGGGAACTCCTAGACGTTATCATGCATAGGTTTCAACCTAAAAGTCTATCATCAAATCCTCATCAAAGGAAATGAGAGTCCTAAGGGATCATGTCAATGATACACCAAAACAGACAAAAGCATCAGCTTAAACAGTAAAATGCATGCAATGCAAGTGAGGGAGGAAATGTGTGTGGGGTTTCAGCCTCCACAAGCTCATCTCAACCTCAAGCCAGTCATGAAATAACAGTAATCGTACTGAAGATCAACAACATGCTATCAAGCAAAACAGTAAACTGCAATCATACAGATAAAGGAAATGAAGTACCATCAGGCAAACAAAACACATGAGAAAGAATCATCTATTCTTTAACCATAATCCTAATCACAGGATCTAAACAAACCTAAGCAAAACTCTCAAGCAGAACCCTAGGCAGGAGAAATCATTCCCAGTCTTCAAGCTTCAGAATAAGCTTACCAAAGAAAGGGAGCTAAGCAAGCAAGCTCATAGTGTCTTCCTCAGGAGAACACTAGGAGGTGTATACTCAGGAGTCATACCCTATGTGGCTCAACCACTGTGATCAGTTTACATCCCTCCTCGGGAGAGATTAAACTCACAAGCAGGCTCCAACATCACTGGATATTTAGAAATCCTATTTAAGCTAGTGGAACTAAGTGAATATACTCATAGGACCTTCCTCAGGAAAGTACTAGGAGGCTTCCACTTAGGAGTTGCATCCCATGTGGCTCAACAACAAGTGATCAGTTTACATTCCTCCTCAGGAGAAATTAAACTCACAAGTTGGCTCCAACATCATTGGATACTTAAGAAAGAGGTGAGAAGAAAGGATGAAAGTCATTCATAGTGCCTTCCTCAGGAAAGTACCATGAACTTCCCTCAAACTTCAGGCTCTCAAACCTCACAGACAGGAGATGAGACAAGCTCTGGGTCTCTGCATCTTGATCTACAAGCTTCTCCTTATGATGCTCACCATCAATATCCTCAAGGCCACACAAGCCCTTCAGCAAATTCCTCAGAATGAACCCCACAGATGAACAGATAACCCACTGAACAAACCAAATCATCAGGCAATCTCAGAAAATACCTAAAAATACTAAACTAATGGGGAAAAATTTGACAAATATTCATAAGGGTCCTCAACACCTACTCATAACATCTACAAAGGTTTCTACCTAAAAATCAAGATAAAATTCAATCAAAGAAAGGGATCATCACCTATGCACAATTCTAAACCCTAATTAGACTATCCTAAGTCAACCCTAATTAAACTAATCAAGATTAATTCTAAAAAATCTAGAAAAAATCCTGTGGGGAAGTATGACTCATCATCTAATTGCACAAAAAAGAATGGGTAAAAAAGATTAATGGAAAGTACTAAAACAATTCCTACAAAATCAAATATCAAAATGAAACAATTAAAAAGCTATTTAATTGGAAAATCTACTAAAAATATTAAACCTAAAAATAAAATCTCAATTTTATTTTTATAATTTTCTACTCATTCTAATCTAATCATGAAAAAAAGAAGAAATTAAAAAGCATTTTCTATCTATTTTTAATGAATTATTCAAATCAGAAATATTAAAAAAGAAAATTAAAACAAATTAAATGAATAAAGGGAGGGGGGGTCAGAATAGCACTCCAAACTAGTTAGAAATGAATGGGCCAACAAATAGGGGGGTGGGGATAGAAGACTGGGCCCAGCGCCCTCTAAATGAAACGCAGCGTTTCAACTTAGATTCAAATCTTCCCTCCAAACTCAGACACGCGCGCGACCGTTAGATCTAAAGAATTGGTCAAAATGAGAGACCAATCTAGCGGTTCTCCTTCATCGTCCCAAAGGGGACCTAGGGTTTGCAGAACCCTCTCCATCATGCAACCGAATTCGAGCTCCTCTAGCTCCCTCCACAGGCCACGGCTCCCCTCGACCTAAACATGAAAAAACATCTACGAAATGCCTAGATTACAACCATACGATCAGATTTGCCTAATTCAACCTAGGTTGCTCCAACAGAAAGCATCAACACCCTGGTACCACCATGCTCGACTGATACCAACCTTCATCAAACCTCAGTCTAAAGCTACAAACCTGTTCTACAAGCCATGCTAGCTATCATACACTAATCCATGCTGATTAAAACTCATTAAACAACTACTTATGGAAGATTCAAGATTCATGGCCCTGGTGTGAAACTTCACCAATCTTGCTCTAATTCTCAGGGATTAATCCTCTACCCTAACACAATCTTTCTACACCTATAATATGTTCTATCTAAGCATAAATAAAGAGAAAGAAGTGAGTTCACCAACCTGTCAAGAAGCTATGGTGAGTGATGCTATGGCTCGAACCAGGTCTTGTAAATCCTTCAGGATGATCCTTTGAGGATGAATAGCCTTCTGTTTGCACAATTCTTGAAGGTGGTGGCTTGAAGTGAAAGAAAACTCAAGTTGCTTCAACTTGAAGAAACTTCTCCAATGGCTATGCACTTCTCTCTCTCCTCTGACTTGGCTTCACTTTCACCAACCTCTAACACTCCTTGATGCATTCTTTTTATAACAATCAATGGAAGTTTCTAGAATCATCTAGAATGTGATGGAAGTTTCCTTAAAATCTCATGTTATGCCATATTGGTTATCTCATGATATATCACCTCTAACCAACTTACACACCTTTTAAAATCTCACCACATGATAATATGAAATGGTAAGGAAGCTCACATGCCTTGTAATTGCCTTATGTTAAGTTTTCCAACATTGCCTTCTTTCTTAAGTAACAAATTTCCAAAGGAACCTCATTTTTTAAGCCTCAAATGAAAATTCTACTTAAACCAATCTTCTCAAAATGTTTTTTCCAATCAAAATGATATATTGGATGACCTATTTTGGATTTGTAGATCTTCCAAAACACTTTTCAATTTCAACTTTTCAAAGTTATAAGTCATTTTTAGTTCATTTTTGACCAATCATGGAATCTTGTGCTATGAGCCTTTTCAACAATTTGTGACCTTCTTTCTAGACTTAAAATCACATTTTGAGCAACTTTCATGTTTTGAGTTTTTCCATTTGAGGCTTGGAAATAGGAGTTTTAGGCATTGGCTAAAATGACCTATAACTGACAAATGACCAAAATACCCCTGCCTTGCTCAAACCATAACTTGAGTTCCACAAATCCAATCAAGGACTTCTACCACTCAAATTAAAGCTAAGAACATCCTCTTCAACATTCATGTTGACCAAGAAACCATAGGAATCAACCTACTAGGGAAAAAGTTGTCTGGAAGTTGGGTGACTTTCAAGGACCCAGATTCACACACCTCTGCTGACCTGTAATTTGTCAAAACCATAACTTGAGCTCTGTAACTCCTATCAAGGACTTCCACCACTCAAATTAAAGCTTAGAACAAGCTCTACAACATTCATGCTTTGGGGAAGATGAGATATCAAACACATCTAGTGCTAAAACTGCCTGGAAGATAGGGATCAAATTAGGGTTTTCCCACTGACAATCTTCAGAAACCCTAACTCAAAACTTCTCAAACTCCTCAATCATGATGAGTTGGTCTAGGGATCATCTTTATATAATCTCTATGCATCATTCCATGATCTCATGGCCCTTGGATTAAGTCTCAACCTTCTCCAAATCTTCAGCTGGTCTAGGGTTGACCCAGTCAAAACCCTAGTTCTACCATTCATGGTTGAATCTTCTGAATTCTTACATAATGACTTCTCTGGGCTTCATGAAGGCTATCAAGGCATCTCATAAGCTTTCTCAAGACATCAAGTTCATTCTCAAAGTCTCAGAATCATCTGAGGAGCACTCACAACTCTCAAACTGTGAAGCACACAACCCTGGTTTCAACCAACTCCTCTGAGGATCTCTTGAACTTTCTGATGAAGGTATCAACTTTCAAACATTCCATGAATGAATAATTGTTGGTCAAATTTTGGGGTGCAACAGCTGCCCCTATTCAAACGGCTTGGACCTGACTGGGTGAGAAGCGAACGGCTCTCAACCAATCAAGGTACGAGACGGTTGAATATCGGTAAACCCGAAAATTTGCCAACTGCACAAGCACACGGTACTCTGCGGGGAACAAATCTTTGAATACTGCAACACTAGCCGCTCAACAACTAGCTGGAGAAATACTGATCTGACATCGCTGCCGGAAACAAACATAATCTGAGAGACACTCGACATCGCCGTCGTTCAAACATCATCTCTGTTGGGGATTTAAAGGAGTCTGATATTGCCGTCAAACAAACATCCAACCTTGCTGCCGGAAACAAACATAATCTGACCTCGCCGTCGGATCTAAACAAAATACCCCGCGTTGCCGCTGGAGAAAATACAACACTGAACAACTCTGACCTGGGGTTCATCCCTGGAACAAAAGGTATACTCGCGTATTTGAAGCTACTCCGCTGGGAATGAGAGACTTAACCGAGCACACTCTGATCTGGGGTTCACCCTCAGAACCATGACGAACATCGGAATACTGCTGCACACTGCCCGCTGTAGAACTTCAACATTAAAGATATATGAAACCCTGGCCCCTGGCCACCTCTAGCTTCAGCTAGAAAAGATCTTCAAGCACTTATGAAGATAGATGAAACCCTGGCCCCTGGCCACTTCCAGCTTCAGCTAGAAAAGATCTTCAAGTACTTCTGAAGATAAGCATCCTTGGCCTCCAAGGATGGCAACTCTGCAGGAGGTATCTTCGACTTCAGTCTGAAGAAAATGATCCTTGGCCTTCAAGGATACATGAATCTGCCTTCAGGCAACTCCACCTCTGCTATAGAGCATCCGAGACTTCAGTCAGGGGTATACTTCGGCCTTCAGCCCGAATAATGAATCCTAGGTCCTTCACGACCTTGGGGGATAACCTTGCCTTTAGGCACCTTTGCTTCAGCATAAGAAATCTGTGACTTTAGTCAGAGAAATGGTATCCTGAGCCATTCATGACTCCACGGGGATTCAAACACTTTGCCTACAGGCAAAACTCCGCTTCAGCTGGAAAAACATCTTCGACTTCAATCAGAAGACGTATCATTCACTTGATCGCGCTCAATCATCACCTCAGGACAACTGACTTGGTCTTCAGACTCACACGAATCACTCTGTTGTATCTACAACCTCTGGAACCTTATCTTCAGCCACCCGTTGCTTCATCCACACGGAAATCTGGCTTCACAGGAACCTTCTGATATCGCCTTCTGGCGCTTATGAAATCCATCTTCAGATTAGACATCATTGCTGGAGGAACATCTTCGACTTCAATCGGAAGACGTATCATTCACTTGATCGTAATCAATCATCACCTCAGGACAACTGACGTGGTCTTCAGACTCACACGAATCACTCTGTTGTATCTACAACTCCGGAACCTTGTCTTCAGCCACCCGTTGCTTCATCCACACGGAAATCTGGCTTCACAGGAACCTTCTGATATCGCCTTCGGGCGCTTTACGACATCCATCTTCAGATTAGACATCGTTGTTGGAGCAGACATATCACGCTGCTACTTACTTGACATCCTGTCAAGTCGTTGCTAAATAAAAGCAAACATGCCGAGTCACCAGACATAATCACCAAGTTAACAACTCTGTTGAGGAGAGAGGAATGAGGGTTCACCCAAACAATCCTGACGACTCACTGGGGAATAGGAAGAAGGGTTCACCCAAACAACCTTGTAGACTTTGCTGCAGAAATACGAGAGAGTTCACTCAAACGACTTCAACAACTGCTGGGGAATAACGACAGAGCACACTCAGACGATTCCTACCAATTTTACTGAGGGAAAGCTACCTTTCAAGGGAGCTGCATTTTCTGCCGATCTCATCTGGACTTATACTTGAGGATGACGGACTCCTCCGGAGAGCACAGCACATCAGGCTGGTCAACACACTATCCTCTGCTATACTCTGCATGGGGAAAGCGATAGATGCCCTGAACGACTTTTTTGGGAAATGACCCTTCTGGGGAACATAGCCGTCGGGCTACAAGACACTCATGTCATTAAGTTCTCAAACTCGCGGGATAAACAAACTTCAGCTTGCTGGACAATCCTTCGGGATCTGTTTGGGGGAACCTTCCATCTGCCAATCATGATTGTGCTCGACTGGGGATATCAATCTACCTGCCTGCTGCTGGGGAAATGCCAACCACCTGCTGGGGAAAAGACCTTCACTCTGTCGGGGGTTCCCGAAATCATCTTGAACAAACAACTCCGGCGGCGCTTCCAAGAATCATCCTGGACTGATAACCTTTCTGGAGACTTTATTCTGCTGGGTACTTCCAGGAATCTTCCGGGGCAACTCTTGCTGCGGATGCTACTGGGGAGCTCAAGAATCATCTTAAGCAAACAACTCGGGAAACTGTACTGAGGTCTTAAGAGTCATCTTAAGCAAACGGCCCTGCTGAGGAATTCAAGCATCATCTTGCACTGAAGACTTCGCCGGGGATCTCAAAAATCATCTTGAGCGAGCGAGCGACCGTGGGGATTACACCGGGGTCTTTAGAGTCATCTAAGAAAACAACCTCGCTGGGGAGAACATCAAGAATCGCCCTGAGCAAACGGTCTTTCGGTAATACATCTGTAAAACAAGGATGATGATGACCTAGGTCATGCTTATGATGCGCATGCTTCTGCATTATGCCCCACACGGTGGGAATGATATGTACTTATGCTAAATGCCATGCAATCATGCACAATGCTATGCAGTGTTGAATGCTATGCAGTCATGCACAATGATGCGATCCCGTCAGCAAAATAAATGCCGAGGGGGGGAATCCTCCTGTCAAGGAGAAAGAACCACTCAGGTAGAGGAATCATCCTGCTGAGGAGAATGTGAACACGCCAATATCAATTAGGCTCTGTCTGGGGAATCAATCTTCCGCGAACTGCTGCAGGGGAACAACTTCAGCTGACTGCTGCAGGGGATGAAGCTCTACGAGAACTTGGATCTGCTGATATCAATCGCGAGAATGAACAGTGCGGCCGTCTCGGCTACTCTTCTGGGGATGACCACTCTGTGGGGAGCCAACTTCAGCTGCTCAACACTCCACCGGGGAAAGACCAATCATGATCCGATCAACTTCCAAGGACCCGGCTCTCTTGGGCATCTGCAAACTCGGCTGAGGAAGGAGAAATCGTTCTGCTTCGCTGGATAGAGTACGACTCTGGGGGAATACAACATCAGCTGCTCTACGCTCTGCTGAGGAAAATTGATCATGACCTGATCAACTTCCGAGGATTCTGCTTTTCTGCGGACTCGGCCGGGGATAGAAATCATTCTACTTCGCTGGAGAGGGCAACTCTGATGGGGAACTTCAATTCCGCTGGGGAAGGAAGAATCATCTGACTTCGGGGAGAGTACAACTCTGCCGGGGAATACAACATCAGCTGTCCCAACACTCTACTGGGGAAGAAGGAATCGTCCATCTTCAGGAGAGAGCCTGATTCTGGTGAGGAATCTCAATTCCACTGGAGACTTCAGTCTGGCACCATCAGTTACTGCATACTTCGGTATACGACTAGCTTCCTGCGAAACCTACACTTGTGACCCGGTGCGGGGGGGAAAATCCTGCTTCGGCGACTTTACTGGGGGAAACACGAGCTTCAGCTCCCGAACATTTCTCTGGAATCTGCACTTATGACCCGGTGCTGGGGAGAGAAATCATTCTTCGGTGCTTGATTCAGCCGATGAGGTGACATTCCTTCAGGATGCGTCTGTTTGGAGAAGAGAATCACCTCTACCTGGGGAAGACATATCAATGCTCACTATCTGATTCCGATTCTGCGGAGGAAAGACTATTGAACTCTGCTGGAGAAGGGGGACTCATCCTGCTTCGGCGATATCAATCCTGGTCTACTGAGGGCAATCTTGACCCTAATCTGATGAGGGATAAACGCCATCTCAATCTGCTGTAGTCTCAAACTGTACAGGGGGAACGGCCTCAAATCGTACATTTCTGCGGAGGAACAATCCTGATTCAACAATGCCGACACAGGGAATACAGGCTACCAATCATGGAGTCAAGTAACAGGTTATGCTGTAGGATAGCAATCCAATGACCGCATGGCTTCTTCAGAAGGTTCAGGTTTTGGCGGGGTAATGACACGATTCCCCGATACTCCATTCTTGCTAGGGTGAACAAACTCATTTGAACAACTTGCCCCAGTGCAATTCAACTTGCCCCAATCCGACCTTTGGGAATAAATCATTCTGAGCCGAAAACAACTGGTAACAAGACAATCTTCAGAGGGCTTGCCCCAGCATCCGCATAACGGGAGGATTCATCCTCAACTGATCAACTTTCAGCATGGTTGGCTTCAATATCTCTGAAGTAGTTTGCCCCTGAACGAGCGATGAGCGACTCAACATGCTCTGATCGAACACTGGAGGGATCTGCCCTTAAATTGCAAGGATTCCGGATAACTGCCCCTGATTGGGTCTCGAGAAGATTCACTTCCGATCAACCGCTGCTTGCATAAACTGCCCCATAATCAACTGATGCTCCGGGACTTGTCCTCAGACAAACTGATTCCAAGCTCACTGGAAGTCAATGCCCCAGATTCACAGGGTTTCAAAGCACAACATTCTGATCCAGACCTCTGGCGATTCAGTCCTGATTGACTATTCCTTGCTGAAGTTCCTTCGTATCAGCTACTAACCTGCAACTAAAATTGTTTATTCACGAATAGTAATTTTAATGCAGTGTTCATGCAAATTTCGAAAAAATGTTGTACTGTCACTCATTTACGTGTCATGCTAGTGAGTGACGAATGAACTCAAGAGTTCAAACGTAGTGCTGATGCGATCAGTGAAAAATGCAATAAGGATATGATTAGCAAATCATGAAGGAGTCAGGTTACTCAACCTTATCGTAATGCACTCTCGGAATAAACCCTGCCTCAATTAGGTCTTTTAAGGGTTGTATCGTGGTCGGGTTCACGGTTCGCGAAACAAAGGATATTTGGCTCAAATTACGATTTGTACCCACCCCGTCTACGTGATGTTCTCCGATCCTAAAGTTCAGTCAACTTAGCTCGAGCGCTCGCCTCTTCGAGAGGTACGTTGAACATTGGGAACCACTGGTTAAAGAATTCACAAGGTGTTTCGGAGTGACAGTTACTCCTTTTTCGTTTTCGGTGTCGGTGTCTACACGACTTTGTCCTTGTTTGAGGATTTTTCCTTTTTTATATCCTTTCTTTTTCGTTCTTTTGTTTTGATTCCCTAATTTTTGCCTGGACTGACTCCTTTTGAGTTCTTTTCGATTTTTCTTTTTTTTTTTTGAAGTCCAGCGGGATGCCCTGATTTTTGCCTAAGTATTTGCTTTCTAGTTTTTCTTTTTTACTTAGCGGGCTTTCTTATTCCTTTTTCTTTTTCTTGGAACAAGTCGTGTGACACTGGTTGTCTTGATTGCTCCGAAAGGATTATAACTGTCTCACTCCTGATTGGTGAGGTTTAACCATTGCGGTTGATGAGGTACGACCTCTGGAGAGGCATATGATGTGATTGGTCCTCGAAGGACAACACTCCTCTATAAGACTTGAACGCTCAATCAAGCTAACTGACAACTACCCTGCCCCGGGTTAAGATGCGAGGGTTAAAAAGTCCGAAAGAAAACTCCTACTTCTCGGCTCGAAGTGGTTAACAAGGGATTCTCTTCCTTATCTCTCCGGTGTTTAGGGGATTTGAAACAATGCCTTGTACGTCATCGGCAAAGTTTTATCTGAAAACAATACGATCGTCAGTTACGAGTATTCGATTTCATCATCCTCCCTCCGCTCATTGCTAATCATAGTAAGAAATCGGAGTAAATAAAATGCAAATCAGTGCAATGCAGTAAATGAGTGACAACGACATAACCAATTCAGAAGAAATGCATAGTCACTTTATTATCATTACCATTCGAAACATACAATGTTTAATAGCAAGTAGTAACTAACAGAAAAAAGACTACAAATGCAAAATGGTAAAAAGTCCGAGGACTGCCAATGCTGAGGACGTCTGCCCGTCTGGATCACTGGCTTCTGGAAACAACCCTCTGAATCTACGAGCTCAGACGGCTGAGAGGTCGTCACGCACAACCAAGACTCCATCTGGAAAGGAAATACACCCTTGGTCGATCAATTGCTGCACTTTCGCCTGGAAAGCCTTGCAATCTTCAGTTGAATGCCCCAGAGATCCACCATGGTAGCCACACTGAGCATGAGGATCGTACCCTGGAGTGTAAGGCTCTAGCACGGGCTTGAGAGCTTTCGGTTCCACCAAGGAATTCTGAACCAACACCGGAAGAATCTGGCTATACGGCACAGGCACTGGATGGGGAGAAGCATTCCTTTGTTCCCCGTGGTTGCGAGGTCTCTTGTGATCCTGGGGCTGGTATTCTTTCCGCCCAAGAGCAATGGTCTCTCGTTTAGGCGCTGGCGTCCTTGAGCTTGATCCAGGTAAGAACTGCGAGCGAGGTGATTCAGTCACCAAAGGTTGAGGGACGTATTCGAGATCTTTCTCAGCTTCAGGCAAAGGAGTGGAATCATCCACTTCTCCTGCAGGGTAGGGGATAAACTTTCCCGATGCTCTTATGCCGCCCGGCACAAGCCTAATTGTCCTCGAGTCGATCAGGTCCTGAATCTTGTTCCGGAGAGCCTTACATGTTTCAACATGGTGCCCCGGCGCTCCAGAGTGGAAATCACAACGCACGCTTAGATCAACGTCTGATGACCCCTCATCTGGTGGATTTAAGGTCCGAAGCTTGAGAACTCGGTTCTGAACCAACAGCGGCAGCAGCTGGGCATAACTCACAGGTAGTGGGTCTAGAGCTCTATCAAGTAGCTTCTTCTTTTGACCATAACCTTCAGGATTATTCCGAGATGCTCGGCGCGGCTGATGACGAGACAGGCCTCGAGCTTCATGCTGTGTAGAGGGTCCATGAGGTCCACTTGGCTTCAGCACAGGTGGTACTGACGGTAACGGAGGAAGCACTCTGGTCTCCTCCTTGGGTGCTTGACCACTCTCCTTATCTAGCATACTTCTCACCACTCCCATGAGAAAGCTCAGCTGGTTCTGCAGCTGCTGATTCTCCTCTCTGAGTACTTGCTGGTCCAGACGCACTGCCTGTATGTCATTCATGACCTGCCCCAGCTGGCTTTGGATTTTCCCTAGTTCAGCTTGTATCTGCTCCATTAGTCTGAGCTACCAGATTCTGAGTCAAACCTGCAAACACAAAGGTTAGAAGACAAGTCCTGGCTTCTGCCATGCAAGATGAATTATGGGTGTCTGTACGTTCAGGAGATCACCCCTGATTTTGGTGCCAACGTGCCAACATAGTGTCAATGCAGTGATAAGACTGGATCCATTCATGGAAGAAAATATCTCATATTGCTCGGGACACCAGGATCAGGGTACGAAACACGCCTGCAGCACAGACACATGCTAATGGAATGCAAAAATGGATATGCAAACTAATGCAAAATGCAGTCATGCAATAATATATCCCGGTGGCTGCTGTGGAGATTCGATGTCAACAGTCGCTGATGAGAAGGAAACCCCGGTGTAAACCCACTGATCTGATCTGTTGTGAATAACCATCTGGTAGGATCGAGATCAAAATTCTGCTCTGACAAGAACGAAGGCCTGATAATAAAGACCCCGGATGCAAGATCAAGGAATATCTGTTGATGAAGTCTTCGGACCCCAAATCACAAATCTGCCCTATCAAGAACACAAATACAGCTGCTGACGAGATCTTCAAACCCCACTCAAAATCTGCCCTGTCAAGAACAAACCTCTGGTAACAATACACTGATCAAAGCCTGCTCTATCAAGAACAGACAAATACCCGATGATAAGATCCTCTGATCAAACCCTTGTTCTATCAAAAACATATCTGCCACTGAGAACCCAACATAACTGATTCACTGTCAAGAAAACCAGGTAGTCTGGAGGTCAAAGTTTCCTGCAATATCCCAACCCCACTCACAGGTATGGACCTAATCCACGGACAAAGGTACGGCATCCTATGCGGTCGTCAGCGTCACAGACATTCATGAGTGACAATACGATTCCCAGAAGGAGTGGCACCGTTAAGTCATGAAGAGGCCTCTCTTAGCTGACTTCCAAATGATCGGTCCCCAGAGTCGACAATCCTCACGTCTGGACTCCCCTCAGATCCTCAGGACCGGAAAGGAGCACCTCTGCAAGAATCTCGTCTGAGCGCAGATTTTCGTAGGGAACTGTGCCTGCTCAACAGACAGGTTCGTCTACTACTTCTCCACAACTATATCTAGGTGTGTACTCAAGCCCAGGTCCGGCTTTTCACTCACAGTAACATCCCTCTCCCACAGCAGCACAGATAATCATATCAACTGGAAATAAAATGCGGGAAATAAAATGCGGGAAGTAAAGTGCGGGAAGTAAAAATGCGATAAATAAACGCAACCCAACAAGCAAACACACAAACGATAGGATTGACTCGCGTAGGGGATGGGAAACGGTCCCAACATAAGGGATAGGAAAAGTCCCTAGATGCTATATTCCCCAGCAGAGTCGCCAGCTGTCGCTTGCGCGAAAAATAAGGTGCCGGCATAACAGAAGAGTCGCCACCTTTCGTTATTTATCCCTCAGAGCGGGAAAGGAAACGATCGGAAAAACCTGACGAATAAGGGAAAGACAAGGTCATCGCAACCATTGTCTGGGTTCGGGAGTCGGTTACGCAAGGGGAAGGTATTAGCACCCCTCACGTCCGTCGTACTCGACGGGATCCTCGCTTGTTTGTTTACTTGGACGGGTTGGTTATAATCTATCTACCTATCAAGGCTGGCTGAAAAAGAAAAGAAAAATGACTCGGCAAAGCGTCGCGCTTTATGCCTACGTATTCCCATCAGAGAATGAGAAATCAGAGTCAACGTAGTTCGGCTAACTACGGGGGAAGATGGGGAAGGTTGCTCGCTAGGACATCGCATCCTATGCCTACGTACTTTCATCTGGTATGAAAGATCAGAGCAAACGTAGTTCGGGAAACTACTGAAAATATGGCTCAACTAGGAGGGAGACTATCAAGTCCTACTGTTATCATGCCATGGATTCATCCTATGGTTGAGGTTTGAACAGGGAACTCCTAGACGTTATCATGCATAGGTTTCAACCTAAAAGTCTATCATCAAATCCTCATCAAAGGAAATGAGAGTCCTAAGGGATCATGTCAATGATACACCAAAACAGACAAAAGCATCAGCTTAAACAGTAAAATGCATGCAATGCAAGTGAGGGAGGAAATGTGTGTGGGGTTTCAGCCTCCACAAGCTCATCTCAACCTCAAGCCAGTCATGAAATAACAGTAATCGTACTGAAGATCAACAACATGCTATCAAGCAAAACAGTAAACTGCAATCATACAGATAAAGGAAATGAAGTACCATCAGGCAAACAAAACACATGAGAAAGAATCATCTATTCTTTAACCATAATCCTAATCACAGGATCTAAACAAACCTAAGCAAAACTCTCAAGCAGAACCCTAGGCAGGAGAAATCATTCCCAGTCTTCAAGCTTCAGAATAAGCTTACCAAAGAAAGGGAGCTAAGCAAGCAAGCTCATAGTGTCTTCCTCAGGAGAACACTAGGAGGTGTATACTCAGGAGTCATACCCTATGTGGCTCAACCACTGTGATCAGTTTACATCCCTCCTCGGGAGAGATTAAACTCACAAGCAGGCTCCAACATCACTGGATATTTAGAAATCCTATTTAAGCTAGTGGAACTAAGTGAATATACTCATAGGACCTTCCTCAGGAAAGTACTAGGAGGCTTCCACTTAGGAGTTGCATCCCATGTGGCTCAACAACAAGTGATCAGTTTACATTCCTCCTCAGGAGAAATTAAACTCACAAGTTAGCTCCAACATCATTGGATACTTAAGAAAGAGGTGAGAAGAAAGGATGAAAGTCATTCATAGTGCCTTCCTCAGGAAAGTACCATGAACTTCCCTCAAACTTCAGGCTCTCAAACCTCACAGACAGGAGATGAGACAAGCTCTGGGTCTCTGCATCTTGATCTACAAGCTTCTCCTTATGATGCTCACCATCAATATCCTCAAGGCCACACAAGCCCTTCAGCAAATTCCTCAGAATGAACCCCACAGATGAACAGATAACCCACTGAACAAACCAAATCATCAGGCAATCTCAGAAAATACCTAAAAATACTAAACTAATGGGGAAAAATTTGACAAATATTCATAAGGGTCCTCAACACCTACTCATAACATCTACAAAGGTTTCTACCTAAAAATCAAGATAAAATTCAATCAAAGAAAGGGATCATCACCTATGCACAATTCTAAACCCTAATTAGACTATCCTAAGTCAACCCTAATTAAACTAATCAAGATTAATTCTAAAAAATCTAGAAAAAATCCTGTGGGGAAGTATGACTCATCATCTAATTGCACAAAAAAGAATGGGTAAAAAAGATTAATGGAAAGTACTAAAACAATTCCTACAAAATCAAATATCAAAATGAAACAATTAAAAAGCTATTTAATTGGAAAATCTACTAAAAATATTAAACCTAAAAATAAAATCTCAATTTTATTTTTATAATTTTCTACTCATTCTAATCTAATCATGAAAAAAAGAAGAAATTAAAAAGCATTTTCTATCTATTTTTAATGAATTATTCAAATCAGAAATATTAAAAAAGAAAATTAAAACAAATTAAATGAATAAAGGGAGGGGGGGTCAGAATAGCACTCCAAACTAGTTAGAAATGAATGGGCCAACAAATAGGGGGGTGGGGATAGAAGACTGGGCCCAGCGCCCTCTAAATGAAACGCAGCGTTTCAACTTAGATTCAAATCTTCCCTCCAAACTCAGACACGCGCGCGACCGTTAGATCTAAAGAATTGGTCAAAATGAGAGACCAATCTAGCGGTTCTCCTTCATCGTCCCAAAGGGGACCTAGGGTTTGCAGAACCCTCTCCATCATGCAACCGAATTCGAGCTCCTCTAGCTCCCTCCACAGGCCACGGCTCCCCTCGACCTAAACATGAAAAAACATCTACGAAATGCCTAGATTACAACCATACGATCAGATTTGCCTAATTCAACCTAGGTTGCTCCAACAGAAAGCATCAACACCCTGGTACCACCATGCTCGACTGATACCAACCTTCATCAAACCTCAGTCTAAAGCTACAAACCTGTTCTACAAGCCATGCTAGCTATCATACACTAATCCATGCTGATTAAAACTCATTAAACAACTACTTATGGAAGATTCAAGATTCATGGCCCTGGTGTGAAACTTCACCAATCTTGCTCTAATTCTCAGGGATTAATCCTCTACCCTAACACAATCTTTCTACACCTATAATATGTTCTATCTAAGCATAAATAAAGAGAAAGAAGTGAGTTCACCAACCTGTCAAGAAGCTATGGTGAGTGATGCTATGGCTCGAACCAGGTCTTGTAAATCCTTCAGGATGATCCTTTGAGGATGAATAGCCTTCTGTTTGCACAATTCTTGAAGGTGGTGGCTTGAAGTGAAAGAAAACTCAAGTTGCTTCAACTTGAAGAAACTTCTCCAATGGCTATGCACTTCTCTCTCTCCTCTGACTTGGCTTCACTTTCACCAACCTCTAACACTCCTTGATGCATTCTTTTTATAACAATCAATGGAAGTTTCTAGAATCATCTAGAATGTGATGGAAGTTTCCTTAAAATCTCATGTTATGCCATATTGGTTATCTCATGATATATCACCTCTAACCAACTTACACACCTTTTAAAATCTCACCACATGATAATATGAAATGGTAAGGAAGCTCACATGCCTTGTAATTGCCTTATGTTAAGTTTTCCAACATTGCCTTCTTTCTTAAGTAACAAATTTCCAAAGGAACCTCATTTTTTAAGCCTCAAATGAAAATTCTACTTAAACCAATCTTCTCAAAATGTTTTTTCCAATCAAAATGATATATTGGATGACCTATTTTGGATTTGTAGATCTTCCAAAACACTTTTCAATTTCAACTTTTCAAAGTTATAAGTCATTTTTAGTTCATTTTTGACCAATCATGGAATCTTGTGCTATGAGCCTTTTCAACAATTTGTGACCTTCTTTCTAGACTTAAAATCACATTTTGAGCAACTTTCATGTTTTGAGTTTTTCCATTTGAGGCTTGGAAATAGGAGTTTTAGGCATTGGTTAAAATGACCTATAACTGACAAATGACCAAAATACCCCTGCCTTGCTCAAACCATAACTTGAGTTCCACAAATCCAATCAAGGACTTCTACCACTCAAATTAAAGCTAAGAACATCCTCTTCAACATTCATGTTGATCAAGAAACCATAGGAATCAACCTACTAGGGAAAAAGTTGTCTGGAAGTTGGGTGACTTTCAAGGACCCAGATTCACACACCTCTGCTGACCTGTAATTTGTCAAAACCATAACTTGAGCTCTGTAACTCCTATCAAGGACTTCCACCACTCAAATTAAAGCTTAGAACAAGCTCTACAACATTCATGCTTTGGGGAAGATGAGATATCAAACACATCTAGTGCTAAAACTGCCTGGAAGATAGGGATCAAATTAGGGTTTTCCCACTGACAATCTTCAGAAACCCTAACTCAAAACTTCTCAAACTCCTCAATCATGATGAGTTGGTCTAGGGATCATCTTTATATAATCTCTATGCATCATTCCATGATCTCATGGCCCTTGGATTAAGTCTCAACCTTCTCCAAATCTTCAGCTGGTCTAGGGTTGACCCAGTCAAAACCCTAGTTCTACCATTCATGGTTGAATCTTCTGAATTCTTACATAATGACTTCTCTGGGCTTCATGAAGGCTATCAAGGCATCTCATAAGCTTTCTCAAGACATCAAGTTCATTCTCAAAGTCTCAGAATCATCTGAGGAGCACTCACAACTCTCAAACTGTGAAGCACACAACCCTGGTTTCAACCAACTCCTCTGAGGATCTCTTGAACTTTCTGATGAAGGTATCAACTTTCAAACATTCCATGAATGAATAATTGTTGGTCAAATTTTGGGGTGCAACAGGGTGCTAATACCTTCCCCTCGTATAACCGGCTTCCGAACCCGTTCTTGGTTGCGAGACCATCTTACCCGTTCGTTTCTTAAGGTTTTCTCAATATTTTCCTTTCCCCTCATGGGATAAATAAAGTTCTGTGGCGACTCTATTAGAGAGACCTAACAAGCCAAGCCTAATTTGTTTGTCGTGTTTGTGTTTTTATTTGCTTTATTTGTTTATGCTTTGTTCTCTAACTTTTGGGTTTATTGGGTTGGTTTGTAAGGTTAAAAACTTTCTACCTGAGCTTTCTAGTATACACTAAGATTAAGAGGTGGTTTCTTTCTGATTTGCGAGACTTAGGACTCGTTGAGTTGGTTTGAATTCCACCGCTCAGATGAGACCCCTTTAGGATGATTATGTCTTAAGAGTAGTCGTAATGGCGTCTTTATTTTCGACTTGGGAGTCCGTGACTCTGAGGACCTTTTGTAGAACCTTGTTCCGAGGGTTGCTAAAACATAACTCTGTGTTCATCCTTTAAAAGGATTACCGTCTTACGAGTAGTCGTTCTGATGGAAAACTTTTGAGGGTTAGTGCATGGGACGTTGTTTAAAAGCCTTTGGGATACCCTCTTATAAACCAATAGATTGCCCACCTGAGGTGAGAGATACCTTTTGTTGTTGTCTTGCAGGATCTGTGACCTTGATCCTTGTTGTGGATCTATTCTCGTGTGCACTCATAACATTGCATTTGTATAAACATCTCTGCATCATTTTGCATTTTCTTCCCTTCCCAGATGCCAAGAGCTTCCCCATCCTCTGTTTATAACCCGCAGTTAATTTCCCAACACTCCCATTGAACTTGTGAGAGCTGTGAAGAGTTTGAAGCAAGAGGAGCATAGACGCCTTGAAAGGCCAAGTCAAACAAAGCAAGCTAAGGTAGCTATGCCCGTGAACGATCATTAGCTGTCTAAGCTCGAAGATTCCAAGGGTCATCTCCAGAAGCCAGTGGTCCAGACAGGCAGACATCCTCAACATTGGAATCCCTTGAGTGCTTTTATCATTTGCATTTGTAGTTTTTTCCTACTAATTGCTACTTGTTTAAACAATTGTTGTTTTGAATGGTAATATTAATGAAGTGATTATGCATTTTCCAAATCAGTCACGTCGTATTCACTCATTATTTTCACTTATCACAGACATGTACACCTTTTATCCACTCCACTTTATCACTGTTGTTTTAGCAAAGATTGGAGGGAGGATGACGAAAACTGAATACCCATATTTGTGAACCGTATGCTTTCAGACAAAATCTCGTCGATGATGTACAAACATTGTTTCAAATCCCCTAAACACCAGAGATATAAGGAGTTAATCCCTAGTCAACCACTTCGAGCCTAGAAGTAGGAGTTTTCTTCAGATATTCAAACCCTCATATCTTAACCTGGGGCAGAGTAGTTGTTCAGTTAATCCAATCCCGCACTCAGAAATCCAAAGACATGACGGTTGTTCATTAATGACCCATGACATGGGAGTCATAATCCTCCAACAAAATCCACAAAAAAAAAATCAAAAGCCTGCTAAGTCGAACACCTCAAAGGGGGACTTAGGCAAAAATCAAGGCAATCCCGATGGACCTGACAAGCAAAATCAGTCCATGCAAAAGTTAGGGATCAAAACAAAAGAAAAAGAGGTCTTCGAAACCCTCAACAAAAACAAAATAAGATTCAGTGGCCACCCGAATCAAGGGGCTACTGACATCCATCAAAATAAGGTGATTGCCATCTCGAGCAAACCTTGAGCCATCAAGCTCACACCGTCAAGTCTGTAAATGCAGAATTAACTGAATGTAGGTATGGAGATCATCAAGAAGATAGGGTGGGTACAAATAATATTTTGAGCCTAATATCCTTTGTTTTATAACTGTGAACCAGACCATGTTACAACCCTCGAAAGACCTAATTGAGGCGGGGTTTATTCTGAAAGCATATTATCGCAAGGTTGCGTAAACTGACTCCTCACATATTTGCTAATCATTAGCATTGGTGTCATTATCCTTGCTATATCTTTTACACCAATCAAATTAGCACAACGTTTGGACTAACGGTCCACTAGTCTCACTATCACGACACTTAATAGACGATATTTCTTTCAAAACTTGCATGAAATTTGCATTGAGATTACCATTCGTAAATAAACAATTTTAATTGCAAGTCAGTAGTTGGCATCAAGGAAATTCCAACACGAAGCAATCAAACAGGACTGAATTATTCAGAAGTCTGGATCAAAATCAAGTATACCTTGTCACCCTCTGGATCTAGGGCATTGACATCCGAGAGCATGGAATCAGCCAGTCTGAGGCAAATCCCTAAGCATTGGTTGCTTATGGAGCAAGTCATTTAAGAATCGGTTGATCAAAAGTGAATCATCTCGAGACTCCATCAATCAGGGGCAGGTCACCCAGAGTTTCTTTGAGCTAAGGGCAAATCCCTCCAATATTCATTCAGGACAAGTTAAGTCGCTTCAACGCTCTTTAAGGGGCAAGCTACCTCAAGAGTATATTGAAGCCAACAACCAGGAGAGTCGGTTAATCAAGGATGAATCCTTTTATGGTACAAACTCTAGGGAAAGCTATCTTGAGTTTAAAACAAGTGTCGCGGAATCGTACCGTCACCTCACCCAAATAACCTTAACCTTCCGAAAAGGCCTTGCTGTCATTGGATTCTTCATCCCACAGCCTAAACCTTTCACCTATCAAAACAAACCAGAACCTCCAAAGTCCAGTTCTTGTCTGGCAAACCTTTAAACCAGTCCTTGTCTGGTCAACCCTTCGCTGAATACCAATTCCCGTCATGTATATGTCAGCTTTTAAACCAGCTCACATCTGGTCACCCTTCCTTTAGCCTACCATTTAACCATTTCTTGTCTGGTAAACCTTGTTCCAAAGTCCAGCTCTCATCTGGCAAACCACAAAGTCAGTCTTTGTTTGACGGCTTAACGTTTCGCCACCAGTTCTTGTCTGGTAGCTTACCCTTCGAATACCAGCCCTCATCTAGTACTTCCAACCCAAAGTCCAATCCGTATTGGCAACATTCCAAAGTCTGCCACATCGGCACCTGCATTTCCGATTGCCCCTTCATAATCATATGCATCATACGTATTTCATTCGACATCATAAGCATATTGCTTCATAATCATCCTGCATCATATGCATATCCAGAATCATATCATATCCCTCAGCTCTTGCATCTCCGCGTGTTAGCATTTGCATTTGCATTTCCATATATGGAACATCATTATCATCAAACATTCACATATGCGAGATCATATCTGGGATCAATCTCGAAGATTTCCAAGCCATATGCAACCCAATCAGGGGCATTCTCCGAAAGACCATGGGCGTTCCTCACGAATTTGTGCAACTTTTTGTTGGACAAACTCAAGAGCTTCAAAGTAAATCATCAACCCGCTCAGGGGCATTATCTGCAAGACCGTGGCCCCCCACGAAATTCAAGATTATCAAAGCAAAATTCTGCCTAGTTAGGGGCATCTTTTCAAGACCATGGATATTTCCCATGACGTATTTCAACCTCTTGGCTGATCAGATCTTCAGATTAACATACAACCCAGACAGAGGGATATCATTCAAGACCATGGGCGTTCCTCATGAATGCTTTTGCAACCCTTTGTTGTGAAAACTTTGATCATCGAGCAAGTCAGCAGGCGTGCCCCGGTGATTCATCTCAATCCTATCACTTCTCTTGGGCGATCCCCAGTGATTTGTCTCTAGTAGACTTAACCCTTCTGCCACGATAAGTGGCAATCTCTTGGGAGAAGCTTATCCGTCTTCAGCGATAAGTGGCAATCTCTTCAGAGAAGCTTATCTTTCTTTAGTGATAAATGGCAATCTCTTGGGAGAAGCTTATCCGTCTTCAGCGATAAGTGGCAATCTCTTTAGAGAAGCTTATCTATCTTCAGCGATAAGTGGCAATCTCTTAAGAGAAGTTTATCTTTCTTCAGTGATAACTGGCAATCTCTTGGGAGAAGCTTATCCGTCTTCAGCGATAAGTGGAAATCTCTTCAGAGAAGCTAATCTATCTTTAGCGATAAGTGGCAATCTCTTCAGAGAAGCTAATCTATCTTTAGCGATAAGTGGCAATCTCTTCAGAGAAGCTTATCTGTCTTCAATGATAAGTGGCAATCTCTTCAGAGAAGATTATATTTCTTTAGGGATAAGTGGAAATCTCTTGGGAGAAGCTTATCCGTCTTCAGTGATAAGTGGCAATCTCTTCAGAGAAGCTTATCTTTCTTCAGGGATAAGTGGAAATCTCTAGGGAGAAGCTTATCCGTCTTTAGTGATAAGTGGCAATCTCTTCAGAGAAGCTTATATTTCTTCAAGGATAAGTGGAAATCTCTTGGGAAAAGCTTATTCGTCTTCAGCGATAAGTGGCAATCTCTTCAGAGAAGCTTATCTATCTTCAGCGATAAGTGGCAATATCTTCAGAGAAGCTTATCTTTCTTCAGTGATAAGTGGCAATCTCTTGGGAGAAGCTTATCCGTCTTCAGCGATAAGTGGCAATCTCTTCAGAGAAGCTTATCTATCTTTAGCGATAAGTGGCAATCTCTTTAGAGAAGCTTATCTATCTTCAATGATAAGTGGCAATCTCTTTAGAGAAGCTTATCTTTCTTTAGGGAAAAGTGGAAATCTCTTGGGAGAAGCTAATCTATCTTTAGCGATAAGTGGCAATCTCTTCAGAGAAGCTTATCTTTCTTCAGAGATAAGTGGCAATCTCTTGGGAGAAGCTTATCTGTGTTTAGTGATAAGTGGAAATCTCTTCAGAGAAGCTTATCTTTCTTCAAGAATAAGTGGCAATCTCTTGGGAGAAGCTTATTCGTCTTCAGCGATAAGTGGCAATCTCTTCAGAGAAGCTTATCTTTCTTCATGGATAAGTAGAAATCTCTAGGGAGAAGCTTATCCGTCTTTAGTGATAAGTGGCAATCTCTTCAGAGAAACTTATCTTTCTTCAAGGATAAGTCGAAATCTCTTGGGAAAAGCTTATTCGTCTTCAGCGATAAGTGGCAATCTCTTCAGAGAAGCTTATCTATCTTCAGCGATAAGTGGCAATATCTTCAGAGAAGCTTATCTTTCTTCAGTGATAAGTGGCAATCTCTTGGGAGAAGCTTATCCGTCTTCAGCGATAAGTGGCAATCTCTTCAAAGAAGCTTATATATCTTTAGAGATAAGTGGCAATCTCTTTAGAGAAGCTTATCTGTCTTCAATGATAAGTGGCAATCTCTTTAGAGAAGCTTATCTTTCTTTAGGGAAAAGTGGAAATCTCTTGGGAGAAGCTTATCCGTCTTCAGTGATAAGTGGCAATCTCTTCAGAGAAGCTTATCTTTCTTCAGGGATAAGTGGCAATCTCTTGGGAGAAGCTTATCTGTGTTTAGTGATAAGTGGAAATCTCTTTAGAGAAGCTTATCTTTCTTCAAGAATAAGTGGCAATCTCTTGGGAGAAGCTTATTCGTCTTCAGCGATAAGTGGAAATCTCTTCAGAGAAGCTTATCTTTCTTCATGGATAAGTGGCAATCTCTTGGGAGAAGTTTATATGTATTCAGTGATAAGTGGCAATCTCTTCAGAGAAGCTTATCTTTCTCCAGGGATAAGTGGCAATCTCTTGGGAGAAGCTTATCCGTCTTCAGCGATAAGTGGAAATCTCTTCAGAGAAGCTTATCTTTCTTCAAGGATAAGTGGCAATCTCTTTGGAGAAACTTATCCGTCTTCAGTGATAAGTGGCAATCTCTTCAGAGAAGCTTATCTTTCTTCAGGGATAACTGGCAATCTCTTTGGAGAAGCTTATCTGTCTTTAGTGATAAATGGAAATCTCTTCAGAGAAGCTTATCTTTCTTCAGGGATAAGTGGCAATCTCTTGGGGGAAGCTTATTCGTCTTCAGCAATAAGTGGCAATCTCTTTAGAGAAGCTTATCTTTCTTCAGCGATAAGTGGCATTCTCTTCAGAGAAGTTTATCTTTCTTCAACGATATGTGGCAATCTCTTAGGAGAAGCTTATCCGTTTTTAGCGATAAGTGGCAATATCTTCAGAGAAGCTTATCTTTCTTCAACGATAAGTGGCAATCTCTTCAGAGACGCTTATCCCCTTACATCCTTTTGGGTGTCGGGTTTGTTTGTGTTTCGCTCCATCATTCTTTGGGTGGTAGGTATGTCATCCTTTTGGTGTCAGATTTCTCTTGTTATCATCCTTGTGTTGGTAACGACCTTTGCAAGACATCCAGTGTTTCATTTCCCCAAGCATCTTCCTTCTTTTCGGACAATTTTGGGGTTTGTTATATCTAATCATCTTCTACCTCGAAAAAATGAATGTCATCGCATTTTGTCTTACTAGGTTTAAGCTAAATAGATAGGGGCATCTGTCATACCCAAAATTTGTCCTACCAGTATATATGACTTTCATTTGTAGATACACTTGCCAATCCCTATTCAGAAAATCCAACAGATATGTTGCTCCTACTCAGGGTGTTACTATGCTAAATCAAATTTCAAGCAAGCAGTTGAGACAGGTGTATGCGTGGTTTGAACTGAAGTTCTTTGGTTTCGACTTGAGATGTTTGCCAAGGCTATAATGCGTAAATCAGGTGGGTTTTTGCGCAGGGATTAAGGTTGGTTTGTGGTTCTAGGTTTATGAGGCCGAGAGTGATTCATTAAATTTCTCAAAGGTCAATTCACTCATAACTGCCTACGAGTACCCGTTTTCTAATCAATTCCCTTTTAATCCATATTCATTTTTTAGGAGCCAAATTGTGTTCTTTTATTCCCAATTTCCATTTCTATTCACTTCTCCAAAACCATTTTTATTTTTATAACCACGTTCACATATAAAGTCTATGTCATCTTATTATTCCTCTTACCACCTTTTCTCAATATAAGGACCCATTTACAAATCTACTCTTGAAAAAATCAATCAAACAAAGCCCACATAAGTTTCACAAATTCCATTTTTAATATATGGCCTATTCTTCATAAAAAGATCATCAGCCTATGATATTACAAAAAATTCACAAAATTTACAAAAAAAATATTACAAAGGTTCATCTCATCTATTACACAAAAACTGACAGGACAAAAAACAAACAAATGGATAGATGACCATGGCCCCGCGCCTCACAAATTCACTAGGCTTCAACGTCCACTTCCCGTACACCTCTCGCATCCCACGCGATAGCTAGTATCATACGAACCCTTACGCACACAAAAAATACCACCAAGCAAACTGTGTTGTTGCTGCTTCATATGTGGTCCAAGCACCCTGCGTTTAGAAAAATGAGAATAAATAGACAGACACAATACGGTGCACAGAATCTCTTTGAAAAGTTATTTCTTTGTGACCCCACAAGAGATAACAACAACAACCGACAATCCATGTGAACCTGCAGCTCGTACACCAACACTTTCCTGCGCTGCTACTACTACCAGCCCTCCTCATTCTACAGCAGAAAAAGTAGCATCAGTACAACAGAAAAACTCTTGAAAGACAACAAAAGAGGAAGATGAAACAAAAAGAAAAGGGGAAATAATAAACCCGTAAATCATTCTCAAACTTCCCTCGTTGAATCTTCAAACACCAGACCAATAAACCTTGATTCTGCAATTTGTATACTACCCCAACATGCCTCACCTGCCAAAACAACCCCACTGCAAATTCGTACCTGCAACCCGCACAACAGCCTCCCACTCTAAACGTACGACAACGACAATACAACAAACCAACTCACAATAAAGGGGATCTAACTTTCCTCCAAACCCTGACCGCTCTCACCAAGACCTAACTCTTCTACAACTTTCAAAGTATCCACAATCATAGCTTCTTCCCCTCTCTGTCCTACATCTTCCCACCAAACCTTATTCTCCAAACCAACTGAAAAAACCTAGATTCTACTCTTCATCTTCGAATCCTCATTGCAAATCATCTCTATTACAACCTCAACCTTCAACTTCATGAACCCTTCCCTACCATCTTCAACCAATCAGAACCCATCCTCTCTTCTTCAACCAAACCCTTCAATCTCTGAAACCCTTCGACCTCTATTCCCCTTCACGGACCTCCAACAAACCCAGTCTTCACCTCAAACCATCAACAACTGCAACATCAACCCATATCACAACCAAATCGAACCTGAGAGAGATGAAGAGAAAGAAGAATGAAAACAAAATCAACTCAAAAACGAACAAGAATGTAGAAGAAGAATGAACCAAATCTAAATTATGAACCTGAAATAAGGACGTTCCTCTCTAAGAGTGTTTTCACGTATGAGGATTCGATTTCCATCCCCATGGTTGTGCGTCTCCTTTTTGCTGTTTAATCTTGTAGCGATGATGAAGACTTCTTCTGAGCAAATCATCACCGATTCACCTCTCCTTGCCATACGCCACACAATAAAGAGAAAGAACAGAGCAAATCGAAGAGGAAATGAGAGAAACCTAAGGAGCACGATATTCCTCCGACGACAACTCCATAAAAACGCTCCAGATTCACCATCGGGAAGGAGCAGAATCCACTACAGAAGCTAGAGATTACGATCGAGTTTTTGACGTTTTTTTGGCCAGCGTAATTTTGTTTTTGGAAAGGAAATGAAAGGAAGATCAATTTCATTTTTTCTGATGTTGCCTTTGTGACTCAAACCTGCGATTCTTGTTACCACATTTAGGTGTTGATAAGCAAGCACAACCGGGTCAACTGACCCGATCCATAACCCACCAGATGGCCCTTCATGTTCACAAATGGGCTAGGCCCATGGTATCCCCTCTTCTTTACACACCTTCGTTTCAGTTTCACCCTTCTATTTTAAAAAAAAAAACTGAGTTTTGTTTTTGGTGTGGTAGTGATGATGGGCTTAGGCCCACATGATTCATATTACCACACCCTTTTACTTTCACATGATTCTACACCCCCATTGTCTTTTGGCATTTTTTAAATTAATTTTAGATTTATTTCCAAATTAGTTTTTAATTTAAAGATTTGTAAATATATTTTTCTAAATTACGTTTTTAGAGTTCTATAATGTTTTTTTAGTAAAATAAATATTTTGAGTTCTTTGTATTTTAAATTTAGTTTTTTTTAGAGTTTTTATATTTTTCTAATTTTAGTTTTTAGAGTTTTTAATATCTTTTCTAAAGTTAGATTTTAGCATTTTTATTGATT
The DNA here is from genome assembly GCA_963859935.3 of Lathyrus sativus. Lineage (NCBI taxonomy): Eukaryota > Viridiplantae > Streptophyta > Magnoliopsida > Fabales > Fabaceae > Lathyrus > Lathyrus sativus. Next base: position 504,798,721 of record OZ012740.1, on the reverse strand, counting down.
TATTTTCATATTTCCTCGTTTTGGTCGATGACGAGACCACCATCATTTATCCGTCAAATTGTTGACGAGAAATGAAGGATCCGAGACCTCTTTCTCTCCTTATTTTTTATTCTTTCGATTTTATTTTTGACCTTTTGGATCGATGAAGTTTTGTATCCGCAAGCGTTAGATTTTCGAAGTGATAACCTTCCCGATTTCAAATCTAAGGAAGATGACCATTTGGGTCATTTTCTTTACTTTGGGATCGTGATAGGCTACCTTCGATTAATCGACATTTGGTTTGCAATTAAGACAAGATCCCATTCTTTTGATCCGTGCGACACGATTCAATTGGAGAATGATCCTCAATATCATTTCTATATCTTGTCCATAGCACGGATATCAATATGTGATCGCCTATAGTTTGACTTCCCTCATAAGTTGAACTACGATGGTTTAGCGTCACATTGTGTCTCGATTCGATTCACTAACACTGTCAAACCATCTTAGATAAGAGATTGAAGTTTCTCTTTGTATTGAATTAAAGAGAGAGGATTGGGTGTAGACTTCTTCCTCTCCGAGTGTTGGGATACTCACTGTAGTGTGTGTGGTCTCGATACTCGTCTTTCAATACGAAGACGCTTGTATTCTCCACACCTTTTTCTCCTAAAAACTTGGTCCCTTACTGAGTGCATTTTCAAAATCTCTTCAATAAGAAATAAAATTCTCTTTGTATTGAATTAAAAAGAGAGGATTGAGTGTAGACTTCTCCCTCTCCGAGTTTCGGGATACACACTGTAGTGTGTGTGGTCTTGACACTCGTCTTTTAATATGAAGACGCTTGTATTCTCCACACCCTCTCTCCTAAAAACCTCGGTCCCGCACCGAGTGCATTTTAAAACCCTTTTCTCCTAAAAAACCTCGGCCCCGTACCGAGTGCATTTTAAAAACACTTTCAATAAATCAACTTCTCTTTGTATTGAATTAAAGAGAGAGGATTGAGTGTAGACTTCTTCCTCTCCGAGTATCAGGATATTCACTGTAGTATGGGTGGTCTCGATACTCGTCTTTCAATACGAAGACGCGACTTTATTTACCACCTATCTTTCCACAACTTCCTTCCGCAACTTTCTCACCTAAAACCTCGGTCTCGTACCGAGTGCATTTTCAAACTTCTTTTCATAACAAAAACTTGAATGGTCGTGGAGTGGTTAGGCGTAGTCCTTCTCCTATCCCGAGTGCTTGACATTTACCGTAGGGTTTACAGTCACAAAAGCACTTACCATTCAAAACCAAAAACATCCTTAATAAGAGAATGAAGTTCTCTTTGTGTTGAATTAAAGAGAGAGGATTGAGTGTAGACTTCTTCCTCTCTGAGTGTCAGGATACTCATTATAGTGTGTGTGGTCTCGATACTCGTCTTTCAATACGAAGACGCTTGTATTCACCACACCTTTTCATAACAAAAAATTTGAGATAAAGAATTGGGTACTACACGCAAGGGGTTACTATCTGAGGACTTATCTCGCCCCCAAAAACAATCCCACCAATCAAACATGACTTCTTGCCTCGCATGGCGAAAAATAATCTCTTCAAAAAGGATATGTTATGTCCGTTCTACCGCAAATAGGTAACGCTTAAGTCTCTTCACATGCGAGCAACAAAACACCTAAACTGCTAGAATGCACTACGATAACATCATCCACAAAAAAATCAGTTACCCGTAGTAGCACGAACTACGTTGCTCTGATTTCTCTTGCATGTTGAGAATACGTAGGCATAGGATTGCGATAATCCTAGCGAGAACCCTTTTCTATTTTCCACCCTTTCCCAGAAAGGCATGCTACGTCTGTTCTACCGTAAACAGGTAACGCTTAAGTCTCCTCACATGCGAGCAGTAAAACACCTAAACTGCTAGAATGCGCACGATAGCAGTGTCTACCAAAACTCATCCGCAAATCGTATGCCGAACTACGACTACTCTGATTCTTTACTTCTTTTAAGTAAAGATACGTAGGCACAAGGGCCGTAATGCTTGCCGAGCACATTCCCCCTATATTTGTAGTTCCCCGACTACGTCGACTCTGACTTTCTCACACCCGTTGAGAATATGTAGGCCTAGGACCGCGAAGTCCTACCGAGTCTCTTCTTCCCCCGTTACCTCTCTTTCCCTTGTTTTTAACCCTTCTCTCTGTCTTTTGGAACACTTTTATAGCATAATATTTAAGCAAATAAATTCACACGTCGACAAACAAATGGTTCTCATCGAGTACGATGGGTGCGAGGGGTGCTAATACCTTCCCCTCGCATAACCGGCTTCCGAACCCATTATTGGTTGCGAGACCATCTTATCCGTTTGTTTCCTAAAGTTTTCTCGATAGTTTCCTTTCCCTTTATGGGATAAATAAAGTTCGGTGGCAACTCTTCTGTCTTTCATTCTCGCCTCCCCGTCGTTGCATTTTTCGAATCCAACAGGAACTACAGATTAAAAGATTAGAAATAGTACTTTCAATTATATAATCATGGGCAGTGAGTTGTTTAAAACGACTCCTGAAGGGGTTTTTCTTAAATTCCAAAGTGAAAAGTGAAACCTACTTAGCAAAATTTAACGCACATATCAGATCATGTGGAACCCATCAGGCAGGCCACAAGATGAAGTGGGTATTGTTTCTACAAGGAGTTATTGGCCCATTATGTTGAAAGATTGTATAGAGTCTTCTAAAGGTTTCCAGGAATATTAGAAGCATGCAGGAATTCCACATGTTCCAGCCTATGAGTTGCATGTGATAATCATACATTTGTTATTAGAGGTTGGGCTTTGGACTTGATAGGAGAAATCAATCCATCATCCTCAAAGTCTCACGAGTACATATTAGTATGTATAGACTATTTTACAATGTGGTTCGAGGATGTGCCTCTGGTGAATTCGACCAAGAAGTATTGATTAATTTCATTCAGAGTAATATAATCTCTAGGTTTGGAATCCCTAAAACCATAACCATAAATCAAGGTTCGGTCTTCACCAAATGATAAATGGTTTAGTTTACATTGGAATTAGGGATCAAATTATTGACCTCTATGAATTATTATGCTCAAGCCAATTGTCAGGTCGAAGCTGCAAACAAGGTTATAATTAGCCTACTTAAGAAACATGTAGGCCAAAAACAAAAGGACTAGCAGAAAATTCTAGATCAAACGCTTTGGGCTTGTCAAACGTCACCTAAGGAGGAAATCAATGCCACACCGTTTAGGTTAACCTTTGGATATGATGCGGTGTTGCCAGTAGAAATACATTAGCAGTCAGTTAGAATTCAAAGGCAATGAGAGATCCCTACAGATCATTACTGGAGCATAATGTTGGATGAACTAGTCGACCTAGATGAAGAAAGGCTAAGCACCCTAGACGTTTTGATTAAGAAAAAAGAGCGGGATCCTAAAGTGTATAATAAAAAGGTTAAGTCAAAAAAAATTTCGGTCGGATACTATGTCTGGAAAATGATATTACCAATGGTTATAAATGTCATGTTCTTAGACAAGGGAGATTTTAAAACCAAACTATTTTGGGTGTCAAACAGTTCTAAGGATCCATCTTTTATAACCATTGAGAAACCTTTTGCGACCAGTTGTCCAACACTTAGTAGGTTGAACTTCATTCCAGGTACATATAGTACATCCTTGATCATAGCTTTTGCTCCATTTATCCTATAAATAAATATGTTGCTAGTACCTTCTACTTGCAACAAGCTATTATCTGCAAATTTGACATTGCTCTTCTTTGACTCGTTGAAATCTGCCAACCATACTTTCCTACCAATAATGTAATTCAAGCAATCTGTGTCGAGGAACCAAATTTTGGAGTTGACATGGTTATCTACAACTGTATCTATAACCACCATATCTTCAGAATCATCTAAATCTTGGCGTGCAAGGTTTTATCTTTCCTTTATGCCTTTTGTCGCTCCCTTGTCTTTCCTGTACCAACAATTATTGGCCAAGTGACCCTACTTTTCACAGTTATAGCACTGCACACCTTTTTTTTCTCTTCTTTGTCTTTTGGATAGGAGTCTTCTTCTCCTATTTTGGAGGATTCAAAGGCCTTATCATCGACCTTATGCTTTTGAGGGTTCGACAAGGAATTCTAACTATGAATCTTGTCTATTTTGCCCTTGAAATTTTTGAAACCACCATGTTTCTTTCATGTCTGAGCCTATAGTGCTTGTATCAAATATTGAACACCTTTCCTTTCAAAAATCATCATCTCATGTGCCTTCAATAAACCAACCAAATCTTCCAATTTCAAGGTTTGGCTACAATAACATGATCAAAGTGAAAGGTAAATGCACACATTACCTTCTCAAGTATCATCTAATCAGCTAGGGTTTCACCATAATCTTTCATGAGATGGACACGATTATGTACCTTCGAGACATAGCCTGCAATTTTTTCTTCTTCTCCCATATCCAGTTAAGGTTTAAGCATTTACTCTATGACATTGATAAGTAGAGCAAATCTATGTGGTCAGAACTCTTAGTGTTTCTTTTACTAAAAATGACATTCGTTCATATTGATAGAATACATCGAATAATACATAATAAAAATCACTATAAACTAAAAATGATGAATCTGCGAACAAACTCACAACACCCACATTAATAGTATATAACAACCAAATACCTACAAATATCACAAAGCCTACAAATATAATGAAATTGAAATGTCATTTGTGATCTGGAGTGGTTAGAATGGATCGTCTTAGCCTTTAGTGTAGGGAAATAACAATGGTTGTAGGAGAGGAGGGGGTTGTACCTGCAAGGTACTCCAATACCAAAGTAAGTGTTTAGGCTAAAGAGAGAAAGAAAGTATGAGTGATTAGGTATTAGTAAGAATGATTAGAATACCTGATCCTCTAAAGAGAAAGGGTATTTATAAGATTCCCCCCAGCGCGGGGCCAAGGTCTCTCATGTAACCAAAATATCTGGTCGGCCAATGGGGGACTGTCAGGTGGAAGATCTAGCGGGTGATCTTTGACCTGGTCCAACTGTCTCCGTGACTTTCGGAGGGGTAGTTGGTACCGTGAACTATCAAGCGCGTGAGGGGCATGTCCCCAATGGCTATGTGCTCCAACGACTATATTGTGCCCTATGGTCGTATTAGGCCTGGTCTTACGCTAGACTGGATTGGGCCTTGCCTAGCTGTGGGGTAGGTTCCAGTCCAATCTAGAACAAGAGCCCTTGAAGTTGTTGCTTTGAGGTAGGGAGTAATGACTTGAGTTAGCATAACTTATGTAACCAAGGGGCAGGAACCGTATTGTGGGGAGGTCTTTGAGATTGCTATTAATTGAGCTAAAAACCTCGAGGATGTGCAGGTGCGTAACATTGATATGGTTGATTGTGGGTCGCGTGTGACCTCCTCAAAGATGAAAGGTGCATTTTGTGTCGATCAGACTTGCTCTTAGGATGAAGAAAATGTCGATGAGTCTCCTGCTCGAATATTGATCCAGTGACGTCGTCGAGGAGAATATGCCCGCGGGGAGTTGAAGAGACTTGCCTTTTCAAAAACATGTGAGGGGTCAGTTTTGATGATGACAAGTGACAGCCTTTTTGTGTCAAGTGTGACGGCGCAATAAATTTTGTTTAAGGACTAGGAGGCTAAAGGGATAAGTAATGATGGAAGTTTTCTCTTGCGTTTCCCCATGCGAGCAAGGGAGCCTATATAAAGAGGGAAGAAATTTCATTTTCACTTCACGAAAATTTCTCTCCTCCTTATCTTTTTGCTCTACAACAATGTCCATCACTGGAGATCTTATCGTCGTTGTCCACTGCTCATGCCTTCCCAAGATCTTTATCTTCAACCTCTAAACTCAAGTAAGTTCTTCAACCTTGCATGAATTTTTGCAAATTATTCTTGAATTCTCCGGTGGTTCATGAATTTTTCGGTTGAAGTTCATGTGTTTCTTAAAGAACACATGATTTTTTTAGGAAATTCATGAAGGCTTTAAAGAGCTTAAGCTTAGGGTGTTGTATGTCTGTAAATATTCCTAGGTTGTTATGTAGGATTATTTTATCTTTGTTTTCGGGCAGGGGTATCCTCTTAGTTGAGGGCTTTGCCTTTAGATGCCCGACACGTCGTGGTAGTCGCAGGGGCTTATCCCACTTAGGGTCTTTATAAGTAGCAGGGACGTATTCCCGACGTCGGGGACGCATTTCATTGAGACCATTTGTCGTTGATAAGGGCCTGAGTCGGGGAGACATCCTTGCACTTAATCCTTGCCCTTTCACTTGATTTGTGGTGGAAGGGTAGATTTGATCTTCATCGAGTTCACTATTGCTTCCTCTGCTTTTTAGGTGAAATGGCTGATCGTAACGAGGGAACCGTCCCCAAAGTTGGGGCAAACATTAACGAAGACGTGCCTCCCGCCGAGTATGCCAACGTGTAGGTGGCTAAAGGGGATCTTATATGGATTGCTCAGGAGCCCTTTGTGACAAAATCAACATTTATCAAGGAGGAGGCCAGTAGTTTTGATCTCCTCGAAGACAGGGTTGGAGACGCGCCCATGAGTTGGAGGATGATTAGCCCAACGGAGAATGACCTGATATGCTCGGTGTATCCGAGGAGGAGATTTCTTATGTACGAGTTTTCCTTTAGGAAAGCTGGGTGTCGTCTGCCCTTCACGGAATTCCAGGGGACGATATTCTGCCACCTCGAACTGTGTCCTGCCCAACTCCACCCGAATGCTCTGTCGTTCATTCGGGCATTTGAGTTGGTGTGTCGTTATCTCCGGATATGGGCTACTGTGGAACTCTCCTTTTGCATCTTCCAGCTGCAAAGGAGCACTCTGAAATCGAAGCAGAGTTTGGTGTCTTTCAAGCAGCAGAGCGGGTTGTTTTGGCCCTACTCGGAGTCTGTTCGAAACTTCAAATTTAGATTTCTTATTGTAAATCCCTTTTTAGAAGCGGCCAAGGGCTCTCTGGTCATGATGGAGATGATAAAGGAAGATGTTCAGAAAATGGTGTGTCTTGTGTCAAAATTTCCCTTGGAATGGGTGTACACCCATTTTCGGTATAGGACAGACCAATTTCTTGTGAAGCACGATCAGCTGTGCTCCGAGAACAAGAAATCTCTTCAAGTGCTGACAGCATTCGTCGAGAGTTTCATCCCTACTACTGTGGTGGACAAGGATGTCAATCTGCTCTGCTATGAAGATGGGGAGCCTGCTCGGGCAGCTTGTTACATAAATACTAAGGCCCTTCTTGATTGCAGAACTAAGGCAGATACCTTTGAGCTTCTAGGTATAGACGATGTGCCGACATGCTTCTTGGTGTTTTAATGCCGTGATGACCTCTTGTTTCTTCTTTGCAAGAAAGATGTCAAATTTACATGAATGCTTGGTCAAATCAGCCGTAGCAAAAAATTTCAAAAAGGTTTCGACCTTGAGGGCGGATGCGGTCAGGAAGTAGGTGACCTTGGAAAAGTTCGTCGGTCCTTCGTCATCGTCGGGCAGCACCTTTAATCCTCCTACCCAAATCCTCAAAAGAAGAGGAAGTGAGACGACTTTGGCTCGTCTTTGGTCAAAGGCTCTGGTTTTGCTGGGGGAAAATTCACCCTGCCCCCATACTTTTTGCAAGACAAGATTTTTGATGGGGAGGGATCTGTGTAGGTCCCCGATCTAGAGGCGTCGGCCATCTTGGCTGCTGATCTGAAGATGAGGAGGTCACTCCTTTGTTGTGATGCTGTTGTGATGGTGAGAGTTTTGGAAACAACCCTGTCCCTTGGAGACGCGGAGACCATTACGCTTAAGAAGTTTAAAAAAACACAGGCCACAAAGGCTGAACTTAAGTTTGAGACAACAGATCTATTCAACCAGTTGCAGACCCTTAAAAGAAACTACGAGACCAAGGTCGTTCTCCTCAAGGACATGAACGAGATGGACGATGAAATGAAGAAGATCAAGGAGGAGAACGCCAATTTGAAGACCAGGATCACTAAGCTGGAGGGCTCCTCGGCGATGGGGCTAGACGAGACTGAAGAGGAAAATTCTTTGAAGACTTGATGGGAGATGGTCGAGAGAATACGTATTCTCGAGCAAGACTCCCTTGGAGCTGTTGAATTTGGATTTTTTGCTGCTGTGGAACAAGTGAAGGCCATAAATCCCGATCTTCAGCTGGTTACCGAAGGAATGGGTGTTCTGTATTAGGTGGTCGACGGGAAGGTGGTCCCTTTAGATATTCCTGCTGATGATGAAGGATTGTTATGAATGTATTTTGGCCTGAGTGCCAGTTTTCTATATTTTTTATATTCGGGCTCTGCCCAACATTTATGTAATATTTAAAGACTTTCCCGACCATGAGGTCGGGTATATCTATGGATGTTTATTTTGACATTGTATGCCTCGACATTGTATGCCTTGTTTATTTTTTCTTGCGGATTATTTTTAGAATTTACTCGACTGGTCATGTTACTTGATAGTTTATGGAACTTGTCGAGGTGGCGAAGTAATCTCGTCGGATGTGGGACTAGGATCTCGGTTAAGGTCCTGATCGCACATAGCTTGGAGTTTCCCATCACGAGCTAGGTGTCCTGCCACACTGGTACGACAATGGCGAAGCTCGATTGAGTTATCCCCGCCGAGCAAAGAATTCGCTCTTTTCATGAGCAGAGACTTGCCTTTGTTATGTTTGAGGATTGTGTTTGCACCATGACACTCTCCTTTATCCGGACGACCCTCCTTTGGGAGCATAATTGTCGGCGGTCAGTTCTACTTACGTTAATGCTACATGTAGTATTGTTTGAGTTTTTCATCATTCCAGGGTCGAGCAAATGGTTCTCCGTCCAGGTGTTCGAGGTAATAAGCCCTGATATCTATTTTCAATCTCACCCAATATGGGCCTTCCCGATTTGCGGCCAGCTTTCCCTCGCGTGAGTCTTTTTGGTTTTGGCGTACGACAAGGTTGCCCACTTGGAAGTCGCACTTTATAACCTTGGCGTCATGTCACAACATTATTTTTTGTTTCAGCGAAGTTTCACAGAGAGCTGCCCCTGATCGGATCTCTTCGACCAAGTCTAGTTCTTCTCTTAATGTTCCGTCGTTTAATTCCTCATTAAGAGGGGCCTCTGTTCGTCTCGAGGGTTCTCTAATTTCCACTAGGGTTACTGCCTCAGTTCCGTATGCTAGTTGGAACGGAGTTTCTCCGGTGGTAGAGTGTGGAGTTGTTCTGTATGCCTAGAGCATACTATGTAGCTCCTCGAACCACCTCTTTTTGGCCTTGCCTAACCTTCATTTTAGCCCGTGGAGGATCACCCTATTTGCAGCTTATGCCTGCCCATTGGTCTGAGGGTGTTCAACGAACATGAAGTGTTATTTGGTGCCTAGTTTGGCAATGAAATCTTGAAATTTCATGTCCGTGAACTGTGTCCCGTTGGCGGTCACGAGAGCCTAGCGCACCTCGATTCGTGCGAGGGTGTTTCTTTTGTAAAAACGAAGTATGTTGAATGTCATGATTTTGGCGAGGGCCTCGACTTCGATCCACTTTATGAAGTAGTCGACGGCCACAATAAATAAATTATTCTTATAGGACCCCATGGTGAAGGGGGCGAGTATGTCCATCCCCCACCAGGAAAAAGGCCATGGGGAAGACATGGTTTTTAATTCGTTGGGGGTGCTAAGTGCATGTTCCTGTGACGTTGGCATCTATCGTATTTTTTGACGTGCTCCTTCGTGTCGTGCTGCATAGTTGACCAATAGTATCCTGCTCGAAGAGCTTTTCGTGCCAATGATCTTCCTCCTAAGTGTTGTGTGTTGATTCCGTCATGAATTTCTTAGAGAATGGCTGAGAGCTTGTTCTCCTCAACACACTTTAGGAGGGGAGTGGAGAATCCTCGACGGTAGAGCTTGCCTTCGACTAGGGCGTAGGAACAGGCCTTTTATTTAGTTACATTGGCCTTTTTATTATCTTCGGGCAGCTTTCCCGTGGTGAGGTAGTCATGCACTAGAGTCATCTAACAGTCGCTATCGCCAATGGCATTAACGTCGAGCATTCCTGTTGGTTCCATGATGCTTGGACGGGGAAGAGTCTCATGTATGACAGACTTATTGCCATCTTTCCTTCTTGTGTTAGCTAACTTTGATAAGATGTCTGTCTGATCGTTCCTTTCACGGGGAATGTGCTAGACTTCCCATATTTCGAGCTTGAATATCTTTTTTTGCACCCACGTCAGATATTTGATGAGGTGGTCGTTTTTGGCCTGATACTCTCCCCGTACCTGGGAGGCTACGAGCTGGAAGTCCGTGAAAATTTTTGTGTCTTTTGCGCCCAGGTCCTCAACCAGTCGTAAGCCTGCGAGGAAAGCTTCACATTAGGCTTGATCGTTTGAGGTTGGGAAAGACAGGACCAACGATACTTCGATCAGGATCCTTTCTTTGTTTTCGAGGATGATGTCCGCCCCGCTGCCTGTGGAACTAGACGCTCAGTGGACGAAAATTATCCACCTATGCATCCCGCTGGAAGGGGATACTAGGGGTGTCATTTTTGCCACGAAATCGGCCAGGACATGTTCCTTAAGGGCCTTCCTTCTTTCATAGTGGATATCGAATTTTGACAGTTCTAGAGACCATTTGGGCATCCTACCAGCCATATCTGGTCGATCATGTAGTTGCCTAATAGGTTGGTACATCCGAACCATTATTTTGTGGGCCAGGAAGTAATGCCTTAATCTCTTCACAGCGTTGATGAGGGCCAGGGCGACGTTCTCGATCTGTTGAAATCTGAGTTTTGGCCCTTGCAGAGCTTTGCTTATAAAGTATATTTGCTTTTGCCCGTCAAGAGTATCTCGAATGAGGGCAATGTTGATGGTTTCATTAGTGACAGAGAGATAAAGTTAAAGTGTTTCCTCGCTGTCTGGTCGTGAAAAAACAGGTTGTTCGAACAATGCTTGCTTGAGGTGGCGTAGTGCCTGCTCGCATTCCTCTGTCCACTCAAACGTTGCTTCTTTTCGAAGGATCTTGAAGAAGGGCATAACATTTTGGGTGGATTTGGCCACGAAGCGAGATAACTATGTGAGAATCTCGTTGAGTGATTGTATGGATATCTTTGACTTAGGTGTGGGAAATTAAGAAAATGATCGACATTTGTCTGGGTTGGCCTTGATCCTCCTCTTAGTGAGGTAGAATTCGAGGAAATTTCATGCCTGTACGCCAAAGGTGCATTTTTCTGGGTTGAATCGCATTTTACACTCTCTGGCTTAGTCGAAGACCTTTTGTAGGTGGAGCATATGATCGGATTCCTCTTGTGATTTCACGATCATGTCGTCCATGTATACTTCGATCATGTCTTTAATTTCTGATCGGAAGACTTTGTTCATCATTAGTTGGTACGTGGCCCCTACATTTTTCAGACCGAAGGGCATTACATTGTAGTAATAGTTGCCTGATGAGGTCATGAAAGCGATGCACTTCTTCTCCTTCTCTGCCATGGGGATCTAGTTATATCATGAGTAGGCGTCCATGAAGGATAGAAGTTTGAAACTGACGGAGTTGTTTACTAACTTATCGATGATGGGCAGGGGGTACACATCTTTCGGGCAAGCCCGGTTGATATCGGTGTAATCAACGCACATTCTCCATTTTCCATTATGTTTTTTTACTAATACAATGTTGGACAGCCAGGTTGTATACCTGGCTTCCGAGATAAATTTGGCCTCTAAGAGGTCTCTTACAAGTTTATTCGCCGCTTCAGTCTTCTCGTCGGATTTCTTGCACCTGCGTTGTGCTATCGCCCGAGCAGATGGGTCGATGGTGAGCTGACGGCAAGCAATTTCTAAGCTGCGGTCGGGCATGTCCGTGGTGCTCCAAGCAAACAAGTCAGCGTTGCTCTTCAAGCAAGTCTTCAGTTGTTCTTTCACTTCATCCGACAGCCCCGCGCCGATCCTAACTCCTCGGTTTCGATCGTCCCCTAATATGATCACCTCGAATTCTCCATCTGGTGTTGGACGCATAACAGTTGAGAAGGATGAGCTTCCCATTGAGACTGGAGTATCTTCTTCACCTTCTTTTGGGATCCAGATGTCAAGGTCGATAGTATGAACCTGGAGCGCTGGCTTTTTTCTGGGATGACTTTCTTCACTGGAAAGATCTTCGTCTCTTAGTCGTTTGACGATCTGCAGTGCTGCACTGGTTAAACTTCGCCCTTTGGTAGCTGCTTCGAAGCATCGTCTTGTAGCCTCGATGTCCCCCTGCAGTGTGGCGACATGCCCCTTTTCAGTATAATACTTCATCTTAAGATGAATGGTGGAAGGGACAGCAATTAGTTCGGCGAGTGTCGGTCTCTTCAGGATGCATTGGTATAATGAAAGGCAGTCTACGACTAAGAACTGAGTCTTAATCATTTTTGTAGCATTCTCTTCTCTGAACGTAACTTGGAGCTCTACATATCCCCAAGGTCTAGTCGTGTCCCCGTTGAATCCTTATAGATCTGACCCTATATATGGAGACAAGTTCTTCTGGTCGAGTTTGAGGGCACTGAACAGGCTGGTGTACATGATATCCACCGGACTACCCTGATCGACCAGAATTCGGCGGACGTCAGTGTGGGTTAACCTGGCTCTGATAAGAAGAGGGATGTGAGAGTTAGGGGAACCTCCGAGGAGCTCTTCATGGTAGAAATTGATTGGTCGGGATCGTCCTCAGAATTTTTCGAGTGTTGACATACGATTTGGACTATAGTCGATCAATTGTTTGAACTTTCTCTTTACTAATCCTATTGTGAGTTCATTGTATCTGTCACAGGAAATAACCATTGTGTCGGGGAAGGCCTCCTAGGGGTTGTGCATAGAAAAATATGTAGGCCCCTCGAATCCACTGGGGATGAAAAAGTCATTTGGTCGCGAGATAGACATGGCGACCAAAGGGGGAGGGCTTGAAGACGAGGCTCTCGTATATTTCTTAGATTCCGACATTTCTCCTCGGGGGGCTTCTCCTTTCTTTGTATACTGCTTTAGGTAGCCCTCTTTGATAAGGATTTCAATGGCGTCTTTCAAGTGGACGTAGTCTTCTATTACGCGGTCGTGGCTGCGGTGGAAGCGATAGTATTTGCTTCGGTCGGTATTGCTCTTCGAAGCTGTTGGCTTGGGGAATCGAACGCCTCCTTGCTTGAATATGCCTTTGATACATTCTGACAGAATGCGCTCGTGAGGAGTGGTCAACAAGGTGTATTCGGTAAATCGACCGACATAACCTTTATGATCTCGAGGACGATCGTCTCGTCGCCTATCTTTGTCCCTCTTGGAAGTTTCTGCTTTGTCTTTCTTCGATGCTCTGGAACTTTCTTGGTCCCTCGAGTCTCTGGCCTTACACGCGGCTTCCTTTTCTTCGTATTGAATATAGGATTGTGCCTGGTGTCGTACCTCGAAAAATACGATCCTCGCGATGGACGCGGAAAATACTGTTCGAAACAGAGTCGCCACCGAACTTTATTCATTCCAAGGATGGAATAGGAAAATATCGATAAAACCTTTAAGGAGATAAGAACATGGTCATCGCAACCAATATTCTAGGTTCGGGAGTCGGTTACATAGAGGGAAGGTATTAGCACCCTCTACGTCCGTTGTACTCAACGGGAACCTCTTGATCGATTCGAGAGTAAAGTTAACTATGCTTGTTTGTTTTCTTCTAAGGTTTCTCCAATAGGGGGGAATTGATGGTTATAGGATAGGGTGCTCGCCAAGGATTGGGGCCCTTGTGCCTACGTATCTTCACTTATAAGAAGTGGAAAATCAGAGCATTCGTAGTTCGGGGGACTACGGGAAAAATAGGGGATTGTGCTCGCCAAGATCATCGCAATCTTGTGCCTACGTATCTTACATTCGAGAGGGAATGAAGAATCAGAGCAGCCGTAGTTTGGCTAACTACGGTAAGGAGGTTTGGTATGGGAACGAACGAGTGTTTAGGTCGCATTCTAACTGCTAAACGTTGGCTTGTCTGCTCGCTAGGGGAGGCTGAAGCACGCGTTTGTTATGCGCGGAAGAATGGACTAAACAATGTTCTTTGGGAAAGGTTTGAGTCGAACGAGAGTTTAGGTCACATTCTAACTGCTAAACATTGGCTTGTCTGCTCGCTAGGGGAGGCTGAAGCACTAGTTTGTTATGCGTGAAAGAATGGACTAAACAATGTTCTTGACAAAAGGTGTTTTGGTTGGAAATCGCACGAGGGCGAGGAATTAGGTTTACCGCATTGGATGTTTCGGTTTGGGAAAGAGGATATATTTGAATAGGTTTAAGGTTTCGATCGCACGGGGGCGAGAGAGGAGTTTGGTTAGGTAGTTTGATAGAGAATGACGACTATTCGATAAACGAGACGTCAGCCTCGCAATCAATTAATCGGGGCATTATTGGAATGCTAGATTCCAACGGCACCTTTTTCATTCAAATAATTACGAAATATGTTTGAGAAAGTTTCAATCGCACGAGGGCGAGAGAAGAGAGTTGGATTGAATATTTTAAGGGAGAATGACGACTACTCGATAAACGAGACGTCGGCCTCGCAATCAATTAATCGGGATATTATTGGAATGCTAGATCCCAACAACACCTTTTTCATTCAATTAATTATGAAATTGTATTTGAATGGACAATGAATACTTGTCCAAATAGTTAAGGCGCGTGTTTTAGACGAAAGGTCGAATGACACGCTACCTAAGGCGTACGCCTCAATAGTTGTCATTCAAGAATTCAAGGAGTGCGAGACTCCAAGAACTCAGTTCTTTCGTAATTTGATTAAGAAAAATGATTTGAATTTGACGTACGGTTTAGAAACATACATGTGTTTAGACTCGATCACACATGAGTGAGGAACGAGGTTAGATGGGTTGAAAACTTTAGGAGGAATGACGACTAATCGATAACGAGACGTCGGCCTCGCAACCAATTAATCGGGATATTACCGGAATGCTAGATTCCAACGATACCTTTTTCATTCAATTAATTATAAAATATGTTTGTTGGACAATGAAAGTATTGGTCCAAATAATTAGAGGAGGTATTTTAAGAACGAAAGTTTGAATGGCACACCATACAAGGCGTACGCCTCAATAGTGATCATACTCGAATTCAAGGAATGCGCGACTCCAAGAACTCGATTCTTTCGTGATTTAATTTAAAAAAATAATTTGAATGGATTTAGCGTACTCGGACTAGGTGCACTAGGTATTTAAGAAATGTAAGATCAAAAGGATCACAACTCAAGGTGTACACCTTGAGAGCAATCCTTCGAGAACTCAAGAAGTGCTAGACCTCAAGAGTTCGATATCTATGTTATTTAATTGAAAAGAATAGTTTTGAGGAAAAATACTCGAGGTAAGTCGAGGTTTGAATTTAATTTTAAACGTGTGCACTAGCAAAGTGGGCTAGTCTTCTAAGTGACCAACTAGAAATAACTGATCAAATAGGTATCACTGTAAGGAAGCCCAGGATTAAGCTTTAAAATGTTGTGTCTGTGACCAAAAGGTTGATGGCGAGACTTTGAAAGCACTCGACTTACAAGGGTAGAAAATGGCTCGATAAATCGAGAATTTATTTTTAAAATAATTTAAAGCATTAAAGCAATCAAGATAAAAGTGCTAAATAATATTACATTTTGGAGAGTGGGGGTACAATTTTTCAAGTGGGGGTGAAATAAGGTGATCAAAAGCTAACAAGTACATGAAAATAAAAAGTGTTCATTGTAAGAAACCCCAAGAGTAAGCCATGGGACTCGAGAGCAACTGAAATCGAAGGCAATTGAATTTAGAACAGTATTAAGCTCACTTAGAATGGATTCATGCGGGAATCACTCTATAGATGGCCGGTCGACAAAATTTATGCACTCGAATGATTTTTGAGAATTAAATTGAATTTTAGCTTTAAAATCGTAACGTCGAGCAAAGACATCATAACTTAAATCTATATACATGTATATTATTATAAACCAAAATCTAAACATTTATCCATTAGCATAAGTTAATTAATTTAATAACTAAAAAATTAAGAAATAAATAAATAAAAATAAAATATGAGTTAAGTAAAAAATATTTAAAAAAAAATGAGGGTAGATATTACTTCCTCTTTCTCTCTCTCTCTCAAGTTCTCATGTGTTTATCACTTAGAAACTTTAAAAAAATTCCAACACCACATTTTACTAAACTTCAAAGTGACATACAACAAAAGGACCACATTTCCTATTAAAAAATAAAAGTTACTAAGCATATACTACAAAACACATATTCATAAATTCGAAAGATAATGTCCACTTCTTTTTGAAACATGCAGTAACGTGGAAAGAACATGAAATCATTCATATTTCTCACATGGTAATGCATATGTAAATTGAAAAAAACAAAAAAAAAACATTTCCAAGAAAACCAATCAATTATGAACATCCAAACAAACTTCTTTTCTTATCATCTCATATGTTCATGTAAATCATAAGCAAAACTTTTTCATGTGAGCAACAAACAAGTCTAATAGAAAACACCAAATATTAGAAATGAAAATAGGTGCATTATAGATCAAGTTTGGCCTTGTCCAACTTCAATTCTAAACTCTCAGTACAATGCCAAATGCGAGCTGCTATAACCTCAAGAGATTCAAAACAATTATCACAGATTATGCTCCAACGGGAAATAAAATCATCAATAGCATCACATATCTTTATTACAATGAATCCAAATATTAAAATGCAGTATGCAATACTCATAGAGTTGTCACCATGAATTCAAATAACCACAATGAAATTGTAAGTCAAACAAGCATGAAAACACAACCAATCTGCACCGAAATAAAGCCAAATATAATCATTGGAGTTTCAATTCAGTACTTCATAAATTATAGGTTTCAAACTTCTTTATTAGTGGCCTCTTGAAATTAATTATTATAAAGTTCACTTTATATCTCACAGTGGAAAACAGAACCAAAGAAACCAGAAACGTGAATCTTTCTTCACATAACAAAACCTAGATCAAGCCTTTATATTTAAAACATAACCATAATAATTTATAGTATGCAGAAAAGTAAAATGGTTATCTCTCAGCATTCAACAACAATGATCGACAAAGTTCGAATTCTTCAACTACATTAAGTAAAATCAAAACACTCAACCAAAATAAACAGTGAATGCCACAATATCGGAAACGAAAACACAATAAGCAACACATCAAAATAACAAGGAGTAAACAAATAAGTAAAAAATGACTAACCGACATGAAAAAGTGTTGTTATTGTTGCGCTGCTTGGAGATGTTGAATTACCGATTCGTAACGGTCTCGAAATGAAAACTAAATCCTACGTTGTCGTCGTAGTGTTGAAACTGAAAGCTTGAATGAAGTCGATAAGACTCACCAGAATCTCACTATGTGGATTGTACACTTCGAAGCAAGAAGAAGTAGCGCATCGTGTTGCTTTTGGTTTCTGCTTGTAGTGAATCAGAAAAATGATAAAGTTGTTTCATGGTGTTGAACTGTAATGGTGGTTACAAAACTGCTTCATCAACGTTGTCGCTGCAAATTTGTTGTTATTGCTAAATCGTAACCGAAACGGCTATTCAAACCGTGTGGAATATGACTCGAAGGATGATGTTATGAGTTTTAGCTCCTGTTATCATCGTGTTTTCCGAGAACGCATTTGGTTGCAAATCTTGGATCCACAAACTTCCAACCTGCAAAAATGAAACAGCTACAGACAATAGCACAATATCTTTGCGAACTTGAAATGAAATGCGAGCCGAGTCATCATAAACTGATGTTGTGGTAGTGTCGTCGTTGCCGAGTTATCACCGCGAGCTGGAAGGCTGTGGAGCTGAAGGTCAGTGGTTATCGCGTCGAGTTGATGCGAAATCAAGCCAAAGTGTTGTTGACAACATTACTCATTCATCATTGACAGAACAAGATGGTTGATGTTGAATGAACCTCCTTGAAGTTGTTGGCTTTAGCGATGGTGATGAGTTTGAGATGAGCAGAAACCTCACAGGCAACTGTAAGAGGTCTCCGGCGGGGATGATTCAAAGTGTTCGTGAGGTGAGGAGTGTTGATGGTGATTTACGGTGATGACGAAGATGGTGAGGTTGAATGAAGGAGAATATGAAAGGTTAGAAGGGGTGGAGGTGTGAATTGCGGTGAAAACGGAAGGTGAGAAATGAGAGAGAAGGGTGAAGGACGGTGGATGGATTGGTGAAGAAGGAGAAGCTATGTCTAGGGTTTGACGGCTGATTTTGTGAGGAATATGAGGGCTTGCGGCTAAGGTTTCTCACCTTTTTTCTAGGGTATCTGTGAACAGTAGCTGACCCTTCTTTTATACCAATTCAACCGTGTTTCTCTTCTAACCATTTTGTTTTTTTTGTTTTTTTAATTAATAATTAATAATTAATAATCTATTTTCTAAGTAAATAATCTAACTATATTCTAACTATTAATTATAGCTCTAATTCTAACTTAATCTATTCTAAACTTAATTCTAATTTAATTGATATTAAAAAATCTAACTATAATTTTAAATAAAATCCTAATCAAAATTCTACTCTATTTTCTAACTTAATTTTAAATTATATTATATTATATTTACATATCATAAAAAAAATGAAATTATAAAACTAAAATAATGATAAATATATACAAAAATAAATGTCATGTGGCACGCTCTTATTGGGCTAAAAAGTTAAAATGTTTATTTTTGCTGAAAAATACGCTATGCTGTACAAGCGAGGTAAATTAAAAACAAAATCGGACGAAAAAATATTTGAAACAGGTAGGACAAATTTGGGGTATGACAGATGCCCCTATCTAATTGCCTTGAACCTGAGAAAATGAACAACTGCATGGCGTTCATTCTATGGTGGAAGTCAATTAGATACAAGAAGACCCCAAAATTTGTCCGACAAAGGAGAAAAAAAATGCAAATGCCAAAAGATATAGAAATAAATGTAGGGAAAAAGATCACAAGGAACTCTTAAAATAAAACCCTGCTTAAGGAGAGATAAGAGCAATAGCTGCTGGGAATTATCATTATCAACTGCATGGTTGAAGAATGACTTGCTGGGGAATAGAATTCCACGAGCACGTGGGGTATCAGCTCTTTTCGGAGCCATACCGTCAGCTTTGACAGAGGACCGGTCAGGATACTTGTGAACTGATCCTGGATCCTGTTATGCTATGTCCCGGGGGACAGAAATGTTATGCGTTTATGATGCGCAAATATGCAACTAAAATGCAATTATGCTAGGGAATGTAAGATGCATATGTAAATGATTGATATGCAATGTGTATGAAGATGCAATCGGGTAACAGAATTTGGTAAGGCTTTATTTCTGGTTTCCCATGAGGGGTCTTTTTTGTATTAGAAGAAACTAGGTGAAAAAGATTTATGAGGTATACTGGCACATCAACTCGGGGGGTTGAGAAGAACAAAATATACTATCAACTCGGGGGTCGAGGATAAATCAGAACAACAAGTAATCTTGAGGATTGAAGAAGAATAGCAAATATCGACTCGGGGGTCGAGAGAAAATAAAGGCAATATCGACTCGGGGGTCGAAGAAATAAGGACAAGTATCGACTCGGGGGTCGAGAAAATAAAGACATATCAACTCGGGGGTTGAAGAAAGGTAAATATCAACGCGGGGGTTGAAGAAAGGTAAATATCGACTTGGGGGTCGAGGAAACAAAATATCAACGCGGGGGTTGAAGAAAGGTAAATATCGACTCGGGGGTCGAAAAAAAAAGATAACAAAGATATCGACTCGGGGGTCGAGAAAAATAAAGACATATCAACTCGGGGGTTGAAAAAGGAAATGATCGTGCTATGTATGCGTATGATACATGTCAATCACATGATGCATATGTAAATGCAAGTAGGAGATTGGTTTTTTTGAAGGTGCCAACAAGGGTGGACTTTGGGTGGTGCCAAGCAGGGTTGGACTTTATTGGTTGCCAATACGAATTGGACTTTAGGGGATGCCAAGCGGGGTTGGACTTTTAATAGTTGCCAATACAAATTGGACTTTAGGAGATGCCAAGCGGGGTTGGACTTTTAATAGTTGCCAATACAAATTGGACTTTAGGAGATGCCAAGCGGGGTTGGACTTTGGTAGTTGGTTGCCAATCAGGGTTGGACTTTTATTTGGTAAAAGTACTTGACTTCCCGACAATCGGTATCTGATGATGCTATGCTCAGAAGACAGATGTGGATGTTTATGGATGCCCCAAGTTAGATCCTTTGCAGAAGTTGTGCACTCGTTCTTGTAAGAGCCTAGCTTCTAGCTGATATGCCTTGATGGCTTGCAAATGTTGAGCGCAGCGACTTATCCAAAGCATGTTGAATATGCGAGCGTAGCGACTTAACCAATGCATGTTGATCGTGCTTTTGCTCTGCCCCAAGGCTTTTGACGCTTGTTGTGAACTCAACAATTACTGGCTCTGGCACGGTTAGCTTGACCAACTTTGAAGGTAAGGAGGGAAACTGCCCCTGTTCAACTAGTCTGCCTCAGTCCGCGGGGTACTTGAAGATTTTTCCTTAAAGATTTATACCATGACATGGTATGTGATGATTGCCTCAGTGTCTGAATTTTGCACCAATATGCCCCTGTTTGAAACTCGGAAGAACTTGCCCCAGTCTGAACTGTGTAGTGGTTTGCCCCGGTTTAAACCTCAGGAGGACTTGCCCCAGATTCGCAGGGTTATGAGAAAGTCTCGATTCAGGTCAACACCAATGAGTGATCAAGTTCTTCTTTGATTGCACTTTGTTGGTAGTTCTATTATGTCAAGTGCTAATTTGCAGTTTAAAATTGTTCATTTCAAAAAATGGTAATTTTAATGCGACATTCATGCAAGTTTTGAAAGGATCATTTATTAGAATAATGTGACAGTGTGTGACGAGTGGACTATTAGCCCAAACATAGTGCTAATTTAGCTGGTGTGAAAGATATAGCAAGAATAATGACACCAATGCTGGTGATTAGCAATCATGTAAGGAGTCAGGTTACGCAACCTTGCTGTAATTATGCTTTCAAAATAAAACTCCGCCTCAATTAGGTCTTTTGAGGGTTGTATCGTGGTCTGGTTCACGGTTATTGAAACAAAGGATATAAGGCTCAAAGTATGATTTGGTACCCACCCCTTCTTCGTAATGATCTCCATACCTATGTTCAGTTAATTTTGCACCTACTTGACGGTGTAAACTTGACAGTTTAAAGTTTGTCTGAAATGGCAACCACCTTATTTTGATGGATGTCAGTAGCCCCTTGATTTGGGTGGCCACTGAATCTTATTTTGTTTTTGTTGAGGGTTCGAGAACCTCTTTTTGGTTTTGTTTTTTATCCCTAACTTTTGCATGGACTGACTTTGTTTGTCAGATCCATCGGGATTGCCTTGATTTTTGCCTAAGTCTCCTTTCGAGGTGCTTGACTTAGCAGGCTTTTGATTTTTCTTGGCTTTTGTTGCGACTACCACGTCATGAGTCGTTAAAGAACAACCGTCCCCTGGATTTTGCTTTGTTGGTCCGAATACGGGATTGGATTAACTGAACACTACCCATGCCCCAGGTTAAGTGTAAGGGTTTAGAAATCCGAAGAAAACTCCTACTTCTAGGCTCGAAGTGGTTGACTAGGGACTAACTCCTTATCTCTCCGGTGTTTGGGGATTTGAAGCAATGCCTGTACATCATCGGCGAGATTTTATCCAAAAGCATACTATCAGCAATTATGGGTATTTCGTTTTCGTCATCCTCCCTCAAGTCTTTGCTAAACAACAGTGCGATAAAGGAAGTGGAGTGAAAAAAATTTTTTGTGATTTTTTGCAATAAGTGAGAAAATGTGAGTGAATACGAATGGATTTGATCAAAAACATGCATAATCATCACATTAACAATACCATTAATAAGAAACGATGTCTAAAAGCAAGTAGCATTATAACAGAAAAGAAACTACAAATGCAAAAAAAAACAATATGGAAAATTGCCAGTATTGAGGAACTGGGCTTTTCTCTCTTGCCCCACAATTTGGCTACCCTTCTTGCTCATCGAGACCAGTATGATAACCTTCTTCATATCTACTCTCTGCAGCTTCTTCCATGCCATGGACTGATGAACTCACTTGACCAGATGACGGTTTGATGTTGATATGAAGTCCTTGAGGTGTGAACGAGATTAGCTTGGACTCAATCAGATCTTGAACCTTATTCTTGAACTGTTTGCAATCTTCGGTCGAATGCCCCATTGCATCAGCATGGTAGCCGCATCGTGCATTGGTGTCAAAGCCTGGTGGATAAGGTGGGATCACAGGATCTAAGCTCTTTGGCACTATCAGTCCACTACTAATCAAACGCGGTAACACGTGATTGTATGGCATTGGTAATGGATCAAAGTGTCTCTTTGGTCTTTGATTATAGTAACGTCGTTGTTGCGGACGTCTATTGACAGGAGGATATTGACCCTGTGAAGAGATTGGAGTCACACAGGTAGACCCATAGGATTGCTGGCTTTGAACAGTTGAGATGATTGGGTACTGAAGATAGGGAACCGAGGATGGAGCATGGGGAGCGTCCCAAATCGTGTTGATCTCATCCTTTTCTTCCTCTTTGGAGCTGACAACTGATTCACTTTCACTGGCTGAGATGTTCGAGGAGTCGTGAAACTTTCCCTTCTTGAGATGACTCTCGATACGTTCTCCTACTGAAACCAAGTCAGAGAAGTTGGATGTCCCATTGGCTATCATCTTTTCCAAGTATGGTTCTTGCAAAGACTTTATGAACATGTCAACCAATTCCCTGCCTAAGAGCGGTGGTTGAACACAAGCAGCTACCTCTCTCCATCTCTGAGCATACCCTCTGAAAGACTCGTTTTCCTCTTGAGATAAGCCTTGCAACTGCATGCGGTTGGGAGCCACATCAAGATTGTATTGGTATTGTTTCAGAAAGGCGTTGGCTAAGTCCGACCATGACTGGATATGGCTATTCTCTAGCTGCATGTACCAACTCAATGATGCCCCACTCAAACTGTCTTGGAAACAGTGAATCATAAGTTTGTCATTGTGAGCATAGAACGTCATCTTTCTGCAAAACATTACCAAATGTTGCTTCGGACAGCTATCTCCTTTGTACTTTTCAAAATTTGGCATCCTGAACTTTGGAGGTATCACAAGTCCGGGTACCAAACACATATTCAAAGCATTCAGATCAGCAGTATCACGCTTCATCATGGCTTCAACTTTCTCTTCCAACACACGACATTTTTCAGCAAACTCATCATCCTGAGGTCGTTCAACATTCCCCACCAAGCTTGCCACTTGGGAATTCGGTGTAGTGAATGCAAAACTATGGTACTCAACAGCATCCTGAGACGAGGCATGTTCATCCCGAATAGTGTGACACTCTTGTATATCCTGGTCTTCAACAGGAATCCGCACAGGCTGAGGTATGACATTGTCACCAACTACATGCCGTTGAGATTTGTTCTCTCTCCTTGCTAGGGCTAACATAGCTTCCACAAGCTGGTCCAACTGGCTCTTCATCAAGTCCACATCTGCTCTTGATGCAAACTGGTTCTGCTCCTCCGAGCTCATGATTCTTCAAAAAGTTGCTTCAAGTCCGATACGGGTGTCGGGAAATCAACTGCGGATTGTGGACAAAGGATGGATAAGCTTTCTGGTTTAAGAAGATATGCAATGCAAATGAAATGCACATGAAATGATATGCAAATGCAATGCAGGCACAAACAAGATCCTGAATAACATAAGCAGGTCAAAGTTCCTTAACCGGTAGGTTATACTAGGCAAGTTCTAGATTTTTTACCCACAGACCCACTCACAGGATAACTTTTATGTTGATGGATAAGGTTCCCAAGATCACAGACACCAATCGCATCAACATCATGCAACAGGCTAGCTGTATTACAATGAGAGTACGAAAAGGTCTCTCCTGAGCGGAGTCCTCATGCTAGGCACACGAGGAGCGAGTCCTCGGAGACTAACATTACACGACCACCAATGCAGAAACTGGTTCTAAGAGCGGTTCCCAGAGTCACGGACCCTTCATGAATCAAATCGTGCAACAGGCTAGCTGCGTTACAATAGGATCTACGAAAAGATCTATTCTGGAGGAGCTTTCATGCTAGGCCCACAAGGAGCGAGTCCTTGGGGACTAACACTAATTACTACCAATTCTAAACTATGTTTTCTCTCTTCTTTTTCCAAAGCTCGGGTGTAGAGCTTTACTTGCAATGCTATCCCCGAATCCAGCATGCAGATATAATACAGAGCATATAATAGAAAGAGAAAGCGAGACATAAACAATTAGAGAAAATAAACATAAGAAAACAATTAAGAAAAGACTAGTATTCTCGAATCGAGTCAAGTTAGGCTTGACTCTCTCTTGCATAGGGCAATGCATCCCCAGCAGAGTCGCCATCTGTCGTACCTCGAAAAATACGATCCTCGCGATGGACGCGGAAAATACTGTTCGAAACAGAGTCGCCACCGAACTTTATTCATTCCAAGGATGGAATAGGAAAATATCGATAAAACCTTTAAGGAGATAAGAACATGGTCATCGCAACCAATATTCTAGGTTCGGGAGTCGGTTACATAGAGGGAAGGTATTAGCACCCTCTACGTCCGTTGTACTCAACGGGAACCTCTTGATCGATTCGAGAGTAAAGTTAACTATGCTTGTTTGTTTTCTTCTAAGGTTTCTCCAATAGGGGGGAATTGATGGTTATAGGATAGGGTGCTCGCCAAGGATTGGGGCCCTTGTGCCTACGTATCTTCACTTATAAGAAGTGGAAAATCAGAGCATTCGTAGTTCGGGGGACTACGGGAAAAATAGGGGATTGTGCTCGCCAAGATCATCGCAATCTTGTGCCTACGTATCTTACATTCGAGAGGGAATGAAGAATCAGAGTAGCCGTAGTTCGGCTAACTACGGTAAGGAGGTTTGGTATGGGAACGAACGAGTGTTTAGGTCGCATTCTAACTGCTAAACGTTGGCTTGTCTGCTCGCTAGGGGAGGCTGAAGCACGCGTTTGTTATGCGCGGAAGAATGGACTAAACAATGTTCTTTGGGAAAGGTTTGAGTCGAACGAGAGTTTAGGTCACATTCTAACTGCTAAACATTGGCTTGTCTGCTCGCTAGGGGAGGCTGAAGCACTAGTTTGTTATGCGTGAAAGAATGGACTAAACAATGTTCTTGACAAAAGGTGTTTTGGTTGGAAATCGCACGAGGGCGAGGAATTAGGTTTACCGCATTGGATGTTTCGGTTTGGGAAAGAGGATATATTTGAATAGGTTTAAGGTTTCGATCGCACGGGGGCGAGAGAGGAGTTTGGTTAGGTAGTTTGATAGAGAATGACGACTATTCGATAAACGAGACGTCAGCCTCGCAATCAATTAATCGGGGCATTATTGGAATGCTAGATTCCAACGGCACCTTTTTCATTCAAATAATTACGAAATATGTTTGAGAAAGTTTCAATCGCACGAGGGCGAGAGAAGAGAGTTGGATTGAATATTTTAAGGGAGAATGACGACTACTCGATAAACGAGACGTCGGCCTCGCAATCAATTAATCGGGATATTATTGGAATGCTAGATCCCAACAACACCTTTTTCATTAAATTAATTATGAAATTGTATTTGAATGGACAATGAATACTTGTCCAAATAGTTAAGGCGCGTGTTTTAGACGAAAGGTCGAATGACACGCTACCTAAGGCGTACGCCTCAATAGTTGTCATTCAAGAATTCAAGGAGTGCGAGACTCCAAGAACTCAGTTCTTTCGTAATTTGATTAAGAAAAATGATTTGAATTTGACGTACGGTTTAGAAACATACATGTGTTTAGACTCGATCACACATGAGTGAGGAACGAGGTTAGATGGGTTGAAAACTTTAGGAGGAATGACGACTAATCGATAAACGAGACGTCGGCCTCGCAACCAATTAATCGGGATATTACCGGAATGCTAGATTCCAACGATACCTTTTTCATTCAATTAATTATAAAATATGTTTGTTGGACAATGAAAGTATTGGTCCAAATAATTAGAGGAGGTATTTTAAGAACGAAAGTTTGAATGGCACACCATACAAGGCGTACGCCTCAATAGTGATCATACTCGAATTCAAGGAATGCGCGACTCCAAGAACTCGATTCTTTCGTGATTTAATTTAAAAAAATAATTTGAATGGATTTAGCGTACTCGGACTAGGTGCACTAGGTATTTAAGAAATGTAAGATCAAAAGGATCACAACTCAAGGTGTACACCTTGAGAGCAATCCTTCGAGAACTCAAGAAGTGCTAGACCTCAAGAGTTCGATATCTATGTTATTTAATTGAAAAGAATAGTTTTGAGGAAAAATACTCGAGGTAAGTCGAGGTTTGAATTTAATTTTAAACGTGTGCACTAGCAAAGTGGGCTAGTCTTCTAAGTGACCAACTAGAAATAACTGATCAAATAGGTATCACTGTAAGGAAGCCCAGGATTAAGCTTTAAAATGTTGTGTCTGTGACCAAAAGGTTGATGGCGAGACTTTGAAAGCACTCGACTTACAAGGGTAGAAAATGGCTCGATAAATCGAGAATTTATTTTTAAAATAATTTAAAGCATTAAAGCAATCAAGATAAAAGTGCTAAATAATATTACATTTTGGAGAGTGGGGGTACAATTTTTCAAGTGGGGGTGAAATAAGGTGATCAAAAGCTAACAAGTACATGAAAATAAAAAGTGTTCATTGTAAGAAACCCCAAGAGTAAGCCATGGGACTCGAGAGCAACTGAAATCGAAGGCAATTGAATTTAGAACAGTATTAAGCTCACTTAGAATGGATTCATGCGGGAATCACTCTATAGATGGCCGGTCGACAAAATTTATGCACTCGAATGATTTTTGAGAATTAAATTGAATTTTAGCTTTAAAATCGTAACGTCGAGCAAAGACATCATAACTTAAATCTATATACATGTATATTATTATAAACCAAAATCTAAACATTTATCCATTAGCATAAGTTAATTAATTTAATAACTAAAAAATTAAGAAATAAATAAATAAAAATAAAATATGAGTTAAGTAAAAAATATTTAAAAAAAAATGAGGGTAGATATTACTTCCTCTCTCTCTCTCTCTCAAGTTCTCATGTGTTTATCACTTAGAAACTTTAAAAAAATTCCAACACCACATTTTACTAAACTTCAAAGTGACATACAACAAAAGGACCACATTTCCTATTAAAAAATAAAAGTTACTAAGCATATACTACAAAACACATATTCATAAATTCGAAAGATAATGTCCACTTCTTTTTGAAACATGCAGTAACGTGGAAAGAACATGAAATCATTCATATTTCTCACATGGTAATGCATATGTAAATTGAAAAAAACAAAAAAAAAACATTTCCAAGAAAACCAATCAATTATGAACATCCAAACAAACTTCTTTTCTTATCATCTCATATGTTCATGTAAATCATAAGCAAAACTTTTTCATGTGAGCAACAAACAAGTCTAATAGAAAACACCAAATATTAGAAATGAAAATAGGTGCATTATAGATCAAGTTTGGCCTTGTCCAACTTCAATTCTAAACTCTCAGTACAATGCCAAATGCGAGCTGCTATAACCTCAAGAGATTCAAAACAATTATCACACATTATGCTCCAACGGGAAATAAAATCATCAATAGCATCACATATCTTTATTACAATGAATCCAAATATTAAAATGCAGTATGCAATACTCATAGAGTTGTCACCATGAATTCAAATAACCACAATGAAATTGTAAGTCAAACAAGCATGAAAACACAACCAATCTGCACCGAAATAAAGCCAAATATAATCATTGGAGTTTCAATTCAGTACTTCATAAATTATAGGTTTCAAACTTCTTTATTAGTGGCCTCTTGAAATTAATTATTATAAAGTTCACTTTATATCTCACAGTGGAAAACAGAACCAAAGAAACCAGAAACGTGAATCTTTCTTCACATAACAAAACCTAGATCAAGCCTTTATATTTAAAACATAACCATAATAATTTATAGTATGCAGAAAAGTAAAATGGTTATCTCTCAGCATTCAACAACAATGATCGACAAAGTTCGAATTCTTCAACTACATTAAGTAAAATCAAAACACTCAACCAAAATAAACAGTGAATGCCACAATATCGGAAACGAAAACACAATAAGCAACACATCAAAATAACAAGGAGTAAACAAATAAGTAAAAAATGACTAACCGACATGAAAAAGTGTTGTTATTGTTGCGCTGCTTGGAGATGTTGAATTACCGATTCGTAACGGTCTCGAAATGAAAACTAAATCCTACGTTGTCGTCGTAGTGTTGAAACTGAAAGCTTGAATGAAGTCGATAAGACTCACCAGAATCTCACTATGTGGATTGTACACTTCGAAGCAAGAAGAAGTAGCGCATCGTGTTGCTTTTGGTTTCTGCTTGTAGTGAATCAGAAAAATGATAAAGTTGTTTCATGGTGTTGAACTGTAATGGTGGTTACAAAACTGCTTCATCAACGTTGTCGCTGCAAATTTGTTGTTATTGCTAAATCGTAACCGAAACGGCTATTCAAACCGTGTGGAATATGACTCGAAGGATGATGTTATGAGTTTTAGCTCCTGTTATCATCGTGTTTTCCGAGAACGCATTTGGTTGCAAATCTTGGATCCACAAACTTCCAACCTGCAAAAATGAAACAGCTACAGACAATAGCACAATATCTTTGCGAACTTGAAATGAAATGCGAGCCGAGTCATCATAAACTGATGTTGTGGTAGTGTCGTCGTTGCCGAGTTATCACCGCGAGCTGGAAGGCTGTGGAGCTGAAGGTCAGTGGTTATCGCGTCGAGTTGATGCGAAATCAAGCCAAAGTGTTGTTGACAACATTACTCATTCATCATTGACAGAACAAGATGGTTGATGTTGAATGAACCTCCTTGAAGTTGTTGGCTTTAGCGATGGTGATGAGTTTGAGATGAGCAGAAACCTCACAGGCAACTGTAAGAGGTCTCCGGCGGGGATGATTCAAAGTGTTCGTGAGGTGAGGAGTGTTGATGGTGATTTATGGTGATGACGAAGATGGTGAGGTTGAATGAAGGAGAATATGAAAGGTTAGAAGGGGTGGAGGTGTGAATTGCGGTGAAAACGGAAGGTGAGAAATGAGAGAGAAGGGTGAAGGACGGTGGATGGATTGGTGAAGAAGGAGAAGCTATGTCTAGGGTTTGACGGCTGATTTTGTGAGGAATATGAGGGCTTGCGGCTAAGGTTTCTCACCTTTTTTCTAGGGTATCTGTGAACAGTAGCTGACCCTTCTTTTATACCAATTCAACCGTGTTTCTCTTCTAACCATTTTGTTTTTTTTGTTTTTTTAATTAATAATTAATAATTAATAATCTATTTTCTAAGTAAATAATCTAACTATATTCTAACTATTAATTATAGCTCTAATTCTAACTTAATCTATTCTAAACTTAATTCTAATTTAATTGATATTAAAAAATCTAACTATAATTTTAAATAAAATCCTAATCAAAATTCTACTCTATTTTCTAACTTAATTTTAAATTATATTATATTATATTTACATATCATAAAAAAATGAAATTATAAAACTAAAATAATGATAAATATATACAAAAATAAATGTCATGTGGCACGCTCTTATTGGGCTAAAAAGTGAAAATGTTTATTTTTGCTGAAAAATACGCTATGCTGTACAAGCGAGGTAAATTAAAAACAAAATCGGACGAAAAAATATTTGAAACAGGTAGGACAAATTTGGGGTATGACACCTGGCGAAGAAGTTTGGATATAGACTGAGGAGGGTTGAGTCCTACTCCCTTGCGGAAGTCGCTTTTTGGCCTCAATGCCTTTTCTAGCAGATACTTTTTCATGTGGTCGGTCATGTGGATTTTGACCGCTTCTTTAGTGGACCTGTCGACGTAATTGCAAAGAGGTTTGTCTCTGCCTTAGATGATACCCTTAAGCGTAGCTTCGTATTTTGGGTGGCGCCTAGAGGTAGTAAAGTGTCAGGTAAAATGCGCCTTAAGACTCCTCCATGACACGATTGAGCCCCGAGGAAGGCTCTTGTACCAAGTCATAGCCCTTTCCTAAGGGTGGTGGAGAATAACCTACATTTGATCGCTCCAGGGACATTATGGTAGTACATCATGGCCTCAATATTTTCAATGTGGTCACCATGGTCGGTGGTACCACCATAGATAACCAAAAAGGGAGGCTTCTCCAGCCCGCACGAAATGCGAGTGTCCATGATTTCCTGCGACAGGGGACCGCGAAATTATCTTCGTTGCTCGTGCCTGGATCTCCGGGGAGGGGTGCGATCGCGCCTTCTGGTGATATCTTGCCCATGCTTCTCCAGTATGGATCGTTCTTTGACAGGGGAGATACTTCTACAATCGTCTCGGCGACGCTTCTGAGAGGGGGAACGAGATCAGCGAGAGGGGTTGAGGGATCCCCGCGGGGGAGGTCGTTCTCCGATGGTGTTTTCCAGCATATGGATTTTTTCTCCTTGTTGGAAGAGCAGATAGTTGGATTTGTTGAGGGTAGCGATGAAGGATGTTAGAAGTATTTTTCGGTAGTGTTTTATCGTATCCACAAAGATTGATGAGAATATGTGATGCTTGTCGTTCAATAGTTTGATGATTTAAGAAGGGGTTTTTTTAAAATGGTTTCTATTTTTGTAACAAGAGTTTGCAAGAAATAAAACAAAATAGAAGTTGGTCTCAGTTTGATAAAAAAAGCATGCCAAGGTAAGGGTTCACAAATCCGTCCTAAACGTATTCAACCGATCAAATATGTGAACGTAGTTTTAACCAACATAATCGCGTATCCTTGACAAAACGTTCATTTCTAAAGCGATTTCGTGAATGTTATTGTTTCGACCGTTAAATGATCTCTCTAAATAACACTCGAAACAACAATCATTAAGATCAATACAAAGCGAATATCAACTTTCAAACCTATGTCTAGAGTTTGTATAGTTGATAGATGAAGAAATTAGGTCAAGACTTGAAACGTTCATGTCTAAAGCAATCCAAACCATAAATATAACAAAAGATAGAAAATAACTTCATCTATATTGATCAAAGCCTTGTTCACATACAAAAGATCAAGAAGAATACATAAAATCTGAACTAGCTACCTCTAACCTTGACAAAAGAGGGGTTTTAGCCACCCATTTCCATGATAGCTTGAGCAACAAGTTTCGGAAGAAGGTTGATCAACATCAGAGTTGAATAATCAAGATTGGATGGGAATCCACCTTCTTTTTGTGAAAGATGGCCAAGAGATGATGAGAAATGGAGAAACTAGGGTTTTAGCTCTGAAAAATCTCACAAAAGAAAAGTACAAGAAAAAATATATTTTTACAAAAAGTGGCATATACTACTTATAGACATGCTGTTGAGTTGTCTTGTTCACACTACGAACAGAATGTTCACCTAGTGAACAATGCAAATTGGCAGTTGAAGTGCCTGTGTACAGTGAAGACGCCCCTGAGACATTTCCTCATGTTAGATGTGCGAATAATCCTTCGCAGTGCGAAGGCTTCGCTGCAAACTTCGCACAATGAATTCTTGTCCAAATACTTACTGCCTCAAGTCTGGGAGTGTTCGCTAGACATTTGCTTCCTCTTCACTCCAGCGATTTGTTTGTTGCCTCTTTCGCACAGCGAACTTAGGTACCTTTTCTTTCTAGATGAACAGTACCATGGTTTTCCTGGCCTTCGCTGGCAAGAACTAAAGTCTTAAAGCAATTCAAAATATGCATCAATCGACAACTATGTCTTCTTGAACTAAAGTCTTAAAGAAATTACACGTTTGCAACCGCAGGGACAATTTCACTCACCTAACAAACAATGCCAATATCAATCTAATTTATTCAATATCTAACAATCAAAAATGAAAATATGGAAGCAAGAAGATAACTAAGGTCTTTTACGGTTGTAGCTTGGTCGGGTTTACAAACAAGGGACATTTCTAAGGCCATTGAAACAAAATTGCCGATGCAAAAGAGACATTCACTGTACAAGTTATTTACACATCCCAACTTCATTCCACTTGTTTCTCAATTGAAAACCTTCCCAACTCTTATTTCACAACTTATTCTTTCACTATTTTTATTTTCTTTTCCAAGCAAGCATTATTTTTCTCTTTTTTTTTATATTCATATTCACACAAAAATTTTCAATGCTTGCTTGAATTTTTCAAAAGTTGTAGCAACCTACCATACTTCTTTTTCATTCTCTCCAACTTAACTTTTACTCATCCCTCAAGTGAATGCTCTTGGATTTTTAAGGCAAAGAGGACAATTAACACAAAATTCAAGGGTTCAAGAAATTTTTTTAGAATCTCAAAAAATTTCAGACTGAGATTCACACTGTTTAGGCTCAAAGGGGTTAACGAATTCTCTCTACTCACGGGTAAGTTGCATTTGGAACTGGTTGTGCTCAAAATAAACAAGTGTCTTGATAATTTCTAATTGCTTCCACAAATTCACAATAATATAAGATAAAACATGAATCAAACGAATCAACAACGTCTATTAGAAAACCAACATTTAGTACACAATGGAGGCTTCCTCACAATTTGTGGTTTTTTTAATAGTCCTAAGTGAAACATTCATTCAACAAGTTGCTCAAAGAATAATTTTCATTTACAACAAGATTTAAGTTCTTAAGCATTCTAAAATTCTAACCAAAGGTAACCATGTACCTTGACATTATTCGCTTACTTAATATTATCATTGCCATCTAAACTCGGATGAATCTTCACTGGATACTTCTTTTCAGTGAGCAACCAATCTAGAAGTTTAGTTAAAACCCAACAACAAGAAGATAATAACAACCACTTGAAAAGAAAAACAAAAATTTTAAACATAAAACTTGACATTAGTCAAACTTAATAAAAATGTGCGTAGGTGCAAAAACACCTCAAATAGTACATAAACCAATCTGAAACAAAGTACGATAATACTAACAAAAGAAATGATTTAAGCACAAAAATACTTCACTTTGAAGACCAAAGGAAGTTGCTCAATATCATGCTCACAAAATCGAAACAAAACAAAATCAGTCCTCATCGAACTCTGTGTCCTCCACACTCTTCGAACCGGACTCATCATCAACATCATCATCATCATCATCATATGCTACTTCAGCACTGTCACCATCAGAGCCAGAAGCACCCGCCCCATCTCCAAATGTAGGCCTGACCACAGGCCAACTTGCATGCTCTAGGAACTGCTCCCTAGTCATCATGTTGCACTCAATGGAGGGGTCTCGGCACTGTAACTGGAGTACCTGCATAAAATCATGTATGTCAATCATGGTGCACTAAGTAGCCGCCATCTAATCCCAATTATAATTGCAGACAGCCTGCTGAAACGGATCAAAATTTTGCGTGAATGCAACACCAAGGCCCTCAGTAGCCCCAACATCCAAAGCAGTTGAACTCCCTTTAAAACCTTTAGGCCGACAGTATTTGTCCATATAACGGTCATCAATGGCAGCCGGGATCTTTACTTGTCGACGCGAAGGTAGCTTTACCCTCGCATGGACACATAACGCCATGATGAGACAAGGAAAAGCGAGGGGACAATTCACTCTCGCCCCCACTTTCATCCCACTCTCAACCACGGATCGCATTTCATCAGCAATGATCCGAGCCACATCAATTTGAACATTTGTAAGAACAGGGTGAACCAAATGTGCCACTGGGATCGACACGGTGGAAGTATGTGATTTTAGTTTGATGTTCGTCAAAATCAACAACAGCACTAACTGTGGTAAGGGCTTCATATCTTCCCTGTAGTACCGCCTTGGAACCCTAGATGGGTTCAATTCCACTGCCTTACCTTTCAACAATAAAGCCTCAGAAATAAAATTTGTATCCCTATAAAGTCTTAGATCTCGATGGTAGTCATCAATCTCATCTTCACCCAAGTTAAGTGGTCATCTGAGTACTCTATTGATGGTGTCTCTGTCAAAGCTTACCGGTCGGCCCAATACCTTTATGGTCCAAGTGAAAGGTTCATTGTCATTTGGAAGAGCGTCGACATAAAACTCCCGCACTACCTCCGTGTTGTAGCTATCTGTCGGTGTTACCAATACGTCCCACCTTTTACTGTATATGACTCCTGCGAAAGTCCGGTAGGATCCTTCCGGATGAATGAGGAACCTCTTTTCTGGAAAAATATTTCTCTTTTCCAGAGCCATGTATCGTGCGACTTGCTTTGGTCCAACAAACCTCTCGCTATCATACTTGATTAGTTGGGGGCGTGAGGTGTTGTCGACTTTTCGCTTCTTAGATGCCATATGCACAAAAATATATGAGAAGAAAAACAGCAACCACATAGCAGATTAGTCTAACAAACAAAACAAGAAAACAAAAATCTGTCATGTTCGCTGCACGCTTCGCTGTGCGAAGGCCTGGCGAAAACTTGCCCCAGGTTCGCACTGCGAAGGTGCTAGTGAAGACTGTGAATTTTGAAATTGCACCCCCGTTTTTGCTCCTTATGCAAGATAATCAAATTCCAATTCAAATAATTCAAAGATATCAATATGGGTCACCCTAGGGACGACTACTAAAACACATGCAACCACTATTTTCATCAAATTGATTCTACCCCTACACAACCCATATGACATGTCTTCTTCAAACTAATCACAACCCAACAAAAATTCTAGATGAAAGAGATGAACAAACCTGATTGGGGTAGCTTGAAGGAAGTTGATTGACAGAATTAGGGTTTCAAGTGAAGGTGAATGTGAGAAGAGTGCAATTTGCAAGTGAAGAGAAGTGAAGAGACACTAAAAATCCATTAAGAACTAAAAGACAGATTGGGCCCACATGGGTGGCCCAATGAAATTTTAAAAATAACACTGATGTGGTAGACCTGCTTCGCTCTGTTCGCAATGTAAACTTCCTAGCGAACATGTTTGCTCAGCTCTTCGCACTGCGAAGAAGCTAGCGAACATGACAGGTTTTTGGTTTTTCTCTTTTAAATTCAGACCATTTTTCACCACAAGTTCTACCACATCATGCAAAGAAAATTGAACTATAAAAACAGGAAATACTTACAATGTTGGGGTGCCTCCCAACAAGCATTTTGTTTAACATCGTTGGAGCTCGACGGTCCGATGCGATCACGGATCGCAAAAGGGCACAGAGGTGGTGTCCCGCTCGAAATCACCACCTAAGTAAATCTTCAATCTTTGGTCGTTTACTGTCCAATTCTCTTTGGTCTTTATGTCTTCAATAGTGATTTCCCCGTAGCTCATAATGTTGCGAATCCGAAACGGACCCGACCACTTAGACTTTAACTTCCCTGGAAACAATCTCAACCTAGAATTGAAAAGTAACACCATTTGTACTTCCTCAACTTCTTGGTCACAATCTTCTTATCATGATAACCCTTCACCCGGTCTTTGTAAATTTTGCTTAATTCATATGCTTGTAGGCGTATTTCCTCCAACTCATGAAGCTGGCTTTTTCTTTTGTCGCCACTCAACTTTTGATCAAAATTTAGCAACTTTAATGCCCAAAAGGCTTTATACTCCAACTCAACCGGTAGGTGGCAGTTTTTTCCGTAGACCATTTTAAAAGGGGTGAGACCAATCGGAGCCTTAAAAGATGTCCGATAGGCCCACAAGGCATCGTTAAGCTTGCTTGACCAATCCTTTCTTGAGGTGGACACAGTTTTTTCCAAAATCTTTTTAATTTCTCGGTTTGATAATTCGGCCTGTCCGTTAGCTTGCAGATGGTATGGTGTTGCAACTTTGTGCCTCACACCATACTGCTCCAAAGCTTTTGCTAACTGAGTGTTACAAAAGTGGGATCCTCCGTCACTTATTAACACTCTCGGAGTACCAAAGCGAGAAAATATATTTTTTTCTCAAATATTTTATCACGGTTTTCCCATTTTCCTTAGCGCTAGTTATGGCTTCAACCCACTTTGAGACATAGTCAACCGCAACAAGAATGTCCTTATTTCCAAACGACGGTGGGAATGGACCAACAAAACCAATGCCCCAACAATCGAAAAACCTCGACTTCTAACATGCTTTGCAGAGTCATTTCATTTTGTTGTGATATTCCACCAATCCTCTGACATTTATCATAACTTTTTGTGTGCGCATGCGCATCTTTGGACAAGGACGGCCAATAAAATCCTGATTGGAGGACTTTTGCGGCCGTTCTTGTGTTATTGAAATGACCTCCATACGGAGAGTTGTGACAATGCCAAAGGATGTCTTTGGCTTCCTCCTGAGATACACATCTCCCTAAAATATTGTTGCCACCAAATTTGAACAAATGAGGCTCATCCCACACAAAGTACTTGGTGTCAGACAAATTTTTTTTCTCTGGTGACTAGTTAGACCTTTCGGCATTAATCTGGTTGCTTTGTGGTTAGCCATGTCAGAAAACCAAGGTCTAACCTTCACCATATACAACTTTTCATCAGAGAACTCTTCCCTCACCTCCTTCTCATGTTTTGTGACTTCATCATTCACAAGGCGGGACAAGTGATCCGCTACCAATTTCTCGAATTCTTTTTTATCAAAAATTTCAAAATCGAGTTCTTGTAATAAAAGGATCCAACGAATTAGCCGTTGCTTGGAATCCGACTTGGTTAGTAGATACTTTATCACCTCATGATCGGTGTACACCAGAACTTTTGACCCGATCAAATAAGACCTAAATTTTTCTAATGTCTACACTATTGCAAGCAATTCTTTTTCAATTGCTGCATAGTTTATATGAGCATCGTTAAGAACTTTGCTCACATAGTGTATCACATGGAAAATTTTGGTTTTTCTTTGGCCTAACACTGTGCCAACCGCATAATCACTCGCATCGCACATGAGTTCAAAATCATTCTTCCAGTTTGATGCGACGATTATGGGTGCAGTGATTAGGCTTTGTTTTAAATAATCAAAAGTTGTCATACAAGACTCATCAAAAAGGAAAGACTTATCTTTATTGAGCAGGTTGCTCAATGGTTTCGCTATCTTTGCAAAGTCTTTGATGAATCTTCGTTAGAATCTTGCATGACCTAGAAAACTTCAGATTCCCTTCACATTCAGAGGTGGTGGAAATTTTTCAATAACTTATACTTTAGCTCTATCAACTTCGAGTCCCTTTGAAGAAACTTTATGCCCAAGCACAATGCCTTCCGTAACCATGAAGTTGCATTTCTCCCAATTAAGCACCAATTTAGTATCCACACACCTTTCCAAGACAACGTCTAGATTTTTCAGACAAAGATCAAATGACGGTCCAAAAACTGAGAAATCATCCATAAACACCTTAATAGTCTTTTCAATCAAGTCTGAGAATATAGCTTGCATACACCTTTGAAACGTTGCTGGTGCATTACACAAACCAAACGACATCCTCCTATAAGCAAAGATTCTGAAAGGACAAGTGAAAGCTGTTTTTTCATGATCCTCCGGGTTGACAATGATTTGATTATACTCTGAGTATCCATCTAAAAAGTAATAATATTCTAGACCTGAAAGTCTCTCGAGCATTTGATCTATGAAAGGAAGAGGGAAGTGATCTTTTCTTGTAGCTTGATTGAGCCTACAGTAGTTGATACACATCCTCCATCCCATTAGAGTTTTTGTTGGAATCAACTCATTCTTCTCATTACGGACAACCGTCATTCCACCTTTCTTCGGTACCACTTGAATTGGACTAACCCAAGGACTATCGGAAATAGGATAAATCATGTCAGCATCCAACATTTTGACAACTTCTTTCCTCACCACTTCTTTCATAGTAGGATTCAATCTTCCTTGTGGTTGAGCTATCGGTTTGAAATCTTCCTCCATGAATATTTGGTGCATACAATAGGATGGACTTATACCTTTCAAGTCGGAAAGAGTCCAACCCATTTCATCTTGATTTTTCTTCAAAACACCAATTAATTTTCTTTCTTCCTCCATGGTTAGATATGAACTTATGATCACCGGCTTGTTTTTCTCTTCATCAAGGAAAACATACTTAAGATGAGATGGTAACAACTTCAACTCAAGTTTGACTTCCTCATTGTTTTCCTTTTTCAAAATTTCCACCCTTTCTTTCAAAGGGGGGGATTTCCTCTAATTCTTCAAGCTCCCGCAAACACTTTTCAACCTCTCTTTCTTCTTCGTCATTGATTTTTGAAAGAGCATTGGTAAGAACTTGTTATAATGGTGTGGAAACTTGCAACAACTCCTTAACTTCTTCGATCGCCACTTTCGTTGCATCGATTCTAAAACAATCGGTCTTGTCCTTTGAAAGCTTCATGGCTTCAAAAAGATTGAAAGAAATCTCCTCATCTAGAACTCTAACCTTCATTAGACCATCAACCATATCGATTTCCATGCGCGCGGTCTTCATAAAAGGTCGACCAAGAATCAAGGGAAAGTCTTCATCTTCCTCCATATCAATTACCACAAAGTCAATTGGGAAATAAAAATTTGTCAACCTTTACCAACACATCTTTGGCTACACCATGAGGGCGAGTGGTAGATTTGTCGGCAAGTTGCAATGTCATTTGAGTGGACTTCAACTCCATGTATCCCAACCGCTTCACAATGGACAAGGGTATCAAATTGATACTAGAGCCTAAATCGATCAACCATTTTCTAATATAAGTGTTTCCAATTGTGATGGGCAAAGTGACTCGTCCCGAATCACTTTCTTTTCTCGGGAGAGTATGTTGAATAATTGTGCTACAACTAGCATCCACCATGATGGTTTCTAGATCTGTATACCTCTTCTTCTTTGTAAGGATGTCCTTCATGAATTTCGCATACTTGGGCATTTTTTCCAATGCTTCGGAAACTGAAATATTAATTTGCAATTGCTTGAATATGTCCATGAACCGAGCATAGTGTCTTGCATTATTTTTCCTTAGAGTATGTGGATATGGAAAATTTTGAATCGGGATAGTGCTCACTTGCTGTAACATCTTAATTTTTCATCCACTAAATAATATATCTAATTAGATTTGATATTTTAACAATGCTAGTTATTAAAAACTAAATATTGAAACTAACACTTATAATAATTAATTTATCAATTAATTACCTTTTTTATTTATTACCTTTATTCTTCAATTTGAATATCATCGTTTCATTTTACAAATTAAACTTTGAAATTTAAGGTAATACTTAAAACACTTAACTTTAAGTTAATTAATTATTCATATTATTATTATTATCATTATTATTGTTGTTGTTGTTGTTGTTTTGTTATTATTATTAATTGATTTTATTTTATTTGAATATTATCATTTTATTCTACAAACTAATTAGTAAATAAAATAATCTTAATTCAATAAATAAATCAAATAACTATCCTTGTTACCATTTTTATTATTATTATTATTAAATATATATATATATATATATATATATATATATATATATATATATATATATATATATATATATATATATATATATATATATATATATATATATATATATATATATATATATCATTTTCTATTAATATCATACATGATATTATGTCATAAAATCAAGCTCCCATACCTTTGTCATAAATTATTTTCACAAAGTCATACTAGAACACCTAAAAGACTATTGATGTAAGATTAGTAAATA
Organism: Lathyrus sativus; assembly: GCA_963859935.3. NCBI lineage: Eukaryota > Viridiplantae > Streptophyta > Magnoliopsida > Fabales > Fabaceae > Lathyrus > Lathyrus sativus. The sequence goes on along the minus strand of OZ012740.1, from coordinate 504,759,082 downwards.
TTTGATAGAGACATTTACCAGCAAGAGTTGAAAAATTGGATGGTATGGGCAAAAGAAGATAAAGTTATGTTATTTTAATATTTTACCACTAGTATAAATAGGGGTCTTTTCCACCCCATTTTCATTCATTCATTCACAAATCATCTTTCTTACTTATTTACTTCTTTCCTTCTCTAATTTCTTCATATAACCATATTAGTTTTAGTTATCGAAGTTCTCACGGTATCGGTTCGTAAATTTTAGAGTATTTTGTGGTAAAAGTTCTTCTAAAGTTTCAAAGGAGTTTTATACGTCAAAGTTCTGCCCAAATTATTTTCATAAGTAATCGGTTCTTGGAAAAAATCGGAGACGACGCTCGTGGACTTTCAACAACACTCAACAAAAGGTGGGGGCAAGATTTCGTATACGTTGGGAAGATTAGTGTAAAATAACTTAATATATATGTGTGTAGTGGTGACCTAAGCCCTACTAGCGATAAATAAGTAAGGAGGGCCTATTCTCAAATAATGATTTTCACGAATCACTAGGCGAGGTTACGCCGGTCTTAATTATTTATCATAGGAATAATCTGTGACAGTTTAATATTGTATTGTGCTTGCATTATTCGATTAATTTTCTAATTGTTTATTTTATTTATACTTGAATGATTGTGATTGATAGACTAAGGAAATAATCGGTTGATGAGAGAACAACATTACTAGATATTAAGTAATTGATCCCCAATAACTAAAGGAAAGTTGGATACATTGAGTAGTTGTATTTGGTTGGGTTCTAGCTAAGGAAAGACTTGGTCGACTATGTCATTTACAGTCCACCTCTCTTACCTGGGAAGTTAACCATACAATTATTCATTGTACAAACTAAACTGATAATGTAAGGATAAGAATCATGCCAAAAAGAAATATGGCAAGACATTTGATGGATTTGGTACTCAACCTAAGTATAACCTAAAAAGTTAATACGATAATTCCCCATTATTAACTTAATACTTATGATTGAGAGTTTCCGTAAGATGATTGAGTGATCATATAGACTTGCATTGAGGAATGTGTAAGTCCACTACCGTGCGGTATGGGACGCACGAGGTTGATTAGTCGCCTACAATCCCGATGGGAATTATTATCTATGCATGCTAGGCAAGCCAAGGCTCTTGGCCTGAATTCTCGGGGACGATCGACTTATAACACCTAGACTCCATGTGAAGTTAGGTGGCGTAGCTCTTGGTAATTGGGAGTACGTTGGTGGCATGTGGTCTTGTGATATCTGATCTTGGTAAATGGGATAGATATCATTGACAGCGTTTAGTGGCCTGAGTCAGTATATAGTTCAGGGATGCATTAGAATAAATAAAGTATATGTAATTATGGGTGTAAGATATGCTTGTTTGAATTAATGTGGTTGCCATATATATTATTATTTTACACATCCATTCCCACTTTTAAACTTGTACATAAATCTTAGCCCTGTGTCATTTTTGTCTTGCATTTTGGATTATTTTATGATGATCAGAAGATGAGCTCGAATCTCGCTTACTTCCCGACAGTTCAGAAGGAAAGGATATGAAGTAACGTGGAGATGGGTTATTATAACATCTATATTGGGAGTTGTTAGCGTTTTGTCAAATGCTGATTATATCCCTACTACTACAGTCAGTATAAGTGTCAGTCTTGTTGGACTTAGGAGGTCCCTTTTGGTACGCTTTCTTTTGGTTTCCTTTCTATACTTTTATTTTAAGTTTATCTATGTGGCAAGGCCACTGGTCTTAATGGTGTCAAACTCTATAAAATATATTTGAAGCATATGTATGTGAAGCAGTATGTTTTTAATTAATTAAGTATTGTCATTTAAAAGTTTCAAATTTTTCAGTATTTTATTAAAGGTTTCATTAGAATTCCACTAATGGGACATAAGCTGTCTCATTTAATGGTATCAGAGCTGGTCGATTCAGCTCGGACCGTAGGTGTCTAGAATTATATTGACTGTATCAAGTTGGATTCCAAACTGGATGATAACTTTTCTTCTGTGCGTTGAGTCTTCAACTTGAGAGCCTTCTAGTACAATGATCTTGGAAACTTATTTAGCACACTTAATGTTTCCTCCCCCAACGGTAACGTAACAGACACTTCACAAAATTCACTTTATAAATACTTCACACCCATTCATTATTTTCATATCAATTCTAGAATATTTATCTATACCTTTCAAATGGCTAAACCTTTTCTTTTATTCATCACTCTTCTTGTCATTATCTTGTTTATTATTGGTATCATCAAGCATGAAGAATTAGGTAAAGATTGCGTAGCAATAGTGATAATTATAGTTTTACCACTGTTAGTCTTAGCTTGGTTTACAAGTAGAGGTTTTTGAATGAGACATGGTCATGGTTTTTATAATCGTTGTTATTGAATAAATTGACACATTTTGTTTATACATTAAATGTTGATTATGTTTTCCCGAATTCTAGTTATATTTAAGGCATTAATTCAACATTTTAGACAATCCTTTGCCTGTGAGAGACTTGACAAAAAATCCTTATCGATGAATCGTTCATTGGGATATAAATATACATAATTGTTATGTTCTTTATGTCTTGTGAATGATTGAACCTAATAACTATTCCTTTTCAGGAAGTTATGGTTCAGAACGTCAGAAGCGTGAGGCGTGGTAGGAGTGCTGGTAGAGGCACTACTAGAGGTATACGTAGGAATGTGAGTGATGAAGTTACTCCTGAAGGAGCACCTACCATTCCCATGGGACGAGAAGATCATTCCCAAAATGGAACGAACTCTCAAGCTGACACTCGAGATGTTCGTGAACTTGTTGCAGCTGTGTTAGTTCAAACACAACAAAATGCTTAAATCCTGCAAATCACTCGAGATCATCAACTCTTTCAGCAACAACAAAGGGAAATTGTGCATGAAGATGCGGGATTGAACTCGTTCCTGAAAGGAAAACCACCACAGTTTGGTGGTGACTTTAATCCTGCGGGTGCTGAGAAATGGTTGCAAGAAATGGAGAAGATATTTTCTTTCACTCACTGTAGAGAGAATAGAAGGGTTGGTTATGCAACATTCATGCTGACAGGCAATGCTGAAGCTTGGTGGATAGGAAAGTATAGATTATTGGAAGAGGAAGGAATAGAAATCAATTGGACCTTATTCAAGGAAGAATTTTTGGGGAAGTATTTTCCAAAGTTATGTAGGAAAGAGAAGGAGAGAGAATTTCAGAATCTGCGTCAAGGTGTAATGACGGTGGGAGAATATACTAGGAAGTTTGAATCCTTGCTAAAGTATTCTGAGTTTTACCGCTTGCATCTAAGGGAAGAATGAATGTGTGAAAAGTATCAAGATGGATTGAAATATGATATCTAGAGGGCAGTTTTACCTCTGCATATTATGCGCTTTGGTGAGCTGATAGAAAGGTGTTTGGAGTTGGAAGGAATTGACAATAGGAAGAATCAATATGGATCAGGAGGATCAACCCAAAACAACAATCACAAGGGCCACTTTAACCGAGGCCACGGAGGAAGAATCCAACGAGGGGGTAAGCCATATCAAAGGCCTACACCTTATCATAACCAGGATTCTAGAAGGTTAATGTTCAAGTGTTACAGCTGTGGAGGGGCACATCTTAACAAAGATTGTCCAAATAGAAATATTGGAGCTTGTTTTCGTTGTGGTCAGAAAGGCCACTTTCTCAAAGATTGTCCCCAAGGACAAAATCAACCAACAAGCCAGAGGAGCGGTCTAATAAACAATAACAACATAGGGAGAGCAAGGAATGGAGGCCCAAGTGTTGGTCAGAGACCTCAGAATCAAAATAAGCCAACCACGGGAAGAGTATTTACAATTAGAGGAGCTGAGATCTCAAAGTCAGCTGGGTTAATTCAAGGTATGTGTTTAATTGGAGATAAGCTGGTATCAGTTTTATTCGATTCAGGAGATACACATTCTTTTATATCTACCTCTTGTGCTGAATTTTTGGGATTTGAAATTGTTGATCTCAACTATAAGTTGACTATTACAACTCCCTCAGGGTAACTTATTCAGTCTGTGTAGACTGCCCAATAATCTTAGAAAATAGAAGATTCTTAGTAAATCTTGTGGTACTCCCGCTACAAGACCTAGATGTCATCTTAGGAATGGATTGGTTATCAGCCAACGATGTAAACTTGAGATGCAAGAAGAAATTTTTTACATTTGGAGAAGATAATGGAGAAATTAGCAAAGCTGAAACCCTCACTCAAAAGTTTATGATGCTATTCTCCATGTCAGTAGGAGAAACCCCTAGTGTGCAAAATTTTCCAGTGGTCTGTGAATTCCTGGAAGTCTTTCCAGAAGATGTTCCAGGTTTACCACCAGTTAGAGAAGTGGAATTTTATATAGACTTGGTTCCAGGAACTAGACTAATTTCTATATCTCCTTATTGAATGTCACCCTCAGAGCTTGCTGAGTTAAAGAAACAATTAGACGAGATGATAGAGAAAGAATTTATTAGACCAAGTGTATCGCCATGGGGAGCTCCAATCTTATTTGTGAAGAAGAAGGATGGTTCTTCTAGACTTTGTGTAGATTATAGACAGCTCAATAAAGCTACTGTGAAAAACAAGTATCCTTTGCCTAGAATCGACGAATTGATGGATCAGTTAAAGGGAGCATCAGTATTCTTGAAGATTGACTTGAAGTCTGGATATCATCAGATCAGGGTGAAGGAGGATGATATTCCAAAAACAGCTTTTAGATCTCGTTATGGACACTATGAGTACTTAGTTATGCCATTTGGTTTGACTAATGCTCCAGCAGTATTCATGGATTACATGAATAGGATCTTTAGGTCATACTTAGATCAATTTGTTGTAGTTTTCATTGATGACATTCTGATTTATTCCAATAATGAGGTAGAGCACGGAGAACATTTGAGAATTGTGCTACAGATATTGAAGGACCGTCAATTGTACGCCAAATTCTCAAAATGTGAATTTTGGTTGAAGGAGGTACAATTTCTTGGTCATGTAATTAGTAAAGATGGTATTGCAATAGACCCAAGTAAAGTTAAAGCAATAACAAAGTGGGAGAGTCCAAAGAATGTTGGCGCGATTCGAAGTTTTCTTGGACTAGCTGGATATTATCGGAGGTTCATTGAAGGATTTTCAAAGATCGCTTTGCCCATGACTCAGTTGACGAGGAAAGGTAAAAACTTTGAATGGACTAAAGAGTGCGAAGAAAGCTTTCACAAGTTAAAGGAAAGATTGACTTCATCACCAATACTCATCTTACCAGACCCATCAGGAAATTTTGATGTGTATTGTGATGTGTCATATCAAGGTCTTAGTTGTGTGTTGATGCAAGAAAGGAAGGTGATAGCGTATGCATCGAGACAATTGAAGGTGCATGAGAGGAACTACCAAACTCACGACCTAGAGTTAGCAACAATTGTGTTTGCCTTAAAGATTTGGAGGCATTATCTTTATGGATCAAAGTTCACTGTGTTAAGTGATCACAAAAGCCTGAAGAATTTATTTGATCAGAAAGATTTAAACATGAGGCAAAGGCGATGGATGGAGTTCTTGAAGGACTATGATTTTGAGTTGCAATATCATCCTGGAAAGGCCAATGTTGTAGCAGACGCTTTGAGTCGAAAGAAACTTCATGTATCTGCAATGATGTTGAAGGAAGAAGAGTTGATTAACAAATTCGTGGATTTAAACTTAGGAGTACATCACAATGAAGGAAGTATATTCATAGGCGCTATTGTCATGTCTAATGAATTTCTAAAATGGATCAAAGAGGAACAACAACTTGATGACCGTCTAATGAGTGTAAAGGAAAATATAAGAAATGGTCAAAATGGAGAGTTTAATATAATGAGTGATGGAATCCTAAGGTTTAAAGAAAGGTTGTGTGTACCTCAATACCAGGATATTCGAAAGTTGATTTTGGAAGAGGGCCACAAAAGTAAGATGAGTTTTCACCCAGGAGCCACAAAGATGTATCAAGACTTGAAGAAAATGTTTTGGTGGCTTGGAATGAAGAAACATATAGCAAAATATGTTCAAAGTTACTTGGTATGTCAGAAGGCAAAGATTGAACATTAGAAGCCAGCTGGATTTCTACAACCTTTAGACATTCCAGAGTGGAAGTGGGATGGAATAGCCATGGATTTTGTAACCGCTTTGCCTAAGACTCAAACAACATGATGCAATTTGGGTAATCATTGATAGGTTGACAAAGAGTGCACATTTCATTCCCATCAACCAGACGTTTAAATTAGAGAGACTAGCTCAGGTATATGTAAAGGAGATTGTTAGATTGCATGGAATACCTTCAAGTATAGTCAGTGATAGAGATCCCAGATTCACATCAAATTTTTGGCATCAGTTGCGTTCAGAGTTAGGAACAAAACTGAGGTTAATTTCAGCTTATCATCCCCAAACGGATGGCCAGTCTGAGAGGACGATTCAGTCGTTAGAGGATTTATTGAGAGCTTGTGCTCTTGAACATAAAGGAAATTGGGATGAGTTCTTACCATTGATTGAGTTTACTTACAACAATAGTTTTCACTCAAGTATCGGCATGGCTCCATATGAAGCATTATATGGAAGAAAGTGTCGTACACCTTTATGTTGGTATGAAGTTGGAGAAAATAAAATATTGGGTTCAGAATTCGTGCAACAAACGACAGATCAGGTTAAACTTATTAGAGAAAAAATGAAGGCTGCACAGGACCGTCAAAAGAGTTATAGTGATAAGAGGAGAAAACCTTTGGAATTCGAGGCAGGAGATCATGTGTTCATTAGGGTAACTCCTAAGGCGGGAATTGCACGAGCAATCAAAACTAGGAAGTTAACACCAAGGTTTATCGGGCCTTTTCAAATTCTACGGCGGATTGGACCTGTAGCGTATCACATTGCTTTGCCGCCAAACCTGTCTAATCTTCATGATGTATTCCATGTATCACAACTGAGGAAGTATTATCCAGACCCTTCACATGTCATTGAGCCTGAAACTGTGGAATTTAGAGATAATTTAGAATATGAGGCTATACCTGTCAAGATCTTAGAACATCGAATTAAGGAACTTCGTGGAAAACAGATACCATTGGTTAGAATCGTGTGAGATTATGTAACTGGTGATTCTACTTGGGAAAGAGAAGAAGACATGCGTCAGAAGTATCCACATATGTTTTAGGTACGCTAAATTTCGAGGACGAAATTTCTTTTAAGGGGGGTGGGAATGTAACATCCTAATTTTCCATCCACTAAATAATATATCTAATTAGATTTGATATTTTAACAATGCTAATTATTAAAAACTAAATGTTGAAACCAACACTTACAATAATTAATTTATCAATTAATTACCTTTTTTTATTTATTACCTTTATTCTTCAATTTGAATATCATCGTTTCACTTTACAAACTAAACATTGAAATTTAAGGTAATACTTAAAACACTTAACTTTAAGTTAATTAATTATTCATATTATTATTATTATCATTATTATTGTTGTTGTTGTTGTTTTGTTATTATTATTAATTGATTTATTTTATTTGAATATTATCATTTTATTCTACAAACTAATTAGTAAATAAAATAATCTTAAGTCAATAAATATATCAAATAACTATCCTTGTTACCATTTTTATTATTATAAATATTATTATTATTATAAAAGATATATATATATATATATATATATATATATATATATATATATATATATATATATATATATATATATATATATATATATATATATATATATATATATATATATATATATATATATATATATATATATATATATATATATATATATATATATATATATATATATATATATATATATATATATATATATATATATATATATATATATATATATATATATATATATATATATATATATATATATATATATATATATATATATATATATATATATATATATATATATATATATATATATATATATATATATATATATATATATCATTTTCTATTAATATCCTACATGATATTATGTCATAAAATCAAGCTCCCATACCTGTCATAAATTATTTTCACAAAGTCATACTAGAACACCTAAAAGACTATTGATGTAAGATTAGTAAATATTTGATAGAGACATTTACTAGCAAGAGTTGAAAAATTGGAAGGTATCGGCAAAAGAAGATAAAGTTATGTTATTTTAATATTTTACCACTAGTATAAATAGGGGTCTTTTCCATCCCATTTTCATTCATTCATTCACAAATCATCTTTCTTACTTCTTTACTTCTTTCCTTCTCTAATTTCTTCATATAACAATATTAGTTTTAGTTATCGAAGTTCTCACGGTATCGGTTCGTAAATTTTAGAGTATTTTGTGGTAAAAGCTCTTCTAAAGTTTCAAAGAGGTTTTATACGTCAAAGTTCTGCCAAAATCATTTTCATAAGTAATCGGTTCTTGGCAAAGATCGGAGACGACGCTCGTGGACTTTCAACGACACTCAACAAAAGGTGGGGGAAGATTTCGTATACGTTGGGACGGTTAGCGTAAAATAACTTAATATATATGTGTGTAGTGGTGACCTAAGCCCTACTAGCGATAAATAAGTAAGGAGGGCCTATTCTCAAATAATGATTTTCACGAATCACTAGGAGAGGTTACGTCGGCCTTAATTATTTATCATAGGAATAATCTGTGACAGTTTAATATTGTATTGTGCTTGCATTATTCGATTAATTTTCTAATTGTTTATTTTATTTATACTTGAATGACTGTGATTGATAGACTAAGGAAATAATCGGTTGATGAGAGAACAACATTACTAGATATTAAGTAATTGATCCCCAATAACTAAAGGAAAGTTGGATACATTGAGTAGTTGTATTTGGTTGGGTTCTGGCTAAGGAAAGACTTGGTCGACTATGTCATTTACAGTCCACCTCTCTTACCTGGGAAGTTAACCATACAATTATTCATTGTACAAACTGAACTGATAATGTAAGGATAAGAATCATGCCAAAAAGAAATGTGGCAAGACATTTGATGGATTTGGTACTCAACCTAAGTATCTAGACAATAAGTATAACCTGACAAGTTAATACGATAATTCCCCATTATTAACTTAATACTTATGGTTGAGAGTTTCCGTAAGATGATTGAGTGATCATATAGACTTGCATTGAGGAATGTGTAAGTCCACTGTCGTGCGGTATGGGACGCACGAGGTTGATCAGTCTCCTACAATCCCGACGGGGATTATTATCTATGCATGCTAGGCAAGACAAGGTTCTTGGCCTGAATTCTCGGGGACGATCGACTTATAACACCTAGACTCCATGTGGAGTTAGGTGTCGTAGCTCTTGGTAATTGGGAGTACGTTGGTGGCATGTGGTCTTCTGATATCTGATCTTGATAAATGGGATAGATATCATTGACAGCGTTTAGTGGCCTGGGTCAGCATATAGTTCAGGGATGCATTAAAATAAATAAAGTATATGTAATTATGGGTGTAAGATACGCTTGTTTGAATTAATGTGGTTGCCATATATATTATTATTTTACACATCCATTCCCATTTTTAAACTTGTACATAAATCTTAGCCATGTGTCATTTTTGTTTTGCATTTTTGATCATTTTATAACGATCAGACGATGAGCTCGAATCTCGCTTACTTCCCGACAGTTCAAAAGGAAAGGATATGAAGTGACGTGGAGATGGGTTACTATAACATCAATATTGGGAGTTGTTAGCGTTTTGTCAAACGCTGATTATATCCCTACTACTACAGTCAGTATAAGTGTCAGTCTTGTTGGACTTAGGAGGTCCCTTTTGGTATGCTTTCTTTTGGTTTCCTTTCTGTACTTTTATTTTAAGTTTATCTATGTGGCAAAGCCACTGGTCTTAATGGTGTCAAACTCTGTAAAATATATTTGAAGCATATGTATGTGAAGCAGTATGTTTTTAATTAATTAAGTATTGTCATTTAAAAGTTTCAAATTTTTCAGTATTTTATTGAAGGTTTCATTAGAATTCCACTAATGTGACATAGGTTGTCTCACTTGCTCTTTTCCTTTCCTATACTTTCTCACTTTTTCTTCTCTCTTATTTTTCTCTTCTTCCTCACTTTTTTTCACTCTCTCTTTTTCAACTAAATCTCCCTCAACATTTTTTTCTACTACAACCTCTTCCGCCACTACCTCCTCACCTACATCCATGTCAATCTCCCTACCACTTCTTGTGAGAATCGCCTTGCAATGCTCCTTAGGATTTGGAAGAGCGGTAGCCGTGAAAGGCCTTTTTTGTTGATCGGCCAATTGGTTTGATAATTGGCCAACTTGTGTCTCCAAATTCTTTATAGCCGCATCGGTGTTTTTTTGATTTGACATTGACATTTGCATAAATTGAGTAAGAGTTTCTTCCATCTTTAAATGTGCACTTTGAGTTTGTGGAGGTTGAGTGTAATTTTGATATTATTGACGATTTGAAGTTCCTTATTCTTGCGGCCTCCAAGGTTGTTGGTACCCTTGATTTGGTCTTTGATAACCTTGATTTGCTTGCTGATAAGGTGGTCTTTGTTGGTATTCCTGATTTTGATTCCCAGCATAGTTAACTTCTTCCAATACTGGAGGACAATACCCGGTATGATGGTCGCCTTTACACAATTTACAACTTCTCACTTGAGCTTTGGTAGGAACTTCTTGCATCTCTTTGATTTGTTGTGGAAGCTTCGACATTTGTTGAGTTAAAAGCTCCACTTGTTGTGAAAGAAGTTTGTTCTGAGCAAGAATAGCATCATTAGTACCCAAATTTAACACTCCTGGTTTTTGTTGAGCTACTCCACGGTTATGATTTCCCTAGTGATCATTAAGCGTCATCTTATCAATAATTGCTATTGCATCTTCGACACTTTTAGACATCAAAAAACCCCCTGCCGTAGCATCCAACAAGGTCTTGTGAACCAAGAAGAGACCATTGCGGAAAATGTGAACTTGCGTAAGTTCATCAAAACCGTGTCCTTTGCATTTCCTCAACATTGACTTGAATCTCTCCCAAGCTTCATTGAAGGATTCATTTCCTCCTTGTGAAAATGCAATTATAGCAGTCTTTGCTTCCATGAAGCGATTATGTGGAAAGAACCATTCAAGAAACTTTTCTTCCAATAAATTCCAATCTGTCATAACTGTCGTAGACTGATCAAGATACCATTCCTTTGCTTTCCTAATCAAAGAATGAGGAAATAACCTCCTGAACAGTGATTTTTCATCAGCTTCTGTGGCTCCCGTTGCACCCACAATCTCATAGAATTTGGTAACATGTGTAAACGGATCCTCATGATCTAACCTCATGAAAGGATTTTGATAAATGAGTGCAAGGATTCCCATTTTCATCTCAGCTTGCCTTCCATTTTGGAGATTGCGGGTAAACTGACGGTGTGTCTTGGACTGTTTGTACATGGAACTGAAACCGGAGATGGAGGTAGTGGTGGTGCTGCCATGATTGGTGAATCAAGTGGAGTGAATGAAGAATATTCTTAGCACTCTTGTCTTTCAATAGCTTGTTGTCGTCTTCTCCTCCTGCGATTGTTGGTATGGCAAACAGTTCTTTCAATCTCAGGATCGAAAAGACGGTCTTCAGGCCGGACTTGTCCTCGTATAAACGAATTATGCATACGAACCAAACAGATCAAAAGGCACAAAGAATTACAGAGATAAGAGATTCGCAAAACAAAAGTCTTAAAATCACTAAACTATTGCAATGCTTGCAATATTCTACTAACAATCCCCGACAACGGTGCCAATTTGTTAGAAGTATTTTTCGGTAGTGTTTTATCGTATCCACAGGGATTGATGAGAATATGTGATGCTTGTCGTTCAATAGTTTGATGATTTAAGAAGGGTTTTTTTAAAATGGTTTCTATTTTTTTAACAAGAGTTTGCAAGAAATAAAACAGAATAAAATTTGGTCTCAGTTTGATAAAAAAGCATGCCAAGGTTAAGGTTCGCTAATCCATCCTAAACGTATCCAACCGATCAAATATGTGAACGTAGTTTTAACCAACATAATAGCGTATCCTCGCAAAAACGTTCATTTCTAAAGCGATTTCGTGAATGTTATTGTTTCGATCGTTAAATGATCTCTCTAAATAACACTCGAAACAACAATCATTAAGATTAATACAAAGCGAATATCAACTTTTAAACCTATGTCTAGAGTTTGTATAGTTGACAGATCAATCCAAACCATAAATATAACAAAAGATAGAAAATAAATTCATCTATATTGATCAAAGCCTTGTTCACATACAAAAGATCAAGAAGAATACATAAAATCTAAACTAGCTACCTCTAACCTTGACAAAAGAGGGGTTTTAGCCACTCATTTCCATGATAGCTTGAGCAACAAGTTTCGAAAGAAGGTTGATCAACATCAGAGTCAAATAATCGAGATTGGATGGGAATCCACCTTATTTTTGTGAAAGATGGCTAAGAGATGATGAGAAATGGAGAAACTAGGGTTTTAGTTGTGAAAAATCTCACAAAAGAAAAGTACAAGAAAAAAGATATTTTTACAAAAAGTCGCACATACTACTTATAGACATGTTGCTAAGCTGACTTGTTCTCACTGCGAACAATGCAAATTGGCAGTTGAAGTGTCTGTGTACAGTGAAGACGCCCCTGAGACATTTCCTTATGTTCGTTGTGCGAAGAATCCTTCGCAGTGCAAAGGCTTCGCTGCAAACTTCGCACAACGAATTCTTGTCCAAATACTTACTGCCTCAAGTTTGGGGGTGTTCGCTAGACATTCGCTTCCTCTTTGCTCCAGCGAGTTGTTCGCTACCTCTTTCGCACAACGAACTTTGGTCCCTTTTCTTTCTGGATGAACAGTACCATGATTTTCCTGGCCTTCGCTAGCAAGTTCGTTGTGCGAACTTGTTGAAGTTTTTCTGGCAGGCTTGCTAGCAAGTTCGCTGTGCGAACTTGTTGTTGTTTGCATGCTGACTTGGTTTCCTTGTCATAATTATTGTGTCTTACTCTTCAATTTTTCATGCCTAATTCCTGCATAATAACACACAAATCAAAGGAACCAAGATATTTTCACATAATGATGCAAATCAACAAAAGTAAGAATGATTCTAACATTTTCTCTACAAAAAGGAATAAAAGATGACTGCATTTGATAGTTCAAATAAGCAAAGTTAGGCATCTAACAAGGGCCGTTGTGCAAGGGTCAACATCTTGTGGGATGGTGATAGGTTCGTATATGTGGTCGGAATTTTGTGATCAATTTATCTGGTGGCAGCTCCGAGAATGAGGGTTTCACAACAACCCAGAACAACGACAAGGGAATCTTGCTGGTACGGTGGGAGGCCATGACGATGGAGGTTCATAGAGGTAGCTTTTGTCTTTTGTTTAGGAAGATTGGGAAATCTTGGTTCAAAGACGGGGGAGTTGGTATTCTCACAGACGGCGCCACTGATCTGGAGTGATCATAATAGATCGTCTTGCCCTTCAGTGTAGGGCAACAACAATGGTTGTAGGAGAGGAGGGAGTTGTACCTGCAAGGTACTCCAATGCAAAGTAAGTGTTTGGGCTAAAGAGAGAAAGAAAGTACGAGTGATTAGGTATGAGTAAGAACAATTAGAATACCTGACTCTCTCAAGGGAGAGGGTATTTATAAGATTCCACCCAGCACAGGGACAAGGTCTCCCATGTAACCGACATATCTTATCGGTTAATAAGGGACTGTCGGGTGGAAGATCTAGCGCGTGATCTTTGACCTGGTCCAACTGTCTCCATGACTTTCGGAGGGGTAGTGGGTCGCGTGAACTGTAAAGCGCGTGAGGGGCATGTCCTCAACGGCTATATTGTGCCCAACGACTATATTGTGCCCTATGGTCGTATTGGACCTGACCTTACGCTAAATTAGATTGAACCTTATCCAGCTGTGGAGCAGGTGTTAGTCTAGTCCAGAACAATTTGCAACCTATTTTTCTGTTATTTGTAGGGTTCATTCAACTATATCATCTAAAATAACTTATTTAATTTTCACTTCAATATTGCAACTTTAAAATCCATATTAGGTCTACAACTTTATTTTATGAATTAATATTTTATTTTATATATATTTTATTTTATTCTAAAATATTGATTTAAATTATTCAAACTTATAATGACATAAAATTAAATTAGTTAAACTAAAATAAAATTTTAAAAATAATATTGACTAAAAATAGTATTTTATAACAATAAATGTTAAAAATAATACATTAATAAGTCAACATTAGCTTAAAAAAAGGCAATAATTAACTTTAACATATTTAATTCTGAGTGTATTGTTGTTTCACGCAATGAAAATTTCATTGAACAATCACATCAGTAAAAAGTAGTGATTATTAGGCTTTTGCATGTTATATTATTAAATGGTATTAAGAAAATATTAAGTATTTCTCCTTTCTTTTAAGCTTGCATATTTTTGTTTAAGGCTTTATGAATGGTCATTGGCACTAGCTGAATTTTACATGTTAGTGTTTGCAACATATTATCAATTCTAATATGATATGTGCACTGTCACCTTATTTTTCTTGCTCGTTTGTTGAGAATTTATTCATTCTTCATTATCATTTTTTAACATGCTGAATACACATGTGGCCTTGCAAAATATGGATATATGGGTATCCTACATGCTCTAAGAATGCTTATAAAGTATAAATAAACTGTTAACAAAAAATAATGTAAATAATAAGGTGACGTTGCCAATATCATACTAAAATCGCTAAAATCAATAGAACTGTTGCAACCCTTCAACAAGTCCAATACCAGAGGTTTGTCAACCTTGATATACTTTTATATAATCCAACCAATTTTGACTTAGGTCAATATTTGATGAACTTTTAAGAGAGGAATAACCAATAAAATTTGGTCACTAAGATGAAACCAACATTTAAAACAAATTCATATCTATCTTTTCAAATGAATTTATTTTTTCAAAACAAAACTACTGAAATTCTATTTTTTTGGAATTAAAAGAGATACATTTTAAATAATATTGGGATTAAATCAGTGAAATTCCATTTTTATTAAAATACTTTATATAATTTCTTATTTTGTTTATATTAAAAAAAGTTATGTTTAGATTTTGTTGTTAATCTATTATTAAAATTCTTTGTTTGTAACTAATATATTAACATTATTTTTTTTGTTTGCATCAAAAAATTACTTTAATTTGTTCTAGAATTCAATTATTGAAATTACTTTCATGGAAGAAATTTTTGAAATACTTAATTTTTTGAAATTTACAAAAAATAAAATAGATTTTTAAGTTTCATGAAATTTAATTATTAAAATGTCTTTTTTCAAATTAATTATTTAAATTATTATTTTTTAATTAAAAAAAAAGATACATATGATTTTGGAAAAGTTATCTAAAACCATAACATTTATGTTTTAAAGTTTAACAAAAATATAAGTTAACTTAAAATCTATAAATATATGTACTTGGAAAAAAACGAGAAAACCATTTGATATGTTTGCATCACAGTATTATAGGTACAGTTAGTAAGCTATATATTATTGTTTAGCTCCTAAGACTAGTTTAATATGGTAGAGCTTTCTATATACTAAAACAAAAATAAATTTTGTAAATTTGTCTATATATTGAGTCGCATTTTCAATTCTAAACTGATATAATTACAAAACCACTTACATGAATTAAAATTACAACAACATAGTTTAAAATTTAATTTTTCAAAATATATCCAAACATAATAGATTTTTTTTAAATCGCTTCCCAAATATCATTTTTATACAACTTTCATCAAAAATTTGATTAACAAAAAAAGCTATAAATACTTTATTTCTACCAAAGTATAAAATAAATACTCTAATAAGAATGTAAGAAGTGAGAAATAAAAGTGTAAACACATAAAGATTATCTTAGTCATTCATTATAAAAAGCACACATAAGTCATTTTTAAAACAAATTATAAATTATTAGATTTAGCATTCTGCACTTGTGTTTTTTTTCTTGTGTCTGAATAAATTTTTAAGCAAAAAAAGAATGTAAATAATAAGGTGATGTTTTCGATATCAAACTAAAATAAATAGCATGTTTTAAATACCAACTCTACTATTGAATAATATTTTTTTCATTTTGTACAAATTTCCTTTCTAAGACATAGATTAAAAATCAAAAAACCCACACAATGAAAAAGTGAAGAATAAACTCAAACTTCAAATCTGCATCCATCTTTATAGGGATATCAAAATATAAAGAAAATGATAAAAGGTGGATGCGGAATAATAAAAAGAAAGTAGTTAGTATTTACCAATTAAAAAAATCATGTAGAATAATTAATAAATAAAATAAGAAACCGTGAGTCTTCACAAGTGCAAAACTAGAGGTTTGTTAGACTTGGCATACTTTTATTTAGTCCAACCAATATTGACTTAGATCAATTTTTGAAGGATTTTCAAGATAGAAAATAACCAATAAAATCTCATCACTAGGATGAAAATAACATCAATTTAACTAACTTGTAGATATTTAAAAAATAAATTAAAAAAACGTGTAAATTATATAAGTTCTAAATAGCAATGGCTATACAAAAGATATACCTATTACCGTGGGCTTGTTATAATATTATTATTTAGAAATATTTATTTAAATAGTAATAACAAATTATTATAGATATATAATTTGTCAAAGTTTAAATAGTGAGTTTAATTATTACATTAGTGTAATAGTTGCATTTTTATTAGTATAAATACTACTTTTGGCCAATGTAAAAATATACACCAAAATTTATTTTGAAAGTACAAGTAAAATATTCTATTTTCTTCAATCTTTCATCTAAGTTGGATAGTTAAACTAGTTTAGTAACTTATATTAGTTCATAAATATTAACAAATATTCAAAGTCGGTTTTTCTCAACACGTTATCAGCATGATCGTTTCTATCAGAAGTTATTACTACACTAGATATATCTTCTAAACTTGTCACTTTAATCTCATTATTGCTATAATTTTTATTTACCATAGTTATAGAAAACTGACAATTAGTCAAGTGATTTATAACTAGAATGACTTTTATCGTTATTTTTACTTTACCCTCTTGTTATAGAAAACTGGCAATTTGTCAAGTACTCTATAATAAGTGTGGCTTTTATATATTTTATGTGGAGGTTTAAAGCTTCATATGCAATTACTAACTTTTATATTCAGTTCCTAACTTTTATATTTTGTTACTAATTTTTATATTCGGTCACTAACTTTTTTATTTAATGGAGGTTTAAAGCCTGATATATAGTTACTAACTTTTATATTTAATTCCTAACTTATATATTCTGTTACTAACTTTTATATTCAGTCACTAACTTTTATATTTAATAGAGGTTTAAATCCCTATATGCAGTTACTAACTTTTATATTCAGTTTCTAACTTTTATATTTTGTTACTAACTTTTATGTTCAGACACTAACTTTTATATTTAATGTAGGTTTAAAGCTCCATATGCAGTTACTAACTTTTATATTCAGTTCCTAACTTTTATATTCTGTTACTAACTTTTATATTTTTAGTGGAGGTCTAAAACCTCATATTTCACCTTATAATTATCTCTAAACCCTTGTAATAGCTAGTTGATATTTAACACACTTTAAATTTGATTTGATGGCATTTTTTTCTTTCTCTTTTTGCTTTTTCTTTTCTCTAAGGATAACTATAACAGACGTTTTACAAATTTATCTATAGATAATTCAACCCCTTTCACAAATTTCATATCATTCTCAAAAATTTATCCATATCTTTCAAATGACTAAATATTTTCTTTTGTTCATCGCTCTACTTGTCATTATTTTATTCCTCATCGGTATTATCAAGCATGAAGAACTAGGTAAATATTATGTAGCGTTAATGATATTGATTGTTTTACCATTACTAGTCTTAACTTGGTTTATTAATAGAGGTTTTTGAATAAATCGTGATCATGGTTTTTGTAATCGTTGTTATTGAATAAATTGACATATATTTTCTTTGTTTATGTATTAAATTTTGATTATGATCTTTTGAATTCTAGATAGAATCATGTTAAACGTTAAGCATCACTTCAAATTTTTAAGCATAACTGAGGACAACTACATAACATGGAATAACAACTTAATAGAGTATTTTGCTTGTGAGGGACTTGATAAAATCCTTGAAGGAGAAATCTCAGGAATGTCAGTTGTTGACCCAAAAGAGCTTACAATGAAAAAAATCAAAAGTAAATCGAATAATCAAACACCACCTTGACGATGGTTTACAAATAGAATATTCAAATGCAAAATATCTCAAGATTTTGTGGGACAAACTTAAGGCAAGATTTGGACATTAAGTCTTGTTGCCCTCATTAATGGATCAGTGGAACAAATTAAGGTTCAAAGATTATAAAAGTGTTGTTGCATATAACTCTGTCATGCACCAAATTATAACATAATTAGAATTTTGTGGCATAGTTATAACTGAAGAAGAAAAATTGGAAAAAAACTTTTCAACTTTTCATGCATCCTAAGTTTTCTTGCAACAACAATAGAGAATGAGGGAATTTTTTGAGTTTTCTGATTTAGTCGCAACTCTTCTAATAGCAGAACAAAATAATGAGCTCCTTATCAAAAATCACCAGTAACGTCCCACAGGAACAATAACATATCCTGAGATAAATGACACAATATTTAATCAAATGCGTGATGGCTATAATTGTAATAAAAAATGTGTAGGTTATGCTCGTTTTGAGGGCCCTAGTCGAGACGAATATCACGGTCGAAACCACTTTCGTGGACGAAGTTATGCGAATAATTATAGATTTCCCAGATATGATCAAACTAACAAGTATCGTCAAGGTAAGGGTACTTATATCCAAGAGGGTCCATCGAGGAATCATGATGATTTGTGTTATATATACGGAAAGAAATGTATTGGTCTAAGACATGTAAAACACCAGAGCATTTGTGTAAAAGAAACAAGGCATCTATAGAGGGAAAGGGGAAGAAAGTAAATTTTAATAAAATTGAACCCAAAAATGATACTACATGTCTTGAGGTTAATGATTTTGTTGAAGGAACAATGGATTAAAAAACTTTATGAATAATGTGTGATATGCTTGTATTAATTTTATATTTGAACTGCGTATAAACTTAAGTATTTGTATGTTGTTTAGTGTATCTAATGTTTTAAATAATAATGTTAAATATGTTGTGTTGATTTACTCTCTATTTAATCTTATTTCTATTTCAAGAAGGTTAGACATAGAACATGTTGAAGACATTTGCATTCCAGACAGTGGAACTACCCAAACAATCCTCAAATGTAAGAAATATTTCACTGAAATAAATCCTACTAAATGTGTAATAAATACAATCTCAGGTCCTGCAGATTTGATTGAAGGAACAGGTAATGCTATGTTCATATTACCAAATGGAGCAAAGTTTGTCATTAATAATGCTTTATACTCTCCAAAGTTAAATACAAATTTGTTGAGTTATAATGACATGTATCGTCAAGGATACTGAAACTAAAGGTAATATGAAATATATTAACATTACTACTAATGTTTTGGGAAAGAAGAAAACTTTAGAAAAACTACCAAAATTGCCTTCTGGATTACATTATACTTTTATATATATATATATATATATATATATATATATATATATATATATATATATATATATATATATATATATATATATATATATATATATATATATATATATATATATATATATATATATATATATATATATATATATATATATATATATATATATATATATATATATATATATATATATATATATATATATATATATATATATATATATATATATATATAATTCAGTAGTAAAAGAAGATCCCAAAACGATGACTTTATGTCATGATCGCTTAGGTCACCCTGGTTCAACAATGATGCGTAAAATAGTTGAAAGTAGCCATGGTCATCCATTGAAAGATTTAAAACTTACAAAAGTAGATAAACCATGTGAAGCTTGCTCTCTTGGAAAGCTAATAGCAAAGCATTCGCCAGGTAAGATTCAGACAGAATCACATGCATTTCTTGAAAGAATTCAAGGTGATATATGTGGACCTACCCATCCACCGCCAGAATCATTCAGGTGCTTTATGGTATTAATTGATGCATCTAGTAGATGGTCATATGTATGTTTACTGTCAAGTCGTGATATGGCATTTGTAAAATTTATTGCACAAATAATTAAACTAAAGGCTCAATTTCCTGATTACACTATAAAGAAAATTAGACTTGACAATACTGGTAAATTTACATCTAAATCATTTAATAATTATTGCATGTCAATTGGAATTACTGTTGAACATCTTGTTCCTCATGTGCATACACAAAATGGTTTAGCGTTTAATCAAACGTCTTTAATATATTTCTAGACCATTAATTATGAAAACTAAACTACCAGTTACATTTTGGGGTCATGCAATTTTACATGTTGCAACACTCATCCGTCTAAGGCCAAGTGCTAATCATAAACATACACCTTATCAACTTGTAATCGGTAAGGAACCAAATATTTCTCATTTAAAAATATTTGGTTGTGCAGTATATGTCCCAATATCTCCACCATGTAGAATAAAGATGGGACCTCAAAGGTGGTTGGGAATATATGTGGGGTATAAATCACCTTCTATTATTAGATATCTTGAACCTTTAATAGACGATGTTTTTCAAGCAAGATTTGTTGACTATCATTTTGACGAAACAAAATTGCTAACACTAGGGGGGGGGATATAAAATTAGAAAATGAGATAACATAGTCTGTACCCCATTTATTACAATTTGACCCATATAATAAATCATGGGAAAAAATGTAAAGAAAAGTGTGCACTTACAAGATTTAGCAAATTAATTACCAGATTCTTTTACTGATTTGAAAAGAGTGACAAAGTCACACGTACCAGCTATAAATGTCTCAGCTCGGATTGGGATTTCAAATCAAAATAATGTAGCAAGTACATATAAGGCACACTTGAAGCGTGACCAACCTATGGGATCCAAAGACAAAAATCCCCGAAAAAGAAAAGGGATAGAAAAGGTGAATATGGTTGAAAGTGATCTTGAAAAGACACTAGATAATAATAAATCCACAATTGAAAAACGTGCTCCTGAAGAAGCACAAGATGATGATAATGAGATCATTGATAATGAAAATAAAAACAAGAATGATCTTGAAATTTCAATTAATTATGTTGATACGGAAACTTTGTGGAACCAAAAAGATATAAATATAGATGAAATGTCTTCATTCTCCATTGCATGTGAAATTATGAATGAAAATGATGATCCTGAACCAAGAACTATGAATGAATGTTAAAAAAGACATGATTGGGAAGATTGGAAGGATGCAATAGATACTGAATTGAAATCTCTTAAAAATTGAAAAGTATTTGGCCCCATTACGACTATACCAAAAGATGTGAAACCGATTGGGTATAAGTGGGTCTTTGTAAGAAAACGAAATGAGAAAAATGAGATTGTCAAATACAAGGCTCATCTTATTGCACAAGGTTTTTACCAAAGACCAGAAATCGATTATAAGGTAACTTATTCTCCTGTTATGGATGCCATTACTTTTCGTTATTTAATTGGTTTATCAGTATTTAACAATCTTGATATGTATCTTATGAATGTTGTTACTGCTTATTTGTATGAATCACTTGATACTGATATATACATGAAAATCCCAAAAGGATTTAAAATGCCTGAGATATCAAAACCTAGAGAAATGTATGCAATTAAGTTGCAAAGGTCATTGTATGGACTAAAACAATCAGGGCGCATGTGGTATAATAGGCTAAGTGAATATTTTCTTAAAGAAGGCTATGAAAATAATCCTATTTGCTCTTGTATTTTTATAAGAAAAACAATATTCGGTTTTGTAATAATTGTTGTCTATGTTGATGATTTAAATATAATTGGAACTAATAGAGAAATAAAGGAAGCAAGAGATTACTTAAAGAAAGAATTTGAAATGAAAGATTTGGGAAAAACAAAGTTCTGCCTTGGTTTACAAATTGAGTATACTAAAAATGGTGTATTGGTACATCAATCAAATTATAAAAAAAAAAGGTATTGAAAAGGTTTAACATGGACAAAGCAAACTCTTTAAGTACTCTAATGATGGGTAGAATAATTAACATTAAAAATGATCCATTTAGACATAAGGAAGGTAATGAAGAAAATCTTGAATCTGAAATACCATATCTCAGTGCCATTCGGGCACTCATGTACCTTGCTAACTATACCAGACCTAATATATCTTTTATAGTAAATTTATTAGCAAGATTCAGTTCATATCCTACAAAAAAGACATTAGAAAGGAATAAAGCATATATTCTGATATCTTCGAGGTACATCAGACCTTGGTTTATTTTATTATAACAATACAAAACCAGTTTTACTTGGTAATACAGATGCATATATTTGTTAGATCCACATAATGCTAAATCACATACTGGATATATATATATATATATATATATATATATATATATATATATATATATATATATATATATATATATATATATATATATATATATATATATATATATATATATATATATATATATATATATATATATATATATATATATATATATATATATATATATATATATATATATATATATATATATATATATATATATATATATATGGTAACACTACAATATCATGGAGATCACAAAAGCAAACACTTGTAGCAACTTCTTCAAATCATGCTGAAGTAATTGCTCTTCATGAAGCAAGCAAAGAATGTAGATGGTTACGAACGATAACTAGACATGTCCAAGGAGCATCTGGTTTACCCATTGATAATAATCCAAAAATTTTATATGAAGACAATGTTGCATGTGTTACTCATATGAAAGAAGGTTACATTAAAAGTGACAGAACCAAACATATCCCTCCAAAGTTCTTCTCATTCACACAAGAACTTAAAACAAACAAAGAGGTTAATATTCATTATATTCGTTCATGTGATAATATGGCAGACCTCTTCACAAAGGCACTTTCTACATCAATTTTCAAGAAGCATGTACAAAATATTGGAATGCGTCAACTTCGAGATCTTTAAAGAAGAACTATGTATGTTTTGTTGAGGGGCAGCATCCTGTTATACTCTTTTTATCTTATTAAGGTTTTTATTCCAATGGGTTTTTTCTAATAAGGTTTTTAACAAGGCAATATATGTTCCCATAAGTTTCTCCTTTGATAAGACTTCGATGGAGCACCGTAATAGATATTTCAAAAGGGAATTGTTATAATATTATTATTAAAATAATATTATTATTTAGAAATATCTATCTAAATAGTAATGACAAATTATTGTTGATACATATTTTTTCAAAGTTTAAATAGTAAGTTCAATTATTACATTAGTGTAATAGTTGCATTTCTAGTAGTATAAATACTACATTTGGCCAATGTAAAAATACACACCGTAATTTACTTTGAAAGTACTAGTAAAACATTCTCCTTTCTTCAACCTTTCATCTAATTTTGATAGTTAAACTAGTTTAGTAACTTATATTAGTTCATAAATATTAATAAATATTCAAAGTCGGTTTTTCTCAACAGGGCTAACTTTGTTGTAAAATATTTCGGAGATGCGTCTGCGGAATATTTTGGAGGTTAAATTGTGTCCAACCCATCTCCTTCCTCATTTATCAAAATCAACTTCAAAAACTCTCAACTTTTTTCGCTTCACCAAGTCAAAACTCAATTAACAAAGCTCAATAAAACTTGAATCAACATCTGTAACATCAGAAACAATATCGTAAACATCAATTTCTTGTAAGATTTTTGACTTTTTGATAAATTTTTTTAGCTTTTGAGTAAATGAGTATAAATCGATGATCAAGGTTATAAATGAGTAAAAATAACATTTAAAATAGTTTAGACATAGTGTATTAGATGTTTATTGGCGAAAAATGATGATCAAAGCATTTTTTTAGGATTGCATGGGGTACATTGATGTTATTGACGCAACTTCTGAGTTGTAGAAAATTTCGGAGATGCATCTCCGAACTTTTTCAGCGTTTTAGTTTCCTAAATTTCGGAGATGCATCTCCGTAATTTTCTCAGCATTTATTTACTTTCTTGCTTATGGTGTTGTTTTCCTACACTAATTGCCGCTTTACTTTAACTTACAGGTATAAAGGCTGATAGACACAATAGACTGAGACACAGAAGGGTTTTTCAGCACACATTAGTGCGGCGGGAAATTAGAAAAACGATGAAACCCATAGGTTGGCGCCACAAATTCCAACCCCAAAAACCATACTTTGATTGCGCATCAACTATACCAACTATACTTAAACTGTTAGATAATCCTAATCGGTGATAACATTATTGTTCCCATCTCTATTACAGAACCGTACATGAGATTTTCACCTCATACGACTCCTGGAAATCCTTAAGTAAATCTAAGGACTGAGTCAATTATTTATCTCTTGATATATTCCTAAATTTATCTCTTGATATATCCCTAGGATATAAAAGATGAAAATCTATCGAATAGTTCTGAATTAGACTAATTTAATTCTTTCTGTTCTAGAAATAAAGAAATAAGAAAGAGAAATTTATTTTAATAAAATATCCAATTAAAGCACTTCTGAATTGATCTCATCCATAAAAAAATACAAATTTGTTGAGTAATAACTAAATTTTTCAATAAAATACTCTTTTATAATTCTCAATAACCCTTGTAATTTTGAATGACGGAAAATAATTACACATTCGTTTCTTAATTATGATGTGAAATTTATCTCCATGAATATGGATACAAGAAATCAAAAACGAAAAATAGATTTCTCTTTCGTTTTTTATTTCTTAATTTTTTCGTTCATATTCTTCTTTTTTGTGCTATGAAAAAGGGACCTCAAAAAATTGGAAATGATTTTTTGTTCCTGATAATAATTTATTTAGTGAGTGGATGGAAGCATACTCTAGATCAGAGTTGTGGGGATTACTGCGCTTTCTTTTTTTACCAACTTAAAGACTCCAATTAGTATTCTTTTTATATTTTGCGTAAATTGTCTTTTGAATAATTTACAAAATTTGTGTTACTAATTCTTTGTGTATCTTAGTGTTTCTAACCATCTAGTCTTTTTTTATTAACCCCCCTTGTTTATTTTTATATATGTATGATAATTCATAAAAATGGCAACTTAAACTCAATAAGATTGGTCTTTTGAGACCGCTTCAAAACAGGATGACGAATTATCCAATCTTGGGTTAAATGTCCTCTTTTGTTTATAATTTTATTTTATTCTTATATATAAAAAATGAGACTCAATATTTTTAGTGGCCTTATAAAATCATCATACTGTCTATTAACTAGAAAGAATATAGTGTTCTGAAATTAGATTCAATATAAGTTATTTTATTCGCTCATATAACTATCTAATTTAGTTCTTCAATCAAAATTGTGAAGAAAAAAAATAAAGATAATGAAGGTTTCTATTCAATTTATTCTCTATATAGTACTATAAAGACAGGAACATATCAATAGAATAACATTGAATAGCTTTTTCGGTTTCAATGAATCACACATAGAGATATTGATAAGACACACAGAGTTAATGATATTTCATAGCTAATTGATTAAGCAGTAGCTCGTAGACCACTCAAAAAGGAATATTTATTATTTGAGCCATATCCTGGCAAAAGAAATCCAATGGGAGCAATACTCAAAATAGAAATCCATAAAAAAAACACTTATATTGAAATCCGATAAAACAAAGTTATAGTAAAGCAAAATTATTGAATAACTTATTAGAATGGATATGGATGATATGGATGATCTGATACTAAATAAATGAATATCTCTCATAGATGAAATAATATTCTCTTTTAATAGTAGTTTTGTTCTGTCTACTAGAGCTTGAAGAATTCCAAAAGAACCAGCATATTCAAGTCTAATACCCTATTGTACCCCTGCAGATATTTCTCTTTCTAACCATACAATTGCTAGTACACTTATTGTAATTCCCAAGTCAAGAGTCAAAATTGGTACAAGTATCCATATACCTCTTTGAAAGATTCCAATTCGAAAAAAGGAGTTTATATCTTGGACTTCCGTTGTATCAATTATTATTTCAACGATCAACTTCTCCCATATTGATATCTATGCTACCTAGTATTGTCATAATATCAGCCAATTTCATTCTCTTAACTAATTGAGAAAGAATTTGCAAATTGATAAAACTAGGTGGACGAATTTTCCATCTCCAAGGAAAACCATTCCATTCTTGGGGGCCTCAATTCTCACATAAAGTTCTTGTTTAAAAAATTAAAAAGTAGGAGACAATTTTTTTTACCAATGAATCAATATTCAAAATCATTCCATTATGGCTCTTTTTCTCTATCAAAGTAGTGAATCTCAAAATTTTCATAAGACCCCCTGGAATTCCTTCCAAAACTTGTTGAATTATTTTTATGGATTCCACCATTTCACCAATTCGAACTAAATAACGAGCTAATGAATCTCCTTCTTTTTTCCATTGAACTTCTTAAGCAAATTCCTCGTAACACTTATAATTATCAACTTCACGTAGATCTCATTATATTCTGGAAGCCTAAAGCATCGATTATGTTAACCCCCGATTTATAACTTCCTCTCTACCAACAACACCTACTCATTCAACCTGTTCTAAAAAAATGGAATTCGCATAATAAGTTTTTGATGTTCAATAACCCTTATTAAAAAATAATTTCAGAAATCAAAATATTTATCTATCCAACCATATGGTAGATCAGCTGCTACTCCCCCAATATGAAAAAAATTATGCATCATTCTCATACCTGTCGCAGCTTCGAATATATTATATATTAATTCTCTTTCTTTAAAAAATATAGAAAAAAGGGGTTTGTACAACAATATTTGCCTTAAAAGGTCCCAGCCATAGTAGATGAGAAGTTATACGACTTAACTCCAACATAATTACTCATATATAGTTGGTGCTTTTAGGTACTTGAATATTTCTCATTTGTTCCGGTCCATTTACAAATGTTGCTTTTGTGAACATAGTAGCTAAATAATCCCAACGTGTTACATAAGGCATATATTGTATAATTGTTCGATTTTATGCTATTTTTCCATACCTCTGTGTAAATAACCCAATATTGATTCACAATCAATAACATCTTCACTATCCAGAGTAATAATAAGTCGTAGAACACCATGCATCAATGGGTGTTTAGGCCACATATTTACTATCACAAGGTCTTTTATTGTAGCTAGGACATTCATAGGTTTTTCCTCGGTTCATTATTCCATGAATCGTTTAAAAAAAATTAATCAAAATTCAGTATCTAATAAATTGAATAATTGAAAATGATTTTTGAAATTAGTTAATTTGTGAATCCCGAATACCCAACTGATTTATTAAATTTTTATAGCATATTTTAACAAATACGACAATAGTTATTGGCATTTTCCCAAAATTATACATAAACCTCTTTGGGATAAGTAGTCTTTTGGGTGTAATTCAAAATGTGAAGTCTTCTCATCTTATTAGTGAAGTTGAATACTTGAAACTCAACCGATCTCGGATTTTCTTCTTCTATCTTTTTTTTTTTTAAAATAACAGGTATAAATGAATTTTTTATCATAAAATTAAAGCTTTCCCCCTCCTTTTTGGTAGATAACTTTATTGATAAGTGATATTAATGACACTTATTTTGAATTTTTATATGAAATTTTCTCTTAATTTATTTAACAGTTCTGAATTTCTTTTTTTTTTCTTTTCAAATTCATTATTAAGAAATGTAATCCAAATAGATAATAAATATAATATTTATGGATTCATAAAATAAATAAAAAAATCTTTTGTCTTGTATTTTAAAAATAAAAATAAGATAATATATTTTATTCATTTTTCTATGGATTGCTTTCTATCTAATGGAAACATCATTGAATTTGTATCAATCTCACAATGCGTGTGGGTGGTTATATTACTTATCTATAAATATGTATATAAATGCTCACATATCAGATATCATATAGATATGTTACGAGAAATATTATAATAATGATAAATAGAACAAAAATCTAGATTTTCAATCGAAGATGCATACGTATTCTTAATATACTAAAGCGGCTTCAATCATGTGTATCAAACCAATAGCGGTTCATACAAGCTAAATCTTCGAATTGATAATTTGGCCAAAGAAATTATTTTAAATTCATTAGTTTTTTTGTATCGCGATAAAGATCTTTATTTTTAGTAAAAACTTCAAAAGAATTATTCATTTATTTCTCATTTATTGTGTTTCTATCCATAATCTTATGATTCATAGGATTCAAACATATTAGAATTCACAATTCTCTACGACGTCTAGTGGACAAAAGATTTTTAGGAACAAATAAATCACAATGATTTTTATCTTTGTTTTCTATTATCTTTTGATCAAGACGACTTTTTTCAGAGTTTATTTTTGAAAAATTGTGTTTGTGCTTCAATGATATGCTTATGGTTTGATATATAAATAATTTTTCATAGTTTTTTTCTTCTAGAAATACGAATAGGTTCAATAGAAAATATTAGGTTGTCCTTCAATTCTTTTGTGTCCCTACATTCTGTATAACAAGTGTGCTTATTCGTTAGACCCACAAAAGTTTATGTATCTAGTTCTCCCTTTTTTATAAATAAAATGACTTTTTTTTAGATTTTTTAATCTAAGTATGAGACAGATTACATTGATATTATCATATAGTCTTTCTTCGAAGTGATTCTTACAGTGCAAATAAGAACCCAAAGATTTATCTAGTAAGAAATTGTGTTCTCCAGTTAGATCCATCCTAAATTTAGTTATATCATAATGACAGGCTGAATAATACTTTGAGAGATATAATTTTAGATCTTCTTGACTCGTGTATTCTTTCTTTTCTAACCCTAACTAGACTTTCTCAGAAATGTTTTTGTTTCCATGAAATGGCACAAAAAAGAAACTTATTGGTAAGATCCAAGGATTCTTCTATTATGCAATTAATTTAAAAACAAAAAATAAATCTCGGAGTCAATAATTTCTCATTCGTTATGCAAGTCTTTTTTCTTTTTCCGTTCATTCCCATCCTTCTTTTCCATTCACTCCTATGCAATGAAAATACTTTCTATCTTGATATTTTTCATCCATAATATCATATTCTGCTATATAATTTTGGATAAACCTATCGCCCTATATCAAATAATTCTTTGATATTTTTAGGTGTGTTATAAGAAGGTGATTTATATCCATAAATATAACATTTTTTCTTTTCTGCATAATTTATATATTGATAGGAGAAAAGATCATATCCATATTGGTTTTTTTTATTATTTTTTAATAAGTCTTATTATTTTTATTTTTCTAATAAGTCTACTTTTTGTTTTTTGGAAAAACATTTAATAGAGTTTTTTTGAGAAGAATCATATTCAAGTAAATCTTTATTTTGAGCCACACGATGTTCATGGATTCTATTCCTCCATTTTTGTGGTAATAATCTCCATCATGCACTCTGAGGTAAAGCATATTGATAATGAACCTTTAACTAATTTGTCCATTGATTCATTATAGAATCGAGACGGTTCTTATGTCTTAATTTGGAATTGAATCTTCCTCCTTGTATTCTAAAAAAATAATCCTTTATTTCATTCTTAAGAAAAAAAGATCTTCCATGCGATTCAAAAATAGATCTTAACTTATATTTGTATCCATTACTAACTTGAATTTGTGATAATATAAATAATACATAGGTTTGTGACAAAGAAGATACATCACAAGAATTATGTGAATTCATATTCGTAATATTCCAAGGTTTGTCTATAATAGACATCAATGGAATTATACATTGATTTGTATTATCAACGCTTTGTTCATTTTTTTTTATTGTAAATGGATTTATTTACAATTTTCTTTGTTAATTCAAATAAATAACGAATTAATTTAATAGAACTAAGATAACATTGTACAATGTTCCAAATAAAGAAATCTTCTGCATAGTTAGTAGTAAGGATATGTATGTATAACCTTTCTATGAAAATTTTAAAAAAGTAATAGGATTTATGGATTAATCGAACGTTTCTTCTTTGTAATATTTTCAAACTATTTTTTTTTTGTAATTCTAATCTTTTAACATCAGTTATAACCCCATCTTTTTTTTTTCTGTCATTTTTTCTATTTCTTTTAAGATTGTCTTTGTTTTAATATTAAGATATTTTATCCTTTTTGTGTGTGTGGATGGGGTAATAGATTGAATTATAAGGGGAGATTCCTCAATCATTGGATTACTCCTACTGATTGGTGATTTGTTTTAGATTTTACTCAATTCTTCTTTTTTTAACCTCCGATTTTGTTTTCTATTTCTTTTAATTCTTCTAACAGGATTCAAGACTCTTTTTTTCTTTCTCTTTCATTATAAAATTTTCAAAAATGATTTTTCAAATCTTTTTTCAATTTTTTTGTTTTTTTTTTATTTTATAAAATGGGACCCAAAAAATGTAAATGGGTTTGGTACATGATCATCGAGGTACAATTCGACTTGTGTTCCATAACCTGTTAAAAACCAGAAGTTTTTTTTTTCAGTTGACCTTTTTTTCTAGTAGATCGTACCTTAGGTTTGTTGTGCCAAGGTTTCAGAGCAAAAGGGCATAAGATCCTTATCTGAATATCGTCCCAGAACCAGTTTGGTGGCAATGCATTGTGAGATACTAGAATTTCCTGATAGATGCATTTAATATGGATTTCTTTTCTCTAAACCTGAAAAATCTTTTGACTATTTGGGATATTGAAATAATAACATACGAATTATATTTTTAGTGATTATCAATGAAGGTAATAGAATATATTTATTAACATGGATTGGAATAATAATACAAAATATCTTATTATTAGACGATATAGAATGCTCTCCGAGGCTTTTTCAATTTCTTTAAGTCTTATTTCATCCTTGTCTTTGTCGTCCTCTTTCGCTATAAAAGATGGTTTATATTCATTACTTGTCTCAAATAAGAGAAAGAAATCAAATAAAACTATATTATTCATAGACAATTATAATATATTCCTTATGGTAACTGGGTTCATGATTTATGGTCAACAAATAGTACGAGTTGCAAGGTACATTGATCAAAGTTTCATGATTATCTTATCTCACACAAATTGTTTATATGTAACTATTCAATATCCTTATGAAAACATCAGAATGTTTCCGTGGTTGAATCCATTTTGAATTTGATAAATTCATTGCTTGTAAAGTATGTGTTCGTGTATGTCCTATAGATTTACCCGTTGTTGATTGAAAAATAGAAATGGAAATTCGAAAGAAACGATTGCTAAATTACAATATTGATTTCAGGATCTATATTTTTTGTGGTAATTGTATTGAGTATTGTCCAAAAAATTGTTTATCAATGACTAAAGAATATGAACTTTCAACTTATGATCGTCATGAATTGAATTATAATCAAATTGCTTTGGGCCATTTACTAATGTCAATAATTAATGATTATACAATTCGAACAATTCAAATATAAAAAGACAATTTTTATAATTAAATAAAATACAATTCTTTAAAGAATGAATATATATATATATATATATATATATATATATATATATATATATATATATATATATATATATATATATATATATATATATATATATATATATATATAGAATAATCAAAATAAAATATTTAAAAAAATTGTATAAAAATGAACAATATAGTCGATATCATATTAGTAGACATATTCTATAATTATTAGAGAATTATATTCTTAAATAGAATATATAAATATATTATCGAAATTGAAAATATTTTTGAATTTCAATAAGATTTTCAATGGTTATATATGTTATCTATCTTTATACTTTAGTTATAATATCGTTTCAAACTACTCTTTCGTATATAGAGTGGAATAATATTGATTATATAACCATAATTATATCAACTTAAACTACTTAGGTTTTTCAATGCAAAAAAAAATTGAAGTATATAAAAAAAATTCTTGGTCATATCAATAAGGTCATGAAATTTCGATTTCTTTGTCTTTTTTTATATATGTTGTGAATCGGATACCTTTAAACAAAGTATAAACGGTTTCTTAATGATCAAGAAACTCACAAGGGTTAGGGTTAACAAAGAAAACAAGGTAAAACAATAAGGAACAACAAGGATTGGTTATTAAACTGCTATTCTTTCCTTTCTCTTAGAACAAGATTACAAGTATACAAGAATAACAAAATAACCACCCTCCCTTGAAATTAGGATTTTATCTTCCTATTTTTCCTTATTCCAAGATTGAGAAACTAGCATCCTATTTATAATAGAATAGCACATGCTAACAACCCTAGCAATATTTACTCATGCTAACAACCTTAGCAATATTTACTCATGCTAACAACCTTAGCAATATTTACTCATGCTAACAACCTTAGCAATATTTACTCATGCATGTTAGAATAAACTTCGACTACAACACGCATTACTTGCGAACAGACTTCGACCACACTAGAGTTCGATCCAATGTCTCACAAATCTCCACCTTGGATCTAACTCTATAACATCAAGAAACTAGCTTTCTTCATGCAGATTTATTAACTGCATACAGTGGAAAAACTTGCAACTGGGCAATGTCTTGGTGATCATATCAGCAGCATTATGATCTGTCGAAACTTTCAGCACTTGGACTTCTCCACGCTCGATTACCCCTCTGATGAAATGCAGCCTCACATCAATGTGCTTGGTTCGCTCATGATAGGCTGAATTCTTCGACAGATGTATTGCACTTTGACTATCACATTTAACAGTGATAACTCGACCTTGAAGTTTTAGCTCCTTTGCAAAACCTTCAAGCCACACTGCTTCCTTCACAGCTTCAGTTAGAGCAATATACTCCGCTTCAGTGGTTGATAAGGCAACGACCTTCTGAAGTGTTGCTTTCCAACTGATTGTTGTCCCAAACATAGTGAACACATATCCGGAGATAGATTTTCTAGAATCCATACAACCTGCATAATCAGAGTCGACATATCCTTCAATTACTGCTTTACTATCTTCACCCAAGGCTCCACCATAAATTAGGACTCTATTCAGAGACCCATTTATGTACCTTAAAATCCACTTCAATGCTTGCCAGTGAGCCTTTCCAGGATTCGCCATGTACCTGCTTACAAGACTTACTGCATATGCTATGTCGGGTCTAGTACAGACCATAGCATACATCAAAGACCAATTTGTCTTCTTTTGATTCCTCATAACTTCCTTATAGTCTCTAGGTTCTTCGTCTAGAACCTCACTTGCAGAGATTAAGGCATAAGCTATAAGATCTGCATACCCAAGTCTCTGAGGTGTCTTGATGACTCTCCTCGACCTGTCTCTTGCTAGCAGGTAGTCATTATCAGTCTCCTCATCTTCGACAACATCTTCTGTGTCTTCTTCGACTTCATATGGGGTAAGCAATTCAGCATCAACATGCTCCACCTCAACAGGAATCTCTCCCTGTTCCAGCTCTTCATCAGCATCATCAGTTTTCTTGAAAGCCATCTCTGCTTCGTTGAAAACTACATCTCGACTGGTGATACACCTCCTGTGACCTGGCTCTAAGCACCATATCCTATAAGCTTTGACTCCTTCAGGGTATCCCATGAACATGCATTTCAGAGCTCTAGGTTCGACCTTGTCTTGCCTAATATGAGCATAGGCCACACAACCAAATACTCTTAGTCTGTCGAGACTAGGTGGATGTCCCGACCAAACTTCTTCAGGTGTCTTCATTCCCAAGGCAGTCGAGGGACATCTATTTATCAGGTAAGCTGCTGTCGAAACAGCTTCCGCCCAAAACACCTTCTTCAATCCAGCACTAACCAACATGCATCTAACCCTTTCAAGGATTGTTCGATTGAATCTCTCAGCTAAGCCATTTTGTTGAGGAGTACCTGCTACAGTCTTATGGCTTGCAATCCCAGACCCAACACAGTAACTGTCGAAAGCTTCGTTGCAGAATTCAAGGCCATTGTCGGTTCTCAACCTCTTAATCTTTCTGCCAGTCTGAGTTTCGACTAGAATCTTCCAACTTTTGAAATTCTCAAAAGTTTCATCCTTCGTCTTCTGAATGAATACCCATAGTTTTCTGGAATAGTCATCAACGATGGATAGAAAATACCTTGCACCTGAGTGTGAAGGATTCCTTGCAGGCCCCCAAAGATCAGCATGAATGTAATCCAGGGATCCATGTGTTCTTTGCTTGCCTTTGTTAAACTTCGCCCTACAGGATTTACCAAATACACAAGATTCACAAAATTCCAACTTTTCGACTTTGTCACCTCCTAGTAGGTTCTGCTTCCCCAATTCGACCGGGCCTCTTTCGCTGACATGGCCCAATCTCATGTGCCATAATTCTGTCTTCGACATAGATTTCGTGGATGCAACATTTGTCGAACCACTTACAACCTCAGCCTCAAGGGTATACAAGCCTTGTTTCTTCACGCCTCTCAAGACTTCCTTCGACCCCTTCATGACTCTTAGGATACTTTTCTCTCCTTGAAAAACATATCCTTTTCTGTCGAATTCACCAAGAGAAATCAAATTTCTCTTCAAGTCAGGTACGTACCTGACTTCAGTCAATAACCTTATTGACTCATCATGGAGCTTGAATCTCACAGATCCAATACCTGCAATTTTGCAAGATTTGTTGTTTCCTAACAGCACAGATCCACCATCTTGATCACATAGCTCCTCGAACAATTCTCTGTTTGGAGTCATGTGCCAAGTGCAACCTGAATCCATAATCCACTCTTTCCTCGAGTCGCCACTTGAAACCACAAGAACATCAGATGAGTCGAAGTCATCTTGAACAATAGCTGCATTGCCATTACCTCCATGATCTTTCAGGCGTTCAGGGCACAACTTTCTTATGTGACCCTCCTTCTTACAGTGGTAACATCGAATACTAGATGTTTCGCCACTATAAGACTTCTGTTGACTTTTACCTTTTTTCTTGTCGAACTTACCATCCTTTCGCAAGAATTTTCCCTTAACGGCCAAACCTTCGCCCACCGTCGAAGGTTTATGCTCCTTTCGTTCGTTCAAGTCCTTAGAATACAAGGCTGATTGAACTTCTTCAAAGGTCAGGGACTCCCTTCCATACAAGAGAGTTTCTTTGAAGTGAGCATGTGTTCTGGGCAAAGCACACAGCAGCAATAGTGCTTGATCTTCATCATCGATCTTCACATCAATTTTTTCAAGATCAAGAATCAGCTTGTTGAACATATCCAACTGCTCAGCCAACACTTTGTCTTCACTCATCTTGAATGAATATAAAGCTTGCTTCAGGTATAGTCGATTCACCAGAGATTTGGTCATGTACAAACTTTCAAGTTTCACCCATAATCCCGATGATGTAGTCTCCTTTGATACCTGTCGAAGAACCTTATCACCAAGGCTCAATAATATTGCGCTGTGGGCTTTCTCGATCATGCCCGTCTATTCTTTTGCCGTTAACGCAGCGTCCATGGCTGCCTCACCCTTCAACGCTTCCAAACAACCCTGCTGAACCAATAGGGCTTTCATCTTCAAGCGCCACAGACCAAAGTCGTTCACTCCGGTGAACTTTTCAATCTCATACTTTGTTGAAGGCATCTTCTCCACGCTCATCGCACCAATTTGTTGTGAATCGGATACCTTTAAACAAAGTATAAACGGTTTCTTAATGATCAAGAAACTCACAAGGGTTAGGGTTAACAAAGAAAACAAGGTAAAACAACAAGGAACAA
The DNA here is from genome assembly GCA_963859935.3 of Lathyrus sativus. Taxonomy (NCBI): domain Eukaryota; kingdom Viridiplantae; phylum Streptophyta; class Magnoliopsida; order Fabales; family Fabaceae; genus Lathyrus; species Lathyrus sativus. The sequence goes on along the minus strand of OZ012740.1, from coordinate 504,723,269 downwards.
CAAGGATTGGTTATTAAACTGCTATTCTTTCCTTTCTCTTAGAACAAGATTACAAGTATACAAGAATAACAAAATAACCACCCTCCCTTGAAATTAGGATTTTATCTTCCTATTTTTCCTTATTCCAAGATTGAGAAACTAGCATCCTATTTATAATAAAATAGCACATGCTAACAACCCTAGCAATATTTACTCATGCTAACAACCTTAGCAATATTTACTCATGCTAACAACCTTAGCAATATTTACTCATGCATGTTAGAACAAACTTCGACTACAACACGCATTACTTGCGAACAGACTTCGACCACACTAGAGTTCGATCCAATGTCTCACAATATACATATAATGGATTTTCCTGAAACGCTACACGATTTTCTTTTAGTCTTTTTGGGATCGGGTCTTATATTAGGATGTTTAGGAGTAGTACTACTTACCAACCCTATTTTTTCTGCTTTTTTCGTTGGGACTGGCTCTTATCTGTATAGCTTTATTATATATTTAGCGAACTCGCATGCTGCATTACAGCTACTTATTTATGTAGGAGATATTAACATTTTAATCATATTTGTTGTGATGTTCATGAATAGTTTCTAATTTTACCAAGATTTGAATCTTTGGACCGTATGGGATGGAATTACTTTGATAGTTCGTACAAGTATTTTTGTTTCATTAATAACTATTATTTCAGATACATCATGGTCAGAAATTGTTTGGACTACAAGACCAAATCAGATTATTGAGCAAGATTTGATAAGTACTAGTCAACACATTGGAGTTCATTTATCAACAGATTTTTTCTTCCATTTGAACTAATTTTAATAATTCTTTTAGTTTCTTTGATAGGTGCAATTGTCGTAGCTCGCTAGTAAGAAATCTTTAGACAACTAGTAATAGAAATCAAGATTCCTTTTATTTTAATCAATTTTCTCACATTCATTTCTGTCGATTTCTATGTGAAGTGAAAGTTTTTATGTAGATTTTTTTTTATTATCGATATATTCTTTTGTTAATGAATCAAAATTTATAAGGAGTTGGTCAATGATACTCGATCATGTACTTGTTTTGAGTACCTATTTTCAGATACATGTAAAGATTTATGATACATGTATAAGATGTTCTCAATGTGTCCGAGCTTGTCGCACAGATGTATCAAAAATGATACCTTTGGGTGGATGTAAAGCTAAGGAAATAGCTTCTGCCCCAAGAACAGAGGATTGTGTTGGTTCTAAGAGGTGTGAGTCCGCTTGTACGACGAATTTCTCAAGTATTCGAGTTTAGTTATGGAATGAAACAACTTGAAGTATGGGTCTAGCTTATTGATTCGTTTCAAAAAACACCACCCGAATACATTTTTTACTAGCAAAAATTCATGGTCATAATAAAATAGAAAATCTTTTTTTCTTTTTTATTTTGAGCATGGGCTTTTCTAGCCCAAGTGTATCTTATTTTATCACGAATTATTTTCCTTGGTTAACAATAGTTTTTGTTTTCCTAATAGTCATAGGTTCCTTAACTTTCTTATTTCCTCATAGGGGAAATAAGGTAATTAGGTGGTATAGAATTTGTATATGCTTAATCGATCTTCTTCTAACAACCTATGGGTTTTGTTATCGTTTATAATTGAATGATCCATAAATTTAACTGACGGAGAGTTATAAATGGGTCAATTTTTTTACTGGATATTAGGAATAAATGGACTCTCTATAGGACCTATTTTACTAACAGGATTGATAACTACTTTAGCCACCTTAGCGGCTCAGCCGTTTACTCGAGAATACCAATTATTCTATTTCCTGATGTTAGCAATGTATAGCGGTAAAATATGACCATTTTCTTCTTCATACATTGTACTTTTTTTCATCATGTGGGAATCAAAATTAGTTCTCATTTATCTACTTTTATCCATGTCGAGGGAAATAAACGTTTGTATTCTGCCACAAAGTTTATTTTGCATGCTGCAGGAGCTTTTATTTTTTTATTAATGGGAATTTTGGGTATTGGTTTATATGGCTCTAATGAACCAACATCAAATTTTGAATCATTAATTAATCAATCATATCCCGTGGCACTAGAAATGATATTCTATATAACATTTATTATTGCTTTTGCTGTCAAATCGTCGATTATACCCTTACCTACATGGTTACCAGATACCCACAGAGAGGCACATTATAGGACTTGTATTAAGTAGGAGACAAGATTCACCATCTGACCCATCACTCCATCCAACCTCCCCCAAGCGAGAGGTTTCCCATATTCAGGTGTCTGGGGCACCCGATTCACCAGTGTCATCTCCTATTGTAGATGCTACTGAGTCCGTGCCACCTCCTACTGCTAATCTAGTGCCACCTCCAGAGGGTGAGGCTGCTGCGGATGTTGAGCCATAAGCATTTGGAAGATGCCTTGTTGATTTGTTATTACTTCCTATGTACCCAGACCATATTGCCAGACATATTTGGGACGAAGAGGTAGCATTAGTTGGATTCATTATTTTTTTCACGTTAATTTTAATTGAAATTTTTTTAACATTGATTATAATTTTTCTCAGGAGCGTGATCTCTAAAAGTTTATTAACCACGTGCGGAAGATTGCTGGCTTGCCTTAACCGAATGAGGATTGGTTTCAGACATTTTCGTCCTAATTTGGCATGAAGGACTTGTGCATGACAAGTTATATTATGGACAACCACTTGATGCTTAATGCATTCATAGAGAGATGACACTCAGAGACCTCGTCATTTCATCTTTCGCATAGTGAGATGTCTATCACACTCGACAATGTCTCGTGTTTGCTACGTCTTTCGATCAAGGGGAGATTCCTAAATCATGGGAGGATTATCAAAGACTAGGCACTCAAGATTTTGGTAGACCATTTGGGGTCTCATCCAAGGGAGGCGAATGAGGAGTTTGATAAGACCAGAGGTTCTCATGCTAGATTTGAATACCTAATGAATATATATGAGGTTGAGATTCTGAGATCACAACATGATGAAGGTGATAATGAGTAGGTGGCGCTCCACAGATCGCATGTTATAAGACCATACCTTCTATATTTGGTTGGCACTGCAATTTTTATAGATAAAAGTGCCACTTATACAGATGTCGTCTACCTACAGTACTTCGAGGACTTCGAGCGGATCCGTAGGTACAAATAGGGGGCACTTTTTTTGTTTACCTTTACTCGAAGCTGAGAGAGGGTTGTATGTGGAAGATGAAGCACGTTACAGGCATCGTTACACTACTGGCAGTAACAATTATTGGTCTTTGAATATTTCTTTGTCATTTTCATTTCATCTTTGCAAAGCCATTACTGATGATTTGTGTGTTCCAAACTTTTCATTCTGGGCTTGGATCCTCTAGCACTTCCCGCACATCTCTGAATAGGCGAGTATGTCGTCTTACACTGAGGATATGTCTCGTGCTACAACTTTTTCTCCGCTTAGAAGGAACAAGGCGACCAAGCCTTACAAAGTCTATCTTGACTGTTTGGTTGCCAAGGACATACACTTTAACAACTATATTAATCATAGTGAGACACAACCATTTGACGAGATAGTGCTATGCTATGGATTGTTGGTCTGAGGATCATGTCTCACATCTTCTCATCTTCCCGAGTGCGTCATGCGGAAGTTCGGTTACATTCCCTGACACCCTATTATTTCTGCTCCTCCTGTTTTGACATGTAGATAGATAGATGACATGTTTGATGATTATGAAAGTCATCTGGTATCGAGGAGACACAGAGTACCATAGCTGAGAGCAATTGGTGCTACATCGAAGGGTATATTAGATGGTTCTTTAGGGAGTTACATTCGTACATGGTGCATGTTGTTTCAGGAGATCCGCTGAGGTCAGCTCATCAGGAAATACTAAAGAAGGAGCAGACATAACTAGATCATGCTGAGGAAGTCTTTCCTAGAAGTTGTCACATATTGGAAATTATGGCGGCAAACATTGACACTAGTATCTTCCCTGATGGGTCTGATGTGAGGCACGTCCTAAATGCTATCATGAAGGAGGCATAAGGGGTATTGATGTATCAGAGACAGTGCTGGAGAACTGGGGGATTGATGGCCAAGGAGGTAGAAGAGACAGAGGAGGTAGAGGAGAGATAGTCAGACATACACAATACTGCATTAGTATATAGTAGTAATATTATGGTCTGTATTTTATTTTGATATCATGCTACTTTATAGGTCTCGATTGTATGACATTTTTGAAATTTATTTGTCTTTTATTTATATATGGCATTTTTTGGCCATCTGAATTTATGTACGTCTTTTTTTGAATTTCAATTGTATGGTATGGTTTAAATCTGCTTCTAAATACACGTATAATTCACATAGATGCATCTCTGGTACAATTCATGTGTATAATGGCTTACGAGTGTGATGCATAGTATGTTTTAAATTGTTGTGGAAATGCATCTTCAAAATATTTCAACATTCCTTCAGAATTTAGTGCGTCTGAAGATGCATTTCCAGAATCTGGTGGCATTTAAATAAGTTCTCGTGGTGGCTTAGAAAATAAAAGAGTGCATTAAAAAATTCTCTTAATTTTTTGTTTAAACTTGAAAATTTTGTGGACTTTCAACCGGCGTGATTAGTTTGACCCGTTTTGTTGGCTCAATTTGTAACCACACTAACAATAATAAGCGTTTTATACAAACTTCTTTTCAAATTGATTGTCAATTTTCATTTGAATTCTTCTTTTCAAACTCATTGTCAATTTTCATTTGAATTCGTAACTTCTAAAACTTCAAGATTTGAACAACGTATTCGAATTCTAGAAAAAAAAATTGAGAAATTTTTGTAAATTTCAAAAGAAAAGTTGTTTTTATAAATTTTGGAAAACCTAAATATTTCAAATTTAAAATATATCTTCATTCAAAATATCCTTGTTGTAATTCAAATATCATTGTTGTCATTCAAAATATTATAAACCATAATATTTGCAGATGTTGGTCTAAGAGACCAACCAATTCAATTCAAACTTGGACTCAAAAAGCTGATGACAATGGTGTTGTGTAGTTTTCTCGTCCAACAGATTCGTTAAATTTCTAGAAGTCCCACCAACTTCCTTAGGTTGTTTCCTTCCCTTTTCCTTTATCTTATTCTTCATCATAAAATATTGCCGCTAAAATACTAATCATGTAATCTTTATGCATTCAATTATTAATAAATTTCCCTTTTGACCATGTAATTAAGTTTGGTACTCTGTTTCTAGCCTTAGCCTATATTTCATAGATGCGGGTGTTGTCACACGACAAATAGCTTAGCCTAATCTGGCGGCAAACCAGCCCCTCCACACACCTGTTTTGAGACAATTTTATTATTAGTGTGTCACATTTTATTTACCAAAAAGAAGCATATCCAATGTCACGCATGTCCCACGTTAATAATACGAAAAATGTCTCTTCACAAGACCAAATCTTGCTTCACTAATTACACTCATAAAATACAAATTATACATATTTATTGTTTAATAACCCATTAAATATTTTGATATGAAAACCAAAAAATAAGACTACATAAAGAACAAAGAAGTAGTTAATAAGCTGTCATATGAAGATCTCATTACCAAAAATCTGAGATTTTGACACACACTCAAACAAAATTACATTTTACCAAAATGGTTAAGAAACTCTATTATATGTTTGCTTGTATATTTGTCCACGCGTGCACTTCACATTTTACACAACTATTCTATGCATGTTGACTTTACACTCAAATAAAGCCAAAACAACAATCACCTCAATTAATAACGACAAAAACTATACCCCACAAACTTCACCACTTCATTCCTTAATCCTTATCTATTAAACTTTACATTCAAAAGAAAAAACAAATATTTAGAAGAAAATTCTCCTATAGACTCCCAAAAAGAAACATAATCATAACACAAACTAAAAAAAAAGAAATCAAATGATCTTCAAATTTTGATCATTCAAACACAACAAAGGCTTTCATCACCCTTTAAAAAAACTAAAATATTAATTAAATAAAAATACTAAAAAACCAAATAAAAAAATAGATAGAAATAAAATTAAACTAAACATAACTAAAATCCAATACTAATTGTATCAGATACTAAGTGATCTCTTCTCTTCCCTCTTAATTAAAAGTTCTGGTTTTGAATTCGAACTCGACAGTAAACATGCAGTAGTGTTAAATCTTTTTTAAAAGAAATTAATCTCTGCAGTTACGTGTTTGAAAATGAAATGATGAATCACGGAGGATAAGGAAATTCATCCGAAGACATCAACAATTGCTCCAAATAATCAGAACCAAGATCTTCAAACACGACAGCATTATCAACACTGATATTATTGTTATCATTATTGTTGTTGTTTTTTCTAAAATCTTGTTCCTTGTTCTTCATGAAACCGATTTTCCTTCTCAAAGAGTGTTTCCTCTTAAGAGCAACAACAGGGGAACAACCATCTTCAGCACATTCATCGCAATTCATATCATTAAGCGATTCTCTCACAATCTCAACCGGAAAATTGAGTATCGCAGAAGCGCCTCTCATGGCAAACGCAGCTTGATCATAAGCTAAAGCAGCCGCTTCCGCACTGTCAAATGTTCCTAACCAAACCCTCATTCCATTTCTCGTTGAATCTCTTATTTCCGCTGCAAATTTCCCCCATGGCCTTCTTCTGACGCCTCGGTACGACTTCTCCTTCCTCGGTTCGTTCTCTTCGGAACTTATGGAACTTACCTCTTCTTCCTTAATAACAACTCTGGTGTTGTTCTTGAGGGTGTTGTTTGCGTCGTTGATCATGCCGTAAAGAAGCATCTCTTCGGGATCGTTCTCGTTGAAGGGAAGATAGTTGAATTCGAATGAAGAGGATTCGCAGGAAAATTCGGAAGTGGAAGAGTTTGGGAATGAATTCATTTTGGGAAAACAGAGTGCTCTGTTTTTTGAAGTTAGTGTTATAACTTTTAATTGTATACCGAACTCTGTTTTTATACACAAAATTTTCAAGTAAAACTGTAAGAGTTGCCACAAAAGCGAATGGGATAGAAGTGAAAAATCTAAAGGTGAAACCAAAAATAGATTAAATAATGAAAGCTTATGTATAGTGCTAGTATATTCTAAGAATTTTTATTTTTATGAACTGTGTATAGTAAGTATCTTTGGTTTTATTAAAAAGAGTGTCTTTTGGCAGTTTTGCTCCCTATTTGCTACAAAAAAAATGTTTATTCTAAATAAGGACCAACATGGTGATGGTATTCCTGTTGATGATCTTTAAATATTTGGGAGATTCTAAAGTTTTATATTGGTTAGAAATAGAGCATTGAAATAGTTTATATAGAGTGACACCTCTCACCTTACCAACTGATTTTGCAAGGTTGTGTTAGGTCAAACTCTAATATAGTATCAGAGTCTATCAATCGGACTTTTATACATTGTGGATACAATTTTACTTTTTAATCAAATTTTTTCCTCTAATTGTATTAAATGAATAGTATAAAATATACACTTTTAAAATACATACAAATACAGTGTCAAATTTGAGATATTCAAACAACGTTACTCTTTAAAATTATATCTTTAATCGATTTATATCTTTCATCAATTTTGTCTGGTTTTTGTTCATTCCTATCAATTTGATTAATTAGTTGATATAATTGACAATTTAAATCAGTTATCTCTTTTGTTCTCAATTCATCTAATTTAATTACCGATTGTAATTGATTTTTTAAATAATGATTGTGTGTATTGAAAGAATGTACAAATACTTTAAAGGCAAAATTATCAATTCATTGAATAACTAATCACTAAATTTATTATGCTAATGTGCGCTGACAAACTTTTAACACACTAACATGGTGAGACAAAATAAAAACACCAGGCTACCATATAACATATGGATATTGTGGAAACTTCTTCGTGATGGAACTAAGAATAAGAAATGAGGTACGAAGAAGTCTTTTAATACAAATCATTTCCATTGTAGAAGTATGTAAAATATGGCAAGCATTAGAAGTAAACTGAAAACAAAAATTGTTGGACAAGGCAAGTTTAGTAATGCAAGATTGACATGAAAAGAAGGAATGTATAAAACATTATACATGGTAAGGGTTGGGGGAGAGTATGATAGAACAAAATATATGAGTAAAAACATTTGTGCCATTAAGTAAGGAAACTGAAATAGGTTGGCAAGTATGATAGAAAATAAAGGAGATAAAAGTAAAGGTAATGTGATCAGTGACACCAGTGTCTAAGATCCATAGTAAATGGATTTTGCCATTATGAAAATATGACTTGGATGTCAAGGCAAGAGGAGAGCTAGAAACAACATTAGCTTTAGGATTGAGATTGCTCTGTGATTATTATAACAAGCTCATGAGACTTTTATATTTCTCTTGAGTAATCCAAAAGACTTGGAACTTGAAGAACCTATACCAAATGTGTTAGGATATGATTTAGAATCATCGTGACCAATTGCTTTAGAAGGCTTTGCTTTTTTTGAAACCTGAAGGGTAGCCATGCTTCACAAAACAAAGGTCAACTGTGTGGTTTGTCCTACCATAATGAGTGCAGACTATATTGGTGCCTCTAGGTGGACCTGTCCATTTCCACTTGTTGGCAGGGTTGGACTTAGCTTGAGAAGCAAAATCTAAGAAGGCTGTAGGGGATGGAGAAGATTCAGAAGCATCGGGAGGATGAGGGACGAGAAGTGCAATACAAGTTTTATTTATTGTTTAATTACCAATGAGAATACAATGTCAATTCCTAGAAAAGGATTCATGACCTTTATCTGAGATTTGGTGGTGCTGAAATTTTCATTGAGACCCTTAAGGAAGCGTATAACATGATTTTGGTAACGATAAACTTACAAAAAAGCAATAGCATTGCAATTGCATTTGATGGAGCATTTAGAGTGAGGAATTGAGCGATAGTTTTGCAAACCATCCCCAAGAACCTTCATTTTGGTGAAGTAATCTGAGACAAACAATTTTTCTTCGAAGCTTGTAAAACTCTTGAATATTTGAAATCCAAAAAATGTCACTTTGAAAAAAACATGTATTGAGGTTTAACCAAACTCCAGTTGCAGATTCGACCCAAAGAACTTATCTGACAATGAATTTACTAATGGAATGATGAATCCATGCAAGAACCATGGTGTTGCGTCATATCCAAGGTGCATACAGAGAATCTAAAATGTTGAGCTTGGGAAAGGTTCCATCTACAAACGTTTCCTAGTTCATGGAGATTAAGACAATGTGTATTGATCGACCCATAATTTTTATTGTCTAATGTAGGCGAAACAAGAGCAGACGATGGACTTTCATCAGGGTCAAGGTAATAAGGATTGGAAGAATTGGTTGAAAAATCACCATAATTGACAAAAACCATTGAAAAGGTGATTGTCATGCCCTCATTTTTTTTACCCTAGTCTTTCATATCATGGATTCATCATCATCATCATACTTGGGTGCATGGAGCATGTGGGTTGCAAGGGATTAACAAGGAGGGATATTTTCTTCAAGGCAATTGTTATTTGGTGATTAAGGTTTGGGCTAGTATAAGTTACTTAGGAATCAAGAAACCTAATGCTCAGTATTGGCTTACTTTTGATCAATTAAAACAACACAAGCTTCAAGAAGCTTTAAATCACCTATACTTGGTTCAAAACCTTCTTACAAGATTAAGATGAGGTTGTTGAATATGGAGCAATTTTCCTTTCTTTTAACTTAATTTTGATAGAGATTCAAAGGTTATGAGAGTTCATATTTCAAGTCACCAATTCAAATTCAGCTTTATCCAAGTTCTAGAGTGAAATTCAAATTCAAGTATTATGATACCAAATTCACTCCTAATTGTGAAATTCAAATTCTTGTGAAAAAGAACAAATTTGTGTCAAAAATTTAAAGATTTCTAGTTTCTTATTAAATTTTCAAATTCCATACAAAGTTCAAATTTTATTCCAAGTTTCAATTCCAAACCCAACATTCAAATCCTTGTTCAAAGTTCAATTTCAATTTCATATCAAATTTCCTTTGCCCATTCAACATTCAATTTCAGTTCATGACAAGTCTTTAAATTTTCATTCAAGGATCTAATTCATTCATTTTTCTTTTCTTTCAAGTATCTATTTCATTTCATTTCAAATTCAATTTAAACTCATGACAAATTTCACATTTCAAAGTCCATTCCAAGTTAAGTTCAAGTCACTAATTCAAGATTATGGCAAGTGATCAAAGTCAAGTTCATGAAAAAGTTTCAATTCCATATCAAAGTTTCAACGATCATACAAAGTTCACATTCATATCAATTTACATGTTCATTCAAAGATTCAATTGCAATTCAAAACCAAGCTTCAATTTTCATCCAAGATTCAAATTTCTATATCCATTTAAGATTCAAATTCATGTCAAGATTGTCAACGTCAAAAGCATTTCAAGTTTGTGAACCCGTTCAAATTCAAATTCATGACAAAACTTACAAGGTTATAATGTTAATTCAAGCTCATGACAAAGTTACAATTTTTCATTCCAAAGAAATTCATGCCAATTAGCAAGTTACAAGGATATAGAATGACACTTGGAACTACAATTTTCTTGCTTGATTACAATGAGATCCTAAATTTTTTTTCTTATCCTAAACCATCCATAGTACTAAGTCTCTTGCCATTATTTCCTTGTCATTTTGGCAAATTCACCTTCATGGCCAAACTTCATACTCTTTTTAATCGTTCCAATGATCACCTAGTAGCTCACCTACAAGGCCAAACGCATTGAGTTAGTATGAGATAAATCCAAGATTACACCAAGCTTATTTCACATTCAAAATTATCAAACTTTAAATTTAAATTCATGTCATGCCAAGTATCCAATCCAATTTCAAATTCAAACCTATTCATCATGTTACAATCCAATTCAAACTCCTTCAAATCATTTCAAGTTCATCCATCACATTCAAAACAATCAAGTTTCAATTTTTTATTCAATCCAATCCAATTCAAGTTTCATGTTCAAGTTCAAATCCAATTCGAGTTTCAAATTCAAGCACTTCTATTCAACCTAATTCAAAAAAGTTCAAGTGTTTCACGATTCATTCTAACTCATTCAAGTTCCCCTAGAAAACAAAATTCAATTCCACATCATTCTTCAAGCATTTTCAATACATGATTTCAATATCACATTCATAAGCTTTTTTTTATAATCAAGCAATTGGTCCATATGTCAACATACAAGAAACAATTCACTCAAACACATTAGGTTCACATACCATATTCAAACTCTACCATTTTGCAAACTCTTAAAAAAAACATTCAAATTCAAGTCACATATTTCATTCAAAATTCATAATGACAAGATAAGTTTCAATTCCTACCAAAAGCTAATCAATTTAGATAATTTTGAAGTCGTATCAAATCCAATCCGTATCATGTCACCAACAAGACAGGACTTAATACCTATTCATTCGCAAATTCATATTGTATATTCACTTTCATAAAATTCATATTCATCAAATCATGGTATCAGTACAAGAAATGGGAACCACTTTCATATGACAGAAATGGGTCACCGTCACCGTCACGCTTCATCATCATTCTGTTGCCATCCTACGCATCACTAGTATCTTGTCATGCTCCCTCAAATCTGAGCCTTTGGTTTGACTTTGACTTTGACTCCATCAGGTTTCGACGCTCAGGATTTTGCCTCATAGTCAACCAATTTGACTGAAGGTCTGTGGAGACCCTCCACGTAGTGGGCCCCTTTTTACCTGGGCTTAGTTTTTATTTATGTACACCTCAGTTCTGCTTGCTGGTGCAGTCCGGTCCACTTGTTTTTTTTGTTTCATTTTTGTTTATTTATTTTAACTTATTTTCTCTTCATTTTTTTTTATTATTTAATTCATAAAAGAAATATATAAAAATGTGTTTATAATTAATCATATTAAATATATTTATTTAATATTAAGTTAATTAAATTATTAATTTTATTAAATATTCATATTTAATTTAGTTAATAATTTTGTGTGATGTTTAGTTTGGTTTAATTGTGTGGTTCTTGATTATTTATTTTAGTTAATCAATTTTCTCATATGAGGGGCTTATAGCTTGATAATATCTGATCAATATCTCATTTGCACATTCAAACTATTTTTAAAATAAATTCTCGATTCAACGTCGAGTCATTTTTTTCACCTTTGTATGTCGACTTCTTTTCAGCGTCGCCATCAATCTTTTGATCACTATACACAACACTCAAAGCTTACTCCTGAGCTTCCTTACAGTGAGACCTATTTGATCAATTATTTCTAGTTGGTCGTTTAGAAGATTAGCTCACGTTGCTAGGGCACACGATTAAAGTTTAATTCAATTACTTGTTTACTTGTATGTTGTCTTGTATGATGATTTGAATCGAAACCCTAAGATACAAACCATACCCAACTTGTAAGTCGAGCGCTTTTGCCTCGCCATCGACCTTACCTTATACCATTAAGACCTCTTTACTGTTTAGTTCAAACTATTAACTTTTCCATACGCAAATTTAAAATTCGATCAACATCGAACATTTTCTCAAATTCAAATCAATTAATTTAATTATACTTAAACTATATTCCAATAAAATATGAAAAGGAAGTTGGAATGGAGTCTTCGATTCCTCTCCTCAATTGTTTGGGCCCGAGGAACCTTTCTTAAGCTTGAACAATTGTCTTCTTTAAAAGATTCATAACTCAATCAAATCTATTTTCTCAATCACTTAGATGAAAGAGAGAGAGAGAGAGAGAGAGAGAGAGAGAGAGAGAGAGAGAGAGAGAGAGAGAGAGAGAGAGAGAGAGAGTCTTTGACTCATTCTCTCGATTACTTGGGCCCGAGGAGCCTTTCTTAAGCTTTGATTGATTGTCATCCAATTAACTTACTCTAGCTATATCAAAAATCTTTCATAATATAAGATGAAAAAGAGAGAGAGAGAGAGAGAGAGAGAGAGAGAGAGTCAAGTCTTTGACTCATTCTCCCGATTACTTGGGCCCGAGGAACCTTTCTTAAGCTTCGAGTAATCGTCATCCGTTTAATTTTACTCTAACTATATCAAAACTCTTTCATGATTAAGGGGGAAAAAGAGAGAGAGTCGGATCTTTGATTCGTTTTCCCGATTACTCGAGCCCGAGGAGCCTTTCTTAAGCTTCGAGTAATTGTCATCTGTTTAATTTACTTTAACTATCTTCCATCGTTCAAAACACTTTCCAAACACAACATCTTTTTAAGATGAAAGAGAGAGAGAGAGAGAGAGAGAGAGAGAGAGAGAGAGAGAGAGAGTCAAGTCTTTGACTCACTCTCCCGATTACTTGGGTCCGAAGAGTCTTTCTTAAGCTTTCAAGTAATCGTCATCAAATACATCAACACATTAATTCAACTTCTCGCCGTCGTGCGAACCGTTAAACCTTTTTATAAACGTAAGATATGGTGTCTTGAGACGACACAAAACATTGCTTCGTCCGTAACCTATTTGAGTCGAGATAAGTGGCGTGTTTCCCATGAATGTTGATATATGGAAATCCATTCAAAGTGATGCAAGCGTCCCCTCCTCACTCTTTTGGGTAAATCAATATTTCCTGTCGAATGCGACTAAGTATCTTTCGATAAAACAAACTAGCATCCGTAGTCCGAACTACAGACCTCTGATTTCTCATTTGTCAATGAGAATACGTATGCATAGGATTGCGAGATCCTAGCGAGCAACCCTCTCTCTTTTGTACCGTAGTCTCATGAACTACGGACATTCTGATTCTTCACTTCTCTCAAGTGAAGGTACGTAGACACAAGGTCCCTAATCCTTGGCAAGCACACTAATTAAAAACCAACCCCTTTTTCGTTAGCAATAAAAACTCCTTTTACCTTACATTTTTGCTTTATTCCATTAGAAGAAAACTAACTAACTAACCTAACATTTCTCATGAATCGAATCAAGAGGTTCCCGTTGAGTACAACGGACATGAGCGGTGCTAATACCTTTCCCTTGCGTAACTGACTCCCGAACCTAGAACTTGGTTGCGATGACCTTACTCTTTCCCTAAAGATTTTCTCGATATTTTTCTATTTTTTCTTGGAATAAATAAAGTTCAGAGGCAACTCTGTTTTCTGCGACCATTTGCGAAGAATCGTACTTTTTTCGAAGTACGACAGCGATTAAGGAAGAAGAAGAAGAAAAATATCAAATAAAAAAAAGATGCAAAAATTGCTCGTGATATCATATTAATGGAGTAACTTACAAGTTAAGAAACTCATTTCTATCGATGAATAAATGAGAATCACTTGAAAGATTACACAAAAATGACCCTCCATATATGGAGAAATTAAAAGGAAGTTAGTCAACGAACGAACTAACTTCCATAACTAATCCTAACATGTATGAAAAGTATTGTAAAAAGTTGTTACATGCACACAAAAAACTAATAAATATAATAGTTATATAGAAACTGACTTGACATTTTAATATAGTTAGAGAACGAGATCTGCTTAAGAGTATTTTACGGATGCACTAGAATAACTTGCAAATTTAATCTAAAATTTTAATATTAAAAAAAATTAAATGCACAGTATCAAAAAAAATTACATTTCTATGAACATGTGTACAAATTAGCATTCTCTTTAATCTCTAAATTTTTGGCGTGATACTTTAAGCTGCCAAAACATGTATAGTGTAAGTAGGTGTTATTTTAGTGATAATATCAATAAGAATATAGGTCTAATTTTTTAAGGTAAACATTTTGATAGTCTTAAATTTAATTAGGTATTGATATTTCAACCAATCAAACACTATAATTCAATGTCACATTACTTTTTATTTTATTTTATTTTAAAATAAATTTAAAAGTTAAAATAATTTGTATTAAAGATACTCTACTCAATTTATTAATGAGTGCCAAAAAATCTACTATTTTTTAATAGTTTAATATTTCCATTTTTTACTAAAACCAAATATATAGGTCAATGATATTTCCGACACTAAATGCGTAAGATTTTAACTTTACTTCGTCATATTTTAGATGATTAACCTATTTGCCTAAACTCATCCCCTTTAGTTGGTTACAAAAGTTTGGTATGATAGTCCATTGAAAAAGACTATTATTTTACGATTAATTTGTGTCACCTTTATAAGAATATCCTCGATGTGTGCCAGTATCAAACAAATATATTAACCCCACGATTGAAGTAACAAATCATAAGCCTGCATATACAACACTCGGTGTACAAAGATATAGGAGTAGTTGTGACATGAAACTCTTAACATCCACAAGAAAGAAGATATTGGACCCCTTCTAAACCAAGTAAACAATAAAGTAAGAATCAATGACTCATATTTTAATATTCGAGATTTGTTATCATATATATATATAATAATAATAATAATAATAATAGTGACAGACTGTCATTACATATAATCAGTCGAAGAATTAGGGAGAAAACGAGAAAAAAGAGGAGGCAAAATGATGAAAAAAGATCCAAGAATGAGTGAAAAATAGTCAAGTATGGAAGAATGTGACTTTGTGAAAATTTTGGTGAAAAAGGGTGAAAAAACACGCAGCTAGTGGAATAATCACGCGCGGCATCGCGTGCGCGATAGGGGAGAAAAGATTACATTGCGCGCGATGGTTGCTTTTTTGGACTTTTTCTGACGTGTTCTGACTCGTTCTAACAGCTTTATAAAGGGATTTTCTATACTTTTACATGGGTTACTGTCAATACCCTAAATTTTAACCCTAAGATCTCACCTCATTTGCATCTTCACAATGCATCAAGATCACAAACTTGGTTCTCTTTTAGCCCTCTCATCCTTGGGTTTGCCTTTGTAGAGATCATCAAACATCTATTTGTGTATCTCTTTTCTTTATGTTTATATGCTTTATGTTTCACTAACTACTAATCAAAATATCAAAAAGTATGTATTGTATCCTTTTGTTTCTTTGCAAGGTAGGGTTCTATATCTAGAACACCAATCATGATTCATCAGCTAGGGTTTTACTCCCTTAAGGTTAAAATTTGGTCAACCATTGGTTTCCAAGGGCTATCTCATCAAACCATGGCTTCTAATATCAAAGTACAAGGTTTCAAGCATCATTCAATCTCATTTTGATCAAAGATATCTCAAGGTTTAGTAGCTTGTCTCTCAAGAAAAGTCAAAGGTTCATGTGTTTATTTCCATGTCTTCATCAATAAGTTACCTCAAGCGTTGGTCAATTTAATCAAAGGATATTCAACGGCACATTATTTTGAGTTCATATTATCATCCATGTACCTTGAAATGCAAGAAAAGTCCAAGTTTACAAGTTGATTCCAAGAGGTTTGACCTAAAAAGTCAACATTGAAAGTCAAAGTTCCAAGGATCACAACCCCTTCAATTTTCAACATTTTTGAATCCTTTTTTTCGCATATGACTCTTCTTAACATCCTCTTCAACTTCTCTTTGGATGACAAGATCCACTTATGTTGGAGGATCATCAAAAATTTGAAGACATTATAGGTCATTTGTGGACTTAGTAAAACTTTGCCTATTTTCAAGTGACTTTTTCTCAACTTTTAAGAATCACAAATTCTTCAATTTTCAACATATGGAGCTCATTATTTTTGCACAATATAATTTTTGATATCCTCTATAAGATTGCTTCAATGATCAAAGTTAAATTGTGCTTTGAAGGCCATGAAATTCATTGATACATTATAGGTCATTTTCAACCATTTGGACATAGAATATTTCAAGTTTGGTTTGCCAGATTTTTGTGTCAACTTCAACATGAGATAAATTTTTGCTCAAGCATCCAAATGAAACCTTTTTTTTGGCACATTGTTATATTTTTTATGATGTTAACCAATTGCAAAAAGAATGGAATCAAAAAGCCTCGTGTACAAGATGTCTCATTGAGTTGAACATAGTTACTTGAAACTGATGTTTCCCCTATGATCATAATTTTTACCTCAACCAAAACTTGTTTAGAAGCCAAATTACCATGTGATTTGCACTCTAATCATATTAAGGGATGTTTACCAAGTGAAAACGACTTAGAATGGCCAAGTTTAGCTGTGTTTTGATTGACCTCATGCGCAAGTTTGATCACACTTTTGGTGTTGATGATTTCACACAAATTCAATCAAAACTCTACATGTGTAAGCTCATTCACTTCTCCTATAAATAGAGAGCCTTTCTACCTTCATTTCCAAGCTTTTTATAGTCGGAAAACACCTGCTCCACTCTCAAATTTTCTTCAAAAAATGAGCTATCATGTTTTGATTTCCAGCCAATTTCAATATGATTTCTTGATTCAGTTAGCTCCATCGTACTTCTTTGAAGCTTCTATAACAAGAATTAAGCTCTAAGAGTCCCTTAATCACTCCAACCAAATACAGTTCCAGAGCTCTTCTGATCGTTTTTGGACAAGGTAGTTTGAGACTCCATTTTCAATCAAACAAGCTATCATAATATAGTCATTTGCCTTTTGATTGTTTCCCCTAACCTAGCTGGTGTTGATAGCATGTGTTCATCATTTAATTTTTGTTTTCGTGATTTTCATTTCACTGAGTTTTCTCTGCAATTCTCTCTACTCTCTTTCAATAAATGAAAATGGAGTATGAGGTTGAGTTTGCCTTGATGAGACGATTGCAATGATAATGGTCTTAGGCCTTAACTTTACTACTAAACAATCTACGGTGAGCATCTCACTGGAGAAGATGATCAGAGAGGTGGACGATGACTTTCAGAGATGAGCCACATTGGTTGATTGTTATAAATTGATTGGCTGCATTTGAATGTGATCTTGTGTTGTTTTTCCATTAAACTCCACCGTGCATATTTGGACCTTGAGATCTTTCAAGTCAGATGAATGAACTTGATCCAACGCGCGTGGTTTTTCTCTTTTATTTTCTTTTTTTGATTTTGATTTTAATTGTATTTTCTCTCTAAAATTCATAGAAAATCCATTTTAACTCCAGAAAATCACAAAATAATTTCTAAAATTCTCTTTTATTTTTCACTTTTTGATTTTATATTTTTCATATTTTATTTTCATCATTTGTTATTTTTCATGATTTTTCTCTTTTTTGAAGCATTTTAAATAGTTTAAAAATAATTTTATGCATTTAAAAATTCTCAAAAAATTTATATATCATTCTTGACTTGTCTCTGTCTTGCATGAATATTCTTGACCATTTGCGATTTGATTTGAAGCATCATTTTCATTTCACCTTTTATTTTCATTTTAAAATTCATTTTGATGCATTTTATATTTGTTTGACTTGTGTTGACTTTTGTTGGCCTTGGAACTTAGTTGATTTGATTATAAGTTTCATCAAACTCAATGGATCTTGGATGTTGATGAGGTGAAAACCCTAATCCACCAAAATTGATGATTGATTTTGATGATAACTTGATCATCACTTGGATCCAATTTGATTTTTCCACCTTGTTTAGTCCTCTTTTCTTCATCTCTTTCTTTTATTCTTTTCACATTTCTTTTGATTAATTGGAGGATGTGCAGGCCATCTTATTCATGAGATCTTGAGTGGTTCTTGATGAATTTTTATCATTTCAAATCTACCATTTGATTGATCAATTGATCAATTAAGGTACTTTGAATTGATGCATACGTTTGTCCTAAGTATCATGCAGGGTAATTGATGTAATGAATCCATCTTTCCTTGACTTAGGTCTTGATCCACCTTGTTTTGACTTGTGCTACATATTTTAGGAGTATGATCTTTATATCATATCTCTATCATGTATGGTACATAAATTGTTTTTGACTGGCCTGCCATAGTATGATCTTCCTTATATATTGTGCTACGGTTGCTTAACATAGCGCTAAATTTGTCCCTAACCGGAAAGTGATCATGTGATCCAATTTTAGGCATGATTCATTTTTGGTTTAGATGTAATTCTGCTATCTCCATAGTGTGTAGATTCTTTTCCACATAAGAGAGCTAGTGCCATACTTGTTGATTTTATCCAAGTTGGAGCCCTTCTTAAAGGGTGATACAAAGTTCTCATACTTGTTGGGTTGATTAGTTGAGTGATATACTTTAAATGACAAAATGTCTTATTCATTAACTTTAACACTAACACTAACTTTAATTGTGCTAACTTTTACTTTATGCCATTTATTTTTATGCACTTTTATCTTTATGCTCTTTATTTTTTGCTCTTTATTTTATGCTTATCATTTTATATCATATTGCTCTTGTTTATGTTTATGTCTTTTTCTCTTTGTCCACTTGAACTTTATTTTTCTTTTTAAGACATTAATAAAGGCTCTTAATGTTCCTAGTACTATTTGGTTACTATCTCTTGCATGAATTTGGAGTTTTGGACATAGAATTAGGTTCTTTGCCCTATGCTTTGGAGTTGTGACTTGAGACCTTGGATCTTATCTAGTACTCTTACCTTGGGTTGGCCTCTTTGAAGTTGGGTACTTGGCTTTCATCCGATGCTTGGATATTATTGCTTATCTTGTTGCTTAAGTCCAAAGGATGAGAGTTTTGGCTTGTTTATGTCAAAGACTATCTTGGTTAGATCTTTCCTTCCCTAGCTTTTATTTTATGCTTTAGGATAGCCTCTTTATCTCTTCCCCTTCTTAAAATTTCAAAATCTTCTCCCTTTTTTAAAACCTTATTTTTTTTCCAAACTAGAACCACTTTCTAAATAAACCTTGACTTTGGCAAGTGCATTTTCAAACTCATTTTCTTAATAAATGATAATCAATCTTAAGCATATCAAGACCATTTTCAAAAGACTTAAAAAATACTTAACTCATTCAAACCATTTTGTGCCTTTTGTGCACTTTTTACTTTTAAAACTTTCATAAGGTTTATACATAAGTCATTTTCATAGTTGAGATGTAATTCTCATATCTCCATAGTTATGTTTAGTGTTGATTATTTTCTACTTGAGAGAGTTAGTGACATACTTGTTGGTTTTGATCCAAGTTGGAGTCCTTCTCAATAGTGATGCAACTATTTTCATACACTTGTGGGTGACTAGTTGAGTGATCTCCTTAAAATGACAACTTGTCTTCCCATTTAAAATCAATTGAAAAAATATCTTTTGTCAGTTTTACCATAAACTACGAGGTTTTAATCCTCCATTGCACTTTGTGGGTACGTAGCCACGAGGCTCAGGAAGTCTTGTCAAACACAAAATTATTTAAAAATACTTCTCTTTTCATCTCCACCATCTTTTGCAAACAACACCTTTTTAAGCCAAACTCTAGATTTTTAAAATGTTCCGATAGGGTACTATAGATGTTTTAGGTGCTAACACCTTCCCTTTGCGTAATCAACCCCCTTACCATTGTCTCTGTTTTTTTTAATTAGTTTTGTTATAAAACTTCTTTGGGTTTTGTTCGTTCTTTTTCCCATTCCTTTGGAAAAATAAAAGTGCGGTGGTGACTCTTGCTTTATGAGTTAAGTTAGTAAATAACTTAATCTCAAATTTTTCCGCTACAGTTACGAAATTTTGCATTGGGAGCATGATTTTACAGCATCAAAGGGTGATTTGTGGAGCATTGGAAGCCATTGGAGGCCAATCCTTCAAGGGAATTCATATGTTATTCTTATTTATGCAATTGGTATTGTAATTTTCATTATGAGTAGCTAAAGCTCCTCTAGGTTAGGTTATGTTATGATGAACCTTATTCAATCATGTTGTCATTATATGGCGGTTTGACTTTGTATGAATCCTTTGAATTATACTTTTATTCAGTTGTTTCTTATGCTTAATGCTTATTATTTGAGATACTATGGTAATATGTTGTTAGATACATAGGGATACCTGACCCGTAGCCTATGTATTAGACCTAGGGCAACTATTTTACTTAAGATATTTGAATAGGGATAGGAGACCTCGAGTAGTGACGCAGGGAATTAACGGTCGGTACATCGCCTAACACTGCTTACGCTGGTGGACTAGGGATAGAAAGCTCTGAGTAGTTCTTAGTGAGTTATTTCGTGGGGGATTGGCTATAACAGTTTTGTTAATTCACCATAAATTATAAGGATAATATCATTCATACAAGGCATCGTACATCAACAAGAGAGGATAAGTGGATTCTAAAACACAACCTGACCGCCTTCGTGACATAGTTTCCTCGTTTATTACTTTTTGCATTGAAAAATTGCAAAATCACCTTTTTTTTACTATTTTTATTAAATATTGCACAAATCACTGTTCTGTTCGAACACAATCCTTGTAGGTTCGATCTTTTTATTACTGCGACATTATCGGTACACTTGCAGAGAATTCATCAAGTTTTTGGCGCGAGTGTCGGGGACTGTTGATTGCAACATGACAACGCTTTATGCAACTTATTTTTCTTATTTTATTTTAATTTTAGTTTTATTTATTTTTTTTGTTTTCTTGTTTATCATATTGCTACTAAGGTATTTTCTGTTTGTGTATGCGCAGTTCAGGATCAACATTACTACTCTTCGATCCAGAAATTGAAATAATTGCACGTGCCCTTAATAAAGCAGCTAGAGAAGCAACTCTGGATGAAGAAGACCAATCTGAAGTAGGTTCACCACCACTTTCTTCAGATTTGGAAGACGAGAATAACATGGTTGTTTCAGAACTCCCAACTATGAGAGATTACTGTAAAAGGACCGATGACAATCAATTTTCTAGAGGGTTTGTACCGGAAAACCCTACTAACTTTGATATTAAGAATTATGTGCTTTCAGGTCTAAGAGACAATCATTTCGAAGGGAACACTATCAGAGATCAGTGGGCTCATCTTGCATGCTTCTACAAAACTGCTTTGATGTGCGCAAGCCGGATAATATCTCGGAAGATCAAGTGAAGTTGCGATTGTTTGGTTCTCACTTATTGGAAGAGTGAAAGATTGGTTACTATGCCTTACAAATGAAACCATTCGAACATGGAAGGATCTAGAAGATAATTTCTTGGAAATATTTTTTACCTGCATCAAGTTTACTGAACGAAGGGCTGGGATTTTGAATTTTGAGCAATAAGATGCGGAGACCCTATATGACTCATGGGAGAGATTCAAATGATTGCTACGCAGGTGCCCCAACCATAACCTTAATAATATGGAGCAAATGCAAAGTTTTATCAAAGGCCTAAAGAGTCATACACACATGTTACTAGATGCCTCCATATGAGGCACAATTAGACAAATGACTGAGCCACAAGTCAAGGACCTAATTGAGAAGATGTGCATGAATGAGTATCGAACTAAGAGTGAAAGATAGGTATAGGTTGAAACGGTAGGTACACCCAAAGGTATATAAACTATTGACATTCAAACTGCTTTATTAGCTCAAATTGAATGATTAAATAAGCAGCTAGTTGCAAGCTGCTTAAATCAAGCTAACGTGAGCCAGGTACAAACACTTAGGTGTGATTTTTATGGCGAAGGACATGAGAACAGAAGGTTCTTATTGGAAGGGTCAAGTGAATAAGTTCAATATGATAATTTTCCAAAGAATAACCCTTATTCCAACACCTACAATCCAGGATTGAGAGATCGTCCGAACTTCCGTTGGAGCAACAACCAAAATTAAAGTGGTAACCAAGTTGTGCAATAAAAATTAACAAGCTACTAACTTCCAAAAGAAACCATCACAGTTGGAAGAGACCTTGAAATTTTTTATGAAAGCCACTCAACGTAGCTTGGAACAGGTGAATAAGAACCATGAGACCATGAGCAGAAACCATGATGCTTCCATCAAAAATTTGGAGACACAAATTGGTCAATTTTCAAGACAACTTGCGGTCTTCCCAAGTTCGAGTGGAGGATTCTCCGGTAACACCGTAGACAATCCTAAAAATGAAACATGCAAAATAATGAGGGCCAATTTGGATGTAATGACTAAGGATGACGAGGTTGCAAAAGTTAAAAAGGATGAAAATGAGAGTAAGAAAGGTGAGAGTGAGATAAAGGAGAAAGGACTTCAAGGGAACCAAGAAAAAGGGAAAGTTACACTTGAGAAAGGAATATATGAAAACTCTCTAGGGAAGAGAACAAAGGAGAAAATTTTGAGCGAACCAAACCCACCTTTCCCTAATTACATGAAACCACCTTACCCAATTATTAAGAAAAAACTAGTACTTGAGGATGAAGCTGGGATGTTTGAAAAATTCAAATAGATGTTAAAAAACATTAGGTAAGTATTTCTTTTCATTGCTAAGGTTCAAGAACAAGTCAACCTGACAGAGAAAGTGGAGACGGCAGAACCTTTAGAGAGGCCACAAAAGATGAAGGATTAAGGAGAGTTCAATATTGCATGCACCATTTGTGGGGTAAAAATCCCACATGCCTTATATGATTTGGGATCAAGCATCAATGTCATGCCACTGAGAAAATTCAATAAGATGGATATAGGAGAGATCAAGCCAAGAAACACGGCGCTTACTATGGCCGATTCATCTGAAACTAAACCTCTTGGTATTGTACAAGATGTGTTAGTTCGTGTCAATGGTTTGACATTCCCCATAAAATTTGTGGTGATTGACACGATAAATGATTCTGAAGGTTTTGTGATTCTAGGACGACCATTCTTGGCAACTGGAAAGGTAACACTACTAAAAAATGTATATATAACAACACGAAAGTTATCACGGTGCTACAAAGGACCGTGATGACATCTATTACTTAACGCACGAACATTTTTTTTATTTACTTATTAAAATTTTAATATGATATACTCACGATTGAAAAATACGACCGTGATTATATAATCACCCTTTCATGAGTTCGAACCTCAGCATCGTTAAATGTTTTATTTCTTTAACATTTAGTCGCGCCTTTATATTTTTATTTAATTTTAAATTAAAAATAAATATGATACCACCACGGTTGTTTAAACAACCACTGTGACATATTTATCATTTTTTTTAATTTTTTAAATATATGTGATACCACCATGTTTCCGTAGCTGAACCATTGTGACATATTTCTCATTTTGTTTTAAATATTTTAAATTGTAATATACTGGCGATTCTTTATGACATTTAACTAAGCGAATAATATATCACCATTGTTGCATAGCTGAACCGTTGTGACATATTTTTCATTTTATTTTAAATATTTTAAGTTGTAATATTGATAACACAAAATCATATAGATATTTTTATGCATAATTCAACTAAAGTTTAACCGTTTTCAATCCGATTTCGGGTTATTTCCGTGTATTTGTCTGATGTTTTGCAGGTATTCAACGATCACGTCTAAACAAGGCAACATGAAGAAAAGAAGCAATCTCAGACGAAATATGGGCGAAAAAGGAGTGAAAACACAATGGAAAGCGCAGGAAGCTGTTTTTGCTGATGTGACGACCGTCACAGCTTCATGACGACCGTCACACGGGTGACGACTGTCACACCTTGTGACGACCGTCATGCAGGCAAAAACGACCCACTCAAATTACACGTCAAAGAATCAGTTCCAATTCCCACAGAGTGGACCACTACTCCCTAAATTATCTGCCTCAAAGTCCATCATCTTCAGTGATAACCGTTGGGATTCCACTTCTATAAAAAGGGAAGCAGAGGACTTCAGAAAGGGTGCTGCATTCATACCACGAAGTGCTGCCAAATTTATTTCCAGAGCTTATTTTCCAGCAATATTCTTATTTGTTTCTCTTTATCTTTCCTGTATTCCATTTTCCATTCTTCTATAACTTCTATTTTATTGTACGATCAAATTGGCATAGAGATCAGAATCCTGCCAACATTTGTGGAGGATCTGCCCAAAGGCCAATTGGAATATTTACAGGTTTCTCATTTCAATCGATTCCAGTTTTATTATAATGCAAATCATTATTTATTATTTTTATTTATGTTTTATCTTTCCCAAATCCATGTCTAGCTAAACTTAGGTAATCGATATGTAGTGATAATTCGAATGGGATTTGATAACAACTGGTTGAAAAACTTTCTTTTCATAAAAGTAATTTATGGTCTGAGTGTTTAAAATTGATTCACTGAATAAACTTCGTCGCGAAAGCGAGAACTTATTTAAAAGTAGTTTTGCCATGAAAGTGGGAAATTAATTAAGATACGAACCAACAAGCGAAAGCTGTGGTAAGGTCAGATAGTAAACACTAGGCATTTGTTTTAATAACAGCGAAAGCACTTTAAAATGAATTAGAACTTAGAGATTTCCAAAAAATAATTTAAACCCCGAACGGGATACGAAAGTGTACGTTTGGCCCTTAGGATTATGATTAGCGTCAATAACCATCGTGAGGCGAGAGTCTTCAAATCTCCATTTTCTGCTTAAATAAACTTTGAAAATTATTTCATACACCAGTAACTTATCAAATCCCTGAAGAACACAAGTACTACATATCGATTCAATCATTTATAATCTAAATAGTATTCTTAGTTCCCTTTTAGTGACAATCTTATTCCCTTAAACATATTTTACCTAGCTAAACATAGTAACTCCCGAGAACACTAGTTTGATTACGAGTCCCTGTGGGATCGATATCTATTATTACTACGCGATAGACTGTGCACTTGCAGTTAGGTTGTATTAGACATAGAAAGTCGCAATCAAACCTAATTAGAGTTTTGGCTTGTTTATGTCAAAGACTATCTTGGTTAGATCTTTCCTTCCCTAGCTTTTATTTTATGCTTTAGGATAGCCTCTTTATCTCTTCCCCTTCTTAAAATTTCAAAATCTTCTCCCTTTTTTAAAACCTTATTTTTTTTCCAAACTAGAACCACTTTCTAAATAAACCTTGACTTTGGCAAGTGCATTTTCAAACTCATTTTCTTAATAAATGATAATCAATCTTAAGCATATCAAGACCATTTTCAAAAGACTTAAAAAATACTTAACTCATTCAAACCATTTTGTGCCTTTTGTGCACTTTTTACTTTTAAAACTTTCATAAGGTTTATACATAAGTCATTTTCATAGTTGAGATGTAATTCTCATATCTCCATAGTTATGTTTAGTGTTGATTATTTTCTACTTGAGAGAGTTAGTGACATACTTGTTGGTTTTGATCCAAGTTGGAGTCCTTCTCAATAGTGATGCAACTATTTTCATACACTTGTGGGTGACTAGTTGAGTGATCTCCTTAAAATGACAACTTGTCTTCCCATTTAAAATCAATTGAAAAAATATCTTTTGTCAGTTTTACCATAAACTACGAGGTTTTAATCCTCCATTGCACTTTGTGGGTACGTAGCCACGAGGCTCAGGAAGTCTTGTCAAACACAAAATTATTTAAAAATACTTCTCTTTTCATCTCCACCATCTTTTGCAAACAACACCTTTTTAAGCCAAACTCTAGATTTTTAAAATGTTCCGATAGGGTACTATAGATGTTTTAGGTGCTAACACCTTCCCTTTGCGTAATCAACCCCCTTACCATTGTCTCTGTTTTTTTTAATTAGTTTTGTTATAAAACTTCTTTGGGTTTTGTTCGTTCTTTTTCCCATTCCTTTGGAAAAATAAAAGTGCGGTGGTGACTCTTGCTTTATGAGTTAAGTTAGTAAATAACTTAATCTCAAATTTTTCCGCTACAGTTACGAAATTTTGCATTGGGAGCATGATTTTACAGCATCAAAGGGTGATTTGTGGAGCATTGGAAGCCATTGGAGGCCAATCCTTCAAGGGAATTCATATGTTATTCTTATTTATGCAATTGGTATTGTAATTTTCATTATGAGTAGCTAAAGCTCCTCTAGGTTAGGTTATGTTATGATGAACCTTATTCAATCATGTTGTCATTATATGGCGGTTTGACTTTGTATGAATCCTTTGAATTATACTTTTATTCAGTTGTTTCTTATGCTTAATGCTTATTATTTGAGATACTATGGTAATATGTTGTTAGATACATAGGGATACCTGACCCGTAGCCTATGTATTAGACCTAGGGCAACTATTTTACTTAAGATATTTGAATAGGGATAGGAGACCTCGAGTAGTGACGCAGGGAATTAACGGTCGGTACATCGCCTAACACTGCTTACGCTGGTGGACTAGGGATAGAAAGCTCTGAGTAGTTCTTAGTGAGTTATTTCGTGGGGGATTGGCTATAACAGTTTTGTTAATTCACCATAAATTATAAGGATAATATCATTCATACAAGGCATCGTACATCAACAAGAGAGGATAAGTGGATTCTAAAACACAACCTGACCGCCTTCGTGACATAGTTTCCTCGTTTATTACTTTTTGCATTGAAAAATTGCAAAATCACCTTTTTTTTACTATTTTTATTAAATATTGCACAAATCACTGTTCTGTTCGAACACAATCCTTGTAGGTTCGATCTTTTTATTACTGCGACATTATCGGTACACTTGCAGAGAATTCATCAAGTTTTTGGCGCGAGTGTCGGGGACTGTTGATTGCAACATGACAACGCTTTATGCAACTTATTTTTCTTATTTTATTTTAATTTTAGTTTTATTTATTTTTTTTGTTTTCTTGTTTATCATATTGCTACTAAGGTATTTTCTGTTTGTGTATGCGCAGTTCAGGATCAACATTACTACTCTTCGATCCAGAAATTGAAATAATTGCACGTGCCCTTAATAAAGCAGCTAGAGAAGCAACTCTGGATGAAGAAGACCAATCTGAAGTAGGTTCACCACCACTTTCTTCAGATTTGGAAGACGAGAATAACATGGTTGTTTCAGAACTCCCAACTATGAGAGATTACTGTAAAAGGACCGATGACAATCAATTTTCTAGAGGGTTTGTACCGGAAAACCCTACTAACTTTGATATTAAGAATTATGTGCTTTCAGGTCTAAGAGACAATCATTTCGAAGGGAACACTATCAGAGATCAGTGGGCTCATCTTGCATGCTTCTACAAAACTGCTTTGATGTGCGCAAGCCGGATAATATCTCGGAAGATCAAGTGAAGTTGCGATTGTTTGGTTCTCACTTATTGGAAGAGTGAAAGATTGGTTACTATGCCTTACAAATGAAACCATTCGAACATGGAAGGATCTAGAAGATAATTTCTTGGAAATATTTTTTACCTGCATCAAGTTTACTGAACGAAGGGCTGGGATTTTGAATTTTGAGCAATAAGATGCGGAGACCCTATATGACTCATGGGAGAGATTCAAATGATTGCTACGCAGGTGCCCCAACCATAACCTTAATAATATGGAGCAAATGCAAAGTTTTATCAAAGGCCTAAAGAGTCATACACACATGTTACTAGATGCCTCCATATGAGGCACAATTAGACAAATGACTGAGCCACAAGTCAAGGACCTAATTGAGAAGATGTGCATGAATGAGTATCGAACTAAGAGTGAAAGATAGGTATAGGTTGAAACGGTAGGTACACCCAAAGGTATATAAACTAT
Source organism: Lathyrus sativus (assembly GCA_963859935.3). NCBI lineage: Eukaryota > Viridiplantae > Streptophyta > Magnoliopsida > Fabales > Fabaceae > Lathyrus > Lathyrus sativus. Next base: position 504,694,949 of record OZ012740.1, on the reverse strand, counting down.
TGACATTCAAACTGCTTTATTAGCTCAAATTGAATGATTAAATAAGCAGCTAGTTGCAAGCTGCTTAAATCAAGCTAACGTGAGCCAGGTACAAACACTTAGGTGTGATTTTTATGGCGAAGGACATGAGAACAGAAGGTTCTTATTGGAAGGGTCAAGTGAATAAGTTCAATATGATAATTTTCCAAAGAATAACCCTTATTCCAACACCTACAATCCAGGATTGAGAGATCGTCCGAACTTCCGTTGGAGCAACAACCAAAATTAAAGTGGTAACCAAGTTGTGCAATAAAAATTAACAAGCTACTAACTTCCAAAAGAAACCATCACAGTTGGAAGAGACCTTGAAATTTTTTATGAAAGCCACTCAACGTAGCTTGGAACAGGTGAATAAGAACCATGAGACCATGAGCAGAAACCATGATGCTTCCATCAAAAATTTGGAGACACAAATTGGTCAATTTTCAAGACAACTTGCGGTCTTCCCAAGTTCGAGTGGAGGATTCTCCGGTAACACCGTAGACAATCCTAAAAATGAAACATGCAAAATAATGAGGGCCAATTTGGATGTAATGACTAAGGATGACGAGGTTGCAAAAGTTAAAAAGGATGAAAATGAGAGTAAGAAAGGTGAGAGTGAGATAAAGGAGAAAGGACTTCAAGGGAACCAAGAAAAAGGGAAAGTTACACTTGAGAAAGGAATATATGAAAACTCTCTAGGGAAGAGAACAAAGGAGAAAATTTTGAGCGAACCAAACCCACCTTTCCCTAATTACATGAAACCACCTTACCCAATTATTAAGAAAAAACTAGTACTTGAGGATGAAGCTGGGATGTTTGAAAAATTCAAATAGATGTTAAAAAACATTAGGTAAGTATTTCTTTTCATTGCTAAGGTTCAAGAACAAGTCAACCTGACAGAGAAAGTGGAGACGGCAGAACCTTTAGAGAGGCCACAAAAGATGAAGGATTAAGGAGAGTTCAATATTGCATGCACCATTTGTGGGGTAAAAATCCCACATGCCTTATATGATTTGGGATCAAGCATCAATGTCATGCCACTGAGAAAATTCAATAAGATGGATATAGGAGAGATCAAGCCAAGAAACACGGCGCTTACTATGGCCGATTCATCTGAAACTAAACCTCTTGGTATTGTACAAGATGTGTTAGTTCGTGTCAATGGTTTGACATTCCCCATAAAATTTGTGGTGATTGACACGATAAATGATTCTGAAGGTTTTGTGATTCTAGGACGACCATTCTTGGCAACTGGAAAGGTAACACTACTAAAAAATGTATATATAACAACACGAAAGTTATCACGGTGCTACAAAGGACCGTGATGACATCTATTACTTAACGCACGAACATTTTTTTTATTTACTTATTAAAATTTTAATATGATATACTCACGATTGAAAAATACGACCGTGATTATATAATCACCCTTTCATGAGTTCGAACCTCAGCATCGTTAAATGTTTTATTTCTTTAACATTTAGTCGCGCCTTTATATTTTTATTTAATTTTAAATTAAAAATAAATATGATACCACCACGGTTGTTTAAACAACCACTGTGACATATTTATCATTTTTTTTAATTTTTTAAATATATGTGATACCACCATGTTTCCGTAGCTGAACCATTGTGACATATTTCTCATTTTGTTTTAAATATTTTAAATTGTAATATACTGGCGATTCTTTATGACATTTAACTAAGCGAATAATATATCACCATTGTTGCATAGCTGAACCGTTGTGACATATTTTTCATTTTATTTTAAATATTTTAAGTTGTAATATTGATAACACAAAATCATATAGATATTTTTATGCATAATTCAACTAAAGTTTAACCGTTTTCAATCCGATTTCGGGTTATTTCCGTGTATTTGTCTGATGTTTTGCAGGTATTCAACGATCACGTCTAAACAAGGCAACATGAAGAAAAGAAGCAATCTCAGACGAAATATGGGCGAAAAAGGAGTGAAAACACAATGGAAAGCGCAGGAAGCTGTTTTTGCTGATGTGACGACCGTCACAGCTTCATGACGACCGTCACACGGGTGACGACTGTCACACCTTGTGACGACCGTCATGCAGGCAAAAACGACCCACTCAAATTACACGTCAAAGAATCAGTTCCAATTCCCACAGAGTGGACCACTACTCCCTAAATTATCTGCCTCAAAGTCCATCATCTTCAGTGATAACCGTTGGGATTCCACTTCTATAAAAAGGGAAGCAGAGGACTTCAGAAAGGGTGCTGCATTCATACCACGAAGTGCTGCCAAATTTATTTCCAGAGCTTATTTTCCAGCAATATTCTTATTTGTTTCTCTTTATCTTTCCTGTATTCCATTTTCCATTCTTCTATAACTTCTATTTTATTGTACGATCAAATTGGCATAGAGATCAGAATCCTGCCAACATTTGTGGAGGATCTGCCCAAAGGCCAATTGGAATATTTACAGGTTTCTCATTTCAATCGATTCCAGTTTTATTATAATGCAAATCATTATTTATTATTTTTATTTATGTTTTATCTTTCCCAAATCCATGTCTAGCTAAACTTAGGTAATCGATATGTAGTGATAATTCGAATGGGATTTGATAACAACTGGTTGAAAAACTTTCTTTTCATAAAAGTAATTTATGGTCTGAGTGTTTAAAATTGATTCACTGAATAAACTTCGTCGCGAAAGCGAGAACTTATTTAAAAGTAGTTTTGCCATGAAAGTGGGAAATTAATTAAGATACGAACCAACAAGCGAAAGCTGTGGTAAGGTCAGATAGTAAACACTAGGCATTTGTTTTAATAACAGCGAAAGCACTTTAAAATGAATTAGAACTTAGAGATTTCCAAAAAATAATTTAAACCCCGAACGGGATACGAAAGTGTACGTTTGGCCCTTAGGATTATGATTAGCGTCAATAACCATCGTGAGGCGAGAGTCTTCAAATCTCCATTTTCTGCTTAAATAAACTTTGAAAATTATTTCATACACCAGTAACTTATCAAATCCCTGAAGAACACAAGTACTACATATCGATTCAATCATTTATAATCTAAATAGTATTCTTAGTTCCCTTTTAGTGACAATCTTATTCCCTTAAACATATTTTACCTAGCTAAACATAGTAACTCCCGAGAACACTAGTTTGATTACGAGTCCCTGTGGGATCGATATCTATTATTACTACGCGATAGACTGTGCACTTGCAGTTAGGTTGTATTAGACATAGAAAATCTTACCTATGAATTCCTTAGTTCTTTCAGATACATACCCAATTATGGTTTTGGATCCAGCACAGAGTTGATTACCTTCCGATTGTTTGGAATGGACCAAACCCACAACCGGATGTCACTAGCTAACCTCCTAGGATTCCCTAGCGGACCGCATGTGTTCATCAGTGCAGAAGATGACGATATTGATTTTCAACTCGATCAATTCTGGGGTAGAATCACAGGCGATTATCACCCTGAACCAGACAGAATGTACAATGATGACATACACAACCCAACCTTCAGATACTTCTATAAGATACTAGCTCACACCTTGTTTGGAAAAGAAGAAAATATTACTGCAGTATCTAAAGAGGAGTTATTCATCATGTTCTGTGCTTCTCAGGGACGGACAGTAAATGCAGTGCCTTTCATGATGAGATCTTTCAAACGCCTAACGCTGGAACCTCAGACACCTATCCTTATAGGAGGCCTAGTAACAATGATTGCCCACGAGCTTGGCCTTAGATTCCACTTAAATGCCAGCACTCGTTTTGGCACCATCCGACCCATGAACATACAATTCTGCTTTAACAGGCGCATTTTAGGAACTATGGGACCTGGATCGTATGAGTACCTCATTAACAAAAAAACCAGTACAGCTATTCACACTGCCTGATCATCTGATGACAAGTATCCACAACAAGGATAACTGGCTCTATGAATTAGATGAGCCTATGGGACCTCCTTCACCACAGTCAACACCACAGAACTATATGTATGACAGTGACCACATCTCTGAGGCACACGACTATATGTACTATGAGGATGCTGTGTCCGAAGCTGAAGTAGACCCTACGACTCCTCCGCACTACAACACCTATCCTGAGCCTATCCCTGAGGAGACCACCGACAAAATGGATACTGTTTTACTCAGATTGGACGACGTTAATAAAGCTCTGACTAATGTAAAAGCTGACATCGCAGGCATGCACAACGAACTTGTAGGCTTCATGGATTTAGTCTGCGACCAACTCGACTACTACGCACGAAAATTCGATGAGTTGAAGACACGAAAAGATTAGTTATTAGTTCTTAGCAGTAGTTTCAGTTTAGTTTAGTCTAGTTTAGTTTCATTTAATCATTTGGATTTTTTGCATTGTTAGTTTTCTTTATGTACTACGTACAATCATTTCAATTTTATGTTCTTTCAATTCTAGTTTTTTATTCAATTATTCTGTTTTCGCATTATTCGTTGTTTGTTGGCTATTATATTACATCACCGTATCAATACTAAGCCTTAAAGTCACTACGAGTACGCCCTCAGAGCAAAATTCTGCGTTCTGCAGATTTTGCTGCTGTGACGACCGTCACAGCCTCATGACGACCGTCACACCTACGTGACGACCGTCACGCAGTCAGAAACTGATATCTGATAAAACAGGGTTCATGTTCTCTTCCACTTCCCCCATTACCACTTCCAATCATCCTAACTTCTACCCCACTACAAATTTTCGTCCTCCCAACATTGAAATCTATATCTCAACTTCAATCTCAACTTCCAAACAACACTTCTGTCAATTCTTCCCACTCTGCAGAAAAACCCCAATCTTCAGAAACCTCTCCATCTCCCAACAATGGCAAGGAATGCAGAAACCCTAGATATCAGCAACATTACCTTCAGTGAAGGAGACTTAGGCGAAAGATAACGAGCAAACTACATCGCATTTCATCAGAGGTCGCTCCAGCCAACTCATTATCCACACCTTCCATCGCTTACGGAGCTCGGACTCCTTGAAGGCGTAACCTGGATGCTTCAAAGAGCAGGCATCTGGAACCTCTGCACCAACCCACAGCCGACATACGAACAACTCACTCTTGAGTTCTTGAGTTCGTTCACTTATGTCACAAGCAGCGACGAACTTAACCAGCATTCAGGTGCCGCTTGCTTCCGGATGTTTGGCGTCAACTACCAGATGCACCAAAATCAGATTGCCAGCATCCTACAGCTACCTCGCGGCGACAACGCTCACTGCCGCATCACCGATCAGTTCCAGCACGAAGCTTTCGCGTTGTGGTACCAGTTGACCGGCATCAATGCCGATGGTTGGGACTCTCTGCACGCCACTCATATCCATAACCCAACCATCCGGTACTTTCACAGAGCGTTGAGCAACACTATTTTCGCCAGAGACAGCAACCACAAAGTAAACTCCAAAGAGCTCTTCTTCCTTCATTGCGTCTTCAACAACGAACCTGTCAACGCCGCTCCGTTTCTGCTGGCTCATATTCAGGCCAACTGCAACCGTGGCTCAAAGCCATTCTACTTTGGCGGGATTGTCACTGCTATTGCACTAGGGATGAACCTTGGCGACCGCCTCCAGCACCTCCATTCCATCCCCTCAGTGTTCCTGGACACCGACCACTGCAGAGCCTCTCATCTTATCCGCTCCAGAGCTGACGGCAAATACCATCCGGTAGTGCGTGGCAAGACCGTCCGAAGCATCATCCTCCCGTCCCGCACCCGCACACACCCAGAGGACCGTACCAACTGGTTGTTCGACCTCACTGCCCCTCCTGCTGCCGCTGTTCCTACTCAGGATCACACTCACGGTTCTGACGATGAAATCCAAGCTGAGTTGGACAGGTCCGAGCAGCCAGAGGCATCGCAGCCTCCTCCTCCAGCAGGTACATCCTCTCGCCGCCGCCGCCATCATCCCGTGCCAGACTACACTGAAGAGGACCTCCACCGCTCCCTAGACCAGCAGGCACAGATACTCGCGATGCTGCAGCAGCAGAATCAGCGAGCTGACCAGTTCGAAGCTTGGCACCGGACTCAAATGCAACAACTTCACACCGGCCAAGCTACTATCACTGAGAGCCTGGCGAATCTGACCTTGCAGGTCGAAGGACTCCAAGACACCGTGTACCACACCGGAGCTATGAGTTATGAGGACAGGGTAGCCCTTGCCAGAGCCAGAGGACGCCAGCGCGGACGTGACAGAGGCCGTGACTAGATTTCAATTTTTTTCCTTCATTGTTTACTATATTTCAGTTATTTGTATTTTCATTTTCACTTGTATCTCCCTCTCGCATGCTTCAAGAATCAGTGAGGACACTGATCGAGATAGTGTGGGAGCGGAGCCTTTATTTCCATTCCACTGTACTCTGAATTTCCTTTATTTCCTTTATTTCCTTTATTTCCATTTCACTGCACTTTGAATTTTCGTAATTTCTATTTTAACACTTTCTATTTTTAGCAAATAAAGCTTGTCTATATATTTTTCCCGTTACGCAAACAATCCCCACATTATTCAACGTAAACAAAGACTTTAGCTCGTTCCTCAAAAGCAAAAGCATCACGAGAATGTAACCGAGTTCAAACCAAGTTTTGAAACTCCGAGGAAACGACAGTTCTAACAAAACCAGTACCGTCCTGACACCTTAGATCTCCGGTTTATGCGAGTCAGTTTCACTACCTACGCGTACCAAAGCCTCAAGTGTCTACGCAAACTCAGCCCCAAGTAGTTTATACTAGCAGTCAGCACCATCCTAAAAACACTTCTAAGCGAGCGATCGATGCAAATAAGTGTATGATCTCCAAAAAGATGAAAAATCATGAAAAGAGAGCTAAATAGCCCAAGAATATAAGATACGTTTCCTTCTAAGTTAGGTGCTCCTCACCCGAGCATTTAGCCCAACGGCACGAAAACTCATTGAAAAATTAATGACATAAGCTTATGATCAATGAAGAAGATCAAAAACAAGAAATGAGATCATATCCACTAACAGGTCGACTTGCCATGAAAGTGTATGGACAACGGGCTTAATGTGATTGCGCTAGAACAAACAGGGTGAACTTGCCGCGAGGACCTTGACGCCAAGCTACAGTAGCATGACTGGGACCGATTTGCATAAAAAGGAGACCTCCGAAGACTTGTAGTCCAAGTGTCGTCATGGTACTCGTTTTGTTCCTACCAAGAATCCCGGTTTTTCCCGACTTTTGCGAACGAAGAAGCTGCCTCGTGTTTGCCGACCTTTTCATGTTTTACTTGAGGACAAGCAAAGATTCAAGCTTAGGGGAGTTTGATAACACGAAATCATATAGATATTTTTATGCATAATTCAACTAAAGTTTAACCGTTTTCGATCCGATTTCGGGTTATTTCCGTGTATTTGTCTGATGTTTTGCAGGTATTCAACGATCACGTCTAAACAAGGCAACATGAAGAAAAGAAGCAATCTCAGACGAAATATGGGCGAAAAAGGAGTGAAAACACAATGGAAAGCGCAGGAAGCTGTTTTTGCTGATGTGACGACCGTCACAGCTTCATGACGACCGTCACACGGGTGACGACCGTCACACCTTGTGACGACCGTCATGCAGGCAAAAACGACCCACTCAAATTACACGTCAAAGAATCAGTTCCAATTCCCACAGAGTGGACCACTACTCCCTAAATTATCTGCCTCAAAGTCCATCATCTTCAGTGATAACCGTTGGGATTCCACTTCTATAAAAAGGGAAGCAGAGGACTTCAGAAAGGGTGCTGCATTCATACCACGAAGTGCTGCCAAATTTATTTCCAAAGCTTATTTTCCAGCAATATTCTTATTTGTTTCTCTTTATCTTTCCTGTATTCCATTTTCCATTCTTCTATAACTTCTATTTTATTGTACGATCAAATTGGCATAGAGATCAGAATCCTGCCAACATTTGTGGAGGATCTGCCCAAAGGCCAATTGGAATATTTACAGGTTTCTCATTTCAATCGATTCCAGTTTTATTATAATGCAAATCATTATTTATTATTTTTATTTATGTTTTATCTTTCCCAAATCCATGTCTAGCTAAACTTAGGTAATCGATATGTAGTGATAATTCGAATGGGATTTGATAACAACTGGTTGAAAAACTTTCTTTTCATAAAAGTAATTTATGGTCTGAGTGTTTAAAATTGATTCACTGAATAAACTTCGTCGCGAAAGCGAGAACTTATTTAAAAGTAGTTTTGCCACGAAAGTGGGAAATCAATTAAGATACGAACCAACAAGCGAAAGCTGCGGTAAGGTCAGATAGTAAACACTAGGCATTTGTTTTAATAACAGCGAAAGCACTTTAAAATGAATTAGAACTTAGAGATTTCCAAAAAATAATTTTAACCCCGAACGGGATACGAAAGTGTACGTTTGGCCCTTAGGATTATGATTAGCGTCAATAACCATCGTGAGGCGAGAGTCTTCAAATCTCCATTTTCTGCTTAAATAAACTTTGAAAATTATTTTATACACCAGTAACTTATCAAATCCCTGAAGAACACAATTACTACATATCGATTCAATCATTTATAATCTAAATAGTATTCTTAGTTCCCTTTTAGTGACAATCTTATTCCCTTAAACATATTTTACCTAGCTAAACATAGTAACTCCCGAGAACACTAGTTTGATTACGAGTCCCTGTGGGATCGATATCTATTATTACTACGCGATAGACTGTGCACTTGCAGTTAGGTTGTATTAGACATAGAAAGTCACGATCAAATATACTGGCACTTCTTTATAAAATTTAATTAAGCAAATAATATATCACCACAGTTGCGTAGCTGAACCGTTGTGACAAAATTTTCATTTTGTCTAAAATATTTTAAACTGTAATATACTGGCACTTCTTTATGAAATTTAATTAAGAAAATAATATATCACCACGGTTCCGGTTGTTGATCGTGGTGGTATCTTTCATTCAATTTTATCACAACTAACTATCTTTTCTCTTCAATAGCCATTTTTTGCACTGAATAATGATACGATACGAAACACCATTTCAACCCTAACGTTCAGTGCTGAGAAAAAAAACACCATATCAACCCTAACATTCATCGTTCATCACTTTTCATCAATTTTTCGTCGGTTTATCATTTTCTATTTGTTGTTCATTTTCAACCCGTAGTCTTCACGAGAAGAAAGACAACACACCAACACCAACACTAACATCATCGTCATCATCAAGGAGAAATAAAACAATGACATTATTTATTTCAACATATAGTTATTGTTGAATGAGTATATGATAATATTTGATTAATATTTTGTTAATGTTGTTATTGTTGTTGAATGTGTATGATAACATATTTCTATTCAAGGTTATATATGGAAATAATAGATGAAAGAGTTTGTTGTTGTTGTTGTTGAGGTTGTTTTTGTTTTTGAACATAGATGTCGTATTTGTTGTATTCTTCATTTAGTGGTGAAGAAACTATGACAAGTTAAACTCGTATAAATTATACTCAAGACATAAATAAAATATCACAAAGAGGTGCCACAATGCTTACCATTGTTGTTGTTGAGGTTCTATTGTTGTTCATGTTGTTTTTGTTGTTGATGTTGAATGTGTGTGATAGCACTTGATTAATCTTTTATTTTGTTTGTTGTTGTTGTTGAATGTGTATGTGATAAAATTTGATTAATCTTTTATTGATGTTTTGTTATTTTTGAATGTGTATAATAACATATTTATATTCATGGTTATATGTGGAAATAATAGATGAAAGAGTTTGTTGTTGTTGTTGTTGTTGTTGTTGTTGTTGTTGTTGTTGTTGTTGTTGTTGTTGTTGTTGTTGTTGTTGTTGTTGTTGTTGTTGTTGTTGTTGTTGTTGTTGTTGTTGTTGTTGTTGTTGTTGTTGTTGTTGTTGTTGTTGTTGTTGTTGTTGTTGTTGTTGTTGTTGTTGTTGTTGTTGTTGTTGTTGTTGTTGTTGTTGTTGTTGTTGTTGTTGTTGTTGTTGTTGTTGTTGTTGTTGTTGTTGTTGTTGTTGTTGTTGTTGTTGTTGTTGTTGTTGTTGTTGTTGTTGTTGTTGTTGTTGTTGTTGTTGTTGTTGTTGTTGTTGTTGTTGTTGTTGTTGTTGTTGTTGTTGTTGTTGTTGTTGTTGTTGTTGTTGTTGTTGTTGTTGTTGTTGTTGTTGTTGTTGTTGTTGTTGTTGTTGTTGTTGTTGTTGTTGTTGTTGTTGTTGTTGTTGTTGTTGTTGTTGTTGTTGTTGTTGTTGTTGTTGTTGTTGTTGTTGTTGTTGTTGTTGTTGTTGTTGTTGTTGTTGTTGTTGTTGTTGTTGTTGTTGTTGTTGTTGTTGTTGTTGTTGTTGTTGTTGTTGTTGTTGTTGTTGTTGTTGTTGTTGTTGTTGTTGTTGTTGTTGTTGTTGTTGTTGTTGTTGTTGTTGTTGTTGTTGTTGTTGTTGTTGTTGTTGTTGTTGTTGTTGTTGTTGTTGTTGTTGTTGTTGTTGTTGTTGTTGTTGTTGTTGTTGTTGTTGTTGTTGTTGTTGTTGTTGTTGTTGTTGTTGTTGTTGTTGTTGTTGTTGTTGTTGTTGTTGTTGTTGTTGTTGTTGTTGTTGTTGTTGTTGTTGTTGTTGTTGTTGTTGTTGTTGTTGTTGTTGTTGTTGTTGTTGTTGTTGTTGTTGTTGTTGTTGTTGTTGTTGTTGTTGTTGTTGTTGTTGTTGTTGTTGTTGTTGTTGTTGTTGTTGTTGTTGTTGTTGTTGTTGTTGTTGTTGTTGTTGTTGTTGTTGTTGTTGTTGTTGTTGTTGTTGTTGTTGTTGTTGTTGTTGTTGTTGTTGTTGTTGTTGTTGTTGTTGTTGTTGTTGTTGTTGTTGTTGTTGTTGTTGTTGTTGTTGTTGTTGTTGTTGTTGTTGTTGTTGTTGTTGTTGTTGTTGTTGTTGTTGTTGTTGTTGTTGTTGTTGTTGTTGTTGTTGTTGTTGTTGTTGTTGTTGTTGTTGTTGTTGTTGTTGTTGTTGTTGTTGTTGTTGTTGTTGTTGTTGTTGTTGTTGTTGTTGTTGTTGTTGTTGTTGTTGTTGTTGTTGTTGTTGTTGTTGTTGTTGTTGAGGTTGTTGTTGTTGTTGTTGTTGTTGTTGTTGTTGTTGAGGTTGTTATTGTTTTTTAACATAGATGTCGTCTTCATCGTATTCTTCATCTAGCAGTGACGAAACTATAATAAGTAAAACTCATACAAATGATACTCAAGACAGAAATAAAAGATCACAAAGAGGTGCCACAATGCTTACCAAATTAACAAAAGTCCGCAAATCTAGTAACAAACTGTCGATTGTGTTTGATGCATATTACAGAGTAGTTGATGGTGAATACTCTTTGCTTCTTAAGATTTAAATTATGTTCCTTGGACATAGAAAAGTCAATATATTGATAGATGATTGGAAACAAGTGCCAAAGGCTGTCAAAAATATCATATGGATATACGTTCAGGTATTAATTTTAATTTTCATTAATTCGATATGGTTTCCTATAATTTCTAATACATTCATATTGATTTAAATGTAGTTGAATTTTGAGTTTACGGATGATGATAAGTTTTAAAAAAAGGTGGGTAAGTCAGGCTGGTACGTGTCGGAGGAGCTTTAAGTCACGACTCATGCGTGACTACATTAGGGAGCCTAAGCCTAGTCTTGAGCGTCCATGGGTGAGATATAGTTATCTTTTGAAGAAGGTTTGGAAAAAGTTTGTGAAGGACCGTCATTCTGAGAAATTCATGTTTAGTACTAGTCTTATATATCTTGATAATTTTATGCTAATGATTTATAGATACTAATTATATTTTCACTATGTTTATAACAGGCTAAAATTCAAGCAGGAATACAAAATAAAGAAAAAAAATATTTACCCCCATAGATTGTCTCGTGGTGGTTACAAAAAACTTGAGAAAATAATGATGAATGAGAATAACAACAAATGGGAGATGATGACTCCATTTGTTGTGATCGCAAACCATCTCCACCGTCAAGACATAAGAAGTGAAAGAGGGTTCGACTAACACCAAATGGAGAGTACACCTCAGATGCATCGAGAGAAATTACTAAGAAAATTGTAAGTATGATTTGTTGTGCGTATGTTATGTGTTATTTGAATCTTTGGTAATTACAATATTAATATTATCAGGCATGTTCTATAGGACCTGTTGGTTGAGGAGGCACGTGGAGGCTCATTTGTTCCATAACCACAACATGATACTAGTAGAAGCTATCAGAACAGATGAGCATGGTGAGCACGTTCGTGGTGTTGGAGAAGGCATCGACCTGATATTATTCTTTGGTTCATCCAAAAAAATAGTGTTGAAAGCGCCGAATTACAAGTGCAAAAAGAAAAGATTGTGGCTTTTAAGAAGCAGTTAAAAGAACAAAGGAAGATGTTAGAAGCGGAGCAGGAAAATTAGAGGAAAGACATGGAAAAGATAGAAAAGTTAGTAGATTATATGCGGTGTGTGTTTTATCTAAAATTCTAGTGTTTCATCTGAAATGTATGATATATTAATTGTGTTTTATCTGAAAAGTTAGAAAGGATAGAAATGTGTTTATTATGTATTGTGTTCAAAATAATACTATGTTGAGAATAAGTTGATCCTTCCAACAACATACGAATGAAAATGATGATGATGATCAATTTCCTGAAACAAATGTTGTACATGGTGCTAACACAAAAGGAAGTAATTGTTTAGCCCCCCCCCCCCCCCCCCCCCCCCCCCCCCCCCCCCCCCCCCCCCGCTCAAGAGATCAATGAGATATTGGATCCTTTCGCATATGAAATCACCATGTTATACATGTTAGTTGCGGATAGCGATGACCCGATTCCTTCCGCTAGAGCATTTGTCCAAAGATAGAACTCTTATATTCTACTCACAATGATATACGATAACTTCTCTATGGAAATCATTGGCTGGGCATAGGGATATTACAAGTTTAGTGCATGTAAGTACATAATTGAATATGCATCTCATTATGTCTAGTATATTATCGTTTTTGTATTTCCTCACTTATTTTTTTGAATTTTATTTAACCATTTAGGTACATATACCATGTTTGTATAGAATTAAATAAATCGAACATTTATGGCATATTGGATCCATATAGTATTCGATGGAAAAATAATGATCCAAAAGGGATTGAAGCTTACAGTTCATAACGGTTAAGTGAGGGGGGAGGGGGGAAGAATGTTACTTAGCACAATTTATCAAATCGTAAGTAATTTTGCAATTGTGGTTTATCTGTTATAGTTAGTTTTGTTTTAGAAAATACTAATCATATATATGCTCGTGTTTATTCAGTGATCATTGCCAATTGATCATCATATCACTTAGGACGAATACGATAACGACATTGTGTTCCTTACAACAACCACTAGAGCCTAAAATGAAGCATATTATTAATAGATAAGTGTATATGAAACTTTTTAGTAATATTTTCTTTGACTTTGTAATTAGTTTAACGTGTAATATACTTAAATTATTTTCAATGTACAGTGTTGTGTAGTGACACAATATCTTGCACAATATTAGAAAAAAACCCAAATTTATCACGCCTAATGTAACTGACCAGATTACTTGTGACATTCATTTATATATATTATTACATGCATGTGTGGTTATCACAATCATGAAAATAACGTTTAAATTTGTAGACGGGAAGACAACAAAGGGATACGAGTGTGGGTATTATGTAATGATACACATGTTAAACATTATCTTTGTCGACTTTGTTGATTCATGGGATCAGGTACATATTATATATGTAATAAATTATTAACTATAACATATTATCATATAAGTTGGCTATAATTATCATATATGTGTGATATTCATATTTTTTTCACTTTTTTATGTAGATGTTTAACGACGTTACACCATTCCCCTATGACGACTTTGTAAACATTCGTAAACGTTGGACATATATCTTCAATGTACTTAAGGATCCTCAAACATGAGTTTAATTTGTAATATATATATATATATATATATATATATATATATATATATATATATATATATATATATATATATATATATATATATATATATATATATATATATATATATATATATATATATATATATATATATATATATATATATATATGGTACATATCCTATGAGAATGTCATTTTTATGTGAGAACATGAGAATGAATCTGAACTGTTAGATTTTAAAATAAATGGTGGAAATTATGTGTGGTCTTTATTTTTCTCTCTCCTCCATTATTAAAATAAATGATGGAGGATAGAAAAAAAACTGACACATAATCTCTACCATGTATTTTAAAATATAACGGTTCTGATTCATTCTCATGTTCTCACATAAAAATGACATTCTCATATGATACGTTCCCCATATATATATATATATATATATATATATATATATATATATATATATATATATATATATATATATATATATATATATATATATATATATATATATATATATATATATATATATATATATATATATATATATATATATATATATATATATATATATATATATATTGATATACATTTGAGTTTGATGATGTAAATAATATTTTTTGGATTTGATGAAGTAAATTTTTTTCCCGCTTTTTATGTTAATTCTATTTACCTTTGTAGAAAACTTTACCCCATACCCCTACAAATATTTCCATCCCCCTACACACAAAATTTTGGACCAAAATACCTTATATAAATAGACATATTTCTCAGAACCCTTGCACTTTCCATTTACGTTGTCAAAAGACTTCCGGAAATCACAAAATATACTCCAAACCAGAACACTTCAGCAAAGACATCAGGTATACATTTTATTCTCCGGAACACTTCAGCAAAGACATCTAATTTCCATTTCATCACCGAAATAGATAAAATAAGAGTTCCGGATTGAAATATTTTAATTTGTTCACCGGAACTCATTATAAGAGTCTTTCGGTTTGTTAAAGTGTGTACTGAAAGACTTCTCAAATGTGTTCCGGTTCAATTTTGATTGCATTCTGGAAGAGTCATGAAATGACTTCCGGTATTATGCTTGTTGACTTCCGAAACTCATTTGAGATGTCTTCCGGTATTATGTCACGTTACTTTTTTTTTTGTTTATTTTTCACGTTACTTTTTTTTTTGTTTTTTTTTTCACGTTACTTATTTTTTATTTATTTTTTGTTTGTTTTGTTTACTTACGATACATCTCTGTTAGTTATATATGAGCAGCATATTGCCAGACATGTATGGTTTGGTGAGGTAACTAAACGGCATGTATTTGATATTGAATAATATTTGAATTTTTAATGTTGTGTTTTATAATATTCGTACTTTTAATTGTTTTCAGGAGAGAGACCCGAAGAAAGAGCTAAAGGTTGCTGGACATGGGCTGAAGCTTGTAGAGAGGGTTCCACAACAACTTCCAAGAGAGATGGAGTGTTGGGTTTCTAGGTCTAGCCTATCTTCACTCCAGAGAACTAGTTTGACAAAGATAGACACAAACCTAGTTTCCGCATTTATGGAGAGATAGCATATAAAGACATCTTCATTTCACATGTCGTTTGGTGAGATGAGAATTACTCTGGATGATGTCTCTTGTCTGCTTCACTTGCCCATTAGGGGAGTGTTCTGGCCCCCGCAATATATCACAGAAGCGACTGTTGTTGGACTTGCTGTTGATTACTTAGGAGTGTCACAATATAGAGCGCAAGAACATATCCATCATTGCAAGGGTTCTTACTAAAAGTTGGGGTGGTTATACGTTTTATTCAAAGAGCATAGAGCTGCTTCTATATGGGAATATGCGACTAGAGCGTGTTTGCTAATGTTGGTGAGTTCCACAATTTTTGCCGACAAGATCCTTACGCTTAGCGAGGCCCGATACCTCCTACTATTTACGGACTTGGATAGATTATCAAGATACAGTTGGGGAGCTGCTGCATTGGTTACCCTTTACAGTCATCTTGGGGATGCTTCTATGTTCGGTTGCAAGCAGCTTGGTGGTTATCCTACTCTCCTACAGGTACTTATTTTAATTTAGTTTATTATATTTTAATTAATTTTATTTAGTATATAAATTTCATTTATTTTATTTTATTATGTTATGAATAAATTTATTTAGTTAATTAATATTATTAATTTTGTAACAGTGTTGGATTCACGAGTATTTTCCAACACTTGGAAAAGGGGAGAGAGTTGGATACCAACGCAAAATTTTGGTCTCCCTCGAGCGATGAGATGGTCTTATACGCAAGGAGTCCTGAAGGTGGATGAGTTACGACCTGTTTTGGACGAGCTGACACCTGTCGACGTCATCTGGAGGCCGTTCAAGGATCATAGAGTATGGTGTCAATTTGACAAGATATGTCTGTAGAGGGGATGTCTGAATGGGGTAACGTCATTGTTCTATATTTTCCTGGCAGATGTATACGTCAATTTGGATACAGGCAGTATATTTCACCCCCTCCTCCGGATTACATGATGGCTGATGATATTGATGTTGAGCTGATATCTTGTTGTGATTCGTCTGATAGCACTGGCCACCAACCCATCTGAGACAGATGATGGATATCTTGGGTGGTATTATCGTGTTTCGTATCCTCGTTTGGTACCGCCCCATTATAATGCGCCAAGAGAGGTGTCGGTTCCTCTTTATGATGCCGGACCATCTGATCCTAGTTGGGCTCGTGTTTTGACATTGATTCATCGTTATCTCCGACAGTTGGTGCCGAAGAGGATGATCCACAATTTGTTGATTTATTTAAAGCTTTACGTATTTCTCGTTCACATTGACTTATATTTATGTTTATTTTTATGTGTTAACTTTTAGACTTATTGACTTATGTTTATGTTTATGTATTAACTTTTAGACTCACTTGACCTAGTTAGGATATGTTTATGTGTTAACTTATAGACTTATGTTTAGTTTTGAATCCATTTATGTGTTATTGAAATTAAAAATGAATAATATAATTCATGATTAATGTTTTGAGATTAAAAATGAATAATATAATTCATGATTCGTGTTTTGAAATTAAAAATGAATAACATAATTTATAATTCATAATGTGTTGGTAAATAGGCGTAAGCTGTTGCCAATGTTGTAGACGTCCTGTAAATCCTAGCATCCAAGACGTTGCTGTTGGAGAATGAAACTTCTTCCAATCTATTGTCACTAGTGGCAATGGAAACTCTTCTTTCATGTTTACCTGAATAAAAAAATAATCAAAATGTTAAGTAAAAATAACTAAGAAATTAGGTTAGTCACATTAACTAAAAATAACTAAGTACCTGAACCCAATGATTTGTGTTTACAAAACCAATGTAGTAAAAGGATACATTTGGTGAAAATGAAGTTGTCATAGGGAAGAAAGTACAACATTCAAATCCTAAACAGACAAGTACAACATTATAACGATTTGCTATCAAGTAACCCATATCTGGTAGAGTCAACCATTTCTGTGGTGGTTGAGGACCAAATGCCTCTATCATCAAAGATTCTCTCACTTTTGCTAACCGATCAGCAAATAAATTGGCATACAAACTTGATCTTTCATTATGTATTATTTCCAACCCCGAGTCTCGACGATCCATTGGCCAACCATATTCACCATATCCATGCAATGAAGCAATGACTCTAAATCCACAATTACCACCTAATACAACATTAACTGCATCATCAATATATGACCTAATATGATCAGGGAACGGAAGGATGAACTGCTTAGATGAGTGTGAAGATTGTGATAATTTCAAATTCTTTGAAGCCTGTGATGGTTGAGATTTCTTCTGTGAAAATTGTGATAATTTCAACTTCTTTGAAGTCTGTGATGGTTGAGATTGTCTCTGTGAAGATTGAGATGCTTTATCAATATACTCATGATATGAAGGGTCCCTATAAACATCATACCCTACTGGTTTTTCCCTTTCTTCTTGACTTCCCCTTTGGTTTTTATTTTCTCAGGTGGTGGACACAAAGAAGTCATTATGGGAAAGGCAAGTTCAAAACCCTACTTTTTAATACCCTTTTCCCAACAACATCTGGTGACCTAAACCTTTTCCATAACTCACCTATTGCACTACTCATATCCACCTCTGATCCATCATCTACGTCTTCCTCCAACTTAACTTCCATACTTAGTTTCCTCCAATGAACATGCACAATATCTATTGGTATCGGTATACCACAAGTCTATATCCTGTCAACTCACAAGCACAAGGTAATCCATAGGTTATTCTAAGAGTACAACAACATATTTCCTTGTTAGTTCCAACATAATCAACTTGTGTTAACTCTTCAGCAATGCGTCTCAATGCAGCTCGAGACACTTGTAACTTTAAGTTTTTATTCATAGCCTCCCAACATTTGACCATGTCACCTATACTATTCTCCAACATCTGCTTTAACTTCCAATGAGCAGACTCAACCCTAAAAACAATACATAGTAAAAATACATTAAAAAGTACAAATTAAAAATATGCAATTAAAAAATACTTAAAATAAATACATAGTAAAAAATATTAATAAAAATATGCATACCGATTAGTCGTGATGCTACCCAAATGTAGCACTCGATTAATCCATGCTCCAACAAATCTCTGTCTATGTGGTGTCAACCACATGTCTTTCACATAAGCAAGAAATTTATTACAATCAACACACGCCTGTTCAAGTTGTTGCAGTCGTTGATCATACTCAACCTCGTCACTGACCCAAACAACTTCCATCCATCAGTCATCGATCTTATTTTGCATGTCACTAACCACATACTGCTTGCATTTTGCACCAACATTTTTGTTAATGCGAAATAGACATAACAAATTGATCGACCTTGGAAACACAGTTTTAATTGCTTTCATCAAAGAAAGATCTCTATCTGTCACAATCATTTATGGACACAAATCTTTCTTCACAAACAATTCTTTAAGCTTATCTAACACCCAACAAAAATTCTCAGTTTGCTTAGACTTCATATACGCAAATGCAACAGAAAAAGTCAACTCGGTTGATATCATGCCAACAACTTCAAATAGAGGTTACCTATATTTGTTTGTCTTGTAGGTGGTGTCCATAACTAACACAATAGGAAAAATATTCAATAACTTAATTGAATCTGGATGAGCCCAAAATATATCTCTAATAACTTCAGAGTCATCTCTTTTTTTGCTCTACTAAACATAAATTGCATCCTCAATAAGCTTAAATAAATGTTGTATCTCACTTCAAGGACCTCTTATCTCTTTTTCTATCATACTGTTATGCTTATATATTTGCGTGATCCGAGTGACATTCTCTGGATCTCCCTCTTTTAAGGAAATTAATATGTGTCTAGGTGGAACACGTCTCTTTTTCAAATCAACAACATGCTGCTTCTGATCTGTGGTCAACCTACCAACAAAGGAATGACCTTCTAATCTATCAGGTAAACCATGGTTATGAACTTTGCATTTTACATCAACCTTCCATCCAGACCCATCTTTTTCCGGAGTCAATCTAATTTTAAATGGACATTCACATTTTTTCGTTGCACTTTAGGTACCACTATCAGTATCCTTGTGTTTCCCACCTTTATCACAACCAACTATTAATTTGTTACTTCTTCCACTCTTGCCTGTTTCTGTATCTGAACGAGTGATAATAACAGTTACTTTATTTCGGATTCCAATCTTTTTAATCCACCTTATCACCTCTTCTCGTGTACCAAATTTTTTAATAGTTGAAAAAACATCAAAAGTATCCACACATATTTTTGGAGGAATTTCTATACCTGCACTATAAAAAAAAAAAGCAAACCGGATCACTTTAGAAAAGACTTCCGATATGTAATTTTAATTAACCGGATATCTTCAAAAATATGTTCCGGTACATGTAAGTAACAAACCAGATAACTTCCAAAAAGTGTTACGGCATAGATTTGTAACAATCCGGAACTCTTTTGGTTAGTCTTTCGGTGTATGCTTTTTTGTAAACCGGAACTCTTTGCTCATGTCTTCTGGAAGAGAATTTTAACATATCGGAAGTCTTGATTGAAGTCTTCCGAAAATCTTTGTTTCGTCTACTTTACACCGGATGTCTGACATAAATAGTAAAAAATAAAAAATAAGCAAGGGTAAAATTGTCATTTAAAAAAAATATAGGGGTATTGGTATAACTGGAGGGGTATGAAGTAAATTTTTCACCTTTGTAATATATGTATAAAATTAGGTTCAAAATACAAGTACACAAATATAATGGGTTGTTAATGCATTAATATAAAAAAAATTAAAAATACTAATAAATATTTTACAATGGTTCAGGAAAAGGACTATGGTGATAGACAGTGTGTCTAATATGATTTTTCACGCAACTGTTGAGATTCAAAGCCATGACCTAGAGACTATGTAACAACGGCTGCAACCAAAACTGTGGTTATAAGTAGAGCACTACCTAGTATATCACAAATGTCACGTGCCCATAGTGGTATATAGCAAACTTACAACCACACGCTACTTCACAACGGTGGGTTGCGCGTGATGGTATCCCTTTTCCAACCATTGTAGTATATGTTTTTCGCAGTAGTGTAAATATAGATATGGTGACCGAGGAATTGGTATTGAAATTTAATAGGGAGAAGGTGGTGTTTAATGCATATGAATGGACACCATATGTGGAGGAGATAGAGACATGCTATAAATTGGGAGAAAGATGTGGTGGAGTTAACAAGGGAATGGAACAATGAGTTCTTACCAGCGTGAGGATTGAGCGTCAAGCTATTGATGTAAAAGAAGCGCTGGATGGGAGGCAACCAATCAATTTTTAATCAGTTTTTTTTATTTGCAGAATTTTATTTTATTTCAAACAATCAACCTAAAGAAGAATTAGCTACCAAAGAAGAACCTTGTCAAGAAAAACCCATGTTCTTAATAGACTTATGTGTGGTTGTGTTTTTTTCTTCCCATTTTACAAAGTTTAGCTTTAGCGTTGAACACATGATCCAAGAAAATAACAAAAAGAAGTGACTTGATCATAATGAAAGCAATTGATGACTTGAAGGCAGTGGAAGAGAAAAGAATCGACCGACTTGTACTCAACCTTAAGATACCTCATCTGGTAAGGTTTGAGCCTAAATATTTTCATTGTTTACTTTTGAAGGTGAGGAAAATACACATGAAGAAGATTTGAATTGTGTTAACCAAAAATAAAACATTTATGCTCCTGAACATAGTTCAGACTCTAAATATTTGTTCAGAATCTTATCATACGTGCAACAGAAAATATATCAGAAGTAGAGTAAATAGAAACAAAGAACACAACAGATTTATTATGGTTCCTCTCCTAACTGAGAGTACTCCAGTCCCCTTGTCTCGCAAGAGATTGTCCACTATAATCAATCACACGATTACAACTTCTTAGGCACTCAAGCATAAGACTTTCACTGCTCATACCTACAGTCTAAGACCTCCCTGCTTAATCAGCACCGGATTAAGAACTCCTACTTAGATCCTCAGATCCTAAGACTTTCCTTGCTCAAATAATCTGGTTCAAGACTTTCCTACTTAGACACATTGCATAAGACTTTCCTTGCTCAGATCCTCAATCCAAGACTTCCCTGCTTAGACGAACCATCTAAGACTTTCCTGCTCAGACCTTTTGCCCAAGACTTCCTTTGCTCAAATTCACAATTCAAGACTTCCTAATTTAATCAACATAGATTAAGACTTTCAATTCTCAAGCACACAGTAAGAGAATTACTTGGGTCAAGCTTTTCAACTGGAGACTTGATGCTCAAACACATACTATAAGACTTTTAATCGTATCTGCAGAATAATACATTCAACAGAAAAGAGAACAAGGTGTATTTGATCTTGAATCAGAGGTACAGGGTAATAACATTAACAAAGATCTTAAGCACTCAAGATATCTAGAATATTTAATGTTTAGGAACCTTAAGGCTATTTACAATTTACAAAAATTAACAGAAGATTTTGCATGTTTAGTAATGTTGCTCATTGTTGATCTTGTTATTTCTTCATTCAGATAGAGGCGTTGCACACCTCTATCTTCTTTAGAATTCCTTATTCTTTCTTATTCCTTGTTAAACATTCAAGTAGAACCTTCAGCTCCTTATATAGCACGTTTTAGGGAACTAGCCGTTGGGAGAAATAACTTGATCAAATGTCTTTGTACTTCTCCAAAGTACAAGAGACACTGAGGGTATATACACAGAAGATCTTGATCCATTGAGTAATGTTTTTAATTAAAGTGTCTTCAGAAGTATCCTGTAATATAGAGTCGATGAGAGTGGTTATCCGTAAATCACGTCAACTCTTCTTGAGCCTTGTGATGATAGACTCTAGCTAACGAGCTGAGTTGACATTACAGTTTGCTTTGTGCAGTACGGATAGCTTAAGCTTTGCTACAACTTCAGAAAAATCATCAGAATCCAGTACAATTACAAGTGTAGAAATAATGTGTTGCTTCTTCTGATGCTGAGGCATTCAACTTCAGAGTCTCCACCATATAACACTTAGCTAGCATTCTTTCAGATTTTGTGTCATCAGAACCACGTAACTCAGCTTCCCTCGAGTGTGCTTTCATACCAGATTCTGAATATATATTTTAAGTATAAGAACTTGCATACTTGAATACACATTAGATATCACCATTTTTCTTTCAATACTTATTTATCATCAAAACTAAGGATATATGTCGTGAACAAATCTTGTTCTAACAACTTTTTCTTTCATACAGTGTATCCATGCGTTATTATTTTATCTGGTTTAATTTATTTCTGATTAAGTTATCATGATTGATCAATACACACTGAGGCAAAGATTTCTAGCTCCTACAAGTGTTGCAGATGGCAGTTTGAGATTTGGAAAATCATCTAACTCTAAGTGTTATGGAGATGGTAATGGGAACTATGCGAGTGAAGAAGTGGGAAGCTTAGACTCAAATGACTGTCATAGTAAAAGGTTCCTAGAATATGAGAAGTTTATAGGAGATTTGTTTAACAAAGGCTATGAGTTTAAAATAGGTATATAATTAAATTCATTGTTTGAATTTAAAGGTGTTATTAGACATTCATTTGAGATATGGATTGTAAATATGGGAAACTATAAGGATGAGGTAAAGGGTAGGGGTAAATCTCATTTTTTTTGTACTTTAAAGTGATGTAGGTGAAAGATACACCTAGAAATTAAATTCTTGGGTAGGAACACATACACATATGTTATAGTTTTAAACAAAAAAATCATCTAACTCTAAGTGGGCATTTAAGGTTGTTGTTGAAAAAAGGAAGCCAGTTGAGAAGGTGAAACTATATAAGCTAATGTTTAAGCTATGAAAGAAGTACTTTGTAGGTATTATCAAAGGAAAGACATCATCTAAGTTAATTGTTGAGGATATTATTAAAAAAGATTCAACAAAGAAAATATGCAATGTTGTGGAGGTATCTTGCAAAGCTTAAGAGACAAAGTGATGAAAATACAATGAAAATAAAACGTTGAGAGACCTCTTCCATCAACTCCGCCACATTTTGGTAATTTTTATTTTTTCTTTACTGATTGTAAGAAGGGTTTTATTAATAGTTGTAGACCTTTTATTAGAGTAGATGGGTGTCATCTTAAGACAAAGTATGATAATCAACTACTAGTTGTTGTTGCTCGAAATCCTAATGACCAATATTATCCATTTGGGGTTGTGGAGGCATAGAGAAAATAATAAGGTACAAATGTTGAGGAAAAAACAAATGATGGTAATGATCAAGAGAAATGTATAAAATTCAAGCAAGGTACGAATGCTAGGAATATGCAAGAGCAAGGTACACGTGTTGAGCAAGGAACAAATTTTGGGTATAAAATGAATGAACCTGAAATAGATTTAACTATTGAAGAGCTTATGGTTGCATTTGAAAAACAATATTCTTAATTTGTTAATTCAACACCTAATGGTAATACTATTAGTTTTGGAAGCATTGAGTCTAAAGGGGAATAAATTCATATTTAAATACTTATATATTTCTCTCCCTTTTGTCACATCAAAAAGGTATAACCACAAAAGACAAAATAGTTAAAGAAAGCAAAATTCAGAAGACCAGAGTCCCAAGATGGTCAAGGATGCTTTAGTCAGAATCAAGTAAATGCGGTGTTTCAAGATGGTCAAAGAATCATTAAATATTGGTGTTCTGATATACTTGACTGAAAACAGAAAGCATACTATAAAATTAACCTCGCGTCCTTCAAAGGTTCATCCAATTCTTCAGAAATACTTCAAGCAATAGATAGCTATAAAGAGAAAATATCACAACCGCATTCCTCACAAGAGTGAGAAGCACGATATTGCAAGATAGTTTGAATTGCTGAAGAAGGCTGAAGCAGCAAAAGAAAGACGTTTGGAAAACAAGGAACACACTGCATAACTTCTTGCAGATGCAGCAAAGGAGAGTCAGAAACTGAGAGAAGAGATGGGCGTTCAAGCCAGATTGGCAACTTACAGAGCTCAAACTTCAGGGTCAAAGAAGCATAAAGATGCTTCTGAGGATCCATCAACTGAAGATGTAGAAGCAAAACAATACTTGAGGGAGAATACAAGTAATACAGAGAAAGATGACTGAAGAAACAAAGAAGTGCAGAAATAGACTAGTTTATTTTACTATCATATCTTTACTCATGTAACATTTGAATTCTAATTAATTTTTTCCTTTCAATTAGTTTATTAATCGATTTTTTCACAAAAGGAAAGTCTCAATTTTACTTAAGAATAAGACACAACAAATACGAACTATTACCATTTAAACACACATAATTTTGATAGATATAAAAGCATTCAGTTACATAATCATAAAGCATTATAAAAATTCACAAACAAGATAAATCCACATATTAAAGTTTCACAACTAAAACACAAGAGCACATACAAAAGGGTTTGAAATTCTGGAACAAATATCAGATGTCGAGACAGATGTCACAACAATGAACACTCAAGAAAATATGCCAAAAACTTAAATGGCAGAAAGATAAATAACACCAGTAGTTGTTAACTCAGTTCAGTGCAACTCACCTACATCTGGGGGTTACTAAGCCAGGAAGGAAATTCACTATGACAGTATTAGTTCAAAGCCAAACTCCCCCCGTTTACGACTTATCACCTAATCACTATCTTGTGCAACTTCTACCTAGACACCCTCTAGATATGAGATCCACGTCTCACTTCCTATCATTCACAGACCAGTGACAATTCAACAACAACCCAAAATAGAAGTACCAACACTTCCAAGTACAATACTTAGTTTTTCTTAAAAGCTTTAACTAAGAACAATGCACTCTTGCTTAAAAGCTTATGAGTGAACAATTAATAATTAACAATCAGTCAACTCAATGCGTCAAAATTGATACAACAGTGACATACAAAGAAAACACACAAAACCCTAAAGAACCACCAAGACATGACTAATCCTAATTCTTCAAATCCACGCCTTCTTTAGGTTTAGAAAACCCCTTTAAATAAACATCACAGCTGCATGGCTTGGGGTCTCAAAATAAAACACAAATCACCAGGAATCAACTTTAAATCAATTGCATAATATCATGCACAATAATTAGAATAATAACATGAATTTTCCTAAAAAGGCTCGACGATCCTTTTTAAGAAATACAATCAAATCTGTTAAAGAAGATGTTCCCAAAATATCCTCCCTTGGATAACAATAATGTGTGAATTAAAACACACTCAAAACTCACACATAAAATACCAAAACAATCATGCCCTAACTTTCTGGTATAATTTGTCTTGACACATGTCAGAACATCATGCTGAACATGATGTCTGACTCTCATAACAGAACATCTGACTTAACATCTTGCTGACATCAACTTTTACCAAAATGTTGCCAATCCAAAAACCACAGAACTTATAATCTCCCACTTCGGCAAATTTTGGCTAAAACAACCTTAGAACAAATCAGGAGTATACACAGTAGAATCATAAACAACACAGGCTACATGAAACCATGTAAGCTTTGTACAAACTTCAACTTTGTAACAACAAACTAGGCATGTTCATAACTCCCCCTGTCAGACATAGACAATACTCCCCTCAAGGGAAAGACCCAAATCGCAAGAAAAACCAAATATAAACTATCCAATTTCACACATCCCTCTCAAGGGAAAAATCCAAAGCACAAGAAAAGAGCACAAGCTCACCAAACAGCAACAGCTAACCCCTTCTGAATTACATAGCTTATAAATTCAGCAAGGCACAACTAAACATAATGTCAAGACATCTAGTCTGTCATCACAGAATAATCAGAAGCATAACACTACCAACACTCCCACTGAAGATCACAACCTACTATAGAGAAAGATAGATTCTTCTAGGAACGACACACCATTACTCCTTATCACAAAGGATATTCTGAACTATCTCAGAGACACATGCAGCTAGAAGATCATTCTTTAAACCACAAGCATGACATACACTCATGCTCTCCTCAATAGTTGCATACAACAAGCAACCACAAAGCACACTAAGACATGACATGATGTCATGTTACCTGATCCAACATCAGAAAAGGACATTGCAGTAAACACACTAACACTTTAACATTACAGCAAACACACTCACACCTTACTCCCCCTTTTAGCCAAAAATTGATAAAAAATAGAGTAAATGTAAACAAACATCCTGGAAGCACACAATAGCAATGGCAACAAACAGCTCTAATGAAAACACAAAGATGCTAATAAGAATAGACTCAGATGGAAACATGAGAGTAACTGATGGATGCAAACAAAACATAATGGAAACACATAGTATCTAGCAACTATAAAAAAACATCCAAACAACACAAAGTGCAATAAAGTAGCAAAATAGGGCACATTCCCCAAACAATACATCAAAAAAAACAAACAACAACTTCAATTATTTCTCATCTTTAGGACTCTCATCTCCACTGCTATCATCTTGGTTATCAATGTTTCCCTCCTCTTTCTCTGCATCAACCAAGTTGTCTTCAACACCTTCCTAAGTTAGAGCTATAATGAGGCCTTCCAGTTTTATTTTTCTTGCAGTGCAATTCTTTATAGTTGCTTCCAATTCCTTGCATGTTGCTTTTAACTCAACCAATACACCAGTTCTGGACTGGCAGTAGCAACTCTCTTGTCAGATGTCTTGACAATGTCTGGGACATATGTCCCTTCAAACAAATTATAGTGTAAGGACAAGGGCATTTCCCTTTTGCATGTTGCATCAATAGTTGTCAAAGTACCAGGATGCTGACTTAGGATAATTCCACAAATTAGATAAGGAAATGCAATTGGCAGTTTGACTAAGGTGCCTGCATGCTTCATTGTTTGATCAAACACATAAGAACCAAAATCAAATAATGTTTTTGTACCAATTATATAGATAAATCTACCCAACCTAGTAGCAATGGTTGAGGTATGATTTATAGGCACCTAATTCGTAGCTCCAATTTGTTGCAGTACAACATATTTAAGACTTAGATTTCCTAAAGAAAGCTTGACTTTTTTAGGGCAGCTCTTCACCTGATTTGCTGTGAATTCCCTACAGATCATATTATCACTGACTTCTACTTCAACATGTTCTTCTTTACTTCTACCCATGAATCCATTAATGATTTCAAGAGAGAAACCAACGCACCTACCCCTCACATATGCTTTTCCTGTATTTCTTACTTATCTTGTGTACACAGTCAGTAGGAATGTTCACTATAAATTCCTTCACCGGCATCTCATAACACCTCCCCATTCCAACTACACTTCTCATTAATCCTTCCTGTTCAATGAGACTCATTACTTCCTTGAGCTCAAGAGCATCTTTTCCAAGTTCTCTTTCAAGCGCTATCCTCCTTTGACAAACAAACTTCCATTTTTAACGCCATAGAATGAAAATAAATGTTATCAATGGCCAATTCAAGAATGTTTGCAGATACCTTCTTTCTTGGAACAACCTTTATGCTAGAAGAAACGATGTCCTGGACATCTAGTTCAACATGCATCTCAACCTCATAATCATTTGAAGGAGCTTTCTTCCTTTTCAGTGATTTCTTGTTTGGGACATGAGACACCACCTTGCTCTAACTTTTCTTGGGCCCTACACTTGGTTTTCTCTTAGAAAGGGGAACAACATCAGTAGTGACATCTGGTGAGAAGGCCTCTGTTGTTGGAGGTGAAACCCTAGATTTTGTTGGCGTTTCCTTATTCTTCTCTTTAGGATTCTTTCTAGGAGTTGAGACGGAAATTTTTGGCATCACGAAATCATATTGCATTTTGAAGAGATAATTTTGAGATAAATGAGAGGTGAATAATTTGTTTAGGCATGAGAGATGAATATTAGAGTAGTTGTAATGTGATTTTATGTAATTTTGAGAAATATGACAAAAGAGTAATGATTTACAACGAGAATTGTGCCGTATTAATTTGAGAGAAAAAATCCCTTTCCATATGTGCACATACTAATAATTTCCCTAATTCAACATAGAACCAAATTCCAAGTTTGACCCTGACTTTCCCCATTTGGTTGAGATGTTCCAACACCTGGTTAGACATCCCACTCAGTTCTCAGTCTAAGAGTATCTTTGTAGTCCTTTTCAGCCACATTTTTCTGTATGAGATTGTGTAACGGCAAAAATTGTGAGTGTAAGCTATTGATTAACTTAACTCATAAAGCAAGAGTCGCCAGCACCCTTTTATTTTATCCAAAAGGAAAAGAGAAAGAGTATCTCAAACCTAAACAAGTTCTAAAACAAGAACAAATAATAGAGACTGGGTAAGGTGGTTGGTTATGCAAAGGGAAAGTGTTAGCACCTAAAACGTCTATAGTAATCTATAGGAACCCTATGAAATATCTATACTCTTTAGTTTGAAAAGGTTTACTTGAAAGGAAATTGGGGAGATGAGAAGAGAATTATTTTTTAGATTTTTGTGTTTGGAGAGACTTATCGCCTCATGCCTACGTACCTAAAAAGTGCAATATAGGATCAAAACCTCGTAGTTCGTGGTACAAATAACAAAACAAGGTTTGTTATCATTGATTTTAAATGTACAGACAAGTCGTCATTTCCAAGCGAATAATTCCAATAAAAAAGATGAATCGTGTCTAAACTTATGAAAAAGAGTTTTAAAAGAAAAAGTGTGCAAAGGCACAAAAAGAGTTGGTGAGTTTTTGTATTTTTTATGTCTTTTGAAATTGGTCAAAATATGATTAATATTGATTGACATTTATTAAAAAAAACAAAGTTTAAAAAATATCATTTGATCATAGTCAAGGTTTTATTATGAAAGCAGTTCGATTTTGAAAACAAGAAGGTTTTCAAAAAGGGAGAATATTTTGAAAATTAAAGAAGGGGTGGAGAAGAAGAGACTATCCTATTGTATAAAGATAAAAGCTAAGGGTAAGAACAATCTAACCATACAAGCAAGCTCCATAACATAAGCATACATTCCTTTAGATTAGGCCTTGACCAAAATAGGTTTTCAAAGGAGAACTTTAAGTACCCAAACATCCAAAGTTTATCATCACAAATTTCAAAGCATAGGTTAAGATCCTAATTCTAGGTCCAAAATTCCATATCCAATGCAAAGGATAGTAACTATAGTCCACCATTAAGAGAATAATTTTTTTGGGGTTTAAGCCTTTATTAATGTTTTTGGTCCAAATGGACAAAAGAAAAAGGGAGCGGAAGCACAAACAATAATATGATATGTGTTGCGGTGAAAATTTGATATCAAGCTATTAATTAACTTGAACCGTATTTCTTTTTACAATCGGTCTTTAATTTATCCAAAGGATAGGTCTAAAGAAAGAAAGAACCTTTTGCGCGATGTAACGACAACGCTTTAAGAGATTCGGGGATTCGGGGGTTGGTTATATCTAGGGAAGGTATTAGCACCCTAAATATCTGTAGTACTCTACAGGAACCTTTTGTTTAATTACTTGCTAAGTTTGTGAATTGTGCACTATGGTTTAAGGATTGGGAATTGAGATAAAATAAATAAAAAGGCCTAAGTGGTTTTCTAAGTTTGCTCGCAAAGGCATCGCACCTTCTGCCTACGTATCCAGACTAGGATAGAATCAGAGCAATCGTAGTTCACCTCACAAGGGGAAGGAACACTTGATGATGATCAAGGTTCAAAGGGGGGAACAAACATGACAATGTTTGTGTGGAGTTTGACAAAACTCCCTAATCTAAGTTGTAAAAAAAGGGGAAAGTAAGAAGTCATGACAATGATTCTTACACAGAGTTGACGAACTCTTTCCTAGGGTTCTAGTTGAAGAACACTCCTAGTACGGGTGGGTTTCTTAGACTTCAAGAAAAGTCTAAAGGCTTCTAATCTAAGGGTAAGAATAACTTAACAAAGTCAAGAGAGTGATTGAATAAGTTATCCATGACATCGAGGGTCAAGTGGACAGACCTTCCTTTGGAGGGAGACTGGGGAAATAACTTGGACGAGAACTAACGAGTTTCGTCGCTTGGGGATAAAATAAAATAAAATGCTATACAAGATGACAATCAAGGTAAAGCATAATCATGGTGACAACCAAGTAAATAATGAGAAAGGGTAAAAATGAAACATGAAGGTAACAGTTAACAGATGAAATAATCGACACTGTGACAACAGTTCGGATTGAATAAAAATCAACAGATAAAAATGGTAAAAACCAAGAAATAAATCCTAGCATGTTAACTAACATGTATAGGCATGGATTCAAACAAGTTTCAAGAAAAATATTGAAAGGAAACAATTAAAAATTTATCTGCAATTACATAAACGATCGCGAAAACGCGCACACTTGTACATAAACAAACTGGGTGATAAAAAATTCAAACATGAAAAACAAAGGCATGGCATGAAAGTACACATTAATACGAGCACAACGAAAAAAGAACGGACGAAAAATGATGAAAAACGAGTGAGATACGAATTTTTGAAATTTACATGAAAAATCACAAAAATGGATAAAAAGAGTTGTCCTCCTCAGGGATTGAACTCAGGTACTTGGCATGAAAGGAGCATGGTCTTACCACCGGGGTGGCTATACATCCGTTGATGAAGCCACCCCTAATTAATTATAAGGGTAAGTTTCATGACAGGTTGGGCAAGAAAACATAAACCGAGCATTTACGTTTTGTACCGTAACTTCCTAACCGTTTATCGGAACGAAACAAAATTTATATGGATTTGGGGTAGAATTGAACAAGGAACATGATAGTGGTCTCAGTTTTCCCAAATTCTTATCCCTCTGCAAAACCCGATAGTGCCTCTCTTTTAGGCTCAAAATTGCATCTTCAAGTGAAAAGCCTCATACACTCATACTCAAACCATAACAAATGTACATACATCACAGCTAAGTGGAAATGAATGAGTCTAAATCCTTCTTGGGGCTGAAACTGAACTGTTATGGAAGTTCACATGTGATATGCAATAATGACATAGATTATGCATGAACATTAAGCATTTCAGTCTTAGACAAGTATTGATCACAAAAACCTTCTGTACACCTCTAATATATGTTAAGGAATGAGTTTTAATTAAAAGTTAGAGGCTTACTAACAGTGCAAGGTTTTGGTATTCAAAGTGCATTCTTTGTGTGTGATCATGCATTTTGGTGGGTGATTTGTATTCCAAACAGTTTAAGCCTCATATGATCATGCAAGCACATTATAATTGATGAGTATGAGGTGTCAGATTAAGTATTTTAGTGAAAAACCAACTGATGCAAAAACTGGTGTGTGGAGTGTCATTTTGTGAAGAAATGATCATTTGAAAAGTGGATTTTCATGACAGTGAGTTTTGGTGCAAGGTGAACATGCTAACATCTCAAAAATGACCAACATGAAGTGTGTGTGAAGTGATTTTAAGGAAAAATAGACTTATACAAAAAGTAGCAATTGTGTGGCTTGAATGTGAAGGTGTATGTGACCATTTGCATTTTGAAAGTGATTTTTCATGACAGAGTGATTTTTAATGAAATGATTATGCAAACATGTTACAAATGACCAATATGAGATGTTCCAATCTTTACATGTGAGAAAAATCAACTAGCATAGCAGTTAGCATAACAATTGCAAATTTGAGCAAAAAGTGACATTTTTGAAAAAAAGTCAAAAATAACACATAACTTCCACCATTGGAAGTTAAGTACAAAATGTGACATTTTCAAGATGAGTTTTGACAGTTTGGTTTCATGGCTTTCTACTTCAAATTGATATGTCCTACACCTCTAATATATCATATGAAATGAGTCTAGACCCTTGAACATCATTAAAATTGACAGCATGAGAAGATGGCAAGTGATTTGCAAAAATGTATGTGAAACTTGCATTTTGAAAGTGAAAACTTAGAATACTTGCTCTAACACTTAAGTGAATGTTTGAACATATTTAAAATGATATATTTGAGGTGTCTAGACAAGTGGTTTAAGTAGAAATGCCCTAGAACCAAATCTGTCATGTAATATGTAAGGAAATGCTTGAAAACAATACACTTGAGATTCAAAATCTACATTAATTGTTATAACACTCAAACCAGGTTTTAGGCATGTTTAACATGATGCATATGAGATGTTTTTAACAACTAGATGAGCTTAAAGTGTATCAAAAACCAGAACTGGTGTTATGCTTGAAAATATGTGCAAAAGTGCATTTAACAAGTGAGCAACATGAACACACCAAATTCTGTGCAAAGTAACAGTTCTTACACCTTACATGAGCCAAATAGAGAGGTTCCAAAGCATCAAACATGTTCACATTTAACAGGTTGTGGTATCATCATAGGAAATGCAAGTTCTTGACAAGAAAACACACACTTGGGATCAAATGATCTAGGTTAGGTGAAACAACATATTTGATCATGAATACCCATTACAAACATCATACCAAAGCAGTTAGGAATCAAAGATTTGAACTATCTTCACATAATGCAAGTTTGATATGTGAGCACAAGCATAAACATCATTATACAACAGCAGCATGATTATCTTATTAGGCAAGGATGTTTTGTGAGGATAAGAGCATACACATCTCTTTTATACAGCAACAAATATGTATAACAACTTATAAACCAATGAACCAAGCACACACAAAATGTCATGAAGGAAATCTCATATGTTCATGCTTTATGTTCCAAAAGCCAAATATGCAAAACAATTGAAATGATGCAAGAGCAACGTTTACAAGTTACATACCTGTGATGATGACCTTAAGCAAGCTAAAATACTCCTAGAAACCCAGAGATCCTTTTGAATGTTCTTGTTGCTTTGAGTTTTCAAGAATGTTGCAATAAAGCCAACACTTATACCAGTTTGAGATGTAGCCCTTCCAGCTGGTTTGTGAGACTTTAGACAGTTGCAAGATGATATATAAGAGGTGTTACAAGTGCTAAAACACCAAGGAACAAGCTGGACCAAGATTTTGCAAACTATGTGGCTTTTGGTCAAAGTATGAAAGGTAGAAGTTTGACTTTTTGATTTTTGAGGTTTCTAGGTGGTTTAATGGATTACACACCTTCTATATGTTATTTAGAAGTTGTGTGGAGGGTGGTTGAGGTGTTGGAAAGGATAGAAATGAATTTGGGCAGATTTCACTTCAAGGCCATTTTGAGTGTTTTTGTGAACTTTGTGATTTTTTGAGAAATTGAAGCAAGATGAGAGAATTGTGATGACAGAGGTTATTGGTGGTTTCTATCAGATCAATTCTGTCTTGAATGAGGTGAATGGGACCTCTTTTTATAGGAAAAGAGATTGAGGTGCTTGCTAGGGACCTTTCTTCACTATGAAGCAAGCTTTGGATATTTTGGAGCAAACCTCCCTTGGAGGGTTTTCCACTTAGTTGGGCTTATGTAGAAGCCACGACTATCTGAGGTCAGTCAATAAAAATATTAGTGTTAATGCATGCTAAAGAAGTGATATGTAGATCACTCTCCGAAAGCAATACCGCGTGAAAAGAGAAGAGGTAACAATCTCATCTTCATCAAGAACTTGAAACAATTTCCAATGATATCG
Organism: Lathyrus sativus; assembly: GCA_963859935.3. NCBI lineage: Eukaryota > Viridiplantae > Streptophyta > Magnoliopsida > Fabales > Fabaceae > Lathyrus > Lathyrus sativus. Next base: position 504,660,938 of record OZ012740.1, on the reverse strand, counting down.
AAGATTTTCATCGATCAAAATAAAAAGAAGAAAGGAGAGGGGAAAGCCAAATTGAATCACAATTCTAAAATCCTTCCATCTTTAAGTTCAACCACTCATCTTGATGGACTAAAGCACTAAACATATCATTAAATCAAAGCACCTAAAATGAATTGAACAATTCACTTTAAAGATAGATTTGAATTAGTGAATGTTTATCCAACTTCATCTACACCCTAAGTCCATTGAATTTAAAGAGGAATATGACATATGAAAGTGCAAAACAAGGCAAAAATCAAAAGAGAAAGGAAGAAGAAGAGGAAAGAACCAACATAGTCCCAAAAACAAGCAAAAAACACATTTTGGACACTAGTTAATCAATTAAACACTTGCATGTGCAAATGTGTTAATCGATTATCACTGCTAAGACAACAAAAAATTTGAAAAAAATTCAGCATTCATGATCCAACCATTTCTTTAAACATATCATGATCATGAATGAGAATTAGCACGAAAATTCAAGTAAAACAACAACAAATAACACCAATAAAACATAATTTTCAAGATCAAAAGATCAAGCAACAAGAATCAACAATAGATCATATTGTAGAAGATGGATCAAGAACAACAATGGTGGAATGAGGGTTTACCATTTTAAATCTGAAATTGCTTCAAATTAACTTCAAGAACCACATTCCAACACCTTGATTTACTGAAGTTGATGATGAAAAAGTGATTGGATGCAGGTTTTAGCTCAAAGATTAGTAAGTTCCAATGAAGAGCTTACTAAATTTCAAAAGAAGAAAGAGCTTTGGTGAATTTGGTAGTTGAAGGGAATTGAGAGAAATTTTAGCAAGGTGAATTTGGATATCAAAGCTTAAAGAAAGAATGAAACTAAGCCTCTATTTATATAATTTAGGCTTGGAAATTTTGGGGGTTTTGGAATTTGGTTTGGAACCAAAATTAGGCTTGGAATTTGAATTTGGAGGCAAAATCAAGATCAAATGGTGATTAGTGAAGGTGTATGGTAGGAATTAATTATGTTGAGGTATGGGAATTAAAATAAAGTGATCTAGAATATTCTCACGACGAAATATCTAAAAATTGGTGCCAAAATGCTGCAGAATTTGAATTTGGCTCGTTTTCACAAAAAACGCATTGGTTAATCGATTAACCATTTGCATGTACAAATGTGTTAATCGATTAACACAGTGAAAAAGTGTGGAAAATGGCCTTTTGATATGCTGTCTTGGCTCTGGCACGTTTTTCTGACTTGTCAAAGAAGGTATGAAAATAAACATATGAACCTTGGAGTATCTTGAATAAAAGTCAATCAAATCTTGAGAAACTCTTGATCAAATGATTTTGAATTGTTTTGCAGATCAACTTTGACTTTTTTCAGTTGAATTTCATTTGAGCTGAGGGACTGTTGATTGGTATTCTTGACCCAAATTCTCTTCCTGTTAGTAAAGAAAAAGAAAACAAACATATTTTTAGGATTTTAATTATGGTTAGTAAACATAAACATAAAAAAATACCAAGCATACAAGAAAACAAGGGTGCCCAATGATATCCCTCAAAGGAAAACCTGCAGAGGAAGACAAGAGAACTAAAGCTTGTGATCTTGCTTGTGGCATGAAATGCAAATGATATGTGGGATATTAAGGGTAAAAATTAGGGTATTATAGATTTCAACAATCATCCTTGGTTATAACGTCATTCTCTTCATTTGTATCATCACCAAATGTGACAGACTTGGTGAGATAGGACTTAATGTCAACCAGATAGTTTTTATCACCTGTCATATGTCTAGACCACCCGTAATCAACATACCAGTTTTCTTGAGAAGATTCTTTTGGAGACATATGAGCTAATAGACTAAGGACCATACCCTCAGCACCAGCCTCCTTTCTATCTTTAATCCCTACATGATAAACTCTAGTTTTAGGAGAGTTTTTAAGGTATCCATACAATTTGTAGCATAATAGTTTTATGTGACCATATCTCCCACAATAATGACATTTCATGGCTGGAGCATGCCTCTGGTATGAATTTTCTTATGTCTGGATGGATGATGTAAAATTTGGTCAGACATTACAAACTCATCCTTCTCTGTAGCAAGAGAAACAAAGCAGCACTAGTTTTTCTTTGATTTTTTACAGTCTGATAGTTAAACCCTATATTAGTGAAAACCTTGCCCTTTTTTCCAACTTGAAGAGTTTCATTCAATATATCAGATCCATTGTTCAACATTCTGAATTTTGTCAAACTCTCTACCTTATGAGTCAATAGGTTCACTGATCCGCGGTCGCGCGCGGATCAAAACTGAGCGATTTGAAAAATATAGTAAAGCGACGGTAACTCGGATGTCGATTCACAAGGATTCTTATTTAAAATAGCCAATTGAGACGAATTGGGGGGTTGTTTGATTATGAATGCGATTAAGAAAGAAAAAGGCAAAAGTAAGTGATTTTAAAATAAGTGATTAAAAACAAGTAAATCCACCGGTTCGACTCCCAACTTATCATCGGTTATTACAATTCAATATTTTCAAAAAGGTTTCAATTCCTATTCGATTGCAATATTGACGAACAAGCGTCGACAATATCGCACGACTTTTATTCCTAATTACTGAATTAAGCAGACGGTTAAAGATTTGCGCAAATTAACAAAAAAGCTAAGTTAATTCGCGATTGAGTTAAGGAATATTGATCGACCAAATTAAATCCAATTTATCTTATAATAACGAATTAAGCAAATGAAATTATAAAATAATTTGGAACGGGATTAAAAGAAATAAGCACAATTGAATTGAAAATAAACCTCAAAGAAATTACGGGATTCAAAACCGGCGGATTTTCCCTTAGGATTAGTTCGCCATGAAAACAATGAAAAACAAAGCAAAATTCGGAAAATAAACTAGGTTAGAGTTTTGCATCACAGCAACAAGCTTAAATAGAAAACAACTGGGCCAGAAACCTAAACTAGGCCCGCAAGGAAAACTACATTATCACAAGTCAGAAACTTCAACGAATTATTCGAGACTCAAGAAATCCGAATCAGCTCCTTCGTGCAACATGAAAGTTGTAGATTGTTTTCTTATCTTTCCAACGACTGGTAGAACTCCTCGATCCGATTCCTGTAGCTCCAGTTATGAATTTTTTAACTAAAAGCTGCTAATGCTGAAAAATAACGAACGAAAATTAAATAAAGCTTAAAATAAAATAAATTGTAAAAACATCATAAAACATGAAATTAAACAAACTAAACTGTAGAAATGCCTAAGTCTAAACATAGAGGAAGGTGCATTAAAATACACTGATCATTCACCTCATTTTGAAGATTAGATATGGTATCTAGAAGACTCTCTTTTTCTATCTGAAGATGCGCTATAAAATTCTTCTGCTTTTCTCCTAATTTACACACTTATTCACTTCTTACACATAGTTCCTTGTATGAGGCTGCTAGTTCTTCATAGGTGATTTCTTCATTACACAAGTCTTTATTTGAGCTGCATCTACCAGTGAGAGCAATAACACTTTTGACAATTTTGCCATCACTTTATTCAAACCCATCAGTCTAGAGTGTAGGTTTCCCTTTCTTCTGGTTTTTGATAGATGTTGGGCATTCAGTTTTAATGTGACTAAAAGCCTCACAGTTATGACAATGGATAACTCTGCTTGGATTTTATTTCTTCTCTGTTTTGATTTTTATCTGAAGACCACTATTCTTGTTGATGTCAGATGAAATGTCATTGACTTCTGTTTTAATTTTCCTATCCATATTTTCCAGAATCTTATTGAATTTCTTTCCAAGTAACACAATGGCTTTAGAAATTTATTCATTAGTGTCTATGTTAAACTTATCCTCTTCATCATTGATGTTGGAAGTTAGAGCTATGTTCTTGTTCTTCTATGAAGATCTGTTACTCATTGCTAGTTCAAAAGTTTGAAGAGACTCAATGAGTTCATCCATCCTTAGTTTGCTTATGTCTTGGGCTTCTTCAACTGTTGTGACCTTCATGTCAAATTTATTGGAAAGAAACCTATGAATCTTCCTTACCAACTTTTCTTCTGATATTTTCTCTCCTAGAGCACTAAAGGCATTATCTATTTCAAGAACATTCATGTGAAATTCATGAATAATTTCATCTTCATTCATATTTAGATTTTCTAATTTTGTAGTGAGCAACGGAAGTCTAGACATCTTTACCTTGGATGTTCCTTCATGAGATGTCTTGAGAATTTCCGAAGCATCCTTAACCACAGTGCAGGTGTTGATCAAGCTAAACATGTTTTTGTCAACTCCATTGAATAAGCCATTCAAGGCGTTGGAGTTTCCAAGAGTAGTCTCATATTCTTCCTTAGTCCAGTCCTCTTCAGGTTTCAAAGATTCCTTCCCATCTTTATCTTTAACCACGACATATTCCCAACCCTTGATGACAACTTTCCATGTTTTTTCTATCTATGGATTTTAAGAAGGCCACAATGTGTGTCTTCTAATAGTCATAGTTGGATCCATCTAAGATGGGTGATCTATTTACATTTCCTCCTCCTTCCTTGTCCATGGTGCTAGAAAAAAAACAAAAACCCATGGAGCTCCCCCAAAATAGAACAGGGTGACCAACTCTGATGGCAATTGAGATTCTGGCACACAGATACTAGATGTCAAGATAGATGTCACAACACTAGGATTAAGACAGTTAGAACACTCAAGAAAATATGCAAAAAAATTAAATGGCAGAAAGATAAATAACACCAGTAGTTGTGAACCTAGTTCAGTGCAACTCACCTACATCTGTGGGCTACCAAGCCAGGAAGGAAATTCACTATGACATTATTAGTTCAAAGCTAAACTCCCCTCATTTACAACTTATCACCTAATCACTATCTTATGCAACTTCTACTTGGACACCCTCTAGATATGAGATCCCCATCTCACTTCCTATCATTCACAGGCCAGTGATAATTCAACAGCAACCCAAAATAGAAGTACCAACACTTCCAAGTACAATACTTAGTTATTATTAAAAGCTTTAACTAAGAACAATATACTCTTGCTTAAAAGCTTATGAGTGAACAATTAACAATTAACAATCAGTCAGCTCAATGCATCAAAACTGATACAAGAGTGACATACAAAGAAAACACACAAAAACCTAAAGAACCACCAAGACATGAATAATCCTAATTCTTCAAATCCACGCCTTCTTTAGGTTTAGAAAACCCCTTTAAATAAACATCACAACTGCATGGCTTGGGGTCTCAAAATAAAACACAAATCACCAGAAATCAACTTTAAATCAATTGCATAATATCATGCATAATAATAGGAACAATAACATAAAGTTTCCTAAAAAGGCTTGACGATCCTTTTTAAGAAATACAATCAAATCTTTTAAAACAGATGTTCCCAAAATATCCTCCCTTTGATAATAATAACGTATGAATTAAAACACACTCAAAACTCACACATAAAATACCAAAATAGTCATGCCCTAACTTTCAGGTATAATTTGTCCTAACACATGTCACAACATCATGCTGAACATGATGTCTGACTCTCATAGCAGAACATATGGCTTAACATCTTGCTGGCAACATGATTTACCAACATGTTGCCAATCCAAAAACCATAGAACTTACAGGGTTCTACATCCTAGACCTAAGGTTTCTTTAACAATTTCTTGATCGTCTTAAGGTCAAGACTAATTTCTTCTTGCCTTTCAACCACAAACTTAAGTTGATCATCCACTGAGAGTTGGTTGCTAGCCATCTGAATTTTAAAAAGCTCTTGACATCAGCAACTGCAGTGATTTTGGCTTCAAGATTGAGCAGTTGCTTCTGGCTAGTTACAACGACTTCCTTTGATGAAGAATTCTTCATATCTTCAATAACCGAGTTGACAGCCATTTAGCATTCTAAACCACATCATCAGTGGATGTAATTCCTTTTTCTACCAATACTTTTGCCTCATTAAACAACCCAGTCATAAAGACTTATAACTGAGAAAGTATATGATTGGGTAGAGGATGGTGGTTGGTTATATGTTGAGATGGTTTGGATGTGTTAGTTTCATTTTTATGGGTTTCATGAACAGATTTAACTAAGATATCCTTTTCTAAGACATGATTTGATGAAGATTTTAGTTGGTCAATTTGATGAATTGATGGTAAGGGTTGATTTTGGAAATTGTTTTCTGATTGATGTCCAGACTCAGCATACTCAGGTTCATCATTAAGAAAGTCATGAATAGGTTGATCTGTCAAGGTTTTGGTGGAGCTGCTAGAGGGTGATGCAACATTGAGAGGCTTAGTATTCAAACCACTTCCAGTTTCACCAAAAATTGGTGAAGTTAGATCAATTTTAATGTAAGTATCAATGTCTCAAATGGTTTGGTCAAGAGATGAATCATCAGTGTTAGGTGTTATGAGTGGAGTAGTTTTTAGTAATGAAAAATCTGTGTCAAAAGAAATGATTGATAATTCAAAGGTTTGGAAGGGTTTAAGAGGTGAAGGTGTGGGATATTTTCTCAGTGAAGTATTAAGATTAAAGTTATGAATGGGTTCAACTTTAGTACCTGATCCAGTGGCTAAAGAGATAAGTTCTTCTGTGACTTCTGTTACATTGACATTAACCTTTATGTTGTCATTCAACCAATTTCTGAACTCATCATTCTTATCTGCAGATACCTCTTCAGTTTCTCTTTCAAAAGCAACTTACTCTACCTTCTTAGGCCTATCTTTAGTACCAACAACATCCTTTTTGCACCTCTCAATAAACTCTTGAGTCATCTGAATAATTTCATAAGAGTTTAGAATAGATTCTCCCAGATGTTCTCTTAAGATCTTCCTGCCTTTCTTAACGAGTTCTTCAGATTCCTCAATATGATTTTCCTTAACCATTTCTTCAGAAGCTACATCCATACTAGTTAGAATAAAGGCGGTGACGAACTGTTTGATTTCCTTCAAAACCAGAGCCCTTTTTCCTTCCCTTTCTTCTTCTTCTATTTGGCTCAAACTAGACAGTTTCCTTTTCTTGTATGAACTAGCTTCCTTGTTTGAATTGCAGCCAGATCCTTCACCTCTCATCTTAGGAAGGATTTAAGTGGTTTCTTTGAGTTCATCACCTTCTTGTTGCAAAGTCTCCTTGGAGCTATGAGGTTTTCCTTTCTTTCCACTTTTATGAACAAGCCTTTCTTCCTCCTTATACACTGATTTCTGAGCATCTCCCATCAGTTTCTTTATAACAAGTGCATGAGCTACAGTTTCTTCGTTAGACTCTTCATCATTATCATAAGTGATTACCATCCTTTTGCCTTTTCTCCTAGAGTCATACTCATTTTGAGATCTGACTGGAAGATGATCTTGAGAAATGGTCACTCCACACTCCTTTTTAGCTTTTCCAATAAGCATTATGATGACTTTTGGAGAATCTTCTTTCGTTTTCATAGGAAAGGTACCCAAAAAATTTATTCTCTTATCTCTTCTGATTTTAACGGGATTTTCAATCATTATGATGTCATTTTTAACCTATCTTTCATGTGAGCCAGAACAGATGCAGACAACACACTTTCATCAGCATCATCTAAGTCTTGAGTGGCTCCATATTCTATCAGCAAGTTGATCAGTTTGCCTGATAGAAAGTTCAGACAGTAACCTTGCATAAGGTATTGTTCTTTTAATCTTTTTGGAGGAGTCTTTAATGGATTCATACAAATGATGGAAGATGTAACCAGGAAGATTTAATCTCTGATCAATTGTAAGATACCAGAGAAACATCTTGTGATCTTAAGAAATTTGATCAGAACTACCATCATGAGGGATCAAAGATCCAATGAGAATTTTGAACAGTAGTTTTTGTTCCAGGTGCATATTCTTCACTTTACCGAAGTCATATTTATTTTTGAAGAAAAGTTTCTTAATATCCTTGGCATAAATTCCTCCATCCTTTGTGTTGAGAATTACCATACCTTTATTCTTGGCTCCAATTAACTGAGAAATATTGTCCTGAGTGATTGAAACCTCTATACCCATTACAACAGATCTAATTTCAATGCAATTGAATTACTTTAGACCCATTTCAGCTCTTGATTTTCCTTTAAAACTTCTGTTATTTTCTACAATAATTCTTTCTTCATTCTGAGCAAAGAACTCATCATACACTTCTGCTCAAACCTATAAATCTTTTACCATAGTTGGTGTTAGATGTCAAACTTACTTTAAATTGATCATTAATTATTGACATTTTTCAACTCTTTTGTGTTATTTTGTTGGATTTAATCCATGATAGCATGCAATTCTTGAATTTTATGAAAATACTTTTGGTTGCTTTGATTTATGTGTTATTATGCAAGAATTAGGCACAAAACCATAAAAGTGTGAGACACAAGCAATTGGACAAGAAATCCAAAGGAAGAGAAGAATATCAGCATGTTCGTTGTACGAACAATCAGTGAGGAGTGCCAACGAAGGTTCACTGTGTGAACACATAGCGAAGAGCCAGCGAAGCATCTCAGAAATATAGCAGTAGCTAAAGGGAAGTAAATTTGTTGGGTGAATAAGGAAGCGAAAGTTCGTTGTGGCGAAGTAGGAGCGAAGAGCCAGCAGACCATCCCAAACCAAAACCAGTAGCTAAAGGACCCTAAGATCGCTGTGCAAACTTGCAGGCGAGGTAGTTCACAGTGCGAAGAATTGCTCGCATAACGAACTTCAAATATTTCTCAGGGATGGTTTAACTGTTCATAGGCACTTCGGGTGCCAAAAAGGGGGTTCGTTGGGCAAAGAAACCATTCGCAGTGCAAACGTGATAGATTCTAAAAGTACTATTAAGTACTTTTATCCATTTTTGGGGATCATAAGCCACTTCTACACCCAAGAACTTCATTTTCTCAAATTTCTTCACCAAAAGGTGATATTTTGTAAATAGAAGTTGGGCTCGCATCTGAGTTTGATTCTTCGACGTGGATGCTCATTCATCTCCTTCCAAAACTTGTAAAGCAAGCTACTATGATTATAGGTAGCTAATTTCCTTTGTGTCAAGATTAGAGGTAGTTAACCTTAATATTATGTATTTTTTTGATCTTTTGTATGTGAATAAGGTTGATGATCAATATACGTAGAAGACATTTGCTTTTAATGTGTTATTTATGATTTGGTTTACTCTAGACATAGATTTTCCAAGTCTTGACCTAATTTCTTCATCTATTAACAAACAAACTCTAGACATAGATTTGGAAGTTAATATTTAATTTGTATCGATCTTTACGATTATTATTGCGGTTGCTATTTCGAGAGATCATTTAGCGATTAAAAACAATAATACCCACGAAATCACTTTAGAGATAAACAGATTCACAAGGATACGTGATTATATTGATCGAAACTATGTTCACATGCTTGATTAATTGCATATGTAAGAAATGGGTTAATGAGATCTAATCTTAACATGATTTTCTTAAAAGTTAAACATATTTCTCTATTTTACATCTTTGCAACCAAACTTATGTTTTAAAACAAGAAAAATTTGAAAACCTTTTTTTCTTAGAACTCTAAATTATTGAACGGAAAGCATCTAGATATCAGAGTAATCCTTACGGATACGATAAAACATCCACCTAAAATATGTTTCAACAAAATGGTGTTGTTGCCGGGGAGATCTGTAACTACAATTGGGAATGGAAGGCAGCAACTCAGCGTGCCATGATTGATATCCATAATTTTATGTAGGTATTATAGCTGCAGTGCAGGGAGCCCTCTGTGGAGCCTTCTATGATGATTAGGGAACAGTTCTTAGCTCATGCTGCTTGACCTGAGGCCAGACCATATTTTAGAGAGGGGGAAGGTGTAGCTGATCCTGAGGATGCTGAGGAGGCTGGAGATGACGATGAGGCTGGTTTTGAAGATGGTTTTGAGGAGGTTTCTGGTTCTGGAGAGGAGGTTGATATAAAAGAGGAGATTGAGTCCGATAAGGACTAGTTTTTGTTATTGGAGATTTTGAGCATGATCTTAGGTGACTTCCTTTGGTTCTACAAAGTGAAGTTTTCTATTAGCATTAGATAATTGCTATGTTGTTTTTTGTTTATGTTTATTGTATTCCATTTTGATGTACAATATCCACTTGGTGGACTTTTTATGGATTATGTTGTTGTACGTACCACTTTTGGGTACTAATACTTTTGTTGGTATTTTTACACCATTAGAATTTTAATGTTATTATCAGTTGAATTCTTCAGTTCACGAATGTTCAACTTTCATTTTCTTTACTTTCTTTTTTCTTATATTATGTTGTTTAAGAGTTGAATTCTTTAGTTTATGAATGTTCGACTCTTGTAGTTTTATTGTTGATATGCTTGTTTGAAATTTAATGTTTCCATTTTTTTTTGTGAAATGTGAGAACTTCTAGATTGGTTGCTATTTGCTAAAAGTATCTAATGAAGATTCTCCCAAGTTTGGATGGTGATGATAGTATTTGATCATGTAAATATTGGCAAGATACATGGTTACCTCTTCCTAGGATGCTAGAATGTTTAAGAATTCTTTCTTTGTGCAAATGTAACTTTATTTCTTGTTGAAACTTTTTTTGAATGCTTGAGTCACTTAGGTTCAAAAGCCACAAATTTGTGAGAAACCTCCATTGTTTACGAAATGCATAGGATGACTGATAAGTTATGTTGAATACATTTGATTCATGCTTAATCTTGTGATTATTTTGATATTGTAGAAGCATTAGATGTGATCAAGGCATTTGTTGATATTTAGAACAACCATATCCCAAAAAGTAACTTACTTGTGAGCAGTGAGAATTTGCTAACCTCTTTGAGCTTAATAATTAGATCCTAGTTAGTGACGAACTTGGTTTGTACATAATTTGAAATATAGTTCATCATATATTGTGTAGGATTCTAAATGTTCTTTCTTGAACCTTTGGTTTATGCTAAACTGTTTTCCTTGCCATAAAAAGTAAGGAACATTCACTTGAGGTTTGGCTGAAACTAAGTTGGGGAGAGTGAAACGAAAAGTGGTAGATTGCTAAAAATTTTGAAAATTTTCAAGCAAGCATGAAAAGAAAATGTGAATATGGATGTGAAAAACAAAAGAAAAAGAATTCTTGTTTGAAAGAAAAAAATATATATAGAGAAAAAATAATGTGCAAAAAGGAAGTTTGGAAAGGGTGAGCAATTGAGAAAAGAAATTGGTGAATGAAGTTGTGGTGTATAAATACCATGTATAGTGAATATTTCTTTTGCGTGGCAACTTCAATTCAATAGCCTATGAAATGACCCTTTGTTGTGAAACCTGGCCAAGCTACAACCTTTCATGTCCTTAGTGATCTTCTTGCTTCCATAATTTCTTTGATGATTGTTTATATGAATGCATGAATTGTTTTGTATTTGCATCATTTATCAGGTGAGTGAAATTGTCCCATGGTTGCAAGCGCGTATTTTCTTAAATTTTTATTCAAAGAGGAGTGTTAGAGTGATTCGAGCATGAGAATTTAATTGTTTCTTGGAGCATTGCATGATATTTATTTAAAAACTAAATTCTTTTGCATTGTTCAATTCTAGGAAGTTGTAATCATTGTTGTTTGCATTTGTTTGTTTCTACAAGCCATACATCCATTCTTGGTTGAATTGAATGCTTGCACAAATCCTCTTGTTTTCAATGAGAGGCATACTTTGCTTGAGGATAGGAAAAGATTTAGTTGAGGAGAGTTTGTTAGATGTCAAACTTACTTTAAATTGATCATTACTTATTGGTATTTTTCAACTCTTTTGTGTTGTTTTTTCGGGTTTACTCCATGATAGCATGCAATTCTTCAATTTTATGAAAATACCTTTGGTTGCTTTGATTTGGGTGTTATTGTGCAAGAATTAGGCACAAAATCATGAAAGTGTGAGGCACAAGCAATTGGACAAGGAAGCCAAAGGAAGAGAAGAATATGAGCATGTTCGTTGTGCGAACAACCAGCGAGGAGTGCCAAAAAAGGATCGATGTGTGAACACAGAGCGAAGAGCCAGCAAAGCATCTCAGAAATATGGCAGTAGCTAAAGGGTAGTAAATTTGTTGGGCGAATAAGGCAGCGAATGTTTGCTGTGGCGAAGTAGCAGCGAAGAGCCAACGAACCATCCCAGATCAAAACTAGTAGCTAAAGGACCCTAAGTTCGTTGTGCAAACATGTAGGTGAGGTAGTTCCCAGTGTGAAGAATTGCTCACACATCGATCTTCAGATATTTCTCAGGGGCGGTTTAACTGTTCAGAGGCACTTCAGGTGCCAAAAGGGGGTTCGCTAGGTGAAGAAACCATTCATAGTGTGAACATGACAAATTCTAAAAGTACTATATAAATACTTTTCTCCATTTTTGGGTATCATAACCCACTTTTACACCCAAGAACTTCATTTTCTCATATTTCTTCACCAAAAGGTGATATTTTGTACATAGAAGCTGGATTCGCATCTGAGCTCGATTCTTCGACGTGGATGCTCATTCATCTCCTTCCAAAACTTGTAAAGCAAGCTACCATGGTTATCGGTAGCTAATTACCTTTGTGTCAAGATTAGAGGTAGTTAACCTTAATATTATAAATTTCTTTTGATCTTTTGTATGTGAACAAGGTTGATGATCAATATATGTTGAAGACATTTGTTTTTAATATGTTATTTATGATGTGGTTTACTCTAGACATAGATTTTCCAAGTCTTGGCCTAATTTCTTCATCTATTAACAAACAAACTCTAGACATAGATTTGGAAGTTAATATTTACTTTTTATCGATCTTTATGATTATTGTTGCGGTTACTATTTCGAGAGATCATTTATCGATTAAAAACAATAATACCCACAAAGTCGCTTTAGAGATTAACGGATTCGTGAGGATACATAATTGTATTGATCGAAACTATGTTCACATGCTTGATTAATCAGATATGTAAGAAAGGGATTAACGAGATCTAATCTTGACATGCTTTTCTTATAATTTAAACATATTTCTTTATTTTACATCTTTGCAACCAAACTTATGTTTCAAAACAAGAAAATTGTGAAAACCCCTTTTTCTTAGAGCTCTAAATTATTGAACGAAAAGCATTTATATGTCAGAGTAATCCCTGCGGATACGATTAAACACCCACCTAAAATACATTTCAACAGTTGGGTATGTAACACCCCATCTAAATTATTTAGTCATTTTATACTTTTTTGTGCGTGTGTTGGTTGTGATGTCCTTAGTTAGGGGTATAAAGTTAAGGGCAAGAGTGAGAGGTAACCTTAGTTGGGGTAAGGTGGACCTATAGTAATAATACTAACCATTTAAAAACAATAATGAGAATATTATGGTTATTGATATTATTATTTAATTATTATTGATAACAATATTAATAGGATGGTAGTTATTACTATTATTATTATTATTGTTATTATTATTAATTGGATTAAATGAGTTAAAAATCTAATTAAGGGGTTAAAATAGGATTAGTGGAAGAGTTAGACAGTTAACACGTAAAAGAGGAAAAAGACAGAGAAAGGAGAATTAGGGCAGAGGAACCAATTCTCCATTTTTGTCAAGGAAAAAGCTTCAATACAAGGTAAGGAGGGAGAATGGATTTCAATATGGGTGAATTAACATGAAAGGGTAGTGAGAGGTCCTTTCTCTCATAGGATTTATGTCTGTTTTTGGTTTCCTTGATCTGAATTTCGTAACATGATGAATTCCCTAAAATTATTGTTATTGTTGAATGATTACTATATGATAATTGTGTGTATGAATCTGGAATTGATATGAAAATCGTGTGGAAATTCATTGATGCTGAAATAAAATCCTGATAGGTAACAGATATGGAAAATAACGGTTAGGGGTTAACGAAATTGAACCTTACATGATAGAAATCTTAGGAGAATAATTGATAGATGAAGTATAGTGGAGGTAGAGAGAAACGATTAACAAAAAACTGAATTATGGGTTGAGTTGAGTGGTAGAATGAAGAGTATTGAGTGAGGATTCGTGAAAGGGATGAAATCTGAGTTTTTGGCAGCAGTTCTGGTGATACGCGTATGAGACAGGGCAATACGCGTATGGTGGGCGTGACAGCAGGGCAATGCGCGTAACAAATAGGGAAATACGCGTATGGTGGGCCTGACAGCAGGGCATTACGCGTAACAGGCAGGGCAATATGCGTATGGGCAGGCCTGGGATGACTTTTTCCCATTTTCGCGATTTCTGCCCAGATTTCGCTTGGAACGCAATTCTGTTTAATCGGTAGGATTAATATGAATAAAATGAACCTAAGGAAGATTAGTAATGAATTTAATTAGAGAGAATGTGGAAAATTATGTTTTTGAACTTATGGGTGTGATTGATATGTGTGGGCCAGGACCATCCAGTGTGGACGATCTGGTGTGATGATGGTAATTCCCGAGAGGATTACGGTGAGCGGATGGCTCATGTCGATCATTGATGATCGTGAATTATGCTTGAAATTAATATTATATTTGCATAATGGTGTTGTCATGCATTTCATGTCATGTGTCTTACGGAGATGACTAGGTGGGAATCCATGATAGGTGCCTAGTTCATCCGGACTTCATGTGGAATTTGTTGTGGAGATAAGTTGTAGTTTAGAGGAACGTATACGACTTATCTGGATTCCAACGGGAATCGGGTTCTAGAGTGAACCGTATATATTTGTTTTGGTACCACATGCATTGTGTCAAGTGAGTGAGTCACATTGCATATTTGTAGTTGATGATGGGCTATTAATGCCGAGTAATTGAGATGGTACGTGTATGTGCTTTGTATGTGTGTGATTGTATGTTGTGGTGTGTAACTACTCCTTAGCATGTGTATATCACCGCTTATTTATTGAATGTAGTTCTCACCCTTTTTCTGTTTGTTGCGTTTGTGCTCCTTAGGGAGTGCAGACGACCAGGTACCTGAGTAGTGCTTGGAGTGTGTTGCTATTTGATCGAGTCCTAGGAGTCGATCTGATACGTAACATGGGATGACGGGATTATGTTATATTTTGCTTATTTTCTTGATTAACTGTTACATATCTTTTATCTGTTGGACTAATGATGTATAACCACCCGTTGTGGGGATTATGTTTAAACATTGATTTTATTCCGTTGTTTTATTGAACGACCTTGTTGAAATATTATGGAAAGCATGAAGTGACTTGATGCTTCATTGAATGAGAAAAATGTCTATGTGACATCCTACATGTTTTGAAAACATCGATGTATTTTCTTTAATATTCCTATAATACACGTACGGGGTAGAGTGGGGTGTTACAATTGGTATCAGAGCAGGTCGATTCGTCCGGCTAGTGTTGTAGTAGAGTCTAACTATATGATGTCTATAGTTGTGTGTTTCTTCTAACCTGTGTTTTCATGGATATTGAATAGTATGGCTGGTAGGAATGATGTTGCGATGGCTGCTACGTTACAAGTTGTTGCGCATGCAGTGGAGAACATTGGTCAGAATATCAATCGGAATGCTGGAAACGAAGAGTTCTGTAATTGAGAGAAGTTCCAGAACAACAAGCCACCTAAGTTCAAAGGCGGACATGATCCATATGTTGCACAGAAATGGCTGAAGGATATTGAGAAGATCTTCAGAGTCATGGGATGCTCAGAGGATCAGAAGGTACATTTTGGTACCCATATGCTGGAAAGTGAGGCTGAGGACTGGTGGGACAACACCCGTCAGTGATTGGAAGTTGGTGAGGGTCCCATTAATTGGAAAGTGTTCAGGGCATAGTTTCTAGAACGGTATTTTCTGGAATATGTTCGCAAAAAGAAAGAGATTGAATTTATTAAGTTGAAACAGGAGAACATGACAGTGGCAGAGTATGCGGTTAAGTTCGACGAACTGGTGCAGTATTGTCCTCATTACAATACTGATGCAGCTATGAGTTTGAAGTGCATCAAGTTTGAGAATGGGTTGCATCCCGAGATCAAACTGGGTGTCTGTTATCAGAAGATCAGTTACTTTCCTGAGCTGGTGAACAGGTGTAGAATCTATGATGAAGACAACAGAGCTAGAATCGCTCACTATAAGAATCTAAGTGACAGAAGAGGCAAATACAGGCATGGGAATACACCTTATTGTGCTCCAGCTGATAAAGGAAAGCAGAAAGATGTTACTAGGAAGAAACCAAGTGGGGGAGGAAATCCTTCCAATCCTCTCAAGTGTTTCAGATGTGGTGGCGCAGGTCACAGTGCAAATGAATGTCAAAATGAGGTGAAGAAGTGTTTTAAGTGTGGAAAGTTAGGTCATGTGTGTTAGAACACAGATTGGTTCTTAATAATTACTCTTTGTTTTGATGATAACTGTTAGGAAATTTATATTTAAGAATTATATACTCTAAAATTTGTTTGAGAGTTGTACTGCAGATTAAAATTATATTAAATCTCTAGAAGCAAATCTGCCTTGAATACAAGAAGTTATTCTGACTCTGAAGCGCCAGATGCATCTCACAGAAGAATCTGCTTGCTCCTTACAGAAGATCCTGAGCGTAGTCTCCAGAAGGATCTGAAGAAAGAAGCTCCAGAACATTCTGAGTCAGAAGCATCTGAAGATACTCAAAAGCATCTGAAGATAATTAGAAGCATCTGAAGCTGAAGCATCAGAAGTATAGAAGAATATTGATTGAAGAGTTTCTCAAAGCATTGACCTACAGAAGATTTTGAAAGTACCTACGCTGCCAAGTACTGAAGTTCTGTGTCAAGATGCTCTGATGATCAACACGCTAGAAGCACACAAGCTGCAGAAGACTCTGATACAACATAGTTCTGAATCTCATCAGAAGACTCTGATATATTCAAACTCTGAAGAACTTGCTGAAACTGAAGAAGTGTTTTCAAGAATGTATCCGTTGGAATCATTCAACGTCTCTTTCCTTATTTGTGCTAGACACACTTACACAGACAAAAAGGATTTATCTGTGCCATCTATTTCAAGGAAAGGTCAGTACATGTGAAGACAAAAAGGCTCAGACCTTTTGGACTCTCTTTTTAACGTGGATAATTCAGTTGCCTATAAAAGGAGTCTCACACTTTATTCTTCAGTGCTACACACTTGCTGAAAAGAAATCACATATTCTATAAGCTCTCATTCTTATTCTTCATAGAATCTCATTGTACTAAACTCTTAAGAGAAAAATCACTGTTGTGATTATAGCTTTATAGAAGCATTAAAAACTCTTGTATTTAATTTACATTGTTTGTAAAGGATTTTCCTTAAGAGGATTCAGTGTGAATCAGTAGCTCTTGAGAAGACTAAGAACTGTAGTTCTTAGGTGATACTATTGTAATCAGTTTGATTTAATAGTGGATTAAGACCTTGTTGAGAAAGGCAAATCACTCTGGAAGGGTGGACTGGAGTAGTTGTTTAACGAACCAGGATAAAAATAACTGTGTGATTATTTTCAAGTATTAATTTTCCATACTTATTCAACCCCCCCCCCCCCCCCTTCTAAGTAATATCTCACCTTCAGTTGGCATCAGAGCTCCGGTTCTGAGTGTGCTATCACTTAACAGTGTCAGTAAAGATCCAGAGGAGATATACTTTAATCTATATATTTATTTGTTATCATGGCTGATAATTCAATGTCAAATATCAACAATAAATATGAAGAGAGGGATAGGATCAGTACCAAACCTCCAATGTTTGATGGAGAAAAATTTGACTATTGGAAAGATAGAATAGAAAGTTTTTTTCTTGGGTATGATGCTGATCTTTGGGATTTGGTCATTGATGGATATGAACATCCTACTGGAGAGGATGGCAAAAAAATTGATAGAAAATCAATGACTGAAGTGCAGAAAAGAGACTTCAAGAATCACCACAAAGCCAGAACTATATTGCTTAATGCAATCTCTCATACTGAGTATGAGAAGATTACTAACTGAGATACTGCTCATGACATGTTTGAATCACTCAAAATGACTCATGAGGGAAACTCTCAGGTTAAAGAGACAAAGGCTCTGGCGCTCATACAGAAGTATGAGGCATTTAAAATGGAAGATTCTGAAAATGTAGAAACTATGTTTTCTAGATTTCAGATTCTTACAGCTGGTCTGAAAGTTCTGGATAAGGGCTACTCAACGTCAGATCATGTCAAGAAAATCATCAGAAGTCTTCCCACCAGATGGAGACCAATGGTGACTGCATTGAAGATGGCAAAAGATCTGAACAAGATCTCCTTAGAAGAACTTATCAGTTCTTTGAGAAGCCATGAAATTGAGCTGGAGGAAGATGAACCCCAGAAGAAAGATAAAGGTAAATCCATAGCTTTAAAATCTAACAAAACTGCTAAAGCTCTGCAGGTTATTCAAGAAAGCTCTGAAGAATCTTCTTCTGAAGAAGAAGATGAGTTGTCCATGCTGTCCAGAAGGATTAACAAACTCTGGAAGCACAAGGGAAAGAAGTTTAACAACTTCAGAAGATCTGACAACAGAAAAGAATCTTCTAGTCACAGAAGATCTGCCAAGAAAGAAGTGGTGTGCTATGAGTGCAAAGAACCTGGGCACTACAAGAATGACTGCCCTAAACTTCTGAAAGAAAAACCTAAGAAGAAGTTCAACAAGAAGAAGAAGGTTCTGATGGCAACATGGGATGACTCAGATGAATGTGAGTCATCTTCTGAATCAGAAGAAGAATGTGCAAACGTTGCACTGATGGCCAGGACAGAGGATCAAGAGGAAGGTACCTCTGGATATGAATCAGAATCTGAATCTGATGATGATGCAGAAGAGGTAATGGCTAAACTTACCAAAGAAGAACTCATTAAAGTTTTAACAGAAGTTCTTAAAAGTTACAACAACATCAAACTCAAATACAAGAAGCTGAAAAGCAATCTTGAATCTGAGATTGATCTTCTGAAAACAGAACTTGTTGAGCAGAAGGAAATAAATTTAAAAATCAAAAATGACTTTGATAGAACTCAACAAGAATCGGATTCTGAAACTAAGTCTTGTGAAAATATTTTAGAAAAATATGACTCTAGTTTTCAGAGGTTTCTCACTAAGAGCATAGACAGAAGCAAGATGGCTTCCATGATCTATGGTGTTAGTGGAAACAACAGAAGAGGCATTGGATATGAGTCTTCATCTGGAAGCAATCCAAAACCTGTTGATAAACTTTTCATCAGGAAGACACCTCTGTACTCTCAATTCAAATTTGGTCATCTGAATGACATTAAACACACAAGCTCTGAGAAGAGTACTTATGTGTTTAAACCAAAGGCAAGTCAGAATAAACACTATGTTGCAAAACAGAAGTTTAGACAAACCTGCAAACCAACTAACCCCAAAGGACCCAAGAAGATCTGGGTACCTAAAGACAAAATAATTCCTGTTGCAGATGTTCTTAGCAGCAAAGTCAGGACACCAATCATGGTACCTGGACTCTGGATGCTCACGACACATGACAGGAGAAAGGTCTATGTTCCAAAGCCTGGAACTTAGATCTGGAGGGGACGTGAAGTTTGGAGGGAACCAGAAGGGCAAGATCATTGGATCTGGCACTATTGGAAATGGTAAGCTTCCCTCTATTACTAATGTTCTGTTAGTTGAAGGATTGAAACATAATCTATTGTCCATAAGTCAATTAAGTGACAATGGTTATGATATAATCTTTAATCAAAAATGTTGCAAAGCTGTAAGTCAAAAGGATGGCTCTATCCTATTCAGTGGAAAGAGGAAACACAACATTTATAAAATTAACCTTTCAGAACTTAAAGTTCAAAATGTAAAATGCCTCTTATCTGTGAATGATGAGCAATGGGTCTGGCATAGAAGATTGGGGCATATTAATATGAGACGTATATCTCAGATTAATAAACTCAATCTGGTCAGAGGACTTCCTAAATTGAAGTTCAACTCAGATGCTCTGTGTGAAGCATGTCAAAGAGGTAAATTTTCAAAATCTCATTTTAAATCAAAAATGTTGTGTCTACCTCTAGACCATTGGAATTACTTCACATTGATCTGTTTGGACCAGTGAAAACTGCATCCATCAGAGGCAAGAAGTATGGGTTAGTCATTGTAGATGACTACAGCAGATGGACATGGGTAAAGTTTCTAAAACACAAGGATGAGTCTCATTCTGTGTTCTTTGACTTCTGCAATCAAGTTCAGATTGAAAAAGATTCCAAAATTATTAAAGTCAGAAGTGATCATGGTGGAGAATTTGAAAATAAACATTTTGAAAAATATTTTTCTGAAAAAGGCATTGCACATGATTTCTCCTGCCCTAGAACTCCACAACAAAATGGAGTTGTAGAAAGGAAAAATAGAACATTGCAAGAGATGGCCAGAACCATGATCAATGAGACAAATCTGGCAAAACATTTCTGGGCAGAAGCAATTAACACAGCTTGTTATATTCAGAACAGAGTGTCTGTAAGACCTCTTCTGGAAAAGACTCCCTATGAATTGTGGAGAAACAGAAAGCCTAACATTTCTTATTTTCATCCTTTTGGATGTATTTGTTATATGCTTAATACTAAAGATAATCTGAACAAGTTTGATTCCAAAGCACAGAAGTGTTTCATGCTTGGTTATTCTAAACGCTCTAAAGGCTACAGAGTATTCAATACTGAAACACAGATTGTTGAAGAATCTATTCATGTTAGATTTGATGATAAGCTTGGCTCTGAAAAGCCAAAGAAGTGTGAAAGTTCTGCAGATAGAGAAGTAATTCTCACAGACTCTGAAGGCTCAGAGGCAGAAAAGGCAAAAATCAAAGAATCTGAAGCAACTCCAGATGCTACACCTTTGACTTCCCAACTAAACAACTTGAAAATTTCTGAAAGACCAACTGTCAGAGGATCTTCTTCCAGAATCAAATCTTCTCATCCAGAAGATGTGATAATTGGAAAGAAAGATGATCCAATAAGGACAAGATCATTTCTCAGAACTTCTGAATCTTCTTTATTTGGCTTAGTGTCAATAATAGAACCAACATCTGTAGATGAGGCTCTGGAAGATAATGAATGGATTATAGCTATGCAAGAAGAGCTGAATCAATTCACCAGAAATGAAGTTTGGGATCTCGTTCCTAGACCTAAAGGATTCAATATTATTGGAACAAAATGGGTCTTCAGAAATAAGCTGAATGAAAAGGGAGAAGTAGAAAGGAATAAGGCAAGGCTGGTTGCTCAAGGATACAGTCAGCAAAAAGGTATTGATTACACTGAGACATATGCTCCAGTGGCAAGGTTAGAATCTATACGCCTTCTGATTTCTTTTGCTGCACAGAATAACATCACTCTGTATCAGATGGATGTTAAAAGTGCTTTTCTTAATGGTATTATAGAAGAAGAAGTATATGTCCATCAACCTCCTGGATTTGAAAGTGAAAACTTTCCAGATCATGTTTTTAAATTAAAGAAATCCCTTTATGGATTAAAACAAGCTCCCAGAGCTTGGTATGAGAGGTTGAGCAATTCCCTTCTGAAGAAAAATTTTATCAGAGGAAAAGTGGATACAACTTTATTCTGTAAAACTGTTAAGAAAGATCTGTTGATTTGTCAAATTTATGTAGATGACATTATTTTTGGATCAACAAATATTACGCTTGGAAAGGAGTTTGCTAAATGTATGCAGGAAGAATTTGAAATGAGCATGATGGGAGAATTGAGATTCTTCTTGGGAATCCAAGTCAATCAGACTCCAGAATGCACCTACATACATCAAACCAAGTATGTTAAAGAGCTTCTGAAGAAGTTTAACATGGTTGATAGAAAAATGGCAAAGACTCCAATGCATCCTACAAGCACTCTAGGTAAGGAAGAGGTAAGTAAGAAGGTAGATCAAAAACTCTACAGAGGTATGATAGGATCTCTTCTATACTTGACTGCTTCTAGACCAGATATTCTGTTTAGTGTCTGCTTATGTGCTAGATTCTAATCAGATCCTAGAGAATCACACTTAACAGATGTTAAGAGGATTCTAAGGTATCTGAAAGGTACTGCTAACATGGGTTTGTGTTACAGAAGATCTGATGAATTTTCATTAGTTGGATTCTGTGATGCTGACTATGCTGGAGACAGAGTTGAACGTAAAAGCACTTCTGGAAGCTGTCAGTTTCTTGGAAGTCATCTGATCTCATGGTACAGCAAGAAGCAACCTACCATAGCACTATCAACTACAGAGGCAGAATACATTGCTGCTGCTGAATGTTGTACTCAGATGCTCTGGATGAAGAGTCAATTAGAAGATTATCAAATCTATGAGAGTAATCTTTCTATCTTTTGTGATAATACTTCTGCTATATGCTTGTCAAAAAATCCAATCTTGCATTCTAAGGCAAAACATATAGAAATTAAACATCATTTCATCAGAGACTATGTTCAGAAGGGAATCATAAATTTAGCCTTTGTTGATACAGATCATCAATGGGCAGATATTTTTACAAAACCCCTTGCTGAAGATAGATTTAAGTTCATTCTGAAAAATATTTGTATGGATTTTTGTCCAGAGTAATATTTATCAGAAGCAATCTCTCAGATGCAAAATGTTTAATGATCTGAAGTATTTCTTCTGATCATTTATTCTATTCTGTTTATTATTTCTGATGTGAAAATCTGAACTGACCATCTTTAGAAGATCTGAACGTGGCTAACGTTTCATTTCTTGAGAGAATTCAGAACAGCATGCAAGCAAACACGTGTCCCACAAAATCTGAAGAGGTGGCGTGTGGACAACTGAAAAGACATTTGAGGTGAAATTTGAATAGTTAAATTCTTAGTTTTCCCCCCAATTCTGTCAGAATCATTTATTATTTGAAATGATTTTATTCTTTTCATTTAATGCTCTCAAACGTGCTTTATTTCTGTCTCTTGGTGTGCTTATGTGTTTAGTATAAATACTTGAAGTGTAATCACTTTCACACTTTTCACTCTCAGAATTTATATGCATTTTCATCTTTTGTTCTCTCTTCACAAAAACTCAAAACCTAAGTGTTCTAAAAAGCATTCTTCAATGGCATCTTCTTCATCAACAACTGCTCAGTTTCAATCAACAATGGCTGCTGTGACTTCAGACAATCTAGGTGCTAATCCATACATTCCTCCACAAAGAACTCTTCTCACACCTGTTGAAAAGTTAGAAGTGTTGTGTGAATCCATGGTTGAATTTGACTCACTGGCTAAAAATGGGTTTGATTTTCGCTCCATTGTTAGAGCTCAAGGTTGGGTGAAATACTTTGATAGACTGTTTGGACCAGTTTACCCTTTGCTTGTTAAGGAATTCTGGATTCATGCATCTGTGTATCCAAAGTTTATTCTATCATCTGTGCTGGGAAAGGAGATCATAATCACAGAGGATCTAATTAGAAAACTGATTGGTTATGAAGAAACAGATGGTGTTTCACATCTTCCAGTTGGACGTGTTGATATGGATGAAGTCTATGAAGAGGTTATGACTGCTGGACAAGCCTCTAACAGATTCAAAGATCTGAAGCCAGATTACAAGATCTGGGCCAAGATCTTCATGGGATGCATACATCACAGAAAGTCAACAAATTCCCCAGATTATGTCAACAATGAACAGATCTATTTTATGTACTGCCTCAGTCAGAGTAATAAGGTAGATCTTTCTTATTTATTGTTCATGCATCTGTGGAATCACATAAATACATCCAGAGAATCTGTGAAGGAAAAGAACCAGAAGATCAGGAATTGGATACCTTTTGGAAGGCTGCTCTCAG
Source organism: Lathyrus sativus (assembly GCA_963859935.3). Taxonomy (NCBI): domain Eukaryota; kingdom Viridiplantae; phylum Streptophyta; class Magnoliopsida; order Fabales; family Fabaceae; genus Lathyrus; species Lathyrus sativus. The sequence goes on along the minus strand of OZ012740.1, from coordinate 504,637,249 downwards.
ATCTTCTCACTGAAAATGGTTTAGTGGCTGCTCTGTATGATGCTGGTGTAACAGAGGAACTAGAGTTCATTATGGGAAAGCCTCTGAACGCTAAGAGCCTTCTGAGACTCAAGATTGTAGATGAACTTACCACTGCTCCAAAGAAGTTAAACATGTCTGATCTGAATAAAAGGATTCCAGTATCAGATTTTCCTCTATTTTTTGCTGAAGAACCTAGACACATTGTTCTGATGTATATAGAGGAATGCAAAAGGGAAGGAGTGCCTGTTCCTGCAAATGTGTTTCAACTTGTCAAGCAACCCCTGCCAGATGCAGGAGAAGAAGAAGAAGAAGCAGAAGTTCCACTTCAGAGGAAAAGACCTCAACCTGCAGCAGAATCTGAATCTGTCCAGAAGAAGGTTAAGATTGCTGAGAAACCAAAGGATCTTCTGAAGAGAAAGGACTCTGGAGAAACTGCCTCTGCATCTGCTAAGAGGATTAAACTCAAAGGTACTAAAGCTTCTGTCTCTTCTAAAAATGTTGTTATAAATGATTCTTCTATTAAGTCTGTTCCCAAACCCCCTGTCACTCAAACAACATCTGTTGCTGCCCCCAGTTCTGTATCACCTCAGAAACAACCCACTGCTTCTGTATCAAAACCATCTCAACCAAAACTACACATCAAACACTTCACTCCACGACCATCACAATTTGTTCCACAACAACCAGAACCACAACCTAAAGAAAAACAACCAACAGAATCACAACCATCAGATCCACAACCAACTGTTCCACAACAACCAGAACCACAACCATCAGAACTACCACAAAATTCTGATACACAAAAATCTGCTCAACCAACAACAGAAAATCACCCAGAAAAACAAACCACAGAAGATCAACCACTAAAAGAATCTGTCATTCCACCATCACCAATTCAATCTTCTGAACCTGTAGCAACTGTTACTTCTGAACCCACTCAAGTAACTTCTGCTCCTGTTTCATCTGAACCACCATCTCAACAACCTGACATTCCTTCAGAACCATCTCATATCCCTGAGACAGAAGTTCTTGATATCACTCCATTAAAAACAGTGTTTCAAGTTTCTTCTACCTCTTGTACACCTGAAACATCTTCAAATTCATCTGAATCAGAAATTCACCCTGACTTTCTGATTAATCCATCTGACAAATACCCTGTTCATGACCCTGAACCTGAATCATCTGTACCTACCAAAACTACCATTCCAGAACCTATGCCTCCACCTGTACCTTCATCTGAGATGATTGTTCCTACTTCTAATCCATCATCATCTGGAATCTCTTGTGCTCAAGTGTCTTCTCTGTATCATAACTTATCTTATGGTTTCAAACTTAAAGATTTTTATGATAGAGTTGAGCCCTCTGAACCCTTGACACCTCTGAAACCTAAACTTCAACCAACCCTTCCATCTGTAATCCTTTCATATATTAAATCTATGGAGAATGAAGGATCCTTAGCCCCCATTTCTGCTAAATCTGGTAAAGCTGCTGTTTCAGCTCTGCACTCTGCATCTGATAACACAGTTGCATCTGATAAACCATCAAACTCTGCTTTCGTACCATACTCTAATGCAGTCTTTGATGATGTTTACCCACGCACCAGACCTCAACCCAATCTGCTTAATGCCTTAAACAGATCCCTTCCTCAGAAACCAGAAATTCCATTCTTCCCATATGTTCCCCCTCCTCTGATTTCCATTCCAAAATCATTAATACCACCAACTCCAAAACCTAAACAAATGACTCTGGAAACCTTGCTTAAACCTCCACCCAAACTTAATATTAAACATTTATTTCAAACGTTTTTGCAAGAATTACAGATGTCTTTAGGTACTGTTCAGAAAAGATGTTCTGAAACTATGGATGCAAATGAGACTGAAATCATCTGGAAAGGATTTCTGAATAGATTCAACACTGTAGCTTCTAATCTGAAGAACATCTGTTCTGATGATGCAAAGCTCAGAGCTGAAAGAAATCAATTCTGGATTGACAACAAGACTAAACCTCTGCTGTGTTTGGATGCTCCTCCACCTCCTCCTCCACCAGAACCAACTGCCCCTACACTAACTATGACTCTGGTAGAACCTTCTTCAGGATCTCCAGAACATATGGCAATTGACTCTGTTCAGGATACAAAACCTCCATCATCAGAGATTAAGACAGAAAATCCAGATTTGGTAAACAAGATTGCTGCTCTGGAAGCTGGTCAATCTGAAATCAGATCTTGGATGGCGAAGCAAGACAAGAAATCTGAGGACATGTCAGAGTGGATGTATAAACAAGATGAGAAGAATGAGACAATCACTAAGTTCATGTCAAAGCAAGAGCAATCCCAATCTGAGATCACAGACCTATTGAAGATGCTTTTGTCTAAACACACTTAGATTTTTTCTCATGTTTGTGCATCTGTTGTTTTTGCATCTGAATGTTTTTTGTAATATCCTCTGATGTACTTTTGCTCTGTTATGATTGAATGAAACAGTTTGTTATTCTCCATTGAATTATCTGCTTTTGTTCCTTTTAATTGTCTTTATTAAAAGCTTTTACTTTTTGCTTATGACAAAAAAGGGGGAGAAAATAAAGATCTGAACTATTTAATATAATTTCACTAGAATGAATCTTCAGACATATCTATTCTTTCTAATATCTAATTGACTATTTCAGAACTTTTGATAAGAATACTCTATAAAAGAACCTCTGAGTTTCTCAGATCATTTATCTTTTATCAAACTCTGAATCTTATATCTGCAAGATATTCTGACCATTGATTATTACAAGACAAACAAGATCTGACTCTGAAGATTGCTCAAGATAAAAAGGGAAGTTTCTATTCCTTTTTCATATTTAACTCAGGGGGAGATTCATCATCTCAGGGGGAGTTATAATTCTTTATGTTCATTTAAATAAAATTTCTGATACTTTTTGTCATCATCAAAAAGGGGGAGATTGTTAGAACACAGATTGGTTCTTAATAATTACTCTTTGTTTTGATGATAACTGTTAGGAAATTTATATTTAAGAATTATATACTCTAAAATTTGTTTGAGAGTTGTACTGCAGATTAAAATTATATTAAATCTCTAGAAGCAAATCTGCCTTGAATACAAGAAGTTATTCTGACTCTGAAGCGCCAGATGCATCTCATAGAAGAATCTGCTTGCTCCTTACAGAAGATCCTGAGCGTAGTCTCCAGAAGGATCTGAAGAAAGAAGCTCCAGAACATTCTGAGTCAGAAGCATCTGAAGATACTCAGAAGCATCTGAAGATAATCAGAAGCATCTGAAGCTGAAGCATCAGAAGTATAGAAGAATATTGATTGAAGAGTTTCTCAAAGCATTGACCTACAGAAGATTCTGAAAGTACCTACGCTGCCAAGTACTGAAGTTCTGTGTCAAGATGCTCTGATGATCAACACGCTAGAAGCACACAAGCTGCAGAAGACTCTGATACAGCATAGTTCTGAATCTCATCAGAAGACTCTGATATATTCAAACTCTGAAGAACTTGCTGAAACTGAAGAAGTGTTTTCAAGAATGTATCTGTTGGAATCATTCAACGTCTCTTTCCTTATTTGTGCTAGACACACTTACACAAACAAAAAGGATTTATCTGTGCCATCTATTTCAAGGAAAGGTCAGTACATGTGAAGACAAAAAGGCTCAGACCTTTTGGACTCTCTTTTCAACGTGGATAATCAGTTGCCTATAAAAGGAGTCTCACACTTCATTCTTCAGTGCTACACACTTGCTGAAAAGAAATCACATATTCTATAAGCTCTCATTCTTATTCTTCATAGAATCTCATTGTACTAAACTCTTAAGAGAAAAATCACTGTTGTGATTATAGCTTTATAGAAGCATTAAAAACTCTTGTATTTAATTTACATTGTTTGTAAAGGATTTTCCTTAAGAGGATTCAGTGTGAATCAGTAGCTCTTGAGAAGACTAAGAACTGTAGTTCTTAGGTGATACTATTGTAATCAGTTTGATTTAATAGTGGATTAAGACCTTGTTGAGAAAGGCAAATCACTCTGGAAGGGTGGACTGGAGTAGTTGTTTAACGAACCAGGATAAAAATAACTGTGTGATTATTTTCAAGTATTAATTTTCCATACTTATTCAACCCCCCCCCCCCTTCTAAGTAATATCTCACCTTCAATGTGGTCGCGGATTGTAGAACCAACATACCAACCTGTTACAACTGTGGTGAGCTGGGTCATATCAGCACCCACTGTCAGAAACTAAAGAGGTTACAGTTAAGTGGGAAGGTGTTTGCATTGGTGGGTGCTCAGCCTACCAGTGAGGATTGTTTGGTTAGAGGTACGTGTTACATTCATAACATTCCTGTGATTGCTATTATTGATACGGCTGCAACTCACTCGTTTATTTCTGTGGATTGTGTGGAGAGACTGAGGCTTGTGCCGTCTACTTTGACTAGAGGGATGGTAATTGATACTCCATCTATTGGATCAATCACTACATCTTTAGTGTGTTTGAATTTCCCTGTGTCGATCTTTGGTAAATATTTTGGAGTGGACTTGATTTGTCTACCATTCAGCGAGCTGGATGTTATTTTAGGGATGAATTGGCTCGAGAGCAACTATGTTTATATTGATTGTTATAGGAAGAGGCTGTTATTCCTGACTCCTAAAGAAGAAGAAATTGCTAGTCTTATATCTACTAAGGAGTTGAAAATCTTGGTAGAAGATGAAGCTAAAGCATTTGCAGTGTTTGCTTTGTTATCTATGGAGGCTAAGTCGTCGATTAAGGAATTACCTGTTGTGAGAGAATTTCCTGAAGTGTTCCTGAAGGATGTCGCAGAGTTACCTCCAGAGAGGGAATTAGAGTTTACGATTGATCTTGTCCCTGATGCCAGACCTATATCTATGGCACCATACAAAATGTCAGCGTCAGAATTGGCATATTTGAAATCTTAGTTGGGAGAGTTATTGGACAAAAATTTTATCAGACCCAGTGTGTTGCCATGGGGAGCGCCAGTTTTGCTAGTAAAGAAGAAAGATGGCAGTATGCGCTTGTGCATCGATTATTGCCAATTAAATAAAGTAACCATCAAGAATAAGTATCTACTTCTAAGAATCGACGATCTGATGGATCAACTTGTGGGAGCTCGTGTGTTCAATAAAATTGATTTGAGGTCAGGCTATCATCAGATCCGTGTGAAAGAAGATGATATCCAGAAAACAACTTTTAGAACTCGGTATGGACATTATGAATATGCAATGATTCTGTTTGGTGTGTCCAATGCACCAGGTGTGTTCATGGAGTACATGAATCGTATCTTCCATGCTTATTTGGACCATTTTGTATTAGTTTTCATTGATGACATTTTGATTTACTCCAAGTCAGAAGTAAAGCATGGAGAGCATTTGAGGGTTGCGTTGCAAGTGCTGAAGGATAATAAATTGCTAGTAAAACTTTCGAAGTGTGAGTTTTGGTTGAGCGAAGTGAGTTTTCTTGGACATGTTATTTATGGAGGAGGCATATCAGTGGATCCATCGAAAGTGAGTGATGTGCTTCAGTGGGAGGCTCGGAAGTAAGTGACATAGATTTGAAGTTTCTTAGGCTTGGCAGGATATTACCGTAAGTTCATTGAAGGGTTTTCTAATTTGGTTCTTCCGTTGACCCATTTGACTAGAAAAGGCCAGGCATTTGTATGGGATATTTTGTGTGAAGAAAGTTTCTGAGAACTGAAGAAAAGGTTGACTACTGCACCAGTGTTAACCTTACCAAATTTGAATGATCCTTTTGTGGTATATTGTGATGTATCTAAAATGGGATTAGGCGGTGTCTTGATGCAAGATGGTAAGGTTGTGGCTTACTCTTCACAACAATTGAGGATTCATGAAAGGAATTATCCTACTCATGATCTAGAGTTAGCTGCAGTGGTTTTCGTACTAAAGGTTTGGAGGCATTATTTGTACGGGTCGAGATTTGAAGTGTTCAGTAACCATAAGAGTTTGAAATATCTGTTTGACCAGAAGGAATTAAATATGAGGCAGCGAAGATGGATGGAATTTCTAAAAGACTATGACTTTAGCTTGAGTTACCATCCCGGTAAAGCTAACATCGTGGCAGATGCTTTGAGTCGGAAGACGATACATATGTTGATGTTGATGATTAGAGAGTTGGATTTGATTGAGCAGTTTAGAGACTTGAGTATGGTTTATGAGTTAACTTCGGAAAGTGTAATGTTGGGGATGCTGAAAGTGAATAATGAGTTCCTTCGTGAAATAAGAGAAGGTCAGAAACTAGATTTGAAATTGGTAGACTTGATGACCGTAGGCGGAACGGATAAGGAAGAAGACTTTAAAGTAGATGATTCTGGTGTGTTGAAGTTCAGAGACATAATTTGTGTTCTAGATAATCCTGATTTGAAAAAGGTAATTTTGCAAGAAAGCCACAGGAGTAGCTTGAGTATTCATCCAAGAGCTACGAAAATGTATCAAGACCTGAAGAAATTATTTTGGTGGCCAAGTATGAAGAAAGACATAACTCGGTTTGTGTATGCTTGTTTGACTTGTCAGAAGTCAAAGGTGGAACACCAGAAACCATCTGGTTTGATGCAACCGATGGAAATACCGAAGTGGAAATGGGATAGTATTGCAATGGATTTCGTGACTGAATTGCCGAATACGGTGAGAGGTTTGGACGCAATTTCGGTAATTGTGGATAGATTGACGAAGTCGGCATATTTTATACCGATTAACATCAGTTTTCCTTTGACGAAGTTAGCAGAAATTTATATCAGAGTGAAAGTGAAGTTACACGGGGTTCCGTCGAGCATTGTATCTGACAGAGACCCGAGGTTTACTTTTGGATTTTGGAAAAGCTTGCAAGAAGCTTTGAGTTCTAGTTTGAAGCTGAGTTCAACTTATCACCCACAGACAGATGGATAATCTGAAAGTACTATTCAGTCATTGGAAGATTTGTTGAGAGCTTGTATACTCGAGCGGGAGGCGCTTGGGATCTCATTTACCGCTGATTGAATTTACTTAAAACAACAATTATCATTCTAGTATTGGAATGGCACCTTTTGAAGCATTGTATGGTAGAAGGTGTAGGACACCTCTATGTTGGTGTGAGTCGGGCGAGAGTACGGTACTCAGACCCGAGATGGTGCAACAGACCACAGAGGTGATCTAGATGATTAGGAGAAAATGAAGATGGCCAAGAGTAGGCAGAAAAGCTACCATGATAATAGGAAGAAATACTTGGAATTCAGCGAGGATGACCATGTATTTCTTAGAGTCAATCCGGTGACCGGTGTTGGTCGTGTGCTAAAATCAAAGAAATTGGATCCTAAATTCATTGGACCATATCAGATTCTGCAGAGGGTTAGAGAGGTTGCATATAGAGTGGCGTTGCCACCTGAACTTTCGAATCTGCATGACGTGTTTCATGTATCGCAACTTTGGAAGTATGTGGCTGATCAATCTCATGTGCTTCAGAGAGATGAATTGCTAGTTCGAGATAACCTTACGGTGGAGGCGATGCTATTGAGAATCAAATACCGCAAAATGAAACAACTAATAAGGAAAGATATCCTATTGGTGAGAATAGCTTAGGGAGGAGCTGCTGGAGGAAGTGTGACCTTGGAATTGGATAGCAAGATGCGAGAGTCGTATCCGGAATTGTTCTCATCAGGTACATTTTCGAGGACGAAAACATTTTAAGTGGGGGAGAGTTGTAACACCCCATTTACATTATTTAGTCATTTTATACTTTGTTGTGCGTGTATTGGTTGTGATGTCCTTAGTTAGGGGTATAAAGTTAAGGGCAAAAGTGAGAGGTGACCTTAGTTGTGGTAAGGTGGACCTATAGTAATAATACTAACCATTTAATAACAATAATGAGAATACTATGGTTATTGATATTATTATTTAATTATTATTGATAATAATATTAATAGGGTGGTAGTTATTATTATTATTATTATTATTATTATTATTATTATTATTATTATTATTATTATTATTAATTGGATTAAATGAGTTAAAAATATGATTAAGGGGTTAAGAGAGGGTTAGTCGAAGAGTTAGACAGTTAACACATAAAAGAGGAAAAAGACAGAGAAAGGAGAACTAGGGCAGAGGAACCAATTCTTCACTGTTGTCAAGGAAAAAGCTTCAATCCAAGGTAAAGGGGGGAGAATGGATTTCAATATGGGTGAATTAACATGAGAGGGTAGTGAGAGTTCTTTTCTCTCATAGGGTTTATGTCTGTTTTTGGTTTCCTTGATCTGAATTTCGTAACATGATGAATTCCCTAAAATTACTGTTATTGTTAAATGATTATTATATGATGATTGTGTGTATGAATTTGGGATTGATATGAAAATCGTGTGGAAATTCATTGATGCTAAAATAAAATCCTGATAGGTAACAGATCTGGAAAATAAGGGTTAGGGGTTAACAAAATTGAATCTCACATGACAGAAATCTTAGGAGAATAATAGATAGATGAAGTATAGTGGAGGTAGAGAGAAACAATTAACAAAAAACTGAATTCTGGGTTGAGTTGAGTGGTAGAATGAAGAGTATTGAGTGAGTATTCGTGAAAGGGATGAAATCTGAGTTTTTGGCAGCAGTTCTGGTGATACGCGTATGGGACAGGGCAGTACATTTTACAGATAGGGAAATACGTGTAACAGATAGGGCAATACGCGTACGGTGGGCCTGATAGCAGGGAATTACGTGTAACAGGCAGGGCAATACGCGTATGGGCAGGCCTAGGATGACTTTTTTCCCATTTTTGCAATTATTGCCCAGATTACGCTTGGAACGCAATTCCATTTAATCGGTAGGATTAATATGACTAAAATGAACCTAAGGAAGATTAGTAATGAATTTAATTAGAGAGAATATGGAAAATTACGTTTTTACCCTTAGGGGTGTGATTGATATGTGTGGGCCAGGACCGTCCAGTGTGGACGATCTGGTGTGATGATGTTAATTCTCGAGAGGATTACGGTGAGCGGATGGCTCGTGTGGATCATTGATGATCGTGAATTATGGTTGAAATTTTTATTATATTTGCATAATGGTTTTGTCATGCATCTCATGTCATGTGTCTTATGGAGATGACTAGGTGGGAATCCATGATGGGTGCCTAGTTCATCCGGACTTCATGTGGAAGTCGCGGTGGAGATAAGTTGTAGTTCAGAGAAACATATACGACTTATCCAGATTCCGACGGGAATCAGGTTCTAGAGTGAACCGTATGTATTTGTGTTGGTACCACATGCATTGTGTCGAGTCAGTGAGTCACGTTGCATATTTGTAGTTGATGATGGACTATTAATGTCGAGTAATTGAGATGGTACGTGTATGTGCTTTGTATGTGTATGATTGTATGTATGGTGTGTAACTACTCCTTAGCATGTGTATTTAACCTCTTATTTATTGAATATAGTTCTCACCCCTTTTCTGTTTGTTGCGTCTGTGCTCCTTGGGGAGTGCAGACGACCAGGTACCTGAGTAGTGCTTGGAGTGTGTTGCTATTTGATCGAGTCCTAGGAGTCGCTCTGATACGTAACATGGGATGACGGGATTACGTTATATTTTGCTTATTTTCTTGATTGATTGTTACATATCTTTTATCTGTTGGACTAATGATGTATAACCATCGGTTGTGGGGATTATGTTTAAATATTGATTTTATTCCGCTGTTTTATTGAATGGCCTTGTTGAAACATTGTGGAAAGCATGAAGTGACTTGATACTTCATTGAATGAGAAAAATGTCTATGTGATATCCTACGTGTTTTGAAAACTCTGATGTATTTTCTTTAATATTCCTATAATACGCGTACGGGGTAGAGTTGGGGTGTTACAGGGTACGTTGGTCCATTTAGCAGGTCGAAAAATTTTGTCCATCCTTGAGACTCAAAGTACTTCTCCAACCGACAACCATTTGCAGGAAAACTTTCAAAATCAACCACTTGCTCAATAAGAAGCTTTTAATCATTTTGGTTGAGAGGAGTAGTCTTTGGTTTGATCTTAAGGTTTTGCATAGAATTTATGTTTAATGGATTGACAGAGGATGCCGTAGAGAAGGTAAAAAGGTCTTTCTAGGGTTTATAAAGCACAAGAACGAAATTGATAAAGGCTGTGTGTGTTGAGAGAATTAAATAGCATTAAAATGATTTTAAACATGCAAATATTTAAAAAAATTCAATTCCCTTCAAATTCAAGTCACTAATAATTTCAAGCGTGTTTAAGACAATTCAGACAGGTGTAAAGAGTGATATAGGTGTCAAAAAAAATTTTTTACACTCTTTGTGCATGTTGGAAACAAAGATTTCTTTAAACAAGATTTTGAATCAGAAAATTTTCAGAGATTATCTTAGATCAAAAGTTTTGCTTACTAAAAACCTTGATTAAGACAGTTTCTAACAATGATCAGCTCCTAAGTACTCGAATTGCCGGTCGTACTTAGCTTGTGGTATGATGTTTATCTCCTATTCTAAAATCAATAAAAACCAATCAAATTCAATTTTACGCCTTAGGGCGTTCCAAACCTTTCTAAAGGACATATTATTTTCGTTCTACCAGAATACAAACAACACTTAATCCTCCCATGCGCGAGCATACAATATACGCTTAACTACTAGAATACGATCCAAGCGCATCCATTCTATCGCAAACAAACGCATAAGTCTTTCATGCACGAGAATATAAGCAACATTTTATTTTTAGAACGTGAAAGTTAACATTTTTCATTAAAATAATCAACAAACATTTATTTTCTACCAGGAACTACGAAGCTCTGATTTTCTTATTGCACTATGTGAATACGTAGGCACAAGATTGCGAGATCTTGGCGAGCACACTAATCATAAACCTTTTTTTTCTTCATATTTTCATGTAAATTTTAGATAATAACACCCATTCACACATTTCACGCATAGAAAAATCAAAACGGTTCCCGTTTAGTACAACAAATGTGAGGGATGCTAATACCTTCCCCTTGCATAACCGACTCCCAAACCCAAATTTGGTTGTGACGATCATTTTCTTCACATTTTGGGGTTTTGTTGATATTTTTACTTTCCTTTAAAATAAATAAAGTTTGGTGGCGACTCTGTATTTTTCGTGTAGCGACACGAAACACGGGTGTTGGTGAATTTTTGAGTGAATTTGCATAACAACGAATATGAACGGTGGAAACGGTAACTTGAACACAAAGCTTCTTGTCTTTGATGGAACGATTGGAATCAAATGATGATTCTAATGCGTGTTTTATTTAGCACTCAAGATGTTTTTGATCTTATCAATGACAATTATACAACAGTTATAGCATATGCAACTGAAGCACCGAGAAACACGAATAGAGAATGAGGAAGAAGGATCAAATGGCTTTGTTTTGTATCCATCAATGTATGGATATAAATGTGTTTAAAAAAACTGTTGATTCTGTTAGATGATAGGCTTTGATCTAGAGAGGGTGAATAGATCACAAATTTTACAACCAAAAACTTTTGAAAAAAATCTGTTTTCAAAATATGGTGCAGCGGAAAAACGACTCGGATCAAATCGCCTAACCGAACCTACTATAAAAAAGAAATATACATATCACAAACCAAACAGAGTGATAAAGAACGTAAGTGTTCAACAATGATCAAGCTACAAATCAATTAAATGCAATGCTAATCGTGACTCATATATCAAATGAACCAAAACAAAATCAAAATACGTACAAACAATTTACCGAACAGTTGATGTGCAATCGACCAAAATTGGAAAAATAATTTGCATTGTTGATGTTAAGAACCTATCACAATCAAAGTGAATGTGATTATATCAACAATAACAACAACACCTTTAGAAAATAGTAGAAACCAATTTCTAATCGAATTGATTAAACAACAATGAACTCGATAAATTGCAAAATCGATAATAAAAGAGATAAAGAGATAAAGAGAGACCAAGATTTGTTTAGGAAGTTCCCCAGTCGTCCTCGCTATCGATACGTCTTCCATCGATTCAAATTCAAATTGAGATAGTGATATTAACCTTTTCTTTGCAAAATTGTTTATATAAGAAATGAAGAATGCAAACCCCAAGAACCTATTTCTTGTGTTGATTCTTCCACCTTCAACCCTTGATCTAAGCTTGATCAAGTGACCAACAACGTGGATAAAATCCTCTGGTCATCCTGACCATACAACTAGTTGAAACCCAAGATCCCCGAATATAATTCACCGTCTCACGCTACTCCCTTGCAAGGAAACTACCTTGTCCCATGGATTTCACTCGGTCGAATCTGTGTTGACATGGTCTTGCCCAAAACCTTCAAACTAACCAGATCTTAAAGGAAAACTCCACCTTGGTATTCTTATTTGAAACATAGAAAGCCCCTAACCCAATATTCTCGGTTACACCAAACCTAATTATACATTATCAACCCTAATCTAGATGGTCACCCAGTCGAAAAATGATTATGTGTAGTTCAATTGTGTGTATGCATAGAAGAAGGGATGTAGATGATGGGAAACTTTGTAATCTAGTTTTGTTTAGATTTTATTCACTAAGAAACCTTACCTAGAAGAAGATGCATGTATGAGTATATATAGTTTGTGAATGAATGGGCAAAAGGAATGCAAAAAGTTGGAGCAAAACAGATATTTTTAGATGGGAAAAACATATAGGCCGGCCTATGAAAGCAATGGGTCGGCCTGTGCGTGTTGTTAAGGATGGCCTGTGAAGATCATAGGTCGGTCTATCAAGCAACCTGTGAGGCAACCTGTGGGCAGAATCTACAGGCTTTAATACTGCTCCATGGGAGTCGACCTGAAATGAATTTGAATGTCCAAAAACATGTTTTTCAATGCACATATGATGTTTAATCCTTTTCAAATTGATTTAAATCCTTCCTACTTTCAAGATGCATATCTAGATTGGGAGGATACCGTCCAATATACATAACACTATACTTTCCTAGTTTTGACACACCTTAAAATATACAAGCACTCTTAGATTCAACGATGACGAAGGCTGCATGGGACACACTGGTACAGTTCTATAGCGATGATGCATCAATAAAGAAGGTGAAACATCAATCTCTAAGAAACCAGTATGAGAATATCAACATGAAGAATAGTGAGAAGGTGCATGATTACATCTCTAGAGTGATTCTGATCACAAATGAGATGAAACCTTATGTAGAGACTATCTATGAACAAGTAATCATTGAAAAGGTACTGAGATCACTTACTCCCCAGTTTGATTACATTGTCTTAGAAATTGAACATACTAAGGACCTTAGCACCATGAGAATTGAATATCTGCAGAGTAGTCTAAAGGCAAAAAAGTTGTGTCTGATTGAGAAAACCTCTGAAAGAGAGGTAAAGCAGGCTCTAAAAGCGTCTCTTGGTAAGAATAATCAGAAGAATTATTCGTCAGAGGAAAAAAAAGAGACATGGTGGTGGTTATTAGAAGTCAAAAGTCTCCAACTCTAATAAGAAAAAACATCCTAAGGGAAAGGAGAAGTTTGATAAGAAGAATGTTCAATGCTATTGTTGTAAGAAGTTTAGCCACTTTGCTGCTGACTGTTAGTCAAATAAAAAAAGGAAATCAGAAGAAGCAAACATATACAGAGGAGAGTATGATGATGAACCAGTGCTATTGATGGATTCTAAATCTGATGGTGGATATTTAGTGGACTGGTTGTATATGGACACTAGCTGCTCAAATCACCTAACTGGAAACAAACAATGGCTGATTGATTTTGACTATAGAAAGAGGACAAAGATCATATGTGTTGATGATAAGCATCTGAATGTTGAAGGAATGAGAAATATCAAAGTCAGAATAAGGATGGAAAAACTGTTATGATCATGGATGTTTGGTATGTTCCTGGCATGAAGAGAAATCCGGTGACTGTAGGTCAGCGAATTGAGAAAGGTTTCGCAGTTACTATGAAGACAATATCTTGAAGTTGTATGATTCTGATCAAAATCTAATTATGCAATATGAACAGGGAAGCAACATAACATTCAAAGTGAATGTGGAAATAATTGAAACTAAATCCCTTAGTGCAGAAGAAGCTGAAGATGACAATGAGATGGGCACAAGAGATTGGGACATCTAAACTTCAGAAGCTTATGGCATCTGAGTTCTAAGAAGCTTGTACATGGAATTCCTTATATTGTGAAGCTTGAGAAGTCATATGAGATATGCATGAAAGGAAAGCAACCGAGATTTCCATTTTCATCAGAAGTGGACCCAAGAGCAAAATATGCTTTGAGAGTAGTACATTCTGATGTATGTGGACCATTTGAAGTATCTTCACTTGGAGGAAACAAGTACCTTCTATCATTTGGGGATGAGTTCACAAGAATGACATGGGTAATGCTCATCAAGTTTAAGCATGAGGTGTTTGCTGAGTTTCAGAAATTCAAGGTGAAGGTTGAAAAAGAGTGGTCAGAAGATGAAAGTTCTCAGAATTGATGGTGGAGGTGAGTACAACTCATCAGAGTTCAGAAGGTTCTGTGAAGAGAATTAAGTTGAACGTGATGTAACTGCTCTATATACTCCACAACACAATGGTATTATTGAAAGAAGAAATGAGACTTTGCTTGATATGATAAGGAGCATGATGAAGGAAAAGAAGCTTCCTCACACCTTGTGGGGAGAAGATGTTTCCATTGCAACATATGTGCTTAACAGGTGCCCATCTAAGAAACTGAAGTAAATTATTCCTTTTGAGATGTGGAATGGAGAATAGCAAGGTGCGAGCCATCTGAAGGTGTTTGGTTTTATTTGTTATAAACATGTCCTAAATGCTAAGAGAAGGAAGTTGGATGATAAAAGCATAATCACGTTACTTGTAGGGTATCCTATTATAGGTGCTTATAAGCTCTACTATTCTGTCACTAATAAAGTTGAATTTTACAGAGATGTCATTATGAAGGAAACATAAGCATGGGATTGGAACAAGTATCAATCCAACTATGGTTCAATGTTAACACCTGATTTAACTTCTAAAGATATTTCAGATTCTAAAGGAGAATCTGCCTCTGAAGGTGATTCTGCCTCTAAAGATAAGTCAGAGTTTGAAGGTGGCTCTGATGCTGAAGTTGAGAATGACTCTAAAAGTGAATCTGATTCTGATCTAGGTTCTAATGATGATCTAGACTCTGGTGGTAATCATGCCTCTGAAGGTGGTCCATCCTTTGAAGGTAGTCCAACATCTAATATTGTTCTTGCATCTAAAGAAGATTCTGAACATGTTCAGAGGCCACGAAGGATTAGAGAAATTCCAAGAAGATTTGCAGAGTTTGACATGTTGTATGATACTAAGATAGACTCCAAAGGGGAAGTCATTTAGTGTGCCATATTGGTAAACTCTGAACCAGATAGTACTGAAGAAGCTCTCAAGAAGAAAGTGTAGCTGAAGGACATGCAAGAAGAAATCGAGGCTATAGAAAGAAACAAGACTTGGGAGTTGACTTAGATTCCAAAGAAGAAGAAAGACATTAGTGTGAGATGGGTTTACCAACTAAAATTGAAGCCAGATGGATCAATTGGAAAACAAAAACCAAGGTTAGTAGCTAGAGGATTTCTATAGAAATTTGGATTAAATTAATTTAAGGTGTTTGCACCTGTAACTAGACATGAAACAATCAGATTGGCGATCGCTATAGCTGCTAATAGGAATTGGCCTCTAATGAATTTAGATGTAAATTTTTCATTTTTGAATGGTATTTTACAAGAGAAAGTTTATGTGTCACAAACTCTTGGATTTTTGAAAAAGATTCAGGAAGGGAAGGTGTACAAGTTACATAAAGCCTTTTATGGACTGAAAGAAGCTCCTAGAGCCTGGAATCTGAAAATTGATTCATTTTTAAAACTTCAAGGATTCAAAAAATGTGAGATGGATTATGGTGTTTATGTTCAGCATACATATGATATCAATATGATTCTTATGTGTCTCTATGTTTAAGGGAGTTGTTCAGATGAGATAGTTAAGTTTAAGAAGGTGCTCGTGAATGAGTTTAAGATGACTGATATAGGAAATATGGTATATTTTTTAGGGATGCAGATTTTTTACTTTGATAAGGGTATAACTTTGCATCAGCTAAAGTACAAACTTGAGACTCTGAAGAGATTTGAGATAATAAATTACAAGTCTGTAATCCACCTGCTGAAACAAATCAGAAGTTGTATTCTGTGAGGGTGATGATGTAGATGCTACAATTTTTAAACAACTAGTAGGCTCATTAACATATCTCTGTAATACTAGGCCTGACATAAGCTATGCAGATAAAATGGTGAGTAGGTTTTTGAATAAGCCAAAGTGATCACATTATCAAGCTATTGTCAAGATACTGAGGTATATCAAGGGGACTATGAGGTATGGAGTTTTGTTCTCCTCTGGTGTTGAATCTGATCTAGAGTTGATATGCTATTCAGACTCTAATTGGTGTGGAGATAAAGTTAGCCGAAGAAGTACTTCTGGATATTTCTTCAAGTATCTGAGAGGTCCCATTTCTCGGTGCTCCAAGAAGTAACTAGTGGTTTCATTGTCAACTTGTGAAGCTGAGTACATTGCAGATGATTTATCTTCTTGTCAAGTTGTTTGGATTCTGAACTTATTGCAAAATCTGAAGATCTAGGTGAGCAAGCCTGTGAGATTGATGATTGAAAAAAAAATAGCTATAAGCCTTGCCAATAATCCAGTGGTGTATGGAAGGAGCAAGCACATTGACACAAATTTCCACTTTCTGCAAAATCATGTTCATAATGGAGTGCTTGAAGTTTTTCACTTTAGCACTCAAAAGCAACTTGCAAATGTGCTAACTAAAGCTATCAAGACTGAGCACTTTATCTATTTGAGGGATGGAATTGGTGTTGTTGATTTTAGTCTTGAATGTGGATTAAGGAATGTTGTTGAAGTGTGTAATCCAAATTCACATTACTTGTATTTAGAGTTAATTTGAGTTCCAGGAGAGGAAAAATTATGTTCAATGCCATATTTATCATAAAAATCCTCAAAGAGGAGGTTTTGAAATTCATCTCCATGATCGCTTTGAATTACAACTATGTTTAAACTTAGTTTATTTTGGGACAACTTTGCAAACTTTGTGAAAGCTGAAAAAGTCTCATCTTTAACATGCAAAAAGATAGTCCAACAAAATCTAGAGGAATCGTCTACAATAGCAAAACCATAATAATTACCACCTGCGCTTTTTTTCCTAGAAGGACCAAAAATATCCATATAGAGAAGCTCAAGAGGTCTAGAAGTTGAAACTATATTTTTAGATTTAAAAGAGACCCTTGTTTGCTTTCCCATATGGCATGGGTCGCATAAGTGGTTTTTTGAAAATTTAATTTGTAGTAGACAGATAACTAGATCCTTTGAAACCCGTTTATTTAGTAAATAAAATTTAACATGTGCTAAGCGTCTATTCCATAACCAAGAGTCTATACTAATGGTTACTAACCACTTAGTACTTGTTAAAGATACATCATTCAAGTTAAGCATATATATCTTTTGTCGCATAGTTGACTAATGCGAAGAAGATTATGTTTAAGACCTTCCACAAGTATAACATCTAAGATAGTAGTAAAACAGAAATTACCTACACTACCTTTACCAAGTATAACACCTTTATTGTTGTCTCCGTAGGTTACATAGCCCTTCTTATTTTTCGTGAAGTCAATGAATAGTGAAATTTCACTCTTCATATTCCTTGAGCATCCACTATAAAGAAACCAAATTCTCTCCATGGAGTCAAGACATTCAACCTACAAGATCAAACAAAAGTGATAGGTACCCAATTTTCATTGGATCCTTGAGAGTGAGTGGAAACATTGTTGAACTTAGGAAACCATTGAAATACACCTTTAGGAATCAAGTATCTCCTAAATTTGCATTTAGAAATGGTATGACCTTTCTAGCAACAGTAGTGACAAGTCAAGTGATGATGATAATGACTTTTTCTATTTGATTCCTTTTCAATATAATTATACTTTTTGTAAGGTACATGAAAAGTTCTTTTAAATTTTGTAGGATTAATAGCGAAAGCAACGTTTGGTTCTAAAGGTTTGTTCAATTTAGATTTTAGAGTAATAACCTATTTTTCCAAATGTGACAAGTTTCATAACCAAACCAAGAAGATCTGTCATCTCAACACCAATTTTGAAGCATTTAACATGGCTTGCTTAAGAGCTTCCATTTGTTTTTCAGTTTCTAAAACTTTGGCTTCTAAGTATGAAAATATTCTTTTATTTGAAGCCATCCTTTTAAAAGCATCTACAGGTTCACCATATAGATTTTCAAAAGAAATTTGTAATTCAAAATAAGACATTTCATCAATAGGTCCATAGTTAAAATATATAATAAATTTTTAAACAATATTTCATTAATATGTTAACTATTTTCTTTTATGGAGGTTTGAGGGTTAGGAGGTTGAAGGATTTTAACTTAGCCTTACTTGGTAAATGGTGCTGGAGAATTCTTAATGAGGCAGGATGTCTGTAGTATAGGGTTTTAAGTGCTCAGTATGGTAAGGAAGGGGATCAATTATGTTTTTAGGGTAGCGGTGGATCTGTTTGGTGGAGGAATTTAAAAATATAATGGAGGGTGTCAGATTGGTTAATGGAGGGTGGTTGTTTGATAACATTAGTAGGAGAATAGGAGAAAGGTATTCTACTCTGTTTTGGATAGATCCTTGGTTTGATGGTAGGCATTTGAAGGAGACATATAATAGGCTATTTGATTTAGCAAAAATATAAAAGGGTGATAGTAGCAAAAATTAAAGATTTGGGGCGGGGAGAATGGAGAGGCGTGGAAGTGGCGTATAAAGTTGCTTGCTTGGGAGGATGAGTTAGTAGGAGAGTGTATTAATCGATTAACCTCAATTGTTTTGCATGTGGAAATAGAAGAGCGATGGATGTTGACTTTACATTCCTCTTCTTGCTACACAAATAGAAATGCTTATAAATATTTGTGTGAAGTTGACATCATCAACAATCACGCTAAACCCCAATTTCTATATTTGAAAACTGTGCTGCTTAAGGTATTCATTTCTTCTGGAGGATGTTATTGAATCATATTCTGACGATGGACATTTTGGTTAGATGGCAGATTCTTATTTTAGATGGTCATAGTTACGTGCCAAATTGTGGAGTGACTGAATGGAGATATAGATCATTTGTTTCTAACATGTGATTTTTTTGGTGGATTGTGGATTATTATTCTTAATTGGTTAGGATTCTACACGACACCTCAAGGAAATATTTTTGACCATTGTTTGCAGTTTGGTGGCCTTGCTGGGTTCTAAAAAAATAGTCGGTTAACTTTTAATACTATTTGGTTCGTTGTGGTTTTGATTATTTGGAGAGAGTGAAATAGGCATATTTTCCAGAATAAAACAGAACAATTACATGTGTTATCTGAAAGGGTAAAACTTCATTCGTTTTGGTGGTTAAAGTCGAAATATATTTCTTTCGATTGTGATTGTCAGTTCTGGAGGTTAAATCCTTTATTTTATTATTCTATCAATTATTATGTAGTTCGCTATTTGGTATTGTTTCAGATTGTTGAATTGTAACCTTGGACTCCTTGTCATTTTCGGTACATCTTCTACTGTTGTTACTCGTTTTGATATCAATATACCCTCATCATTTCAAAATGACTATTGTTTAAGAAAAAAAAATAGTTTCAAAATAAATGTCATTATCATTTTTCAATATAGAAATAATTGTTATTTTACAATATTATCATTAAATTATTATCCAGTATATTATTTCAACATTTTATAAAGTTAATAAAAATATAATATCTTTTAAACGGTCTATAAAAACATTAAAAAAAAATTTAAAACGGAGGTAGTATATCCACTTTAACTTCTTAAAAAAATGTTAGCTAAACAAATAATTTAATACTTAAAAAACTTGTATATATAGCATCACTATAACAATTAAATTGAATATGACGTCGATAATATTAAATTAAAAATTATTTTCGAAATTGAACCCGAGACGCCAAAATTGTTTGTGTTACAAGTTTGTTTACACACAAACAAAAAATGAGAAGTGGGGTCCATAAATTTGGGTTGATACTTAGTACCACACGTGGGTCAATTAGGTGGATGGCGGCTAAGTCAAAATTGCATACTCAGACTCGTGGATGACCTCATCATTTTGCGTCATTTTTTTCAATTTCTGTGGCTTTTGTTTTTTTGGTTTTCTACATAAATTAGTGTTATTTTATGTCCACACAAAAATATACTCTCATCTTTTAATATAAAATTTAAGTTCTCTATTTCACAAATTTCTGTCTATTTTTCTCCCACAAATAAAACTTAAACATTGCACTATTCATTGTTTCCACCGTTCGCGTGAAAAGAATTGATAAAGATTGTATATATTGCACAAATAGATTTGAACTTTGGAACTTTTGAACTTCTTAGTGAAGATGAAAATGACATTTATATATTTTAATTTATCTTACTTCACACAATTCATGTGGTTGAGTTTTCTTCATGAATTGTTTGAGTGTGCCAAGAGAAGTCAAGTCACCATCCTTTTCATACAAAAGCTTTTCTATCATAGTTAGAAATGGGTGCATTGAATGGTCTCCAAATCCATTCCCTTTGAACTTGTTTCCAAATAACCAAATTTGAGATTTTGGCTAAATGTTTAGAAAGTCCTCCCAAAAAAATGGACATTGTCATTTTGATTGAGACTTTTCCAAATCACCAATATATTTAATTAACTTTTTCAATAAGATATTTGGAATTCAAGAGTTTCGCTATACCTTGCAGCTTCTAGGAAAGCCCATATTTAGCTTAATAAATTCAGTGTTGCTTTCACTCAATATGACTAACATAATATAAGTCAAATTTAAGTTTGACATGTACTATCTTAGATTTGAATGCACTATTTATTTCTCTATTTTATTTAAAATATGATTATAGTCTCAATTTTATACACCGATGCAATTTAGTGATATAGCATTTTTTTACCCCAAAATGGTAATTTTAGGTTTGAAAGGGTGAGTTTCTTGCATTTTTTAATGTTACAAAATTTTATTAAGAAATTAATCTGACATAATGAATAGTAAGTAGACAAAAAAATTAATGGAGAAGAAATAAAAGAGAACAACAAAAACAAGAATATTACGAGAAAAAAGAGGAGGCGATACAACTTAAACAATTGGACAATTAATAACACAAGTTAAAAAATAAATTTTTGATATTAGTCTTAAATCACCACCACATTTGAATTTTAACTCGATCTAAACTTAGTAGAGGGATATAAGAATTTCGTTGTGAATCGGATGTCTTGAATCAAAATATAAACGGCTTTTTATGATCAAGAAACACACAATGGTTAGAGTTAACAACGAAAACAAGGAACAACAAATATTGGTTATAAACTGCTATTTTTTACTTACTCTTAGAACAAGATTACAAGTATAAAAGAATAACAAAATAATCTCTCTCTATCTTGAAATTAGGATTTTATCTTCCTGTTTTTTCTTATTCTAAGATTGAGAAACTAACATCATACTTATAAGAAAAATAGCACACTAACCTAATGGGCTTTTTAACAATTACCCATTACAAGCTAACTTAAACACTTGGGCTTATAAGCAAGGCCCAACTCAATATGCTAACAACCTAGCAATATTGACTAATGCATGTTAGAACAAACTTTGACTACAACACGCATTACTCCAACAGCAGTGTCGCTACTGCGAAAAAAGGTGCCGACAATGACAGAAGAGTCGCCACCGTTCGTTATTTATCCCAAAAGAGGGAAAGGAAATGATCAGGGAAAACCTAGCAAAAAGGGATAAGATCGGTCGTCGCAACCAAATCTCGAGTTCGGGAGTCGATTACGTAAGGGGAAGGTATTAGCACCCCTCACGCCCGTCGTACTCGACGGGATCCACGCTTGGTTATCTATCTAAGAGGGTGTTTATCTATCTACCCTAAAGGTCTCAAGGACAAAAGAAAAGAAAAGTGACTCGGCAGAGCATCGCCGCTCTGTGCCTACGTATTCCCTCGTGTAATGGGAAGTCAGAGTCAACGTAGTTCGGCTAACTACGGGTGAAAGTGGGTAAAGGTTGCTCGCCAAGACGTCGCGTCTCGTGCCTACGTATTCTCATCTGGTATGAGAAATTAGAGAAAACGTAGTTCGGGCCAATAAGAAAACTGGTTTGTTCATATGTTTTATCCGAGTAGGGTTAAACCTTCATTCTAGCAGTTAGGGACGATGCGTGTTTGCGGTAGAACCAAAGCTTAACAACACTCTCTTTTATGAAAGAGATTTTCCTTGATTAGGGGGTCCCAAAGGACAAAATGAAGTTTGATCATTTGTTTTTGTGTCTTTTAAGAAAGAAGTTTTTTGAGTTTAACGTTTGTAACTCATGTTGCACTAAAGACTATGACCTAGGAGCTAATGCGTCACATATCATCCAAAGGGTGTACACTAAACACTCTAGGCCATTGAGAGGAAGCCCCCCAATCACCATTTCCCAAGTACTTAAGGCTTGTAACGCGCAACATTCATTAGCCTTTATTAAGTATTTTAGAGTTATTTTGAGATGAGAAAGAGAGAGGACAAACTAAAGGGAAACTAGTTCAAACCTAGTAGTTTTCATGCAAAATGGTCCTATAGTTGAGATTGAAAGGGGACTATTCTATTGTTATCATGCATGGTTTAAATCCTAAAGTCTATCATAATCATCCTTGAACAAGGAGATTAAATATCCTAAGGGAGCATGGTAATGAAAAGAGAAGAAGAGAACATGATATAAAATGCTTTATGTGTAAACATGCAAACATCTTATGCACATTTAAAATGATAGTGAGGGAGGAAAATGTGTGGGGAAAAGGCCTCCACAAGCTCATCTCAACCTCAAGCATGCATATGCAATGCAAAGAGAAAGGAAGAGAAAGAATGCACAAAACAAAATGCAAACAATCACACAAAAGGGATGAAATGGGAAGACTAGTCTTACACCATTCATACATCAACCAAATGAGCCCTAAGGCAAACCAAATGAAAGCAAATGAGGACCTAAAACAAAGAGGATATAAGGTATGAAATGAGACCAGCAAGGTTGTTAAAATATCATTCAACCATGGTATCATTATGATTTGGGCAAAAGAATGCACCAAAATTGTCCTCATGGTTCACCATTTAGGTAATGCTCCAAATACCTCCAAAGGAGGGACTGAGCAAACCCAAATGGTGCTCCAAAGTCCTTGGATGGAGAGAGAGAGAGAGAGAGAGAGAGAGAGAGAGAGATGAAGGGAGAGTGTACTCAAAATAAATGAAGCAAAACATGTAAAATAATGCAAGTAAGTCATGTTAAAAGAGTGGAAACATTCACATATGTACACAAGAAACCCTAAAAAGAAAGGCCAAAAGATACACAAACTTAAACAAGTTATAAACCAAATTTGGACCTATAATTCAATATCTACCTACTTCAATATGTCTATATCATGATATAGTAAGAGTGGGTGGTCAAAAGATTGCACAAAAATCATTTCCAAAACCTATTAGTTCAAGCATATGTGTAAACCTCCATTATAGGACATCTAACTTGTAAATCATCCTAAAAATGGTAAACATACTCAAAAAAATACCAAATAAAGTCTTAGATGACCCTTGAGGTGTTAGGAACCATGGGTCAAAAGTATGGGAACAAAGCCCAAACAAAACTATGCAAACAGAAGTGAAATTCAAAGGGATACCCTAAATGCAAGGGTGAATCGAGGGTCATAAAGACTAGCCTAAAACCCTAACCAATTATCAATAAAACCAGGGGTAAAAAGGTCTAAAAAAATCATCTGACATGTCAACAATATGATAAAGAAAAATCAGCCATTAACATGGAAAGTTCATCAAGAAATAAAATCAAACACATGGGAGATGCATTTTTAATCCAACTAAAATACCTCAAATGTGAAAAATCAAATTTAATTGGAAAATGACTTAAAAAATTAAGTGAAAATTTTCTAAAATCACATAATATCCTAAAGTGTGACAAAATATTTTTTCCAAGATTTTTAGGTGATTTAAGGTATTTTAATTTGCATTAAAACTCAAACTGAAAATGAAAATGCAAAAAAGGAAAAAGAAAAGAAAATAAAAAAAATTGCGTGACAGATAGTAAAGAAATCCAGTTATTTTCAACGGGCCAAGTGAAAATGGGGGTACGAATAACAGAGGAGGCCCAAGTCCAAGGCAAGCACTAAGTGGTATGAAACTCACCGTTTCATTTATTACGTGGCCTAATCAACTAGTCAAACAATCACTCAGGTGCAATCAGGACCGTTCATCCTATCTCATTCAAAAGGTCCAAGGATGATGTGGTGCACACGTATACAGGTGGGGGAAATAAGACCAGACGGTGGTCCTAGACTTTCCGGTCATCTTCTCCGATTGCTCGTCGGAGAAGAAGGATCAAGACTGAACCAAAACATATGATTTTTAATACCTATCTAATCCTTTCCTCATGTACATTAAGAATCTAGGTTTTATTTTCATTTTTCGTCCATAAATAGTGAGATTTGAAGCCAACAAGAATTGAGCATAATTCAAGAATTATCAAGAATAAGAGCCAAAACATTCCAGAAATGGCCTACATAAGTAGGGCCTCTATATGGACAAAAAATGGCAGTGAATGAATGCTTGAACATGGAGAATTCTTGAAAGAGAATTTACCTAACGGAGCTCCTCTGTTGGGTCTTGAATTGCAGCTGAAATTCGTGGGAAACGATCCAGATAGCTTCAATGATCTTCAAGGAAGCTGTTAGAAACTTTAAATTGGCTTGAAATGGCTTGATTCTTGATTTCACGAATTCACTTTCTCCTCCACTTTTCTCAACTGAATTTTGTTCAAACTCCACCAATTTCCACCACTGAGCACTTGTAACTCATCTGGAGATTATATGTGATGGATCTAGAGCCAATTGGAGGCCCAATTGTGGGCTGTTAGTGGGAATTGAAAAATCCAATTTTGAAGTTCGAAGCTTGAAAATTCACGCATGAAACTGGCTCCAAAGGCTCCGAATTTAGTTCAAACACCTTGCTTGTGGTATGTAGTGATTTAATGGACAGTAATGGCTTCTTGAAAAGATCCTATGGTGGATTTTGCATATGTAACTTATACATGAAGCAACTTGAAAAATGACATGTTTTTACTCATCAAAACTCAATTTTGATTTTGGAATTGTATTTGGTATGTTAAAGGGACTCAAAAAATGCATAAACATGGTATGAAATGATTTAAAATGGATTCACTTCAAATCATGGCCTTTAAGTCCTTTTTCATGAAATTTTCTTCACCATTCTTCACATACAAGCCATACCCATGACAAGTGATGGTTTAGTGATGAAATTAAGTTCATTTGATGCAAGTTTGATGTTGGATAAAGTTCCATTTGAAGTGCACAAAGTCATGAAAATGACCTATAACCAAAATGACCTATAATCAAAGTTTCCCAAAATACCCCTGCCTTGTAAGCTTCATATCTTGAGCTTTACAAATACGATGAAGGACTTCTAGGACTTTTTGGAAAGCTAAGACCATAAGGAACAATCTTCATGTTTGGGTCAAAGTGAGGAGAAATATCATTCTAGGTCAAAAATGTCTTGGAAGTTGGTTGACTTTTGTTGACCAAAATCACATCCATTTGAGGACCCATAACTTGTCAGCATCATAACTGGAGCTCTAGAAATCAGATGGATGAGTTCTAGTACTCAAATGAAAGATAGAAACATGCTCTACAAGTTTCATGTTTACATAAAGATGAGATGAAACTTGTATCTTGAGATATGTGGTCTTGAAGTTAGGCACTAAATAGGGGATTTTACCCTGACAAGCTTAGAAACCCTAGCTTAGCAACTTCTCACACTCTTGATTCTTCTTGATTTGATCTTGGAATAACATCTTAGATGCCTCAAGACAATCTTCCATGATCATAATGACTTTTAACCAAGTCTTAATCTCCTTCACATTCACAGTTGACTTAGAGTTGATCAGATGAAAACCCTAAATGCACCACCTTTGACTGTGCCTTCTTGCACTTGATACAATGACTTGAGTAAGCTCCACAATGGCTCTCAAAGCACTCAATGAGCTTCTTGAATAATCTTCATCCATAACCATGGACTCACAATCCTCTGATGATTTTCAATGGGTCCCCAAGATAGGAGACACACCACAATTACCCATCTGTTCTTTTACAAAGCTTTGATCACTTCTTAGGTAACTTGATGAGCACTCATGTTTAAATACAACCTCTTTCCTTGGTTGAAAACCATGGGTAATCTTCTCTTGCTATGCACACCTCTCTTAATCCCCTGCAAATGGGCAATGATATGCAAATGCTAATGCTATGAGAATGCAGTGAAACATAAACCAAGTTAGAAAAAGGTTGGGCAAATTTTAGGGTGCAACAGCTGCCCCTATTCAAGCGAATTGGATCTAACTGGGTGAAAAGCGAACGACTTTCACACAATTAAGGTAAAAGATAGTTGAATACCAACAAACCCGGAAATTTTCCAACCATAGAAATAAACTGCCAACAAACTCTGGTTGAGGATAACAATCTCCGGAGATAACCGAACTGATAGTTGTATCGGCGACAAGCTAACTGATTACCAATCAAAGAGCCTCAACACACGGTCGGAAGAAACATCTGCTAACCTGCAGGCAACGATACTAAGTCGAAAATATCATCTGATATCAATAGGCATCGAACCCGAAGGCCAGATCAACCGAAGCTGATAACATCTGTTAATCTAAGCAGGCATTCGCTAAAAAAAAGCGAGCATCGAACCCGAAGGCCGGCTCAACACGAAGTTGAGAAAAGCATTTGACATCACCGCCAAGCATCTGTTAAATAAAACCAGGCATCGAACCTGAAGGCCGGATCAACCAAAGCTGATCTTCTGCTAATCCAAAGCAGGCATTTGCTAAATAAAAGCGAGCATCAAACCCGAAGGCCGAATCAACCGAAGCTGATCTTCTGCTATCCAAAGCAGGTATTCGCTAAATAAAAACGAGCATCGAACCCGAAGGCCGGAACAGCCGAAGCTGATCTTTTGCTATCCAAAGCAGGCATTCCCTAAATAAAAGCGAGCATCGAACCCGAAGGCCGAAACAACCGAAGTTGATCTTCTTCTATCTAAAGCATGCATTCGCTAAATAAAAGCGAGCATCGAACCCGAATGTCGGATCAACCGAAGCTGATCTTCTGCTCCTCGAAGCAGACATTCGCTAAATAAAAGCGAGCATCGAACCTGAAGGTCGGATCAACCGAAATTGATCTTCTACTATCCAAAACAGGCATTCGCTAAATAAAAGCGAGCATCAAACCCGAAGGCCAGATCAACCGAAGCTGATCTTCTGCTCCTCGAAGCAGGCATTCGCTAAATAAAAGCGAGCATCGAACCCGAAGGTAGGATCAACCGAAGCTGATCTTTTTCTATCCAAAGCAGGCATTCGCTAAATAAAAGCAAACATCGAACCCGAAGGCCGGATCAACCGAAGCTGATCTTCTGCTCCTCGAAGCAGGCATTCGCTAAATAAAAGCGAGCATCGAACCCGAAGGCCGGATCAACCGAAGCTGATCTTCTGCTATCCAAAGCAGGCATTCGCTAAATAAAAGCGAGCATCGAACCCGAAGGCCAGATCAACTGAAGCTGATCTTCTTCTATCCAAAGCAGGAATTCGCTAAATAAAAGCGAGCATCGAACCCGAAGGCCGGATCAACCGAAGTTGATCTTCTGCTATCCAAATCAGGAATTCTTTAAATAAAAGCGAGCATCGAACCCGAAGGCCGGATCAACCGAAGCTGATCTTCTGCTATCCAAAGCAGGCATTCACTAAATAAAAGCGAGCATCGAACCCGAAGGCCAGATCAACCGAAGCTGATCTTCTGCTATCCAAAGCAGGCATTCGCTAAATAAAAGCGAGCATCGAACCCGAAGGCCGGATCAACCGAAGCTAATCTTCTGCTATCCAAAGCAGGCATTCGCTAAATAAAAGCGAGCATCGAACTCGAAGGCCGAATCAACCGAAGCTGATCTTCTGCTATCCAAAGCAGGCATTCGCTAAATAAAAGCGAGCATCGAACCCGAAGGCCGGATCAACCGAAGATGATCTTCTACTATCCAAAGTAGGCATTCGCTAAATAAAAGTGAGCATAAAACCCGAAGGCCGAATCAACCGAAGCTGAGCTTCTGCTATCCAAAGTATGCATTCGCTAAATAAAAGCGAGCATCGAACCCGAAGGCCGGATCAACCGAAGATGATCTTCTGCTATCCAAAGCAGGCATTCGCTAAATAAAAGCGAGTATCGAACCCGAAGGCCGGATCAACCGAAGTTGATCTTCTGGTATCCAAAGCAGGAATTCGCTAAATTAAAGCGAGTATCGAACCCGATGGCCGGATCAACCAGCGGAATAAAATCAATGTTTAAACATAATCCCAACAACTGGTGGTTATACATCATTAATCCAACAGATAAAAGATACATAACAATTAATCAAGAATATAAGTAAAATATAACATAATCCCGTCATCTCATGTTACGTATCAGAGTGACTCCTAGGACTCGATCAAATAACAACACACTCCAAGCACTACTTAGGTACCTAATCATCTGCACTCCCCAAGGAGCACAGATGCAACAAACAGAAAAGGGGTGAGAACTACATTCAATAAATAAGCGGTGAAATACACATGCTAAAGAGTAGTTACACAACACATATACAATCATACACATGCAACACACATACACGTGCCATCTCAATCACTCGACATTAATAACCCATAATCAAATACAAATATGTAACGTGACTCACTGACTCAACACAATGCATGTGGTACCAACACAAATACATAAGGTTCACCCTAGAACCCGATTCCCGTCGGAATCCGGATAAGTCGTGTACATTCCTCTGAACTACAACTTATCTCCACAACGACTTCCACATGAAGTCCGGATGAACTAGGAACCCATCATGGATTCCCACCTAATCATCTCCACAAGACACATGACATGAAATGCATGACCATAAAATTATGCAATATAACAATTTCAAGCATAATTCACGATCATCAATGATCCACACGAGCCATCGGCTCACTGTAATCCTCTCGGGAGTTACCATCATCACACCATATCGTCCACACTGGACGGTCTTGGCCCACACATATCAATCACACCTCTAAGGGCAAACACATAAATTTCCACATTCTCCCTAATTAAGTTTATTACTAATCTTCCTTAGGTTCATTCTAGTCATATTAATCCTACCGATTAAACGAAAATGCGTTCAAAGAGGAATCTGGACAGAAATCACAAAAATTGGGGAAAAGTCATCCCAGGTTGCCCATACACGTACCAACATGGTCCATACGCGTAATGACTGCTGTCATACGCATATTGGACCTCCCTTACGCATATGACCACAGGCTGTCACCTCCCAAAATCCCTCAGAGACACTTCTTACGCGTATGGCTACTCCCATACGCGTATTGCCAAGCCTCATACGCGTACCACATGCGTATCACCAGATGGTCGTGCTAGCACTGGGGACAAGGCACGTATGATACACGTACGTCCCCTGGGTGTGTCCCCCATATGTGTATTGACACCCTCATTACGTGTATGACCAGCAGATCTGTCAAAAAAACCCAGATTTCATCTCCTTCATGAATTTCCACTAAATGCTTATCATTCTACCCCCCAATTCATCCTAGAACCCAGTTTTTATGCCATTTAATCCTCTCTATCTTCGCTATACTTTACCTACCCTTTATTCTTCCAATATTTCTCGCATCTAAATTTAATTTCATTAACCCCTAACCCTTATTTTCCAGATCTGTTACCTATTAGGATTTTATTTCAGCATCAATGAATTTCCACGCAATTTTCATATCAATCCCAGATTCATATACACAATCATCATATAACAATCATTCAACAATAACAGTAATTTTAGGGAATTCATCATGTTACAAAATTCAGATCAAGGAAACCAAAACAGACACAAATCCTATAAGAGAAAGGACCTCTCACTACCCTCTCATGTTAATTCACCCATATTGAAATTTATTCTCCCCTTACCATGGATTGAAGCTTTTTCCTTGACAACAATGGAGAATTGGTTCCTCTGCCCTTTGAGATGGAGCAGGAATAGATTATTTTTGAGTGGGAGGAGGTTTAGGAATAGAACTAAATGTTGATTCATTTATAACAATTTTAGAGAAAGAAGATACAGATGATTTAGTACCTTTAGTCTTTATACGCTTGGTGGGAACAGAGGGAACTTCTCCAGAACCTTTTCTTTTGATCTGCTTCTGTGGCTTGTCAGCAACTTTTGGCTTCTTCTGAGCAGCAGCTTCTTCTGCCTCTAATTGACTTCTTTTCCTCGTGTTCTCATTATATACATCTGGCATTGGTTCTCTTGCTCTTATCAGAATATCTGCAGGAATAGGTGTTCCATCTGCTTTGCATGAATCAATATACCTAACAATGATATCCCTTGGTTCTTTAGCACCAAAAAGTGGAAAATTGTCAATAGGAATCCTCTTCTGACTGATTTCAGAAATATTCAACTTCTTGGGTGCAGCTGTGAGTTCATCTACAATCTTTAGTCTCTGAAGACTCTTTTCATTTAGTGGTTTTCCAACAATAGATTCAAGTTCATCTTTAACTCCAGCTTCATACAGAGCAGTTACCAGACCATTCTCTGTCAGAATGTCTGAAATTAATCTTCCAAAGGGAATCCATGTCCTGATCTTCTGTCCCTTATCCTTTACAGATTCTCTTGAAGCATTGATATGGTTCCACAGATGCATAAAGAGGATGTAAGGAAGATCTACCTTTGTACTCTGAATTAAACAATACATGAAGTAGAATTGTTCATTATTCATATAATCTGGAGAATTGGTAGATTTTTTGTGATGGATGCATCCCAGAAAAATCTTTACCCAAATTTTATACTCAGGCTTCATATCCTTAAATTTGTTAGAGGCCTGTCCAGATGTAATGACTTCCTCATAAACTTCCTCCATGTCCACACGCCCAGCTGGCAGATGACATACTCCATCAGTCATACCCTATGAGTTTCCTGATGAGATCTTCAGTTATGATTATCTCCTTTCCCAGAACAGAAGATAAAATGAATTTTGGATAAATAGAAGCATGTATCAAGAATTCCTTCACCAAATAAGGGTAAACTGGTCCAAACAATCTATCAAAATACTTAACCCATCCTTGTGCATCAATTATAGAACGAAACTCAAACCCATTTTCAGCTAAAGAGTCAAATTCCACCATGGATTCACAGAGAACTTCAAGTTTGTCCACAGGGGTTAACAATGTCCTCTTAGGTACCGTGAATGGAGTCACTTCCATATTTGCTGACGTAACTGCAGCCATAGTTGATTGAAATTGAGCTGCTGTAGAGGATGAGGTGGCCATTGAAGATGATTTGGACAAAGGTTTAGGGTTTTTGTGAAGAGAGAAGAGAAGACAGAAATGCATAAAATGGTTTGTGAAGTGAAAAGTGTGAATTTGGTGTGGAATGAGATATTTATAGAGGAAGCAATTAGGGCAATCAAACAGACACAAAAGCACGTTTTCACATAGCATTAAATGACAATTAATGAAAGAGAATAAAAATCATTTCAAACATTAATTGATTCTGACAAATTGTGGGGAAAATCAAGATTTCCACTATTCAAACCATACCTTAAATGTCTCTTCAGTAGTGTACACGCTATCTTTTCAGATTCAGAGTGACACGTGTTTGCTTGCATGTGCTTCTGAATTCTCTTGAGAAATGAAACGTTAGCCAACGTTCAGATCCTCTAAGATTGGTTAGTTCAGATACACACAAATAATAATAACTAAATAAATCAAATAAATAACATATGAAATACTTCAGAGTTTTAAACATTTTGCATCTGAGAAATTTGCTTCTGAGAAATTTGCTTCTGATAAATATCATTCTGGACAAAAATCCATACCAATATTTTTCAGAATAAATTTGAACCTATCTTCGGCAAGGGGTTTTGTGAAAATATCTGCCCATTGATGATCTGTATCAACAAAGGCTAAGTTTATAATACCCTTCTGAACATAGTCTCTGATGAAATGCTGTTTAATTTCTATATGTTTTGCCTTAGAGTGTAAAATAGGACTTTTAGACAAACATATATCAGAAGTATTATCACAGAATATAGAAATATTACTTTCAAAAATCTGATAGTCTTCTAGCTGAGTTTTCATCCAGAGCATTTGTGTGCTACATCCAGCAGCAACAATATATTCTGCCTCTATAGTTGATAGTGCAATTGTGGGTTGCTTCTTGCTGTACCAAGAGATTAGATTTCTTCCTAGAAATTGACAACTTCCAGAAGTACTTTTTCTTTCCACTCTGTCTCCAGCGTAATCAGCATCACAAAATCCAAATAATTTGAACTTATCAAATTTTCTGTAACACAAACCCACATTAGAAGTACCTTTCAGATACCTTAGAATCCTCTTAACAGCTGTTAAGTGTGATTCTCTAGGATTTGATTGGAATCTTGCACACAAGTATACGCTGAACAAAATGTCAGGTCTAGAAGCAGTTAAGTAGAGAAGAGATCCTATCATACCTCTGTAGAGTTTCTGATATACTTTCTTACTTACCTCTTCCTTACCAAGTGTACTAGTTGGATGCATGGGAGTCTTTGCCATCTTACTATCAGTCATGTTAAACTTCTTCAGAAGCTCTTTAACATATTTGGTCTGATGAATGTAAGTGCACTCTGGAGTTTGGTTGACTTGAATTCCCATAAAGAATCTAAATTCTCCCATCATGCTCATTTCAAATTCTGCCTGCATACATTGAGCAAACTCCTTTCCCAGCATAACATTGGTAGATCCAAATATAATATCATCCACATATATTTGACAAATTAAAAGATCTTTCTTAAATGTTTTACAAAAGAGTGTTGTGTCCACTTTGCCTCTGATGAAATTTTTCTCCAGAAGAAAATTGCTTAACCTCTCATACCAAGCTCTGGGAGCTTGTTTTAAACCATACAGATATTTCTTTAGTTTGAAAACATGTTCTGGAAATTTTTCACTTTCAAACCCAGGAGGTTGGTGAACATAAACTTCTTCTTCTATAATACCATTTAGAAAGGCACTTTTAACATCCATCTGATATAGAGTGATGTTATTCTGTGCAGCAAAATAAATGAGTAAACGAATAAACTCTAACCTTACTACAGGAGCATAAGTCTCTATATAATCAATTCCTTCTTGCTGGCTGTAACCTTGAGCAACTAGCCTTGCCTTATTTCTTTCAACTTCTCCTTTCTCATTTAACTTGTTTCTGAAGACCCATTTAGTTCCAATTATGTTGAATCTTTTTGGTCTTGGAACCAAATCCTATACATCATTTCTTGTGAATTGATTGAGCTCTTCTTGCATGACAATAATTCAGTCATTGTCTTGCAGAGCTTCATCCACAGAAGTTGGTTCAATAACTGACATCAACCCAAATAATGATGCTTCAGAAGATCTAAGGAAGGATCTTGTTCTAATGGGGTCATCCTTCTTTCCAATGATCACATCCTCTGGGTGAGAGGCCTTGATTATGGAAGATGATCCTCTAACAGTTGATCCTTCATAAATATTCAAGTTGTTCATCTGAGAAGTTAAAGGAATTGCATCTGGCGTTGCTTCAGGTTCCTTCACTTGAGCTTTATCTGCCTCTGAGCCTTCAGAGTCTGTGAGAATTACTTCTCTATCTGCAGAACTTTCAAACTGCTTTGGCTTTTCAGTGCCAAGGTTATCATTAAATCTAACATGTATAGATTCTTCCACAATCTGTGTTTCAGTATTGTATACTCTGTAGCCTTTAGAGCGTTCAGAATACCCAAGCATGAAACACTTATGTGATTTAGAATCAAACTTGTTAAGATTCTCTTTAGTATTCAACATATAGCAAATACATCCAAAAGGATGGAAATATGAAATGTTGGGCTTTCTGTTCCTCCACAATTCATAGGGAGTCTTTTCCAGAAGAGGTCTTACAGACACTCTGTTCTGAATGTAACATGTTGTGTTTATTGCTTCTTCCCAAAAATGCTTTGCCAGATTAGTCTCGTTGATCATGGTTCTGGCCATTTCTTGCAGAGTTCTATTTTTCCTCTCTACAACCCCATTCTGTTATGGAGTTCTAGGACAGGAAAAATCATGAGCAATGCCATTTTTATTAAAATATTTTTTTTCAAATTCACCACCATGATCACTTCTGACTTTAATAATTTTGAATTCTTTTTCATTTTGGACTTGTTTGCAGAAGTCAAAGAACATTGAGTGTGACTCATCCTTGTGTTTTAAGAACTTTACCCATGTCCATCTGCTGTAGTCATCAACAATGACTAATCCATACTTCTTGCCTCTGGTGGATACAGTTTTCACTGGTCCAAACAGATCAATGTGAAGTAATTCTAATGGTCTTGAGGTTGAAACAACATTTTTAGATTTAAAAGAAGATTTTTGAAAATTTTCCTTTTTGACATGCTTCACAAAGAGCATCTGAGTTGAACTTCAGCTTAGGAAGTCCTCTGACCAGATTGAGTTTATTAATCTGAGATATACGTCTCATATTAATATGCCCCAATCTTCTGTGCCAGACCCATTGCTCATCATTAACAGATAAGAGGCATTTAACATTTTAAACTTTAAGTTCTGAAAGATTTATTTTGTAAATGTTGTTCTTCCTCTTTCCATTAAATAGGATTGAGCCATCCTTCTGACTAACAGCTTTGCAACACTGTTGATTAAAGACTATATCATAACCATTGTCACTTAATTGACTTATGGATAATAGATTATGCTTTAATCCATCTACAAGAAGAACATTAGATATAGAGGGAAGGTGACCATTACCAATACTACCAGAGCCAATGATCTTGCCCTTCTGATTCCCTTCAAACTTCACTTCTCCTCCAGATTTAAGCTCCAGGCTTTGGAACATAAACCTTTCTCCCGTCATGTGACGTGAGCAGCCAGAGTCCAGGTACCATGACTGGCGTCTTGATTTTTCTGCTAAAAACATCTGCAACAGGGATAATCTTATCCTTAGGTACCTAGATCTTTTTGGGTCCTTTTTGGTTAGCTGCCTTAAAAGTTGGTCTGAACTTCTGTCTTTTTACAACAGTTTTGTTCTGACTTACTTTTGGCTTAAACACAGGAACGTTCTGATCAGAACGTGTGTGTTTAATGTCATCCAGATGACTAAACTTGAAATGAGAGTACAAGGGAGTTTTCCTAATAACAAGTTTATCAACAGGTATTGGATTTAAATCCTTCCCAGAGGAAGATTCATATCCAATTCCTTTCCTGTTATTTATGCTAACCTCATAGATCATAGAAGCCATCTTGCTTCTGTCTATGCTTTTAGCAAGAAATTTCTGAAAGCTAAAGTCATATTCTTCTAAAATGTTTTTGCAATTAGACTTACTTTCATATTCAGAGTTTTGTTGAGCTATTTCAAAATTGGTTTTCATTTTCAAATTATTTTCTTTTAGCTCAGCAATTCCTGATTTTAACAGATTATTCTTAGAGCCAAGATTGCACTTAAGCTTCTTGCATTTGAGCTTAATCTGATTATAATTTTTCAGGACTTCAGATAAGACTTTAATAAGCTCTTCCCTAGTGAGATCAGAAAGTACCTCTTCTGAGTCAGATTCAGAATCAGACTCAGATCCAGATGATTCTTCATTTTGATCTTCAATGCCTGCCATCAGAGCCATATTGGCGCATTCATCTTCAGATTCTGATGAGGATCCAGATTCATCAGAGTCATCCCATGTGGCTGATCGCGACTTTCTATGTCTAATACAACTAACTGCAAGTGCACAGTCTATCGCGTAGTAATAATAGATATCGATCCCACAGGGACTCGTAATCAAACTAGTGTTCTCGGGAGTTACTATGTTTAGCTAGGTAGAATATGTTTAAGGGAATAAGATTGTCACTAAAAGGGAACTAAGATTACTATTTAGATTATAATTAATTAAATCGATACGTAGTAATTGTGTTCTTCAGGGATTTGATAAGTTATGGTGTATGAAATAATTTTCAAAGTTTATTCAAGCAGAAAATGGAGATTTGAAAACTCTCGCCTCACGATGGTTATTGACGCTAATCATAATCCTAAGGGCCAAACGTATACTTTCGTATTCCGTTCGGGGTTAAAATTATTTTTTGGAAATCTCTAAGTTCTAATTCGTTTTAAAGTGCTTTCGCTGTTATTAAAACAAATGCCTAGTGTTTACTATCTGACCTTATCGCAGCTTTCGCTTGTTGGTTCGTATCTTAATTAATTTCCCACTTTCGTGGCAAAACTACTTTTAAATAAGTTCTCGCTTTCGCGACGAAGTTTATTCAGTGAATCAATTTTAAACACTCAGACCATAGATTACTTTTGTGAAAAGAAAGTTTTCCAACCAGTGGTTATCAAATCCCATTCGAATTATTACTACATATCGATTACCTAAGTTTAGCTAGACATGGATTTGGGAAAGATAAAATATAAATAAGAATAATAAATAATAATTTGCATTATAATAAAACTGAAGTCGATCAAAATGAAAACCTGTAAATATGCCAATTGGCCTTTGGGTAGATTCTCCACAGATGTTGGCAGGATTCTGGTCTTTAGTGCCAATTTGATCGTACAGTACAATAGAAATTACAGAAGAGCGGAAATGGGAATAAGGAAAGGTAAAGAGAAACAAATAAGAATAAAACTGGAAAATAATGCTCTGGAAAGTAAATTCGGCAGCACTTCGTGGTATGAATGCAGCACCCTTTCTGAAGTCCCTTGCTTCCCTTTTTATAGAAGTGGAATCCCAACGGTTATCTCTGAAGATGATGGACCTTGAGGCAGATAATTTAGGGAGTAGTGGTCCACTCTGTGGGAATTGGAACTGTTTCTTTGACGTGTAATCCGAGTGGGGCGTTTTTGCCTGCATGACGGTCGTCACAAGGTGTGACGGTCGTCACAAGGTGTGACGGTCGTCACCCGTGTGACGGTCGTCATGAAGCTGTGACGGTCGTCACATCAGCAAAAACAGCTTGTTGCGCTTTTCATTGCGTTTTCACTCCTTTTTCGTCCATATTTCATCTGAGATTGCTTCTTTTCTTCATGTTGCCTTGTTTAGACGTGATCGTTGAATACCTGCAAAACATCAGACAAATATACGGAAATAACCCGAAATCGAATCGAAAACGGTTAGACTTTAGTTGAATTATGCATGAAAATATCTATATGATTTCGTGTTATCAAACTCCCTAAGCTTGAATCTTTTCTTGTCCTCAAGTAAAACATGGAAAAGTCGGCTAGCACGAGGCAACTTCTTCGTTCTCAGAGTTTAGAAAAACCGGGATTCTTGGTAGGAACAAGACGAGTATCATGACGACACTGGACTACAAGTCTTCAGAGGTCTCCTTTTTATGCAAATCGGTCTCAGTCATGCTACTGTAGATTGGTGTCAAGGTTCTCGCGGCAAGTTCGCCCTGTTTGTTCTAGCGCAATCACATTAAGCCCGTTGTCCGTACACTTTCATGGCAAGTCGACCTGTTAGTGAATATGATCTCATTTCTGTTTTTGATCTTCTTCATTGATCATAAGTTTATGTCATTGATTTTCAATGAGTTTTTCGTGACGTTGGGCTAAATGCTCGGGTGAGGAGCACTTAACTTAGAAGGAAACGTATCTTATATTCTTAGGCT
This sequence comes from Lathyrus sativus, assembly GCA_963859935.3. NCBI lineage: Eukaryota > Viridiplantae > Streptophyta > Magnoliopsida > Fabales > Fabaceae > Lathyrus > Lathyrus sativus. The sequence continues at coordinate 504,599,420 of OZ012740.1, read as the reverse complement.
TTTTAGCTCTCTTTTCATGATTTTTCATCTTTTTGGAGATCATACACTTATTTGCATCGGTCACTCGCTTAGAAGTGTTTTTAGGATGGTGCTGATTGCTAGTATAAACTACTTGGGGTTGGGTTTGCGTAGACACTTGAGACTTTGGTACACGTAGGTGGTGAAACCGACTCGCATAAACTAGAGATCTTAAGGTGTCTGAACGATACTGGTTTTGTTAGAACTGTCGTTTCCTCGGAGTTTCAAAACTTGTTTTGAACTCAGGTGCATTCTCGTGATGCTTTTGCTTTTGAGGAACAAATGAAAGTTTTTGTTTATGTTGAATAATGTGGGGATTGTTTGCATAACGGGAAAAATATATAGACGAGCTTTATTTGTTAGAAATAGAAAGTGTTAAGATAGAAATTACGAAAATTCAAAGTGCAGTGAAATGGAAATAAAGGAAATAAAGGAAATTCAGAGTACAGTGGAATGGAAATAAGGCTCCGCTCCCACACTATCTCGATCAGTGTCCTCACTGATTCTTGAAACATGTGAGAGGGAGATACAACTGAAAATGAAAATACAAATAACTGAAATATAGTAAACAATGAAGGAAAAAGGGAAATCTAGTCACGGCCTCTGTCACGTCCGCGCTGGCGTCCTCTGGCTCTGGCAAGGGCTACTCTGTCTTCATAGCTCATTGCTCCGGTGTGGTAGACGGTGTCTCGGAGTCCTTCAACCTGCAAGGTCAGATTCGCTAGGCTCTCAGTGATCGTAGCTTGGCCCGTGTGAAGTTGTTGCATTTGAGTCTGGTGCCAAGCTTCGAACTGGTCAGCTCGCTGATTCTGCTGCTGCAGCATCGTGAGTATCTGTGCCTGCTGGTCTAGGGAGCGACGGAGGTCCTCTTCCGTGTAGTCTGGCACGGGATGATGGCGGCGGCGGCGAGAAGATGTACCTACAGGAGGAGGAGGTTGCGATGCCTCTGGCTGCTCGGACCTGTCCAACTCAGCTTTGATTTCATCGTCGGAACCGTGAGTGTGGTCCTGAGTGGGAACAACGGAAGCAGGAGGGGCAGTGAGGTAGAACAACCAGTTGGTATGGTCCTCTGGATGGATGCGGGTGCGGGACGGAAGGATGATGCTTCGGACGGTCTTGCCACGCACAACCGGATGGTATTTGCCGTCAGCTCGGGAGCGGATGAGATGAGAGGCTCTGCAGTGGTCGGTGTCAAGGAACACCGAGGGGATGGAATGGAGGTGCTGGAGGCGGTCGCCAAGGTTCAGCCCAAGTGCAATAGCCGTGACAATCCCGCCAAAGTAGAATGGCTTCGAGCCACGGTTGCAGTTGGCCTGAATATGGGCCAGCAGAAACGGGGCAGCGTTGATAGGTTCATTGTTGAAGACGCAATGGAGGAAGAAAAGCTCTTTCGAGTTCACTTTGTGGTTGCTGTCTCTGGTGAAAATAGTGTTACTCAACGCTCTGTGAAAGTACCTGATGGTTGGGTTATGGATATGAGTGGCGTGCAGGGAGTCCCAACCATCGGCATTGAGGCCGGTCAACTAATACCACAGCGCGAAGGCTTCGTGCTGGAACTGATCTGTGATGCGGCGATGAGCGTTGTCGCTGCGAGGTAGCTGTAGAATGCCGGCAATCTAATTTTGGTGCATCTGGTAGTTGACGCCAAACATCTGGAAGCAAGCGACACCTGAATTCTGGTTAAGTTCGCCGCTGCTTGTGACGTAAGTGAACGAACTCAAGAACTCAAGAGTGAGTTGTTCGTATGTTGGCTGTGGGTTGGTGCAGAGGTTCCAGATGCCTGCTCTTTAAAGCATCCAGGTTACGCCTTCAAGGAGGCCGAGCTCCGTAAGCGATGGAAGGTGCGGATAATGAGTCGGCTGGAGCGACCTCTGATGAAATGCAATGTAGTTTGATCGTTGTCTTTCGCCTAAGTCTCCTTCACTGAAGGTAATGTTGCTGACATCTAGGGTTTCTGCATTCCTTGCCATTGTTGGAAGATGGAGAGGTTTCTGAGGTTTGGGGTTTTTCTGCAGAGAGGGAAAAATGACAGAACGGTAGTTTGGAGGTTGAATTTGGAGTTGAAGTTTATAGTTCAATGTGGGGAGGACGAAAATTCGTAGTGGGGTAGGAGTTAGGATGATTGAAAGTGATAATGGGGGGAGTGGAAGAGAACACGAACCCTGTTTTATCAGATTTTAGTTTCTGACTGCGTGACGGTCGTCACGTAGGTGTGACGGTCGTCACCCGCGTGACGCTCGTCATGTGGCTGTGACGGTCGTCACAGCAGCAAAATCTGCGGAACGCAGAATTTTGCTCTGAGGGCGTACTCATAGTGACTTTAAGGCTTAGTATTGATACGGTGATGTAATATAACAGCCAACAAACAACAAATAATGCGAAAACAGAAAAATTTAATAAAAACTAGAATTGAAATAACGTAAAATTGAAACAATTGTATGTAGTACATAAAGAAAACTAACAATGCGAAATATCCAAATGATTAAATGAAACTAAACTAGACTAAACTAAACTGAAACTACTGCTAAGAACTAATAACTAATCTTTTCGTGCCTTCAACTCATCTAATTTCTGTGAATAGTAGTCGAGTTGGTCGCAGACTAGATCCATGAAGCCTACCAGTTCGCTGTGCATGCCTGCGATATCAGCTTTTACATTAGTCAGAGCTTTATCAACGTTGTCCAATCTGAGTAACACGGCATCCATTTTGTCGGTGGTTTCCTCAGGGATAGGCTCAGGATAAGTATTGTAGTGTGGAGGAGTCGTAGGGTCTACTTCAGTTTCAGATGCAGCGTCCTCATAGTACATATAGTCGTGTGCCTCAGAGATGTGGTCACTGTCATACATATAGTTATGTGGTGTTGACTGTGGTGAAGGAGGTCCCATAGGCTCATCCAATTCGTAGAGCCAGTTATCCTTGTTGTGAATGCTTGTCATCAGATGATCAGGCAGTGTGAATAGCTGTACTGGTTTTTCGTTAATAAGGTACTCATACGGTCCAGGTCCCATAGTTCCTAAAATACGCCTGTTAAAGCAGAATTGTATGTTCATGGGTCTGATGGTGCCAAAACGAGTGCTGGCATTTAAGTGGAATCTAAGGCCAAGCTCGTGGGCAATCATTGTTACTAGGCCTCCTATGAGGATAGGTGTCTGAGGTTCCAGCGTGAGGCGTTTGAAAGATCTCATCATGAAAGGCACTGCATTTACTATCCGCCCCTGAGAAGCACAGAACATGATGAATAACTCCTCCTTAGATACTGCAGTAATATTTTCTTCTTTTCCAAACAAGGTGTGGGCTAGTATCTTATGGAAGTATCTGAAGGCTGGGTTATGAATGTCATCATTGTGCATTCTGTCTGGTGCAGGGTGATAGTCGCCTGTGATTCTACCCCAGAATTGATCGATTTACAAATCAATATCGTCATCTTCTGCACTGATGAACACATGCGGTCCGCTAGGGAATCCTAGGAGGTTAGCTAGTGACATCCGGCTATGGGTTTGGTCCATTCCAAACAATCGGAAGGTAATCAACTCTGTGTTGGATCCAAAGCCATAGTTGGGTGTGTATCTGAAAGAACTAAGGAATTCATAGGTAAGATCCTTGTAGGTAGCGAAACGTGTTTTTAGAGCAGTGTTCTCCCAACCCAGTTGATTGAACAGGTATTGAATGCTATCTGTGATCCCTAGTTTATCCATAGTAGCCTTATCATAATACAGCGTTAAGGCGAATTCTCTTTCGGTCAGTGCTGCAAATCTTGCCTTTTGGGCGAGTCCTCGGAAGTGAACCTTTGTGAAGTCGTACTCGGCCATACTCGCAGGTAATTCGGAGAAAACAGAAGGAATGTTTTGAAGACTTTAAAAAATCCTGAAAAGTTTGAAACAGGAAATTGAAGTCAGGATTTTTAGAAACGAAAAGCGGTAGAAACAAAAGACAAAAGAGAGAAAATAAAATAAGAATAAAAGTGCGAAAATGAACGAAAGTAGAAAGTAGTAGTAATTTTAGAATTTTTGTTGGATTTTTCAAAGTAGAATTTTAAGAAAAAATGAAATGCAATAACGAGGGAAATTTGGGTTGCCTCCCAGTAAGCGCTGTTTTTAACGTCTAAAGCATGACGATAGCTTGGTGAAAAGCTATTCGTGTGTTTGAGCTGGAAGCTCAAGCAATGTTATATTGCTTACTTGAGGACTGTTGTCGTTCTTATTGTAATGTTTTAGACGTTGCCCGTTTACGATAAATGGTGCATTTGTCTTATTGGTAATTTCAACAGCTCCACTCTGAAGTACTTTAGTCACTTCATAGGGTCCAGACCACCTAGATTTTAGTTTACCTGGGAAGAGTTTTAATCGTGAATTAAAGAGCAATACGATGTCTCCCACACTGAATTGTTTCCTGATTGAACGTTTATCATGCCACTTTTTAGTTCGTTCTTTGTAGATACGGGCATTTTCGTAAGCGTCTAATCGGAGTTCTTCCAACTCGTGTAGGTTCAAGATTCGCTTTTCTCCTGCCTTGGTGTAGTTGAAGTTGAGTGTCTTAATGGCCCAGAAGGCCTTATGCTCTAACTCTACAGGGAGATGGCAGGATTTATCGTAAACTAATTTATAGGGGGTAGTACCTATTGGTGTCTTAAATGCGGTCCTATAAGCCCATAAAGCCTCTTGTAGCTTTGACGACCAATCTTTTCTTGAGGTAGCGACGGTCTTTTCCAAGATCTGTTTTATTTCTCTGTTCGAGACCTCTACTTGTCCGCTAGTTTGCGGATGATAAGGCGTAGCTACTCGGTGCTGGACTCCATATCTAGAGAGAAGTTTATCGAATATTCGTGATATGAAGTGAGATCCTCCGTCACTAATGACGAGTCTCGGTACACCGAATCTAGGAAAGATTGTGTTTTTGAAGAGTTTGATTACTACTCGTGTGTCGTTTGTTGGAGCAGCTATGGCTTCTATCCATTTAGACACGTAATCGACAGCGACGAGTATGTAGTTATTACCAAAAGAGGGTGGGAATGGTCCCATGAAATCTATTCCCCAGACGTCGAAGATTTCTACCTCTAAGATTCCTTTCTGAGGCATTTCATCGCGTCGTGAGATGTTGCCAGTTCGTTGGCATCGATCGCACTTTTGCACAGCGATGTGAACGTCTTTCCAGAGATTAGGCCAGAATAGGCCGGCTTAGAGAATCTTAGCGCACGTCTTGGATGTACTAGCATGACCACCGTATGGTGCTGAGTGGCATTGGGAAATGATATTTTCTATTTCTTCCTCTGGGACACAGCGACGATATATGTTGTCGGCCCCTCTCTTGAAGAGTAGAGGTTCGTCCCAATAATAGTGTTTCAGATCGTGGAAGAATTTCTTCTTTTGCTGATAAGTAAGATCCGGTGGAAGCACGCCCGCAGCGAGGTAATTAACGATGTCAGCATACCAAGGTAATGTGACTTGGGCATAGACGGCTTCTACGGCTTTTTCGAATTCTGGATCTTCCGGGATTGAATTGGGTGTGTCACTTTCTAATTTGGCTATCAGACGTTCGTACGGAAAATCGTCATTTATCGGTACTGGTTCATGTTTGATGCCTTCTATTCGGGATAAGTGATCTGCAACAACGTTCTCGGTTCCTTTCTTATCTTTGATTTCTAAGTCAAACTCTTGTAATAACAGGATCCATCTTAATAGTCTTGGTTTGGCATCCTTTTTGCTTATTAGGTACCTTATGGCAGCGTGGTCTGTGTATATGATAATTTTTGCTCCTACTAAGTAAGAACGAAATTTGTCAAGTGCAAATATAACTGCTAGAAGTTCCTTTTCTGTGGTAGCGTAGTTCATTTGGGCAGGATCTAAGGTTCTACTGGCATAGTAGATAACATGGAGTTTCTTGTCCTTCCTTTGTCCTAGAACTGCGCCTACAGCGTAATCACTCGCGTCGCACATGATTTCGAACGGTAGTCTCCAATCGGGTGGTTGCATGATTGGTGCGGTGATAAGGGCTGATTTCAATGTTTCGAATGCTTTTAAACAGTCGTCGTCAAAGACGAACTCAGCATCTTTCATCAACATGCCGGTCAGAGGTTTTGTGATTTTCGAAAAATCTTTTATAAATCTTCTGTAGAAACCAGCATGTCCTAGAAAACTCCGTATTTCTCGTACGGATTTTGGAGGTTGGAGATCTTTTATAATCTCTATTTTAGCTTTGTCTACCTCAATCCCTCTATCTGATATGACATGTCCTAGAACTATTCCTTGTCGGACCATAAAATGGCATTTCTCCCAATTTAGGACGAGGTTTACTTTTACGCAACGTTCTAGTACTATTTCTAAGTTCTGTAGGCATCCTTCGAAACTTTGTCCACATACCGAGAAATCGTCCATAAACACTTCCATAATGTCGTCTATGAAATCTGCAAAGATTGCCATCATGCATCTTTGGAAGGTTGCTGGAGCGTTACAGAGTCCGAACGGCATTCGGCGGTAAGCAAAAGTACCATAAGGACAGGTGAATGTAGTCTTTTCTTGGTCATCAGGATGGATGGGAATTTGGAAGAATCCTGAGTAACCATCTAGATAGCAGAAATATGAATGTTTGGCTAGTCTTTCCAACATTTGGTCTATGAAGGGTAACGGGAAGTGATCTTTGCGCGTAGCCTTGTTAAGCTTTCTATAGTCAATGCACATCCTGCTTCCAGTCACGACTCTTTTTGTTATTGATTCGCCTTTTTCGTTTTTAACTACTGTGACTCCTCCTTTCTTTGGTACGACGTGAACTGGGCTAACCCATTCACTATCGGAGATCGGATAGATGATTCTTGCATCTAGCAATTTCTTTACTTCATCTCTGACTACCGTGCTCAGGATGGGGTTCAGTCTTCTCTGATGCTCTCGAGAGGTTTTAGAGTCTTCCTCTATTGTAATTCGATGGTTACAGATTGAAGGGCTTATACCTTTTAGATCGCTTATGTTATAGCCTAACGCGGTAGGGTACTTCTTTAGGACTTCTAATAGCTTTTTGGTTTCGGGTTGTCCTAAGTCGGCGTTGACTATCAATGGTCTTTTTAATTCATCGTCTAGAAATTCATATCTGAGGTTTTTGGGTAGTGTTTTGAGTTCTAAAGATGGGTGTCGCTACTGCGAAAATCGGCGCCGGCTTGACAGGAGAGTCGCCACCGTGCGTTATTTATCCCTCAGAGCGGGAAAGGAAACGCTCGAAGTAAACCTCGCAAAGACGGGAAAAGGTATGGTCATCGCAACCAAAACCTGGATTCGGGAGTCGGTTACGCAAGGGGAAGGTATTAGCACCCCTCACGTCCATCGTACTCGATGGGATCCACGCTTGGTGTTTATAGGTAAAAGGGTGTGTTATCTATCTACGCTAATGGCTGGTCTGAAAAGAAAATAAAAGGACAAGACTCGACAGAACATACGGTGTTCTGGGCCTACGTATTCCCTCGTGCAATGGGAAAGTCAGAGTCAACGTAGTTCGACTTCCTACGTCTAAACGGGGGAAAGGTTGCTCGCCAGGACATCGCGTCCTGTGCCTACGTACTTTCATCTGGAATGAAAGATCAGAGCAAACGTAGTTCGGCTAACTACGGGTAAACAGGGGCTCTCACACAGCAGTGAGAAAACAAACTAGTCTCTAAGGCTCTAGAACCTACAAATACGATCTGGTCTCAAATGCACTCGGGCAAGAGAAAAGGATAACAATTAGTCGTTAGCGGGAAAGTCTCGATCGCACAGCCGCGAGAGAACAAAGGTTAGTCGTTAGTGTGCTCGCTAGGATATCGCATCCTATGCCTACATATCTTCGTCTGGAACGAAGAATCAGAGCAGCTGTAGTTCAGCTAACTACGGGTCAAGCTACTCAAAAGCTCCTACAGAAAGGAAAGGGAAACCCTAAAACTATAGCTGAGAAACAGGGGAATCTACTTACTGCTATCACACCTGGTTGACCATCCTAATGTCTATCATAACAACTCCGCAACGGAGAAGTCAGAGCTCCTAAGGGATCATGGCAACAGGACTAAACCACAAACAAGAAACTGCAACGTAAATGAATACTGAAAATATGCATGAATGCAACAGCTAGACAAACGAGGCACAGAGGCAAGGGAGCTCGGCTCTACCAAATACCAACAAGCAAAGCCACGCAATAACAAACAAGCAGAAGGAGGATCCCCTCAACTTCTCATGCACACAAAGTCTACTTCTAAGATGCACTTATTCAGAACTATCTAGATGAACATCTAAGTCTAATGCAACATAACATCACACAAGTCAAACAACACAAAGAGACTAACCCTGAGCAGGGCCTCAAACAAACCTGAAACAAGCTCCTAATCTATCTCTAAACAAAACTCTATACAACACCCTAAGCAGGGATCTAAGCAAACACCTAATCAAAACCCTAAGCAAGGATCTAAACAAACTCCTAGGCAAGAGGAATCAATCCCAGTCTCCAAGCTTCAGAACAAGCTCACCAGAGAAAGGAAGCTAAGCAGACAAGCCCATAGTGCTTTCCTCAGGAAAGTACCAGGAGGTTACTACTCAGGAGTCATATCCTATGCGGCTCGACAACTGTGATCAGTTTACATCCCTCCTCAGGAGAGATTAAACTCACATGAAGGCTCCGGCGTCACTGGATATTTGGGAAAGAACCTATATGCACTAAGGGAACTAAGTGAACAGACTCATAGGACTTTCCTCAGGAAAGTACTAGGAGGCTGACACTTAGGAATCGTATCCTACGTGGCTCAACAACTGTGATCAGTTTATATTCCTCCTCAGGAGGAATTAAACTCACAAGTTGGCTCCTACATCACTGGATACTTACGAAATCCTAGACAAACTACTGGAACTAAGTGAATAGACCCATAGGACCTTCCTCGGGAAAGTACTAGGAGGCTCCCACTTAGGAATCGTATCCCATGTGGCTCAACAACATGTGATCAGTTTACATTCCTCCTCAGGAGGAATTAAACTCACAAGTCGGCTCCAACATCATTGGGTACTTACGAAAGAGGTGAGAAGGAAGGATGAAAGTCATTCATAGTGCCTTCCTCAGGAAAGTACCATAAACTCCCTTCAAACTTCAGGATCTCGAACCTCACAAACAGACAACAAGCTCCTAGACTAAGCCTCAATCTACTGCATCCTTGCAAGCTCCAACAGGACTTCAATCAGCTCCCACCTTCAAGAAGAACCCACAGGCCAACAAACCACAGGAAACTATCTCTGAAGTTCAACCACAGTTGAACTTCACAGTCAGAAGTCATCAAAACTTCTCCTATTTTCAGGCTCAGACAAATCACAGCAGAACACCCTACAAAAATCTATCAAAAAATCTAATGGGAGACCTACATGGCTCTAGGGCAACATACTGAAAAATCAGAATAAAATTCAATACCAGATGAAAGAACTACAATCAGCAACACAGACATATCCACAGACCAATTTATTCAACATCAATAACAATGGAAAAATGCAATTAAAATGAAAATGCATGATTGAGCTAATGTTTCTGCACTATAAAATTCTACACTGAATCACGAGTCTACAGAAAAAAGGACGGGATTATTTGACTAATTCTACCATTTTTTATGAATTTTCTAATGATATGCATGCATTAAAAATACTAACAAACAAATCAATTAATTGAAAAATATGCAAAATATAACAAACAAAAAAATAAAATGACAATTTTATTTTTATTTGATTTTCCTAACATTTTTTCATGAAATGGTTGAAAAAGAATTATTGAAACAAACAATTATTTACATTTTTTATGAATTATTTAATATGGAAATATAAAAGAAAAATCAAAATAAAAGAAAATAACATGGAGGGTGCAAACAGCAAGAGATTCTAGTTATTATTCACATTGGGCCCTCAATGGGGGTGCCAGAAGCAGTTGGGCGCAGGGCCCAGATTCTGAAATCAAACAAATCAAAAAGAAAAAAACTATGGGGGTGCAGCGTTAGCAATTACCTAGTTGATATCTCAATGGGCTTACGCCCAGGGGGGTGCAGGAAGTAAATTGGGGCCTAAGGCCCAACTCACTCTCTCAGACTCTCACGCTAAGGGGGTGATTGAGTAATTGAGGTGCAGCGTTCAGTAAAACGTTTGGGCCTAAGCCCAGTACGCCAACCCTAATCCACAACTCAGTTGGACAAAACCTAAAAACCCTAACACTGTTCATTCTCCTCTCTAGCCGTTCCCTCTCGTCTCTCTCAATTCACTCCCTCTCTGCAACTTCATCTTCACTCACACAAATCCCCAACACAACAACAACAAAACACCACAATATTACCATTATCCCTCTCAGCCCATGCCCTAACCAAAATCAAACTCTAATCGAAGCTGAAAACTCAACGAATCAACGCAAAATCAAGAGTGAAATGACGTGTACCTGGCTGTAGCGAACCTCTCGAACAACTCTCAAACAAACTCTATTCTCAAATCTCTGGGCGAAGCAAGAACAAGATAAGGCACTCTTGAAGTTCGTTGAAATATCCTGAAGCGCGAAATCTCTGGAAAGCTGATGAAGATCTACAAGTTTTCTGAGAAAAACTGAAGAGTTCTTGGATACCGAAGCGAGACGATTGGAGATCTTGGCGCTTTTCTGGGCCTCTTGATGCAGATTGTTGGCGTTCTGGAGAAAACTGATGAAGATTGATCTTGTTTCTGGAAAAAATTGATGAAGAGCGATGAAGGTTCTGTTTCTGGAAAAAAGATTGATGAAGATGATAGCGATTTGAATGGAGATCTGATGGTGGAACGAAGGTTGGAGGAGGAAGACGGTTTCTGGAGCTCTTTGAAGTTTCCGGTGATGCGCCGATGAGGGTAGACGGAGGAGGTCTGGGGAGAAAGAAGAAGATAGGAGGTTTCTGATGATTTTCTGGCAAATTGCAATTTTCCGGTGAACTGATGGTGGCCGGAGGTCGTTAGGGGCGCCGGCGGTGAATGGCTAGGGCGTCTGCATGCCCGGCGGTGGGAGGTTCCGGCGAGGCTAGGGGTGTGGCAAGTGGTTCAGGGAAGGGCTTGCATGGGTGCCACGTGGTGGCGTGGAGAGAGAGAGAGAGATAGTGGGGGACAGGTGGTGACGTCTGGGAAACGAAAAGGTGGCGCAATAATTGAGAAACGCGTGGGACCCTCCTCTTGCAGACACGTGTCTGCCTTTATACCACTGCAAATGCCAGAACTCTCTAGAAACTTCCAGGCTGCGCTGGAAGCACTTGGATGACCTGGGCTTTTTTGGACAAATCTGTTGCTGCATTGTTGGACAAAAAAAATGCAAACTGGGCCTTGCACTGCTTTGGGCCCAGTACGAAATTGAATGAAAAAAAACTGAAAAAAACTGTATTAAAACAATTAACTAGACCTAATTAACTCTAAAAAACTCAATTAACCTAATTAAAACTCTAAAAGGTCATTAACCTATTTAATTCTAAAAAATTCAATTAATCCTAATTAAACTCTAAAAATTCAATTAATCCTAATTTTCTATTAAAATCTAATATTATTTAATATCTATTAATAAAAGAAAAACTATATTATTTTCTATATTCTCTAAAAAACTATTAAACCCATTTAAAATCTATAGAAAAATTCTAAAAATGATTTAAAAGACAATTAAACCTATTTATCCTAATTTTATCATTCTATTTAATATGCTAAGAAAATTCACTAATATTCTAAAAATGATAAAAAAACTACAAATGATTAAAATCTATTAAAAATATTCTATAAAATTCTAAAAGAGAATTAAATCGTTAAAATATTCAAAAAACCCTATTTAAATTCCAGAAAAATCTATAAAGCCTATTAGAAATTCACAAAAAGTCTATAAAAATCCTAAAAATGCAGATGAATGCAAATGACTCCCATAAAAGCGCACGAGACCAGATCGAATCGAACGGAGATCCCCGGGCATCAGAATATCCCAAAATCACTGAAAAATCACCGAGGAGCGCACAATTTCCCGAAAATAAAACCCCGATAATCTGGACCGGGTCTGCCATATCTGATAGACAAAAATCAAGCTGTAAACTCTGATATCCTCTGCTTGTGCACAAAAATCATACATCTGAGCTGCGAATATGAAATTAAACCATGAGTCAGATAGGAGAATCGGTTGGTCAAATTTTAGGGTGCAACAGCTGCCCCTATTCAAGCGACTTGGACCTGAAGGGTTTGAAGAGCGCTAAGCCTTCAAACATTCAGAGGTACGAGACGGTTGAATACAAATAAAACCCGAAAATTTGCCAACCGCGAGCATATACTGTAAACTGCTTGGAGAATAAAGTCCAGAAAACCGAGTCCAGTCATTATGGCACCAAACTGACTAATCATCTGATAAAGAACTCCTGACTTGAATACCCGTTGCTTGTGATACCCCATATAACAAACCCTGATGGTTGCAACAACATATCTGATTCTTTCACATTGCCTACTGATAGGCAGGAAGAGAAATATACTCACATCGTCCAAAGATGGACGGGAAGACACCATTATCGAATACTCACTTCGTCTAATGATAGACGGAAAACAACATTAACCTCCCAATTTACATCGTCTAAGGGTAGACGGAATCATCCTGATTGACGAAACAAATCAATATTCTCATCGTCCAAGGGTAGACGGAAAGTCACCATTAATCTCCCAATTCACATCGTCTAAGGGTAGACGGCATCACCATAATCTCCATATTCACATCGTCTAAGGGTAGACGGCATCACCATAATCTCCATATTCACATCGTCTAAGGGTAGACGGCATCACCATAATCTCCATATTCACATCGTCTAAGGGTCGACGGAAAGAAATCATTAATCTCCATATACACATCGTCTAAGGGTAGACGGCATCACCATAATCTCCATATTCACATCGTCTAAGGGTAGACGGCATCACCATAATCTCCATATTCACATCGTCTAAGGGTAGACGGAATTATCTTGATTGATAAAACAAATCAATATTTTCATCGTCTAAGAGTAGACGGTATCATCCTGACTGATGAACAAATCAATATTCACATCGTCTAAGGGTAGACGGCATCACCATAACGCAATTCAACACCATCCCTTGAATTTCAGAATCCTTCTGTCTACGGGAATTGATGGAAAGATCAACATCTTTGAAGGGGTCACATCGTCAGTATGGACTAACGGGAAGAAAAACCACCTTTTAAGAAACATGTCGTCAATAAGAATCGACAATCACGAAAACTGAACATTCTTCGAAGAGCTTCGACATCAATAGGGATTGATGGTCAGAAAAGTCTTTCTTGAACGTCATCATATCCAATAACCAGAAAGAGAACCAATATCCAAAATCATTTTGAAACCCCTCAACAACTAAGGATAGCCGGAGAAGGCTCGCTGGGGAAACACCTTATCATATGCATGATCTGGCAATAAGAAACCCGCTGAACAATAGCCCGAAACTTCACATCGTCTGCTGACAGACGGAAAGGAAAGCTACTTATTAGAAAAGCTCTATTTTGAACTCCATTGAAGATTGCCTGAAACTTCACATCGTCTATGGATAGACGGGAAGAAAAGCATATCCTGGGAGAAACCCCTTCTTGAAATCTTACTGCGATCACCCGCAACCTCACATCGTCTATGGATAGACGGAAAGAAAAACCACATTCGTACTCAAGACGTCTAATGCTAGACGGAGAAATCCACTTATTGGGGGAACACATCGCCAATATGAATTGACGGGAAGAAAAGCTTGTCAACATCAGATGACTGACTGATCAAAGCATAATCGCTGTATGATCTGAGATACAAATAATCCGCTGAACTGTCTGAATACTGTTGCCGGATAAATGTCCCTGAACTGATCACAGAGTAATTCACGCGCCATATGAGGTTGACAGAAACCTGACTTATGCTTTGTATGCTTATGCAAATGCTTTAGTCTTTCTACAGCGTAATGCTCCATTCTAGATGGAAATGCTACGCATTTTGAAAATGTCATGCAGGTATGATGCAAATATGATGCAAATATGATGCATGCAATATGTTAGCAGGCTCGAGCTGCCGGAGAAGGCCGGGTACAGAAAACCACTTCAGCAAAATAAATGCTGAAGGCGAGGCCAACTTTGCTGGGGATAACCCGGATATCACTGAATCGTCCTAGCAAAATAAATGCTGGGAGAGTGAAGTCAACCCTGCTGGGGATACCGGGAACTTAACCGAACACTTTGACGAAGTAATACCCTGCTGGGGAATGTAACTCCGTTGTAAAATAGCAGACGTGCTGAATATGATTAGACTCCTCTGGGAATAGCTTACCCATACCAACGGCAAATTTGACTTTGCTGTAGAAAATGGAGGGAGTCCTCCTGCGCTCTGATGAAGCTTGGATCTGGAGATCGATGCGCCAACACGGATGGGCTTCACAGTAATCGCAAACTTGGATTTGAGCTCTTAAGCCATCTTACTGGGTCAGGTACACCTGACACTGGAAAATATTCTTCCTGAATACACAGCCTTGAAGGGTCAAGGGGTAGTGACACGACCTCCCGCATTCATCTCGCTCTCGAAAATTGACTGCATCTGCTCGGATAACTCTGAATGACCCTGTAGGTACGGAGAACAACAATCCTTTCGCTTCTGATATGCCTCAGCCCACATGACATCTGTGGGGATAGTCCCTGAAAGGAACTCTGCAAATCTATTCTCTGATGGTCTGATATAACATGCCTCAGCGTTCTGAACTTCTGAGATATACTTCACCTTGAATGCTTCTCGCGCAACCTTTGCGTGCTTAAAATGGTCTGCCCCTGACTGCAACGACCTTGCCCCGGTTATCTGATTCAGAGTAGTACCTCCTGACTGCATTCGCCAGACCTCAACTTGATTGCCCCAGGATAACTGACTTCGAAAGGCTGACCTGACTGGGGATTACAATAAAGCTTGCCCCTGTTCTCGGAACATTCGGGCGCTCCACATTCTATCTTGACCATACTTTCCATTGTAGGAAGCTGTTCTGCTATCAAGCGCTTACTCGCAAGTAAAACAAGTTGTTCTGCATAAATGATGTATTAATGCAACACATATGACAGCTTTGACATCCAATCTGTTCACTGGGAAAAGGGAAAAACAGTTTATGGCATATGATGCACAAAACATTCGTCGACATCGGTATCAACATGGTAAGAGGAACCTTTTAGGAGTCAGAATCGACGCGACCTTTACCGGAGTATGCTTTCGAAACACCCTGCTTCAATTAGGTCTTTTGAAGGTTGTAATGTGGTCAGGTTCATGGTTTTGAAAGAAAGGATAAAGGCTCAAAGTTTACTTTTAACCCACCCATTCTCCTTGATGTTCTCCGATCCTATGTTCAGCTAATTTGACCTTAGCGCTCATCTCTCAGAGGCTGAAAGATAGGAGTGATAGTTCGAGAGACTTTTGGATTTGGGGTGACAGCCACTCACCTTTCGTCTTTGACACTTGAGGTCACACGACTCGTACTTCCATCGAGGATTTTTCTTTTGATCCTTTTCATCTTTTTCTCTTCATATCCCTAACTTTTGCCTGGACTGACTCCTTTTGAGTTTCTTTTGATTTTTTAGTCCAGCGGGATGCCCTCATTTTTGCCTAAGTCATTTGTTTTGAATTTTTTTCTTGACTTAGCGGGCTTTTGATTCTCTTTCATTCTTCTTTTTTCGAACAAGTCGTGTGACACTGGTTGCCTGAATCTTTGGGAATGATGTGGCTATCCCACTCTTGATTGAACCACTGTGGTCTTTTAGGTACGACCTCTAGGGATGTGATTGATCCTCGAACGGACACTCCTTTTGCAATTTGAACGCTCGGTCAAATTAGCTAACACCTACCCTGCCCCAGGTTAAGATTGAGGGTTTTTTCGTTCACAGAAAGAAACTCCTACTACAAGGCTCAAAGGGGTTGACAAGGGATTATCTTCCTTATATCTCCGGTGTTTAAGGATTTGAATCAATGCCTGTACATCATCAGCAGGTTCTATTTCAAAAGCATACAATATCGGTAGTTGCATGTCGGTCATTTTCGTCATCCTCCCCAAATTCTTCTTAACCAGGCATTGGACATTTGCAAAAACAGTTAGTGAACACGACTGGATTTAATCAAAACATGCATATTTATTTCATTATCATCAATTGAAATGGAAACAACAAGTTTTACAAGCAAGTTTACAAATTCAAACAGGAAAGCAATTACAAATGCAAAGAAATGACAAACTAAAACAAAGAAAATATGCTAGCTCCCGAGAACTGGGCTTTTGCATCTACCCTGCTGCTGAACCAGCTATCTTTATTAGGGGTAACCCGATGCTGTCTTGATCTGCTTTCAATCGACTCAAACAAATTATAGAGCCCTTTCTCCTTCATTCAGATGACTTGGGGACCTCTCTGCCCGAAGCTGATTGCTGCACTGTCAAGCAAATCCTGCACTTTGTGCTTAAAAGCATGGCAACCTTCTATATCGTGACCCGGGGCTCCAGAATGAAACTCACAGTGCTTGCTTGCGTCATAACCAAACGGGGGAGTTCCCGTTATTGGTGCCAGAGTTCTTGTCTCTACCAGATTCAATCTCAGCAATGTCTGCAACAACTCGGCATATGTTGAGGGAGGTTTCTCAAACACTCTTTTCGGCTTGCCACCCGGGAATCTTCGTTGAGCCTGCTGTGCCCCCTGCTGAGGCTGCTGCTGGTGGTATCGGGCTGACCCTTGAACACCCTTTGTATCAAATGCGACATTGGTTTCTTGATCTTCAATGTACTGAACGCTCTCCTTATGCTTAACCATTTTCTTTCTTAGATCTGCCCCAGGAATAGGCAACAGTTGTGGGCCTGGGGATTCTGACACCATGGATTCCAGGATACGCTTCTGACCCACTGCAGCTTTAGAAACATCTGTCATTTTAGCATCGACTGAGACAGGAGCAATATGCACAGCTACGCCGCCCGGCGTGAATTCAATATCGTGCGAGTCAATCAGGTCTTGGACATTGTGCTTGAAAGCATGACAACCCTCGATGTCATGTCCGAATGCCCCGGAATGAAATTCACATTGCTTACTAGCATCGTACCCTTGAGGAAACGCTTTCGTTGGTTGTGTCAACGCTCTTTTCTCAACCAGATTAAACCTCAATAAGATCTGCAAGAGCTCAGCATAGGTCATAGGCGGTGCCTCAAATATCCTCCTTGGCTTTCCTTCTTGGATCTTCCGCTGAGCCGGATGTATCTTCTGTTGCCGCTGCTCGGGTTCCACATGCACAGGTGGCACGAGCTTCTTCATTGCGGCTTCAAATAGCTGATCGTCTTCTTTCCTAAGCACATTCTTGACTACTTCCATGATCAAGCTCATTTGGGTCTTCAGCTGACTGTTCTCCTCTTTGAGAATCTTCTGCTCTAGACGCATCTCTTGCATGTCTTTCATCATCTGCCCCAGCCGGCTTTGGACTTCGATCAATTCAACCTGATTCTGTTCCATATCTCTGAAGGAATTCCTGCAACAAACTGGAGGATGAGGAAATAAGGCCCACAGTTCTGATACACCTGCTAAATGATAATGCAGCGCAGCAAACAAACACATATTCACAACGAGATAAAGAGAAACTCAAGCTATAAGCAAGCAGATGAACATCTCCAACACATGTACAACCAACAAAATCAGCAGGTAAGCACAAATGAGTCTGAATATAACGACCCCAGCCAACAATCCTGGTGGTGATCGACAAATACTGATGCACAAAAGCTAAACGGGTTAGGCAGAGAAACAGATGCGACACCCGGCATAGAAACCTCTAGAAACTTCCCCCATATTCAACTGAACTCTCTGATTGACAATCTTCAGAGCACACACTTCCTGCGGAGCCTTCCATGATATTAACTGACGAACCCCCACAACTGGAAGATGGAAAATCATTAATCTGAACACAACCCTGAGAAGTGATGCAGATACGGCTGGCGTCTAACAAATCTTGAATCTGACTTCTGAGTACTTTACAATCATTTGTGGAATGCCCCTGTGCCCCAACATGGTACTCACAGCGGGCGCTGGCGTCAAAACCTGGAGGATACGGTGGAATCACCGGCTTAGTCTCTTTCGGTACTATCAATCCACTTTTGACCAGATCTGGCAACAACTGGCTGTACGACACCGGTAGTTGAGTAAACTGCCTTTCAGGCTTCCTTGGTCTTCGTGGAGCATGCTGACGCGATCGGCGATAGGATGATCGTTGACTTGAAGTGTCTGAAAACTGATCCTGAGATGCTAGAGATTCTGAGGTGGCGTCATCTCCTTCCCATTCTTCTTGAGAACTGACAACTGACTCAATCCTATCAACTGGGACATAAGGAACATCTCGAAACTTTCCACTCCTGAGTCCTCTCTCAACAATCTCTCCCAGCCTCATCAGGCCCACAAAGCTTGTGCAACTGAACAATTTGTCAAAATAATGGCCTTTCAGAGTACCCAGGAAGATGTCAACCAGTTCCTTTTCCGGAAGCGGTGGTTGAACACTAGCAGCCAATTCTTTCCATCTTCGCAAATACGCTCTGAATGATTCATTCTCTGCCTGAGATAATTCTTGCAGATCTACGAGACTAGGAGTCAAATCCAAGTTGTAATCGTACTGCTTTATGAAAGCTCTGGCTAAATCCACCCATGATCGAATCTGATTACTCTCTAATTGCACATACCATCTCAACGATGCCCCAGTCAGGCTATACTGGAAGCAATGGATCATCAATTTGTCATTTCGCACAAACGAAGTCATCCTTCGACAAAACATCATCAAATGCAATTTCGGACAGCTATCTCCTGTGTATTTCTCAAATTCCGGCATTTTGAACTTGTACGGCATTACCAAGTCAGGAACCAAACACATGGCTACAGCATCCAGGTTAACGGCATCTTTCGCTTCCAAGGCTTTCATTTGCTCCTCCAACACTCGGAGTCTTCTATCATCGTCAAGAGCTCTTGGATCTACTAACCCGGTCATTGGAATATCTCTCCGGTAATTCATCACAGGGAAAGCAACACATTGATTGTTAACAGGAGGATAACGTTCATTTCGGGCAAGAAACTGCTCATGCCGATCTCTGTTCTCAACAGTTGGCTGCACAACTTGGTCTGCAGTAAGATTGTTCGCTTGCGGGAAGTCCTCCATAAAATCATACTGATGGTTGGGCGCCATAGTAAACCCTGCCTGGGTGTCAGGAAACTGGAAATTGCCTTCAGACATAGCCACCAATTACCGGTAACTGATTACACTGCTTGATTCTGCTCAAATCTGCTTCAGCCCCTTGGTCGTCTTCAACACTCCACTCTTGCCTCAAACAGTTCCCCGAGAATCACTTTCTGGTGAAAACAAAGGCTGGATAAGTGCTCTGACCTGCTAAATGCTATGCAATATGATTTATGCAAACAGAAATACAAAAATGCTAACGTGCATGTGTGCATTGGAGATATTTTCCCTCCAATTCCAGTGTCAGTGGTAGCAAGACGAGATAAACCATAAAGACAACATTTGGAAAATCCCTCATATATTGCTTAGAATAACAGTCTTGTCAAGAAGTTACATAACTATGCTCCATACAGCTGATATGACAAAGAGGATCCCAGCCAACATGCCTGGTGGTGATCTCAACATACAGAATACAAGAGAAATCAAATACGGGTACGGTTGCGGAAGTCCTCGACCATCTTCTTTGTCTCTGCATGATCTGGTTGATTAATCAAACCTTCTATCAGTCGATCCCTCTTCCTGACTGTCCCCTGGATGTCTCTGACAAAGTCTTCCCAAGCCTTATCATTAGCACCATCCCCTGGTTTGGGTCTCTTGGCATCTGCTCTATGCTGGAGATCTTCCAAATTCTTCATGGCATCTATCAACTTGCGCTCGGCCTCGTATCGGCGACAGGCTTCTTCTTCAAGCTCTTCATTCTTCACTTTGACCTGTTCTTCTAACTGAGCAATCTGTGTCTTCAGCACTTCTTCTCGCTCCTTGCGCTTGGTCATAGTGAGATCCCAGTGTTCTCTGAATTTGGCTAGCTTTGTGTAGGCCCTGTCCAGCTCTTGCTTCTTGGTGGCCAACACACTACTAACGGAGTCTACATCTAACTCCAAACGCTTCTTGGTTTCAGTCAATTCCAATAGCGTGGCCTTCAGATGTTTCAGAGTTTCAGCCTGTTGCTTAGAAATATATCCTGTTTCAATATTTTCATGCCGAAGCTGGGCATTCTCCCGCTCTAAAGCCTCTTTAGCCCTGGCTATCTCTTCTTTCTCCGCCATCAGCTGCTTGTAAACCTGAATGTCCACAGTGGTAGGCTCCTCTACCGGAGGAGGATGCAATGGCTGAACTGCTGGATACGGCATAAGGAACTTCACAGCTCGCTCACGAATCCATTCTACATATGGGCTAGGAACTCGAGTATCCCCTCTGCTACCTGAAAGCTTCCCTCTCTTGTGCAAGTTTTTCCAGGCTTTCTCAAGTTTGGTCAGCATCTCTTTCCCAATTGCCCCAGTGAGATACAGAGATTCCTGTATCTCCTCGGGCTTTGGCGCTCCTTGAGGTATGTACCCAAATTGCTTGATCAACAAGGAAGGGTTATAGTTGACACAACCTTTCCTTCCTATTAACGGAACATTCGGGAATCCTTCGCCTTTGAGTATGACTTCAGCTCCAAATACCTCTTTAATGACCCATACCACGTTCTCAGCAGTCAATCCCATTAAGCGCTCGGGCCATCCTAGAGAATTGATAGACGTGACAAAAGGGCCTGACTTAGGCAAATGACTGGTGAACCACCTGCATAAGAGAGGTACGCAGCAAGACACATTCCTTCCTCGTCGCTTTTCATTCTGGTAGTGAGTTGAATGGTGGATGTCCCCCAGCAAAGTAGGAACTGGGTTTCCCGCAGCCAAAATATAGAAGGCATCTGAATCAACGAAATCAGGAATATTCGGGAATAACACGATGCCATACACACATACAGCAAGAATGACGTCAAAAACATCCCATTTACCCTTCTGGGCATACTCTCGAGCCTTATCCACTAAGACATCCAACGGAAATCCCCATACATCTCCTCTTCTGATCATCTTCCCAGACAGCTCAGACTCTTTCAAACACAGGATGGCAGAAAGCTCAGCCAGCTTAGGCTCAGCGTCCGTACGATAAAAAGGCATCTGATCACGGATCGGAATATCCAGAAGTGCAGAGTACTCCTCCAGGGTAGGAGCCAAAACGAAGTCGGGAAATACAAAACACCTGAGCTCCGCGTCGTAAAACTGTAACAGAGTATAGATGCCGCTGGTCTCGTAGGCAGATGGCTGATAAACGTATGTCAGAATCCTCCCATATCTCTGTCTGAAGTCACCCATTCCTCTCTTCTTAGCAATAGCAATCAATTCTAACAATAGACTGATATTCGGCGACGGGAATTTATAGGGCAATACTCTCTTCAGGTTTTCCATGTCTTGCTAGGAACAAACACCAGAACTGGAAGGGAAATATGTACCTGCAATACACACACGTTAGTTGAATGCAGATGGTAATGCAATGATGCAATATGATAAATAATGCAATCTGCGAACACAGGGGCTATGCTGTAGCCTGAAGAGGAATATCTTTGTGATCAAGAACAGAAAACCAACACGGTCATCAGAATCTCATGCCAATAACTATCATCTGATACTCAAAATATCAATCCCCTGGTAAGAAAACCATCTGAACCTCTGTATCTGACGAGAATACCATCTGATAATAGCCTCAACCTCAGATAAGAAACCCATCTGACCCAGACAACACACCTGGAGATGAATCAAGAATACCATCTGATAAAGATACTGAATCATGGTTTCTGAAGGCCAGTTTTCCTGCAATAACCCAGTCCCTCTCACAGGTAGGATAAACCTAATCCACGGACAAAGGTACGGCATCCTATGCGGTTATCAGCGTCACAGACTTTCATGAGTGACGATACGATTCCCAGAAGGAGTGGCATCATCCCATCATGAAGAGGCCTCACTTAGCTGACTTCCAATTGATCGGTCCCCAGAGTCGACAATCCTCACGTCTGGACTCCCCTCAGATCCTCAGGACCGGAAAGGAGCACCTCTGCAAGAATCTCGTCTGAGCGCAGATTTTCGTAGGGAACTGTGCCTGCTCAGCAGACAGGTTCGTCTACTACTTCTCCACAACTATATCTAGGTGTGTACTCAAGCCCGGGTCCGGCTTTCACTCACAGTAACCTCCCTTCGCCCACAGCAATAATCATGATAATATAATGCTGGAAAATAAATGCGGAAAGGTAAAGGTACAGAAAAGTAAAGTGCAGAAAAGTAAAGCACAATATGCACAACACCCAACAAATAAACACCCAAGCGCTAGGATTGACTCGCGTAGGGGATGGGAAACGGTCCCAGCATAAGGGATGGGAAAAGTCCCTAGATGCTATAGATCCCCAGCAGAGTCGCCAGCTGTCGCTACTGCGAAAATCGGCGCCGGCTTGACAGGAGAGTCGCCACCGTGCGTTATTTATCCCTCAGAGCGGGAAAGGAAACGCTCGAAGTAAACCTCGCAAAGACGGGAAAAGGTATGGTCATCGCAACCAAAACCTGGATTCGGGAGTCGGTTACGCAAGGGGAAGGTATTAGCACCCCTCACGTCCATCGTACTCGATGGGATCCACGCTTGGTGTTTATAGGTAAAAGGGTGTGTTATCTATCTACGCTAATGGCTGGTCTGAAAAGAAAATAAAAGGACAAGACTCGACAGAACATACGGTGTTCTGGGCCTACGTATTCCCTCGTGCAATGGGAAAGTCAGAGTCAACGTAGTTCGACTTCCTACGTCTAAACGGGGGAAAGGTTGCTCGCCAGGACATCGCGTCCTGTGCCTACGTACTTTCATCTGGAATGAAAGATCAGAGCAAACGTAGTTCGGCTAACTACGGGTAAACAGGGGCTCTCACACAGCAGTGAGAAAACAAACTAGTCTCTAAGGCTCTAGAACCTACAAATACGATCTGGTCTCAAATGCACTCGGGCAAGAGAAAAGGATAACAATTAGTCGTTAGCGGGAAAGTCTCGATCGCACAGCCGCGAGAGAACAAAGGTTAGTCGTTAGTGTGCTCGCTAGGATATCGCATCCTATGCCTACATATCTTCGTCTGGAACGAAGAATCAGAGCAGCTGTAGTTCAGCTAACTACGGGTCAAGCTACTCAAAAGCTCCTACAGAAAGGAAAGGGAAACCCTAAAACTATAGCTGAGAAACAGGGGAATCTACTTACTGCTATCACACCTGGTTGACCATCCTAATGTCTATCATAACAACTCCGCAACGGAGAAGTCAGAGCTCCTAAGGGATCATGGCAACAGGACTAAACCACAAACAAGAAACTGCAACGTAAATGAATACTGAAAATATGCATGAATGCAACAGCTAGACAAACGAGGCACAGAGGCAAGGGAGCTCGGCTCTACCAAATACCAACAAGCAAAGCCACGCAATAACAAACAAGCAGAAGGAGGATCCCCTCAACTTCTCATGCACACAAAGTCTACTTCTAAGATGCACTTATTCAGAACTATCTAGATGAACATCTAAGTCTAATGCAACATAACATCACACAAGTCAAACAACACAAAGAGACTAACCCTGAGCAGGGCCTCAAACAAACCTGAAACAAGCTCCTAATCTATCTCTAAACAAAACTCTATACAACACCCTAAGCAGGGATCTAAGCAAACACCTAATCAAAACCCTAAGCAAGGATCTAAACAAACTCCTAGGCAAGAGGAATCAATCCCAGTCTCCAAGCTTCAGAACAAGCTCACCAGAGAAAGGAAGCTAAGCAGACAAGCCCATAGTGCTTTCCTCAGGAAAGTACCAGGAGGTTACTACTCAGGAGTCATATCCTATGCGGCTCGACAACTGTGATCAGTTTACATCCCTCCTCAGGAGAGATTAAACTCACATGAAGGCTCCGGCGTCACTGGATATTTGGGAAAGAACCTATATGCACTAAGGGAACTAAGTGAACAGACTCATAGGACTTTCCTCAGGAAAGTACTAGGAGGCTGACACTTAGGAATCGTATCCTACGTGGCTCAACAACTGTGATCAGTTTATATTCCTCCTCAGGAGGAATTAAACTCACAAGTTGGCTCCTACATCACTGGATACTTACGAAATCCTAGACAAACTACTGGAACTAAGTGAATAGACCCATAGGACCTTCCTCGGGAAAGTACTAGGAGGCTCCCACTTAGGAATCGTATCCCATGTGGCTCAACAACATGTGATCAGTTTACATTCCTCCTCAGGAGGAATTAAACTCACAAGTCGGCTCCAACATCATTGGGTACTTACGAAAGAGGTGAGAAGGAAGGATGAAAGTCATTCATAGTGCCTTCCTCAGGAAAGTACCATAAACTCCCTTCAAACTTCAGGATCTCGAACCTCACAAACAGACAACAAGCTCCTAGACTAAGCCTCAATCTACTGCATCCTTGCAAGCTCCAACAGGACTTCAATCAGCTCCCACCTTCAAGAAGAACCCACAGGCCAACAAACCACAGGAAACTATCTCTGAAGTTCAACCACAGTTGAACTTCACAGTCAGAAGTCATCAAAACTTCTCCTATTTTCAGGCTCAGACAAATCACAGCAGAACACCCTACAAAAATCTATCAAAAAATCTAATGGGAGACCTACATGGCTCTAGGGCAACATACTGAAAAATCAGAATAAAATTCAATACCAGATGAAAGAACTACAATCAGCAACACAGACATATCCACAGACCAATTTATTCAACATCAATAACAATGGAAAAATGCAATTAAAATGAAAATGCATGATTGAGCTAATGTTTCTGCACTATAAAATTCTACACTGAATCACGAGTCTACAGAAAAAAGGACGGGATTATTTGACTAATTCTACCATTTTTTATGAATTTTCTAATGATATGCATGCATTAAAAATACTAACAAACAAATCAATTAATTGAAAAATATGCAAAATATAACAAACAAAAAAATAAAATGACAATTTTATTTTTATTTGATTTTCCTAACATTTTTTCATGAAATGGTTGAAAAAGAATTATTGAAACAAACAATTATTTACATTTTTTATGAATTATTTAATATGGAAATATAAAAGAAAAATCAAAATAAAAGAAAATAACATGGAGGGTGCAAACAGCAAGAGATTCTAGTTATTATTCACATTGGGCCCTCAATGGGGGTGCCAGAAGCAGTTGGGCGCAGGGCCCAGATTCTGAAATCAAACAAATCAAAAAGAAAAAAACTATGGGGGTGCAGCGTTAGCAATTACCTAGTTGATATCTCAATGGGCTTACGCCCAGGGGGGTGCAGGAAGTAAATTGGGGCCTAAGGCCCAACTCACTCTCTCAGACTCTCACGCTAAGGGGGTGATTGAGTAATTGAGGTGCAGCGTTCAGTAAAACGTTTGGGCCTAAGCCCAGTACGCCAACCCTAATCCACAACTCAGTTGGACAAAACCTAAAAACCCTAACACTGTTCATTCTCCTCTCTAGCCGTTCCCTCTCGTCTCTCTCAATTCACTCCCTCTCTGCAACTTCATCTTCACTCACACAAATCCCCAACACAACAACAACAAAACACCACAATATTACCATTATCCCTCTCAGCCCATGCCCTAACCAAAATCAAACTCTAATCGAAGCTGAAAACTCAACGAATCAACGCAAAATCAAGAGTGAAATGACGTGTACCTGGCTGTAGCGAACCTCTCGAACAACTCTCAAACAAACTCTATTCTCAAATCTCTGGGCGAAGCAAGAACAAGATAAGGCACTCTTGAAGTTCGTTGAAATATCCTGAAGCGCGAAATCTCTGGAAAGCTGATGAAGATCTACAAGTTTTCTGAGAAAAACTGAAGAGTTCTTGGATACCGAAGCGAGACGATTGGAGATCTTGGCGCTTTTCTGGGCCTCTTGATGCAGATTGTTGGCGTTCTGGAGAAAACTGATGAAGATTGATCTTGTTTCTGGAAAAAATTGATGAAGAGCGATGAAGGTTCTGTTTCTGGAAAAAAGATTGATGAAGATGATAGCGATTTGAATGGAGATCTGATGGTGGAACGAAGGTTGGAGGAGGAAGACGGTTTCTGGAGCTCTTTGAAGTTTCCGGTGATGCGCCGATGAGGGTAGACGGAGGAGGTCTGGGGAGAAAGAAGAAGATAGGAGGTTTCTGATGATTTTCTGGCAAATTGCAATTTTCCGGTGAACTGATGGTGGCCGGAGGTCGTTAGGGGCGCCGGCGGTGAATGGCTAGGGCGTCTGCATGCCCGGCGGTGGGAGGTTCCGGCGAGGCTAGGGGTGTGGCAAGTGGTTCAGGGAAGGGCTTGCATGGGTGCCACGTGGTGGCGTGGAGAGAGAGAGAGAGATAGTGGGGGACAGGTGGTGACGTCTGGGAAACGAAAAGGTGGCGCAATAATTGAGAAACGCGTGGGACCCTCCTCTTGCAGACACGTGTCTGCCTTTATACCACTGCAAATGCCAGAACTCTCTAGAAACTTCCAGGCTGCGCTGGAAGCACTTGGATGACCTGGGCTTTTTTGGACAAATCTGTTGCTGCATTGTTGGACAAAAAAAATGCAAACTGGGCCTTGCACTGCTTTGGGCCCAGTACGAAATTGAATGAAAAAAAACTGAAAAAAACTGTATTAAAACAATTAACTAGACCTAATTAACTCTAAAAAACTCAATTAACCTAATTAAAACTCTAAAAGGTCATTAACCTATTTAATTCTAAAAAATTCAATTAATCCTAATTAAACTCTAAAAATTCAATTAATCCTAATTTTCTATTAAAATCTAATATTATTTAATATCTATTAATAAAAGAAAAACTATATTATTTTCTATATTCTCTAAAAAACTATTAAACCCATTTAAAATCTATAGAAAAATTCTAAAAATGATTTAAAAGACAATTAAACCTATTTATCCTAATTTTATCATTCTATTTAATATGCTAAGAAAATTCACTAATATTCTAAAAATGATAAAAAAACTACAAATGATTAAAATCTATTAAAAATATTCTATAAAATTCTAAAAGAGAATTAAATCGTTAAAATATTCAAAAAACCCTATTTAAATTCCAGAAAAATCTATAAAGCCTATTAGAAATTCACAAAAAGTCTATAAAAATCCTAAAAATGCAGATGAATGCAAATGACTCCCATAAAAGCGCACGAGACCAGATCGAATCGAACGGAGATCCCCGGGCATCAGAATATCCCAAAATCACTGAAAAATCACCGAGGAGCGCACAATTTCCCGAAAATAAAACCCCGATAATCTGGACCGGGTCTGCCATATCTGATAGACAAAAATCAAGCTGTAAACTCTGATATCCTCTGCTTGTGCACAAAAATCATACATCTGAGCTGCGAATATGAAATTAAACCATGAGTCAGATAGGAGAATCGGTTGGTCAAATTTTAGGGTGCAACAATGGGTTCTTTGGACCTGGCATATGGTTTGGGGTCAGTGCTAAGCTTTCGCTTAGGCTGTCGTCTTTATACGGTTTACGCCAATTATCGTCTTCAGAAATGTCGGGTATTTGAATCTTTATTATTTCTGAATACGTGGTCTCTTCACTTTCAAGTTCTCTTATGCATTCGTCGATTTCGTCTACTAAATAGCAGGTATCGTCTATTGCTGGTGCTTGTAAGAACTTGGTGAGAATGAACTCTATCTTTTCTTCTCCTACTTCGAATGTTAGCCTTCCTTTCTTCACATCTATAATCGCTCCGGCTGTAGCTAGGAATGGTCTTCCTAGGATAATTGGGGTTACAGTGTCCTCCTTGATGTCCATGATTATGAAGTCGGTTGGAATGTAGAATTGTCCTATGCGTACTGGAACATTTTCCAGTATTCCGACTGGGTATTTCACTGATCTGTCAGCTAATTGTACGGATATTTTGGTTGGTCTGAGGTCTCCCATATTCAGCTTTTTGCATATAGATAAGGGCATAACACTGATACTGGCTCCTAAATCGCATAGAGCTTTGTCTATTACGAACTTTCCTATGACGCAAGGTATGGAGAAACTACCTGGGTCTTTTAATTTAGGAGGCATGCGGTTTTGAATAATAGCGCTACACTATGCAGTAAGTGTAACTGTTTCGTTATCCTCGATCTTTCTCTTATTCGACAGGATCTCTTTGAGAAATTTAGCGTATGACGGCATTTGAGTTATCGCTTCTGTAAAAGGAATAGTAATATTCAGCTGTTTAAGGAGCTCTACAAATTTCTTAAACTGTCCTGAAGTTTTGGAGTTTATTAGTCTTTGCGGATAAGGGATAGGTGGTTTATATGGCGCTGGAGGTGCTTGAGTTTTTTCACTTGCGGTATCCTCCTTCTCGTTGTCCTCCTTCTTCTCTGACTCGGATTCCTTTTTTGCTTGTTTAGTTGGTTTTTGTTGCATGGCTGAGTTTTCGGTCCTCGGATCGATCGGTTCGTCCAATTCTTTTCCACTTCTTAGTATTACAGCATTTGCTTGGCCTTTTGGATTCTGTTCGGGTTGTCCAGGAAATGTGCCAGCAGGTGCGGCAGCAGAGGCTTGTTGTTGAGCTACTTGTGATATCTGTGTTTCTAACATTTTGTTGTGGGTGGCTAAAGCGTCTACTTTACCTGTCAACTGTTTAATTTTCTCGCTAGTGTGTATGTTTTGATTCAGGAATTCTTTGTTTGTTTGAGCTTGAGTTGCTATGAACTTTTCCATCATCAATTCGAGGTTCGATTTCCTAGGTGCATTCTGAGCAGCTGGTTTCTGATATCCTGGCGGAGCAGTAGGCATTTGCAATGCATTTTCGCTTTTGTAAGAAAAGTTTGGATGATTTCGCCAACCTGGGTTGTAGGTATTTGCGTAGGGATTTCCTTGAGCATAATTTACCTGGTCTGGCGGGATTCCGGCTAGCAATGGGCATTCGGGTGCATTATGAGTGGTGCTTCCGCATAACTCGCAATTTGGAGTTACTGCAACGACAGTTGCAGTGGGGTTAACGGTCAGACTATCGATTTTCTGTGCTAGAGCATCTACTTTAGCATTGAACTTTTCAAGGCTGCTGATTTCGTACATCCCACCTTTCGCTGTGGTTTTCTCAGTTGGAGTGCGTTCACCTCCCCATTGGCAATGGTTTTGTGACATGTTTTCTATTAATTGATAGGCTTCATCATATGGCTTATCCATAAGTGCACCGCCCGCGGCAGCGTCTATTGTCAATCTAGTATTGTATAGAAGCCCATTATAGAAGGTATGGATTGTCACCCAGTCTTCTAGACCGTGGTGAGGACATGTTCTCATCATATCTTTGAATCGTTCCCATGCTTCGTAAAGAGATTCAGTATCTTTCTGTCGAAATCCATTGATTTGAGCTCTAAGCATAGCAGTTTTGCTTAGCGGAAATTATCTCGCTAAGAAGACGTTCTTCAATTTCTCCCACGTCGTAACGGAGTTGGATGATAACGATTGTAACCATGTCCATGCTCTGTCTCTAAGAGAGAATGGGAAAAGACGAAGTCTTATCGCGTCTGGAGTTACTCCATTTGCTTTCACTGTGTCTGCGTATTGTACAAACTTCGTTAGATGTTCGTTCGGATCCTCAGTTGCGTTTCCTGAGAATTGGTTTTGTTGTACAACCGACAGCAATGACGGTTTCAGCTCAAAATCATTTCGGGTAATAGCTGGGGCAGCAATGCTACTTCTAGGCTCCATTTGAGAGGGCGTAGCGTATGCCTTCAGCGGTTTGTTCGGAGGTCCTTCAGCCATCTCTGGTTCTTCTTCTTCTGATTTGGGAATGGGAGTGAGAGGTTCGGGAGTGTTATGTTTGAGTTGCTTGAGTTGGTACTCAATGATTCTACTTCTTAAATGTAAGAAGCGTTCTGGTTCTGCGACTGAAGGTTTTACGATATCGCTTTGCGGGCGATTTCTTGGCATACAATCGACAGCACTAGTAAAGGAAAAATGAAAATTGTTAACCTAGTCTATACGGTGTAACAGAAGGTTACACTATTGACTAAACGGGTCCCCGACAACGGCGCCAAAAACTTGATCGCGACTTTCTATGTCTAATACAACTAACTGCAAGTGCACAGTCTATCGCGTAGTAATAATAGATATCGATCCCACAGGGACTCGTAATCAAACTAGTGTTCTCGGGAGTTACTATGTTTAGCTAGGTAGAATATGTTTAAGGGAATAAGATTGTCACTAAAAGGGAACTAAGATTACTATTTAGATTATAATTAATTAAATCGATACGTAGTAATTGTGTTCTTCAGGGATTTGATAAGTTATGGTGTATGAAATAATTTTCAAAGTTTATTCAAGCAGAAAATGGAGATTTGAAAACTCTCGCCTCACGATGGTTATTGACGCTAATCATAATCCTAAGGGCCAAACGTATACTTTCGTATTCCGTTCGGGGTTAAAATTATTTTTTGGAAATCTCTAAGTTCTAATTCGTTTTAAAGTGCTTTCGCTGTTATTAAAACAAATGCCTAGTGTTTACTATCTGACCTTATCGCAGCTTTCGCTTGTTGGTTCGTATCTTAATTAATTTCCCACTTTCGTGGCAAAACTACTTTTAAATAAGTTCTCGCTTTCGCGACGAAGTTTATTCAGTGAATCAATTTTAAACACTCAGACCATAGATTACTTTTGTGAAAAGAAAGTTTTCCAACCAGTGGTTATCAAATCCCATTCGAATTATTACTACATATCGATTACCTAAGTTTAGCTAGACATGGATTTGGGAAAGATAAAATATAAATAAGAATAATAAATAATAATTTGCATTATAATAAAACTGAAGTCGATCAAAATGAAAACCTGTAAATATGCCAATTGGCCTTTGGGCAGATCCTCCACAGATGTTGGCAGGATTCTAGTCTTTAGTGCCAATTTGATCGTACAGTACAATAGAAATTACAGAAGAGCGGAAATGGGAATAAGGAAAGGTAAAGAGAAACAAATAAGAATAAAACTGGAAAATAATGCTCTGGAAAGTAAATTCGGCAGCACTTCGTGGTATGAATGCAGCACCCTTTCTGAAGTCCCTTGCTTCCCTTTTTATAGAATTGGAATCCCAACGGTTATCTCTGAAGATGATGGACCTTGAGGCAGATAATTTAGGGAGTAGTGGTCCACTCTGTGGGAATTGGAACTGTTTCTTTGACGTGTAATCCGAGTGGGGCGTTTTTGCCTGCATGACGGTCGTCACAAGGTGTGACGGTCGTCACAAGGTGTGACGGTCGTCACCCGTGTGACGGTCGTCATGAAGCTGTGACGGTCGTCACATCAGCAAAAACAGCTTGCTGCGCTTTTCATTGCGTTTTCACTCCTTTTTCGTCCATATTTCATCTGAGATTGCTTCTTTTCTTCATGTTGCCTTGTTTAGACGTGATCGTTGAATACCTGCAAAACATCAGACAAATATACGGAAATAACCCGAAATCGAATCGAAAACGGTTAGACTTTAGTTGAATTATGCATGAAAATATCTATATGATTTCGTGTTATCAGTGGCCATTAGAACTTTCTTCTTGTGCTCAGGCTTTCTTCTGGGCTTTTCTTTTTGAAGCTTTGGACATTCACTTTTGTAATGATCAGGTTGTTTGCATTCAAAACAAACAACTTCCTTCTTTACATATCTTTTTGGTCCAGAGGACTCCTTGCGCTGATTTGGCTTTTTGAAGTTCTTGAACTTCCTCTGCTTGTGCTTCTAGAGTCTGTTGATTCTTCTGGACAGCAAGGATAGTTCATCTTCTTCTTCTTCTTCAGAAGATTCTTCAGAGCTTTCTTCTAACACCTGCAAAGCTTTTACAGATTTGTTAGATTTTAAGGCAATAGACTTGCCTTTCTTTTGAGGCTCATCTTTCTCAAGTTCAATTTCATGACTCCTAAGAGAGATGATTAGCTCCTCCA
Organism: Lathyrus sativus; assembly: GCA_963859935.3. Taxonomy (NCBI): domain Eukaryota; kingdom Viridiplantae; phylum Streptophyta; class Magnoliopsida; order Fabales; family Fabaceae; genus Lathyrus; species Lathyrus sativus. Next base: position 504,567,407 of record OZ012740.1, on the reverse strand, counting down.
GAGTGATCTTGTTCAGATCCTTGGCAAGCTTCAGAGCAGTGACCATAGGTCTCCTCCATCTGATAGGCAAGCTTCTGATGATCTTCTTCACATGATCAGCAGTTGAGTAGCCTTTGTCCAGAACTTTTAGACCAGCTGTAAGGATCTGAAATCTAAAGAACATAGCTTCTATAGACTCAGATTCTTCCATCTTGAACGCTTCATACTTCTGTATTAACGCCAGAGCCTTGGTCTCTTTCACTTGAAGGTTTCCTTCATGAGTCATCTTCAAGGACTCAAACATGTCAAATGCAGTTTCTCTATTTGTGATCTTTTCATACTCAGTGTGAGATATTGCATTTAACAGGATTGTTCTAGCCTTGTGGTGATTTCTAAACTCCTTCTTTTAGGCTTCTGTCATAGATTTTCTATCTACTTTCTTACCATTCCCATCAGTGGGATGAACATACCCATCTATGACCAAGTCCCACAAATTAGCATCATAACCAAGGAAAAAACTTTCTATCCTGTCTTTCCAATAATCAAATTTCTCCCCATCAAACATAGGGGGTTTTGTGCTGATTATGTCCCTTTCTTCATATCTGTTGTTAATGTTAGATGTTGAAGTATCAGTCAGAATAACAACCAAATATATATCAAAGTTTTTCTCACTGGATCTTTTCTGTCACTGTAAAGTGGTAGCACACACAGAACCGGAGCTCTGATGCCAACTGAAGGTGAGAAAATACTTAGAAGGGGGGTTGAATAAGTATGAAGATAAAACTTAGAAATAAAAACTCAAGGATTTTTATCCTGGTTCGTTGAACTCAACTACTCCAGTCTACCCTATCAAGAGTGATTTGCCTTTCTCAAACAAAGACTTAATCCACTATTTAATCAACTGATTACAATAGTAAGCACTAAGAACAACTGTTCAAAGTCTTCTCAAGAACTACTGATCCTAACTGGATCTTCTTAAGGTTCTCTTACAATCAAATGTAATAATAATACAAGTGTTAAAAATGCTTCTAATAAAGCTTTATCACAACTGTGATTTTTCACTTAAGATTAAGAACAATGAAATAAATTCAACAAATGAATATAAGTTGTATGAGAGCTTATAATGAATTTTTTCAAGTATATCGTCAACTGAAGAAGATGAATGGAGTCTTGCTTTTATAGGCACAGAGGTCCATGAAGTCTTTCACGTTTGAGAGTTGTGTATCAAAAAGGTCTGAGCCTTTTTGTCTTCACATCACATGACCTTTCCTAGAAGTAGAATGCACAGAAAAATCCTTTTTCTCTGTGTTCTTGTGTCTAGCATAAATGAGGAAAGAGTCGTTTGGTTATTCCAACAGACATAACTTTGAATTCTTCTTCAATAAGTTTCAGCAAGAATCATCAGAGTCTAGATTGGTCAGAGCCTTCTGATGTTCATCAGAGTTTGCTGAATCAGAGTCTTTGCAGCATGTGTGCTTTCAGCGTGTGAATGTTCAGAGCAGAGTTTGGGATCAGATCCTCAGTACTGGCAGCATTAGTGCTATCAGAGTCTTCTGAAGTAACTGTGCTTGAAACTCTTCATACAGAATTCCTCAATGCTTCATATGCTTCTGGCTTCTGCTTCAGATTCTTCTGTAGCTTCTGCTTCAGATTCTTCTGTAGCTTCTGCTTCAGATCCTTCTGCAGACAGCGCTCAAAATCTTCTGGAGGCAGCATTCAAAAGCTTCTAAGAGATGCTTCTGACGCTTCAGAGCCTTGCATATTTCTCATGTTCATATCTAATTTGCTTCTGGAGTAATATTCACTTTAACATCTGCAGCAAAAATTCTCAAACAAATTTTAGAGTATATAATTCTTTAATACAAAATTTCATAAGAGTTATCATCAAAACATAGAGATATTATTAAGAATCAATCTGTGTTCTAACAAATGATTGTATTTTGAGAAACTTTCAAGTTGGAAACATTTTCATTTGAGGTAGGCAAAGTGGTGAAATGGACCTATAATGAAAATGACCTATAATCAAAGTTTCCCAAAATACCCTTGCCTTGCAAGCTTCATATCTTGAGTTCTACAAATCCAAATTAGGACTTCTAGTACTCTTTGGAAATCTAAGATTATGAGGAACAACATTCATGCTTGGAATAAGATGAGGAGAGACATCCTTCTAGCTCAAAAATTTCTTGGAAGTTGGTTGACTTTCAAGTACCAAAATCACATTCATCTGATGACCTGTAACTTGTCTGCTTCATAACTTGAGTTCTATAAATCCTATTAAGGACTTCTAGTACTCAAACGAAAGCCAAGAGCATGCTCTACAAGTCTCATGCTGGTATCAAGATGATATGAAACTTGTATCTTAAGTTATGTGGTCTTGAAGTTAGACACTGAGATAGGGGATTTTACACTGACAAAGCTTAGAAACCCTAGCTCAATAACTTCTCACACTCTTGAATATTAATGAATTTATCTTGAAATGAATTATGAAATGTCTCAACATAACATTCCATGGTCATAGTTGCTTGGAGTTGAGTCTTAATCTCCTCAAGACTCACAGTTGACTCAGGGTTGGCCAGGTGAAAACCCTAGTTGCACCAACTTTGAATGTGGCCTCTTGCACTTTGAATAATGACATGGATGAGCTCCACAGTGATCCTCAAAACATCCCATGAGCTCCTATAATATTATACACTCATATCCATGGACTTTCAATCCTCTGATGATTTTCAATTGATCCTCAAGATAGGAGATACAACCATTTCAACCATCCACTTCTTCCATAAGCTTTGACCTTCTCTGATGACTTGATGAGGATGATAAACCTTTACATGCTTGATTGAAGCTTCTTGATTAGGCTATAACCTTTGATAATCTCTTCTTGATGAGCACACCTCTCTTGATCCCCTGCACAAATGACAATGCAATGCATATGCTAATGCTAGAATGAATGCAATGAAACATAAGCTAGGTAAAGAAGTAGGTTGGGCAAATTTTGGGGTGCAACAGCTGCCCCTATTCAAACGGCTTGGACCTGACTGTGTGAGAAGCGAACGACTCTCAACCAATCAAGGTAAAAGACGGTTGAATACCAAAGAACCCGGAAATTTGCCAACCGCACAAGTAAACGGTACTCTGATTGGTAAAACCCTCTGAAGACTGAAATGACAGTTGCCCGGCAACTGCATGGTGAATTACTATTTCAAATCTTCATCCAACTTTGTCATCAAGTTGGGACGAAACCACTGATTCAACAGTGACTGGTAAAGATAACTGATTTTGCCGTCAGGCACTCTGCATCAGCTGGCAGAATTTCTTAATCTCACCTTCGGACTTCCTCATCAAGTCGGTAAGGAAATTTGACATTACTGTCTGACTTCATCATCAAGTCTGGAGGGAAAACATCTTCTGTCGAACTTCGTCATTAAGTCGGGAAGAAATTTTATGTAGACATCTTAGTCTGACTTCATCATCAAACCTGGGAGAAAATCATCGTCATTGTCGGACTTCGTCATCAAGTCCGGAAGAAATACATGGTTGTTGGACTTCGTCATCAAGTCTGTAAAAAATTTGTGGCGTCGCTGTCGGACTTTGTCATCAAGTCGGAGAAACATTGGCCATTGTCAGACTTCGTCATCAAGTGTGAGAACCATTTGCCGTTGCCGCCAGAAACCTGCCAGGGATAGAACTTCCTGAGATCTCTGTCTGACTTCCTCATCCAGTCTAAGGGAAACTTCGGACTCCGCTGGGGATTCTGGAGAACTTCCTCGAGTAACTCCGTCAAGTATCAACCTTCAGTCGAAGCGACCCATCTGACATCACCATCAAGTATTGACCTCAAGTCGAAGGGAAAATTCTGACACCACCGTCAAGTATCGTCCTCAAGTCGAAGAGAAATATCTGACATCACCGTCAAGTATCGACCTCAAGTCGAAGGGAAACATCTGACATCACCGTCAAGTATCGACCTCAAGTCAAAGGAAAAAGCTGACCTCACCGTCAATCATCTGTTTGGGACACCGTTTATGACCTCACCGTCAGGCCTCTATAAAGTTGTTCAATAACTACTGACATCACCGCTAGACGAGTGGAGAACCACAATCTAGGTAAACATTTGACGTCACCGTCATGACTCTATTGCTGATGTGCCAATATCATCTCCGAACAACCTTACCAACAAGAAACACCTGACCTCACTGTCATATCTTCGTCGGTATCTTTCCAACATAACTGCCGGATAAACACAAGAAACATTTGACATCTGACCTCACCGTCATATCTTCGTCGATAATATTCCAACATCACCGCTGGATAATCATATCACCCAGAAACGCCTGACCTCACTGTCATATCTTCGTTGATAACATTCCAACATCACCGCTGGATAATCATACTATTAAGAAACGTCTGACCTCACCGTCAAGATTGAGCACCTGACTTTGTCGTTGGGCAATCACATATCTGATACACACCTGACCTCACCGTCAATATGGAGCATCTGACTTCGTCGTCGGACAAACAAATATTTGATAAACATTTGACCTCACTGCCAAGATGGAGCAATCAATTGGAGGAAATCATCTAACATCACCGTCAATCCTCTGCTGGGGATAACATACCTGATCTCGCCACCGGTCGTCCCTGAAGTTGGTAACCAACTACTGACATCACCGCCAAGTAAAGCATGAAGCTGATAAATCTATGACATCACCGTCAAGCAATCTTCTCTGATAACCTCCTGACATCACAGTCATATAAATGGAGAATCACAATCTTAGTAAACTTTTGACATTACCTTCAGATATCCATAAACACATCATCTAAATTGGATAGCCACCAAATTACTAAACAACTGACCTCGTCGTCAACCAATCATACCTTTTGATAACCAATTAACATCACCGTCAGGCCCTGATAACACTCTAACCTCGTCGTCAGAAAATTGAGAAGCGTCTAGCATCACCGCCAGACCAACAAAGATCTGAGAAACAACTGGCCTCACACCCGGAAGTCATAACTGATAAACCCTTGACATTGGAGTCAAATAACCAAACGAACAGTTAAACTTCTGACATCACTGCCAGACTCTGCAAAGTTGATGAACGTCTGACCTCACCTCTAGCCTCCCATGAATGGGATAAGCGTATGAAATCACCGTCAGGCAAACAGAAAGCTGGTACATCTAACATCACCGTCAGATAAACACAAATCTGATAATCTCTCTGACATCACTGTCAGAACTCCTTCAATACTGATGAACGTCCGACCTCACCGCCAGAACCACCGAACTGAGAAGCGTCTGTCATCGCCGCCAGAACTCCACATTGCTAATAACCTCCTGACATCACCGCCATAACAACACAACCGGTAAACATCTGATATCGCCACCAGATGTCCATCATATCGATAACCACCTGACATCACCACCAAGCATACGTCTAACCTCACCGTCAGACTACCATAATGTGGAGAAACACCTGACATCATCGCCAAAACGCCCGACATCACCGTCGAACAAACCAAAGTTGAAGACTTTCTGACGTTGCCGCCAAACAACCATTGGATATAATAAGTAATGAACATCCCATCTGACCTCACCGCCAGACCCACCATGGGATACATGCGTCTAACTTCACCGTCAAACCTTCGCTAAATAAAAGCGAACCACACACCTTGCTTTGGGAACTTTGGAAGGGCTTTGACCGAATAAATCTGTTGAAGAAACACTTTCCCACAAGAATGGTACCCACCTAGATCATGTTTCACGTGCATATGTTTGACAATGGCGTAATGCTCCACACAAAATGGAAATGCTACATGTTTAGAGTAGATGTTATGCATGCATGAAAAAATGCTATGACACCAAATCAGCAAAATAAATGCTGAAGAGAGAACCCTCCTGTCAAGGAGAAGGAACCATCCTGACGGGGAGAAGGAATCATCTTGCTGAGGAAGTGAACCACACCAATTTCAATTGGACTTAACCTGGAGAAACGAACCTCAGACGACTTTTCGCTGGGAAACAAAGTTCTACGAGAACCTGTACTTTCTCAAATGGGTGTACGAACCTCAAACTGCGGAGGAAAAGATGCCAACCGCAGAAATAAACTGCACGACCTTCGCAGATAGAACCTTCCTAGAGATACGGACTCTGATAGGGAAGTATAGCAACAGCTATTCAACTACTCTCTCATACCGAAGAAGACAAAAAATGGTCTGAACGGACTTCCAGGATTCGGCTCTCTTGGGGGAATATAGCAACAACTATCCAAATACCAGGGATAAGGGCACACCCTTAACTGCTCCTTCTATCTTGCATACTACTCTATTGGGGATAGAGGTACGAACTCCAATTGCTGGGGAATGGACTCTAGTTTGGGAGAATATATCTCCGCTTGGGGTGGCAACTCAATGCTCACAGTCCAATATTCAGACTCTGTGGGGAACCATAACTGAATCTGCTGAGGAGTAGGCTCAATACTCCACACATGCTTCTGCTGAAGATACGACGAGGATACACTTCTGTCAGATGCCCCAAGGGTTATGACCTTGCAAAATGATCTCTGGGACATTTTATCCTGAACAGAAAATGTTTGTCATGAAGCGACCTCGAGATGGCTTGCCCTAGAATTTTTAACAACTTCTGACAAACTCTGCAGATATGGAGAGGAACGATTCCATCACTTTCAAATTTTTTCCCCAGCCTGTGGGATCTTCGTAACATCCTCTCGAAAGGAAACCTGAGATCTTTGTACTCTAGCGGTTTGATATGAATGACCTCAGCATTTTGAACCTCACAGAGGTGCTTCAAGTTAATCGACTTTGGGATAAGGATAGCTTCGACGCTCTCAGGGCGGCCTGCCCCAGCCTTTTCATGACTTTGCCCATCATAGGCAGATTTGGGGAGAAGTACCCTTGGCTGCGAGAGATTCATCGAATCTCGACTTGATTGCCCCAGATTACTGACTTTTAGATGGCTGACTCCCATGATTATGATCATATGATATAGCTTGCCCCGGTTCACCGGAATATTCAGGCGTTCTGCGTTCTATCCTGATCAGATCTTTCCATTGTGGAAACTTTCCTGCTGTCAAGCGCTTACTCGCAAGTAAAACAAAATTTTCTGCATAAAAGGTATATTAAATGCAATGCATATGACAGTTTTCAAAATCCAATTTGGTTCACTGGAAAAAAATTTGTGACATAAAATGTATGAATCATTCATCAACATGTCAGCATTAATACAATGATGTAAGAGGAATTCTTTCTAGGAGTCACTTTCGATGCGATCTTTACCGAAGTATGCTTTCGAAACAAACCTATTTCAATTAGGAATTTTAAAGGTTGTAACATGGTCAGGTTCACGGTTTAACAAGGAAGGATATAAGGCTCAAAATTCATTTTAACCCACCCATTCTCCTTGATGTTCTCCAATCCTACGTTCAGCTAATTCGACCTTAGCGCTCACCTTTCAAAGGTTGAGTGGCAGTTCAAGAAATCACACTTTTTCGAAGTGACAGTTACTCTTTTTTCGTCTTTCGGCGTCCGGAGCCACACGATTTCGTTCTTTCTCGAGGATTTTTCTTTTGTAATCCTTTTCGCTTTTCATTTTTTGTTTTCCCCTAACTTTTGCCTGGACTAACTCTTTCGAGTTTTTTTTTCGATTTTGAAGTCCAGCGGGGTGCCCTAATTTTTGCCTAAGTCGTTTGTTTTCAAGATTCGACTTACCGGACTTTTTTCTTCTTATTTTTCTTTCTCTCCTTTTTTGTTTGAACAAATCGTATGACACTGACTCGTCTGTCTTGTTTGAAAGAGATTCTGACTGTTTCACTCCTGATTGGCCAGGTTTAACCATTATGGTTTTTTAGGTACGACCTATATAAGTGTGATTGATCCTCGAACGAGAGCACTCATGTTGTAATTTTAACGCTTGGTCAAATTAACTAACACCTACCCTGCCCCAGGTTAAGATTGAGGGTTTTTCATTTTTAGAAAGAAACTCCTACTACTAGGCTCAAAGGGGTTGACAAGGGATTATCTTCCTTATATCTCTGGTGTTTGTGGATTTGAAACAATTCCTGTACATCATCAACATGTTTTTATTCAAAAGCATACAATCGGAAGCTTACGCGTCTTTCGATATCGTCATCCTCCCCGGATTCCACTTAAACCAGTGTTTGAAATAAATGAAAGCAATAGAGTAAACACGAATAGATTTAATCAAAAACATGCATATTTATTTCATTATCAATATCAATTGAAAACAACAAGTTTTACAAACGAAATTTGCGTATAGACAGGAAAGAAACTACAAATGCAAGGAAATGACATGATAAAATGCAGATTGCTAGCTTCTGGGAACTGGGCTTCTTGTATTTTGACTTGTTGACGAATCAGCCATCTTCAGAATTGTTTGTTGGAGGTAGTCTGATACCCTTCTGATCTGCTTCCAGTGAATTCTTCCACAACATGAACTGTTGAGTTCCCACGACTGGATGAAGGAAGATCATTAATCTTGAATCCCTGATGTAATGCCCATTTTAGTTATTTTTGGTTTCTGTGATTATTTTATTCGCGGGTGTATTTTGAGAATTATTTTGGAGGAATCAAGAGATCATGATATTAATATATGGTGAAAATAGTGTGATAATTAATATTAATAGTAATATTATTATTAATTATTATTATTATTGTCCATATTAATATTATGAGAGAAATAATATTAGTTGGAATTTTTGGAATAAAAGAATTATGAGTATATTAGTTATTGGGATTAAAAAAAGAATTATTGGGATGAGGGGTAACATTGCCATTTTGGGAAAAATAGGATTGGAAGCAAGCGTAAGAACGCACGGGTGAAGGAGGAGGAACAGAAGCGATCAAGAGTTGAAGCTTGGCAAGAAGATCATCAGGATCAACAATTCGTGTGGATTGGGAAGCTTTGACAACATCAGCATCGAATTTGAGTTAAGGGGGGAGGGATTTAACGGTTAATTGGCATTGCATGAAAAATTGGTAGAAAAGGGGGAAAATCCCTAACCCCCATAGAATATTGATAATCGATGTTGATTTCATGTTTTTGTTGCTGTGATGATGTTGTTAGAATGTGTTTAATTGTTTGCATGTGGCTGTGTTCAATTGTTTGAGTGTTTTGGGGTTTCTGGGTAATGCGTAGTTTTATGCCGGAAGTTGATAAATTGAGCAGATATGAGGGTTTATCGGGTAAAATTGAGTTTGGATGTTGGGGCTAGGTTGTAGAACCTTAAGCCGATGATTTTAATGTTGTCTCGATGGAAATTGGAGAGTGGGAGAGCTGCTGATTTTTGAGCAGCAGTTTTATTTTTCCAGAATCGCAGACATTCGCTAGCCCATCGCTAGGCGAATGCCTGGAGAGCATTTGTTAGCAGCTCGTGTAGCGAGCTTTGACAGTGGCTGTTTTTCTTGTACTCGCTAGCGAGTTCGTTGAGCGAGGTAGTGGCGAGCACTTCCAGTAGCTCAGAAGTGTGGTTCACGGGGGGGTTCGCTAGGCGAACGTGTAGCGAACACTCGCTAGGAGCTCGCGTAGCGAGCAGGTAGTGAGTGTAGTAGGATTTGGTTTTTGAGGGCCATGTGCAGCTGATGATGCCGAGGGCGATCAGATTGATGTACAGTGATGATATATGAGGGATGAGTGTATGTTGAAGGTTGTAGGGCTGTGTGGCCGACGTTTATCGCCTTAAACATAATCAGGGGATTATGTGTTAAGTCTCGACGAGTGTGGATGTGTTTGTGAGATGTGTGCACGATGTGCTAAGTGTGTGAGATATGCGAACCAGCAGGATCAACACGCCTTGAGTGCGTTGTGGTGATGTGTTGTGATGAGTGGACCCGTAGGATCGATACGCTGATTATGCGTTACATTTATATGCTGTTGTATGATATATTTGGGCAGTAGGACCGGCATGCCTTGTGTGCATTGTATGTAATATGTTGTATGGTGAGTTGATCGGTAGGATCAATGCATTTTGTGTGCTTGTGTATGTATGCATATTATGATGCGACGGACCAGTGGGGTCGTGTGCACTGTGTGTGCTGTGCGTTTATGCATAGTGTCTTGCATAGCATGTGGACGTGAGGCTTGAGTTGCTCACGTGCTCCAAATGGGGAGCGTGTGGACGTGAGGTTTGATATACTCACGTGCTCCAAGTGGGGAGCGTGGACGCAGTGTATGATTCACTGGCGTGCTCCAAGTGGGGAGCGTGGACAGGATTTGGATCGTTGCTCGGATGGAGTGTATGCGACCACCCGTGTCCCAAGTGGGGGACGTTGATGATTTGATTATATGGGCTCAGGAGGAGCGTGGTAGGGATAGATCGTTGCTCGGTGGAGTGTATGTGATCTATCCTGAGGTGATTCGGTACCGCATAATTGTTGAGTCGAGTGCATGTGTTGCATAGTTATTGTATGAGTTGTGAATATTGATGATGGGATAGTAGGTCAAGATGTGTTGCAATTGCAGAATGCATAGTGTGTTGGCATGGGACAGTAGGTCCGGTTATGTTGTATGTGAAATAAAGATTTATTATTTTCTGCATTTTATTTCATGTACCTTTATACCATTAATATTTAATCGTGAATTCTCACCCCTTTGTTGTTGTTGTGGTCTGTGCTTCTTCGGAACTACATACAATCCAGATGTTTAGCTAGCTTGGATTGTGGCGTCGTCGTAGGACTGCTCTGATACGTAACACCAAGGCTTTTTGGGAGTTTTATTGTTTACTGTTGATATGTGTGCCCCTGTGGCGTATCTGACTTTTGCGAGACATGTGATGATGTTTGATGATTATGTTATATATTTTTGGGCAGATGGCCGATGGTTGTATATATGACGATGTTGATGACATGGATGATGTATATATGTTGTTATGTGGTGTGACAGACTTCTTTTTCCGCTGAAATTTTATTGGAAATCAGTTTTGAAATGATTTGTGGAATTTTGTTGAAAATTGTGACATCCCGTTGTGGGGAAACTCTGATATGTGCTTATTTTAATTGTTTTATTTTGTTTCGTGGAAACGGGGTGTTACACCTGACGTGCAATAGAGATCATACCAGAGCCTAGTACGACCTGAATCTTGCTCCTGAGCACTTTACAGTCTTTGGTCAAGTGCCCCTGCGCCCCAGCATGGTACTCACAACGGGCATTGACATCAAAACCTGGCGAATACGGAGGGACCACTGGACAAATCTTCTGTGGCACTATCAGTCTGGCTAGGATTAAATTTAGCAATAAATGATTGTATGACACCGACAAATGAGTAAAATGCCTTTCTAGCTTCCTTGGTCCTTGCTTGGCGTGCCGTCCCTGTTGATGACGATATGACTGTTGGCTCTAACGTGCGGACCTTGGAGATTGCTGACCCTGACCAATTGCAATGTTTGGAGGATGAGTATGAGATATCAGGGACTCCTTTTGCTCAGGCACTTTCATCCTTAGGCTTTTCCCAGGTAACGGAAACAACTGCGGGCTCGGGGATTTTGAGATCATAGATTGCAGCATGTAGTCCTGACCCGATGTAACTCTAGGAGAGAGAGCAGGCGTATCCACCTCTTTTGTAATGCATGGACTAACACCCTCTGGTATGCTTACGCCGCCCGACGTGAATTCAATCGTCTTCGAGTCAATTAAATCCTGGACCTGGTGCTTAAAAGCTTTATAGTCCTCAATGTCATGCCCTGGTGCCCCAGAGTGGAAATCACACTGGGCACTTGCATTATAGCCAGGTGGTGGGGTCCTAGTTAGTGGAGAAAGGGTTCAAAGCTCAACCAAACGAAGCTGAAGCAGCAATTGCAACAATTGGGCATAGGTCATGGGTATCTGATCAAAGATTCTAACAGCCTGCCTCAGTTTCTGAGCATACTTTTTAACCCTAGGACCATCCTGGGACACAGGACGTAGCTGTTGACGGGAAGAGTCTTGAGCCCTCAGTTGTGCAGAGGACCTCTGACACACATTGTGCTCTAGTATAGGTTCCACGGGCAGAAATGGAACAAGCATTTTGGCTGTAGCTTCGGGCACTTGATCATCTTCTTTTCTGAGCACCTTTCTTATCACTTCCATAATCAAACCCACCTGAGTTTTCAACTGCTGGTTTTCCTCTCTGAGCATCTCCTGACCCAGCCGTAGTGCTTGCATGTCCTTCATGAACTGCCCTATCTGGCCTCGGACCTCTCTCAGCTCTGCTTGAACCTGTTCCATAACCATCTTTTATATTCCCCACAAGTTGGTGTCTGAAATTCTGAAGAAAACCCGGATCAGGAAAATAAATCCCAGCCTCGAACACCTGCTATGCAAATGAAATGTGAATGTCATGTTCGAGTATTTCCAAGGAACCTGTCTGCTCCAATTCATGTTTTACACACAAGGAAAAGATTCAATTCTCAACAGCGAGTCTCGGAGTTAAGATCCTTGGAAATACCAGAACATGTATGTCAAAATGCAAGCATGTTATAATGATGCAGATGAAAATGCAAAGATGCAGCAAGGGATCAAGATTGATGTGCTTGTTGAGTGAGAAGGACTAAGATTCTGCTTCAACAAGAATGTAGCACTGCTCTGATAGGAACCAATTGATGCCAATAATACTGGTTCATACTGTTAAGAAAAACCAGGTTATCTGAAGGTAAAGGTTTCCTGCATAACCCTAGTCCCACTCACAGGTATGGACCTAATCCACTGATAAAGGTATGGCATCCTATGCGTTCCTCAGCGTTACAGACTTTCAAGAAATGATGATACATTCACCATTTCTGGTTTGGCATCATCACCCCCTGAAGAGGCCTCACTTAGCTGAGTCACAAATGATCGGTCCCCAGAGTCGACAATCCTCAGATCCAAAATCAATTCCAATCCTAAGGACCAGAAAAGAAGTCATCAAAGAGAATCTTGTATGAGCGTGAATTTCATGGGAACTGGTGTTTTCTAAACAAACAGGTCCCCACTAATCTCCACTCTAATGCTACGTTTTCTCTCAAGCCTGGGTCTGGCTTTTTACTCATCAGAATTAATCCCTCCCACAACAATACAATAATAATGATATAATCTAATGCTGAAAATAAAATGCGGGAAAGTAAAGCTAAAGTACAACAGGTATGTACAAAACCCAAAAGGATAACCAAACAAGCTCTTGGATTGACTCGCATAGGGAACTAGTTCCCCAGCAGAGTCGCCATCTGTCGCTACTGCGAAAAAAGGTGCCGACAAAGACAGAAGAGTCGCCACGTATCGTTATTTATCCTAAAGGAGTGAAAGGAAACAATAAGGAAAAACCTAACGAAAAGGATAAGATCAGTCATCGCAACCAAATCTCTGGGTTCGGGAGTCGGTTACGCAAGGGGAAGGTATTAGCACCCCTCACGTCCGTCGTACTCGACGGGATCCACACTTGTTGGTTTATCTAAAAGGGTTGTTTAACTATCTATCTATCAAGGCTGGCTCAAAAAGAAAAAGAAAGGAAAAAAGGACTCGACAGAGCGTCGCTGCTCTCGGCCTACGTATTCCCTCGTGCAATGAGAAAGTCAGAGTCAACGTAGTTCGGCTAACTACGGGTGAAAGGGGAAAATTTTCTCGCCAAGACATCGCGTCTTGTGCCTACGTACTTTCATCTGGTATGAAAGATCAGAGCAAACGTAGTTCGGGATAAAATGGCGCACATGCTAGTTCACGTGTTTTTTACCCGAGTAAAGTTAAACTACAGTTCCAACAGTTAGGGACAATGCCTGTTTGCGGTAGAACCGAAGCTTAACAGCACTCTTTTCAACTGAAAAGGTTTTCTGAATTAAGAGAGCCCCAAAGGGCAAAAAGAAGTTTGATGTTTGTTTTTGTCTTTTATCAAAGAAGAAGTGTTTTTATGAATGTTTGTAATTCATACTGCACTAGAGACTATAACTTAGGAACGAATGCGTCGCATATCGTCCTAAGGACGTATACTAAACACTCTAGGTAATTGAGGAGAAGCCCCCCAATCACCACTTCCTAAGTAGCTTAAGGCTCGTAACGTACGGTACAAATCAGCCTTTATTAAGTGTTTTACTGTTGTTTTGAGATGAGAAGAGAGAAAAGAGGACTCTATAGGGGAAACTATCAAGCATCCTACAGTTGTCATACAATATGGCCCTAATGTTGAGTTTGAAAGGGAATCTACCCTACTGTTATCATGCATGGATTCATCCTAATTTCTATCATCACCATCTTGGAACAAGGAGGTGAGAACCCTAAGGGAACATGTTAAAGGGAAACATCAACAAAAATCATTAAGCAGATGAGTACAGCTATCAAGCTACTGAAATAAGGACATGTATGAATATGCAATGCATTAGCATAAGCAGAAGAAGAAAGCCTCAACTTCTAATGCAAACATGACAAGCACAAAAGAAAAAGAAACACACAAGCAAGGGAGGATCACCTTAACCTTTGATACAAACACAACAAGTATTAAAGACAGATAAACATCCAAGCAAAGGGAGGACACCTCAACCTTGAATGCAATCATGCACCTAAACAAGAGTATCTACTCATGCAAATCTACCCTAATGCATCACAGCAAGCAGGCAATCAAATTAATCCATCAGGAGAGAGATAATCTAGATGAGCAACAAGGAAATCATCCCAAGGTTACATCAGGTTTAGATGTGTATCAACACAAGAGTCCATTTAAGGCTCAACCTCTTTATGGAATGCACATAGTACTTTCTAAGGAAGACCAGACTCTCACAAGAGGGATCCTGAGATAATAGGACAGATGAAAGTGAGTGTGTACAAGGTACTTGAGTCCTCAAGGCTCAAACTTCTCATGGAATGCACATAGTACTTCCTAAGGAAGACCAGGCTCTCACAAGAAGGATCCTGTGTCATAGGACTTGGAGGAGAAAAGGAGCATAGTGTGAACCTAAGGAACCCACCATGTCATTGAATGTCCATCAAAGGCTCAAACTTCTCATGGAATGCACAGGGTACTTCCTAAGGAAGACCAGGCTCTCACAAGAAGGATCCTGAGAATGTAGGACTTGAGAAATGAAAAGAATAATGATGGGAGACATAGTGAAAACCTAAGGAATTCACAATGTTCTCAACCAAACTCATTATTCAAGGATAGTCCTCAATGGTTCAACTTCTCATGGAATGCATAAAGTACTTCCTAAGGAAGACCAGGCTCTCACAAGAAGGCTCCAAATATCATAGCACTATGCTTTAGGAGAATCAAGAAGAAAGAAAATCATCAAAGGCATCCAAGGCACCCTAAAAGCAAAGCTCTAAATGACATCTATCCTAATGGAGCTATGGATATGAGAAGGACTTGAAAACTACCCTACAAAGGTCTCAACCTATGTACTATGGGTTTAAACCAAGATTGGGTGCTTAAGGTTTGCTAAAAGTTCACTTAAAGGCAAAACTAGGTGGAATGCTAAATTGGGAACACCCTAACATCAGTCAGAATGTAAAATCTAGGAAAAACAGGAAAACAAGTCATAAAATCCTAATAAAATTTCTAAGGGATCCTAAATGTGTTAGGAGACTATGGTCAAAATTTTAGGTCAATATTCTAAGTCTAGGTATACTAACAGAAAGCTAAACCATGATATGTGCTATGGGAGATGCAAATGGGAAAGATTCTAAAAATCTACCTTAAACCCTAATCAAACAGCTCCTAAAAATAGGAGAAAAATACTACAACATCATACAATGTGTCAACAATCATCATGCAAAAAATCAGGCATTTATTTGATGTATTGAATGGGAAACAAAATTCACAAAGATGAACATGTCAATTTCACATTTATTAAAAGCACATAACATGAAAAATATGCAATTAAATGGAAAATAACCAGAAAATCAAAATAAAAAATATGACAAATTTATATACATGCCAATGTACACTAACATATTTTTTCATGATTTATTGAATGAATTATCGTTTTATATTGAATTAAAATGAAACATAAAAAAATAAAAGAAATAAAATGAAAAAAAGAAAATAAAGGGAAATGTTGGGGTGTGAATAGCAGCGAAATCATGTTGATTTGCATTGGGCCTACTGAAAGGGAGGTGTGAATATCACTCGGGGGCCCAAGTCTAATACGTTTAAGAAACCTGAATGATCTCATGTGTTGCAGTCAACGTAGACCTACGATACATCTTAATCTCCACCTTACAACGTTTATGTAATCCAATCTAACGCACATCATGATGCCACATATGCAATCAAAGGTCATCCTAAACAAAACGGAAAGAGAGCCACACAATGAGGGGACTTAGTCAAGCTTTTGACAAGATCTAAGGGTTGATAACACGTCTGGGGATTTAAACTAGGAATTGGAGGGAAGTTTGCAGGCGGTGGGGGAAAGCTCACAGACGGCGACCAGACTTGCTCCGGTCGTCTTCAACCTCACGACCATGAACAGTGGGACCTCAAAACTCAACCAAAATTCATGATTATTTAGCCTAAAGTGATCTACACTTCACGTACATTACGAAGCTATCATTTATTTTCATTTTTGAAGCCTAAATCACCTAAAACGAAAGCTTGCAAGGTTTGGAGCTCTATCAAGAATTGTTGCAAACGGCCATGAAAACTATCCTAAATTTATCTATGAGCCTAGGGGAGTGTAAACCTACAACAATGGCGCACAATTGGATCAAGAACAGAGAGTATTGGTGAGAAATAAATTACCTATTGGAGCACCTCCAATAGGCCTTCAGATGATGCTCAAACTCGTGGAAAATATGCAGAATCCTTCACTGATCATCAATGGAGCTTCTGCAATCCTTGATTTGGCTTGAAAGTGGCTTAATCTTCAAATTCAAATTTCCATTTTGCTTCACTTTTCCATAACTGAATCCTATTATTCTTGGCTCCAAAATCCGTTTTTTCTGTTAGGAATCATCAAAGAGATTATATACAATGGATATTGATCAATTTCAGGCCCAATTGAAGCCCATGGAGTCCAATTGATAAATCCACATTTTCACTTTTGAAGTTTCATGATGTTAATAAAAATAGAGCTTGAATCCTTCTAACTTGGTTCATTTCACTTGCTTGAGGTGTAAGGAGTATGGATGGCTGAGATTCACCCCTTGGAAATGCATCAATGGTTGATTTGAGTTATGTTACTTCAAAGTGAAGTAACCTTGAATTTGGCCATGGAAATGAATTCAAACTTGATTTTTAATGTTTCCATTATTCTTAAAACATTATTTGGACTCAAAAAATGCATCAATATGACATGAATTGATTTAATTGGCATTAGATCCAAACTAGCCCTTTTCATGCTTCCTTTCATGAAATTTTCTTCACTCAATCTTCAATCCAATCCATATCAATGAATCCTTGGTGTTTGGTTGAGCAAATGATCCCATTTTGAGCAACTTTCAAGTTGGAAACATTTTCATTTGAGGTAGGTAAAGTGGTGAAATGGACCTATAATGAAAATGACCTATAATCAAAGTTTCCCAAAATACCCTTGCCTTGCAAGCTTCATATCTTGAGTTCTACAAATCCAAATTAGGACTTCTAGTACTCTTTGGAAAGCTAAGATTATGAGGAACAACATTCATGTTTGGGTCAAGATGAGGAGAGACATCCTTCTAGCTCAAAAATGTCTTGGAAGTTGGTTGACTTTCAAGTACCAAAATCACATTCATCTGATGACCTGTAACTTGTCTGCTTCATAACTTGAGTTCTATAAATCCTATAAAGAACTTCTAGTACTCAAAAGAAATCCAAGAGCATGCTATACAAGTCTCATGTTGGTATCAAGATGATATGAAACTTGTATCTTGAGTTATGTGGACTTGAAGTTAGGCACTGAGATAAGGGATTTTACACTTACAAAGCTTAGAAACCCTAGCTCAATAACTTCTCACACTCTTGAATATTGATGAATTTATCTTGAAATGAAATATGACATGTCTCAACACAATATTCCATGATCATAGTTGCTTGGAGTTGAGTCTTAATCTCCTCAAGACTCACAGTTGACTCAGGGTTGACCAGGTGAAAACCCTAGTTGCACCAACTTTGACTGTGGCCTCTTGCACTTTGAATAATGACATGGATGAGATCCATAGTGATCCTCAAAACATCCCATGAGCTCCTATAATGTTCTACACTCATATCCATGGACTTGCAATCCTCTGATGATTTTCAATTGATCCTCAAGATAGGAGATACAACAATTTCAACCATCCACTTCTTCCATAAGCTTTGACCTTCTCTGATGACTTGATGAGGATGATAAACCTTTACATGCTTGAATGAAGCTTCTTGATTAGGCTATGAACTTTGATAACCTCTTCTTGATGAGCACACCTCTCTTGATCCCTTGCACAAATGACAATGCAATGCATATGCTAATGCTAGAATGAATGAAATGAAACATAAGCTACGTAAAGAAGTAGGTTGGGCAAATTTTGGGGTGCAACAGGTATCCGGCGAGTAACGCTTCTTCCCGTCTGAATCCGCTGATTGTTGGTAACTTTTATTTTCTGCTTCTTTGTTTTTCTTCCGTCACTTGACTTGTATGTATTTGATTTTAAAAATAAAATAGCATGTGATGTTTATGTTTTGTTTGACTGTGTTTTTGTTGTTTAAGAAAGGAATGAGAGTTTGAGAAAAAGGACACATGAGCTTTGATTGCCATATTCAACTTCTGTCATTCGTCTAACAACCGTTCTTGTTCATCTTCCTTCTTCAACCGCGAATCCTTCAATCTGCTACCCCCGCATCTCTGTGAATCCTTCAACCGTTCCTGTTCATCTTCCGTCTTCGACATAATCTGTTAAGGTGCGTACTATTTTTCTTCATTTTTTATTTATTTCAATCTGTTGTGTTGTTCCTTATAGATGTTTGTGAAATTCCGATGATAGTGTTACTAGTGTTGAATTTGAGTTAGAAGTTATCATTTCAATGTCTCTTATGTGTGCCATTTTTGAAGATGAAATTGGATGATATCATGTTTGTTTTGTTGCTAATAAACTTGTTGAATTGCATGACAATTTGTGATGAATTTTGATGTTGAAACTATTTGGTCTGAATGAATTTTGGGTGAGTCTTAAAGATAAAAATGCCAAATAATTTTGATGCATGTTTGGTTCTATTTAGATTTTAATTGAGTAATAGAATTTTTATGATAATACCATTTTTTTAGGAATAATTTTTATAATTTAATTTAATGCCACATGTTTGCACTTAGAGACTTTTGTTCTCTCTAATGTGTCCAAAAGAGGGGCTATTGTAGGCGTCTCAATGATTTAACCCCGTATGCATTAATTTTAGAACATAGATATTGATCGTAGTTGGATGAGAGCTAATCGATTAAGTGCTGAGTACGAAGATGAAATGATGAAATTTCTACAGTTTGCTGAAAGTAATGCTAAAAAAAATCTTCCTCCTCTTAAAAGTAATGTTGGAAAAAGTCTTCATGTGCTTTTTCTCTGCCCATGTGTTCGTTGTGAAAATCAAGAACCAGAATTTAATAAGAAAGAAATCATGGATCATCTAATTTGTGAAGGGATTTTTCAAAGTTATACACAATGGATACGACACGGTGAAGTAGTAGAAAAGTCAAATGTGTCCCAAAGAGATAATGTTAGTATAGAAATGGATGATCGTCTGGAAGACATGATTCATGATATTAGAGAAGATTCATTTAAGATGGCACATGCATATGATACTTTAGACAGTGAAAACGATAAACCTTTGTACTCGGGGTGCACAAATTTTACATGTTTATCAGCCGTGTTAAAATTGTTTAATTTGAAGACAAATAATGGGTGGACTGACAAATGTTTTACCAAATTGCTTGAATTGTTGACACAAATGCTTCCAGAAGGTAATGTAATGCCAAATCGTTATTACGAGGAGAAGAAATTATAGTTTCTGATGGGTTTGGCATATGAAAAGATACATGCATGCCCTAGTGATTGCATATTATACAGAAAAGAGTATGTAAATTATAATCATTGTTCGAAGTGCAAGGCGTCACGCTACAAAAAGAAAGATGGTAATTCTAGTGATGAAGAGGTGGTCAAAAAGGGTCCTCCCCAAAAATCGATATGGTACCTGCCAATAATTTCAAGGTTCACGAGATTATTCGCAAATGCAAATAACGTAGAGAATCTTAGATGGCATGTAGAATAATGAAAATATGATGGAAAAATTCTCCATGTAGCTGATTCTTTGTAATGGAAGAAAATAGATTCTTTGTTTCCAAATTTTGGAAAAGAGTCGAGAAACCTTAGACTTGTACTTTCTACTGATGGAATGAATTTGTTTGGTAATTTAAATACTAACCATAATTCTTGGTTTGTTCTCCTGATGATTTACAACCTATCTCCTAGGTTGTGCATGAAGCGTAAATATATTATGTTATCCTTGATGATTTCGGGCCCAAAACAACTAAGAAATGACATAGACGTTTATCTAAGTCCACTGATTGATGATTTATAAGTGTTGTGGGAGGAAGGGGTGGATGTTTTTTATGCGTATTCTGGTGAATAGTTCAATATGTGTGCCATGTTATTTTGCACCATCAACGATTTTCCGGCATATGGAAATTTGTCTGGGTATAAAGTTAAAGGGCATAAAACATGTCCTATATGTAAAAAAGGCACATGTTACCATCAACTTGAAAAAGGAAAGAAGACTGTTTATCTCGGGCATCAAAAATTTATATATCGTTATCATCCATATCGTAGATTACGGAAAGCTTTCAATGGAGAACAAAAGCATGATGTTGTTTCAAAGACATTAACTGGAGAGGAAGTTTATCAACGACAACAGGGCATTAATGTTGTCTTTGGAAAGCACATTGTATTGATGTGATGCACGTGGAGAAAATTGTATGTGATAGTTTAATCGAAACACTTCTCAACATTTAAGGCAAGACAAAAGATGGTTATAATGCTCATCTGGATTTGGTTTTGACGGGTATACGAGAAGAGTTAATTCTATAACATATAGGTAACAAGATATATTTGCCTCCTGCCTGCTACAATTTGTTTAAAAAAGAGAAACAAGTTTTTTTTAGTGTTTACAAAGTATTGAAGTGTCGCATGGTTACTCATCAAATATCAAGAGGCTTGTATAGTTAAAGATCTCGAATTAATTGGCTTAAAATCTCATGACTGCCATGTCTTAGTGAAACAACTACTACCAGTGGCTATTCGTGGGATATTGCCTAACAATGTTAGGAAGACTATAACTAGGTTGTGCTTATCTTTCGATGCAATTTGTTGTAAAGCCATTGGTCTATTAAATTTAGACAATTTGGAAAATGAGATTGCATTTATCTTGTGCCAATTAGATATGTATTTTCCTCCTTCATTTTTTTGACATTATGGTTCACTTGATTGTTCATCTAGTAAGGGAGATTAGATTATGTGGTCCAATTTATTTACGGTGGATGTTTCCAATAGAGTGATACATGAAGATCCTAAAAGGGTATACAAAAAACCCACACATTCCAGAAGCATCGATTATTGAGAGGTACATTGCAGAAGAAGCAATTGAGTTTTGTTCAAACTATTTATCAGAAGTGGATGTTGCAGAGGTTCCTTAGTCTCATCATGATGGAAGATGTGAGGGTGGGGGTACACAAGGTTTAAAGTTCAAGAGCTTAAGTATTGAGGTGGTTATTCAAGCGCATTTGTATATATTGAATAACACGAATGAAGTTCAACCTTACTTATCTGCTCACAAAAGCATCATAAAGAAAAAAAATACCCCATGATGAATGAAAGAGGGTTGTTAAAATAGCATAATAAGAGTTTCTCTGAGTGGTTTAAATAAACAATTGCTAATGATGATAGTGCTTCTAATACAATTAAGTAGTTGTGATATGATCCTAAATGTAACATAATAACTTGGAGTGGATATGATATTAATAAAACTTCCTTTTATACAAAGTCAAAGGATGATTGTAGTACCACACAAAATAGTGGGGTTATGATTATGGTCGAGTCCATGCACTTCTCTAGTTCTAAAGATAAAAACCCGGTTATGGCATCTACACCCTAATTTGGGGTGATTTAAGAGATTTAGGAAGTTGATTATGTTGTGTTTAAAGTTCCTGTATTTAAATGCAAATGGATTGATATCAACAGTGGTGTAAGAATCGATGAATTTGGATTTATACTAGTTGACTTTAGCAAGTTAGCTTATGCAGACAAACCTTTCATCATGGCATCTCAGGAAAAACAAGTGTTTTATGCCACAGATCCATCTAATAAAAGGTGGTCAGTGGTTATACATGGAAAGATGCATGGTAGTGATGAAAATCAAGATGCGAATCTTGATATTTCTGAAACTCCTCCTTTCTCAACAAACGCGCCTACCGTTATTGAAGAAAATGAAGAGGATGATGTGCATGCTATTCGCATAGATCATGAAGAATGGATATGGGAGAACTAGTAATATTTTTTTATAAGTTAATTAGACATTACTTTGATTTCTAATTGTTTTTATTTTGTGCTTAATTTGATTTCTAATTATTTTTATTTTGTGTAAACAAATACATGGCTAATTCAACCGACAACCCTTCTTCATCTAGTAACCCTAATAAAAGAAGAGTTAGAGGTCCCACTATGATGGCACAAATTGATAAAGTTCATCAAACGGGTGAAAATATAAAGGTCGAGTTTGATCCAAGAACCTACAAATGTACTAGTGTTGGTAAAAATGCTTCAACTTATAGGAGTTATGTAGCATCTCTTGCTCGGAAGAGATGTAGTATTTTGAAAGATGAGTGGAAAGACATACATAAAGATATAAAAGATGTTATTTGGGTTGATGTTAAGGTATTTTAAATTCAAAACTTTATTATATTTTATAATCATATACTAACAACATATGCCATATACTAACACCAAATTCTTTATGTATATGTGTAGGCTCATTTCACTATTCTAGAATGTGATGGTCCAAAGAATGATCCATTGAAGGATGAATTTATTAAATATCCAGGAGAGGGATGGAGAGGTTTTAAGATACAACTCACAAAAGAATATATTAGAAATCCCAAAGAAGGTCGCCCTCCTGCACATGTCAGGTATAATTATATTAAAGAAGAAATATGGAAAGAATTTCTGAAGTCTCGAGATACCCCTAAATTTAAGGTTAGTAAGAGTTAAATTTTTTTGTTGTGCATAAAATTTTTATTATGTTTAGTGATTAATAACTTTTTGAGTTTATAATAGGAAAAAAGTCAAAAGGGTATGAAAAATGTGACTATGAATGTATACCCACACGCATTATCTCGTGGAGAGTATCGTTTTCTTGTGGAGAAAATGAAAAATGAAAGGAGATTATTGAGAGATGATTCTACATTAGATGATAATGGTAATCCATCTCCACCATCATGCCATGAAGCATGGAAGAGAGCACGACAAAAGAAAGGGGGAGAATACACATCAAAGTCTACACAAGTTGTTGCTGAGAAAATTGTAAGTAAAATTTAGAAAATAGTTCGAGTATCGTTATAGTTGTGATTGATAAAAACTATTGAAATTAGTTTTCGTTTTTGCATTTTTTAGGATTCTCTAGTTGAAGAAGCTAAAAAGGGCGCCTTTGTTCCGGATGGACGTAACGATATCTTAACAGCAGCCACTGGAACATCTGAGCATGGCGGTCGTTTTCATGGATTTGGAAAACACCATAAAGTTAACACTTTCTTTGGAAGGTCGTCTTCACGTCAACAACTTGCACAATTTTCATCTGAATTGAAAGCAAAACTTAGAGCTGATTTTGATCAAAAGTTGGTTGAAGAGCGTAAGGTTTGCAACAATATTTTATGGAGATACTTAGGTCTATGGGTTTCTCACAAAGCACATAAAATAATAAATGCATTGAACAAATGGAAGTTGTCGACGGAAGCAGAAAAGAAAGTTGTTCAGCTGCAAAAGAAAGCACAAAAGAAGTGGAAGACAATGTTCAGAGATTGTTACTCATGATTCTGAAAATGGGTGACACACATTTGGAAATGCAATTAAGTCATTATGTGAGTGTCATTAATTTTTATATGTCAGCTAAGTGTATTAGAGAGTTCTTGGTGGACTTTCTTTGGCTTGACGTGTTTACTCTGCATGTTTGATGCACGTAAGTACATTTTCTTTATTTATTGTTGTCAATCTATTAATATGCTTTAGCTCTCATCACTTTAATTCTAATGTTTATTTTAAAATTATTCAGGTATATTTATCGTGTATGTATTTATAATTCCACATCAGAAGTATATGGATTTATGGACCCTGCTATATGTATGTATGTTGATAATGTGCCGAAAACTGAAGCAAATGTTAAAAAATACATACAAGATAAGTTACGTGACGAAAAAAGAGTGTGTCACTTACTACCATTTATTCATGGGTAAGTTTGTATGAAATTGTATTTTCTATTTTTTAATTTTGATAACATAGATACTTTATGTGACTTTTGTGTTTCCACACACATACGTACAAAGATCATTGGCAATTAATAATCATTTGTCCAAGAGACAATATTGTGGTCGTCTTTTATTCACTTCATCGGGAACTTAATCAAACCATGAGAAAAATTGTTACAAATTAAGTTTATCTTTTTTATGACTTTTGTTATAATATATTATATACCCTATATACATAAATTGTAACAAAAGTAATTTCATATTTTGAGATATGAATTTTTTTCTGAATTAGTGCTTTTGGGGTTGATCAAATGGCAAATGAAAATAGAAAAAAGGCTACATGGCTTCAACCCAATGTAAGTGTGGTGTAAATTATAATTCTATATTTAATTTTATCATAAGTATTCACTAATTATGCCATTCATTTGTAGACAAGGCGACAACATAACTCTATTGATTGTGGGTACTATGTGATGAAAAATATGTTGGATATTGTCTCTGCCAATATAACCGAGTCTTGGATGTAGGTAATAAAAATAACTTTACTTTGCGTTTTGCAACTTAATGTGAATTTTCAAAGAATAACTTTATACTTTTATTTGTGTATTGTAGATATTTGATGATCCAACAGAATTAACACAAGATGATTTGTATGATTTGCGACTCCGTTGGGCAAAATATTTCTTTGAGTTATATAAAAATTATCTTTATCTGGTGAGTTATATAGAATTGTCTATATATATATATATATATATATATATATATATATATATATATATATATATATATATATATATATATATATATATATATATCCGATTTGAGTTTTTAACTTTGGCGTTGTCTGCTGATGTTAATTGGTGTTATTATTTATTGCCAGCAAATGTGATTTTGGTGTTGTCTACTGAAGCTACAACTCACCTTCTTGTGGATTGCATGTTGGTAATTCAAGTATGGGAATGGACTTATAAATGGTTGGATATTTTTGTATGTTTTCACTGGTTTTGTTGTTGTAGTAGTTCATCGTGTAAACATACTTATAATTTTGTACACTTGTGTGTATCCTAGATTAGTACTTTTGTAAATCAATTGTTCTTTTTGAAGAATATGTGCATCCTAGCTATTTGGTGCAATGAAATTAACAGGTTGGTTGGAAAAATATGAAAAATTAGATACCAAATAGCGACTTAAATGTGGCCTGTGTGATGTTGGAAAATATGAAAAATTAGTTACAAAAAAAGTTACAGTGATTCCACCTCGATTCCCCTAAAAAATTGTCTAATTTTTTAAGAAAGATAACATACATATTACATCAGACACGCCTCGAAACCGATATAAAACCCTATATTTTATATCAGGCCAGAAAGACAATCGATGTAACAACTTACATTTTACATTGGGCCAGAAAGGCAATCGATGTAATAACCTACATCTTACATCGGGCAGAAAGGCAACCGATGTTAAATGTGCATTTTTTAAAAAAGTTAAACCCATATTTTACATCATACATAACAGTCAACCGGTGTTGTAGGTATATTTTTCGCATCGAGCTATTTCCCGACCCAATGTAAAAGGTCTTTGACTTACTACATCGAACCCAGATCTGATGTAAAATGTGTTTTTTGCCCGATGTAAAAAGTCTTTCATGCACTAGTGCAAAGATATAAAAAATGTAATATAACCACTTGTAACTATTTGTAACTAACTTTTCCATTAGTTAGGAATTAGTTAGTGTATGTTGTTAGTTTTTCTTTCTATATAAGCAACTTTCCATATTGTAAATGAACATGTTGATGAGAAATATATACATTGCACAATCTTACTCACTCAATACTTTCTTCTTCTTCATCTCAATGTGCATGAAACTTGTAACTTAACATGTTATCAAAACCTGGTTATTTCTTATGAGATTTAAATCTGAAGCATCATCCATCATTAAGTCATTTGTTTCATTAGTCAAAACTCAACTCAATGCATCCATTAAGTGCATCAGATATGATAATGGATGTGAGTTTATTCTCACAGAATTTTATAAATAGCATGGCATCATCCATCAAACATCTTGTGTTGGCACCCCTCAACAAAATGACATTGTCGAGAGGAAACACCAACACATCTTAGGAATCACTCGAGCCATTTGTTTTCTTACATTACAATTCACCATATCAATTCTTATATAATCAACTCCCTGATCTTACAAACCTCAAAGTGTTTGGTTCACTATGGTTTCCATCCACTTTAAAGGATCATATAAAGAAGCCAGACTCTAGATCTAGAAAATATGTATACTTAGGCTATAAATCAGGTACTAAGGGGCATATCCTTTTTGATCTGGATGGTAAAGAAATCTTTGTGTCTAGAGATGTGTCATTCTTTGAACACCTTTTCCATATAAATCTCTACCTGCTATTTCAACTCCTTCTACCCCCACACAGCCACTTTCCAATGAAAATTAATTAGATGGTCTACTTAACTATCCATCCACACATAGTCTTATTGACATCACTCTCACACCTATTACTTCTACTTCTCAACCTCCACATCATACAACATATAATTTTGCACCAGATGCTTTTTCCTTACCTGCTACACCAACAATTATTACACCTACTACAAATCCTAGTACCAAATCTCCTTCACCACCTATACCTCAAGTTCCTTTCCATGCTAGGAAATCCACCAGGTAGATAAAACCCCCTACATATCTTCAAGATTACCATTGTAATCTCATGTCCAATAAAATCCTCACTTCAGAAACAGCTAATGCCAATTCCTCTTCTCAATGTTAGTATCCTTTTTCATCTTTCATATCATATGATGCTTTTTCCCTTGCTCACAAGACTTTTATTCTCAACTTATTAGCCATAAATGAACCTACTTCATATGAATATGCCATTACCAATGATAATAGGAAAGAAGCCATTCAAAATGAGTTGAATGCCTTGATCTATACCAATACCTGGACTCTGGTTCCTTTACCATTGCACAAGAAAGCCATTGGATGCAAATGGGTTTTTAAGTTGAAAATGCATGCTAATGGAACTATTAAGAGTTATAAGGCTTGTCTAGTGGTCAAGGGTTTTACTCAAACTGAACGATTGGACTACATGGACACCTTCATTCATGTGGTAAAAATGACCACCATTAATGTGCTTATGGTTATTGCTGTTGTTCATAACTGGCCTTTGTTTCAACTAGATGTTAACACAATCTTTCTTCATGGAGATCTTAATGAAGAAATGTATATAAAACCACCACCTAGATTACAACTCCCTCATCCCAATCTTGTGTGCAAACTACAAAGACCCTTGTATGGCTTAAAGGCAAGTCAACAGTGGACTACTAAGCTTACTGATACACTTTTGGCCAGGCACTATATTCAGTCCAAAGCTGATTTTTCACTCTTCACAAAATCTTTATAAGTTGGTTTCACACTCATCCTTGTATATGCAGATGACTTAGTCCTAAGAGGGACTAATCTTGCAAAGATCACATAACTCAAAGCCCTTCTTAATGCCAAGTTCAACATTAAATATATAGGAGTTTTGAAATACTTCTTAGGCTTTAAAGTGGCTAGGAATGCACAAGGTATCTCATTATACCAACGAAAATATGTTCTAGATCTCACCATTGATGCAGGTCTCATTAGAGCTAAGCCTCGCAACACACCAATGCAACCTCATTTACAACTTCACTCCAACCTTGGCAATCATGTGTCTGATTCAACTGTATATCATAGGCTCATTGGTCGACTATTATACCTCACTCACTCTCGACCTGACATTTCTTATGTAGTAAGCAAACTCAGGCAGTTCCTAAATGCTACAACTGATCAACATATGCTAGCTGGAGTTCATGTTCTTTGATTCATTAAAAATGATCAGGGCCAAGGCTTGTTCTTCAGCATTTCAAGCACCCTTTGCATCAAGGGTTTTTCTAATTCTATCTGGGGTGCTTGCCTAAATTATAGAAGATCCACCACTGGATTTTGTTTCTTCCTAGGAAAATTCCTTATCAGCTAGAAGAGTAATGGTCAGTAGTTTTTATGTGTTATTTTACCGATAGTTTTAGTTAATTGTCTTATATGTTTAGCTGTATTTTATTTCCTTTTATTGCATTTTATGCGTTGTTTTTGCATTTCCATGGTTTTTAGGTTCAGGTAAGCAATCAGGAAGAACCAGAGCAAAAATTAAGAAAAACAACAGGAATTCGGAAGAGTTTTTGCAAGGGAAACAGTGGCCTGACACGGCCACCCGTGTCACCTGACACGACCCGTATCAAGAAGATGCCAAGAGAATGAAATTTTGTAGAAAGGCAGTGGGCTGACACGGGTGCCCATGCACCTGACATGGTTCGTGTCAGCAAGTCTGGAGTAGGCATTGTTTTTATTAGGCAGCTCCGCCAACATGGCCCATGTTGGCTAAAGCGCTTCATCTTCCAATTTTATTGTTTTTGTGACCTTTGTGATCCCTAAAGATATTTTGGGTATTTTCCTATTGTTGTGTTGGATATGGGAGTATTTAAGACGTATTTTGAGAAGGAAAAAGAGACTTTTTGGAAGGGAGAAGAATTATAGGATCAAGATTGGAGAGATCAAGGTGATTGGGGAACTGGAGGTTTTCATGAGTGGAAGCAATTGAAGATCAAGGAATCCTATTATCTTGTAATGTCTAGTTTTTACTTTGTATTTTCTTTGAATATTATGAGTAGCTAACCCCCCCCCCCCAAAAAAAAAAAATGCTAAGAAGGTGTCCCTGATTTGAATCTATAATGGCTTTAATATTAGTATTGCAATAACAATTCTTTGCTTTGGATCATTCTGTAGTAGATATCACCTAGGACTAGGGATACCCTATAGGAACCGGAATATTCTTGATAATTGATTGCTTAATTTCATCTGTAATTTTCTATGGACGCAGGAATAATGGTGGATGATTAAAAGTCTTCTCACTAAGGACTTACGGGTAAACATTTTAAAGAATTTGGTAATTAGTTAGTTACAATAAGTTGTTGTAGTGTAATTCAGAGTTGTTACTGAGTCATATCACACACCATCTCTAGTATAATCTACTCACATATTTTCTAAACCACTCAAATACTTTCTTTTTTTATGCAATTGTTTTATAATTTCACAAAACAATCCTTAACCCCAAGTACTTTAATTGAATTGACCTCTGAACTTATATTCCTACGCAGTCCTCGAGATCGATATTCGAGGAAACTCTCTTTTATTACTACATTGGCAAAATAGGACACTTGCTATTTTTTCGATCAAGTAAGAAGCAAGTTCTGGTTTCTCACTCTTCTTCAGAGGTTTAATATCATGCATTGGCTCATGTTACTTGTGAAGGCATATGGTTGATCTCGGTCGCAGTGAGAATCAAATATCAAGCTATTGATTAACTTGAATCACAAATCATTGTTCACCGCTGGTCTTTGATTTGTACAAGGGAAGGGAAAAAGATCGTATAACCCATGAGTATGCAATGCAATGCAATGCAAATCTAGAGAATCTAAGGTTCGGGGGTTGGTTATACCAAGGGAAGGTGCTAGCATCCTAAGTATCACGGTGAGAATTGGATATCAAGCTATTAATTAAGTTGAATCACAAATCATTATTCACCACCGATCTTTAATTTGTCCAAGGAAGGGAAAAAGATCGAAATAACCCATGAGTATCCAATGCAATGAAAAGCTATAGAATCTAAGGTTCGGGGGTCGGTTATATCTAGGTAAGGTGCCAGCATCTAAAGTATCTGTAGTACTCTACAGGAACCTCTTATTTTATTGTGTAAATTGTTAATCTGTTTGCTAAAGGGTGAAAAATTAAAAGGAGACCTAAGGTATTATTCCTAAGTATGCTCGCCAAGACATCACATCTCGCGCCTGCGTATCCTGACGAGAATGGAATCAGAGCATTCGTAGTTCCCCTCAAGGGGTAAACAAAATAAAAGGAAAAAGTTGGTTTTTAGGAGAAGAGACAAATTGTCATCTTAAGGAGAATACTCAACTTAAACCACCAAAAACATGTGGAATATGGATCTTTGCTTCACATTAAGAGAAGGGCTCTAACTCGAATATAGAATCGACGAGTATGCCACATACCTCTCTCAAGTAGAAAACAATTTACATCTTTCTCAACTATGTTACGGGGTAGGAGAATTATATCTTGACTAAGGATGACTCATGTCTAATTCTCTCATGGGAGAAAAGGGGACCTAATTGTAGGTTGTCTAGTTAACATCCGAATGGAACTAACCTAATTCTATGAATCTATAAAATAAGATTGAAGGGGAAAGCTATCTTATTGTTGTCATGCAAAGGATTTATCATAAGACCTAATCTGATTCAATTTATCAGAGATGAAGTTGAATTATGGGCCTATCCTTAAATAGGTTAACCATCTTAATTAATTTAAAATTTTAGTCTTAATAATATTTATTATAAAAGTGTTAGTTAACTCTAATTATCATAATTTAAACTAATTTGACTAACTAAACAATGTGTTATGAATTAATTTACCTAAATAAAATGATAACAATAATTAAAAAGAATGGGGTATAAATTAAATAAAATTAATAAGTAGACTGTAATTAGATAGTGTTAATAGTAAAAAGACCTAAAGTCTAACTCATAATCCTAACATACATCACTAAATCATATCCAATAATAATAATAATAATAATAATAATAATAATAATAATAATAATAATAATAATAATAATAATAATAATAATAATAATAATAATAATAATCATAATTATTATAATAATAATAATAATATATCATTATGGATGAAAGAAAAAGAATATTAAAAAAATGAAGGTCTGCATGAGATAGCAACACCATTTTTAACGAAAAAATTATCTTAGTTCCTGGATTTTAACCAAAAAGAAGTTACTATATTATCTTGACCTTATCAAAAAAAAAATTACAAAATAATAATAACACACATCATAAATAAAAAAATAAAATGAAAACAATTAAACCATAAGATGAAAAGGAACATATCAGATCCAAATTCTTCTCCCTCAATTTGACTTTTCAAATAAACTCCTAACCTTAGAATGATAACACATGGTAATAGAGTTTTTTTTAATATAAAAATAAAAATAAAAATTAAATATAGTCAAGCAAAATAAAAAGCAAGCAACATAGCAGTATTACTCTCTCTCGTCTCCTCACAAAAAAAATATTTTTTTAAAAAACTAAATTCTCATAATCACAACTCGTAAAGCCACACAGATCCAGATTTAGACATAACACAACAAATAAAAACAAAATGCAAGGGGAGATACCTAAATCGAAAGATGTTATGTCACTAAGCGGAGGTGATCGGAACGACAATCAGTGATGAAAGATGCGGCCGCAGTTGGAAAAGACTGTGATGCGACGGTTCAGCCGAAAACGGTTTGTGCGCGTCGGAAATATTGAACTCCAACTTCTTAGTGTTAATCTTTTTCCTTATTACTCTGTTTTTTCTATCTCTTGTATGTGTGTATTTCTGAACTTTTATTTCCTGCCTTTTTCTTGTTGTTTTTTCTCTCTTTTCTTTTGTGTGTATCATTCGTTTTTTTAATGCACATATATAGGACTAGAAAATAGACAAGAATGATAATAACAATTAACACAATGTTTTTTTTTATAATAAGACAAGAATAAAAGGAATTAAAAATCATATTTTTGTGTTTTTTATGATAAAACAAGAATAAAAAGAATTAAAAATCACGTTTTTCTGTTTTTTATGATAAGACAAGAATAAAAGAATTAAAAAGCATGTTTTTGTGTTTTTTATAATTAGGCAAGAATAAAAAGAATTAAAAATTATGTTTTTGTGTTTTTTTATTACAAGACA
Organism: Lathyrus sativus; assembly: GCA_963859935.3. NCBI lineage: Eukaryota > Viridiplantae > Streptophyta > Magnoliopsida > Fabales > Fabaceae > Lathyrus > Lathyrus sativus. The sequence continues at coordinate 504,535,159 of OZ012740.1, read as the reverse complement.
AGAATAAAAAGAATTAAAAATTATGTTTTTGTGTTTTTTAAAAATGAAAATATTAATAAACAAATTAAAAATAAAATTAATTAATAAAAATAAAAATTTACATTAAATATCTAATTAAATGTAAATAAATTAAATGATTATTTAAATAAAAATGATTTTAAAACGAAATAAAAAGTCGGACAGAAAAGTGCTTGAAAAAATAAAATGAAAACATCAAAATAATCAGCACGAAATAAACGACTCGGGAAAATACAGCGTTTGGTCAGATTTTGAAATAAATTTTCCCCGCTAAAAAGGCTTAAACTGACAAAAAAAACATTCAAAAGATGGTTGAAAAGTTTAAATGAGCACGCCAGGTTAAACTACGCGAAACATAGATTAATATCACTAACGTTTGCAGGCTCGATCTTGAAATTTTCTGTCTACTGATTTTACACATAGTTGATTTTTAATATCAGTTGATTTTAATGTGTTATTTGTTATTTGTCCGCTAAAGGGTGAAAAGGTAAAGGAAAGACCTAAGGTGTTATTTCTAAGTATTCTCGTCAAGACATTGCATCTCGTGCCTACGTATCCTGACAGGAATGGAATCAGAGCATTCGTAGTTCCTCTCAAAGGGTAAGGAACTCTTGACTGTGGTCAAGGTTCTAGAGAGAGAGGTTTGTTGATTGATTTTGGAAAAGAGACAAGTTGTCATCTTAAGGAGAATACTCAAATTTAACCACCACATATATGTGGAAGACGGTCCTTGCTTCGCAATGAGAGAAGGACTATAACTCAGATATATAATCGACGAGTATGCCACGTACCTCTCTCAAGCGGAAAAGACTCTACATCTTTCTTGACTATATTATGGGGTAGGAGAATTATATCTCAACTACAAAGATGACTAATGTATATTTCTCTTGCGGGAGAAAGGAAACTTAATCTTGAAGTTGTCTAAGTTAACATCCAAAGGGAACTAACCTAATTTTATGAATCTAAAATTAGATTGGGGAAACTATTCTAGAAGTTATCATGCAACAGTTTAATCCTAGAGTCTAATCCAATATAAAGTGATTAAGATGGGATGTAATCACTTAATGGAATATTTAAGGGAATGTCCAAATCATAGGAGCATATATCAAACTTTTACAAGAAAGTTGATACATAGGCAATTACAGTCAATTTAAAAAATAATTAAAACTTTAATTCAAATTAACTAGAAATCTAATTATCTGATTATAAATTTAAAAAAACCTCCCCTTTATCCACTAAATTTTTAATTAATTAAAACTAATAATTAATAAAAACCAAAAAAGAAAAAATTGAATAGAGTAGAAATAAATAAAGGGTATAGTTTTTTTTAAGAAAAAAACAGTTGGTCTATCCTAAGCCCATAATAAAAAATCATGAAGAAATTTTTTTTAAAAAAAGATGATGGGTCGGGTTTACCTCTTAACCTGACTGACCCAATAAAATTATTGTTCAAAAGAAAAAAAAATAACGATCAATATCACCCCTCATCCTTTCTCTTCTTCCTCAGCTACGCTCTCTCGTTTTCTCGCCCACTCTAATCGCTTTCTTCTCCCAAATTCACGGCGTCTCTTTTCCCCAACATCATCCATCATGTAGGCTCCTTATCATCATCATCATCATCTAGCACTATGCTCACATCATGGCCCACAAGTGATATTGATTCTGATGGAGCTGTTCTGAAGAACGGAATCAGGTTGCACGGTGGTTAGAGTTTAAGCGTATCAAAATGAATCTCACGATTTCGGTTTCAGGTTTGCAACTTTCCGCCTTTTCGACTGTCTTCTTCTCCTTCTTTATGGTCTTGTGATATTCTGATGATTATGGTATCCGTGTTTGGTGATGATACGTCGTCTCAATTCTATGCGTTTTGTTGTGCTTATCAACTTCAGTGAATATTCCTCCTGCGTGTTACTGCTTTTGGTATGGTGTGGTATTTGTGATTTTTCGGAAAAAAAAATGTCCCTCTGTGTGAGTAGTGATTGTTAGGAAACTCTGATAACTGACTTGATTTGTTGAATAATAGAAAAGCTAATATATAGCTGATTACATAAACTGACTATCCTAAAACTTAGCTAGAAAATAGAAACTAATAAAGACTAAATCAAAATGTATCCAAGTGATATGCTAACAACCCTATAAGATAGGATATTTATTCTAACAAACTAACCAAGTCATAATTAACCCTATCATTTCCTCCCTTAAACTAGACAGTATACTGGTTTAACTTAGGTGCATCACATACTCCAAGTTTCTTCCTAAGATGCTGAAATGTCTTCAACTTGAGAGGCTTAGTGAAAATGTCTGCTATCTGTTGTTCAGTGCCACAAAACTTCATTTGTACAACTCCTTCATTCACCATATCACGCAGGAAGTGGAACCTTACATCAATGTGTTTACTCTTTCCGTGCATCACATGGTTTTTGGATAGCTTAATTGTTGAACTATTGTCGCCAAATATAACTGGCCTGCTACTGCCATTATAGCCAAGCTTCTTCAACACTCTTTTCATCCATATCATTTGACATGTGCAGGCTGCAGCAGCTACAAATTCTGCTTCTGTGGTGCTCAGCGCGACAATAGGTTGTTTCCTTAAAGACCATGCTACAGTTGCATTGCTCAGAATAAATGCATACCCGGATGTACTCTTTCTGTCCTCCATTCTTCCAGCATAATCACTGTCGGTGAATCCGATCAGCTCTGTATTTCCTGTCTTCCTATAGAGAATCCCATAGCTAGTGGTTCCTTGTAAATACCTCAATATCCTTTTAGCTGCCATAAGATGAAGCTCAGTTGGATTTGACATGTATCTACTAATGAGGCTAACTGAATACATCACATCAGGTCTTGTAGTTGTCAAATACATCATGCTTCCAACCAACTACTTGTAGACTGAACTATTCACTTTCACACCATCTTCATCTTTGTGAATTTTGAAACCTGGAACCATTGGATTATGCACATAATTGCTTGCTTCCATTCCAAATTTCTTCAACATATCTTTCACATACTTCTTTTGGCTGATAAATATCCCTTCATCAAACTGTAATACTTCTATACCAAGAAAGTATTTCATCCTTTCCAAGTCAGACATGTCAAACTCATTCATCATGGACTGTTTGAACTCTCTCATCATAGCATTATCATTACCAGTATAGATCAAATCATCAACATATAGGCTAACAATTAATAAGTTACCTTGTTTATTCACTTTAGTAAATAATGTTTGTTCACTTGCATCCTTCTCGAATCCTGTCTGCTTGAAATATGACTCTATTCGACTGAACCATGCTCGCGGTGCTTGCTTGAGTCCATATAAAGATTTGTTAAGCTTGTAGACCTTCCTTTCTTCATCCTTCAACTCATAACCCTTAGGTTGTTCAACATAGACCTCTTCCGATAATTCTCCTTGGAGAAAGGCAGATTTCACATCACGTTGATAAATAATCCAACTTCTTTGAGTTGCAAGAGCAATGATCATACGTATAGTGTCCATACGAGCTACAGGAGCATACACTTCATCATAATCAACCCCTTGTTGCTGAGCATATCCTTTCGCCACTAAGCGAGCTTTATATTTTTCAATTTCTCCCAGCTGATTTAATTTGGTCTTGTATACCCATTTGACTCCTATGGTTTTAGCACCTCTTGGCAATTCAGTTAGCTGCCATGTCCCGTTCTTCTCGATTGTACTTATTTCATCATCCATTGCTTGTCTCCATTTATCACTTTGTACTGCCTCTTCGAAACTGATTGGATCAGAGCTAGCAAAGAAAGCAAAATGTACTTGACCATCTTCTTCTTCTTCACCAATAACATAATCATTCATCCATATTGTTGCTCTTCTAACTCTGATTTCTCTTGCATTAGAAGTTGTAGGATTGACACTAGGTACAACAGCCTCAATTCCATCACTTGTCATCTCCTTTTCTTCTTCTTCGTTGCTTTGTGTGTCGTGATTTTGTTGGATGTTTTCATCATTTTCTTCTCCCACCTCTAGATCAAGTCTAATAAAATCTTGGTAACTTTCATCCCAATTCCACTTCTTTTCTTCCTCAAAGACAACATCCCTACTGATTATGACTTTCTTGTTCAAAGGATCATAGAGTTTATATCCCTTGGATTCTGCACTCGCCCCAAACAGAACATAACTGCGACTTTTATCATCCAGTTTAGCTCGTCTAGCATCAGGGACGTGAGCATCAGCTATAGAACCAAACACTTTGAAGTGTTCAACTGAAGGTTTCACCCCACTCCAAGCTTCTTCAGGGGTCATGTCCTTGAGTGATGATGTTGGACATCTATTTAGAACATAGAAGGCCCAATTCACAGCTTCTGGCCAGAAATTTCTTGGCACATCTTTCTCAGCCAGCAGACATCTCACCATATTCATTACAGTTCTGTTTCTTCGTTCTGCAACACCATTTTATTGAGGTGTGTAGACTGTGGTTAACTGCCTCTTAATTCCATTCTCTCTACAATATTCTTTGAACTCATTTGATGTAAATTCACCTCCATGATCTATTGTTAAGCATTTAATGGACAAACCAGATGCTTTCTCTACACAGGTTCTGAATTGCTTAAAGACACTAAACGCGTCGCACCTATATGTAAGAAAATACACCCAAGCGTTTCTACTAAAATCATCAATGAAACAAATGAGATACCTTTTTTGTCCGTTGGAAGTAGGAGAGATTGGACCACAAATGTCAGAATGAATCAGCTCTAGTTTTTCTGAAGCTCTCCATATCGCCTTCTTTGGAATAGTTTCTCGATGTTGCTTCCCTTTTAAACAGCCAGTGCACACAACATTGGTTTCAGCAAAATGTGGCAGCCCTTTCACCATTTCCTTGTTTTTCAGAACTTTCAAACCTGTATAACTTAGATGACCATATCTACAGTGCCAAAGTTGAGCTAGATCTTGGACATCAGCTTGAAAACACTCTTCACTTATTTCTTGCTTGCAACAAGGTCTATTAGGAGCAACACAAACATCCTGTTGGCTGTCATTTTGCTGGTAATGACAAGACCCTTTGTAGGATGGTAGATCCGACATTGATTGTCCTTTATCACAACAGCTAGACCTTTCTTTTGTAGCTATCCAATACTAAGAAGATTGTTCTTTAAGTCTGGCACGTAGAACACATCTTTGACAGTGTGATAAACTCCTTCCAAAACTAACCTCACACTTCCTTTTCCAACAACACTCATTGTTGTATGGTTTCCCAATCTGACATTTCTTTTGAATCCATTCCCCATATCCATGAATAGTGAAGAATCACCGCACATATGGTTGCTGCATCCGGTCTCCAGAAACTACGCATCTTGCTGATTAATTCTAGAAGATTCAACATATGCCATAAGCAGCATCTCTTCTGATTCTCCAAGCTCAGCATAGTTTGCTTGCTTCCCTAAATTTGGACACTCGTATTGATAGTGTCCTAGCTGATGGCATGTGTAGCATTCAACAGTCGCCTTGTTGTAACTTTACCGACCCCTGCCTCTGCCTCTTTCTCCTCTGAAAGTGCTTCTTTCTCGTCCTCTTCCACCATTTCTTTCATCATATGACACCTTTAGAGCATGTTCTTCATCTCCATCTTTCTTAAACTTTTGCTCATGGACAAGAAGAGAACTCTGCAAGGCATCAACAAAGAGTTCATCAATGTCCTTTGACTCTTCTATGGAACAAACTATATAGTTCCATTTTTCAGTGAGGGTTCTCAAGATCTTCTCTACAATCTTGATATCAGCCATATCCTCTGCATAATTTCTCATATCATTTGCGATCATCATCACTCGGCTAAAATAAACACTGATTGATTCACCTTGTTTCATAGCTAGGACCTCAAACTCTCTGCGAAGGCGGTTGAGTTGAGCCCTTTGAACTCGAGCATTCCCTTGACATTTCATCTTCATTGAATCCCAAAGTTGCTTGGATGTCTCCTTCTGAGTGATTGTTTTAAGAATTGACTTGTCAAGAGATTGAAACAAGTAATTCTTCGCCTTTAGATCTTTGAGTTGTGCTTCCTCCAGTGTCTTCTTTTGTGATGTTGTTAACACTTCATCAGCACCTGGTTGTGAATAGCCAGATTCCACAACACTCCAGTACTCCTTGGATCGAAGTAGATTCTTCATCACCATGCTCCGGTGGTCATAATCACCATCGTATTTCATAATAGAGGGTTGATAAAAACCATTATTTCCTTCAACCATTGCTTACGAACTCTCTCCTTTTTTTCTTGATATGAAGTCTAGCTCTAGATACCAAATTGTTAGGAAACTCTGATAACTGACTTGATTTATTGAATAATAGAAAAGCTAATATATAGCTGATTACATAAACTGACTATCATAAAACTTAGCTAGAAAATAGAAATTAATAAAGACTAAATCAAAATGTATCCAAGTGCTATGCTAACAGCCCTATAATATAGGATATTTATTCTAACAAACTAACCAAGTCATAATTAACCCTATCAGTGATGCGCTGTGAATGCCCTCCCTTTCCTTCTCTGTATGTGTTGTGCTCTGTATATCCCTATTTTTGCTCTTTTTATAGCCATAGGAGATTAATTGCACAAGATACTGTTGATTTTATTTTGGAAATAAAATAATCATGGTTGAGATTATTGTTTTGACTGTGTTGGTCAACTTCCCTTTTTGAGTCGAACATGTTCGGTTTGTGTCAGAAATCGTTTTGGGAATGTTTAATCACTATTCTGAAATGCAGGAACCTGCTTAAACATATTTTAGATCATTGATATCTGTTGTATGGTCTTTGACTGTGTTTCCAAATGTTTCCCATTGACAAATTCAGTTTGAGGAACATGAAGACCTGTTCCACTTTGTATAGCTGCACGATTATTGAGTGATGCCCTAACAAGTCTTATATGATGCCATTCACTTCTAACACTAATTCAATTTGCTTTTGTTTCAAAAGTAGTATTCTTATACATACTCCACTATGTATTTTCTCTTCGTAGACACTTGAGGAAACTTGGATGTGAATCTGTTTTGGATTGTCTTGAAACTTGGATGTTTTAGAATCCTCTTGTAAAAGATGTAACTTCATCGTTCTTTGGTAAACAACTTGCTATTACTCTTGTGTTTTCAAATGAATATTGCAACTTGTACTTTCTTTCCATGTTCATTGCTCATTATCTATATCTTTTCCTTTTTTATGTTCATGATGCTTTTTTGGAAGAACACTTTAGTAAGGTTTGGATTGGCACACAAAGGAGATAGAGTTGGCTCAAGATGGTGCACAATCTTCTTATTTGGTGGTGCTTGGGTCGTGTCATTCTTGGCATGTCATGAAGAAGAGATTTCACAAATTTATTCTCTTAGGCATTGTAGAATTTTACATCTTCACATAAATCTTCTTCAAGACTTGTAATTTCAAGTGTAACAATTTTATCTTTTGGTACTTTGCACACTTTTTAGATTAAAATCTTGTATCTTTGGATTGAACTTGTCTTGTGAATAATTCATGAACACTTTGGATCTTTAACTTGAGCTTAACAAAAAAAGTGAGCTTTCAACTTTTCACTTGGTAACCTTGTCATGAAGAAAATAGTTGAACTTGATATGAGTAACTTGACATTGGATAGATGTTGAAGCTTAACATTTATGCTTGAACTTGTACTCCTTGACAAAGGAAAATGATCATGGATCTTGAAAACAAACATGGAATTTTTGAGAGTTTTGGATTGGATTATTTTTCAACAAATAGTTTATGGTTTATGACTTTTGAAAAGGAATTTAGGATTTTGATTAGGAATGGACATGGATTTAAAGTTGGATATTTGGATGTGAAAGGGTCATGGAAAATGGATGTTAGAAAAGTAATTATAAAAATGAATTTGCAAAATGGATAATGAGGTATAGAAAATGGATATAAACATGATGGTTTTGGATGTGAATAATGGTTAGAAAAGATGGTTTTAGTTTGGATATGGATATGGTAAAAGAAAATTTAGATATGAAAGGTGGATAATGATTTTGACAACCCACTTGTTACTTGTATTCCAAGAAAAACCTACACGAACATTCTTCCATCTTTGACTTAAGAACTTGATGTCACTTGAAAACCTCCACGAATCTGTTAGCCTTAATCTTCAGTTTAACCACATTCCTTCTGATAAGATCTAATCCTCAACTGATTATGTTCAACACCAACGGGCAAAAAACTCTAATTCTTTTAATATGCCCAAAAGCTTCTGAAAAACTTTGAGGAAAGTGGCCTTTGATCCTTGATAAGGGTATGCTCAAACCTTAGTTTCATGAGAGAACCAGTTGAATTGATCTTTAATGAAACCAGAGATTCAAACTAGCAGAAAACCTTAGGGCTCTTTGAATCAGAAGGGTTATGCCTTGAAATGCTTGACTGTGAGAATGAGTACTATCTCCACTTGAAATTACTGCACCTGCACAAATCTGTTAGTAATAAAGCGCGCAGATATGCAAGATGATGCACAAAGAGGTGGGATCATAGGGTAAAAAATTAGGGTGTGACAATCTCTTTACTTGCTGATTTCAAGGTTGCACATCCTTTTCCTTTCATTCTCTATTGTGACAACAAGTCAGCCATGCACATTGCAGCAAACCCGGTTTTCCACGAAAGAACCAAGCACATAGAGATTGATTGTCATGTAGTGCGTGATAAAGTTTTGGCAGTCATAGTTCATCTCATGCCAGTGACCTCCAAAGAGCAAGTTGTTGACATCCTCACAAAATCTCTCCACTGGGTCCTTTCTCATGTCTTCAAGCCAAGCTAAGAATGATCAACATCCATTCTAGCTTGAGAGGGACTGTTGAACATCATGATAAGTGTAATGATCACAAAAATATGAACAATATAATATAACCACTCGTAACTATTTGTAACTAACTTTTCTATTAGTTACTAATTAGTTAGTGTATGTTGTTAGTTTTGCTTCTTATATAAGCAACTTTCTGTATTGTAAATGAGCATGATGATGAAAAATATACACATTGTACAATCTTACTATCTCAATCCTTTCGACTTCTTCATCTCAATGTACATGAAATTTGTAGCTTTAACATTAAAATTAAATTGGATGAATGTAATGCTCACTTGAATATTATGCAAATTTTTTGTGTTTTTTTTTTATAACCCATAATTTCTCAAGCTAGACGGTAAATTTCCGTTTTTCAAAAAATTTAACATTGCTACATATCTTATAAGTGAGTTCAAACACAAAATTTTTAGTTAAGCTAGAAGAGATCATCCCCATTTTATTCAAATGCTATTTGGTAGTTTTTTTTTGCGTGTTCTGTTACGGACTATATAAAGAGGTTCTTTTGGTTATTATATTAAATATCTCAGGAGCGAAATAGAAATATAGATAAACTGTATATTTGATTAATTTGAACACTATGATGATATCCAAGGACAGTAACTTGTAACGAGATTGTGAGTGTGAGAAAAGTCCAAAATATGACAATTAACGTCCCAGCTATTTGACTTATCTGTTAGGCGGAAAAGATGTTACAGGTTCATGGAACATGGTCAATTGCTATTACCTACAACAATTGCTAAACTTTATGACCCACACACACTCCCGTGCCCCTCCCACCAACCTGACTTCTCTTTTCCAACATCAACTCTTTAATCACTCTACTGCACGTTCAAGTATTGCCCCTTTTATTGTCGACGTGTCCCCCTACATTCATTGTCTAAAGAAAAATTGCTATTTTGATATCAAATTCTTATATCTAACCACACGAATACGATCAACTATAATATTTATAATTTTGACACGTGTTTATCTTTTTATTTTTTCTCTATGTGTAAAAATCCAATTAATACAATATATAGTTTAGTTAATGTGTTTCGAAATTAAAAAAAAATAATATTATAAAATATTTTACACTGTCAATCAATCATAATTATGTATTAGAATAAAATATTTTTTTTATTTTAAAAATACTGATATTAAATGACAATTATAAATATTTTGATTGATCGTATGTGTAAAACTGTTTTACACTGATTGAGCACTACCATTAAATTAAATTAAAAATTAAAAAAATAAAATTAGTCAATTGAATAAGTTAGTTAATATAGATCATAAGTTATAACTTGATTATTGTTTGCCCATACATTAAAAAACAAAGTCTTACATAGTAAATTAATTATAATTAATGCTATGTATAAGATTGTTTAATACATATCATAATTTAATTAATAAATTTTAAAATATATAAAAACGTCATAAATAATAAAATAAAATTAATTAATAGAATGTAAAAATTGATTAAAATATTTTATAATTTAATATTTGAAAAGGGTTAATGTTATATTTTTTATTGATTAATAAAGTAGAGAAAGTAGTTAATAAATTATAAGGAAAATAAGTAGTAGCTAATAATCTATTTTTGTTTTTGATAGTGCAACGATGAAATTGATAATGAAATAACTTTATATTTGTTTTATAAAATAATTTTAAAATTTATTTTTTATAAATAATATTTTTATTTTAAAAATATTTTAGAAAAATATTGTTTTTAACCGTATAAATAGATTTTTTTTCAAAATAACCTATTATTTCAACAAAAAAAAACAAAAATATCGTTGTTTTCAATTTTTTTAATCAAAGTAACGTAGTTTAGGTGTTGGAGAACACGAATATGCCAAATGAAATGGTGAATCCCTTGAACTTTTTTCCGGTGCGCTATTTCAAACGGCTGATGCATGTCCACCAAGCCATATGAAATGACGCCTACCTTTAATGAAACATCCCATGCGCCATTTCATATGGCGCCACCCTTATATTTTCTTTTTTTTTTCTTTTTTTTTAAACCATCTGTGTACGCTATTTCAACTGGCTACTACTACATATTTTCCTTATAAATACTGACCACCCTGTCTTCATTTTTCTCTGCACCAACCTCTCCTCATTTTTCTCCGAACCAACTTCTCTTCATTCCTCTGTCAAAATGGCTTCATCTTCTTCCTATTCTTTCTCCAAATATCTCTATCAGGTTAATGTCAATTTAATTTTCTTGCCAATCAAACCTCCAATGAAGATTTGCCTCTGAAATACACTGACGTTAGAACATCTTAACAGGAGTCTGATCCGCTGGTTAGATGGAGACATTCCAGAGTGTGAAAAGATTAGAAGAATTCAAAGGCTTGTTACCACGTTCAACCAAAATGAAGAAGATCGTTTCTGAGAGAATGTTACTAATGACCAAGATGTTCATACGTTGATGTATAGTTCTCAGGAAACTGTCCTAATGGTTGTAATCGCTTAGTTATGCTGTTTAGTCATTATATTTGTTTATTTTGTTGTTTAAGTGTTTAAATTATTGTTACTTGTTGTTTTTAAATTATTGTTATTGAATGTTATGATACTTTTAACACCCTTCTAAACCCAACGAATAATGTAGCGCATAAATCAATAATTAAATCAGAGTAAATCACCGACAAGGGTGTCACATGCTTTATAAAAATATTCTTATCACACATCTTGCTCCGTAACACGAATTTTAAATAATTATGAAATTCATCTTAATAACTCCACATATAATTGAAACTTCGCCGCGGAATTTTAGTATCAACATGACTTCATAATTGTCATCAAAGGACTTCAAGGCCGTTGATCATAATAAAAATTCAACATAAAACAAATCATCGCGTAAAAACTCTTAAAAACATCTTCTTAAATCAATAACGACTTTGGGAAACCAAACGTATCCAAACCCTGATGTTACGTATCAGAGCAAGACCCTCTTGATTCACGGAAATAAGATAAATTGACTCCAAAGGTAAATCTTCACGTGTCAACGAGCTAACCATGATCACCTGCACGTTACCCACGTAGAGGTAACATTCAAACTGACAGGGTGAGTAATCACAAATCATTACAAAAGGTATAAGAAATAGATATAGTAGTTGCAGCAACAATTATCCATACTTCATATATCCATCATGCATCACACGCATACTCACACTGTCACTTTATTAAGTCAGTCACAACGTCATTACGTCATCAATAAATCATCATCGTTAAAACATCACTTATGTCACAACATCGTCAAAACATTTGTTAACTCATATTTATGCAATGTCACTTAGTATGTAACGCAACAAAACGACTAATGCATGTGGTACCAACACTTTGATGAATACATGATCATCTCCCTCTAAAGATCCCCACCATAGGATCGATTCTCACTCGTAACCGGAGCACATCATAAAATGCACTCCATCCACATAATGGGATTGGGGCCACCACTGGACCGGAGTCCTAACATCGTCATTAGACCGAAGTCCTAACATCGTCACTGAACTGAATTCCTAACATATGTTATGAATTCATGATGCAACACGTCACAATAAACACGACCACGGCTAGTCAAATTTGCAATATCATTCATGTAATCATCATAGTATATCCCTCATAATAAGTCGCACTCCATCATATCATCATTATTAGAAATACATCATAATAATCATTTCACTTCATGTGAGACAACGCAGCAACAAAAAGAAAGAAAAGAAATACATAAGAAAAGTAAAATAAAAAATGTCAACTTCTACTCGCCCGAGGCCCGCCCGACGAAGCATAGGCGAAACGCCTTCCCCATACAAATTCCAAGAGCACCTCTTTTTCATCATTATTTTGCCTCTCTTTTCGCCCGGTGCTTTTTGAGCAAAGTAGCTTCGCCCGACGAAGCATATGACTCACTCGGCGAAAGCGCGAAAATAACAACTCTGCAGTTGCATTTTCTACACAGTTCAGACCCCAAAACTCTTGTGATTCCAATATCGTTCAATCCGAAAAAGCACATGATTCACAAGATATCATAATACAATAACACTTCATAATAGGCATCATATACATCATCCAATAGCGCTACAATATCAATCTGTCACTTATTTCATCATGAATCATCATATTACTAGATTCTCCCTAAAACACAACAACCACCTATATACATATAAACTCTATATCAATTATAATGAAATTTAATACTTCACATACCTTAGATTCTTAGTTATGATCCTTTTACTTGAGCTCTACAACAATCTCTTAGAGCCCTAGCTCTTTCTACCTTTTTCCTCAGTGTCGTTTCTCCAAACCATGATCATTCAAAATAAACTTCTCCACTTCTAGTTCCCTTTTTTCAAACTTGCCCTTAGCACCTCTAATATGCCTTTCCCAACTTACCCTTACTAATACTTTTACAATGACCACCTTGCCCTCGATGTTTCCCCTCATTTTATTTTATTTAATAGTATTAGTCCAAATAACATAATCTATATTATTCTATTATCATTAACTCTAAAATAATTCTAATTAATTATTTAATTTCTAAATAATTCTATTATTCCCTTAACTCACCATCACCCCACATCAGACAACAGGAACACATCATGCATAATAATTCACTAAATTTCACCGATAATCACAAATAATTTAACAAATATTAAAATATAAATATCGGGGTGTTACAATATTAATAGAATGAAATTTATTGTTGATATAAAGAGACAAGGTTACATTTAAAACTATGATGTTGTGCTTGATCCTACATTGGGAAATTTTGTATGATTATGCTCTTACAGCGACCCTTTTTCTTTCTTCGCATAATTTTATTATGTCAGACAATTTTGCCTTCGTATGCAGGCCAATAGTCCTCATTTGCTACTACCTAAGGATAGTGTTGTAGACCTTGCATAAACTAATGACTTGGTAAACAACTGAAAGATAGTTGGAAGGGTCCTGGAGAGCCTTTGAACATGCTGTTATTACATGGGAGCAAAGCATACGAAAGGCTTAAAACATTCCGCAGTCACATCAACTCCTATATAGTTCCACTCGGTAGCATCCCACTGACCTCCCTTCATTGTGATCCACTGACTCAGAAACACTAAACTAACCTTTATTACAGTCAAACACTGTGACCACATGTGTGTTAGCTTTGACAACTTCGTTCTTAATGAATTTCACCGAACTATCACTGAACAGCTGCCCATATTGTAATACAGAACTCCAGTTTGAACGTCTGATATCAAAAAGTGCCCCGAGCCTAAAATATGTTACCCTTACCAAAACGGTTATTGGTAGGTTTTAGATGCCCTTGAAGTCAGAGTTCATTGATTCAACGAGGTTTATTGTCATGTAGCCCCATCGTTGGCCATTGTCATATGCCCTGGTCCACTTCTTCAGTTAAATATTGTCGATCCATCTTAATACATTTGTGTTTGTTAATCTGATTTCTTCATGGTAGTGTTTGAAGGAAGGCTCTATTAATACATACTCTGCGTTTAAAACCTTCTTCCGCAATGTCTTGTCCTTGATCTCCCGCATGAAATTTCAAGAGATGTGTATAACTCAATAAACATGTGTTGAAGGAGGATCTTACCAGCCATTATCAAGGTTCTTATATGCACTCTCGATTGATATATGTCTGTCAAAAATCAAACATAAGTTGGGTTGGGGAGACACATGTAATTGGAGATTTTTTAGGAAAAAAATCCAACTCACAATAGTCTCTCCTTCAACTAGAGCGAAGGCGATTGAAAAAATGTTGTTGTTTCCATCTTATTTGTTTTTATTTTTTCCTAAATTTTTAACATATTTTAAATTACTTTTCCTAATACACGAAAATAATAAAACAAAAATAATTTAGGGAGGATGCGCCATTTGATAAGGCGCATGCACTCCAAATTAGGGCAAGTGATGTGTAAGCGCCATTTGATTTGGCTACACCTACATGTATGCTTCAAATCAAATGGCACATGAAGCATTCATTTGTGCACATACTCCAAATGAAATGGCACCTCCTTGTTCATGCATTCTGAAACTACGCTATTTTTCGTAAATAAATTGAAATCGATGTTATTTTAGTATTTAATTTGAATACATACGTTATTCTAAAAAAATTCATATAAATAAGATGAATAATGTTTGGTGTAACTGTTAATGTCATTTTTTGGTGTCATCTAGTATTGTTGTTGTCAAAATGACTACCTAACCAACATCGGCCCAAATATAATGCATGCTTTTTAGGTTAGGTTAAAATTTTCGAGTAAAGAAGAAATGTTAGTGTATATTACTATAGATTTTAAGAAAATAAAATATATAGATACACGTGTTTTAAAAGTAATAACATTAGTTACACTTTTATACACCGAGATTATAATAATAAACAACTCCATTTCTTTAGAGAAATAAAGGAGAAAAAATCTAAAATTATGATGATTTTTTGTTCCATCTTTATAAGCTGCATCTTTTTGAACTAAGCTGAATCTTGATACTCCTTATTATTATTGTTTGGGAAGATCCATTCGGTCGAACATAACCTCTCTCATCAGTTTCGGAAAGATACACACTTACTGACGAAGAACAGAGAGATGGAAGATCGATCCTAGCATTTCTAGACGAAGAAAAAGTAGACGGAATTCCTAATGCATATCTTCCCATAGTCATCATTGTTGTTATAACGTCTCCATAATTCTAGTAGACAATAAAAGTTTATGTAACTTGATATATTTAGAAACCCATGCTAAACTCGAATTAGGATCATGAAAATCTGAGACCTTGCAATAATCAAAGACTACTTTCTTTTCACGATTCTTCCACTCACCCTTATGAACAAATCCACTTGCATGTTACCTTAGAGGAGCATGAGGAAAGAAAGGCATTGGATATGTGTTTCTTCATAATCTAGGGCGAGAGTTTATAAAAGGCATCTCGGGCAAGTGGTTTTACCTCCTCAATAGGAAAAACTTCAGCTCGGTTGAGAAAGGCCATATCACATATTTCAAAAGCTCCCTCATGGGGCATACAGACTGCAAGAATTGAATGAAAGACTCATACCAAGAACGTGGAACTCTATCCATCTTAAATATTATTACAGTTAGACTACTTATAATTTTTAGGGGGCAGACTGACCACCTGTGCATGAATATTTGAATATTTTTAACATGTCACCTGAAGGTCCTTGTCGCCTTAAAAATCTATTTGAACATGTTAAGCTTCCACGGGAAGGTCATTGTCATCTTAAAAGGCTATTTGAACATGCAGGTCTTCCAGACAAAGGTCACTTCCGCATAAAAAAAAGGGCTATTTCATGATGATGAACTTTCACACGAAGGTCTTTGCTTCCTTAAAAGGCTATTTGAACATCTTGGATTTCCACACAGATTTTTTTTGTCTCTCCAGGAAATACGAATATGATGGACTTCCACAAGAAGACCCTTGTCACTTATTCAGGAAATACGAACATGATAGACTTCCACAAGAAGATTCTTTTTGGCTCTCCAGGAAATATGAATATATTAGGCTTCCTTGGGAAGATCCTTGTCGCCTTTAAAGGCAACATGAATATGTTGGACTTCTACGTAAAGATCCTTGTTGCCTCTCCAATCAATATGAATATGTTGGACTTCAACAAGAATATACTTTTTGCTACTCTAGGAAATTATAACATGATAAACTTCCATAGGAAGATCATTTCCTTCTCTCCAGGCAATACGAATTTGTTGAACTTCTTTGGGAAGATTCTCGTCGCCACTTAAGACAACATGAATATGTTGGTGTCCCACGAGAATACCCTTGCCTCCCTTCAAGGTAATATGATCGTACTATCCAACAAGGGGCACTAACAATGTCTAGCCCAAGATACTTAACATTAAAAGTCTTGTCTGAGGGCATGATAGAAGTCCTGCTCGAGAGGTTTAATGCCTCACCTGAAGAACTTGAAGTCACCTTATACAGGCTCATGATAACCTCGCCTGAGGGACTAAGAGTGCCATCAAACGGGCCTATCTAAACTCTGTGCCTAAGGTACTAGAGTTTTCTTAAGCAAAACCCTACATAAAATCTTTCCCAATAGGTGCAGTCGAAGTCTATCCTAAGAAACTTAGCTCAAAAGTATTATTTGAGGGCTTGATACAAGTCTCGCCTGAGAGCTCTAATGCCTCGTTTGAGGGACTTGAAGTCTCATTAACAAGACACTTTAGAACCTTTCCTGATGGGCTAAGAGTCCTATAAAACATACCTAACTAAAATCCTCACCTAAAGGACTTACAATTTCCTTGGGTGGGACCCTAAATAAAATCTTACCCAAGAGGCGCTACCGAAGTCTAGCCTAAGAGACTTAGCTTAAAGTTATTGTCTTAGGGCATGGTAGAAGTCCCACCCAAGTTGTCTAATGCCTCACATAAGGGACTTGGAGTCTCTTCAGCCAGGCTCATTATAACCTTTCCTGAGGGATTAAGAGTCCCATCAAATATGCCTATCTAAACTCCCTGCCTAAAAAACTTGGAGTTTCCTCGTGTGGAACCCTACATGAAATCTCTCCCAAGGGGTGAGAATTAAGTCTATCCAAATAGGGTTATCTTAAAAGTTTTGTTTGAGGGATTGATATAAGTCTCAGTCGATAGGTCTAACACCTTTCCTGAGAGACTTAAAGTCTCGTCAGCCAGGCTCATTATAACCTTGCCCAAGGGACTAAAAGTTCCATCAAACAAGCCTATCTAAACTCCTCTTCTGGGGGACTTGGAGTTTCCTCGAGCGGGACCCTACATAAAATATCACCCAAAGGGTGAAGCCAAAGTCTTGCCCAAGTGACTTATCTTGAAAGTCTTGTCTGAGGGCTTGATAGAAGTACCACCTGATAGATTTAATGTTGCCTGAAGGACTTGAAGTATAGTCAGCATGCTTATTATAACATCTCTCGAGGGAATAAAATTCTCATCAAACAAGCCTATATAGAATGCCCACCTGAGCAATTTAGGGCCTCACCAATCAGGATCAGTATACAATTTCATTCAGGACATTTAGGGACTCATGATTCTTGAACACACTCTAGTTTAAAGCAACTTGTCCATTTGTCAAAGGTGTTGTGCTTCATGGACTGTGTAGTGATATATTTGTAAATATCCTAGTAAATTATAGAGAATGGTATCCCTTAAGATGGGTGATACCTCACGCGAAATCCTGCCATTAGGAACTTCCTCGCCTTATGTTCCCTTTGTTCACTCAGTCATGAGAAATGTGGAAAAATACGTTCTTAGAATTGAGGGAAGTCGGGGTCAACAAACTTATCCACATCTCTCAAGAAAATAAGGATTCAACGATCTACCATGACTGAATGAGAGGTTATTAGTCTCTAGAGAAGGCTAGGCCCAAGAGCCGCCCTCTATAATTACCTTTCCCCCTGGGGTAAAGGGGAGAAAATTATACCCATAATATACACATATAAGCAAAGAGCTTTTCAACTCACATGAGTTTGCTCTATCCGTAGAAAAAAACAACCATCAACTAGAGTCTTTCACCACCGTGAGAAAGCCCTATCCACCATTAAATACAAATACCTCTGGTTATCCCCTGAGTAAGGATATCATCCACTCATGTAACTTTTAACAATTACATACACGTAAATCAATAAAAGGCTAAGAAATGAAACGACGAGGAAAACATAAAGGAAAGTCACTAAAATAATCAAGACGAGCGAATAATGTTTAAAATACAAAGCTAGAATGCCAGTAACACAATCCAAATATTACAATTTTCAAAAGAGTTCAAAATAATCATGGACATCACACGTCCCCATTAAACTTCTCCTATTATTTCTTGTCATCCCCTCCTCTAGCCGCCTCCTCAAGAGCACAAGCCTGGCATGTTTCAAGTGTGGAAAGAAAGGACATTATGTTGCTGAGTGCAAAAATGAAATTCAAACTTGTTTCAACTTTGGAGAACCAGGTCATATGAGTACTCGTGTCAGAAGTCGAGGAAAGCGCCAAATGTCGCGCAAGCTAGTGGGAAAATGTTTACTCTTAATGTTGTTGAGGTCTCAAGATCACATGATTTAATTCGAGGTATGTGATTCATAAATGGCATCTCCTTGATTGCTATCATAGATATAGGTGCGACACATTCATTCATATCTCATGATTGTGTTATCAAGTACAATTTGGTAGTTTTCCTGAATTGTCCCCTATCCATTTATGGTAAATATTTTGGAGTTAACTTGATTTGTTCAACCTTAAGTCAACTAGATGTTATCCTGAGAATAAACTGGTTAGAGTTCAACCAAGTTCATATTAATTATTTTGATAAGACCGTGTTGTTTCTTGAGTCCGGAGAGAATAAGGATTCAAGATTCATATCTGCCTACCAAGTAGAGATGTTCTTAAAGCAGGGTGATTTGGTGCTCATGATGTTCGCTTCTTTAAGAATGGGGAGCAAAGTTATGATTGTTGATCTTCCTGTTGTGTGTGAGTTACCTAATGTTTTTCTTGAGGATATTAGTGATTTTCTGCTAGAGCGTGAAATTGAGTTTTCCATAAATTTAGTACTTGGTACTAGACCTGTGTCAATGGCATCATATAGAATGTTTGCATCAGAGTTGAGCAAGCTGGATAAGCAGTTATAAGAGCTTTTGGAGAAGAGTTTTGTCAGACGTAGTGTATCGCCTTGGGGAGTGCCAATGTTGTTGCTTAAGAAGAAAGATGAGAGCATGAGATTGTGTGTGGATCATTGGAGGTTGAACAAGGTTATTATTAAGAATAAGTATCCTCGTTCTAGGAGTGATGACTTTATGGATCAGTTGGTTGGAGTTTGTGTGTTCAGCAAGATTGATCTGAGATCAGGTTACCATCATATTCGAGTGAAGTTACGGGATATACCTAAGACTGCACTTAGAACTCCTTACAATAATTATGAGTGTTCAGTTATGCCGTTTGACATGTTAATGAATTAGGAGTATTCATGGAATATATGAATAGAATTTTTTACCCTTACTTGGATTAGTTTTTCGTTGTGTTAATAAATGATATTCTGGTGTATTCTAAGTTAGACAAAGAGCACGCAGAACACCTGCGAGTTGTGTTAAAAACCCTAAAGGATGATAAGTTGTATGCTAAGTTGTATGCTAAGTTGTCTAACTATGAATTATGGTGTTGCAGTAAGAATCGTGATACCAAGCTATTAAATTAACTTGAATCACAAATCATGAAGTTCACCATCGAGCTTTGATTTATCCAAAGGAAAGGGTAAAGATCGAAGAAAACCCTAAGTGCGCTACGTAACAACGAAGCTAAGAGATCTAAGGTTCGGGGGTTGGTTATACCTAGGGAATGTGTTAGCATCCTAAGTATCTGTAGTACTCTACAGGAACCTCTTGTTAATATTTGTGTTTGCTAAAGTTTGCTTGCTAAAGGAAATGTGCTAGGGGTAAAGATATAAAGTATAAAGTATGTACAAAGTTTGCTCGCGAAGACATCGCATCTTGTGCCTACGTATCCTGACGGGAATGGAATCAGAGCAACCGTAGTTTCCCTGGTTAGGGGGGAGGAACTCTTGACTGTGGTCAAGGTTCCAAGGGGAAAGTAAATGTCTGCGACGAGACACTTACATAGAGTGCGTCGACTCTAAACTAAAGGTTAAGTTAGAAAAGAAGGGAATGTCCACGGCGGGACGACTAAATAGAGCACGGCGACTCCAAGTTCTATGGAAAAGGTAAACACGGGAAATGTCCACGGCGGGACGACCACCTGGAGCACGGCGACTCCAAATCTAAGTTGTAAATGTTAACAGGAAGTTAATTGTTAGTGAGCTCGCCAAGACATCACATCTTGTGCCTACGTATCCTCAAGAGGGACTTGAGAAATCAGAGCATCCGTAGTTCGTGGAACTACGAGTTGCAAGTTCTAAGAACCAAGAACAACAAAGACAAGTAAAGAATAAACAAGGGACATGCACAATGACAATGAGTCAATATATAGTCCCTTCCCTCGGATTAGGTCACAGGGATCAAAAGAAAAGCAACAGATACACGGTAAAATATCATGTAAATGGCAAACAAGAATACACAGAAGAGCATCATGTAATCAACATACAAAGATATGCGGCAAAGCATCACGAATACAAATAGAAAGTAACAGTCACGGAAAAACATCGTGAGAAGGTTAATCAACAAACTCATGAAAAAGTAGGCTCAAAACATGGAAGCGAATTAGTTACAAAATAGAATCGGATGAAAAAGAATTTTTAATCAAGTTAAATATAAGTATTTAATAAGATTACTTAACAGTTTAATTAATCAAATTAAATAAAAATATTTAAATAAATTAAAAACTAAACTAATATTTTTTTTTATATTTTTCTAATATAAATAAACTAAAAATAAACAAACTAAATAGATAGACATAATTTAATGATTAAAAAAAAGAGTAAGTATATATAATAAAAAATGAGAAACGACAGTATGTAAATATAAACTAAAACATATATATGTATAAAGAATTGAAGATTATAAGTTTATATATGTATATTAAAACTAAAAAGAAGAAAAACAGAAGTATATATATACATAACTAAAAATTGAAACAGAAGTGGATATATATGAAACTAAAAACATAAATATATGTATAAAATTCTAAGGACAATAAGTATATTTATAAAATTCTAAACTGAATGATATATATATATAATTCTAAAATACATATGTATATCTATAAACTCATATAAACTCAAAGTGACAATAAGTATATATAAATATAAAACTTAAACTGTATATATAAACAAACATGTAAAATAAGTAAAAGTAAAAATATAAATAAATAAAAAAGATAAAAAAATAAAAATAAATAAATATAAATAAATGAAGTAGCAAGTGTTGTACTTTTGTTGAAGTTTAGAGTTTGAAAATAAATAGGTGGGTGGATCTAATGTTCGAAAAAAAGAGAAAACAACTAAGAAGCCACAAACGCTTAACATGCATATGATACTAAACAACACATAACACATGATACTAAATACATACATGCTACTAAATTCAATTATACTAACCACACACTCACAGTAACAACAAACAAAAATATTTAAAAATTTAAATGGTACATACATAGACTTTGGCCCTTTTTTATAAAAAAAAAATTAAAAAGGAAAGCCATATCAAGAACATAATCATTGCAGGTGTAATTCATTAACTGGACAAATAATAAAAAAAGAATATTTACCTATCTCAAATGCCAAAAATTGTATTCTTCTTTCACTTTGGATCCATGACATTGATACTACTCATCCTTCGCTGCCATCTTCAACATCTTCTTCGATGATTTGAGGAGATTATTGCCAAACAAAACGAGGAAGAAGAATGGAGGAGTTCGGTGAACAAATGGTGGTGAAAAAAAATGATGGTTGTTGGCCTTGTAGTGAGAAGTGTTATAACAGAAGGTTGTGAGTTAGCAATGAAGAATATTATGGTGAGAGGGAGGTGCAGTGGGTTGCATTATGAAGGAGAGTTCATAAAGGAGGTATGTGTCATGGGTGAGGTGAAAAAATGGTGGTGGAAAAAAAGTGATCGTTGTGTTGAAGTTTGTGAATTGTTTTGTAGTTTTTATAACATATAAAAGAATGGTAAAATGAGGAAGTGAGGTTATGAAGTGAGTATGCTGGTGTTATATGAGAATAAAGAGTTGATATGTGGAAAGTATTATAAAAAATATCAACAGTTACACAAAGAGAGATTTAGAGCGATGTGTCGTTTGTATGTTCAATCATGGGGTCTTGTGAAAGAAGATAGTATGTATAAAGTGTATAGATTAGGTAGGATATTAGGATGAAGTGTGTTGTCTAAGAGAGAATGATGATGATAATACATGCTATCTCTATTATATATTACTAGAAACTTGAACAAAATCTAAAAAGTACTATAAGATCAAAAACTTTTTAAAAGCTCCCCAAAATAAGGAAAAGATAAACATAAAAAAAATATTTACAATAAAATCTAAAATAAAGATTTGATAGATTAAAATAATATATTAATTGAAAGTAGAAATAAAGACAGTAAAAAACAAATAATTGGACCGGTATTGAAGTACTCGAAATAATCAAATAAATACACCAAAGTGATCAACAAAAAATACACGATTCGGAAAAATACAACGTTTTGTCAATTTTTGAAATAAATTTTACCCGCTAAAATGACTTAAACTGTCTAAAAACGCGACCGAAAAGTAGTTGAAAAAATTAAATGAGCACGTCAGGTTAAACTACGTGAAACGCATATTAATATCACTAACGTTTGCAGGCTCGATTTTAAAATTTTTCATCCACTTATTTTACGCGCAGTTGACTTTTTATTTGACCGACTCGGCTGTAAATCCGACAAGTTTATTTTAGCTGATAAATTGGTATTATAAAAAATGACAGACATGATATGCTATATAGGTAATGAAAAAAAAATGAGGGTAAATTTGGAGTATGACATATGGTTAAGAGAGGTAAGCTTCCTTGGTCATGTAATCTCTAGTGGTAGAGTAGCAGTTGATTCGTCTAAGGTAGATGTGGTGTTGTAGTGAGAATATCTTAAGTCGGTTACTGAGATAAAAATATTTTTGGGTTTGGCTGGTTACTATAGAAGGTTTTTTAAAGTTGTTTTACCTTTGACTTATTTGAACCGAAAGGGGCAAGCTTATGCATGGAATGTTCATTGTGAAATTGGGTATGTTGAAGTTGACCGACCAACAACACTCTAGAGGAAATCAAGGAAGGCCATAAGTTGGATTTGGGATTGATTGGTTGATCGATTGGTATTAATTAAGGTAAAGGTGTTGTCTTCAAGGTAGATGAGAATGTAATTATGAAGTTTCAGGACAGAGTGTGTGTGCCAGATGTAATGGAACTTAGAAAGAGGATTTTGGAAGAAAGTCATACGATTTGTTTGAACATTCATCCCAGAGCCACTAAGATGTATCAAGATCTCAAGAAAATGTCTTGGTGGCTAGGTATGAATAAGGATGTTGTAGAGTTTGTGTATTCCTATTTGACTTGTCAGAAGTCGAACATCGAGCATCAGAAGCCGTCTGGATTGATGCATCCTTTAAGTATTCTTGAGTGGAAGTGGGATAGTATTTATATGGATTTTGTAGTGGGTTTGCCAAGAGCCACTAAAGGAAGTGATTTGAAATCGGTTGTTGTGGAAAGACTGACTAAGTTAGTTCATTTTATTCCAATAAAGATCAGTCACACATTGCAGAAGCTAGCAGAGATCTACATCAATGAGATAGTGAAACTTCATAGAATTCCTTCAAGAATTGTTTCATATAGAGATTTGAGGTTCGCGTCAATATTTTGGGAAAGTTTGCAAGCATCCATGGGAACCAAGTGGAATTTGAGTTCTACTTACCATCTACCAACGGAGGGTCAGACAGAAAGGACTATCCAATCTTCATAAGATTTGTTAAAGGCTTGTGTTTTAGAGCAATTAGGTAATTCAGAAAATTATTTGCCACTAATCAAGTTTACTTATAATAACAGTTACCATTCTAGTATCAAAATGGCTCTTTTTGAATCTTTATATGGTAGAAGGTGTAGAGCACCCTTTTGTTGGTATGAATCAAGTCAAAGTGTTGTGCTTGGAATAAAGATCGTTCAAAAAACTAAATAGAAGATTAAGATGATTCAGGGAAACATGAAGGAATTATAGAACAAACATGAGATTATCATGATAAGCAAAGAAAAGCTCTTGAATTCTATTGTAGTGAGAATCAGATATCAAGCTATTAGTTAACTTTAATCACAAATCATGAAGTTCAACACAGAGCTTTGATTTATCTAAAGGAAAGGGTAAAGATCGAAGAAAACTCTAAGAGCGCTATGTAACAACACAGCTAGAGATCTAAGGTTCGGGGGTTGGTTATACCTAGGAAAGGTGTTAGCATCCTAAGTATATGTAGTACTCTACAGGAACCTCTTGTTTATATTTTTGTTATGCTAAAGTTTGCTTGCTAATGGAAAAGGTGCTAAGGTAAAGACCTAGAGTATATACACTAAGTATGCTCGCCAAAAAGTATGCTCACCTCCTTAACTTTACCCCTTTTGCATGAAACCTCCCAAATCTTGTTTTTTCATGTTCAAATCCATTTATCAAACATGTCTTGATGAAATTTGGCTTGAATGCTTCAATTTGGACCAAAAAGCCTAAAAGTCAAATGGTTGACTTTGTCATATAAAGCTTGTGTATCAGATGAATTCAACTGTGTGATCTTCAGTGATCTTGCATTCTTGAAGTTTTCAAACATCATGGGTGGACTTCAAGGATGTATATGAGCATACTGAATCATGTTCCAAGACCTGGGATCATACTTTGATCAAAAGTCAAAGGTATAGTTGACGTTTCCTGATAAAAAACTCTAATTTGGGGCCAGATGAAGTTTGGCTTCAATGAACTTATAGTGGGACCCAATTGTACTTGAATATTGATGAATAGAGGCCTCTTGAGTGTATGAAAACTTGACTTATTGATGATCAATCCAAGATACTGATTGATCAAGCAAAGACCCTCTTTATTCCCTTAGGCCAAAACCCTAATTCAGGTGGAATCACACAAGAACAAACTTGAACATGGTTAGGGTTAGAAATGATATGCTTGATTTTCCTAGAATGATGATGGAACCTAGGGGTCAAAATTTTGGGTATGACAAATTCCAAGAGGGAGATCATGTGTTTTTAAGAGTCACTCTAGTGACTGGTGTTGGTCGAGCATTAAACCCTCGAAAGCTTATACCTCATTTTATTGGTCCTTATCTGATCCTTAAGAAATTCGAAGAATCTTTATATCGATTTCCCTTACCAACATCTCTTTCAAACCTTCATAGTGTCTTTCAAGTGTCTCAACTTTAGAAGTATATTCCTAATTTGTCCCATGTACATGATCCAATTGGATGATGTGGAAGTTAGAGATAACTTAATTGTGAAATAATCACCCTCGCGGATTGAGGATTGAGAAACAAAAAACTTGAGAGGTAAAGAGATCGCTTTGGTTAAGGTGGAGAGGGGAGGACCTGCTAGAGGAAACGTGACATGGGAGCCGGATAGCCAGAGGAGGGAGTTTAAGAACATATGGGTGTTCAAGTATGAAGGATAAAGATGATTTTGTATCCTCTTTCTTTTTTCCTCCTTTTACTTTCGTTTCCTCCATTGAGATAGTTTGAGCAAAACCTCTCTAAGTTGCAATGACATAATGTGATTTTTATGCTCTATTGATTACTGATTTTCGTATGAATCTGTATGCATAATTATGAGTTTTGATGTTCATGTTTATATGCTTTGAATTTATGAACATAATGATGATTTTATGGATAATTGATTATATAAATGATTAATCTGTGCATTATTAATGTGATAAATGTTATATGATTGATGTGTGATGATTTTATATGCGCATGGGTCCTATGGAATCAAAATTGGAGGTTCAGAGGTGCAACCATGGAAAAACTCTATTTTTTGCATTCTATAGAGTGGTGAGGGGTGTCACCTTCATGACGGGCCAACTATCATTGCATTGGGAAAGACGTCTCTTGGGGACGCGATGACGAGTGTCAATGAGGTGACTGGCATATCGTCAGAGCCTTAATGAAGGGCTCCCTTGCCCATGCACCATCGTGATGACGGGCAATTTTGAGGGGATGATGACAGGTGGGTGTGACGACTGTCATGCCGAGAGGGTTGACCTCAACCATTGTTTTGATCAATTCTAGGTCGTTTCACTCGATATTTTGAGTGTTTTTTGTTTTTGATGGTGGTTTGATGTTATTTTAATGTTGTTTGATGAGAAATTATATATTTTTAATTATTGTGTTAAGTTTATGATGAATACCTCAAGAAGAGGAAAAATGTTGAGTTTAGGATGATATATTTTGGTTTAGTGGAACCATTGATGTAGCGTTGCATTGGCGATGATTTATGATGAGTTTTAGGTTCGAGAGGAACTAATGGTGAGTATTCAAGTTGCAGGTTGAAACGAGTCTTGCATATAATTGTAGCATTTATGCATAATGTATATTGGAGATAGGCAAGACTTATGTCAAGTGACGAGTTAGGCTTTCGGTCCAATGACGATTAGGACTTCGGTCCAGTGAAAAGTTAAGACTTTGGTTTACTGATGAGTTGGATAATTTAGCAACACACTTCTGAATATCCAAATTCCGTTACCAGATGCATTGGAGTAGAGAATATGAATATATCCCATACATAATTGAATTTATGAATTATTATTGTTGTGGATGGATAGTATGAGTGATTATTTATTCTAATTGCACTGTCCTTGTTGTTTTATGCAGCATTAACATAGGTGAATGTATTCACACCCCTATTTCTTTCTGTGTTATTCTTTACGCCTATGGTGCAGATACTCAGGTAGAGACTGAGAAGCTTTAGTTATTACTCGTATTGGAGGATGACATAGTTAGAATTCTTCATTGTTTATCTTTTTGCATTGCTTTACAACATTTGTTGTCTCTGGCAACACTTTTTTAGGTAACATGTAAAAATTGTTGCCTAAAATTCGTAAAGGCAACAATTTATGGCTATTGACAAAAATATATTTGCAACCCTTGATAATCGTTGCCTAAAATATTTTTGGGGACGTTTTTAGAGCGTCACTCTTTTATTTGTTTGGCAACGATTGTTAAATGTGCCTTTAACTACTTTTGGGGACGATTTTGGAGAGTCATTATACTATTTCTTTAGCAATGTTTGATAATTGTCCCCTTAAATACTTTTGGGGACATTTTTAAATTGTTACATTACTTCTAATAAAAGGCTACATTCATTCAACGTTGCATAAAATTTTAGCAACATCAAATTTTTTGTGGCAATCTTTCCTCCAAAATTATCCATTAAAAAAAATATTTTCCTCTAAACATTATTAAAAAAAAATTAAATATAAAAAATCATCTAACACATAATATAATAATATTGTAGTATATTGTTATATTATGTGTTAGATAATTTTTTTATATTTATTATATCATCTAACACATATCTCACATTTAGAGAAAAATATTTTTTAGATGATTTTTTATATTTAAAATTTTTATTTATTGTTAGGGCTAAATATTTTATAATATTACATACCATAACTATTCATGTGAATAACTTTTATAATAAATTAAATATATTTATAAACTTAAAATTTATTAAATAAAAAGAAAAATACTGATTAACTAAAAAAGTTAAATATAATAATATAATAGTATATTATTCTATTATATGTTAGATAATTTTTTATATTTATTATATCATGCAACACATATCTCACATTTAGAAAAAAATATTTTTAAATAATTTTTTATATTTAAATTTTTTATTATTATTTAACACATTCCACCATTTATAAGAAAAATTTTATATAAAAAAATTACTAATCTCTATCTCACGTTTTAGAATAAAAAATATATAAAAAAGAAAATATAGAAAAAAGAAAAAAAAAACAAGTTCATCCACCCCTTATCATCTCCTTTCTGTTTTTCATCTTACACCATCATCACCCTAATTTTCTCTCTCCGCCTTCACGTGAACTCCCTTTCGTTTTCCTTCCCTTTGTTTCACCTTCGCCTTCACTGAATTCATTCCCATTCTTCTCCCAACAACAAACCCTAACAGTCGCCGTCATCACCATCCCCACCTCATAACCCTTGCTCCTCACCATCTATCCTCCTCACTCAAAACCCCAATCTCGTCCCCGCCAACCTCCGACACTGCGAATACGAAGAAAGGGCCACCCTCAAACGCCTTCTAAACCATCGTGGAGACGTCAACTTATAGTTCTTCAAACTCATGCACAAGTTCCAGCATCTGCGGCGACAATAGTGGAAACGAGCAACCTTGACACAACCCAACTTTTCATCAATAACACAATTTGATCTTGCGCTTCTCACACCCAACGTCTCCAAGTGACGTCGTCAAGCTTATCACGGTCGCGCACTATTCGTTTTGTTAACAGGATTTTACTCTACGACTTATAGTTTTTCCAAGATTTGAGGTATATTATGTTAATATTTATTGATTTCTCTACTAATTGTTCCAATTAGTAGAAGTATTCTCTACAGTACCAACAATTGTGTTGTAACAGTAATTCCATTACTAAGCTACAACTTTGAAGTATTACCTCGAGTCATTGAAGTTTAGTAAGCCAACACCATGATATGACTCGTTATCTTTCAAATTTTCAAAATCAATAGTTGCTGATGATTTCTAGTGGTCTTGTGCAGATTGAATACGGTGGTCCCGACAGCATGGGAAGCCTAATCAGGGTAGTTAATGGTCATGGCGGCATTGATGTCTACTTCTTTAAGAGAGCTGGTGTTGTTGTCTTCTACACTTCGACCTCATAAGAGAACTTTCCAATCCCTCAATTTTTTCCAATATACGTGATATCTCTCATTTGGCAGGCCTCTTTTAGCATTGAGTTCTCATTTTGTAGTTTTTTAACAGATGCTGCAAGAGAATTAGGATTCAAACCTAAATTTTCTAGTTGTTCCAGCATAGCCTGATATCTCTCATTCAAGTACTGTATATCATCCTTTATTTGGCGAGTTTCAAGCTGGAGGGCGTTGCTTTCTTCAGCATTTATAGAGAACTCCCGTTCAAGTTTCTCTTTGATCTCCTTCAACTTAGAGATTTCCATTTGTTGTTTCTTTAATGACCTGGTTTGATTTTTTTAGTTGTTCAGCATTTTCTTGCGCATTCAGAATTTCTTTGGGTACGGTCAGAGAAGAAGATACCTTAAATATTCTCCTCGAGTTTGTTCTGGGTGGATCCATATCTTCACTGTTGGGGAAGTTTGGAGCTTTCCCTGAGGCTGTAAGTTCTAGCTATTTAACCAATGTACTTTAGTGATTTTTTATGCCAACTATTTTCACTAATTCATTCAACAGGTCATAAGAACTTATATGAAGCAGATATTGCTTGGACTCGAGTACTTGCACAAAAATGGAATCATGCATAGGGACATTAAGGTTGCTTTCTGTATCATCTCATTGATATGCATGTAAGCTTGGTTCTTTTTCAGCTACTGATGTCCAAGTATATATTAATTTCAAGGGGCCAATATTCTTGTAGATGATAAAGGATGCATAAAACTTGCAGATTTTGGAGCATCCAAACAGGTCGTTGAGCTGGTAATACTCTTATCTGCCACTCTACAATTATGGCACTATATTTACGGCGTACACTTTACCTTTGTGAAGGATATTGCATTTGTATCCTTGTTTAAGAGGTGCATTGTTTTATTCTAGGCTACCATGTCTGGTGCCAAGTCGATGAAGGGTACTCCATATTGGATGGCTCCCGAAGTTATTCTCCAGACTAGGCATAGCTTGTAAGGACATTGTTGCACCCTAAAATTTGACCAACCGATTCTCCTATCTGACTCGTGGTTTAATTTCATATTCGCAAATCAGACAGATGATTTTTGTGCAAACAGGGGGATATCAGAGTTTACAGCTTGATTTTTGTCTATCAGATATGGCAGACCCAGTCCAGATCACCAGGGTTTTATTTTCGGGAAATTGTGCGCTCCTCGGTGATTTTTAGCTTGCACAGTGATTTTGGGGATATTCTGATGCCCGGGGATCTCCGTTCGATTCGATCTGGTCTCGTGCGCTCTTTTATGGGGGTCATTTGCATTCATCTGCATTTTTGGGATTTTTATAGACTTCTGTGAATTTTAGACAGGCTTTATAGATTTTCCTGGAATTTAAATAGGGTTTTTGTATTTTTCAATAGTTTAATTCTCTTTTTAGGATTTTATAGAATTTTTAAGTAGATTTTTAGAATAAATAAGATTTTAAATAGTTTTTAGAATAATAATGAAAAAGGGGAATATAGTTTTTTTTATTACTAATAGATGTTAATAGTTTAGAATTTTCTATAGATTTTAAAATAGGTTTAATTGTTTTTAAATCATTTTTAGAATTTTATATAGATTTTTAAATAGGGTTAATAGTTTTTTTACCATTTGTAGAATATACTAGATTTTAAATAGAGCTTTAATCTTTAATAGATTTTTCTTATTAGTTAAATTGATTAACTAGTTTTTTTAATAGAGATTATTAGGATTTTATTAGTTTTAGATTTAATTAGGTTAATATAGAGTTAATTAGGTTTTTAATCATTTTTAGGCTTAGTTAGGATAATTAGGATTTAAATCTTTTGTTTAGGATTTAATTGAATTTGTTAGATTTTATTAGGATTAATCATTAGTTAATTAGGTGTTAATTGTTTTGATTAGATAATTAGGTTTAATATTCTTTAATTAGTTTTCAGTTTTTAACAGGTTCTGCCCAGATTTTCGTGGGCCAAAATGCAGTTTTGGAGGCCCAACGTGTGAGATTCAGTCCAAGTCAATTTTTTGTGCAGTTTTTGGCCAAGGAGCGCCACTTGTCAGCATATATAAGGTCCCACGCGTCCCACTCAGGAGGGCCCACGTTACACTCAGAGACTCTCTCAGCTCGCGCCACGTCTCGCCCCAGCTGTCCCACACTCTCTCTCTCTCTCTGTGCATGCGCGCCACTTGTCGCCTCACAGCTATCACCGGAGCTTCACCAGAAACCTCACCGGCGGCCATGCATCCGCCGTAACCTCCCACCGCCGGTGACCCCCAACGTCTTCCGGCCACCGCAACGGCTCGCCGGAGTTCGTTTCACGCCCAGAATCTCCAGAAACGCCAATCTTCATCTTGCTCCTTCGTTCACCTTCATCGTTCTTCATCAAATTCTCCAGAACGCCAACAATCTTCATACAACTTTTTCCAGAATCCACTCAAACCTTCATCGTTCTTCATCCACTTTTCCAGAACGCCATCATCCTCATCCCAGAATTTCCAGAACGCTCCAAGATTCATCATACCGTTTACGTTCATCATCATCCAGAATCTCTTGAATCCGTCAACAACCTTCAACCACAACGCGCGCCTGATACGTCCCCAGATCTGTACAAGATCCATCAGTTCCAAGGCTTGGGAAATCTTCATCAAGGTCTTAGCGTCGTTCGTCACTACGAAGTGTTCTTCGCGCCATCAAAGCTTCAACAAATACTCAGGAATCTTCAAAGATCCTTTGTTCCCCTCGCACTAACCCAGGTTTGCCTTCTCTCTGTTAGATCTTCATTGCAATTAGGGTGAAATAATTGGTTAGGGTTTGAGGTTTGATTTGTGAGAGGGTGCTGAGTTTGAGGTTCTAGTGTTGATTCGCTTGAGCGTGGTGAGGCGTTTGAAGTTTTGTTTGGTTTCTTTTCCTTCATAGAACCGAGTTGCAGAGAGAGCGTGAGGGAGAGGAGGAAGATGACGAAGCGGCTAGGGTAGAAGCATGAACAGTGTTAGGGTTTGGGAGAAAGGATTTAGGTTTTGTTCCCTGAATGATTGGATTAGGGTTAGAGTATTGGGCTTAGGCCCAAATGTGTTTCTGAACACTACACCCTTGTCACTCGTTACCCCCCCCCCCCTGGTGTGTGTGAGATCAGAGTGGATATGGGCCTTATGCCCAAATTACTTTTTGCACCCCCCTGGGCGTAGGCCCAGTGAAAATCAATTGGAAATTTGCTAGCGCTGCACCCCCAGGTGTTTTTTCTGCTTGCTGTGTTTGTTAGTTGTTTTTGGTAGCTGGGCCCTGCGCCCTAATGCTTTTAGCACCCCCCAATCAGGGCCCAATGTAGGGTGAACTCATAAATCCTTGCTGTTTGAACCCCCATTTTATTTCTTTTATTTTTCTTTTATATTTTCATGTTTGTAAATAAATTCACAATAAAATGTAAATAATTGATTTTTTTTTTGATAATTCTTTTTTCTACCATTCCATCATAATGTCTAAAAAAATTAATTAAATAAAAATAAAAATGTCCTTTTATTTTTGTTTGTTATTTTTTTGTATATTTTCCATTTTTAATTGATGTTTTTTAATATTTTCAATGCATGCATATCATTAGAAAATTCATAAAAAATAGTAGATTTAGTCAAATAATTCCGTTCTTTTTTCTGTAGACTCGTAATTCAATGTAGAATTTTATAGTGCAGAAACATTAGCTTGATCATGCATTTTCATTTTAATTGTTTTTTTTCATTGTTATTGATGTTGAATAAATTGGTTTGTGGATATGTCTGTGTTGCTGATTTTAGTTCTTTCATCCGGTGTTGAATTTTGTTCTGATTTCTCAGTATGTTGTCTTAGAGCCATGTAGGTCTCCCATTAGATTTTTGATAGATTTTTGTAGGGTGTTCTGATGTGATTTGTCTGAGCCTGAAGATAGGAGAAGTCTTGATGACTTCTGACTTTGAAGTTCAACTGTGGTTGAACTTCAGAGATAGTTCCTTGAGGTTTGTTGGTCTGTGGGTTCTTCTTGAAGGTGGGAGCTGATGGAGGTCCTGTTGGAGCTTGCAAAGAGGCAGTGGATTGAGGCTTAGTCTATGAGCTTGTTGTCTGTTTGTGAGGTTCGAGATCCTGAAGTTTGAAGGGAATTTATAGTACTTTCCTGAGGAAGGCACTATGAATGACTTTCATTCTTTCTTCTCACCTCTTTCGTAAGTATCCAATGATGTCGGAGCCGACTTGTGAGTTTAATTCCTCCTGAGGAGGAATGCAAACTGATCACATGTTGTTGAGCCACATGGGATACGATTCCTAAGTGGAAGCCTCCTAGTACTTTCCTGAGGAAGGTCCTATGGGTCTATTCACTTAGTTCCATTAGTTTGTCTAGGATTTCTCAAGTATCCAGTGATGTTGGAGCCAACTTGTGAGTTTAATTTCTCCTGAGGAGGAATGTAAACTGATCACAGTTGTTGAGCCACGTAGGATACGATTCCTAAGTGTCAGCCTCCTAGTACTTTCCTGAGGAAGGTCCTATGAGTCTGTTCACTTAGTTCCCTTAGTGCATATAGGTTTTCTCAAGTATCCAATGATGCCGGAGCCTTCATGTGAGTTTAATCTCTCCCGAGGAGGGATGTAAACTGATCACAGTTGTCGAGCCGCATAGGATATGACTCCTGGGTAGTAACCTCCTGGTACTTTCCTGAGGAAGGCACTATGAGCTTGTCTGCTTAGCTCCCTTTCTCTGGTAAGCTTGTTCTGAAGCTTGGAGACTGGGATTGATTCCTCTTGCTTAGGGTTTTGATTAGAGTTGTTGCTTAGATCTTTGCTTAGGGTGCTGTATAGAGTTTTGTTTGAGAGATAGATTAGGAGCTTGTTTCATGTTTGTTAGAGGCCCTGTTCAGGGTTAGTCTCTTTGTGTTGTTTGACTTGTATGATGTTATGTTGCATTAGACTTAGGTGTTCATCTAGATAGTGCTGAGTAGGTGCATCTTAGAAGTAGACTTTGTGTGCATGAGAAGTTGAGGTGGTCCTCCTTCTGCTTGTTTGTTATTGAGTGGCTTTGCTTGTTGGTATTTGGTAGAGCTGAGCTCCCTTGCCTTTGTGGTTTGCGGCCTTTGCGCCTTGTTTGTTTAGTTGTTGCATTCATGCATATTTCCGGTATTCCTTTACTTTGCAGTTTCTTGTTTGTAGTTTAGTCCTGTTGCCATGATCCCTTAGGAGCTCTGACTTCTCCGCTGCGGAGTTGTTATGATAGACATTAGGATGGTCAACCAGGTGTGATAGCAGTAGGTAGATTCCCCTTTCTCAGCTATAGTTTTAGGGTTCCCTTTCCTTTCTGTAGGAGCTTTTGAGTAGCTTGATCCGTAGTTAGCTGAACTACAGCTGCTCTGATTCTTCGTACCAGACGAAGATATGTAGGCATAGGATGCGATATCCTAGCGAGCACACTGACGACTAACCTTTGTTCTCTCGCGGCTGTGCGATCGAGACGTTCCCGCTAACGACTAATTGTTACCCCTTTCTCTTGCCCGAGTGCATTTGAGACCAGATCATATTTGTAAGTTCCCGAACCCTTAGGACCAGTTTGTTTTCTCACTGCTGTGTGAGAGCCCCTGTTTACCCGTAGTTAGTCGAGCTACGTTTGCTCTGATCTTCCATACTGTGTGGAAGTACGTAGGCACAGGACGCGATGTCCTGGCGAGCAACCTTTCCCCTGTTTAGACGTAGGTAGTCGAACTACGTTGACTCTGACTTTCCCATTGCACGAGGGAATACGTAGGCCCAGAACACCGTATGTTCTGTCGAGTCCTGTCCTTTTATTTTCTTTTCAGACCAGCCATTAGCGTAGATAGATAATACACCCTTTTACCTATAAACACCAAGCGTGGATCCCATCGAGTACGATGGACGTGAGGGGTGCTAATACCTTCCCCTTGCGTAACCGACTCCCGAATCCAGGTTTTGGTTGCGATGACCATACCTTTTCCCGTCTTTGCGAGGTTTACTTCGAGCGTTTCCTTTCCCGCTCTGAGGGATAAATAACGCACGGTGGCGACTCTCCTGTCAAGCTGGCGCCGATTTTCGCAGTAGCGACAGCTGGCGACTCTGCTGGGGATTTATAGCATCTAGGGACTTTTCCCATCCCTTATGCTGGGACCGTTTCCCATCCCCTACGCGAGTCAATCCTAGCGCTTGGGTGTTTGTTTGTTGGGTGTTGTGCATATTGTGTTTTACTTTTCTGCACTTTACTTTTCTATGCCTTTATCTTTCCGCATTTATTTTCCAGCATTATATTATTATGATTATTGCTGTGGGCAAAGGGATGTTACTGTGAGTGAAAAGCCGAACCTGGGCTTGAGTACACACCTAGATATAGTTGCGGAGAAGTAGTAGACGAACCTGTCTGCTGAGCAGGCACAGTTCCCTACGAAAATCTGCGCTCAGACGAGATTCTTGCAGAGGTGCTCCTTTCCGGTCCTGAGGATCTGAGGGGAGTCCAGACGTGAGGGTTGTCGACTCTGGGGACCGATCATTTGGAAGTCAGCTAAGTGAGGCCTCTTCATGACTTGATGATGCCACTCCTTCTGGGAATCGTATCATCATTCATGAAAGTCTGTGACGCTGATGACCGCATAGGATGCCGTACCTTTGTCCGTGGATTAGGTCTATCCTACCTGTGAGAGGGACTGGGTTATTGCAGGAAAACTGGCCGTCAGAAACCATGATTCAGTACCTTTATCAGATGGTGTTCTTGATTCATCTCCAGGTGTGTTGTCTGGGTCAGATGGGTTTCTTATCTGAGGTTGAGGCTATTATCAGATGGTATTCTCGTCAGATACAGGGGTTCAGATGGTTTTCTTACCAGGGGATTGATATTTTGAGTATCAGATGATAGTTAGTGGCATGAGGTTCTGGTGACCGTGTTGGTTTTCTGTTCATGATCACAGAGATATTCCTCTTCAGGCTACAGCATAGCCCCTGTGTTCACAAATTGCATTATTTATCATATTGCATCATTGCATTACCATCTGCATTCAACTAACGTGTGTGTATTGCAGGTACATATTTTCCCTTCCAGTTCTGGTGTTTGTTCCTAGCAAGACATGGAAAACCTGAAGAGAGTATTGCCCTATAAGTTTCCGTCGCCGAATATCAGTCTATTGTTAGAGTTGATTGCTATTGCTAAGAAGAGAGGAATGGGTGACTTCAGAAAGAGATATGGGAGGATTCTGACCTACGTTTATCAGCCATCTGCCTACGAGACCAGCGGTATCTATACTCTGTTACAGTTCTACGACGCGGAGCTCAGGTGTTTTGTATTTCCCGACTTCGTTTTGGCTCCTACCCTGGAGGAGTACTCTGCACTTCTGGATATACCGATCCGCGAGCAAATGCCTTTTTATCGTACGGACGCTGAGCCTAAGCTGGCTGAGCTTTCTGCCATCCTGTGCTTGAAAGAGTCTGAGCTGTCTGGGAAAATGATCAGAAGAGGAGACGTATGGGGATTTCCGTTGGATGTCTTAGTGGAGAAGGCTCGAGAATATGCCCAGAAGGGTAGCTGGGATGTTTTTGACGTCATCCTTGCTGTATGTGTGTATGGCATCGTGTTGTTCCCGAATATTCCTGATTTTGTTGATTCTGATGCCTTCTATATTTTGGCTGCGAAGAACCCAGTTCCTACTTTGCTGGGAGATATCCACCATTCAACTCATTATCAGAATGAAAAGCGACGAGGAAGGAATGTGTCTTGCTGTGTACCTCTCCTATGCAGGTGGTTCACCAGTCATATGCCTAAGTCAGGCCCGTTTGTCACATCTATCAATTCTCTAGGATGGCCCGAGCGCTTAATGGGATTGACTGCCGAGAACGTGGTATGGGTCAATAAAGAGGTATTTGGAGCTGAAGTCATACTCAAAGGCGAAGGATTCCCGAATGTTCCGTTAATAGGAAGGAAAGGTTGTGTCAACTATAACCCTTCCTTATTGATCAAGCAATTTGGGTACATACCTCAAGGAGCGCCAAAGCCCGAGGAGATACAGGAATCTCTGTATCTCACCGGGGCAATAGGGAAAGAAATGCTGACCAAACTTGAAAAAGCCTGGAAGAACTTGCACAAGAGAGGGAAGCTTTCAAGTAGCGGAAGGGATACTCGAGTTCCTAGCCCGTATGTAGAATGGATTCGTGAGCGAGCTGTGAAGTTCCTTATGCCGTATCCAGCAGTTCAGCCATTGCATCCTCCTCCGGTAGAGGAGCCTACCACTGTGGACATGCAGGTTTACAAGCAGCTGATGGCGGAGAAAGAAGAGCTAGCAAGGGCTAAAGAGGCTTTAGAGCAGGAGAATGCCCAGCTTCGGCATGAAAAGATTGAGACAGGATATGTTTCTAAGCAACAGGCTGAAACTCTGAAACATCTGAAGACTACGCTATTGGAATTGACTGAAACCAAGAAGCGTCTGGAGTTAGATGTGGACTCAGTTAGTAGTGTGTTGGCCACCAAGAAGCAAGAGCTGGAAAGGGCCTACACAAAGCTAGCCAAGTTCAGAGAACACTGGGATCTCACTATGACCAAGCGCAAGGAGCGAGAAGAAGAGCTGAAGACACAGATTGCTCAGTTAGAAGAACAAGTCAAAGTGAAGAATGAAGAGCTTGAAGAGGAAGCCTGTCGCCGATACGAAGCCGAGCGCAAGTTGACAGATGCCATGAAGAATTTGGAAGATTTTCAGCATAGAGCAGACGCCAAGAGACCCAAACCTGGGGACGGTGCCAATGATAAGGCTTGGGAAGACTTTGTCAGAGACATCCAGGGGACGGTCAGGAAGAGGGAACGGCTGATAGAAGGTTTGATTTATCAACCAGATCACGCAGAGACAAAGAAGATGGTCGAGGACTTCCGCAACCGTACCCGTACTTGATTTCTCTCTTGTATTCTGTATGTTGAGATCACCACCAGGCATGTTGGCTGGGATCCTCCTTATCATATCAGCTGTATGGAGCATAGTTATGTAACTTCTTGACAAGACAGTTATTCTAATCAATATATGAGGGTTTTTCTAAATATTGTCTTTATGGTTTATCTCGTCTTGCTACCACTGACACTGGAATTGGAGGGAAAATATCTCCAATGCACACATGCACGTTAGCATTTTTGTATTTCTGTTTGCATAAATCATACTGCATAGCATTTCTCTAGCAGGTCAGAGCACTTATCCAACCTTTGTTTTCACCAGACGGTGATTCTCGGGGAATTGTTTGAGGCAAGAGTGGAGTGTTGAAGACAACCAAGGGGCTGAAGCGGATTTGAGCAGAATCAAGCAGCATAGTCGGTTACAGGTAATTGGTGGCTATGTCTGAAGGCAATTTCCAGGCTCCTAACACTTTGGCAAGGTTCGCCACGGCGCCCAACCATCAGTATGATTCTATGGAAGGCTTCCCGCAAGCAAACAATCTTACTGCAGCCCAAGTTGTGCAGCCTGCTGTTGAGAACAGAGATCGGCATGAGCAGTTTCTCGCCCGAAATGAACATTATCCTCCTGTTAACAATCAATGTGTTGCTTTCCCCGCAATGAATTACCGAAGAGATATTCCAGTGACCGGGTTAGTAGATCCAAGAGCTCTTGACGATGGTAGAAGACTCCGAGTGTTGGAAGAGCAAATGAAAGCCTTGGAAGCGAAAGATGCCGTTAACCTGGATGCTGTAGCCATGTGCTTGGTCCCTGACCTCGTGTTTCCGTACAAGTTCAAAGTGCCGGAATTTGAAAAATACAGGGGAGATAGCTGTCCAAAGCTGCATTTGATGATGTTCTGTCGAAGGATGACTTCGTTTGTACGAAATGACAAATTGATGATCCATTGTTTCCAGTATAGCCTGACTGGGGCATCCCTGAGATGGTATGTGCAATTAGAGAGTAATCAGATTCGATCTTGGGTGGATTTAGCCAGAGCTTTCATGAAGCAGTACGATTACAACTTGGATTTGACTCCTAGTCTTGTAGATCTGCAAGAATTGTCTCAAGCGGAGAATGAATCATTCAGAGCGTATTTGCGAAGATGGAAGGAATTGGCTGCTAGTGTTCAACCACCGCTTCCGGAAAGAGAACTGGTTGACATCTTCTTGGGTACTCTGAAAGGCCATTATTTTGACAAATTGTTCAGTTGCACAAACTTTGTGGGCCTGATGAGACTAGGAGAGATTGTTGAGAGAGGACTCAGGAGTGGAAAGTTTCGAGATGTTCCTTACATCCCAGTTAATAAGATCGAGTCAGTTGTCAGTTCTCAAGAAGAGTGGGAAGGAGATGACGCCACCTCAGAATCTCTAGCATCTCAGGATCAGTTTTCAGACACTTCAAGTCAACGATCATCCTATCGCCGATCGCGTCAGCATGCCCCACGAAGACCAAGGAAACCTGAAAGGCAGTTCACTCAGCTACCAGTGTCGTACAGTCAGTTGTTGCCAGATCTGGTCAGAAGTGGATTGATAGTGCCGAAAGAGACTAAGCCGGTGATTCCACCTTATCCTCCAGGTTTTGATGCCAGCGCCCGCTGTGAGTACCATGATGGGGCACAGGGGCATTCAACAAATGATTGTAAAGTGCTTAGAAGTCAGGTTCAAGATCTGTTAGACTCTAGCCGTATTTGCATCACTCCTCAGGGTTTTGTCCAGATTAATGATTTTCCATCCTCCAGTTGTGTGGGTTCGTCAGTTAATGTCATGGAAGACTCCACAGGAAGTGTGTGCTCTGAAGATTGTCAATCAGAGAGTTCGGTTGAATATGGGGGAAGTTTCTAGAGGTTTCTATGCCGGGTGTCGCATCTGTTTCTCTGCCTAACCCGTTTAGCTTTTGTGCATTAGTATTTGTCGACCACCACCAGGAGTGTTGGCTGGGGTCATTGTATTCGTACTTATTTGTGCTTACCTGCTGATTTTGTTGGTTGTACATGTATGGGAGATGTTCGTCTGTGTGCTTATAGCTTGAGTTTCTCTTTGTCTCGTTGTGAATATGTGTTTGCTTTCTGCGCTGCATTATCATTTAACAGGTATATCAGAACCGTGGGCCTTATTTCCTCATCGTCCAGTTTGTTGCAGGAATTCCTTCAGAGATATGGAACAGAATCAGTTTGAATTGAGTGAAGTCCGAAGCCAGCTGGGGCAGATGATGAGAGACATGCAAGAGATGCGTCTGGAGCAGAAGATTCTCAAAGAGGAGAACAGTCAGCGGAAGACCCAAATGAGCTTGATCATGGAAGTAGTCAAGAATGTGCTTAGGAAAGAAGACGATCAGCTATTTGAAGCCGCAATGAAGAAGCTCGCGCCACCCGTGCCTGTGGAACCTGAGCAAGTACAACAGAAGATACATCCGGCTCAACAGAGGATCCAGGAAGGGAAACCAAAGAGAATGTTTGAGGCACCACCTATGACCTATGCTGAGCTCTTGCAGACCTTACTGAGGTTTAATCTGGTTGAGAAGAGAACGTTGGCACCACCAACGAGAGTGTTTCCTCATGGGTACGAGGCCAATAAGCAATGTGAATTTCATTCCGGGGCATTCGGACACGACATCGAGGGTTGTCATGCTTTTAAGCACAATGTTCAAGACTTGATTGACTCACACGATATTGAATTCACGCCGGGCGGCGTAGCAGTGCATATTGCTCTTGTCTCAGTCGATGCTAAGATGACAGACGTTTCTAAAGCTGCAGTGGGTCAGAAGCGTATCCTGGACTCCATGGTGTCAGAATCTCCAGGCCCACAACTGTTGCCTATTCCTGGGGCAGATCTAAGAAAGAAAATGGTTAAGCATAAGGAGAGCGTTAATCAGTACATTGAAGGTCAAGAAACCAATGTTGCATTTGATACGAAGGGTGTTCAAGGGTCAACCCGATACCAGCAGCAGCAGCCTCAGCAGGGGGCACATCAGGCTCAACGAAGATTCCAGGGTAGTAAACCGAGAAGAGTGTTTGAGAAGCCTCCCTCAACATATGCCGATTTGTTGCAGACATTGTTGGGATTGAATCTGGTAGAGAAAAGAACTCTGGCACCAATAACGGGAACTCCCCCGTTTGGCTATGATGCAAGCAGGCACTGTGAGTTTCATTCTGGAGCCCCAGGTCACGATATAGAAGGTTGCCATGCTTTTAAGCACAAAGTGCAGGATCTGCTTGATAGTGCAGCAATCAGCTTCGGGCCAAGAGGTCCCCAAATCATCTGAATGAAGGAGGAAGGGCTCTATAATTTGGTTGAGTCGTTGAAAGCAGATCAGGGCAGCATCGAAGTGTCCCTAATAAAGATAGCTGGTTCAGCAGCAGGGCAGATGCAAAAGCCCGGTTCTCAGAAGCTAGCATATTTTCTTTGTTTTAGCTTGTCATTGCTTTACATTTGTAGTTGCTTTCCTGTTTGAATTTGTAATCTTGTTTGTAAAACTTGTTGTTTTCATTTCAGTTGATGATAATGAAATAAATATGCATGTTTTGATTGAATCCAGTCGTGTTCACTAACTGTTTTTGCAAATGCCCAACGTTTGGTTAAAAAGAATTTGGGGAGGATGACGAAAATGACCGACGTGCGAATTCCGATTGTATGCTTTTGAAATAAAACCTGCTGATGATGTACAGGCATTGTTTCAAATCCCTAAACACCGGAGATATAAGGAAGATAATCCCTTGTTAACCCCTTTGAGCCTTGTAGTAGGAGTTTCTTCCTGTGAATGAAAAACCCTCGATCTTAACCTGGGGCAGGGTAGGTGTTAGCTAATTCGACCAAGCGTCCAA
Organism: Lathyrus sativus; assembly: GCA_963859935.3. Taxonomy (NCBI): domain Eukaryota; kingdom Viridiplantae; phylum Streptophyta; class Magnoliopsida; order Fabales; family Fabaceae; genus Lathyrus; species Lathyrus sativus. The sequence goes on along the minus strand of OZ012740.1, from coordinate 504,493,245 downwards.
ATTGCAAAAGGAGTGTCCGTTCGAGAATCAATCACACCCCTAGAGGTCGTGCCTAAAAGACCACAATGATTCAGTCAAGAGTGGGACAGCCACATCATTCCCCAAAGAGTCAGACAACCAGTGTCACACGACTTGTTCGAAAAAAAGAGAAGAATGAAAAAGAATCAAAAGCCCGCTAAGTCAAGAAAACTTCAAAACAAATGACTTAGGCAAAAATGAGGGCATCCCGCTGGACTTAAAAAAATCAAAAGAAACTCAAAAGGAGTCAGTCCAGGCAAAAGTTAGGGAGATGAAAAGAAAAGATAAAAAGGATCAAAAGAAAAATCCTCGATGGAAATACGAGTCGTGTGACCTCAAGTGTCAAAGACAAAGAGGGAGTGGCTGTCACTCCAAGAGCCGAAAGTTTCTCGAGCTATCACTCCTATCTTTCAACCTCTGAGAGGTGAGCGCTAAGGTCAAATTAGCTGAACGTAGGATGGGAGAACATCAAGGAGAACGGGTGGGTTAAAGCAAACTTTGAGCCTTTATCCTTTCCTTTCGGAACCATGAACCTGACCACGTTACAACCTTCAAAAGTCCTAATTGAAGCAGGTTGTTTCGAAAGCATACTCCGGTAAAGGTCGTGTCGATTCTGACTCCTAAAAAAAAGGTTCCTCTTACCACGTTGGTACTAATGTTGATGAATGTTTTGTGCATTATATGCTATAAACTGTTTTCCTTTTCCCAGTGAACAGATTGGATGTCAAAGCTGTCATATGTGTTGCATTAATACATCTTTTATGCAGAACAACTTGTTTTACTTGCGAGTAAGCGCTTGACAGCAGAAAAGCTTCCTACAGTGGAAAGTATGTTCAAGATAGAATGCAGAACGCCCAAATGATTCCGAGAGCAGGGGCAAGTTTATCGTGATCCCCAGTCAGGTCAGCTTTTCGAAGTCAGTTATTCTGGGGCAATCAGGTTGAGATTCGGTGAATACGGCGTAGCCAAGGGCACTGCTCTGGATCAGATAATCGGGGCAAGGTCATGGCAGTCAGGGGCAGACCATCTTAAGCACGCAGAAGTTACTCGAGAAGCATTCAAGGTGAAGTATCTCTTGGAAGTTCAGAACACTGAGGCATGTTATATCAGACCACCAAGGAACAGATTTGCAGGTTTCCTTTCAGGGGCTATCCCCACAGAGGTCCCGTGGGCTGGGGCATATCAGAAGAGAAAGGATTGTCGTTCTCCGTACCTACAGGGTCATTCAGAGTTATTCGAGCAGGTGCAGTCGATTTTCGAGAGCGAGATGATTGCGGGAAGTCGTGTCACTATCCCTTGACTCTTCATTGAAAAGTTGTGTATTCAGGAAGAATGTTTTCCAGCGTCAGTTGTACCTGACCCATCACGGACAGCCTAAGAGCTCAAATCCATGTTTGCGATTACTGCAAAGCCCATCCGTGTTGGCACATCAATTTCCAGATCCGAGCTTCATCTGCGCGGGAAGACTCCCTCCATTTTCTCCAGCAAAGACCAATTTGCCGTTGGCACGGGTAAGTTATTCCCAGAGGAATCCAATCATATTCAGCACGTCTGCTATTCCACAGCGGAGTTACGTTCCCCGGCAGGGTATTACTTCGTCGAGGTGTTCGGTTAAGTTCCCAATATCCCCAGCAGAGTTGATTTCACTCTCCCAGCATTTATTTTGCTGGGATAATTCAGTGATATCCAGTTTATCCCCAGCAAAGTTGGCCTCGCCTTCAGCATTTATTTTGCTGAAGTGGTTTTCTGTACCCGGCCTTCTCCGGCAGCTCGAGCCTGCACTAGCATATTGCATGCATCATCATATTTGCATCATACTTGCATATCATGGTCAAAATGCGTAGCATTTCCATCCAGAATGGAGCATTACGCTGTAGAAAGATTAAAGCATTTGCATATGCATACGAAGCATAAGTCAGATTTTCTATCAGCCTCATATGGCGCGTGAATTACTCTGTGATCAGTTCAGGGACATTTATCCAGCAGCAGTATTCAGACAGTTCAGCAGATTATTTGTATCTCAGATCATACAACGATTATGCTTTGATCAAGCAGTCATCTGATATCGACAGACTTTTCTTCCCGTCAATTCATATTGACGATGTGTTCCTTCGATAAGAGGATTTCTCCGTCTACCATTAGACGTCTTGAGTACGAATGTGGCTTTCTTTCCGTCTATCCATAGACGATGTGAAGTTGCGGGTGATCACAGTAGGGCTTCAAGAAGGGGTTTCCCCCCAGGATATGCTTTCCTTACCGTCTATCAGTAGACGATGTGAAGTTTTGGGTTGATTTTCAATGGGGTTCAAAATAGAGTTTCTATAGCAAGTGGCTTTTCTTTCCGTCTGTCAGCAGACGATGTGAAGTTTCGAGCTACTGTTCAGCGGGTTTCTTATTGCCAGATCATACAAATGATGAGGTGTTTCCCCAGCGAGTCTTCTCCGGCTATCCTTGGTTGTTGAGGGGTTTCAAAATGATTTTGGATATTGGTTCTCTTTCTGGTTATTGGATATGATGACGTTTAAGAGGGACTTTTCTGACCATCAATCCTTATTGATGTCGAGGTTCCTCGAAGAATGTTCAGTTTTCGTGATTGTCGATTCTTATTGACGACATGGTTCCTTAAAAGGTGGTTTTCTTCCCGTCAGTCCATACTGACGATGTGGCCCCTTTAAGGATATTGATCTTTCCATCAATTTCCGTAGACAGAAGAATTCTGAAATTCAAAGGAGGGTGTTGAATTGCGTATGGTGTCTTCCCGTCTATCCTTAGACGATGTGTGTATGGAGATTAAGAATTTGATCCCGTCTACCCTTAGACGATGTGAATTGATTTGTTCATCAATCAGGATGATCCCGTCTATCATTAGACGATGTGAATTCGGAGATTATGTCTTCCCGTCTATCCTTAGACGATGAGAATATTGATTTGTTCATCAATCAGGATGATCCCGTCTATCCTTAGACGATGTGAATACGGAGAATTATTTCTTCCCGTCTATCTTTAGACGATGTGAGTATGCGATCAGGCTTTGTTCCCGTCTATCCTTAGACGATGAGAATATTGGTTTGTTTCATCAATCAGGATGATGCCGTCTACCCTTAGACGATGTGAATTGTTTCGTTTCATCAATTAGGATGATCCCGTCTACTCTTAGACGATGTGAATTTGGAGATTAATGTTGTCTTTCCGTCTATCATTAGACGAGGTGAGTATTCAATCAGGGTGTCTTCCCGTCCATCTTTGGGCGATGTGAGTATATTTCTCTTCCTGCCTATCAGTAGGCAACGTGAGAGGATCAGGTATTTTGTTGCAACCCTCAGGGTTTGTTACATAGGGTATCACAGGTAATGGGCATTCAAATCAGGAGTTCTTTATCAGATGATTGATCAGTTTGGTGCCATAATGACTGGACTCGGTTTCCTGGACTTTATTCCCCAAGCAGTTTACAGTATATGCTCGCGGTTGGCAAATTTTCGGGTTTTATTTGTATTCAACCGTCTCGTACCTCTGAATGTTTGAAGACTGAGCGCTCTTCAAACCCTTCAGGTCCAAGTCGCTTGAATAGGGGCAGCTGTTGCACCCTAAAATTTGACCAACCGATTCTCCTATCTGACTCGTGGTTTAATTTCATATTCGCAAATCAGACAGATGATTTTTGTGCAAACAGGGGGATATCAGAGTTTACAGCTTGATTTTTGTCTATCAGATATGGCAGACCCAGTCCAGATCACCAGGGTTTTATTTTCGGGAAATTGTGCGCTCCTCGGTGATTTTTAGCTTGCACAGTGATTTTGGGGATATTCTGATGCCCGGGGATCTCCGTTCGATTCGATCTGGTCTCGTGCGCTCTTTTATGGGGGTCATTTGCATTCATCTGCATTTTTGGGATTTTTATAGACTTCTGTGAATTTTAGACAGGCTTTATAGATTTTCCTGGAATTTAAATAGGGTTTTTGTATTTTTCAATAGTTTAATTCTCTTTTTAGGATTTTATAGAATTTTTAAGTAGATTTTTAGAATAAATAAGATTTTAAATAGTTTTTAGAATAATAATGAAAAAGGGGAATATAGTTTTTTTTATTACTAATAGATGTTAATAGTTTAGAATTTTCTATAGATTTTAAAATAGGTTTAATTGTTTTTAAATCATTTTTAGAATTTTATATAGATTTTTAAATAGGGTTAATAGTTTTTTTACCATTTGTAGAATATACTAGATTTTAAATAGAGCTTTAATCTTTAATAGATTTTTCTTATTAGTTAAATTGATTAACTAGTTTTTTTAATAGAGATTATTAGGATTTTATTAGTTTTAGATTTAATTAGGTTAATATAGAGTTAATTAGGTTTTTAATCATTTTTAGGCTTAGTTAGGATAATTAGGATTTAAATCTTTTGTTTAGGATTTAATTGAATTTGTTATATTTTATTAGGATTAATCATTAGTTAATTAGGTGTTAATTATTTTGATTAGATAATTAGGTTTAATATTCTTTAATTAGTTTTCAGTTTTTAACAGGTTCTGCCCAGATTTTCGTGGGCCAAAATGCAGTTTTGGAGGCCCAACGTGTGAGATTCAGTCCAAGTCAATTTTTTGTGCAGTTTTTGGCCAAGGAGCGCCACTTGTCAGCATATATAAGGTCCCACGCGTCCCACTCAGGAGGGCCCACGTTACACTCAGAGACTCTCTCAGCTCGCGCCACGTCTCGCCCCAGCTGTCCCACACTCTCTCTCTCTCTCTCTGTGCATGCGCGCCACTTGTCGCCTCACAGCTATCACCGGAGCTTCACCAGAAACCTCACCGGCGGCCATGCATCCGCCGTAACCTCCCACCGCCGGTGACCCCCAACGTCTTCCGGCCACCGCAACGGCTCGCCGGAGTTCGTTTCACGCCCAGAATCTCCAGAAACGCCAATCTTCATCTTGCTCCTTCGTTCACCTTCATCGTTCTTCATCAAATTCTCCAGAACGCCAACAATCTTCATACAACTTTTTCCAGAATCCACTCAAACCTTCATCGTTCTTCATCCACTTTTCCAGAACGCCATCATCCTCATCCCAGAATTTCCAGAACGCTCCAAGATTCATCATACCGTTTACGTTCATCATCATCCAGAATCTCTTGAATCCGTCAACAACCTTCAACCACAACGCGCGCCTGATACGTCCCCAGATCTGTACAAGATCCATCAGTTCCAAGGCTTGGGAAATCTTCATCAAGGTCTTAGCGTCGTTCGTCACTACGAAGTGTTCTTCGCGCCATCAAAGCTTCAACAAATACTCAGGAATCTTCAAAGATCCTTTGTTCCCCTCGCACTAACCCAGGTTTGCCTTCTCTCTGTTAGATCTTCATTGCAATTAGGGTGAAATAATTGGTTAGGGTTTGAGGTTTGATTTGTGAGAGGGTGCTGAGTTTGAGGTTCTAGTGTTGATTCGCTTGAGCGTGGTGAGGCGTTTGAAGTTTTGTTTGGTTTCTTTTCCTTCATAGAACCGAGTTGCAGAGAGAGCGTGAGGGAGAGGAGGAAGATGACGAAGCGGCTAGGGTAGAAGCATGAACAGTGTTAGGGTTTGGGAGAAAGGATTTAGGTTTTGTTCCCTGAATGATTGGATTAGGGTTAGAGTATTGGGCTTAGGCCCAAATGTGTTTCTGAACACTACACCCTTGTCACTCGTTACCCCCCCCCCCCCTGGTGTGTGTGAGATCAGAGTGGATATGGGCCTTATGCCCAAATTACTTTTTGCACCCCCCTGGGCGTAGGCCCAGTGAAAATCAATTGGAAATTTGCTAGCGCTGCACCCCCAGGTGTTTTTTCTGCTTGCTGTGTTTGTTAGTTGTTTTTGGTAGCTGGGCCCTGCGCCCTAATGCTTTTAGCACCCCCCAATCAGGGCCCAATGTAGGGTGAACTCATAAATCCTTGCTGTTTGAACCCCCATTTTATTTCTTTTATTTTTCTTTTATATTTTCATGTTTGTAAATAAATTCACAATAAAATGTAAATAATTGATTTTTTTTTTAATAATTCTTTTTTCTACCATTCCATCATAATGTCTAAAAAAATTAATTAAATAAAAATAAAAATGTCCTTTTATTTTTGTTTGTTATTTTTTTGTATATTTTCCATTTTTAATTGATGTTTTTTAATATTTTCAATGCATGCATATCATTAGAAAATTCATAAAAAATAGTAGATTTAGTCAAATAATTCCGTTCTTTTTTCTGTAGACTCGTAATTCAATGTAGAATTTTATAGTGCAGAAACATTAGCTTGATCATGCATTTTCATTTTAATTGTTTTTTTTCATTGTTATTGATGTTGAATAAATTGGTTTGTGGATATGTCTGTGTTGCTGATTTTAGTTCTTTCATCCGGTGTTGAATTTTGTTCTGATTTCTCAGTATGTTGTCTTAGAGCCATGTAGGTCTCCCATTAGATTTTTGATAGATTTTTGTAGGGTGTTCTGATGTGATTTGTCTGAGCCTGAAGATAGGAGAAGTCTTGATGACTTCTGACTTTGAAGTTCAACTGTGGTTGAACTTCAGAGATAGTTCCTTGAGGTTTGTTGGCCTGTGGGTTCTTCTTGAAGGTGGGAGCTGATGGAGGTCCTGTTGGAGCTTGCAAAGAGGCAGTGGATTGAGGCTTAGTCTATGAGCTTGTTGTCTGTTTGTGAGGTTCGAGATCCTGAAGTTTGAAGGGAATTTATAGTACTTTCCTGAGGAAGGCACTATGAATGACTTTCATTCTTTCTTCTCACCTCTTTCGTAAGTATCCAATGATGTCGGAGCCGACTTGTGAGTTTAATTCCTCCTGAGGAGGAATGCAAACTGATCACATGTTGTTGAGCCACATGGGATACGATTCCTAAGTGGAAGCCTCCTAGTACTTTCCTGAGGAAGGTCCTATGGGTCTATTCACTTAGTTCCATTAGTTTGTCTAGGATTTCTCAAGTATCCAGTGATGTTGGAGCCAACTTGTGAGTTTAATTTCTCCTGAGGAGGAATGTAAACTGATCACAGTTGTTGAGCCACGTAGGATACGATTCCTAAGTGTCAGCCTCCTAGTACTTTCCTGAGGAAGGTCCTATGAGTCTGTTCACTTAGTTCCCTTAGTGCATATAGGTTTTCTCAAGTATCCAATGATGCCGGAGCCTTCATGTGAGTTTAATCTCTCCCGAGGAGGGATGTAAACTGATCACAGTTGTCGAGCCGCATAGGATATGACTCCTGGGTAGTAACCTCCTGGTACTTTCCTGAGGAAGGCACTATGAGCTTGTCTGCTTAGCTCCCTTTCTCTGGTAAGCTTGTTCTGAAGCTTGGAGACTGGGATTGATTCCTCTTGCTTAGGGTTTTGATTAGAGTTTTTGCTTAGATCTTTGCTTAGGGTGCTGTATAGAGTTTTGTTTGAGAGATAGATTAGGAGCTTGTTTCAGGTTTGTTAGAGGCCCTGTTCAGGGTTAGTCTCTTTGTGTTGTTTGACTTGTATGATGTTATGTTGCATTAGACTTAGGTGTTCATCTAGATAGTGCTGAGTAGGTGCATCTTAGAAGTAGACTTTGTGTGCATGAGAAGTTGAGGTGGTCCTCCTTCTGCTTGTTTGTTATTGAGTGGCTTTGCTTGTTGGTATTTGGTAGAGCTGAGCTCCCTTGCCTTTGTGGTTTGCGGCCTTTGCGCCTTGTTTGTTTAGTTGTTGCATTCATGCATATTTCCGGTATTCCTTTACTTTGCAGTTTCTTGTTTGTAGTTTAGTCCTGTTGCCATGATCCCTTAGGAGCTCTGACTTCTCCGCTGCGGAGTTGTTATGATAGACATTAGGATGGTCAACCAGGTGTGATAGCAGTAGGTAGATTCCCCTTTCTCAGCTATAGTTTTAGGGTTCCCTTTCCTTTCTGTAGGAGCTTTTGAGTAGCTTGATCCGTAGTTAGCTGAACTACAGCTGCTCTGATTCTTCGTACCAGACGAAGATATGTAGGCATAGGATGCGATATCCTAGCGAGCACACTGACGACTAACCTTTGTTCTCTCGCGGCTGTGCGATCGAGACGTTCCCGCTAACGACTAATTGTTACCCCTTTCTCTTGCCCGAGTGCATTTGAGACCAGATCATATTTGTAAGTTCCCGAACCCTTAGGACCAGTTTGTTTTCTCACTGCTGTGTGAGAGCCCCTGTTTACCCGTAGTTAGTCGAGCTACGTTTGCTCTGATCTTCCATACTGTGTGGAAGTACGTAGGCACAGGACGCGATGTCCTGGCGAGCAACCTTTCCCCTGTTTAGACGTAGGTAGTCGAACTACGTTGACTCTGACTTTCCCATTGCACGAGGGAATACGTAGGCCCAGAACACCGTATGTTCTGTCGAGTCCTGTCCTTTTATTTTCTTTTCAGACCAGCCATTAGCGTAGATAGATAATACACCCTTTTACCTATAAACACCAAGCGTGGATCCCATCGAGTACGATGGACGTGAGGGGTGCTAATACCTTCCCCTTGCGTAACCGACTCCCGAATCCAGGTTTTGGTTGCGATGACCATACCTTTTCCCGTCTTTGCGAGGTTTACTTCGAGCGTTTCCTTTCCCGCTCTGAGGGATAAATAACGCACGGTGGCGACTCTCCTGTCAAGCCGGCGCCGATTTTCGCAGTAGCGACAGACATTAACCTTCTTCACATATTTTATGATATGCTGCTCTGAATTTAATATACTTCGACATGAAACAAACGGGAGGTTTCTACTAGTCAGATGTCATTCGGTATGTAGCCAAGACTTATTATTTTGTGATTCCAAGGTTTGAGCATTCTATGCGAGTCTGGCATGGCATATCTGGAGTTGCATTACAACGGACTTAGTTATATATTAATTTGACAATGATGACTTCTTATATTGTTGTTAGATGCTTTGCTTTTATGGCTTATTATTGAATAATACATTTTTAGCTTGTGTTATGTTTTAACTACATCTAGAAATTTTAAATAAATTTTGCTGTTGTTTTAGTTAACATCTCTATAACCTTAGCACTCACACGGGTCTGACTTGATTGCAATATTGGTAGATTCTTGCAGAATCTAGAGGAGACCTTTTACCTGATCCTTAATTTGATGGGGTAAATATTGTAGCTCTTGATTTTCAAAATGATTGTGATGTTGCTATTGAAGTTGTAGTTCTTTTGCATAGTAAATATGTACCTTGTCAGAGGTATTGTAATGTCTCCTTATTTCACCAGTTACCCATTTTCTTTCTTGATTGGTTTTTTTATTGAGGGAAAATTTTATACATTGGTATAGTGTACATATTTCTTACATACTCATTTTATGTTTTAAGAATCACCATTGATGTTTATTCTTATTGGTTTGCAGAAGTCTTGATGGTCTATCAGACTGCAAAGTATTGAACTTCACTGATGAGAAGCATTTGTTTAAAGAATTTATGAAGATTGTGTCTTCATCTGATCCTGATATATTGATGGGCTGAGATATTCAAGGTAGTTCTCTTGGTTTTTTGGCAGAAATTATAGTGCTCCCGTACATGTTATCATTGGAATGGCTGGTTTCACCTTATACAAATCCTCAAACAATGTAACTAATTTTCCCTTCATCAAACTCGTTTATATACTCATGCATCTAAATTGCAGTCGTGGTTACAGTTGCAATTACACTGCAAATTTTGATATTGCATAGCAATGTTGTTGCCGAGACCTCTAAAACCTTAAACTTACCGCTGCAATTTAGATCAAACCTTGTTCATGCTTACAATCCTCCACTCTTCCCATATTTTATATGCTTATAACTTTTTTTATAAGCAAATGAAACTGTTTCTTCTGCTCCATTGGCAGGCCGAGAGCTGGAGTCTTAAAAGAACTTCAGAGTTTGGTTATTTAAGAGCACATGCTACTGTTGTAGGTTCTGTTACAAAGAATTACATATCTACACTGTTGTAGGTTCAGTTACAAAGAATCACATATAGACAATAAGTTCTTGTTGCTGCAACTTTTATTTCTAGTCCAAATTTAAATACATATGGAAGTTATCTATTCCTCATTTTGACCATCATTTAGATTTTAGAATGTCTTACCTTTTGGGTTCTCATCATTCTTTTGCTCTTGGTGAACGTTGGTGAACATTTCTGTTTTGAACTTGTTCTTTGAGTTTTGTGTTAAACTGTTTAGTTTTAGTTCCATATCACATCATTTTTCTTCTGATGTAACTTTATAACTGCAGAAACTGGGCATGATGCCGAGGAACTAGAAAGCACTAGCAGCGAGGAGGCTGTGAGTTAGTGTTTTCTAGTGACATGCCTCACCTCTACCCGTGAGAACCTAGAACATGTAATGAAGTTGTATCTAAATGGCAATTGAAAGGAAAGAGGAATAACCGGAACCTTGTAAAAAGGTCTGTTGTTGCTTCTGATAGGAGAGGGGCTGTTTTATATGGAGCAGATGTTAAAGGTCGGTGCTGGTAGATGTAGACTTAAAGGTTCAAACAAATTACAAGAAAGAGCCTGTCCCTATTGTTTCTATTTCGAGTACGTTAAAAGGAAGGTCTATAATTGGACGCCCAATCCAAATTGAATCCCTCAAGGATGGCTCAACTGAAAATCTATTTTCTGCAATTGACGACTACAGTCATAATGCAAGCCATTGGAAGAAGAATAACCTTAACAATGTCGGGCCGTCAATTGACAAGAAGTCCTTTAAAAAGAGTGCGAAAAAAGCGATCTTGTCATCTAGTCAGAAAACCAGAACCCTTTCCTCTTTATCTATTGAAGATAATCTTGCAGAAAACAATCACTTACCAAAAGCTTTTATCAAATAGATAAGTTGAGTAAACCAGAAGTCTCCGGGCTCACTACTGTAGCTTGCATACCAGTTAAATTAGTATTTAGTAGATTACTTGAGAAAATTAATAGGCCACCTTTAAAGGTGTCGACAAATGTGGGTGTGTTGAATACCGGTGAGGAGAGAAAATCATAGGTTACATGTACATTGTTATAAATTAGAATAATAATCTTGCAGTGGTGACATAAGTTGGTTTTCTTACTTCCAACTGAATATAAATTTTATTTAATTTTTTCTTAGTATATTGAGGATGAGTTTGATATATAGACCCCAATTCATTCTGTAGATAGATGAACAAAAGTTAAGCTCTATTTCTAGATGAAACTAATAGATGAAACTAACACTAGAAGTTACCATTAGATAATTTGTTTACTGGGTACTATCTTGAATTAATGTTTGAACTCAATTCTATTATAATATTACAACTTTTATGGATGTATGGTTAAATTTGATCTTGTTTAAATTATAATCGGCATTTTTTTAAAGCCAATCATCATCGACTATATTATTTAGAAAATAATTGTGAAATTGTATATTTTATGGGGACACCAAAAGAACAACCTATAAGCTATGGCTACACTTTAAAAATGATCCTCCTGATTCAGATTTTTAAGGCAACAATTATTAATTGTAGCCGCATATGGCAACGCTTAAAAACGGTCGCCTCAGAGGCCACAAATAATTGTCCCCTATTCCTTTTGTTTAGGCAACGTTTTTAAAAAGCGTGCCCATAGAACATGAAAAAACGTCCCCTCAGACTATAGGCAACGTTCGCACAGGAGACGCCTAGAACACATCCCCTATTCTTTTAGGCAACATTTTCAAGAGTTTTGGCAACATTTTTGAATGGTTTCTGGAGAGCCTAAATGTTGTAGTGTAGTTTCTGTGTATTGCTCTGGTAGTGTAACACTGGGTTAGGGATACATTATTTTGTTTTTCAGTGAGTTATTGAATTAACTATTTTATGATTAAATGAAGTTGATTTCTATTTATGAGACAATTGGAGTTGTGTTGAAGTGTATTTTCCATTCCTATTATGATTTGAGAATGTTATGTTGAGAAATGTAGCACTCTTTCATATTTTATAATTCCGTATTATTTATAACATACATGTTTGGGGTTTAGGGTGTTACAAAAACCTCCTACATTACCTGGAAGATAAGAAGAACGGAGTAGAGACTTCAACTTCAGGTATTTTTGTTATAGAAATATATTTATCTACTTCTGCATCATGGGTATTGGATATTGGATGTGGTTCTCACATTTGTACTAATGTGCAAGGACTAAAAAGGAGTGGAGAATTACAATTGGTGAAGTTGATCTACGAGTTGGCAATGGAGCAAAATTTGCTACTTTAGCCGTAGGAACTTATATATTGACTTTAACTAGTGGATTAATAATTCAGTTAGAGAACTGTTACTATATACCTGCAATTAGTTGGAATATGATTTCCATTTCTTGTTTGGATAAGTTTGGTTTTTCATTCGTAATAAAGAATAACTATTGCTCTATTTTTTTAAAAGGTGTATTCTATGCTAATTCAAAAATGAACAATGGAATGTATGCCCTTGATCTTGAAATGTCAATTTACAACATTAATACTAAAAGGATGAAACCAAACAAGTTAAATCAAAATTATCTTTGGAATTGTTGCTTAGGCCACATAAAGGAGAAGTGCATTTCCAGACTTCATAAAGATGGAGTCTTTGACTCTTTTGATTACAAGTCATATGATAATTGTAGATCTTGTTTAATTGGAAAGATGACATAATCTTCATTCACAGGAAAAGGTGAAAGAGCTAATGATCTTTTGTCCCTCATGCATATAGATGTATGTGGATCATTGAACACACCTTCCAAAATAGGTTTTTAGTACTGCATCACATTTACTAATGATTATAGTAGATATGGTTATGTGTATCTAATAAAACATAAGCTGAATCCTTTGAAAAGTTCAAAGAATTCAAAAATGAAGTATAAAACCAACTAGGTGAGAATATTAAAACCCTTCTATCAGATCGAGGTGGTGAATATTTAAGCCTTGAATTTAGTGACCATCCAAAAGAAGGTAGGATTCTATTCCAACTTACCCCTCCTAGAACACCATAATGGAATGATGTATCTGAGAGAAGAAACCAAACCTTGTTAGACATGGTTCAACCCATGATAAGTCGCGCTGATCTTCCAAACTCCTTTTGACAACATACTTTATTGACAATATCTTACACATTTAAACATGTTACATCCAAAAAGGTTGAGAAGACACCATATGAGATATGGAGTGATAAGAAACCACATAGGTCTACATGAAGATTTGGGGCTGCGAAGTTTATGTGAAATGACAAACTTCAATTAAGCTTGAGCCAAAATCTAACAAGTGCTTATTTGTTGGGTATCCTAAAGAAATAAGGCGTTATTACTTCTACAATCCTTCTGAGGGAAAAATGTTTGTCACTCGAACTAGAGTATTCCTAGAATAGGACTTGATTTCCAAATGAATCAGTGCGAGAAAAGTAGAGCTTAAACAAATTAAAGAATAAAAAACCATTGATACACCTATGGAGTAACTAAGGTATGAAACACAAACAATTATGGAAGAGAAACCTGCTCAAGTAGAAGAAGACCAACACAAGTCAAACATGATATGTTACCAACTTGAGAGATATGGTTATCTCGTAAATGATCAAGGTTATGTATTACTCATGGATCAAGATGAACTTGTAACCTACCAAGAGGCCATTACTAGTCATGAGTTTGAGAAGTGGATAGAAACCATCAAATCTGAAGTGGATACCATGTACACAAACCAGGTTTGGACCTTCATAGAGCCTCATGCATGAGTTAATTCCATAGGATGCAAATGGGTATTTGAAAATAAGAATGACATGGATGGTAAGGTAAAAACCTATAAGGCAAGACTGGTTGCTAAGGGCTATGAGCAAATTCATGGGGTAGACTATGATGAAACCTTTTCACCAACTGCAATGCTTAAATATGTTTGGGTCTTACTTGTTACTGCTCCATATCATGATTGTGAAATTTGGAAGCTGGATGTCAAGATGACTTTCCTTAACGGAAATCTTCTTAAGGATGAGTACATGACATAACCTGGAGGATTTGACATACTAGAAGGAGCCCAAAATATATACAAGTTACAACGGTCAATATATGGATTGAAGTAAGATTCCAGAAGCAGAAATGTTCATTTTGATGAAATGGTAAAACAATATGGATTCATCAAAAATAAATATGGGGCTTGTGTATATAAGAAGGTTAGTGGGAGCATGATCATCTTCCTAATATTATATGTATATGATATATTACTCGTTGGAAATGATGTCCCTATCTTGCAGCAAGTGAAAACTTGGCTAGGGAAATGCTTTTCTGCGAAGGACCTGAGTGAAAAATCCTATATATTATGAATTAGGATCTATAGAGATAGATCACAAAAAAATATTGGCATAAGTCAGAGTGCATAGATAAAAAAAGTGTTGAGACACTTTAATATGCATGATTCCAAGAAAAGATTCATACCTATAAAACATGGTCTATGTCTATCAAAAACCTAATCCCCTTAAACTAAGGAAGAAAGGGATCACATAAGTAAGATCTCCATATGCATCTGCAATAGGATATAACATGTATGCCATGTTATGTACTCGACCAGATGTACCATTTCCTTTAAGTGCAATTAATAGGTACCAATCTGATCCTAGTGATGCTCATTAGGTAGCTGTAAAGAATATCCTTAAGTACTTGAGAATTACTAATGATTAATTCTTCATATATGGAGGCCAGGAAGAGCTCTCTATAATTGGATACACTGATGCTAGCTTCTAGATAGATATAGATGACTTTAGATCACAATCTGGTTATATGTTATGCTTAAATGGGGGTGTTGTAAGCCAGAAAAGTTCAAAGCAAGATACAATTTATGATTCTAGAACCGAGATCAAGTACATTGCTTCCTCAAATGTAACTAAGGAAGATGTCTGGATCAAAAAGTTCGTTAGTGAACTTCGCATAACCCCTAGCATTATGGATCCCATTGACATCTATTGTAATAACAATGGTGCTATCACACAAGCTAAGGAGCCTAGATTGCATCGACAATGCAAATACATACTTAGGAAATATCATCTCATTCGAGAAATAATAGAAAGAGGGGATGTGAAGATGTGTAGAGTACCAACACTTGACAATGTCGTTGACCCACTAACAAAGCATCTTGCGCAGCAGAAGCATGATGAAAATATTAGAACTATGGGTATTATGGGTATGCCTGATTGGCTCTAGTACTAGTGGGAAATTGTTGGTGTAAGCCCTATAGGCCAATAGTTTTATTTTAACTTGGTATTTGTATCGAATTATTTATTAATAATTAAAAGAAATTTATTTATTATGCTTGTTTTTCCAAAATAATAAAGTCTCTAGAATATCTAGTTCGTTTAATGAGATGTTGAGTGTGATTTAATCATAAGATCCCATTAAACATAAGAACACTATTATTAAAGTATCTGCAGTCGAGCTTTATTGTGAATTGGGATAACATTAAAGCACTAAGACTATTATGTAGATAGACTGGTGGTCACATCTCATGGATCATGGATAAAGAGTTATCAAGTTTTCATATAGGTATGAACTTTAGGAGTAATATTTAACTAGATTGACCCACTATGAGAATACCACATGGAATGTCATGCAAAATGTCATAAGTTATTCTCATGGTGATTATGGTGTATACCACCCTTCGACCCGAAGACATTGTGGACCTTAGATATGGAGTTCAATACTTTATTGCTGATGAAACCATGTCTGTAACTAGATGACCATAAAGACAGTTGATGCGTACTCCACAAATCATGTTGGGGACATGAGTGACCTAGATGGAACTTGCTCATCCCACATAACAAGATAAATGTCAAAGAGCCCACTATTGAATTGGACAAAGGTGACACGGTATATATCTTGTGTTAAATATACACATAAGGACAAAAGAGTAATTGTACCCATTAATATTATCACGAAAAGGTTTTTGTCATGTCACATGACATTTTCATTACTTAGGTAACAATGATGTGTTGCTAGATACATATCACTTTTTATTATATTAAATGTGTGATTTAGTATTTGTCAATGTCACGAGAATCTACACGGTTACACACATAAGAACAAATAAGTGAAATATGGTATACAGTAAGGTACAATGTACTTGAGAGAATTATGATACACATTAAGATACAATATACTTAAATGAAATATAGAACACCGTATATTATTATTATTATTATTATTATTATTATTATTATTATTATTATTATTATTATTATTATAATTATTAAATATAATAATAATAAAAAGGTGTTTATTATAATAATAGTTATTATAATAATATAGTATTATTATTATACATATGGTGAACTTATGTTGGACTTTTTCACTTTGTTCCCACACAAGTGGTTCTATAAATATAACCCTTTTGTAGAAGCTTTTATAGTGGATGAAATTAGATTTGTGAAACCATTGTCGTAATCTCTCTCTCTCTCTCTCTCTCTCTCTCTCTCTCTCTCTCTCTCTCTCTCTCTCTCACACACACACACACACACACACACAATCTTCATTTGTAGAAGCTAGCACTGAGAATTGAATACTCTCTGTTTGTATGGAGTGAGTAGAGGTATTGTTCTTCATTTAGCATTCATGATCATTTCTCTGGTTCTGCATCAAAGTTGTTAATCACCACAAGTGATAAATGTTCTATCAATGATCATGCATCGTTTTTAAAGATCAACTTAAGGGAAAGTTTTCTTTTTCGCTGTATTTTATATCGCTATTTCTCTTTAGTATGTTGGCGAAAAGTTTTGTGTTTCCAACGAAGATGTTATCCAATATTTAGGGGTGCGCAAAATAACCAATAACCATAAACCAAATTCCTATCCAAATTAAGGAAATTTTACCCCATATCCCTACAATTATACCCATACCCCTACATTAACATTTTTTGGACCAAAATACCTTCGTATAAAAATTTATAATTTTTTTCATTTGTTCACCGGAAGACTTTTTGTAAGTCTTTCGGTTCATATTTTTTTCTCTTGTTCACGGAAAAACTTTTTGGAAGTCTTCCGGTTCACATTTTTTTCGTTTGTTCACCGGAATACTTTTTGCAAGTCTTCAGGTTCATCTTTTTTTCGTTTGTTCACCGGAAGACTTTTTGGAAGTCTTCCGGTTCTTTTTTTTTTTTTTTTTTAATTTTTAAAATAAATTATTGACATTATGTGTCATTTTTCTCTCTCTCATTCATCTTTTATTTTATATTAAAAATTTATTATTGAACATCAATTCATTTTTTTCTAGCTCAATAAATTCAGATTTTTGCCTTAAATATATAGTTTTCATATACTGATAACTTAAATTAGAATAAAAGTACTATTAATAAAATAGTTGAGACAAGTGAGTAAAAAACAAATAGATCATAATATTTTTCATTATTTGCTTGTTGGGACTATATTATTATTATTATCAATATTATTAAGTTTTTTATTATTATAATATATATATATATATATATATATATATATATATATATATATATATATATATATATATATATATATATATATATATATATATATATATATATATATATATATAAAAGAATGAATCTGAACTATTAAATTTTAAAATAAATTATTGACATTATGTGTTTGTTTTTTCCTCCATCATGTATTTTATATTAAAAAATTTATTATTGGACATCAATTCATTTTTTGATTGTTCAATAAATTCAGATTTTTTCCTTAAATATATAATTTTCAAATACTGATAATCTAAAGAATAATTAATATATGTTTCAGTCAATGTTTGAATCCAGAAACTTAAAATAATTCTTTGATATTGGATTAAATAAAATTAAATGACTAAGAACTATAACTGTATATTATATATTCTACTTTTGATTTGAATTCATGAATAGAATTAAAAAAACCAACGTTAAAATGATTAAAAATATTATAATATTTGACAATATTATATAAATTTTAATTTTAATTTTTAATAAATTATATGATATGATAGTAAATAAAAAAAATTATAATTGACAATATTAAAAATTAAAAGAAAAAAACATGAACAGGAAGACTTCCAAAAAGTCTTCCGGTGAACAAACGAAAAATAATGTGAACCGAAAGACTTCCAAAAAGTCTTCCGGTGAACAAAAGAAAAAAATATGAACCGGAAGACTTGCAAAAAGTCTTCGGGTGAACAAATGAAAAAAATTATAAATTTTTATACGAGGATATTTTGGTCCAAAAAATGTTAATGTAGAGGTATGAGTATAATTGTAGGGGTATGGGGTAAATTTTACCCAAATTAATTCAAATTTTAAAATCCAGTCCAAATTTATATTTTAAATTTGGTGGCCCATTTATCAAATTAAAAAAAAAACCGGTAACCATTTAATTTGTTTCAAACCGGATTGAGATTCGGTAACCATTTTTCAATAAGCTTCAAAACCAAAAGTAGAATAGTTTGAGAAAATCAAGATCAACACCCCTAATTTGCAATAAAATTGATTTGGTTTAAAGTAGAATAAGTTTAAGGTAGATAGTTTGCAATAAGTTTAAAGTAGAATAAGTTTCACGATTAATTGATTTATATCAATTCAACGTACTTCTCGATTAATTGATTTAATTCACGATGAAAATGAATTATTCTAATTCAAGTTTTACATTGAGTAGTTTAAAGTTTAAGATATATGAGATGTTAATTTAATTCAATGTAAAACTGGAATAAAATTGATTAATTGATTTATATCAATTATTTGATAGTTTGAAATAAGTTTAAAGTAGAATAAGTTTCAGGTGGTTTATCAATTATTTGATAGTTTGCAATAAAATTTGATTTTTTAAAAAAATTAGTTTTAAAATTGATTTCTTTAAAGAAAATAAAAAATTGGTTTTGAGAGAAACCGGTTTAAAACTGGTTTTTAAAAAAACTGTTTTTTTTTAAAACCGATTTGAAACCGAATCAATCTACTTGTAAACCAGTTTTAAAAAAATAAACTGATTTTATATAAATGGTTTTAAGATCTAAACCAAACTATACATGTGATTTGATTTGGTTTATAATCTATGCACACCCCTACAAATATTGTCGCGAAGCCTCATTCATCTCCAATTTTGTAAAACTTAGAAAAGACACATCTCTTCCCTCTTTTATCCATTTTGGGGGAATGATTACCTTTCTATGTCGCCATATTTATTGAATATCCAATACAACTTTGTTGCTCCACAGTTTTCAAAGAATTCTATGATGAAGAATGAGCTTACCTTGTTTCTCATTTGCATGTTTTTTGCCCCTCTTCTATTCTTTGGTTCAATGTCACATTTGTTTCAAATTCTCCCTCTCGACCCTTTTAACATGTTTTTTCTTCTTCCATTTAGTGTTTTCTATACCTTAGTTCATCTATCATCTTTTCCCGTCACCATGTTCCTTGGTTGTTGTTTGTTTATATCTTGTAAAAGTTACAGAGAGATTAGAACTTTTCTCTCATTGTTTTTTTTTTTTAATTTATAATTTCTTTTAAAGATTCCCCCACAATCTTGGTCATTTAAGAGTACTTAGTCAAGTAATTCTTACTTGGACATAATCATAAATCTAAATTGTTTGAGCGCACACTCACAAATTAAATTTTTAAAAAAAGAAATGATTTAGTTATTTCTTTAATATGAGTTAATTCTTTTTAATTTTAATATCTATCTTATATTTGCGTGTCTCAACTCTCAAGCATATTTATTTGAGGTGTGGTATAAGTAAGTATTTCTCAATTACTCATTATCAAAATAAATTGGGCAAATAAAAAGTAAAAAATTAAAGATATAAGACTGTGTTTGAGAGTGTGAGACGTTGGATCGAACTTTGTTTGTAAGTAATGTGTGTTGTAGTCGAAGTTTATTCTAACATGCATTAGTAAATATTGCTAGGGTTGTTAGCATGTTGAATTGGGCCTTGCTTGTAAGCCCAATTGTTTAAGTTAGCTTGTACCCTAAGTTGGCTTGTAATGGGTAACTGTTAAAAAGCCCATTAGGTTAGTGTGCTATTTTTCTTATAAATAGGATGCTAGTTTCTCAATCTTGGCATAAGGAAAAATAGGAAGATAAAATCCTAATTTCAAGGGAGAGGGATTATTTTGTTATTATTGTATACTTGTAATCTTGTTCTAAGAGAAAGGAAAGAATAGCAGTTTAATAACCAATCCTTGTTGTTCCTTGTTTTCTTTGTTAACCCTAACCCTTATGAGTTTCTTGATCATTAAGAAATCGTTTATACTTTGTTTAAAGGTATTTGATTCACAACAAATTGGTGCGGTGAGCGTGGAGAAGATGCCTTCAACAAAGTATGAGATTGAAAAGTTCACCGGAGTGAACGACTTCGGTCTGTGGCGCTTGAAGATGAAAGCCCTATTGGTTCAGCAGGGTTGTTTGGAAGCGTTGAAGGGTAAGGCAGCCATGGACGCTGCGTTAACGACAAAAGAAAAGACGGGCATGATCGAGAAAGCCCATAGCGCAATATTGTTGAGCCTTGGTGATAAGGTCATTCGACAGGTATCAAAGGAGACTACAACATCGGGATTATGGGTGAAACTTGAAAGTTTGTACATGACCAAATCTCTGGTGAATCGACTCTACCTAAAGCAAGCTTTATATTCATTCAAGATGAGTGAAGACAAAGTGTTGGCTGAGCAGTTGGATATGTTCAACAAGCTGATTCTTGATCTTAAAAATATTGATGTGAAGATCGATGATGAAGATCAAACACTGTTGCTGCTGTGTGCTTTGCCCAGAACACATGCTCACTTCAAAGAAACTCTCTTGTATGGAAGGGAGTCCCTGACCTTTGAAGAAGTTCAACTAGCCTTGTATTCTAAGGACTTGAATGAACGAAAGGAGCATAAACCTTCGACGGTTGGCGAAGGTTTGGCTGTTAAGGGAAAATTCTTGCGAAAGGATGGTAAGTTAGACAAGAAGAAAGTTAAAAGTCAACAGAAGTCTTATAGTGGCGAAACATCTAGTATTCGATGTTATCACTGTAAGAAGGAGGGTCACATAAGAAAGGTGTGCCCTAAACGCCTGAAAGATCATGGAGGTAATGGCAATGTATCCATTGTTCAAGATGACTTCGACTCATCTGATGGTCTTGTGGTTTCAAGTGGCGACTCGAGGAAAGAGTGGATTATGGATTCAGGTTGCACTTGGCACATGACTCCAAACAGAGATTTGTTTGAGGAGCTATGTGATCAAGATGGTGGATCTGTGCTGCTGAAAACAACAAATCTTGCAAAATTGCAAGTATTGGATCTGTGAGATTCAAGCTCTATGATGAGTCAATAAGGTTATTGACTGAAGTCAGGTACGTACCTGACTTGAAGAGAAATTTGATTTCTCTTGGTGAATTCGACAAAAAAGGATACATTTTCAAGGAAAGAAAAGTATCCTAAGAGTCATGAAGGGGTCGAAGGAAGTCTTGAGAGGCATGAAGAAACAAGGCTTGTATACCCTTGAGGCTGAGGTTGTAAGTGGTTCGGCAAATGTTGCATCCACGAAACTTATGTCGAAGACAAAATTATGGCACATGAGATTGGGCCATGTCAGCGAAAGAGGCCTGATCGAATTGGGGAAGCAGAACATGCTATGAGGTGACAAAGTCGAAAAGTTGGAATTTTGTGAATCTTGTGTATTTGGTAAATCCTGTAGGGCGAAGTTTAACAAAGGCAAGCAAAGAACACATGGATCTCTGGATTACATTCATGCTGATCTTTGGGGACCTGCAAAGAATCCTTCACACTCAGGTGCAAGGTATTTTCTATCCATCGTTGATGACTATTCCAGAAAGCTATGGGTATTCATTCAGAAGACGAATGATGAAACTTTTGAGAATTTCAAAAGTTGGAAGATTCTGGTGGAAACTCAAACTGGCAGAAAGGTTAAGAGGTTGAGAACCGACAATGGTCTTGAATTCTGCAACGAATCATTCAACAGTTACTGTGTTGAGTCTGGGATTGCAAGGCATAAGACTGTAGCAGGTACTCCTCAACAAAATGGCTTAGCTGAGAGATTCAATCGAACAATCCTTGAAAGGGTTAGATGCATGTTGGTTAGTGCTGGATTGAAGAAGGTGTTTTGGGCGGAAGCTGTTTCGACAGTAGCTTACCTGATAAATAGATGTCCCTCGACTGCCTTTGGAATGAAGACACCTGAAGAAGTTTGGTCGGGACATCCACTTAGTCTCGACAAACTGAGAGTATTTGGCTGTGTGGCCTATGCTCATATTAGGCAAGACAAGTTCGAACCTAGAGCTCTGAAATGCATGTTCATGGGATACCCTGAAGGAGTCAAAGCTTATAGGCTATGGTGCATAGAGCCAGGTCACAAGAGGTGTATCACCAGTCGAGATGTATTTTTCAATGAAGCAGAGATGACTTTCAAGAAAACTAATGATGCTGACGAAGAGCTGGAACAGGGAGAAATTCCTGTTGAGGTGGAGTATGTTGATGCTGAATTGCGTACCCCAGATGAAGTCGAAGAAGACGCAGAAGATGTTGTCGAAGATGAGGAGACTGATAATGACTACCTGCTAGCAAGAGACAGGTTGAGGAGAGTCATCAAGCCACCTCAGAGACTTGGGTATGCAGATCTTATAGCTTATGCTTTAATCTCTGCTAGTGAGGTTCTAGATGAAAAACCCAGAGACTATAAGGAAGTTATGAGGAGTCGAAAGAAGACTGAATGGATGAAGGCCATGGATGATGAGATGAAATTTCTTTATGATAACAACATCTGGGAATTGATAAAGAAACCTGCTGGAGCCAGGTTAGTCAGTTGTAAATGGATTTTAAGGTACATAAATGGGTCTCTGAATAGAGTCCTAATTTATGGTGGAGCCTTGGGTGAAGATAGTAAAGCAACAATAGAAGGATATGTCGACTCTAATTATGCAGGTTGTATGGATTCTAGAAAATCTATCTCTGGATATGTGTTCACTATGTTTGGGACAACAATCAGTTGGAAAGCAACACTTTAGAAGGTTGTTGCCTTATCAACCACTGAAGTGGAGTATATTTCCCTAACTGAAGCTGTGAAGGAAGCATTGTGGCTTGAAGGTTTTGCAAAGGAGCTAAAACTTCAAGGTCAAGTTATCACTGTTAAATGTGATAGTCAAAGTGCAATACACCTGTTGAAGAATTCAGCCAATCATGAGCGAACCAAGCACATTGATGTGAGGCTGCATTTCATCAGAGGGGTAATCGAGCGTGGAGAAGTACAAGTGCTGAAGGTTTCGACAAATCATAATGCTGCTGATATGATCACCAAGGCGTTGCCCAGTTGCAAGTTTTTCCACTGTATGCAGTTAATAAAGCTGCATGAAGAAAGCTAGTTTCTTGATGTTATAGAGTTAGATCCAAGGTGGAGATTTATGAGACGTTGGATCGAACTCTGTTTGCAAGTAATGCGTGTTGTAGTCGAAGTTTGTTCTAACATGCATTAATCAATATTGTTAGGGTTGTTAGCATGTTGAATTGGACCTTGCTTGTAAGCCCAATTGTTTAAGTTAGCTTGTACCCTAAGTTTGCTTGTAATGGGTAATTGTTAAAAAGCTCATTAGGTTAGTGTGTTATTTTCTTATAAATAGGATGTTAGTTTCTCAATCTTGACATAAGAAAAAATAGGAAGATAAAATCCTAATTTCATGGGAGAGAGGTTATTTTGTTATTCTTGTATACTTGTAATCTTGTTCTAAGAGAAAGGAAAGAATAACAGTTTAATAATCAATCTTTGTTGTTCCTTGTTGTTTTACCTTGTCTTCTTTATTAACTCTAACCCTTGTGTGTTTCTTGATTATTAAGAAACCGTTCATACTTTGTTTAAAGATATCCGATTCACAACAGAGAGTTTTCAAACCCGTGATGTGTTATGAGACAAATGAAGTTGTGAAACTCTTTTTTCACTTTCAAAAATTCTAAAAATTCCTTGTTTTGACAAAAAAAAATTGATTTCTAGAATTTAAAGTGTATTTTAAAGCTCTCACTTTCAAGAATTTGAATCGGATCAGAAATAAATAAACGGTGTCTTTGAAAGATTACATTCAAATAATGTTATATTTGATTTCTACCATTCGAATAAACGACGACGTGTTTAAAATTGAAGATTTAAACTGAGGTAAAAAAAAGAGAAAATAACAACATGAATAACTATTAAAATGAATTATAACGTTAAAAAATATAACAAAATAACATTTAATATTAAACTATATATAGTCATATATATATATATATATATATATATATATATATATATATATATATATATATATATATATATATATATATATATATATATATATATATATATATATATATATATATATATATATATTTTAATTCATCTTTAGCTAAGACTAGGTGTCAAAATATGATATACATTTTTAACTAATTTATAAATAGATATATTGTATCATCATCGTCTTCAACCTTCGTATCATTGTCATTTGCATTGTTGAGGGTCTTGAATCTAAGTAGGTTTAACATCACTTCCAACTATTGCAACATCCTGAATTCGACCAAGTTTGTTATACTAATCCAATATATATAGTCATAATCTAATGCTTCTTGTTGATAATATTTTTTTCATAATAAACTTGTAGTAAAAATGTATTGAAAAAGATGATTATATGTACATTGTGATTTTATTTATAGACTCTAACTAATTGAGTAATTAACAATTAACTACTTTTTAACTATCTTTTTAACTATCTGTAATAATTTAGTTTAGATAAAATACGATACGGCAAGACTACACTAAATTATAATGTTCAGTTTTTAGATACAGCTTCTTAATGCTTTAAATTATAATGTTCAGTTTTTAGATACAGCTTCTTAATGCTTCTGAGAGCTTCAATTTTAATAGTATGTAGTATAAATTATATCAGAAATCCTTTAAATTATTTTTTTAACTGGTTTTTCCTTTAAGTTTTTCTTTGTTATAATAATTTGGTTTTTTTAGAGTGATATCTATATTATTTTTTTTCTTCATATTTTTAACATTTAAAAATGTGTTGTATTTCTAATTGCACTTCATTATTTTCATACCACACAAAATAATTGCATCCACAATTAGTATACTCAATCTATTAAAAAATGATAACGATGCACATGTTTGGTAACTAAAAGACCAAATTATTACAAATAAAATATTAAAGGACCAACCTATTACACAAAAATAACTTAAATGAGCTCTAGAATAATTTTACCTAAAAATCATGTGTTACACATAAAACAACAAAATTGAATATAAATTAAAACATAAACAAAATTACCTACATAAAATAAATGT
The DNA here is from genome assembly GCA_963859935.3 of Lathyrus sativus. NCBI lineage: Eukaryota > Viridiplantae > Streptophyta > Magnoliopsida > Fabales > Fabaceae > Lathyrus > Lathyrus sativus. Next base: position 504,468,008 of record OZ012740.1, on the reverse strand, counting down.
TACACATATATTCAAATTAAATGAGTGGTTCTCTTTCTTTTTGTGCGCATTGTAACGATAAATTTGTTTTTAGAATCCATATTTTCTCATTAGAACCGCGTTAAAGTTATATTTTTGTGCAATAAAACATATCATATATTAAATAATTTATTTGTCTTAGAGGAACAACTCTTGTTAAAATCAAGGTTTAATACCTCTTTTAGTCCCTTAACTCTAGTGTTTGTTTCACTTTGATCCTTTAAGATATGATCCACTAACTTATACTCTGTTATGTATAGTAGTCCTTTCTGTTAGTTTGTGTTGGGAAAACATTAAAAATTGCCCTGCTAGACTTTAAATAGTTTAGGTGGATATTCTATAATTATTTTAATGGATGAGGTGGATTTTGTATTACACAAAACATTCATTTTAAGGAAATGAAACGTGTTAGGACATGTAGACATTGTTGGATGAAAGTTCAGGTTCAGACAACAACTATATTGTGAAGAAGAACACTAGTTTAAAGACGAAGTTCATTGAAGACGACGTTTACGACAACACTTGTTTGAAGACAAAGTTTAGATAACGACGTTTACGACAACAAGAAAACCCTAAGGTACGACATCAACGCTTCTTTGAAGACGGAGTTTATTGCAAAAGAACAAAGAAGAAGAACTTCATTATTTCACTCGTTTGGATAGAAAATCCTAAGGTATGAACTTACACAAATACGATTCAAAAAATGTTAAATTTCTTCTATGCCTAACTTTCTTAGTACTTATGATACTATATGTAGGTTGATTAGGTCATAGAGATTAGGTTTAAGTGTGTTGTTCATTATTCCAGTGAGTTTTCTAGGGAGTTTGCAAATTTTACTAAGTCAGGTTATGTACGGTTAGAGGAGATATGAGATGTTGATCCTGATTATTTAAGTTACTTTGAAATATTGAATAAGTTAAGAGAGTTAGGTTACACCTTACTATAGATAGGCTTTGGTATTATAATGATATGATTGCTAATGATATAGTTCAGTTAGAAAATGATAAGGGGACTAATAGGATGGGAACCATTGCAGTGTTAACTGGGGAATACCACTTGTATGTTACACATCCTGTATCTGAACCTAATGTTATTGAGGATTCCATACTCTCACTACCACATGTGAGCATATTGGATGAAGATATGTGTGGTGAAGGGGATGATATGGTTAATAATCAGGATGAGACCATAGTGGTTGAGGATGTGGCTGGTGAAGTATATGAAGGAGGAAGTAATGAATGTGGGACCATACTGGATGAAGATGTGGTGGACGAGGGGACAATAGTTGATGAAGTTGAGGAGAATGTAGGTATTGAAGATAATGTTGGAATTGAGGAAAATGTGGGTGATGTGGGGACCAACTTTGAGACTGAGATGAATGTTGGTCAAGAGGAGACAAATTGTAATAATATGGATGATGTGGGTACCACCTATGAAATTGAGGAAAATGTGGATGTGGGGATGAATGTTGGAGGGGATGAAATCAATGAAGGACTAAACTGTAACCAAGAACAAGATGAGGTAGTTAACTGTAACCAAGAAGGTGGAAGTGATGACAGTGCTTTGAATGTTAAATTTGATGCCTCAGAGAATGACATAGGTATTTATGAAGAGATAGAAATTGATGAGTGTCGCACCCTAAATTTTGACCATAAGACCCCACCCCTGTGTTTTTTTTCTTGTATGTTTTATTTTACTTTTGTGTACATGTTTATTGTGACTAACTGATTTGTGCAGATACAGTAATTTCAAGTAGAGATAACACTCATTCCCTTAATTTAACACTTCAAGACGTGATTCAAGTTAGCCCTAGAATTCAGACAAATTGGGGTCAGGCCAAGAGGTCAAAATTATTAAACTGGTCCAAAATAATTTCAAGCATTGATTTAAACTCGTGTTAGATTGGTTTTAAACTATGCTCATTAAGATGGAAAGAGTTCTCCATATTCAAGTTCTATATCAATTTCCAAATTGTGATTGGGTTTATAGGATTTAAAGGTTTCATTCAAGAAGATTCTAATTTCAGAAGTTGGAATGCCCGAGTTGATTCAGTTCAATTTAAGTTTATATTATTAATAAGTTGGATTCATAGGAATTGCACATGCTGCAAAAAAGGACAAAAGCGTCGATTTTAATCAGTACGGAAGCATAATTGCAGAAGCTCCCTTTTGAATTATTTACGGACAAAGTAGCAGCAGGATGTACTCAGATGTTCCGCAGTTCCCTTTTTTGGTTGAATCATGCTATGTTACCCCTAATAGTGGAAGTTATAAAATTCATCAAGGTATGAGTTATCAGTGAGCAGCTCAAAGAAAGTTCCAGTTTTCTTTTGTATAAACTCGCTACAATGCCAAAGAAATCTCTAGCTACGTTTCATATTACAAAGCTCACAAGTTACATCCATTTTTTTAAAGTATTACAAAATTCAAAAGTCAAGGTCACAAATATTGCAAGAATTCCATTACATGAAGATTCCACATGTTACAAAGTTACAAAGAACTTAAAGGCTGTGTTGGTCTGAAGGTTTCTTCATACGTTGAAGATACAACATAAACAGCAAGAGCAAAATGTGTACGGAATATAAAGAAAAGAGAGAAATGCTAGAACTTGCCAACTTTAGCTTTGGGCAGTTTTCTTGCTAAATATCGAGTACATAAAGGGATAGTAAAGAGACTCAATGATGTCATGAATCAAAAGTTGAACAATGCATCAAAAGCAATAACTAGATTGTTGCCCAGAAGCGAAACTGATGTAGAACTCATTGAGGAATAAACGACTTGGTTATAATCCATTGACAGCAGACGTTTTCTAGTGACGGAGCAACTGGAGTAATCCATGACCGCTTCCCCTGCATCTTCCCGTTAAACACAACACCTCATTGTCAGGGAATTAAGTTTTAACGTGCTTGATATTTAATTTCTGGTCTTACACCTAGCAGTATTTGTAAATAGCAGGAGGTGTGTTTGTTGCTTACCTTTCCAAATCAACAGAGTTCAACCAAGTCAATACCGATCCCGCGTTCACACTAGCTTTGCAGCGGGAAACTATAATCACAAATTACACCTTAGGATTTGTCAAAGAATTAAGGGGAATTAACACAGAGTTCACGGTTCACCGTCAACTATACCCACCACCGTGCAAGTTCATCTTCCACGTGTACTTTCCAGCTCCAGCATGCCACTAACGTTTCGTTGACCAAAGACTACGGCAACCTGTATAAGATTGAATGAAGAATGAGGCTAAGTTCGTGATGTTTGAAGACTACTTTCAAGATGTCAATAAAAAGTTGAATGGACATTGCTAACCAAGTAGGAAGTCACAACTCATGTAATGTGCGCCTAGACAACTTCGCTCCGGTTTGCTCAAATCCATTCATTATTCTCATAGCAGCCTCATTCAGAAGAGGAACTGCCTAAACCGCTATCATATAGATGAAGCTATGCAAGTACAACTTTATTGTGACCATTACATTACCGCCGAAGCCATCCGCTACCTGGTTACGACGGAAACAAATTCAAAACAAGTTCAGCATTAGTTTCTGAAAGAAAACAAACAAAAGAACTCAAAATACAAAGAACGAGAATGGAGAATTACCGAATACCCCACCACCATCCCCATTGGTACCATTGCTGAATTTGAAGAATAATTTGAAAGAACGACCTTGCCTCTCGAAGCTTAACACTTGGTCCTCATCTCACTTACATAATCAACTTCACGATTTTTGGCAGCACCAAGACAAATCCTATCTCCCTTGCAAGCATGCCCTCTTCAGCATCATGGACCGTCCATGTTTGTGAACTTTTGGAGATGTAAAACTCGAACTCGGTACCTTGAGTTGTCACTTACGAAGTATTCAAGCCTGTAATTTTAGAAGCCAAGTCATATGCGTAAGTTATCAAGGTCAGATTTCCAAGACAGCACCATGACATGTTTAACTTAAGAAGGAAAGCCCATCAACTCATAAAACGCCTAAAAATCATAGGGAAAAAGCAATCGTCAAATTCAAATCATTTACCTCTGGTTTAAGCAAGGAAGGTTATTCAGGAAATTCACACGATATCAGACTATATTCCAAAACAGGAGGGAGGCACTTTTCTTCGGAAATGGAAAGAAATTCAAGGTCGTCCCCGACATGTTCCCTACAATTTCAAACTAAAAAGGAAAGGGATTCATTAGCAGTTAATATCTTTTGGCTCAAAAACAGCCTATAAAAAGAAGAGGAAATCGGGATTCAGAGGGGGGAATTCACAACAATACAGAGGAGAATCCCACAGAGTCCCCAAATCAACCCCAAATTTTCATAAATAAGAAATGATAAGAAACTTATCTCAAACCTTCGCCGCGAAATCGCACAACGACTCCATCGCAAAAACCTTCGCGCTTCTCCCTCTTCGATCGCCATGAATCCACCGGCCATCCGTCCAAACTGCGATCCAAGCCGTCATCTTCACCATCCGTCGCGTCATCTCCGAAAAGCACCATCATTGCCGTCGGACGTCACCATTTCCGCCCTCAAAACCTACAAATTCCATTCTTTTTTGCTGTTATATGATATTTGCTAACATCATCTTTCCATTGTTGTTTTTGTTGATGTAGAAACGATGGAGGAAAAAAGAGAGGAAGATGAACATAAAATAGCGGAGGAACACAGTGAAGTAGAAAAGCAAGAAAGGCGAGAAATCCGAGAAGACGAGAGGAGATGGCGTAACGGCGATCGAGCGAGGAGGGAGACGGGAGAAGAAGGGGATTTGGGATTAATTTGGGGATTAGGTCCTTTTTCTCTTTTGATTGTTTATGTTGTAATTTGATTCCTGCACACACACCCACCGTAATTATCACGCACCACCACGATCACGGCCACTCACCTCATTTTAACCACCATAACACGCGCCATATTGCAGGCCCATGCTACACCCTTGCCAGCCTAACACACCCAATCCGCGCGCCTGATTCTCTACTAATCTCTTAATTAACCACTAATCTGTTTTCTAATTAATCAACCATTAACCTATCTTATTTTAATTAATTAACCATTTTTTTAGTCATATCTTATAATCAGCCTTTTTTAACAAAAACTAATTAACCATTTTATACTATTAATTTTAATAATCACCTAATTAATCACTTATCTAATTAACCTTTTGTCAATCTTTTTTCTCTAATTTACTTAATGTTTTGATTTAATCACTTTACCATTTATTTTATTCAACTTAATAACCATTCTATTAATTAAGTTATATAAAAATTATATAAGAGGACCTATTTTCCTAATTTAAATAACATGTATTTTATTAATAACTAGATTAATTGAGTTATTCAAATCTATTCCATAATAATCTAATTATTTTGTTTACTAATAATGACCAAAACTTTTATTTAATAAGGAATTATTCTTTTATATACTTATAGTTTATTTTTAAACTAAATTCAATTAATCTATAACTCAGTAATTCATAATCCATTTAAAAAAAAAAAAAAAGAAATAATAAAACTATTTAACGCTTTCAATAGAATTCATTTTATTAAAAAACTTTTTTCTCAAAAAACCAATATTTATTTAAAATCATCCCTATTTAAAATAATTGAGTTAAAATCCAAAACCTTTTTGCTAATAAAATTAAATTAACTTTTCCTAAAATCAATTCACATAAAATTCAACTTCGCCATAACTTAATCAATCGTGCACGCTTACGCCTCTGCTCCGATTCCGTTCACATATGCACAATTCACACACTCACTTAGCGCTTTCATGCGTTTGTGTATGGATTTATTTATACGCTTTTACATTATCTGTTTTTATTTACCGTACTTATTTCATCGCATTGCATAGCGTCCAAAGGAAGAACCTGCGCATAACCTAAAAAATTGTGCGTATGCATCTCATTTGCATCATACTCCCCATTGATCCTTGATCCCATTCAAGTCGATCTTCTAAGTTTAGATCCTACCCCATAAGGAGGACCTTTTACCTTTACAACTTAGACAAACACAATCAAATCAACTCAATTCAAACTTTTCAAACACATTAGAGAATAAGATGTTAATCATCTTAAGCGAGATAACACTTCTACCCCATAACAATACAATCAATTTTCCTACAAAGTTGTGGCGGTTAAACCAAGTAATCTCCCTTAAAATGACAACTCATCTTTTCTCCTAAAATCAATCAATCAACTACCTTTATCCCGTAGGAACTTTGACCATAGTCAAAGAACTCCTCAACCCTTTAGGGGAACTACAAATACTCTGATTCCACTCCCGTAAGGATATGTAGGCATAAGATGCGATATCTTATCGAGTATACTTAGAAATGAACCCCTAGGTCTCTTATCCCTTAAGCAGATAACCCTTAGCAATAAACAACATTAAAACAAGAGGTTCCTATAGAGTACTACAGAAACTTAGGATGCTAGCACCTTCCCTAAGTTTAACCAACCCCCGAACCTATAACTCTCTAGCTTGCATTTGCATTGCATTGTAGGTATTTCGATCTTTTTCCCTTCCTTTGGACAAATCAAAGTTCGGTTGCAAATGAATTAAGATTCAAGCTCATCAATAGCTTGGTATCCAAATTTCACCGTGATAATGAGGATGAAGTGAATGTAACAAGTAAGTTGAAGGGAAAAGGAAATAGGAAAAATCATGGGAAAGTAAGGGGAAATGTAAAGGGAAAGGGAAGGGGAAATGGAAGGGGAAAGGAAAGGAAAAGGTCATTGTTAGGGATGTAGGTGAAGATAATGATGGTGAGGTAAATCTGGACAATTTGAGAGGTTTAGGTGACATAAAGGAGTATGATAGTGATAAAATGTATAATGAATATGACAGTGAGAATGATGAGGTTGTAAAGGATGATTTTGTAACCTATAAGCTTCTAAAAAGAATGGAAGACTACAAATGGGAACTTGGTACTTTTTTTCTACAAAGGGGGTGTTTCAAGAGGCAATAAGAACATATGTCATTCATTCAGGAAGGAACTTGAAATTTACAAAAAATGATAAAGCAAGAATGAGAGTTAAATGTAAGACAGGTTGCCCATGGGAGGCTTACTATGCAAATATTAAAGGTCATAAGACTTGTCAATTGAGGACAATTATGGACACGCATACTTATAGTTGGGATTATAAGATTAGATTCTCAATTCAAATTGGTTGGACAAGAAGATTCAAACAAGTGTTAGAGAGAATCCAGCTTTGACGTTGACTGATATTATGGAGAAGACACATGAAAAGTGGAATGTTGGAATTAACAAGACATTGACATATAGAGCTAAAACACTAGCTGTTGATATTGTGGATGGTTCTTTTAGAGAGCATTATAGAAGAATTCATGATTATGTCCATGAACTATTGAGGGAAAACCCAAGATCAACTATGAAGATTACAAGTCAGCCACCAGTTCAAGGGGAAAATAGTGAAAACTCTACTCAATTGAATCCTCATTTTCAAAGTATATATGTTTCTCTCAAAGCTTACAAGGACTTTTTTTTCCTCAAATGCAGACCTATTATAGGATTAGATGGTTGTTTCTTAAAGGGATGCTATGGAGGACAAATACTAGCTGCTATTTGTAGGGACCCAAATCACCAAATGCTTCCAATTGCATACGCAATTGTTGAGGGTGAAACTAAAGACTCATTTTTGCACCCCAAAATTTGCTCAACCTTTTCTTAACTTGGTTTATGTTTCATTTCATTTTTGTTCTAGCATTCGCATTACATAGCATGTTGCATTGAACAGGGGATCAAAGGATGTGCATAGCAAGAGGAGTCTTCTCGGAGGTTTGATCCTAAGCAGGGGTTGTTACTCAAGCCTGAGTGGTCATCAGGACATCTTGAAGTGGTCAATGTATTGTGAAAGGTGAGATGAATGTATGTGGGACAACTCCTAATTTGGAGGCCGACTGAAGAGCATCAGAAGATGGTGAATGCATAATTATGGGTATGAGATATAAAGAAAGCTCATTGAAAGCCTTGAGGATCATTGTGGAGCTTATGCAAGTGGTTGTGTGAAGTGGAACAAGCCACGGTTGAAAGTATTGCAGTTAGGGTTTTCATCTGGCAAATCCTCAGTCAACTGTGCAATTGAAGAAGATAGAAACTCAATTCAAAGTCTCTATGGTCATGGGATGTTGTGTTAAGACATATGAGACATCATTTCAAGTTCAATTCATCAAGGGTTAAGTGTGTGAGAAGCTACTAAATTAGGGTTCTTAGGGTAAAATCCCTTATTTAGTGCCTGACTTCAAGACCACCTACCTCAAGATACAAGTCTCATCTCAATTTTTGGCCAACATAGAACTTGTAGAGCTTGTTCTTAGCTTTAATTTGAGTACTAGAAATCCTCGATTGGATTTATAGAACTCAAGTTATGATCTAGACAAGTTACAGGTCATTCGAGGTATGTGATTTTGGTCAACAAAAGTCAACCAACTTCCAAGCCAGTTTTGACCTAGAAAGGTGTTTCTCCTCAACTTTGGGTCAACATGAAAGTTGTAGGCCTTAATCTTATCTTTCCAAATTTTATTAGAAGTCTTTCATATTATTTGTAGAACTCAAGTTATGAGGTTTATAAGTCAGGGGTATTTTGGGAAAGTAAGATTACAGGTCATAAAATCATAGGTCCATTTCACCAACTTGCACGCTTCAAATGGAAATCTTTTCAACATGAAACTTGCTTCAAATGGGACCATTTGCACTACCAAATCATCTCTTGTCATGGTGGAGGCTTGGAGTGAGAATTTGGGGTTTGAATTTTTCATAAAGGAGGCTTAAATTGAGAAATTGAGAATTAATGGATTTTAAACTTTTCAAGGAAAGTTTGTGCATTTTTTGATTGCAAATAACAATTCAAAGACATTGCCATCTTCACATTGGAAATTTGGAGTCTCAAAATGGGCCATTTTCATGGTTTCTTCCTCTTGAAGTAACAAAATGGAAATCAACCATAGGATCAAAGTTAAGCCTCAAATCTCTTTCCTTTAATCAACACAACTGAGTTGTAGTGGATTTGGATCAAAAAACCAGCTGGTGTAGTGGTAAAAACGTGCATGGTATTTTGAAAAAGTGGTGAAATGTGAAATTTGGAAATGGGCTGTTTTGCTTGAATTAAAGCCCCATTTGATCATAAACCCATCATATAAGTATTCTAGATGAAAATTGAGGCAGAGCTAGGTCATTTTCGTGCATGAACAACCATTTCACATTTCCAAAAAGTGGTGAAAAACTCAAAAATGAATTCTCAGATTCAACCACTTTCAGACCAAATCAAGCCTTCAAACACCTCAATTGAAGTTCATGGGGTGATTCTGGACATTTTTCGTTAAGCTTCATCACCATTTCAAGGCCCAGTGGAGGCTTTCCACTAGGTAAACTTTTTTCAACCTTACACTCTTAATACTCCATGGTTTTCCACCATTTTCGTTGCATTTGAACCTTTGAGTTACATAGATCATTTCTGGATCATTTTTGTTTGTGTTTATGATATTTGATTTTGTGAGCTCAAAGTTGTGTTGTTTTGTTTTGATGAATTTTGGTGTTGTTTTGCTTTAATTTTCATGGATTCTTACTCCTTGCGACATGTAGATGATGTTTGGACCATTTAATTTGAGTTTTGGTGAACTTTATTTTTTGCACACTTTGCTTGTTGTTTGATTTCTGGATTTATTGTTGAGAATTAATGGAAATGGAGGCTAGATTCATGATCCTCGCGACGAGAGGATGAATTTTCATCTAAGGTTCATGCGAAATGGTGAAGAAATGAAGAAGCTACGGTGGGGGGGGGGGGGGGGGGGGGCGGTGCTCGCGGCGGCCGGAGCAAGGAAGGTGGTGACCGGCGCGATTTCCGGCGACCGGAGGACCAAGGTTGAAGACGATGCTGACGTGGCGGAAGCATATTCGTCCGTTTTGTTATTTTTGATCATGTGGATTATTTTAAGACCTATGTGTTCCTCTTGTAGCATGAGCACACCATATAAATAACCAAACTCATTAATTGACATGGCACTTTGAGAGCCATTTGATTAGAATACTTTTGTGATGATCATGTGGTCTGTGTTGATTTCCACCATGTACCTAGTCAACTTAACCACACAATGTCCACTCAGATTTTTATTTGCTTTTATTTTCGTGTGGGCCTTATATGAACAGCTTTTCGCACCCCCCTGGAAGGCCCAATTTTCGTTTCACACTCATTTCAATTGCTATTCATACCACATCTTTTGTATTTAATTGTTTCTTTTATTTTATTTTTCTATTTTGAGCTGTTTCAAATTTAATTCAAATAAAATGGTTCCAATAGTTTAAAAATTCACCAAAAATAATTTTCATAAACTTTAAGATGTCTAGTTTTTTCTGGAAGTTTTTATTTTATTTTTTGACTTTATTTTCAATTAAAAAACGAATTAAAAATTGGGGCTGTTTTATTTGATTTAAATTGTGATTTTGTTCTTTCTTGATTTTATTTCTATGTTTAAATTCCTCATTTTTGCATGAATTTTTTTGAGTATTGTGTTAGCATGTTGATTGATCTTTGGATATTTTTTTCATGATTTTTAAGTTTTGTTTCCATGTGATTTGAATTGCTTTTTGTTCCCTCTCCATTTCTGCCTTAGTTTGGGACACTCTTGGTGTTTGCCTTCTGTTGAGGCACTTTCCTTTTGATTTTCAATCTTCCCTTTTGAACCCTGGTTCCTAATACCTTGGGGGTACTCTGAGATTTTATTTGGCATTTTTAGATGCATTTTCTTATTTTTCATGTATTTTGCAAGTGGCTTCATGTTTATGCATCTTTGTTGGTGTACTTGTTTTGTTTTGCTTCCAAAAGCTTGGTTGTGCATTATTGATGAACCTAATTCTGATTGTTTCATGTTAGGGGCTTGTTATAGGTCTTGTGTGCCAATTCATAGGTCTTTACCTTATGCATAAGTTGTTCATTTGATCTCATACTTTCATGTTTGCATATTGTGTTTCCATAAGTGGTGTTTGCTTGCATTCTTTGATGTTTTTGTTTGCATTTGCCTATGATGTTTTGCTTGAGCTTTTGAAATATCTCCTCCTCACCCCCCAATTCTGTCCTATGATCTTGGAATACTACTTAAGGTTGCTTGGTTCCTCCTGAGGAGGAACCTGAAGCTTGCCTAAAGTAATGAATCCATGAGGACTTTTTCTCATTGTTTTTGTTACTTGTTTTCTATGCATCTTCTTCTCCTTTTATCTTGTGTTTATTCATACCATGGCTTGAGGTTGAGATGAGCTTGTGGAGGTTCCAGACCCACACATATTTCCTCCCTCACTTGCATTGCATCTTTGTCTTCCTTGTTGCATTTGTGTTTGCATTCTTCATTTGCATTCTTCTTATTGTTTCTTCTTCTTTTGTCTTCCGTCCCTTAGGATTTCTAACCTCTCTTGTTCAAGAGAGGTTATGATAGACATTAGGGTTATAACCATGCATGATAACATTAGGTAGTCCTCTTTCAAACTCAACTTTAGGTGCACATTGCATGACAATTTTTAGGGTTTGGACTAGTCCCCCTTAGTTCGTCCTCTTTCTCTTCTCATCTTCAAACAACTTCAATCCACTTAATAAATCTTGACAATTGTTGCACGCTACGAGCCTTAAGCCATTTGGTAAATTATGATTGGGTGGTTTCCTCTCAATTATCTAGAATGTTAGTGTATGTCCTTCGGACGATATACGAAGCATTCATTCCTAGGTCATAGTCTCTAGGGTAGCATGAGTCGTAAACCAAATTCAAAACACTTCTTCCTTAAAAAACACAAAAACAACTCAAACTTTTTTCATCCCTTGGGGTCTTAATCAGGAAAACTCTTTTCATAAACAAGAATGTTGTTAACTCTCAGTCCTATCGCAAACAGTAATGCCTAAGTCTCCAAAGGTCGAGCTGCATACACCAACTGCTAGAACTGTTTGTTAGCCCTACTCTGGTAAAACTTTTGAACAGCCTGTGTTCTCGTAAGCCCGAACTACGTTTGCTCTGATCTTCCGTACCATACGAAAGTACGTAGGCACAAGACGCGATGTCTTGGCGAGCAACCTTCCCCCCTTCTTGGTCGTAGTTAGGAGAACTACGTTGACTCTGACTTTCCCATTGCACGAGGGAGTACGTAGGCACAGAGCGGCGATGCTCTGCCGAGTCAGTTCTTTTTTCTTTCTCTTTTGTCCATAAGCCTTTAGCGTAGATAGTTTACACACCCTTTTTAGCTAGACAACACATGTGTGGATCCCGTCGAATACGACGGACGTGAGAGATGCCCATACCTTCCCCTTGCGTAACCGACTCCCGAACCTAGAACTTGGTTGCGATGACCTCATCTTCTCCCGTTTTCGTCAGATTTTTTCCGATCGTTTCCTTTCCCTCTCTTTGGGATAAATAACGATAGGTGGTGACTCTGTTAGTCATTGCCGGCCTCTTTTTTCGCAGTAGCGACACTCATGGAACTGGTTTTAAGAGTTATTGATACCTGATTTGAGAGGAGTCAAGTTGTGCAGAATATATACCTTCATTAGTGATCAACAAAAGGTTAGGTTTTAAACTCTCACCTTGAAATGTAACTTTTAGCCAATTGTTTTATTTTCACCATCATTCTTACTTATTTATGGATGCAGGGTTTGCTGCCAGCTCTTGACGAATTACTTGACAATGTTGACCAGAGATTATGTGTTAGGTAATGTTTACTCTCACCTTAGTAACTTACATATTGAATATGACATACTTGGTTTAGTAACTTACATATTGAATATGACATACTTGGTAATGTTTACACTTACTTTATATTGCTGACATTTGTATAGTAACTTCAAGAAAAAGTTCCCTAGCCTGAAATTAAAGGAGTTGATGTGGAGGGCTGCATATGCAGGTTATGTTAATGCTTGGGAGAAAATAATGCTTGAAATCCAAGGAGTTAATGAAGAGGCCTTCAAAATCCTCATCAAAATTCCACCAAGATTCTGGAGCAAATCAAGGTTCCAGCCAAGTTCATGTTGTGACACTTTAGTTAACAATATGTCAGAGGCCTTCAATTCAGTATTTGTGGCTGCTAGATCCAAGCCCATTGTGACAATGCTGGAACAAATTAGAGTATACATAATGCAGAGATGGAAATACAATAAGCAAAAGATCATCAAATATGATGGCATCATACTACCTAACATCAATTAGAGGATGGAAAGGGAGTCACAAAAAACCAATCATTGGATTGTGAGGTAACATTACTTTCAAATGGCTAACTATTTACATTGACTATCATCGTTAATGGTTACTTGTTTACAGGCGTGTAGTTGAATATGACTATGAAGTGAGGCACACTTCACTTAATGGAGAAAAATATGATGTCAACCTTTACAAGAAAGAATGCTCATGTAGAGTATGGATGCGGACTGGACTTCCTTGCTGTCATGCAATGTCTTACATGAAAGATCAACATTTGGAGATTGATGACTTTGTACCTGACTATTACAAGAAGGAACAATATGTTGTTTGCTATGCACATGTGATATATCCACTTAATGGGGAAGCCTTGTGGGTAAATACTAGTGTTTTTGATCTTCAGCCACCACCAATAAAGAGGCAGCCCGGAAGGCCAAAGAAAAAAAGGAATAGGGAAGCTGAAGAGATGGTGAGGGATGAGACACACATGAAGAGGGCAAGATATGGTATAAAGTGTAGTCGTTGCCATAAGGATGGTTACAACAACTCCACTTATAAACTACCACAATCACAAGCTAGTTCAAGTCAGGTACAAGATACAACAAGTCAGCAACCGTCACAAGCTAATATAAGTCAATCACCACCTATTGCAACAAGTCAACCACCATCGCAAGTTGTTACAAGTCAACCACCACCATCTGTTGCAACAAGTCAGCCACCACCACAGTCTGTTACAAGTCAACCACCACCATCTATTGTTACAAGTCAGCCACCACCACAATCTGTTACAAGTCAACCACCACCACCTGTTGTTACAAGTCAGCCACCACCCAAAACTAAGAAAAAATTTCATAAGGGTGGAAAGCCTGTTTCAAGCCAACCATGATCAATATTATTATGTTTACTAGGATTTTGTAATGTCAATTAATGGCCTGACCTCTTTTGTTTTTGTTAATGACCTTATAATGCCTATTATGTATTGCCTTATAATGGCCTTTTGATTTTGAACCTGTTATGTATGTCCTTACAATGGCCTTTTGGTATTTGAACCTGTTATGTATTGCCTTATAATGGCCTTTTGGTTTTGAACCTGTTATGTAATGCCTTACAATGGTCTTTTGGTATTTGAATGACCTTGTTTTACTAAATAAGGCATTGTCTTATAATGACCTTGTTTTATTGAATCTGTTATGTATCAAATATTGAATCTGTTAATGAATGTTGGAATGGTTATTGAACCTTTTATGTATCAAAGTTTGAAACATATTTTGAACATGTTATGTATCAAACATGTTATTGAATATGTTATATATCAAACATTTTATTGAACCTGTTATGAAACTAACATGTTACAGTTTATTTCCACAAATATTGGTCATTGGGCTGCATATTTTACAGGTTAGATATTGAGACATTATTCGATGAACCTGTTATGTATCAAACATGTTTGAACAACTTATATTATAATTTGTTTCCACAAATATTGGTCATTGGTTATGCATATTTTACAGGTTGGATATTGAGACTTTATTCAATGAAAAAGTGAATACTGAAGACTGACATTATTCATTGAAACAACATAACAATACATTATTCATTAAACAAGCTCATCAATTTGTTACAACATAACAATACATTATTACAAACATAAAAAAAATAACTTAAAACTACCCTAAAACTAATTGAGATACATTGTTACAAACACAAGGTTTAACCCTAAGCTTACAATCCCAACAACAATGGAGATTTTGAGCCACCCTCGAGTGTACATAACTTCGTTCTTCAATCTGTTAATTTTCTTCTTTTGTCTTTCAAGCTTTAAATCCCTTTCATCAAGAAGCTCATCACCCAACCACTTGAATAAATTACAATCCTTTTTAATGTGGTTTCTGTAATTTCTACAACCTCTGAATTTTCTCTCCTTGTTGACACTATTCACATCATTTGTTGTTCTAAGAACACTTTCATCTTGGCAAAAGCACTTGATCTTCTTGTTTCTACGAATCAAAGATCCAGATGTGGCATAGCTATGGTTGTTTGAAGTTGAAGCATTGCTTGCACTCTTTGACATTGCTTGAACCCTAATTCTCAAATTGCAGAAGAAAATGGAAGATAGTAGAAGTAAATTGAAAGAAAGAGATTTAACCCTGAATTGAAGATGAAGATGAAATAGGTTGAAATATGGAACACAGATGAAGAATAATGGTGGAAGAAGAATGAAGCAGCAAGAGTGAAATATAGAACCTTATGTAAAGCAACATATACATATGCTGATGTGGAATCCTAAATAGGCTTACTTGGCATGCCACCTCACATAAACTAACATTTTTTTGACACAAACTAATGGAAGAAACCAAAGTTAATAAAGAAACTTAGATTAAAGGATCATTACGTAATGTTTTTAGTTCAGGGATCAAAGCGGAACTTCGCTCAAAGTTAAGGGACCCAGTGACTAATTATGCCTAAAATCAATTAAGTGTGCTTTAGAGTGGAGTGGAGGAATAATTTGATTGCATTAGTTGGGAGAAGATTTATTTATTGTAGAAAGAAGGGGGCCTCGTTATTAAACATTACGAAAACTTTAACCTCACTCTTTTATGTAAATGGAAGTAGAGAATTTTGAACGGCGTCAACGCTTCTTAGTTTAAGCTTCTTTAGTGTAAGCACGACAATATTAATAGAATTATACTTAGTGATCCTTGTCATTTGTTAGGAACTAAAGATTCGATTTGGTGGAAATAAATTTGTGCAGTGGAAGCTTCGGTGGGTCATAGTAATTGATTTATTGATTTTATTTCTTGCAAACTCGGTTATGGCGAGTTTGTTGATTTTTGGCATGACAGATGGTTGGGACCGGTTCTGTTGTGCAGGATTTTTGGTTCTCTGTTTCAGGTGGCAGATCCAGATAAGTTACGCGTTTGGCAGAACGATTTTTGGATGGTCGATGGCTGGAAGTCGAAGGCCGCTTTCTAGCCTGGTCTGATTTAGCAGCAGGAATCTCTACAGCTGTCCAACCTAATGCTGACTCTACAGCCGATCAGTTGGAGTAGAGGATGCTTGATCGTTGTTTTTGGTGGAGAAATCCTTCTAGATTTTTGGTTAAAAGTTGTTATGACAGGATCGCAGATATTGGTAAGCAGAATTTGGAGCTAGATGAGGCTGTTTTGGGAACTTTGATGAATTTGTGGCGGATAAAAGCACCAAGTAAAATATTGATTTTTGGTTGGAGATTGGTTTTGAATCGCCTTCCTACTCGTATTAATTTGGAGCTTGTGGAGTTTTGTGTGGTATTCACAATTTGGTTGGGGGACTGTCTACGCCTACGTTGAACTACGGCCTTCACGGTCGGGCTGATGGACAGCTGATGGCAGGAGATCTCGGGGTCGAGTCCGGGCATTTCTGCGGCGCTCCATGCGAAGAGGTCGGCGTTCTCGCGGAGGCAGGCCTGTAGCTGTTTTTTCGCTAAGTCTGGGAGTCCGGCGCCGATCTTCACGGTTCTACTCTTGTCCTCCCCGAGTGTGACGATCTTGAATTCACCGTCCATGATGGGGCGTGCTGGGTGGGTGGGCTGCCCGTTGGACTGGTTGGCTTCGCTGATCCTTATTTCGTGATCGTGTTCCTCAGTCAAGCGGCTGTCGAGGTCCACGGATCCGACCAGCTCCTTTGGTTCGCTCTTCGGCGCCACGGTTGGGGTCGCCTTCTTGGTTGCTGGAGTGATGGTGTCCAAACCTTTCAGCGCGGCCTCGAAGCACCTCCGGGCGGCCTCGATGTTCCCGTTAAGGGTCCCCACGGCCCCCCGCTTCGTGTAGTACTTCATCTTTAGGTGGACGGTGGAAGGTACCGCGGTGAGTTATGCTATCGTCGTTCTGCCTAGGATACAGTTGTAGAGGGACGGGCACTCGATGACTAAGAAACGGATGCTGATCTCCCTGGATGTTTCCTCTTCCCCGAACGTGACTTTCAGCTTCACGTACCCCCAAGGTCTCGTCATCGTCCCGTTGAACCCCTGCAGGTCGGAGCCTACGTAAGGGGATAGGTTGGATTCGTCGAGTTGGAGGGTCGTGAAGAGGTGGGTGTACATGATGTCCACCGAGCTGCCTCCGTCGACGAGGATTCACCTGACATCAAAGTTCGCCATCCGCGCCCGTATGAGTAGGGGAATGTTGGAGTTGGGGGATCCCTCGGGGAGTTCCTCGAGGTAGAATGTGATCGGATTGGATCGACCACGAAATCATTCGAGCGTGCTCATCTTACCGGAGTTGCTCGTGATAAGCCCGTCGAACTTTCTTTTCACCGATCCTATGGACAGGCTCCTTGTGGCGCCGCCCGAGATGACCATGGCTCTAGCAAAGTATTCCCACCGGCTGGTTGGCCGTACCGGCTCGCTGGGTAGGTCGGGGCCGTCGAGGAGGCCAAACTCTCTGTCCGCGAACCAGTCCTCGGGGCGGCAGACACATAGCGCGACCTGGAGTCTGTTGTCGCCGTCAGAAGAGGGGAGCTCTTCGACTTTCTTGGCCTCGAGGGCTTCTTGCCTCGGGGCCTCACCCCTCCGGGTGTATCTTTTTAGGTGGCCGTCTTTAATCAGGATTTCGATCGCATCCTTGAGATGGATGCAGTCTTCGGTCACGTGCCCGTGGCTCCTATGGAATCGGCAGTATTTCGATTTGTCCATATTGGGTTTGGGGGGCGTCGGTCGGGGGAAGCGGACACCTCCTTGGGCAAATTCGGTTTTGGCGCACTTAGCCAGTATGCGCTCACGGGAAGCGACTAAGGCCGTGTATTCCGTGAATCGACCGGCGAGGCCACGTTGTTCGCGGGGGCGATCTTCCCGACGATGGTCACCTCCCCGCCGCTGGCTCGAGGCTCCGTCATCTCGGTGCCCACAGGGGGCCTCCCTGTCTCGGGTGTCTCGTGCGGAGTTGGCTGCTTGAGTTTCCTCGAACCGAATATAATGTGCGGCTCTGTCGAGGAAATCCTGCAGGGAGGTTGGCCGGTGTATGCCCACGGCCTCATAGAACTTGGAGTCGTGGCGTAGACCCTGATCCATTAGGTAACGCTTCATCTCGTCTGACGTCGTTACCTGCACCGCTTCCCGGGTGAATCTTTCGATGTATTTTCGGAGAGGCTCGTCGGGGGATTGGATTATCGCGCCGAGGATGGCTTCCATCTTCGGGTGGCATCGGGACGCTGTGAAGTGTTTTGAAAACAGGTCCTTCAGGACCCTCCACGACGTAATCAATTCAGGCTCCAGACTTTTGTACCATGTCATGGCGCCTTTCCTTAGGGTCATCAAGAATAACCTGCACTTGATAGCTCCTCGGACGTTTCGGTAATCGAGCATGGCCTCGATGTCTTCCAGGTGATCATCCGGGTCGGATGTGCCGTCGTACATCTAGAGCGTCGGGGGCTTCTCCATCCCGTGGAGAATGGGGGTGGCCATGATTTCCCGGGACAAGGGATTCCGGTAGTCGTCTTCGTCGCTGAGAGCGGGTGACCGAGGAGGAGATGGGCCGTTTGGGATAGGCATCTGGTTTCGGATCCTCGGCCTTCTGACCGGGGGTTCGGCGCGCGGATCCCTGGTCAGAATTGCCGAAGTGTTCTGCCGCCTCCCACGAACTTGTCTCATCGGGGATCTGGTGCGCTCCCGCACTACTTCCGTTCGGGGCCTCTCCAGTCGAGGTCGTCGATTTCTGGGTTGAGGCGAGGGACTCCTCAAGCCCTCATTCTGGTCTTCCCGCGGAGGGAACTTTGGGAGGGACCTCCCGCTCCAGCGCTCCAATTCGTGCGTTCTGCTGAAACAACAGCTGGTTCGTCTGGTTGATGCCTGCAAAGAGGGCGGCCACCGTTGGGTCTACTCCTGCCGGGACAGGAACGGGTTGGAACGCCGCTGGGCTCGGGGGTCGGTGGTCGGCCTTGCGTACCGGTTCTGCGGACGACGGAGAAGCAGTCTGGTCGTCTCTCTTGTCGGTCTCCGCTGGGCGTGACGTCCCCATCAGCTTGCTGCCGTTGGCGGAGGCGTTAAGCACGAAGTAGTGCATGGTATCTTCGTGGTGTGGGCTATCCATGAGCGTGGAGTGTTGGTGAAACTTTGGTTTTCTGTTCGGAGTAACGGGGAAGTTTTTGTTCCCACAGACGGCGCCACTGATCTGACCTGATCAGAAGGGGATCACGGACTGGCCACACGTTGTTGGACTGCTGCTTGTTCACCGGTGATGAGGAGGAAAAGGGGGGTGTACCTGCAAGACACTCCGATGCCAAAGTAAGAAATTGGGCAGAGTGAGAGCAAAGTACAGAAAATGGGTAAAAAGTGTGTTACCTGACCCTCTTGAGGAAGAGGGTATTTATAGAGAGACCCCAGCGCTGGGCCAACGGTCACTTGCGTTGGGCTGGATTGCCAGGCCCAACCCAGGTGACTGCTAGGTCTTACATGGCGTAGTGAAGACCAGGACGTGGTCTTCGCCCTAGTCCAACTGTCCCGAGATCTCCGGAAAGTGGGTTTGACCTACTCTTTCGGAGGTGGGCAGTTGTTTGGTGACGTGTCCCCGCGGAGGGGGGCACGTGGAGAATGTGCGTATGGCACGTTGTCCTCCCCACGGAGGGGAGCTCGCGAGGTTCCCCTGAGGTGTGTCGTTCTCCCCGCGGAGGGGAGCGTACGAGAGCGGGGGAGATATATCGTCCTGCTCGTTGACGGGGGATTCTGCCCGTGGAGGGCTGTCTTGTCCGGCTAGGTGGGGGAGCGTCGGGGCGCTTAGACACACGCCGTCCTGCTCGGCAGGGAGCATATCCTGCCAGTCGGGGCGTGTTTGGCCAGGCTACTCAACTCATTGGACCTTGGTTGCGCGTTATTGGGCTGGGCCGTGAGGCGAGGTTGGGCCCAGACCAGAACACTAATAGTTAAAGAAAATCATAACTTAATAATAAAAAATTACAATTTAAAAGCTAAACAACTAAACCTTAAGATAAAAGCTAAAAACTTAAAAAAGTTCTTTTTTGTTGATGTGATATGAAAAATATATAAACAAAAATTAAAAGTTGTTTTTTAGTTTACTAAACAAACCATATGTATAGCTAAACCATAAAAAAGAAGGGGAAAAAAGGCAACAATAAGAGAAAAAACATAAGCTCCCTAAAATGGGACCAAAACACCACGTGATAAGATATCAATATCCGCTGCCATCCGACAAAAACATAAAATTTAAATTATCATTTGGTCTATGTAAGTTGGTAAGTTTATATTTTTTATTTATGTATCTTTTTTGTGTAGATAAAGTTTTTAAATATTATATTTCATTTATTTTCGATCTCTAAAATTAAAATCCACACCCTTAATAAGACATGTGACTTTCTTTTTATGAGTGGTTTGTAGAACTTATTCTTTGCTCGAACCATTAGAGGTTTGAAGGCCTCGACTAATTCAATAAAAATTTATTGATTTTTTAAAGTTGTGGTTTTTTCTACTTAAATAGTATTTTTTTTCTCCCTAAATTTATTGTTTTTCATTTTCATCTTTGCATTTTTTTTTAAAAATAATTTTTAAATATTAAAATTTATGTATTTTTCTTATAGATTTCAACTTTAAAGATTAAAACTAAAAAGACTTTAACATTTATAAATTATTTATAAAAAAAAAAATACAAAGACAAAAAATGAAAAATGCATAACTTACGAAGAAAAGAAAAAAAACTATGTAAGTAAAAAATAAACAAAAACCACAACGCATCTAACAATTAAGAAAATCAATAAATTCTTATTCGGGTAGTCGGGGTCTTCAAACCTAGAATGGCTCAAGTAAAAAATAAGTTCTACAAGCCACTCATTCAAAAAAAAAAAAAAATCATATTTCTTACTAAGGTACCCTTTTCAAAAAAAAATATGATGATCTATCCACTAATTTCACCATACTCGTTATCTTACATGAGAAAATGAGGCCATAATTCGATATTTTCAAATGTTCTAAATCATATAAGCCAAATCAAGGCCATACATATACTAACATGTCAAATACATAACATATCCCCAAGGAAACACCAATATTCACCGTAACCACTTAAAAGTAGTATCATAAACTACTTGTCCCCTCACAAGTAGTAAAAGATGACAGGTAGTCTCCTTAATGCCATGGAAAAAGGCATACATGGTTCCAGCTGTGGATCCACAACCACTTAGTGTCTAAAAATGTTATCTTTGGTCGACACTCCATTTTGGAGTAACGGGCAACACACGACATTAACAATAGAAGGGGGCCTACTCTTCCAAAACAACAAATATATTCCATATATTCCAAAACAACAAATATATTCGGCTAATACCTTCTAAATGTTCTTCATTTCGAAGTAGATTATCAAAGTACTTCATTCTCACGATAAATCCACCACTAAATATTCTTACCCTTATTACCTATTGTATGTTGTGGATTATGTTCTTGCAGGTATAAAGTTGCAAATTTTGTTGAAGATCTATCTGAAGTTTTAATGACGACAACAACATTTAAAGTTGGTGGCAATAACTTTCAACCTTGATGATGGTGATCTATCCAAAGAACCATTTTATGCCTCATCAACAAAAAGGGATTCAAGAACAAAGTTCTTATATAATCAGATGCAATCCAGCAAAATTTTTGAAGTCTTAGATAAAGTGTAAAAGCTCGCAAAGTCATGTATGTTTGTCTGTCTGAGGGACCGAGCATTGTAAAAGTAAGGAAATAGCTTAGGAGTACTAAGACAACTTACACACACACCTAAAGTATTTTTTTTCAAAATGCTCTTATCTTGGAATTTAGTTTTTAAGTCAAAGTCAAGTGATTAAAAAGTTGTTCAAACATTTTTCAAACTATTTTTGAACTAACCAATCGATTTGTAAGTCGTGCCAATCAATTGGCAAAACTTTTATGAATCAACTAATCAATTGGAGCATTAAGCTAATTGATTGGAAGAGTGTTAATCGATTACCTAAATAATAAGGACATCACATTAATAACTTGTAACAACTTTATATCCAAAATTTTATATTTTGGCTTGCTAATCGATTAAAAATGAGCTAGCCAATCGGTTTGAGTTTTGTGCCAATCGATTGACTCATTAATTCGTCCTATGAATTTTTTTCAATTTATGGGTTTTCAAACTACTATTTAAGGGAGAAACACATCCTCTTCACAACACCCTGTTTTCAAAAGTTTTACCATTTATTTGGAATTTATATATCTAATATCTCCCCCCCTCTCTCTCTCTCCTTCTCTCTCTCTAGAAAATATTTATTTTTATTTGATATTGCCTTTGTGCTTATAAGTGAAGCTTTGCTGATGAGGAACTTTTTTTGTAAGTGGTCGTGTTCTTCGATTAAATTCTTAAGAGCGTGATACTCTTATGAGATTGAGTTTGGTTCTTGAAATAAACCTGTCATAAAATCTCTGTGATTTGTTTTTAAATCTTTGTTGGAAAACGTTTTGGTTTGGTTATTGAGATAAGCATAAACCTCTAACGTTTTGTTAGATTAGCCTAGGATAAAAGCTCTCTTTGGTTGGGGATAAGCCTATAAAAATTTCAAGATCAAATTGTATTAAGGTTCGTGATTATAACCTTCGAAAGCATAAACTTTATAGTCAAAATCTCAAGAAGATCTTTTGGGGATAAGACTAGGTCAACGTTCGACCAAACCTGAATAACTCTCTGGTGTAATCTGCCTACCCTTATTTTCTTTACTTTCCGCTATTTAGCGTTTATTATTCATCTCCGCTGCAATTTACTCAAACAAAATTACTAACGCGATCTTAATCGAGAAAAGTATAAATCTATTAACGGATTTTAAATACTATATTTCATCCCCCCTGTGCTTTAAGTTAATTGTTCAACAAGTGGCATTAGAGTCTAACTCGTGTTAAGGACTGATCGTCTCAGAAGGAAAAATGTCTTCAAGCTATTCACTAAATAAATCCCTACCCTTTAATGGAGAAGGGTGTAGTTTGTGGAAAGAGAAAATGAAGTTTTTCATCGAAGAAACAAATTGTGGTATTTGGAAGGCTATGGAAGAATGACCCTTTGTCCCTACACACGAAGTAAATGGTATTGGAGTAGACAAACCTAAAAAGGATTGGTTCAAAGAAGATAAAGAGAGTGTATAACAAAGTTTGAAAGAAAAGAACATCATCCCTACCACTCTCAGTCTTGATGAATTCTTGTGAGTTTCTCATTGTGAAAATACTAAAGAAATGTGAGACATCCTCCAAATTACGCACGAAGGTACTACTAAGGTAAAGAGGGCGAGGTTGAACATATTAACCAATGAGTGTGAACTCTTAAAAATGAAACCTGAAGAAAACATAAGTCAAATTCAAACATGATTTACCCACATCGTGAGTCATATAAGAACTCCGGGGAATACATTCTCAGATGAGAAATTAGTCATAAAAATTCTTAGATGCCTAAATCGTAGTTTGCAACCCATAATCATTGCGATTTGTGAATCTAAGAATTTGGCAACTATGGACACACACACACTCTCTCCTTGAAAAATTGCATGAACATTAAATGAAACTCAAAATAATTTTCATAGACGAATAAGGAAAAAATAAGACTTTCCATATGTAAAAAAATTAAGAAAAGAAACAAACAAACTAGAGAAAATTGTTTCTGCATCCAAATATATTATCTCCTCTCTTGAGACTGGAATTAAAACCCTTGAAAAAGGAGATAAAAATTCTTAGAGAGAAACACAAAGACTTCATCCCAAACTATTCCCTTTAAAATAAAGATGATGAACCTAACATGTTCGATAGCTGCGACAATTTAAAGAAAAAACAAATTGCAATCTTCAAAAAGCCTCCTACAACAAAAAGAAATTTCCAAGGTAGAGACAACTTATAAGTCTTTTTGGGAAATCAAAGAGCCTCCTACAACAAAGCGGGATTAGGTTATGAGCCCAAGAACAATATTAGAAATTTTGAGAACATGTGTAAAACAAAAATTGCATCTTATTATAAAACCTTAAAATGCAAATATTACAATAAAAAAGGTCACATTTCTATGTTGAATTTCATTAAAAAAAGTAATGAAAGAAAAGAAAGACAACCTCATTTATACTTATATAAGAATTATTATGAAGACAAAGATAAAGTATCACCTAACTCTGAAAAATGCTATATATCTAAAACAAGAAAGAAAATAATTTGTGAAACTAACAATCAAGGACCCAAGATGATATAGGTGGCTAAAATTAAAAAATAAATTTCTCTCTACATGAATGCTTTAGAGTTTCAAATGTAACACCCTAAACCTCAATCATAATTTATTAAATATTTCGGAAAATATTCAAATTAAATGAGGGTGTCACATTGACAAAATATTCAACTTTTATTCCAAATGCAGAATTTTTATTCAAACATACATAGTAATTCAATTTAAAACAAATCATAAAAACATAACAAAGTATTTCCAACATGATGTTAGAATAACACACTAGTGCAAAAAGAGTAATTTACACCCGTTTTTTTTAATATTTAACACCCGTTATTAGCGGGTGTGAATTCAACGGGTAAGAAATGTCTAACGAATTTCCACCCATTTTAAAATGGGTGTAAATAGATGTTATATTACACCCTTTTTTTGTTGAAATCGGGTATAAATGTTTACCTATATACATTTATAGATTGTATATTACACCCTGTTTTATAGAAATCAAGTGTAAATATTTACATGTATATATTTATAGATGGTATTTTACACCTTTTTTTGTTTAAAACGAGTGTGTATGTGTGTGTGTGTGTGTGTGTGTGTATATATATATATATATGTATATATATATATATGGTATATTACACTTTGTTTTTGTTTAAAACGAGTGTATGTATATATATATATATATATATATATATATATATATATATATATATATATATATATATATATATATATATATATATATATATATATATATATATATATATATATATATGGTATATTACACATATATATATATATATATATATATATATATATGGTATATTACACTTTGTTTTTGTTTAAAACGAGTGTATGTGTATATATATATATATATATATATATATATATATATATATATATATATATATATATATATATATATATATATATATATATATATATATATATATATATATATATATATATATATATATATATATATATATATATATATATATATATATATATATATATATATATATATATATATATATATATATATATATATATATATATATATATTTAAACAAAAACAAAGTGTAATATACCATATATATATATATATATGTGTAATATACCATATATATATATATATATATATATATATATATATATATATATATATATATATATATATATATATATATATATATATATATATATATATATATATATATATATATATATATATATATATATATATATATATATATATATATATATATATATATATATATATATATATATATATATATATATATATATATATATATATATATATATATATATATATATATATATATATATATATATATATATATATATATATATATATATATATATATATATATATATATATATATATATATATATATATATATATAATATTACATCCTGTTTTTTAGAAAATGGGTGTAAATTTTTAAATAATTGCATTTAAATTAAATATATTTACTCCCCATTTAATAAAAATCAGGTGTAAAATAAGTAATATTTACTCTAGATATTCACAAGTTTACACCCTATTTTCTTTAAATATGGTGTAAAACTATGATATATTACACCAAATTTTACCATGGATGTTGGCAGGGTAGCTAGATCCTTGAGAACTATGAGTCTCTTCCTGGATTTTACTTTGAAGTTAAAGATTAGTCACAAATAGTTCAAGATATCATGAATATGTTTGATTACAATGTGTAAGATAGAGTGAAGTGGAATGACTTTGATGTTGCTGCAATAATTATCACAAGTAAATATAACTCTAACGGTGTAGGAATAGAATATCAAATTCTACCTCTGGTTGTGATATTTGTAAACTTAAGAAACTACTATGTCAAGGCTTATTTGGGACAATATCCATCCAAAACACATAACCACCATTTGGTTTTAGCAACTAAATTGTCTCTACTGCTAAATTAACAGGTTCTACCAAATCATCAGTATATCCATATCTACATCAAAACTAGTGAGCCTGTATTAATCCTTGAAATAGATTCCAACACCAAAGTTGGACTGATTTAAGAACACGACACAGTTTGCAGTTGAAGTATCTTCCCACTGGTTTTTGCCATGGTTGATTGGGAAGGGTTGGTGTTGGTTGTTATGCAAACTGACTGAGGCATTTTTGCACCAAATGTAGTCGGTGGATATGTCAAATATGAGTGTTGAAGTAACTGTTGCATTGGAGGTTTGTGATCCCAATGAATGTGTTGCGACAGTGAAAAATACTCCACAATGTGACCACAAACTGGTGATCAGTGTTTAGACATGAGAAAACATCATTTGATTGTCACAATAAATAAAGAGATAAAACTGGTAGCTCTTCAAATCAGAGCATAAATGGTATTGGTAAAATGTTGTACAAGAGAAACCTACAAAATATCATTCAAATGAGTAACTTTGTGTACTTAATTACATGCTTACCAGATAATGAATAACAAATAACAAGTTCTTATTAGTGTTAAAAATAAATATTACATAATTGAAATCGGCATTGGAATCTTGTTTTGTGTGATTTTATTCATTCATGTTAGTTGATAAGAACCTCAAAAATTGATACAGAACAAATTAATATGTCTATTTTATATCATATCAAATTATACTGATCAATCACAGTATTCAATTTAATATATAATCAACTTTGGTCATTAGTTTAAAATCATTGAAAAGAACATATTACTAGAATCAGTAGTTGTAATGTAATTGGCTGCACAACAGGTAGGTAGTGTAGAATTTGTTGTCATAGCCCAAATTTTGCGCCCTAGATTCCATTATAATTCTAGGTTCATAAAATATGTGTTATCTAACCTTAGCCTTTTGCAAGTTGATCTTTGTCAAGATGCAGATGAATTAGGGTTTTACACTGTCAAAATCAAGGATCCTATGGACTGATCAGTCAAGGCTTTGGATTAATCTTCTATAAATCAAGCCTTCATGTAATCAAGAGACCCACATCTTGCCAATAACAAGTTTTATTGGATGTTGTTACGAAAAGAATGGGAGCAATGTAATACAACACCCTGATTAGGGTTTTTAGTGAAAAAAGTCAACTGAAGTTTGACTTTTGGCTTAGATGGTTTCCCAAAGCTTGATTCATGATCCATGACACTCCTATGACTTGTTAAAGTCTCCCCCGAAATTTTTGAAAGGCTCAAAGAACCCAGAACACTGAGGATCGATCCTGAAGATTTCAACCGTTCGGTTCGTCTGTCTGGAAAGTCAACTCTTTGACTTTTAGGGTTTTGACCCCAAATTGAAGCAAGAAAGTCTTCCAACATCATTTTATGCCTAACTAGTGAGTTTGGTGGAGATTTAATCAAGGATTGATGGATAAATTGCAAATCAAGAAATTAGAGTTCATGAAAAACCCTAATTTTAAGCCAATTTGAAGTAATCATAACTTTCCAATCACACATCCAAATGGAGTGGTTCTAAGCTTGTTGGAAAGATCTTGAAGAGACTTATAAAAGTGTAATATGGGTTTGAGGTTCAAAAATGAATAGATTTTAAGTTTTGAGCTCATCAAGTTGTGAAGAATTTCAACACTTAGAAAATTTTCATGTTTCTTGGTTTGTAAGTCAACTTTGGCAAAAATCTTTAAGAGGATTTTTGACATAGTTCCCTTTGGAATTTGAAATTGTGTAAGAAATGAATGTTGTAGATCATGTTTAGGGATTTCTAAAAAGTACAAGAGAATTTTTTCAACATTTATGGTTAGGGAGAACCGAAGAAGGCAAGATGGGCATTTCCCTTGTCCAAAACCAAGTTCAGCATTGGCATTTCCTTGCATAAACCCTTCAAACCTCTCCTAATCCCTTACTTAACTCATTATTTGATACTTATGGACCTAATTGAGGAGGTTAGAATGCATATCCACAAGCAAAACTTAGATTTTGGATTAATTGAATTGTTTAATCATGCAAGTGGATGCAAGTGGCATGAGAGAGAAACGTTTCTTGCAATTTCTGTCACAACTCAGCAACCACATCAGCTTCTACCTCCCTTTCACTCCAATACCATTATTTCCAGGCTATTGGTGATGATCAAACTCATAGAGAGGTGGCTAAAGCTCAGAAGAAAGATATCAAGTTGATCTTGCACATT
The DNA here is from genome assembly GCA_963859935.3 of Lathyrus sativus. Taxonomy (NCBI): domain Eukaryota; kingdom Viridiplantae; phylum Streptophyta; class Magnoliopsida; order Fabales; family Fabaceae; genus Lathyrus; species Lathyrus sativus. The sequence continues at coordinate 504,439,509 of OZ012740.1, read as the reverse complement.
TTGCCTCCAAAAAGGGAAAAGTTGGCAAGATGAGCCAATCTGCCCATACCACTTGATTTCCATGCTTGCCTATAAATAGAGCCTTCTCATCACATCTAAACTAAACCAGATTAAACTAGAAACCAAGAAAAATATCTCCCATTCTACATATCACAACCTTCTTGCAAGCATTGAAGTTAACTTCCTTGTGAAGCAAAACCAGTTTTGCACAAACTCTGCCAAAACCTCATACAGTCATCAAACACCTTTACCAACACTTCAAACGCATCACATATGATGCATTGAATGTGTTCAAACACCCACTCCCACCAGAAAACTTCTCACTCAAAAATTCAAACCTCAATCCAAGAAAACTTTGACTTTCTGCATTTTCAAAGTCAGGTCCTCATTCTAACCATTTCCAAACCCTCAAACACCTTCCATAAATCATCCCTAAACTATTACAAGACAAGTTTTTCATCTGTGACTTCATTTCCACGAAATTCCACATTGGTCACTTTGCCATTTTGCAAGAGGAAGGGAAGATTTTGCTCCAAGTGCTTCCATTTGATTCCAAGCATCCAAATAGGCTCCTAAAGGTATATTGAAGTTGTTTAAACCAACAAATCACTTCTGGAAGCAACTCTCTTGAAGATCCCAAGTTTGGCTTCAAGAGGTAAGTTACCATAAACATGAACTCTGTAATCATGTTATGCTTTGATGTGCATTGATTGTAGACATGTTTAATATGATGTTTGTGATGTGTATGAACCATTTATTGCTACTTATTGATAACACGAAATCATATAGATATTTTCATGCATAATTCGACTAAAAGCTAACCGTTTTCGATCCGATTTCAGGTTATTTCTGTGTATTTGTTTGATGTTTTTGCAGGTATTCAACGATCACGTCTAAACAAGGCTACATGAAGAAAAGAAGCAATCCCAGATGAAATATGGACGAAAAAGAAGTGAAAACACAGTGAAAAGCACAGCAATCAGTTTTTGCTGATGTGACGACCGTCACACCCTGTGACGACCGTCATGCAGGCAAAAACGCCCCACTCAGATTACACGTCAAAAGAGCAGTTCCAATTCCCATTAAATGGTCCACTACTCCCTAAATTATCTGCCTCAAGGTCCATCATCCTCAGAGGTAACCGTTGGGATTCCACTTCTATAAAAAGGGAAGCAGGGGACTTCAAAAAGGGAGCTGCATTCATACCATGAAGTGCTGCCAAATTTAATTTCTAGAGCAAATTTACTTTCCAGTTTTTATTTGTATCCATTTCTCCAGTTTTTATTTGTATTCCTTTCCTTTATTTCCCTTCCATTTCCTCATTTCCATTTCCGCTCTTCTGTAATACCTATTGCACTGTACGATCAATTTGGAACTAAAGATCAGAATCATGCCAACATCTGTGGAGGGTCTGCCCAAAGGCCAATTGGCATTATTTACAGGTTTTCATTTTGATCGACTTCTGTTTTATCATAATGCAATTTATTATTTATTATTATTATTTATGTTTTGTTTTTCCCAATTCCATGTCTAGCTAAACTTAGGTAATCGATATGTAGTAATAATTCGAATGGGATTTGATAACTCTTGTTTGAAAACTTTCTTTTCACAAAAGTAATTTATGGTCTAAGTGTTTAAAATTGATTTACGAAATAAACTTCGTCGCGAAAGCGAGAACTTATTTAAAAGTAGTTTTGCCACGAAAGTGGGAAATTAATTAAGATACGAACCAACAAGCGAAAGCTGCGGTAAGGTCAGATAGTAAACACTAGGTATTTGTTTTAATAACAGCGAAAGCACTTTAAAACGAATTAGAACTTAGAGATTTCCAAAAAATAGTTTTAACCCCGAACGGGATACGAAAGTGTACGTTTGGCCCTTAGGATTATGATTTGCGTCAATAACCATCGTGAGACGAGAGTCTTCAAATCTCCATTTTCTGCTTAAATAAACTGTGAAAACTATTTCATACACCAGTAACCTATCAAATCCCTGAAGAACACAATTACTACGTATCGATTCAATTAATTAAAATCTAAATAGTAATCTTAGTTCCCTCTTTTAGTGACAATCTTATTCCCTTAAAACATATTCTACCTAGCTAAACATAGTAACTCCCGAGAACACTAGTTTGATTATGAGTCCCTGTGGGATCGATATCTTTTATTACTATGCGATAGACTGTGCACTTGCAGTTAGTTGTATTAGACATAGAAAGTCGCGATCAAGTTTTTGGCGCTGTTGCCGGGGACCCGTTTAGTCAATAGTGTAACCTTCTGTTACGCCGTATAGACTAGGTAAACAATTTTCATTTTTTCTTTACTAGTGCTGTCGATCGTATGCCAAGTGATCGCCCACAAAGCGATATCTTGAAACCTTCAGTCGCAGAACTAGAGCGCTTCTTACATCTAAGAAGCCGAATCATTGAGTACCAACTCAAACATAACATTCCCGATCCTCTCACTCCCATTCCCAAACCCGAAGAAGAATCAAACATGGCTGAAGGACCTCCGAACAAACCGCTGAAGGCATACACTACACCATCTCAGATGGAGCCTAGAAGTAGCATTGCTGCCCCAGCTATTACCCGAAATGATTTTGAGCTGAAACCATCATTGTTGTCGACTGTACAACAAAACCAATTCTCAGGAAACGCAACTGAGGATCCGAACGAACATCTAACGAAGTTCGTACAATACGCAGACACAGTGAAAGCAAATGGAGTAACTCCAGACGCGATAAGACTTCGTCTTTTCCCATTCTCTCTTAGAGACAGAGCGTGGACATGGTTACAATCGTTACCATCCAACTCCGTTACGACGTGGGAGCAATTGAAGAACGTCTTCTTAGCGAGATATTTTCCACCAAGCAATACTGCTATGCTTAGAGCTCAAATCAACGGATTTCGACAGAAAGATACTGAATCTCTCTACGAAGCATGGGAACGATTCAAAGATATGATGAGAACATGTCCTCACCACGGTCTAGAAGACTGGGTGACAATCCATACTTTCTATAATGGGCTTCTATACAATACTAGATTAACAATAGACGCTGCCGCGGGCGGTGCACTTATGGATAAGCCATATGATGAAGCCTATCAATTAATAGAAAACATGTCACAAAACCATTGCCAATGAGGAGGTGAACGCACTCCAAATGAGAAAACCTCAGCGAAAGGTGGGATGTACGAAATCAGCAGCCTTGAAAAGTTCAATGCTAAAGTAAATGCTCTAGCACAAAAGATCGATAGTCTGACCGTTAACCCCACTGCAACTGTCGCTGCAGTAACTCCAAATTGCGAGTTATGCGGAAGCACCACTCATAAGGCACCCGAATGCCCATTGCTAGCCGGAATCCCGCCAGACCAGGTAAATTATGCTCAAGGAAATCCCTACGCGAATACCTACAACCCAGGTTGGCGAAATCATCCAAACTTTTCTTACAAAAGCGAAAATGCATTGCAAATGCCTACTGCTCCGCAAGGATATCAAAAACCAGCTGCTCAGAATGCACCTAGGAAATCAAACCTCGAATTGATGATGGAAAAGTTCATAGCTACTCAAGCTCAAACGAACAAAGAGTTCCTGAATCAAAATATACACACTAGCGAGCAAATTAAACAGTTGACAGGAAAAGTAGACGCTCTAGCCACCCACAACAAATTGTTAGAAACTCAGATATCACAAGTGGCCCAACAACAAGCATCTGTTGCTGCACCTGCTGGCACATTTCCTGGACAACCCGAACAGAATCCCAAAGGCCAAGCAAATGCCGTGATACTAAGAAGTGGAAAAGAATTGGACGAACCGATCGATCCGAGGACCGAAAACTCAGCCATGCAACAGAAACCAGCTGAACAAGCAGAAAAGGAATCTGAGTTAGAGAAGAAGGAGGACAACGAGAAGGAGGATACTGCAAGTGAAAAAACTCAAGCACCTCCAGCGCCATATAAACCACCTATTCCTTATCCGCAAAGACTAATAAACTCTAAAACTTCAGGACAGTTTAAGAAATTTGTAGAGCTCCTTAAACAGTTGAATATTACTATTCCTTTTACAGAAGCAATAACTCAAATGCCGTCATACGCCAAATTTCTCAAAGAGATCCTGTCAAATAAGAGAAAGATCGAGGATAATGAAACAGTTACACTTACTGCAGAGTGTAGCGCCATTATTCAGAACCGCATGCCTCCTAAATTAAAAGACCCAGGTAGTTTCTCCATACCCTGCGTCATAGGAAAGTTCGTAATAGATAAAGCTCTATGCGATTTAGGAGCCAGTATCAGTGTTATGCCCTTATCTATATGCAAAAAGCTGAATATGGGAGACCTCAGACCAACCAAAATGTCCGTACAATTAGCTGACAGATCAGTAAAATACCCCGTCGGAATACTGGAAAACGTTCCAGTACGCATAGGACAATTCTACATTCCAACCGACTTCATAATCATGGACATCAAGGAGGACACTGTAACCCCAATTATCCTAGGAAGACCATTCCTAGCTACAGCCGGAGCTATTATAGACGTGAAGAAAGGAAGGCTAACATTCGAAGTAGGAGAAGAAAAGATAGAGTTCATTCTCACCAAGTTCTTACAAGCACCAGCCATAGACGATACCTGCTATTTAGTAGACGAAATTGACGAATGCATAAGAGAACTTGAAAATGAGGAGACCACGTATTCAGAAATAATAAAGATTCAAATACCCGACATTTCTGAAGACGACAATTGGCGTAAACCATATAAAGACGACAGCCTAAGCGAAAGCTTAGCACTGACACCAAATCATATGCCAGGTCCGAAGAACCCATCTTTAGAACTCAAAACTCTACCCAAAAACCTCAGATATGAATTTCTAGACGATGAACTAAAAAGACCAGTGATAGTCAACGCTGACTTAGGACAACCAGAAACCGAAAAGTTATTAGAAGTCCTAAAGAAGTACCCCACCGCGTTAGGCTATAACATAAGCGATCTAAAAGGTATAAGCCCTTCGATCTGTATGCATCGAATTACAATAGAGGAAGATTCTAAAACCTCTCGAGAGCATCAGAGAAGACTAAACCCCATCCTGAGCACTGTAGTCAGAGATGAAGTAAAGAAATTACTAGATGCAGGAATCATCTATCCGATCTCCGATAGTGAATGGGTTAGCCCAGTTCATGTCGTACCAAAGAAAGGAGGAGTCACAGTAGTTAAAAACGAAAAAGGCGAATCGATAACAAAAAGAGTCGTGACTGGAAGTAGGATGTGTATTGATTATAGAAAGCTTAACAAGGCTACGCGCAAAGATCACTTCCCGCTACCCTTCATAGACCAAATGTTGGAAAGATTAGCCAAACATTCATATTTCTGCTATCTAGATGGTTACTCAGGATTCTTCCAAATTCCCATCCATCCCGATGACCAAGAAAAGACTACATTCACCTGCCCTTACGGTACTTTTGCTTACCGCCGAATGCCGTTCGGACTCTGTAACGCTCCAGCAACCTTCCAAAGATGCATGATGGCAATCTTCGCAGATTTCATAGACGACATTATGGAAGTGTTTATGGACGATTTCTCGGTATGTGGACAAACCTCGTCCTAAACTGGGAGAAATGCCATTTTATGGTCCGACAAGGAATAGTTCTAGGACACGTCATATCAGATAGAGGGATTGAGGTGGACAAAGCTAAAATAGAGATTATAAAAGATCTCCAACCTCCAAAATCCGTACGAGAGATACGGAGTTTTCTAGGACATGCCGGTTTCTACAGAAGATTTATAAAAGATTTCTCGAAAATCACAAAACCTTTGACCGGCCTGTTAAGGAAAGATGCTGAGTTCGTCTTCGACGACGACTATTTAAAAGCATTCGAAACATTGAAATCAGCCCTTATCACCGCACCAATCATGCAACCACCAGATTGGAGACTACCGTTTGAAATCATGTGCGACGCGAGTGATTACGTTGTAGGCGCAGTTCTAGGACAAAGGAAGGACAAGAAACTCCATGCTATCTACTATGCCAGTAGAACCTTAGATCCTGCCCAAATGAACTACGCTACCACAGAAAAGGAACTTCTAGCAGTTATATTTGCGCTTGACAAATTCCGTTCTTACTTAGTAGGAGCAAAAATTATCATATACACAGACCACGCTGCCATAAGGTACCTAATAAGCAAAAAGGATGCCAAACCAAGACTATTGAGATGGATCCTGTTATTACAAGAGTTTGACTTAGAAATCAAAGATAAGAAAGGAACCGAGAACGTTGTTGCGGATCACTTATCCTGAATAGAAGGCATCAGACACGAACCAGTACCGATAAATGACGATTTCCCGTACGAACGTCTGATAGCCAAATTAGAAAGTGACACACCCAATGCAATCTCGGAAGATCCAGAATTCGAAAAAGCCGTAGAAGCCGTCTATGCCCAAGTCACATTACCTTGGTATGCTGACATCGTTAATTACCTCGCTGTGGGCGTGCTTCCACCAGATCTTACTTATCAGCAAAAGAAGAAATTCTTCCATGATCTGAAACACTATTATTGGGACGAACCCCTACTCTTCAAGAGAGGGGCCGACAACATATACCGTCGCTGTGTCCCAGAGGAAGAAATAGAAAATATTATTTCCCAATGCCACTCAGCACCATATGGTGGTCATGCTAGTACGTCCAAGACGTGCGCTAAGATTCTCCAAGCCGGCCTATTCTGGCCTAACCTCTGGAAAGACGTTCACATCGCTGTGCAAAAGTGCGATAGATGCCAACGAACTGGCAACATCTCACGACGCGATGAAATGCCTCAGAAAGGAATCTTAGAGGTAGAAATCTTCGACGTCTGGGGAATAGATTTCATGGGACCATTCCCATCCTCTTTTGGTAATAACTACATACTCGTCGCTGTCGATTACGTGTCTAAATGGATAGAAGCCATAACTGCTCCAACAAACGACGCACGAGTAGTAATCAAACTCTTCAAGAACACAATCTTTCCTAGATTCAGTGTACCCAGACTCGTCATTAGTGACGGAGGATCTCACTTCATATCACGAATATTCGATAAACTTCTTTCTAGATATGGAGTCAGGCACCGAGTAGCTACACCCTATCATCCGCAAACTAGCGGACAAGTAGAGGTCTCGAACAGAGAAATAAAACAGATCTTGGAAAAGACTGTCGCTACCTCGAGAAAAGATTGGTCGTCAAAACTACAAGAAGCTTTATGGGCCTATAGGACCACATTTAAGACACCAATAGGTACTACCCCCTATAAATTAGTTTACGGTAAATCCTGCCATCTCCCTGTAGAGTTAGAGCATAAGGCCTTTTGGGCCATTAAAACACTCAACTTCAACTACACCGAGGCAGGAGAAAAGCGAATCTTGAACTTACACGAGTTGGAAGAACTTCGATTAGACGCTTACGAAAATGCCTGTATCTACAAAGAACGAACTAAAAAGTGGCATGATAAACGTTCAATCAGGAAACAATTCAGTGTGGGAGACATCGTATTGCTCTTCAAATTCATGATTAAAACTCTTCCCAGGAAAACTAAAATCTAGGTGGTCTGGACCCTATGAAGTGACTAAAGTACTTCAGAGTGGAGCTGTCGAAATTATCGATAAGACGAATGCACCATTCATCGTAAACGGGCAACGTCTAAAACATTACAATAAGAACGACAACAGTCCTCAAGTCAGCAATATAACATTGCTTGAGCTTCCAGCTCAGACACCCGAATAGCTTCTCACCAAGCTATCGTCAGGCTTTAGACGTTAAAAAACAACGCTTACTGGGAGGCAACCCAAATTTCCCTCGTCATTGCATTTCATTTTTCCTAAAAATTCTACTTTGAAAAATCCAACAAAAATCCTAAAATTACTACTACTTTCTACTTTCGTTCATTTTCGTACTTTTATTCTTATTTTATTTTTTCTCTTTTGCCTTTTGTTTCTACCAGTTTTCGTTTCTAAAAATCCTGACTTCAATTTCTTGTTTTACATTTTTCAGGATTTTTAAAGCCTTCAAAACATTCCTTCTGTTTTCTCCGAATTACCTGCGAATATGGCCGAGTACGATTTCACAAAGGTTCACTTCAGAGGACTCACTCAAAAGGCAAGATTTGCAGCACTGACCGAAAGAGAATTCGCCTTAACGCTGTATTATGATAAGGCTACTATGGATAAACTAGGAATCACGGATAGCATTCAATACCTGTTCAATCAACTGGGTTGGGAGAACACTGCTCTGAAAACACGTTTCGCTACCTACAAGGATCTTACCTACGAATTCCTTAGTTCTTTCAGATACACACCCAACTATGGTTTTGGATCCAGCACAGAGTTGATTACCTTCCGATTGTTTGGAATGGACCAAACCCACAGCAGGATGTCACTAGCTAACCTCCTAGGATTCCCTAGCGGACCGCATGTGTTCATCAGTGCAGAAGATGACGATATTGATTTGCAACTCGATCACTTCTGGGGTAGAATCACAGGCGACTATCACCCTGAACCAGACAGAATGTACAATGATGACATTCATAACCCAGCCTTCAGATACTTCCATAAGATACTAGCTCACACCTTGTTTGGAAAAGAAGAAAATATTACCACAGTGTCTAAGGAAGAGTTATTCATCATGTTCTGTGCTTCTCAGGGACGGACAGTAAATGCAGTGCCTTTCATGATGAGATCCTTCAAATGCCTCACGCTGGAACCTCAGACACCTATTCTTATAGGAGGACTAGTAACAATGATTGCCCACGAGCTTGGCCTTAGATTCCATCTAAATGCCAGCACTCGTTTTGGTACCATCAGACCCATGAACATACAATTCTGCTTTAACAGGCGCATCTTAGGGACTATGGGACCTGGTGTTGTACCCCAAAATTTGACCAACCTCTCTGGCTTATGTTTTATTTCATTGCATCAGCATATTGCATAAAACATTACATGGCATATCATTATTTGCATATTTTTTACAGGGATCAAGAAATGTATGTGCAAAAAAAAAAATGTGTATATGAATCTCATCAAGCATTTGTGCTCAAGACATCAGAGGCAGGGTATGTGAAAAAATATATTATCGAAGCAAAATGCGCAAGGTGGGGTTTGAACCCACCACCTTTTGTTTGGCAACTCCTCACTTTACCAGTTCAGCCAAGCACACGCTTGTGAATAACAAGAGGAAGGAAAAGTATACATGTTAAGATGAGAAAAGAGGGCGCTTAAAATAAAAATGGGGTGGATTTTGTCTCCACCAGGATTCGAACCAAGGACCTCACACATAACACACGCTTGCTTTAACCACTGGGGTGGCGATACATCCATTGATTATCCCACCCCAGAATTGTTAAATACCTTGTTTATTCATGGCTGGGCAAAATTGAAGAACACCATTTTGGCCATACGAGAGGCTTGGTAGATTGGGCAAAACTGGACCATTTTCAGTGAAACAAAATTCAATTCCACTTGTTTTTTCGCAAGGATTAATTTGGTGCATTTAGTTTTCATGCTTGAAGTGGGAATTTCAAGTTACTAGCGAATTTGCAAGATGGAGCCAATTGGTTTTTCATGGAGAAGCTGGTACTGAACTTTACCATTTCAAGGCCAACCATCAGGGTACTTGCTTTGGGCGTTTTTTGAACTCATTACCAATCCGGGCAAGAGCAAGCAGCCTCTACACTGGCCTGCTGCAGCCCTAGCTTGTCCCACCTTCCCACTCCAACAAAAAAGCCACGAAAGACAAAACTCAGCAGAGGAAAATTGGATTCGAATTGGGATATAAAAGGTTTAGGGTGAGAGCAAACCCTAGCAGCCACACTCTTTTCACCAGACATCTTAGAAATTTTGGAACTCTTTTTTTTCGAAGTTTCTCTCAAAGGAAGTCAGGTGCAGCTTCAAGCAAGGAGGATCTCTCAAAACCTTTTGTTTTGCTGTTGAGTCTCCTTACCAGGTATGGAGATCTGAACTTCTCCATTGTGCGCATAAATCATGATTGGACTTTGTTTTACTAAGTTTGTTTTGACTTCTCAAATACTGGAGAGAAAGTGAATATGCCATGAAATGTTTATGCTTGGATCTTAATGACTTTTGAGAATGTGTTGTGTGTGTTGGTGTGTTGTGGTCTGCTTCAGTGTTGTATGCAGGTGTGTGTTAGTACAAAATGGACTGCTTCTTTGTTTTGTGGGTGCTGTGGTTATGATAGAAATGCTGACCTGTAGCAGTAGGTCATTTAAGTATTTTATTGCTCTTTCTCACTCAAATCGCTTGCTGTTTTGTTTATTCCTTTTTTTTTGGTGTGTTTGTTGGATTTCATTACACTAGTTTTGGTTTTGAAATCAGGTAATACTTGCTGTTTGTTTTGTAGTACCTCATGTTTAAAAGTTGCATGTATAGCAACGTGTAATGTGTATGTCTTAATGTGATGGACTATTTCATTGTTGTGGGTGAGTTGTGTTTATGGTGGGCATGTTAATCTATGACAGCAAGACTTAATGAATTGGTTACTCTGTCTCATCAAAATTGGTTGCTTATTGTTGTTATTTCTTTTGATGTCATCACATACCAAGTTTAGTCTCTGTAGCAGCATGTACACTTGGCATTTTGTTTGGATACTGTGTTCATTTGGTTTGTATGTTTTGATGAATCTGCTGCATAACCTCAGTGGTGTATTGAATGAGTATGTTGTTAAGTTGTGTTTTCATGTTGGTCTTAAATGGTATGCTGCTGCTGTTTGTTAATCTGCAATATCCATGATTGAAATCTGCAGCATTTGCAAGATACTTGTTTTGAATATTGTTTTTGAGTCAGAACCATGGTCAGATGTTGTTGCTTGTTAGTTTGTAAGATGGCAGCTAGGACAAGTGTGTTTGAAACCTGTGTATAGATGTTTAGGCCTTGGGGCAGGTCTACTAAGTGTTAGTTTGGTTTTCATGGCATGGTGTTTGTTATGTGAGACAGTTTTGAATTATTGCCTGGTATTAGTTTGCTTTCAACCTGCTGTTTGTTTATGTTGTATTCACAAAAGCCAAACTGTTTGCTCTTGCTTGTTGTCATCAGATTATGTTCAAAGACTAGATTGGTGGCATACACTTTGATCTTGGATTAATTTGAGCATGTGTTGTTTTGTTTTGGTTAGAGCATAGATGTACATCAAATTCTGTTTTGTAACTGAGACATTCATTCAATTTAAATTCCAACAAATCTTGTTTTGCTTTTACAATGGACATGTGGACCACATTTTTGCTGTCAAGATGAATCATGACAGCATGAGCTTCCCCTCCTCTATGCGTAAGCCTTGAATTTTTGTTGTGCTTGACTGTGGATATGTCTGAATTTGTGCTTGAGAGTTTGTTGCCAGGCTGTTTTTGATTGATGCTTAAGACATAGGTCACATGTTTGCCACAACAGGTTTTAAATTGACCAAACCAAGCCTGATTTTGTTGTGCACATTCACATTCTCACTGAAGCACACTTTTTGCATCTCACATCACTCACTCATGGCATACTGTTACACTGTTTTGAATGAGAAACTTGGTACATCACATATCCAATTTTGAATTGCTCAAGCTGTTGACACACTTGCATATGCTGATCCAAATTGGGAAACATTGATCGTCTTGGTCTCTTTTGTGTTATAACAGTTCAGTATAGTCATTTACAACATGTACAAATGAGCCAAAAACTTTGAAACTAATTTGAACATTAATTTGCAACATCTCATGCACCAACACACACTAAGTTGCAATTTCAAAGCCAAACACTCACACTTTGATTCCAGTTCTGATTTGGACTTGCACACATACTTGGTATCATTTATTGAGAATGTTTGATTGGTTAGTATGGTCCTTATGTGCTTTAGATATCAAAACCATGTTGTCATGCATCATTAATCATTCGTACATATGCAACTCAATGTCCACTTCTTGACCTGTTGAGAAGTGAAGCTTATCCTTTGAATTTTATCCATGATTGTTAACTTTTGAACATAATGGAACCCCTGTTTGAGCACATTCGCATCAGTCCTAGCTTCTAGGGTCCATGTTGCATTCCAAAAGCTCACTTTGCATTTTCCTTCGTGATTAATTATGCAAGCATCATATGAAGATTTAGATAGTACCATTGTGTTCCTCTCTGAAAAACATGCGAAATAGACTCAAAGTTTGCTCAATTCCATGGAGTTTTGACCTGTTTTCATTTGCCTTTGCTTTGTTCTTTTGTTGTTTTATTTTTTGCCCAGCAAATATTAAATGTATACTATGTATATTATTATTTTCATTTTGAATATTGGATGTACCACCGCCCCAGCGGTAAAACCATGCGCCTTGTATCACCATGTTCCTGTGTTCGAGTCCTGCTGTGGACGAAACTTTTTTTTTATCTTTCTTTTCTTTTCTTTCTTTATATCCTTATTTCTTCTCTTTTATGTTTCCCTTCCTCTTCCATGATTACCACGCGCGTGTGCGCCCCAGTGGATAAGGGTTGTTGTTTGTGAACCAAAGGAGGTGGGTTCAACTCCCACCTCTTGCTCTTTTTTTTAAATTCATTTCTTCATTTATTTGTTTTAACCATACAAATTCCAAACACCATAACTTTTACCTATTTAATTATTTTTGATCTTTTCTTTTTGCCAATTATTCATAATAATGGCCATTTTCATTTAATAAAATAACATTTCAATTATTCATACTTTTAGGACCCTTCGTTTGCTTACTTTGTATATCTTAAACTTTTCCCACCATCTTGTAATTTAAAAAATTCATCGTATTGAATTAAAAAAGAGAGGATTAAGTGTAGACTTTCTTCCTCTCCGAGTGTTGGAATGCCCACTGTAGTGAGGGTGGTTTCGACACTCGTCTTTCAATACGAAGACGCTTCCCATCCATTTTTAAATCTCATCTCCTTAAAATCAATTCCTTGTATTGAATTAAAAAGAGAGGATTGGGTGTAGACCTCTTCTTCTTCGAGCGTTGGGATACCCACTGTAGTGAGGGTGGTTTCGACGCTCGTCTTTCAATACGAAGACGTTTCCATACCATCTCCCCTAAAAACCTCGGTCTCGCACCGAGTGACTTTTCAAACCTTCCTTCCTAAAACCTTGGTCTCGTACCGAGTCCATTTTCAAACCATAAAGAAACAAATTCTCTTTGTATTGAATTAAAAAGGGAGGATTGGGTGTAGACCTCTTTTTCTCCTAGTGTTGGGATGCCCACTGTAGTGAGGGCGGTCTTGATACTCGTCTTTCAATACGAAGACGCGCCTCTATCCATCATCTCTCCTTTCACAACTTCCTTCCGCAACCTTTCATTACCTAAAACCTCGGTCCCGTACCGAGTGCATTTTCAAACTCTTTTCCCAACAAAAACTTGAATGGTCGTGGAGTGGTTAGGCGTAGGCCTTCTCCTATCCCGAGTGTTGACGTTTACCGTAGGGTTCTCTGTCGCAAAGCACTTGCCATTCAAAACCAAAAAACACCTTTAATAAGAGAATGAAGTTCTCTTTGTATAGAACTAAAGAGAGAGGATTGAGTGTAGTCTTCTTCCTCTCCGAGTGTCAGGATACTCATTGTAGTGTGTGTGGTCTTGATACTCGTCTTTCAATACGAAGACGCTACGTTCGCCACACATTTTTTACAACAAAAACTTTGAGATAAAGAATTGGGTACTACCTGTAAGGGTTACTATCCAAGGACCTATCTCGCCCCAAAAACAATCTCAACCAATCAAACATGATACCTTGCCTCGTATGGTGAAAACCAACCTTTCAAACAGGATATGTTACGTTCGTTTGACCGCAAACAGGTACGCATAAGTCTCCAAACGAGCGAGCAGCAATACGCCTAACTGCTAGAATGCGCACGATAGCATCATCTACCAGAACTCCCCCGCACACCGTAGGCCGAACTACGGCCGCTCTGATTTCTCATACCAGATGAGAATACGTAGGCACAAGACGGCGATGTCTTGCCGAGCACTTTCCCCCATCTATCCGTAGCCACGAACTACGTCGACTCTGACTTTCTCATACCTATTGAGAATACGTAGGCCTAGGACCGCGAAGTCCTATCGAGTCCGTTCTCTCCCTTCTTTCCCCGTTACTTCTCTTTCCTGTTTCTAACCCTTATCTTTACCCATTGGAACATCTCTTATAGCATATATTTAAGCAGATAAATTCACACGTCGACAAACAAAAGGTTCCCATCGAGTACGATGGATGCGAGGGGTGCTAATACCTTCCCCTTGCATAACCGGCTTCCGAACCCGTTCTTGGTCGCGAGACCATCTTATCCATTTCTTTCCTAAGGTTTTCTCGATATTTTCCTTTCCCCTCATGGGATAAATAAAGTTCGGTGGCGACTCTTCTGTCCTTTCTTTTTCGCCTCCCCATCGTTGCACGATGCATTTTTCGAGTAGCAACAGCTGGCGACTCTGCTGGGGACGTCCTAGCGAGCCAAGCCTTTTTTGTTTATCGAGTTTGTGTCTTTACTGGTTTTATTTATTTATGCTTTATTTTCTAACTGTTGGGTTTATTTGATTTGGTTTGTGAGGATGAAGCTTTCGGGCATATACACTAAGTTAGGAGGTGGATTCTTTCTGATTTGCGAGACTTAGGACTCGTTGAGTTGGATTGAATCTCACCGCTCAGATGAGACTCCGTTGGAATAATTATGTCTTACGTGTAGTCGTAATGGCGTTCTTATCTTCAACTTGAGAGTCCGCGATTCTGAGGACCTTTTGTAGAACCTTTATTCCGAAGGTTGCTGAAACATAACTCTGTGTTCATCCTTTTGAAAGGATTACCGTCTTACGAGTAGTCGTTATGATGGGAAACTTTTGAGGGTTAGTACATGGGACTTTGTTTGAAAGGCCTTTGGAATACCCTTTTGTACGCCAGTAGATTGCCCACTCGTTGGAAAAGATACCTTTTTGATGTCATCTCGATGTGTGAATATTATCATATGCATTCATAAAACATTGCATTGCATATCATTTTGCATACCAAGAGACTTAAGAAGCTATGGTTATCTCAGGTATTGGTGAACTCAATGGCTGATCTAAGAAAGAGAAGCACAAATTCCATAAAGTTTAGGGAACCGAAGTTGGAATCAATTCAAGACCTTCTGATTGACGTACCGAAAGTTATCAAGATTAACTTTCAAGGGAAACATGGGAAATTGCTTGATCTTCTCCACTCTAGAGTTGATACTTGGGCCTTGTATGCTATGGCTCAATTTTATGATGCGCCTCTTTGGTGCTTCACTTTTCAAGACTACCAGTTGGCTCCCACCTTGGAAGAATATTCTCACATTTTGAACATTAAGATTAAGGATCAACCTGTCTATACTGGTTTGGAAGAAGAACCAAAGCCTGCTGTCATTGCTCTCGCTCTTCATATGACCAAAGAAGAAGTCAAGAAGGGTCTAACCAGTAAAGGGGGTGTTCAGGGTTTTCCATTGAAGTTTCTGCTAGGAAAGGCCGCTCAGTACAAGGTTGATGAAGATTGGGAAAAGTTCGGTATAAGCGTTGCTCTAATGATTTATGGGATTGTCCTCTTTCCAAATGTGGACAATTTCATAGACATCACTGCCATCGTTCTCTTCATGCAGAAGAATCCCATCCCTACACTCCTTGCCGATGTCTATCACTCTATTCATTGGAGGAGTGAAAAGAAGGCGGGAATGATCCAATGCTGCTCTCACCTACTATACAAGTGGTATGCTTCTCATTTGCCCAAGAAAGGACCGTTCGTGGAAAACAAGAAGGAATTAAAATGGTCTCAACGCATCATGTCTCTGGAAGCTAGTGATATTTCTTGATACTCTCATGAGTACTATGATGTGGAAATCATTTTTAGTTGTGGAGAATTCAGTAATGTACCTTTGATCGGTAGGGCCGGTTGTATTAACTATAACCCAGTCATGGCATTACGTCAGTTGGGCTATGCTATGGAGGGTGAGCCCGAGGCAGAGAAGCTTCAGAGTTTCTTTTTGCTAGCCACGTCAGAGGACCCTGCGTTTGTCAGGAAGATTGCTAAGGCTTGGGGCAAGGTTCATACAAAGGGGAGAAAGGAGTTAAAAGCGAAGAATTGTGTGGCAAAGGAGCCATACAATCGGTGGTTACTAGCTAGAGTAGCTGAAAGGTCGTTACCATTTCCCTTAGAGCCTTCTATGCGAGAAGCACCTCCTGCTCCCACTCATGTATCCATAGAAGAATATGAAAAACTGAAGCTAATAATGGAGAGATTGACTAAGGAGAATCAGGACCTTCAGAATGAAGTCCACCAAGCAAATGTGGAGAGCGGTCAGTACAAAAAAAAGGTGGAGTTTGAACAGGATCAAGCGGCTGAGAGTAGCAAGAAGCTAAAATTAGAAACGGATCTGAGAGTCAGGTACCAACAGGGTTACGAAGGGGCTGATGCATCATTAACAACTCTCCGACAACGCTTAAAGGACACCAAAGCTTCTTGTGATAGGGCATGGCACTTCTTTGAGATAGCCTCTGCCGAAAAGAAGGAAATACGAGAGAATCTTGAGGCTGATATTGGGGATCTTGAAGAACGACTGAGAAATGCCTTGACCTTAGTGGAAAACGAACGAAGACTCAAAGAGGAGGCATTGAAAGATTCATATGTCACATCTGACCTGTGGAATAACAAATGTCAAGAATTGGAAACTGCCCAAGAAACAGCCCTTCTGTGGAGGAATCGTTTCGAGGCTTTGCAAAGAGATAGTGCGCAGTGGCTCGAGAAAGAGGCTCAGCTCAATGAGTTGTTGGACACCCATGTGGATTCTATTTGTTATTACCAGTCGACTCTAGATACGTGTCGTGCTAGGTACAATAATTTGGTGGAGCATTGCAATCTCATGATCCGTGATATCCCATGGAGGTTGGAAAGCGCCATTCAAGACTTGGAAGGAAATGATATCCCCCCTTCTGTTCACCACTTTATCCAGCTCTGCGACCAAATGGTTAGGAGATTCATGTTCGAGACGAAGAAGCTTGAAGAGCGTCTCCAAAAGGAGAAATTCTAGTTTTTAATACTCTTGGTTTTCAGCTATTCAGTATTTTCCTTGTAATGATAATTGTTATTCGGCATAGTCAGCAAATGCTTGTATTGAATCTTCCCGAATTAATAAGAATTTACTTTTGGTCTAATTGTGTTTTCTTTATTATTTGTTCATTCGCAATTCTATAATACCGGTTATAATCATAGGTTTCGAAAGTCTCTTGAGCATTCGCATGAACTTGCGCATCATTTCGCATTCCCTGAAACACGACCTCACACCGCTTGCCATTTCAGAGAGAAAGAGAGGGAAAGAGAAAGAGCAAGCTGACTTCTCAACACTCCTACAACACGCGGGGAAATCAGCAGAGAATTATGGATCAGGTTCAAGCCGAGCTTTTGGAGTTTCGTGAGAAGATGGCGCAATTCATGGAGATGATGCAGGGGGTGGCCAATGGACAGGACCAGTTAAGGACATTGGTTCAACCTTTAATAGCTCAAGTGGATGGAAGTGGCGTTTTGCACGGAGGGGCTGCTGCTATTCCCCCTCCTGTTAATGGTGGAACCTCGCAAGTCAACGGTGGCCCAACTGTAGTCAACCTTCCGGGAGGAAGAGAACAAACTGGAATCCCCATCCCAGTTGTGGCAGGCGCCATACCTACTAGCGTGAATCCTCAATGGGACCAAGATGAACAGGATGATATCTTCTCCATGAGAGACCTTGGGGGAGGGTTACGATCCGACACTAATAGAAGGTTTGATGAAATAGAAGAAAAGATGAAGAGCATTCTGGAAAACCAGAACACTATGGGACTTGACATGTCCAATCTGGGATTGATTCCGGGACTTAGGATTCCTCCAAAGTTCAAAGTACCAGATTTCGATAAATACAAAGGAACGACATGTCCAAAGGTGCATATCCGCTCCTATTTCCGAAGGATGTCGGCATACTCTGATGATGAGAAGTTGATTATGCACTTCTTCCAAGATAGTCTGTCAGGGCCTTCTCTAGAGTGGTACATGGGTTTGGAACCTGCCAATATTCGGAACTGGAAGAATTTAGCAGAGGCCTTTGTCCAGCATTACCAGTACAATAGTGACTTGGCACCAAATCGAGTGCAGTTGCAGAATTTATCCCAAAGGAGCAATGAGTGTTTTAAAGAATACGCTCAAAGGTGGCGAGAGCTCGCCGCTAGAGTTCAACCTCCCATGGTGGAAAGAGAACTAATCGATTTATTCGTGGCCACATTGCCCGGAATCTACTACGAGAAGTTGGTGAGCAATATGTCAGGAAGCTTCTCAGATTTGATTATCACGGGCGAAAGAGTTGAAAACGGTATAAAAATGGGGAAAATTCAAGCAGCGGAAGGGACCTCATTTGGAGGTGGAAGAAAGTTTTTTGGTGCGAAGAAAAAGGATAATGAAACAAATGCAGTGTACGGCTCTAACAACCGAAAAAGATACCTGGATCAGCGTCAGCAGCGACCGTATTACCAGCAACCATCACAAGTAGCAAGTATTGCCATCCCGGGACACAGCCTCCGCAACAACAACCACGTCAACAACAGCAGCAACGACCTCAACAACAGAATTATGCACCAAGACAGTTCCAGGATAGGAGAAGAGTGGCGGATAGACACTTTGACACACCGCCAATGCCATACGCTCAGTTGCTACAACACTTAATTCAACTGCAGTTGGTCCAGAAAAGGACAATGGCACCTCTAACTGGCCAACCACCTCCTGGATATGATGCCAACGCTAGGTGTGAATTCCACTCTGGCGCCCCCGGCCACAGTATTGACAACTGTAAAGCCTTCAAACATAAGGTACAAGACCTTATTGATAGTAAAGCTATCAATTTCAATCAGGATGCGCCGAGCGTGGATCGAAATCCCATGCCTAACCATGGTAGGGGTGGTGGCGTGAACGCTATTGACAGTGAGGAAGGCCTGAACTTGGTGTCCAGAGTAGAGGATTTGAAGACGCCGTTAAGTTTCGTGAAGAGCAAGTTGTTAGAAGGAGGGGTATTCCCAGGCTGTGGAAAGGATTGCGAAGACTGTATGATTTGTCCAGAAGGATGTCGGAACCTGAGGAACCATATACAACACATGATGGATGACGGTTTGTTGCAATTTGATAGAATATGTGAGGAAAATGCTGAAGAGGTAGTCATCGAAGATAAGGATGAGGTGGCCACCATATCCATCCCATACAAAACAATTACAATTTCTGCGCCTCCGGCGAGGCCCACTATTATATTCACAAAGGCAGGGCCCGTACCCTATGAAAGTTCTAAAGCAATTCCTTGGAACTATGGGGCCGAGGTCTACTGCAATGGTCAAAAGCAGGAACTGAGAGGTTCACCGTTGGATTCTGTTGATAATTTGGTGGGAATTGGAGGAATGACTCGGAGCGGGAGAGTATTTGCACCTCCCGAGGTAAGTACAGAAAGGGATGATAAAGGTAAGGGGAAGGTTGTAGCGGAAGAGAATTCTCAAGCTAGAGAAAAGGAAACTTTGCTGAAGGATGCGGAGGAATTCATGCGCTTGATAAGAAGGAGTGACTACAAAATTGTGGATCATTTACAGCAAACTCCTTCAAAGATTTCTATCTTGTCATTGTTGTTATGTTCTGAGGCTCACAGGAATGCTTTGCTCAGAGTTTTGAATAATGCTTATGTACCTCAAGAGATATCCGTTAATCAGTTGGAAGGCGTGGTGGCCCATGTCAATGCAGGTAACGGGTTGGGGTTCACTGACCGCGATTTGACACCAAAAGGGAGGAATCACAACTTGGCTCTGCATATTTCACTTGAATGCCGAGGAACAGTGATGTCACATGTACTTGTTGATACAGGGTCGTCTTTGAATGTGTTGCCAAAGAAGGCATTGATGAAGATCGATCATCAGGGTCTATATTGTACGCCCAGTGATTTGGTTGTGCGGGCTTTCGATGGAACTCGAAGATCTTTCTTTGGGGAGATAACTCTGCCTATCCAAGTAGGCCCAGAGGTGTTTGAAACAGTTTTCTACATCATGGATATCCAGCCTGCTTATAGCTGTCTTTTGGGTCGGCCTTGGATACACTTAGCAGGCGCTGTAACATCGACTTTGCACCAGAAATTGAAATATATGGTGGATGGGAATATTGTGACCGTTTGTGGAGAAGAAGACATCATGGTGAGCCATCTGTCTTCATTCAAATATGTGGAAGTCGACGGCGAAATTCAAGAAACGCTGTGCCAGGCCTTTGAGACTGTCCAAATCAAGTAGAAGGCGCCGGTCGAGGTCAAGACTCCAGAAGTTGCCATGTCGTCGTACAAGGAAGCACGGGCCGTGGTGGAATCCGGATCAACACAAGGATGGGGACAGGTGTTAAGCGTCCCAAACAAGCAAGATAAGTTCGGATTGGGATATAGCCCACATGGGTCATCTTCACAAAACACTCCACGTTACAAAGGTCCTGTCCAATTTACTAGCAGTGGAGTCATTTTCGATCAAATCAATGCCATATCAGATGAGGAAGGGGACAGCGACTGCGATATGGATGCGTGGATCCAGCCATGCATCCCCGGCCAGGGCTTGAAGAATTGGAGCATGGAGGAAGTTATCACAGTGACTTATGAAGAGTAATTGATTTGTCTTGATTAATGTATTTCCATATGCTCTGCCCAAGGCATAATGGACTTTATTTGTAGGGCCCTATCTTTATGCATGTGAACAATCTTTTTATCATCAATTAAAAGGCGTCTTTTCATTCAGAATTTTGTGATCCTTGTTGTTCTTGTTTTTATCTTTAACAATAAAATGGCAATGTGGTTTGTGTTTTTGTTTGCATATCATTTAAAAGCATAAAATCATCATCATCGCAGGTTACACATTTCAGATGACACCGACTCAGACTCGTCTATGACTCAGTATGACTTTGACAATCCGATCTTTCAAGCCGAAGAAGAGATCGAAGAAGACGAAGACCTGCCTGAGGAGCTTGCCAGATTGTTAAGGCAAGAGGAGAAGGTCATCCTGCCTCATCAGGAGGAAGTTGAAGTTATCAACCTGGGAACAAAAGAAGATAAGAAGGAGGTCAGAATAGGGGCTACGCTGCAAAGTAATGTCAAGCAACGATTGGTTGAGTTACTTCAAAAGTACAAGGATGTTTTTGCTTGGTCATATGAGGATATGCCAGGACTCGACACGGACATCGTGGTTCATCGTCTGCCTCTTCGTGAAGAGTGTCCTCCTGTCAAACAGAAATTGAGAAGAACAAGGCCAGACATGGCAGTAAAGATCAAGGAAGAAGTTCAGAAACAGTTAGACGCTGGATTTCTTGCTGTGGCCAACTACCCTCCTTGGGTCGCTAACATCGTACCCGTGCCTAAAAAGGACGGCAAAGTTAGGATGTGTGTTGATTATAGGGACTTGAATAGAGCAAGCCCAAAGGATGATTTCCCGCTTCCCCCATATTGACGTGCTTGTCGATAACACCGCGCAATTCTCAGTGTTTTCCTTCATGGACGGTTTTTCCGGATACAATCAAATTAAGATGGCGCCGGAGGATATGGAGAAAACGACTTTTATCACACCTTGGGGAACTTTCTGCTATAAAGTGATGCCTTTCGGGTTAAAGAACGCAGGGGCAACTTATCAACGGGCAATGGTCACACTCTTTCACGACATGATGCATCACAAGATCGAAGTTTATGTCGACGATATGATTGCAAAGTCCCAAACAGAGGAGGGGCACCTGGTAAATCTTCTAAAATTGTTTGAGAGGTTGAGGAAGTTCAAATTGAGGTTGAATCCAAGCAAATGCACTTTCGGCGTACGGTCAGGAAAGCTGTTGGGGTTCATCGTTAGTGAGAAAGGTATTGAGGTTGATCCCGCGAAGATCAAGGCAATTCAAGAAATGCCAGCACCAAAGACCGAGAAGCAGGTTCGTGGTTTCTTAGGTAGATTTAACTATATTGCAAGGTTCATATCTCACCTCACCGCCACTTGTGAGCCATTATTTAAACTTCTGAAGAAGGATCAGGCGGTCGTTTGGAACGAGAATTGTCAGAAGGCGTTTGAGAAAATAAAGGAATACCTACAAGAACCCCCAATACTGATGCCCCCGGTGGCTGGGAGACCGTTGATAATGTACTTAACAGTTCTTGAGAATTCTATGGGTTGTGTTCTCGGTCAGCACGACGAGACTGGAAGAAAGGAGCACGCAATTTACTACTTGAGTAAAAAGTTCACAGACTGTGAATCCAGATATTCAATGTTAGAAAAGACTTGTTGCGCACTTGCTTGGGCCGCCAAACGCCTAAGACAGTATATGCTAAACCACACAACCATGTTGATTTCAAAGATGGACCCAATTAAGTATGTGTTCGAAAAGCAGGCGCTATCAGGAAGGATCGCTAGGTGGCAGATGATTCTGACAGAATATGATATTCAATATGTATCTCAAAAAGCTATTAAAGGTAGTGTTCTGTCAGAATACCTTGCAGAGCAGCCAGTCGATGATTATCAGCCAATGAAGTTTGACTTCCCTGACGAAGACATTATGTACTTGAAAATGAAGGATCGTGATGAGCCGTTGCCAGACGAAGGACCGGAATTGGGTTCCCAGTGGAAGTTGATCTTTGACGGTGCTGTTAACTCCTACGGTAGTGGGATTGGGGCAATCATTACAACTCCCCATGGTTCCCATATACCATTCACCGCAAGGTTAACATTCCCATGTACCAATAACGAGGCCGAGTACGAAGCATGTATCATGGGCATTGAAGAAGCAATCGATTTGAGAATCAAGAACCTTGATATTTTTGGAGATTCAGCCTTAGTGGTCAACCAAATCAAGGGGGAGTGGGAAACGCGCCAGCCAAATCTGATCCCATACATGAACTACGCAAGGAGGTTGTTACCTTTTTTCAATCGAGTAGAGCTTCACCATGTGCCAAGAGCAGAGAATCAGATGGCCGATGCTTTGGCTACTCTGTCCTCGATGTACAAAGTTAACTTCTGGAACGATGCTCCAATAATTGTCATTTCACGGCTCGACAGACCAGCATTTGTGTTTGCAATAGATGAAGCTCCTGATGGTAAACCATGGTTTCATGACATCCAGAACTTTCCTAAGAACCAAGAGTATCCGCTTGGGGCATCTACCCAAGATAAGAAGACTTTGAGAAGATTGTCCGGCAATTTCTATCTAAATCCAGACGGTGCGCTCTATCGGAGAAACCATGACTTAGTGCTACTAAGATGCGTGGACGAAAAAGAGGCAAATTTGCTTATGGAAGAGGTCCACGAAAGTGCTTTCGGAACACATGCAGGTGGACATGCCATGTCTCGGAAGTTATTAAGGGCAGGGTACTATTAGTTAACTATGGAGTCAGATTGCTTCAAATACGCCAAGAAATGCCACAAATGTCAAATTTATGCCGACAAGATTCATGTACCGCCGTGTCCTTTGAATGTCATGTCGTCACCGTGGCCTTTTTCCATGTGGGGCATTGATATGATTGGAAAAATCGAGCCGACCGTGTCCAATGGACACCGTTTTATCTTAGTGGCTATTGATTATTTCACCAAATGGGTCGAAGCGGCCTCTTATGCCAATGTCACAAAGCAGGTAGTAGCCCGATTCATCAAAAGAGATATCATCTGTCGATATGGGATACCTGAGAGGATCATTACGGACAATGGTTCTAATTTGAATAATAAAATGATGAAGGAGTTGTGCCAGAGTTTCAAAATCGAGCATCACAATTCTTCTCCCTATCGTCCGAAAATGAATGGCGCCGTAGAAGCGGATAACAAAAACATTAAGAAGATAGTACAGAAGATGGTGGTGACTTATAAGGATTGGCACGAGAAGTTTCCATTCGCTTTACATGGATATCGCACTTCAGTGCGTACTTCAACTGGGGCAACTCCTTTCTCGTTGGTGTATGGCATGGAAGTTGTTCTGCCATTGGAGGTCGAGATCCCTTCTCTAAGAGTACTGGCAGATGTCAAACTAGATGAAGCAGAATGGGTAAATAACAGGTTGAATCAACTCAGTTTGATGGATGAGAAAAGATTGGCGTCTCTCGCGTACGGTCGTTTGTATCAGAAGAGGATGAAGAGCGCCTATGATAAAAAGATACGTCCTCGGAGCTTTCAGGCAGGCGACTTGGTGTTGAAGCGAATTCTCCCACCGCAGAATGATCACAGAGGCAAATGGACTCCTAACTATGAGGGTCCTTATGTGGTACGAAAGGTTTTCTCAGGAGGAGCCTTGCTACTTTCAACTATGAATGGTGAAGATTTTACATCCCCGGTGAACGCAGACGCGGTCAAAAAATATTTTGCTTAAGAAAGCTCGCTGGAAAGAAAAAAGAGTATCCAGGCAAGAATGGGGCATCCCGGCGAACCATGAAAGGATAGGTTCGGGCAAAAATTAGGGATATAAGAAAATGTGAGCTCGCAAAGTTGAAAACCTGAAAGGGCAACTTTGGTAAAAATGGGTATCCTGGTGAATCGAAAACCCGCAAGGGCGATTCAGGCAAAAATTAGGGATTTTAAAGCAAATGACTGCGGCCTGCGCATTGATTATCACAAGCATAGTGGATTCTAGGGAGAACTCGAAGATCGATCATTCAAATCAGTCTCTTCAGAAGTTAAAGTATCGGAGAGCGTCAAAGCCACGCGAGTCATGGATGAGTCGTCACATGGTGTTTGTCTGTACCACATTGCCGACATTTTTGTATATTTTCCTTGCGATTGTCTTTTTGCGCAGCTTTCTCTTTTCAGGAGTTGCATCCGATGTAAAATTGCCTATTTTCAGGCCTTTTATCAATAAAATATACTATTCAGAAAAAGCTTTTGTTCTTGTTTTAACTTTTTACCGTTTTGTTTGCAAAAGACACCTGATATTTTTGATGAAAAAACCTTGCATACATAAACTTGTGGGCTTTGCTAACTATTAATCAAGATATTTGTTTAAATAAAAACGTAAGTGATGATTTGGTGCCGGCTGTACAACACATTTGTCTAGTTGTTGTCACTTTCCCCAAGCAGAGGTTGATGATGATTCCTCCTTATCTAATCCACAGCCAAGTTAGCAGAGTTAATTTTCTTCCCCACAGAATGGAACTGACTGAGGGATCATTCATCTCCATCCCCAGCAGAGAGAGTGTGGGATAATCCTCCCAGTAAATCTTATTCAACATCCCTAGCAGATAGTGGATTCAATCTCCGACAGAATGGAGCTATTCCTCAGCAATCTGTTGTGTTTCCCCAGTAGAGTTATTCTGGCTAATCATTCACGGTTGATTTCCCCGGTAGAGTGGAGTTGTTGCCTCCGGCCAAGTTGCTTGATCCCCAGAAGAGTTGTAGGCTGATAGGCCATCCGGGACGTTTTCCGCAGCAGAGTTTGATTTGGATCCCCAGCGAAGTGGATTTATTCTTAGCAGAGCAGTTTTACCCGGAAGTTTTTCTCGGAGGCCATCCAAGGCTTGTATTCCCCAGCATGAGTTTGTTTGCGCTAGGCGTACCTAGCTCTGACCCAACGGAGTTGGCTCTTTCTCTTTAGCATTTATTTTGCTAAAGTGGTTCATTTGCATCTACATACATGCATAGCATCTACCCTAACGCGAAGCATTTCCATTTCGTATGGAGCATTTCGTCATATCCAAACATATGCATGTGAAACATAAGCTGAGTCGTTACCCTTTTGTTTCAAGTGAACCCCGCAGATGACTAATATCTTCGCCCGTGTGTTGGCTAGACTCCAGCTCATGATGCTCTCCCAGCGGATTTATGTGGTTATCATCAATGAGCGGTCTTAATATCGTGAATCTTGTTGATCGCTTATATTTAGCGAAAGTTTGGCGGCGATGTCAGATGATTTAGTTCTCCAACGGCGATGTTGGAAGATTTGTTTTTACGGCAATGTCAAGTGATTTGATTCTTCGACGGCGATGTTGAAAGTTTGTTCTTGACGGCGATGTCAAATGATTTGATGCTTCAACGGCGATGTTGAGAGTTTGTTTCTGACGACGATGTCAGATGGCTTAGTTCTTCAACGGCGATGTTGAGAAGTTTGTTTTGACGACGATGTCAAGTGGTTTAGATCTTCGACGGCGATGTCGGAGTGATTTGTTTGTTCAACGGCGAGGTTGGATGTTTGTTTCTGGCGGCGATGTCAAAAGTAATTGTACTTTTCAGCGGCGATATTGGATGTTTGTTTCTGGCGGCGATGTCAGAGTGATTTGTTTGTTCAGCGGCGAGGTTGGATGTTTGTTTCTAGCGGCGAGGTCGAGTGGTTTGTTTCTTTAGCAGCGATGCTAGATGTTTGTTCTTGGCGGCGATGTCAGGTAATTTGGTTCTTCCAACGGCAATGTTGGATTTTGTCTTGACGGCGATGTCGGAGGATCGTATCTTTGGATTCAATATCTATTTGTATTTAACAGAGGACTGACGGCGAAGTTAGATCTTTTTACCGACTTAATGTCGAGGCCTGACCGTGAGGTCAGATGCTTTTACCAATTATTTTAAGAATTGACGACGAAGTCAAAATTGTTGGAAATGACGGCGAAGTCAGAAGATTGTTTTAAGAGATGACGGCGAAGTCAGGTTATGTGAGAATTGACGGCAAGGTCAGATGTTTACTTGATTTATGACTGACGGTGAAGTCAGATGTTCCATTTAATATGGGAATTAACGGCGAAGTCAGAAAATATTGAGGACCGACGATAAAGTCAGTGGATTTATAATTTTGACGCTGAGAGCTGACGGCAAGGTCAGACGTTCTACTTAATAGGGGTGCCTGGCGGCGATGTCAGAGGATTCGTTTCGCGGTTGTCAAATTTCCGGGTCTTTGGGTATTCAACCGTCTTTTGCCTTAATTGTATGAAAGTCGTTCACCTTTCATCCATTCAGGCCCAAGCCATTTGAATAGGGGCAGCTGTTGTACCCCAAAATTTGACCAACCTCTCTGGCTTATGTTTTATTTCATTGCATCAGCATATTGCATAAAACATTACATGGCATATCATTATTTGCATATTTTTTACAGGGATCAAGAAATGCATGTGCAAAAAAAAATGTGTATATGAATCTCATCAAGCATTTATGCTCAAGACATCAGAGGCAGGGTATGTGAAAAAATATATTATCGAAGCAAAATGCGCAAGGTGGGGTTTGAACCCACCACCTTTTGTTTGGCAACTCCTCACTTTACCAGTTCAGCCAAGCACACGCTTGTGAATAACAAGAGGAAGGAAAAGTATACATGTTAAGATGAGAAAAGAGGGCGCTTAAAATAAAAATGGGGTGGATTTTGTCTCCACCAGGATTCGAACCAAGGACCTCACACATAATACACGCTTGCTTTAACCACTGGGGTGGCGATACATCCATTGATTATCCCACCCCAGAATTGTTAAATACCTTGTTTATTCATGGCTGGGCAAAATTGAAGAACACCATTTTGGCCATACGAGAGGCTTGGTAGATTGGGCAAAACTGGACCATTTTCAGTGAAACAAAATTCAATTCCACTTGTTTTTTCGCAAGGATTAATTTGGTGCATTTAGTTTTCATGCTTGAAGTGGGAATTTCAAGTTACTAGCGAATTTGCAAGATGGAGCCAATTGGTTTTTCATGGAGAAGCTGGTACTGAACTTTACCATTTCAAGGCCAACCATCAGGGTACTTGCTTTGGGCGTTTTTTGAACTCATTACCAATCCGGGCAAGAGCAAGCAGCCTCTACACTGGCCTGCTGCAGCCCTAGCTTGTCCCACCTTCCCACTCCAACAAAAAATCCACGAAAGACAAAACTCAGCAGAGGAAAATTGGATTCGAACTGGGATATAAAAGGTTTAGGGTGAGAGCAAACCCTAGCAGCCACACTCTTTTCACCAGACATCTTAGAAATTTTGGAACTCTTTTTTTCCGAAGTTTCTCTCAAAGGAAGTCAGGTGCAGCTTCAAGCAAGGAGGATCTCTCAAAACCTTTTGTTTTGCTGTTGAGTCTCCTTACCAGGTATGGAGATCTGAACTTCTCCATTGTGCGCATAAATCATGATTGGACTTTGTTTTACTAAGTTTGTTTTGACTTCTCAAATACTGGAGAGAAAGTGAATATGCCATGAAATGTTTATGCTTGGATCTTAATGACTTTTGAGAATGTGTTGTGTGTGTTGGTGTGTTGTGGTCTGCTTCAGTGTTGTGTGCAGGTGTGTGTTAGTACAAAATGGACTGCTTCTTTGTTTTGTGGGTGTTGTGGTTATGATAGAAATGCTGACCTGTAGCAGTAGGTCATTTAAGTATTTTATTGCTCTTTCTCACTCAAATCGCTTGCTGTTTTGTTTATTCCTTTTTTTTTGGTGTGTTTGTTGGATTTCATTACACTAGTTTTGGTTTTGAAATCAGGTAATACTTGCTGTTTGTTTTGTAGTACCTCATGTTTAAAAGTTGTATGTATAGCAAGGTGTAATGTGTATGTCTTAATGTGATGGACTATTTCATTGTTGTGGGTGAGTTGTGTTTATGGTGGACATGTTAATCTATGACAGCAAGACTTAATGAATTGGTTACTCTGTCTCATCAAAATTGGTTGCTTATTGTTGTTATTTCTTTTGATGTCATCACATACCAAGTTTAGTCTCTGTAGCAGCATGTACACTTGGCATTTTGTTTGGATACTGTGTTCATTTGGTTTGTATGTTTTGATGAATCTGCTGCATAACCTCAGTGGTGTATTGAATGAGTATGTTGATAAGCTGTGTTTTCATGTTGGTCTTAAATGGTATGCTGCTGCTGTTTGTTAATCTGCAATATCCATGATTGAAATCTGCAGCATTTGCAAGATACTTGTTTTGAATATTGTTTTTGAGTCAGGACCATGGTCAGATGTTGTTGCTTGTTAGTTTGTAAGATGGCAGCTAGGACAAGTGTGTTTGAAACCTGTGTATAGATGTTTAGGCCTTGGGGCAGGTCTACTAAGTGTTAGTTTGGTTTTCATGGCATGGTGTTTGTTATGTGAGACAGTTTTGAATTATTGCCTGGTATTAGTTTGCTTTCAACCTGCTGTTTGTTTATGTTGTATTCACAAAAGCCAAACTGTTTGCTCTTGCTTGCTGTCATCAGATTATGTTCAAAGACTAGATTGGTGGCATACACTTTGATCTTGGCTTAATTTGAGCATGTGTTGTTTTGTTTTGGTTAGAGCATAGATGTACATCAAATTCTGTTTTGTAACTGAGACATTCATTCAATTTAAATTCCAACAAATCTTGTTTTGCTTTTACAATGGACATGTGGACCACATTTTTGCTGTCAAGATGAATCATGACAGCATGAGCTTCCCCTCCTCTATGCGTAAGCCTTGAATTTTTGTTGTGCTTGACTGTGGATATGTCTGAATTTGTGCTTGAGAGTTTGTTGCCAGGCTGTTTTTGATTGATGCTTAAGACATAGGTCACATGTTTGCCACAACAGGTTTTAAATTGACCAAACCAAGCCTGATTTTGTTGTGCACATTCACATTCTCACTGAAGCACACTTTTTGCATCTCACATCACTCACTCATGGCATACTGTTACACTGTTTTGAATGAGAAACTTGGTACATCACATATCCATTTTTGAATTGCTCAAGTTGTTGACACACTTGCATATGCTGATCCAAATTGGGAAACATTGATCGTCTTGGTCTCTTTTGTGTTATAACAGTTCAGTATAGTCATTTACAACATGTACAAATGAGCCAAAAACTTTGAAACTAATTTGAACATTAATTTGCAACATCTCATGCACCAACACACACTAAGTTGCAATTTCAAAGCCAAACACTCACACTTTGATTCCAGTTCTGATTTGGACTTGCACACACACTTGGTATCATTTATTGAGAATGTTTGATTGGTTAGTATGGTCCTTATGTGCTTTAGATATCAAAACCATGTTGTCATGCATCATTAATCATTCGTACATATGCAACTCAATGTCCACTTCTTCACCTGTTGAGAAGTGAAGCTTATCCTTTGAATTTTATCCATGATTGTTAACTTTTGAACATAATGGAACCCCTGTTTGAGCACATTCACATCAGTCCTAGCTTCTAGGGTCCATGTTGCATTCCAAAAGCTCACTTTGCATTTTCCTTCGTGATTAATTATGCAAGCATCATATGAAGATTTAGATAGTACCATTGTGTTCCTCTCTGAAAAACATGCGAAATAGACTCAAAGTTTGCTCAATTCCATGGAGTTTTGACCTGTTTTCATTTGCCTTTGCTTTGTTCTTTTGTTGTTTTATTTTTTGCCCAGCAAATATTAAATGTATACTATGTATATTATTATTTTCATTTTTAATATTGGATGTACCACCACCCCAGCGGTAAAACCATGCGCCTTGTATCACCATGTTCCTGTGTTCGAGTCCTGCTGTGGACGAAACTTTTTTTTTATCTTTCTTCCATACAAATTCCAAACACCATAACGTTTACCTATTTAATTATTTTTGATCTTTTATTTTTGCCAATTATTCATAATAATGGCCATTTTCATTTAATAAAATAACATTTCAATTATTCATACTTTTAGGACCCTTGGTTTGCTTACTTTGTATATCTTAAACTTTTCCCACCATCTTGTAATTTAAAAAATTCGTCGTATTGAATTAAAAAAGAGAGGATTAAGTGTATACTTTCTTCCTCTCCGAGTGTTGGAATGCCCACTGTAGTGAGGGTGGTTTCGACACTCGTCTTTCAATACGAAGACGCTTCCCATCCATTTTTAAATCTCATCTCCTTAAAATCAATTCCTTGTATTGAATTAAAAAGAGAGGATTGGGTGTAGACCTCTTCTTCTTCGAGCGTTGGGATACCCACTGTAGTGAGGGTGGTTTCGACGCTCGTCTTTCAATACGAAGACGTTTCCATACCATCTCCCCTAAAAACCTCGGTCCCGCACCGAGTGACTTTTCAAACCTTCCTTCCTAAAACCTTGGTCTCGTACCGAGTCCATTTTCAAACCATAAAGAAACAAATTCTCTTCGTATTGAATTAAAAAGGGAGGATTGGGTGTAGACCTCTTCTTCTCCGAGTGTTGGGATGCCCACTGTAGTGAGGGTGGTCTCGATACTCGTCTTTCAATACGAAGACGCGCCTCTATCCATCATCTCTCCTTTCACAACTTCCTTCCGCAACCTTTCATTACCTAAAACCTCGGTCCCGTACCGAGTGCATTTTCAAACTCTTTTCCCAACAAAAACTTGAATGGTCGTGGAGTGGTTAGGCGTAGGCCTTCTCCTATCCCGAGTGTTGACGTTTACCGTAGGGTTCTCTGTCGCAAAGCACTTGCCATTCAAAACCAAAAAACACCTTTAATAAGAGAATGAAGTTCTCTTTGTGTAGAACTAAAGAGAGAGGATTGAGTGTAGTCTTCTTCCTCTCCGAGTGTCAGGATACTCACTGTAGTGTGTGTGGTCTTGATACTCGTCTTTCAATACGAATACGCTACGTTCGCCACACATTTTTTACAACAAAAACTTTGAGATAAAGAATTGGGTACTACCTGTAAGGGTTACTATCCGAGGACCTATCTCGCCCCAAAAACAATCTCAACCAATCAAACATGATACCTTGCCTCGCATGGCGAAAACCAACCTTTCAAACAGGATATGTTACGTCCGTTTGACCGCAAACAGGTACGCATAAGTCTCCAAACGAGCGAGCAGCAATACGCCTAACTGCTAGAATGCGCACGATAGCATCGTCTACCAGAACTCCCCCCGCACACCGTAGGCCGAACTACGGCTGCTCTGATTTCTCATACCAGATGAGAATACGTAGGCACAAGACGACGATGTCTTGCCGAGCACTTTCCCCCATCTATCCGTAGCCACGAACTACGTCGACTCTGACTTTCTCATACCTATTGAGAATACGTAGGCCTAGGACCGCGAAGTCCTATCGAGTCTGTTCTCTCCCTTCTTTCCCCGTTACTTCTCTTTCCTGTTTCTAACCCTTATCTTTACCCATTGAAACACCTCTTATAACATATATTTAAGCAGATAAATTCACACGTCGACAAACAAAAGGTTCCCATCGAGTACGATGGATGCGAGGGGTGCTAATACCTTCCCCTTGCATAACCGGCTTCCGAACCCGTTCTTGGTCGCGAGACCATCTTATCCATTTCTTTCCTAAGGTTTTCTCGATATTTTCCTTTCCCCTCATGGGATAAATAAAGTTCGGTGGCGACTCTTCTGTCCTTTCTTTTTCGCCTCCCCATCGTTGCACGATGCATTTTTCGAGTAGCAACACCTGGACCGTATGAGTACCTTATTAACGAAAAACCAGTACAGCTATTCACACTGCCTGATCATCTGATGACAAGCATCCACAACAAGGATAACTGGCTCTACGAATTGGATGAGCCTATGAGACCTCCTTCACCACAGTCAACACCCCAGAACTATATGTATGACAGTGACCACATCTCTGAGGCACACGACTACATGTACTATGAGGACGCCGCCTCTGAAACTGAAGTAGACCCTATGACTCCTCCACACTACAATACTTATCCTGAGCCCATCCCTGAGGAAACCACCGACAAAATGGATGCCGTGTTACTCATATTAGACGACGTTGATAAAGCTCTGACTAATGTAAAAGCTGATATCGCAGGCATGCACAGCGAACTGGTAGGCTTCATGGATCTAGTCTGCGACCAACTCGATTACTATTCACAGAAATTCGATGAGTTGAAGGCACGAAAAGATTAGTTATTAGCTCGTAGCAGTAGTTTCAGTTTCGTCTAGTATAGTTTAGTTTAATTCAATCATATGGATTTTTCGCTTTGTTCGTTTTCTTTATGTATTACATACAATTGTTTCAATTTTATGTTATTTTAATTCTAGTTTTATTCAATTATTCTGTTTTCGCATTATTTATTGTTTGTTGGCTGTTATATTACGTCACCGTATCAATACTAAGCTTTAAAATCACCACGAGTACGCCCTCAGAGCAAAATTCTGCGTTCTGCAGATTTTGCTGGTGTGACGATCGTCACAGTCCCATGACGAGCGTCACGCGGGTGACGACCGTCACACCTGTGTGACGACCGTCACGCAGTCCAGAACTGCAATCTGATATAACAGGGTTCGTGTTCCCTTCCACTCCCCCCATTATCACTTTCAAACTTCCAAAATTCATACCCCACTACGAATTTTCATCCTCCCCACATTGCCCTATAAACCTAAACTCCAAATTCAACCTCCAAACCACCGTTCTGTCAATTTTCCCTCTTTGCCGAAAAACCCCAAAACCTCCGAAACCTCTCCATATTCAACAATGGCCGGAAACGCAGATGTCAGCAACATTTCCTTCCCTGAAGGCGAGCTAGGCGACAGACAACGAGCACAGTACATTGCATTTCACCAGAGGTCACTCCAGCCAACTCACTACCCGCACCTTCCATCGCTTACGGAGCTCGGACTCCTTGAAGGTGTAACCTGGATGCTTCAACGAGCAGGCATCTGGAACCTCTGCACCAACCCCCAGCCAACCTACGAACAACTCACTCTTGAGTTCTTGAGTTCGTTCACATACGTCACCAGCAGCGGCGAACTCAACCAGCACACAGGTGCCGCTTGTTTCCGAATGTTTGGAGTCAACTATCAGGTGAATCAGAATTAGATCGCCAGCATCCTACAGTTACCCCGCGGCGACAACGCTCATCGCCGCATCACTGACCAGTTCCAGCACGAAGCCTTCGCGCTGTGGTACCAGTTGACCGACCTAAATGCCGATGGTTGGGACTCCCTACACGCCACTCACATCCATAACCCCGCCATCAGGTACTTTCACAGAGCGTTGAGCAACACCATTTTCGCCAGAGACAGCAACCACAAAGTGAACTCCAAGGAGCTCTTCTTTCTGCATTGCGTCTTTAACAATGAACCTGTCAACGCTGCCCCGTTCCTGCTGGCCCACATTCAGGCCAACTGCAACCGTGGCTCGAAGCCATTCTACTTTGGCGGGATTGTCATGGCTATCGCACTTGGGCTGAACCTCGGCGACCGCCTTCAGTACCTCCATTCCATCCCCTCGGTGTTCCTTGACACCGACCACTGCAGGGCCTTCCATCTCATCCGCTCCCGAGCTGACGGGAAATACCATCCGGTTGTGCGTGGCAAGACCGTCAGAAGCATCATCCTTCCGTCCCGCACCCGCATCCATCTAGAGGACCGTACCAACTGGTTGTTCGACCTCACTGCCCCTCCTGCTGTCGTTGTTCCTACTCAGGATCCCACTCATGACTCCGACGATGAAATCCAAGCTGAGTTGGACAGGTCCGAGCAGCCAGAGGCATCGCAGCCTCCTCCTCCAGTAGGTACATCTTCTCGCCGCCGCCGTCACCATCCCGTGCCCGACTACACCGAAGAAGACCTCCGTCGCTCCCTAGGACAGCAGGCACAGATACTCACGATGCTGCAGCAGCAGAACCAGCGAGCTGACCAGTTCGAAGCTTGGCACCGGACTCAAATGCAACAACTTCACACCGGCCAAGCTACGATCACTGAGAGTCTAGCGAATCTGACCCTGCAGGTCGAAGGACTCCGAGACACGGTCTACCACACCGGAGCCATGAGCTATGAGGATAGAGTAGCCCTTGCTAGAGCCAGAGGACGCCAGCGCGGACGTGACAGAGGCCGGGACTAGATTTTCATTTTTTTTCCTTTATTGTTTACTATATTTCAGTTCTTTGTATTCTCATTTTCAGCTGTATCTCCCTCTCGCATGCTTCAAGAATCAGTGAGGACACTGATCGAGATAGTGTGGGAGCGGAGCCTTATTTCCACTGTATTCTGAACTTCCCTTATTTACTGTATTTCCATTTCACTGCACTTTGAATTTTAGTAAGTTCTATTTTTACACTTTCTATTTCTAGCAAATAAAGCTCGTCTATATAATTTTCACGTTACGCAAACAATCCCCACATTATTCAACGTAAACAAAAACTTTCATTTGTTCCTCAAAAGCAAAAGCATCACGAGAATGCACCTGAGTTCAAAACCGAGTTTTGAAACTCCGAGGAAACGACAGTTCTAACAAAACCAGTATCGTCCAGACACCTTAGATCTCTAGTTTATGCGAGTCGGTTTCACCACCTACGTGTACCAAAGTCTCAAGTGTCTACGCAAACTCAACCCCAAGTAGTTTATACTAGCAGTCAGCACCATCCTAAAAACACTTCTAAGCGAGCGACCGATGCAAATAAGTGTATGATCTCCAAAAAGATGAAAAATCATGAAAAGAGAGCTAAAAAGCCCAAGAATATAAGATATGTTTCCTTCTAAGTTAGGTGCTCCTCACCCGAGCATTTAGCCCAACGACACGAAAAACTCATTGAAAAATCAATGACACCAAATTATGATCAATGAAGAAGATCAAAAACAAAAACGAGATCATATTCACTAACAGGTCGACTTGCCATGAAAGTGTGCGGACAACGGGCTTAATGTGATTGCGCTAGAACAAACAGGGTGAACTTGCCACGAGAACCTTGACACCAAGATACGGTAGCATGACTGAGACCGATTTGCATAAAAAGGAGACCTCCGGAGACTCGTAGTCCAATGTCGTCATGATACTCGTCTTGTTCCTACCAAGAATCCCGGTTTTTCCAAACTCTGCGAACGAAGAAGCAGCCTCGTGCCTGCCGACTTTTCCACGTTTTACTTGAGGACAAGCAAAGATTCAAGCTTAGGGGAGTTTGATAACACGAAATCATATAGATATTTTCATGCATAATTCGACTAAAAGCTAACCGTTTTCGATCCGATTTCGGGTTATTTCCGTGTATTTGTCTGATGTTTTTGCAGGTATTCAACGATCACGTCTAAACAAGGCTACATGAAGAAAAGAAGCAATCCCAGATGAAATATGGACGAAAAAGGAGTGAAAACACAGTGAAAAGCGCAGCAATCAGTTTTTGCTGATGTGACGACCGTCATGCAGGCAAAAACGCCCCACTCAGATTACACGTCAAAAGAGAAGTTCCAATTCCCATTAAATGGTCCACTACTCCCTAAATTATCTGCCTCAAGGTCCATCATCCTCAGAGGTAACCGTTGGGATTCCACTTCTATAAAAAGGGAAGCAGGGGACTTCAAAAAGGGAGCTGCATTCATACCACGAAGTGCTGCCAAATTTAATTTCCAGAGCAAATTTACTTTCTAGTTTTTATTTGTATCCATTTCTCCAGTTTTTATTTGTATTCCTTTCCTTTATTTCCCTTCCATTTCCTCATTTCCATTTCCGCTCTTCTGTAATACCTATTGCACTGTACGATAAATTTGGAACTAAAGATCAGAATCCTGCCAACATCTGTGGAGGGTCTGCCCAAAGGCCAATTGGCATTATTTACAGGTTTTCATTTTGATCGACTTCTGTTTTATCATAATGCAATTTATTATTTATTATTATTACTTATGTTTTGTTTTTCCCAATTCCATGTCTAGCTAAACTTAGGTAATCGATATGTAGTAATAATTCGAATGGGATTTGATAACTCTTGTTTGAAAACTTTCTTTTCACAAAAGTAATTTATGGTCTAAGTGTTTAAAATTGATTTACGAAATAAACTTCGTCGCGAAAGCGAGAACTTATTTAAAAGTAGTTTTGCCACGAAAGTGGGAAATTAATTAAGATACGAACCAACAAGCGAAAGCTGCGGTAAGGTCAGATAGTAAACACTAGGCATTTGTTTTAATAACAGCGAAAGCACTTTAAAACGAATTAGAACTTAGAGATTTCCAAAAAATAGTTTTAACCCCGAACGGGATGCGAAAGTGTACGTTTGGCCCTTAGGATTATGATTTGCGTCAATAACCATCGTGAGACGAGAGTCTTCAAATCTCCATTTTCTGCTTAAATAAACTGTGAAAACTATTTCATACACCAGTAACCTATCAAACCCCTGAAGAACACAATTACTACGTATCGATTCAATTAATTAAAATCTAAATAGTAATCTTAGTTCCCTCTTTTAGTGACAATCTTATTCCCTTAAAACATATTCTACCTAGCTAAACATAGTAACTCCCGAGAACACTAGTTTGATTACGAGTCCCTGTGGGATCGATATCTTTTATTACTACGCGATAGACTGTGCACTTGCAGTTAGTTGTATTAGACATAGAAAGTCGCGATCACTTATCATGTTTGAATAAGACTATGGCATTGAAATTGCAAAGCTGGTTCCTTTTAGATGTTGCTATCAGATTTTAGAATAGAAGCATCATTAACAAAAACCAATTGTACCATTGAATTCCTTGGGAAATTCTGAGCAAGTTTGATCTTTGATCATTCAAATCCATGGAGAAATGAGAGAGTTAGGGGGTGTCATGCAAATCAGATTTCCAAGGTTCTTACCCAGCTGCCATGGCGCATGAGGGGAGGCCTCGGGCCACGTTTAGGTACTTTTGTTTATGAATGGGGGTGATACAATGGATGTATCATAACCCCAGTGGTTTACCATGCACTTTCCTGTATCTTTGCCTTGCCAGTCCTAGGTTCGATCCTGCGGATCAACCTTTTTGTTGCATTTTGTGATTTTTTGAGGATTTACTATGTATTGAGCTTGCTTCACTTGTTTCTCACACGTGCATGTTAGCTGAGATGGTTAGGTTTTAATTATTGAACCTTAGGGCGTGGGATCAAACCCCATAGGATGCATTCCTATATTTTTTATCACTAATCTTCATAATTTTCTTTGTAAATTGATTTATGCATAACTTCTTTGATTTTAATCATTTTTATGCCATTATTTTTGCAAAATGTTCTTTGATATGTCTAGTTTCAATGTGTGAAGAAAGAATTCAAAAATTTCCATTTTTGAAACACTTTGATTCACTTGAAAGACATGACCTTTTTTAGGGCTTTTACTTGTTTTCATGAGTTTCCTTGACTTAATACTTGATTTCTCTTGCATGTTTGATCTTGTATGAATCATTTTTAATTATTTAACATTTTTATGTGTTTGAAAACATTTGGTTCTTTGCTTTACCATGCTTATTCATGCCTTTGTAAATGTATCAACATGAAAATAATGCCTTGACACTTTTTGTTGATTTGTGTGCTTCTTGATGTTGTAACCTCTTGAACATGATCCTTTGACCTCATATTACTTGTTTATGTGTCTTATTATAACCATAACATGTTTAGGATTTGATTCTTGCCTTTGTAAATGCATGAATGTGAATGTATGACTTCGAACTTCTCTGTGAATCCTTGTATGCTTCTTGGTGTTGTAACTTCATGAACTTGCCCCTCATACCCTATCTTGCTTGTTTTTGTGTCTTGTTAGAACCATAACATGTTTAGGTTTCATTCTTACCTTGGTTGTTACCATGAACCTTGTTCATCTTTTCCCTTGTGAATTTTGAATCCATGCTTGAACTGTTGTCTTTTTCTTTCTTATCCATGATTGATTCTCATCAATATCCCTACTCAAGAATGTGTTTGATGAAGTTTGGGTAAAAAGTTCCCAACAATATAACCTAATAAATGCTGAAAAGTGACTTAAATAGGCAAAAATGGGTTCCCGTGTTCGCACTTTGAACTCCTATTCGCCCAGCGAACATATGTCGCCTTAGCTACTGCCAAAGTAATGTTTTCCATGCTTCGGGGCAATTTTTATTCGCCTTGAGTTCGCAGTGCAAACTCTTGGCGAGTTTGCTAGCCTCCAATTTGCACAGCGAACATGATAGCAGGCCAACACTTATTTCAACCATAACTTTTGAACCATAACTCTGCTTTACGCGCGGTCAGAATCATTGGAGGGCTTATTCAATTCTCTATAAGAAAACGAAACAATATCACTGCTTTTATACCTAAGAAAAAACAATTAAACTCGATGATATTTACACGATACACAATATATATATATATATACTATAATATAAACTATAGAAAATATATACAAAAACGGGGGATTATTAAAGGAAAACAAACGAATCAAGCCAATAAGTTTCAATATTCACACTAAAAGTTAGTACATTTTAGTACTTATCAACTCTCCCCAACTTAAACTTGTTTGGCCTCAAACAAGAATCAATCAACTCGAAGAAACAAAAGCAATAATCAAGAAATCATGCTCAATAAGTTTTTACAAACAGAAAACATATGTATGGTACAAATATCAAAAGTGCATGCAAAGCAATGCTTACCACTGAACTACAACGATAAAATGAAAATGAAATAACTCCAAAATACAAAACACATGTAAAAAATTCTAAGATAATACAATATTTAAAAATGAATCACACCTAGCACACACTTCATCGATAGATGAAATAAAAAAAATATGAGGGGCTTAACTCTCACCCGAAAATAAAGCTAACAACAAGTTAAATTATGCACTCATCAAGAAAAAACTTATATTGAACAATATAAAAGAAAAAATCACAAGGGCTTTAAGGGTTGTAATGTGGGATGGTAACAAACAATTGTTTTTCTCAAGGTAAAAGAAATAAAAATTTGCCTAATCTAATGAGAGTGATTATTTTCCACAATCTTAAGCACTCCTAAATTCCAATCACCTTTTTCTCTTTTGCAAATTGTTGCACCATTCCACACAACTTATTAGCACAACATTATTCTATTTTTTTTTCTTTTTTCAATTCTTTTTCCTTTATTATTTTCTTTTTTGTTTTCAATTTTTTCTTTTCTTCTTTTTCAAACCTTTCTCTTTCTTAACCTCTTAGCAACCAACCTCTTCTCTCTAACTTGAATACAACCATACATAGTGACATGAATGCTCCCAAACTTATCAGGGGTAAAAAAACTCAAATAACAATTCATGGTTATAGTTCAAGAAAAAGTATTAGAATCCATACAAAAATGAACTTAACACCAACATGTATTCTAACAAAGGCTCAAAGGGGGTAAGAAAATTCTCACTCACTCACAAGGTAGATTGACTATTTGTTCAAGTGGTTATGCTTAAAATCAAACAAAATGCCTTGATCATTTCAGTGCTATCATACAAGTCAACACAAATGCAAGATTAAACATAATGAAACTGAGTTAAACAAGAATGTTGGTGATGCATATATTAAACAATGGAAAGCTCCTTATAAAAAGGATTTTGTTCTAAAGTGATTCAAAACTGAACAAGTATGGCAAAAGAATGAATGAAATAAAAATTGTACAAATGAAAAGTCTCCTAATCATGTTATGTTCTAAAAAAGCAATAGACACAAACCTTATCCATGTTACTCCTTTAAACTTTTCACCATTCCAAAATCTTTCATGTTCGCAGTGCCAACAATTTTTGCCTAGTGAACTTATTCGCCCCAGGTTCGCACAACGAACTCAAGGAAAACATGACAATAACTCAAAAAATTTAGTTTTTCTACTTGTGGTTTATTACAATACTCTTTCACCATAACATTTTCTTGTTGAAATAATCAAACTTGAACAATTACAAAATGCATGCTCAAGCTAATAAAAAATAACGCTTGAGAAAAAACACAAAAGTTTCCTAGCAACCCAACAAAATTGAATCAAACTAAATAAACATAAAGTTATACAAACTCAAAAACTATTGGGTTGCCTCCCAACAAGCGCTTGTTTCAAGTCGTTAGCTCAACGTCGTTATTGTGCTTTGCTAGTAACTTTCTCACGGACATGTCGAAGCATTGTCAAAGCGCCAACCTAAAGAAAGTGTCCTAACCAAACACTTGAACAAACGTTATAGAAACAAAATATATACAACACTTGAAAAAACATAATGTAAAACAATTATATAAAGGATGGGAAACAAAAGCAAAATAAGTATTTGTACAAGCATATATACAATATAGACAATTATGTACAAAGCTTAGAAATATTAAAATTAATGCAATGCGACTCAATATCAAAACCAATCCCCGGAAATGACGCTATTTTGTTGGAGCGGTAAAGCGACAAGCAAATATTTATTTCTGGAAGAATTTCCTCTGGGATTTACGTTGTCTCCACAGGGATCAGTGCGAGGGAAAGAATGTCGTTCGACAATCTATACGTCTCTAAGATTGGGTTTAAATGGTTTGAGATAAAAAAAAGGAAAAATATAAAACAAGAAAATAAACACATTCTTAAGAAATGAGAAAACTAGGCAAGAGTTGTATTTCGTTCTACTCATCATGTACAAAAAAATATATGGATCAAATGCACGCAACCTAAATCACTCATTAATATCATCACGTATTCGTCACAACAGAGGTTATGTCTAACACAAAAATCGAGAGATCAATCATAGCGTCTCATCAACTATTTCTCGCGCAACTCAGCATAACGAAGCATTAAGAACTAATTGATACCCATGTTAATATTAGACCTAAATCTATGTCTAGAGTTTAGAATCTAACAGGTGTTCATCTTAGATCGATTTCGAACCGTATATGTCTATAGAAATCCAAACCCATTGAGTAAAAATCAAAGATAACCATCGATAAAGAGTTGTAAAAGAGATTTTATACAAAAATATATAAATATTCATACCATCAAGATAAACTTACATACAAATCCCCAAGAAATAGAGGGTACAAAGGGAAGAGAGAAGAAGAACACAAATCTCACAGTTTGTCAACTCCGATTAAAGTCGATTTGACTCCGGATCTTCAAGATATACACTCCATGTGTTGTTTCTAAGCCAAATCTACTCAAGAATGTGTTTGATGAAGTTGGGGTAAAAAGTTCCCAACAACATAACCTAAAAAATGCTGAAACGTGACTTAAATAGGCAAAAATGGGTTTTCGTGTTCGCACTGCGAACTCCCGTTCGCCCAGCGAACATATGCCGCCTTAGCTACTACCAAAACAGTGTTTTCCATGCTTTGGGGAAATTTTTATTCGCCTTGATTTCGCAGTGCAAACTCTTGACGAGTTCGCTCGCCTCAAGTTTGCACAACAAACATGATAGCAGACCAACACTTGTTTTGACCATAATTTTTGAACCGTACCCCCGTTTTACGTGTGGTTGGAAGCATTGGAAAGCTTATTCAATTCTCTATAAGATAAAGACAAAATAGCATTGCTTGTATAACTAAAAAATAAGAAAAAACAATTAAACTCAATGATATTTACATGATATGCAATATATACACTATAATGTAAACTATACAAAATATATACAAAAACAGGGGATTATTAAATGAAAACAAACGAATCAAACCAATAAGTTTCAATTATTCACACAAAAAGTTAGTGAATTTTAGTACTTATCAACTCTCCCCAACTTAAACTTGTTTGGCCTCAAACAAGAATCAATCAACTTGAAGAAACAAAAGCAATAATCAAGAAATCATGCTCAACAAGTTTTTACAAACAAAAAACATACATATGGTACAAATATCAAAATTACATGCAAAGCAATGCTTACCATAAAACTACAACAATAAAATGAAAATGAAACAACTCCTAAATACAAAACACATGTCAAAAGTTCTAAGACAATACAATGTTAAAAAATGAATCACACCTAGCACACACTTCATTGGTAGATGAAAAAAAATATGAGCGACTTAACTCTCACCCAACAATAAAGCTAACAACAAGTTAAATTATGCATTCATTAAGAAAAAACTATATTGAACAGTATAAAAGTAAAAATCACAAGGGATTTAAGGATTGTAATAAGGCTTGGGTAACAAACAATTGTTTTTCTCGAGCTTAAAGAAAAAAAATTGCCTAATCAAATGAGAGTGGTTATTTTCCACAATATCAAGCACTCAAAAATTCCAATCACCTTTTTCTCTTTTACAAATTGTTACACCATTCCATACAACTTATTAGCACAACATTATTTTTTTTTCAATTATTTTTTTTTATTTTCTTTTTTGTTTTCGCTTTTTTCTTTTCTTTCTTTTTCAAACTTTTTATTTTTCTCAACCTCTTCGCAACCAACCTTTTCTCTCCAACTTGAATACAACCACACATAGTGATATGAATGCTCTCAAACTTATCAAGCAAGGGTAAAAAAACCTAACATAACAAGCCATAGTTATAGTTCAAGAAAAAGTATTAGAATCCATACAAAAATGAACTTAACACCAACATGGATTCTAACAAAGGATCAAAGGGGGTAAGCAAATTCTCACTCACTTACAAGGTAGATTGACTATTTGTTCAAGTGGTTATGCTCAAAATTAAACAAAATGCCTTGATCATTTGTGTTATCATATAAATCAACACAAATGCAAGATTAAACATAATGAAACTGAGTTAAACAAGAATGTTGGTCTTCTGCATATAGTAAACAATTGAAAGCTCCTTACAAAAAGGGTTTTGTTCTAAAGTGATTCATAACTGAACAAGTATGGAAAAAGAATGAATAAAATAAAAATTGTACAAATGAAAAGTCTCCTAATCATGTTATGTTCTAGAAAAGCAATAGTCACAAACCTTAGCCATGTTACTTGTTTAAACGTTTCACCATTCCAGGATCTGTCATGTTCGCAGTGCAAACAGTTTTCGCCTAGCGAACTCATTCGCCCCAGGTTCGCACAACAAACTCAGGACAAACATGACAGTAATTCAAAAATTTTGGTTTTTCTACTTGTGGTTTATTACATCACTCTTTCACCATAACATTTTCTTGTTGAAACAATCAAACTTGAACAAACACAAAATGCATCCTCAAGCTAATAAAAAATAACGCTTGAGAGAAAACACAAAATTTTCCTAGCAACC
This sequence comes from Lathyrus sativus, assembly GCA_963859935.3. NCBI lineage: Eukaryota > Viridiplantae > Streptophyta > Magnoliopsida > Fabales > Fabaceae > Lathyrus > Lathyrus sativus. The sequence goes on along the minus strand of OZ012740.1, from coordinate 504,395,778 downwards.
CAACAAAATTGAATCTAACTAAATAAACATAAAGCTATACGAACTCAAAAATCATTGGGTTGCCTCCCAACAAGCGCTTGTTTTACGTCGTTAGCTCGACGCCTTTATTGTGTTTTGCTAGTAACTTCCTTACATACATGCCGATGCTTTGTCAAAGCGCCAATCTAAAGAAAGTATCCTTACCAAACACTTGAACAGACATTACGGAAACACAATATATACAACACTTGAACAAACATAATGGAAAACAATTAATACAAGGATGAGAAACAAAAGCAAAAAAGTATTTGTACAAGCATATATACAATATAGTCAATTATGTACAATGCTTAAAAATATAAAAATTATCGCAATGCGACTCAATATCAAAAATAATACCCAACAACCGCGCTATTTTGTTGGAGTGGTAAAGCGGCAAGGAAAAATATTTATTTTCAGAAGAATTCCCTCTAGGATTTATGTCATCTCTGCAGGGATTGGAGCGAAGGAAGAATGATGTTCGACAATCTCTACGTCTCTAAGCTTGGGCTTAAATGGTTTCGGATAAAAGTGCAAAAGGAAAAACATAAAAAAAATAAAATAAATTCTTAAGAAATGAGAAAACTCGTGAGTTGTATTTCTTTCTATCCATCATTTTATAAAAAATATATGGATCAAATGCACACAACATAAATCACTCGTCAATATCATCATGTGTCACTCACAATAGAGGTTATGTCTAACGGAAAATCGAGAGATCAAGCGTATCGTCTCATCGGTGATGCCTCACGCAACTCAACAACATGGAGCATTAAGAACTAATACCCACATGAATATTAGACCTAAATATATGTCTAGAGTTTAGAATCTAACAGGTGTTCATCTTAGATCGAGTTCGAACCGTATATGTTTATAACAATCCAAACACATTGATTAAAAAATCAAAGATAATCATCAATAAAGAGTTGTAAAAGAGATTTTATACAAAAATTCATAAATATACACACAATCAAGATAAATTTACATACAAAAACCCAACAAATAGAGGGTACAAAAAGAAGAGAGAAGAACACAAATCTCACGGTTTTTCAACTCCGGATCTTTAAGATATACACTTTATGTGTTGTTTCTAAGCTAAATATACTCAAGAATGTGTTTGATGAAGTTGGAGTAAAAAGATCCCAACAACATAACCTAAAAAATGATGAAAAGTGACTTAAATAAGAAAAAATGGGTTCCCGTGTTCGCACTGTGAACTCCCGTTCGCCCAGGGAACATATGCCATCTTAGCTACTTCCAAAACAGTTTTTTCCATGCTTCGGGTCAATTTTTATTCGCCTTGAGATCGCAGTGCAAACTCTTGGTGAGTTCACTCGCCTCCAGTTTGCATAGCGAACATGACAGTAGACCAACACTTGTTTTGACCATAACTTTTGAATCGTAACTTCGTTTTACGCGCGGTCAGAAGCGTTGGAAAGCTTACTCAATTATCTATAAGACAATGACAAAATTTCATTGCTTGTATAACTACAAAAAATATGGAGAAAAAAAATAATTAAACTCAATGATATTTACACGATACACAATACATGCATTATAATGTAAATTATTCAAAATATATACAAAAACGGGGGATTATTAAAGGAAAGGAAACAAATCAAGCTAATAAGTTTCAATTATTCACACTAAAAGTTAATACATTTTAGTACTTATCATTTGCTTGAATCATGAAATCATATAAAATGCGAAGACACTTATGTGTAGTTACTGTTAACATGCAAAATGCAACAATCAACAGTCACATTGAAATTTTTGGAAGTAAACACACATCACAAATATCACACACATAATTCATCACATACATTTGAGAAATAAACAAGTAAAATAAATATTTACGTACATAACAAGAAAAAGATATTGAAATTATATTACCTCACCATACACATGACGAAGGATGCTCTTGCATTCCACAAAGAACTTTTGAACAAAACTTAAAATAAATGCAACATGTGCCACAAAAAAGATCAAGACCAAAATGCTCTTACCACATTTCTTCTTGTACAAGTATTTGAAAGTGTGACTAATAATGTATCCAAAAGTGATTTACTTGATGATTATCCTTGATGTTGGACTCTCAATATTGTTCAAAAATGATAATTATCTTACTCCTCCTCATATTTCATCATCTTAGGTTCATCACTCCTAATTTGATGTACTTGAGTATATCTTCTTGAAGATAAACCTACATTTTTGAACATAATACATTTCCAACACTTCTTAGATAGAACATTATTAATCATTCAAACACTTTTACCACTTAATGAAAACACTACGAGTTAACCTGACTGGTTACACAATCTGTCTTGTTAGTCACATAGAAAAAACGATAAGGACATGCCACCGTGTTGTGCCTTGATGCTCCACAAACGAGCTCTCATACTCTCTTTTATAGAGTCGAGACATTTTTCCAGCATGATTAACAAATGGTGCTAGGTACCCAATCTTCATTGGGTCCTTGAGGATTAGTTAAACTTTGGTTGCATCTAGGCATCCATTGAAAGGCACCTTTAGGACAAAAAATTTCCTAAATTTTCACTTTGTAATGGTGTGACCCTTTTTGCAACAATAGTGATAATGCAAGTTAAGAGAAGACGATCTTTTACTACTTGATTCCTTTTTAATGTAACTATACCTTCTATAAGGATTATACAACTGTAAGTCATATTTGGAAGTATCTATAGCAAAATTAACCTTAGGTTGAAAAGCCTTATCTAATTTAGCTTTAAGAGTCTTTGACTCCTTTTGTCAAATGTGACAAGTTTCATAACCAAACCACAAATATTTAGGATCCTCAACTTGATCCTTTAGAGTATCTAACATAGATTTTCTTAGTGTTTCCATATTATTTTCATTTTCTGAAATCTTAGCTTCTAAATAAGAAATAATTCATTTATTTGAATCTAATCTTTTGAATGAATCTATGGCTTGTCATTGTAAATTTTCAAAATATTCATTAAGTTGAGAGAAAGCTAAATCATGAGAAGCTTGAAGTTTAGAGTGAGTTACAACTTTTTTCTTTCTGCTGTATGCCATATAGCAAAGCTTGGCCAATTCATCACTTGAAGTAGAGCTATCATCGCTTGATGAATCACTTTCTTTCTCCCAAGCGGCATAAGCTCTTCTAGATTTTATAGACGATTTGTGATGGCTCCTTTCCTTTTCTTTCTTGATTTTAGGACACTCTGGCTTAAAATGACCGGGTTTACCACAGTTGTAACAAGTACTTTGAGACTTCCCATTTTTGTTCTCATCTTCTTTTGGGGAACTTGATAACCTTCTTGACTTGTCATGGTATTTTCCAAGATATTTGTTACCATATCTCAACTTGTATTTATTGACCCCTCTTTATAAACAATCTCATATCTTCTTCATCAGATTCATTGTTATCTTTAGATTCATAATCCCTTTGCTTATTTTGAGAAGGCCTTGAACTAGGCGTCTTTAGAGCTATGGGATTCTTCCCTTCTTCTTTGTCTTTCCTTTTCTCCTTCTTCACTTTCTTTTCACATTCTTTTTTGTATTTTTCTAAGCAAGTGACCTCTTGCTCATGCTCTTCTAACATACCAAACAAAGCCGTGAGATCAAGCAACTTAAGATCATTCGCCTCTTTGATGGCGGTGACCTTCGGCTGTCATTCCCTACTTAAACATATTAAACCTTTTTTAGTAACAAGTCCATTGGAAATAAGATTACCTAGTGCATTTAAGCGATTGATAAAATGTGTGAACCGTTTTTTTTTTCATATTCGTAATGGTTTCACCATGCTCAATACGAAATATCCAAACTCTTGATTTAATATGTTGATCCTAGATTGTTTGACATCATTAGTACCGTCATGGGTAATCTCTAATGCGTACAACATAACTTTGGCGGTCTCACAACGAGAAACGCGATAAAACTCATCAACACCCAAAGTGGATGTGAGAATATTTTTCGCTTTCCAATCATGTGCCACAATTTCCAATCATTAGTATCTCATTGTGCTTCTGGTTTAGGTACGGTAACACCTTCATTGGTCATTGTTATTTCATTCGGATCATTTTGAATAGTGTCCCATATATCTTTGTCAATGAAGTTGATGTGAATACTGTTGCACCCCAAAATTTGCCCAACTTCTCTTTACCTAGCTTATGTTTTATTTCATTATCATTTACATTTCATTGACATGTGTGTAGGAGATCAAGAGGTATGATTACCAATTAAGAGCTACACAAGACTGGGAAGCTAGCTAAGAAGTTTATTCAAGTGTTCAAGGGTTGATATCCTTACCAGAGAAGTCTAAGATCCTCAGAGAGAGGGTTGAAACCAAGAGTGTGTGTCTCCTAACTTGAGAGTTGTGGGAAGATTATCAGATGATTCTGAAGCCATGAAGTCGGGATTGAGGTCTTGAGATAGCTCATGAGAAATGTTGAGGTTCATTTTGAAGCCTAGACAGGTCATTATGTGGTGGATATGAAGATATTCTCAAGATTGGTGCAGCTAGGGTTTGATTGGATGACCCTAAGTCAACTGATGGTTTGAAGAAGGTTGAGACCTAATTCAAGAGACATGTGACCATGGATTGATACATTGAGATGTTCTAAGGATTATTTCAAGGTCAACTTATCATGATTGAAGAGTTTAAGAAGTTTTAGGCGAGGATTTCTAAGGCTTGACAGTGTAAAATCCCCTAGCTTGACCCCTGACTTCAAGAACACTTAACTCAAGATGTGATTTCCATCTCATCTTGACCCCAACATGATTGTTGTAGGTCATGATATTAGATTTAATTTGAGTACTAGAAGTCCTTGATAGGGTTTATAGAACTCAAGTTATGAGCCAGACAAGTTATAAGTCATCTGAGGCATGTGAATTTGGAGCTTGAAAGTTACCCAACTTGCATGAGACTTTTGCCCTAGAAGGATGATTCCTATGAACTTTTGGTCAACATGAATGTTGTTCCTTATGACCTTAGCTTTCTAAAGAGTACTAGAAGTCAATGATTGGATTTATAGAACTCAAGTTATGGCTTTGACAAGTCAAGGGTATTTTGGGTATTTGGACATTATAGGTCATTTTGAATTATAGGTCAATTTCACCATCTTGCAAGCTTCAAATGGAGTTTTGTTCAACTTGAAATTTGCTCGAAATGATGTTTTTAGCTTATCCAAGTATCAAGAGTCCATTGATATGGATTTGAGCAAGCATTGGTTGAAGAAATTTCTCAAAAAGGCCATTTTAATGAATTAAAAGGGGAAAATTCAAAACAATTGTTAATTGAATGATTTCAAGCCAAATTTGTGCTCATTTTAATTGGAAATGATATTCTAAACACTTTTGCATTATTAGAATTTTGAGTTGATACTCATTTCATGGCATTTTGGTGGATTACTTCATGATAAAGTAACACTTAAAACACACATCTTTGGTTGAAATCAAAGGAGGGAACTCATTCATTTACACTCCATAACTCTCAAGTAAGTGAAATGAAGTGGATTGAGAGCAAGAACTAGGAAAATTCGTGCATACCATAAGTGAATTTTTGAGAAAAATTTGAAAGTTGGAAATCACAAATTGGGCCATGAATGGGCCTCCAAAGGTTTCAAACAGAATATAAATTGATTGTGGATCATTTTCAGAAGTTTCTAGTGCCATTTTCAATGGAGAAGCAGTTAGAGCAATTTATGGAAGAAGCTTGAAAGTGGATTTTCGAGTTTGGAGTTTGGAGCGATTTCAAGATCAACCAAGCATCTAAACTTGTTCATCATCATCCATTGAAGAAATCAGCACCTTTTGGAGGAAGAATTCACCCTCAAGAACACCAAATTCGAAGCTTCCGATAAGGTTCTTGTTTCTCAAATTTTCTCTTAGTTTAGGCATAATTAAGTTAGTTTGAACATGCGGTTAAGTTAGTATTGAACTCTAGATGGATTTAGAATTGGTTTGGTGGAGTTGTATGACAATTTTTACCATAGCATCCCAAGTTGTAGTTCGAATATCTCTTTGGATAATGGATGAAAATGAAAAAGAATAGGATATTGTTAATGTAGGAAGTGAGAGGAAGAGATTAGTGGCTTCGTTTTAAGTTTTCGTGAGAGTTGAAATTTCATGATGATTCTTGATGTCCATGGCTTCTTGAGTTTTAATGGAGGAAAGTTAAAACAAGTGGTAGATTTGGATTCCTTGCGAAAAATCACGCAAGATTGGTTAAAGAAACATGCGAAACGGTGAAGAATTCGGGAAATCGTGTTATTGCGGAGGGAACCCGCGGCGGCTGGCCCATTGGTAGGGGTGACCGGAAAATTTTCCGGCGGCCGGCGGTGATTGCTTGGGGAAGACGAATTCTCCATTGTTCGATCGTGTTGGCCGATCCGTGTGCGACTGTGATTAGTCTCCACCATGGACTTTCTTTGACTAAATGCATACAATTACTTGGACTTCATTAATGTGTTGTCATTCTCCTACCCCTCGGATGGCTTGACTTGGTCCCTAGATCTCATGGCTGTAGATTTTTCTGCATTTCTTTATTTCCTTTAATTATTTTTATTTCTTCTTTACTTGCTTTGTTCATTTTAATTCAAGAAAAATAGTAAAAATGCTTAGAAAATTATGAAAAAATTTGTGGATGGTCCTCATCTTGTCTGGGATTTTTGTGTGCAATTAGATTTTATTTTTGTTTAATTTTCAATTTAATTTCGTTTTTCCCCTTTAATTGGATAATAAAAATACCAAAAACTGCATAGTTTCTTGCTAATTTTTGTTCTGGAGTTTGGTATAGAATTAGGACTTGAAATTCTGTGTGCTAGTTATATACATGTTGATGATGTTATGTGATTTTTTTTTTAGATTTTTAGATGATTCTAAATAGTGTTTTAGGGTAGTTGTTTAGGAGTGTTCTTTGTTGGATCCCTTTAGTGTACCCTTGAGGTTTTAGATTTAGTTTGAACCTTTTGACTTAGGTTTAGCCCCTGATGTTTGGACCATAGCATGTTGATACATGTAGGATGATGTAGTATTTTCCTTAGAATTTTTAGGAATGATTTTCTATTAAGTTCCCATTTTAAAAATTGGGCTTAGTTTAGGTGATCCTACTAGGTTAAGTGTATAGATTAGGCTTGTAAATGACCTTTAGATGATTCTAGGTCCCATTTCCTTTCTTGATAGATTGGTGAGTAGATAGATGCCTCCGTTAGAACCCTTGATCTTTAGGATAGATGTCCTTAGAGGGTATCATTTGTGGTTTCTTTAGAAGCTTAAATAGGTGGATGATTCTTCCTATAGGGGTAGTTTCCTCTTCAATTTTCCTTGCTTGATTGGAATCCCTCTTGTGAGCATGTTTCCTCCTGTGGAGGAATACATTGCACTATCATAACGGGGTTGAGTCCATGAAAGCTCCCTCTAAGGAAGTGGAGTTGGTTGAGTGTCTGTGGTAAGTTCCTGTGGAACTTACCTTGCTTCTCATCTCCATTCTCCTAAATTTCTCTCATTCATTTCCTTTTAGGAATCTTCTTGGGGTAGCATAGTCCCTCCTGTGGGGGGAATGTTGCACATCTCTTGAAGGAGCCAAACCCTTAGGATTCCCCCCAAATCTCTGTTAGTTGGTTGAGTGCCTGGGATAAGTTCCTGTGGACCTTACCCTTGCCTCCCAACACCCAATTTCTTTCCTTAGGATAGAAGCCTTGTATGACTACTTGTGGAATGAATCCATTATGTGCCATAAGTCCTTCCCCTCATTCATGATTGAGTGGTGTATTGCATTAGGATAGTGCATTTTTAGGATAGTTTAAGCATAGGTGCATGATTGCATTAAGAGGTTGAGTGAGTCTCCCTCTGCTTGTTTGCATTAAGGGTTGAGGTGATCCTTCCCTTGCTTGTGTGTTGTTTTTCTTTTTCTAATTGACGTATTTGCATAATAGAGGTTGAGTGAGCTCCCTCTGCTTGTCTGTTTTGTATGTTTTTCTTTGCTTGATTGCTAAGAGGTTGAGTGAGTCTCCCTCTGCTTGTATTGCTGCATTGCATATGCATCTTTACTGTATATCTGTTTACTGTTTAAGCTGATGCTTTATCTGTTTCTGTTTACCATTGCCATGATCCCCTAGGAATCTCATTTCCTTTGATAAGGAAGTGATGATTAGAACTTTAGGTTGAAACCTATGCATGATAACTTCTAGGAGTTCCCTATTTCAAACCTCAACCATAGGATGAATCCTTGGCATGACAACATTAGGACTTGAGAGTCTCCCCATACAGTTCGTTCTCTTCTCATCTCAAAACAATAGTAAAAAACATAATAAAGGCAAGTTAGTACAAGCGCGTTACGGGCCTTAAGCTACTTGGGAAATGATAATTGAGCGGTCTCCTCTCAATCATCTAGGATGTTTAGTATATGTCCTTTGGACGCTATACGACACATTCGCTCCTAAGTCATAGTCTCTAGTGCTGTACAAACTACAGACAACCATAAAAAACAGTTCTTCCGTAAAAGACAGAAAACAAACTCCAAACCTTTTTGCCCCGTGGGCCCATAATTCAAAGGAAGCTTTTCTGAAGAAAAGAGTGTCGTTAACTCCTAGTTCTACCGCAAACGGTAACGCCTAAGTCTTCAAGGGTCGACCTGCATACACCCAACTGCTGGAACTGTTTGTTAACCCTACTCGAAAAATAGATGAATCTGAACCCCCGTAATCCGTATTATCCCGAACTACGTAAGCTCTGATCTCTCATATCTGTTGAGAGTACGTAGGCATAATAATGACGTATTGGCGAGCCACCTTCCCCCATTCTGTTACCCGTAGTTAGCCGAACTACGTAGACTCTGATTTCTCATTCTCTGATGAGAATACGTAGGCATAAAGCGCGATGCTTTGCCGAGTCATTTTCTTTTCTTTTCAGACCAGCAGTAAGTGTAGATAGATAAATTAACCCGTCAGATAAATACAACAAGCATGGATCCCATTGAGTACGATGGACGTGAGGGGTGCTAATACCTTCCCCTTGCGTAATCGACTCCCGCATCCAGACAATGGTTGCGCTGACCTTGTCTTATACCTTTTCGTCAGGTTTTTCCGATCGTTTCCTTTCCCGTTCTGTGAGATAAATAACGAAAGGTGGCGACTCTTCTGTTTTGCCGACACCTTATTTTCGCGGTAGCGACAGTTGGCGACTCTGCTGGGGACTGCGATGGTTCCCTATGCGAGTCTTGCCTTTGATTTTCTTCCTAGCTGTCTGGGTCATCCCCAGCAGCTGGCGACTCTGCTGGGGATCCACCGTCCCCTGTGCGAGTCAATCCTAGCGCTTGCATGTTTACTTGTTGGGTTGCATTTATTTATCGCATTTTACTTCCCGCATTTTATTTTCAGTATGATATGATTATCTGTGATGTTGTGGGAGGGGCTCTGACGAGTGATAAGTCAGACCCAGGATTGAGTATGTACATAGTTTTAGAAGCAGATTAGTGGTGAACCTGCATGTTAGGCATGCACTAGTTCCCACGCAATATGCACTCAGACGAGATTCTCTGAGATGATTTCCATTTCCAGCCCAGTGGGCCGTCGAAAGGATTTCAGATCTAAGGATTGTCGACTCTGGGAATCGATCACTTGTGATTCAGCTGAGTGAGGCCACTTCAAGTGATGATGATGCCACACCTTCTGGGTATCGTATCATCGTTTCTTGAAAGTCCGTGACACTGATGAACGCATAGGATGTCGTACCTTTGTCAGTGATTAGGTCCATACCTGTGAGCGGGGTCGGGTTATTGCAGGAAACCGTAACCTTCAGACAACCTGGTTTTCCTGACAGTGAATCAATATTGTGGGTTTCAGTAGTCCTTTATTGTGGTATATTCTTGCTGAAGCAAAATTATGGCCTGCCACTTCACAGCACAGCACCGCACAATACATCACTCTTGATCTCCTGCTGCAATTTGCATTCGCATTCACATTTTCATATTGCATTGCATCTAACACGTATCTGTGTTGCAGGTGTGGAGTTCCCTCTCGATTCTAGCAATCTTGTCCTTTTTGTGTCCATCATAGAGCCCTGTGTGAGAAGAACTTTGGCCTACAAATTTCCTACTCCAGACATTACTACTCTGAGGAGTTTGATTTCTTTGCCTGGTAAGGAAGCGATGAGAGACTTCAGAGGAACCTATGGGAAGCTGCTCAGTGTTGTGTGCAAGCCATCTGTGTATGATTTGAACGGACTCCAGACTCTGCTTCAGTTTTATGATCCACCGTTGCGTTGCTTCACATTTCCAAGCTATGTGTTGGCCCCCACTTTGGAAGAGTTTTCTGTCATATTGGAAATACCCATTCTTGCTCAGGTACCCTTTTGGCCTATTGATCAGGAGCCAGATCTGGCTAGTGTTGCTACAGCTCTGCATATTGAGGTTTCTGAGTTGAAGGGAAAGACGGTCAGGAGAAATGGAGCCTGGGGGTTCCCATTACCTTTTCTAGCTGAGAAAGCCAGACACTTCGCCAAGAAGGAATGTTGGGTGGCATTCAAAGCTATTTTGGCACTGTGCATATACGGTATCATGTTATTCCCCAATGTTCCAGATTTTATGGACGTTGACGCTCTTCGTATTTTCGTTTCAAGGAATCCCATCCCTACCTTGCTCGGAGACTTGTATCATTCGGTGCACTATAAGAACGAGAATAGAAGAGGTAAAAGTGTATCCTGTTGTGCTTCACTGTTTTACAGATGGTTTATCACTCATCTACCTAAGGATCCTCCTTTTATAAAGACTGCAGAGGCGAAAGAGTGGTCAGAGCGACTGATGAGCTTGTCTACCGAAGACATTGATTGGTTTGATAGAGACCGCCTGGGGAGTGAAATCATTTACAGTTGTGGGAACTTTCCTAATGTCCCTCTGGTGGGTAGGAAAGGCTACATTAACTATAATTCGTCTATCGCTATCAGACAATTCGGGTATGCCTTCATGGGCCCTCCTAAGGACGAAGAGGTACAGGAATCTCTGTACCTCACTGGTGCATTAGAAGGGGATGATCTGGTTAGATTTGAACATGCCTGGAATAACGTTCACCGAAAGGGAAAGACCTCGTTGGGGAAGAGCAATAATCAGGCTTACCCTCCTTATGTGGACTGGATTCATAGCAGAGCAGAAAAAGTGTTGATGCCTTTTTCTCCTGTCAAGCAGGACTGCCCTGCAGAGCCTACCATGATTGAAATCCAGAAGTATGAGCAGCTTCAAGCTAAGAATGAAGAGATATTCAAAGCCAACGAAGAGCTGGAAAACGAGACCGCTCAACTCCGAAGAGAAAAGAACGAAGTCGTACACGCCTGCAAGAAACAGACAGAGTTGATCAACCACCTGGGCGCTAATTTGACCAAAGAGACTGACTCTAGGGAACATCTTGGATTGGACCTGAAGTCAGTACATGGCGTGTTGACCACCAAGAAGTAGGAGCTGGATAGGGCATACCGGAAGTTGACCCAGTACGAGAAGTTGTGGAACAACACTTTGACTAGCCACAAGGAGCGGGAAGAAAAACTGAAGCAGCAGATAGCCCAGTTAGAAGCTCAGATTGAGGCCAAAGACAAGAAGATAGAGGCTGAAGCCTCACTGCGGCGAGACGTCCAGTATAGATTGGTTGAGGCCAAGGCAAACCTGATGGATTGTCAACTCCGGGCTGACGCTAAGAGGAGTAGGGTGGAGAACCGTTCTGAAGAAGGTGTTTCTAGGAGCGTTGTCGAGAACCTCCCAGATATCATTAGGCAGAGGGACCTGCTGATCCAGGGTCTGCTCACCCAGCTTGATCATCCCGATACGAAGAAGTTACTTGAGGATTTCCGTGCCCGTAGCCGCACCTGATTTCTTTGTATTTCTTTGTACATTTTCTGCATTGATATGCTGATCACCACCAGGCCTGTTGGTTGGGGTCACGATTGTTGCTTCAGTTGTATTCAGTTACTGTGGTACGTCACCCTCGTGGGTTTTCTCTTATATATATATGAGGGTTTTCTTTCCATGATTGGACGGTAGACTTTATTTGTCTCGGAAGCTAGAATCTAGGGGGACTTCCTCCTAATGCATGGATACGTGTTTGCATTTGCATGACAGGTGCCTTGCCGTTAAAGTGATTAAGATTATATCAATTTGTTTTATTGATGTTAAAAGCCAATCAAAGTCAAAGTGATTAAGATTATATCAACAAAAACACTTTAAAAGATAGTTGAAAATAATTTCCAATCGAATCAATTGAAACAAAAACGAAATTGATAATTTGCAAGAACAATAATTAAAGAGATAAAGCAATAAAGAGGTAAAGAGACACAAAGATTTATTTAGGCAGTTCCCCAATCGACCTCGTTATGGGTACGTCTTCCCTCAATATAAATTTGAATTGAGATATCTGCAATTAACCTTATCTTTGTAAAAAAAATGTTTATACAAGAGGTGAAGAACTCTAACCCCACAAACCCTATGGTTTATTGTTTATCAAATCACCTCCAAACCCTTGATTAAAGCTTGATCAAGTCACCAAAAATGTGTCTATAATCCACCGATTATCTCAAGCACGCACTTACTGAACCCAAGATTCCCGAACATGATTCACTGTATCGTGCTACTCCCTTGCAAGGAAATTACCTTGTCCCAAGGCCTTCACTCGGTCAAATACGTGTTGACGTGATCTTGTCAAAAACATTCAAATAACAATGTTCTTGAAGGAAAACCCCACCTTGGTTTTCTTATTTGAAACACACAAAGATCGCAACCCAATATTCTCGGTTACACCAACCTAATTGGATGTTATCAACCCTAATCTAGATGATCACCTAATCAAAAAATGATTATGTGTAGTTTGATTGTGTGTATGCATAGAAGAAAGGCTAAAGATGATGGAAATGCTTTGTAATATGGTTTCGTTTGGGTTTTACACTAGTACCTTGCTACAAAAAGGTGCATGTATGAGTGAGTGTGTGTGTGTGTATGTGTGTGTGTGTGTGTGTGTGTGTGTGTGTGTATATATATATATATATATATATATATATATATATATATATATATATATATATATATATCTGTGTGTGTGTGTGTGTGTGTGTGTGTGTGTGTGTGGAAATAAGCAAAGAGGATGCAAGAAAAATAAGATGCAAAACAAAATTTTAAGTTTTTGAAAGCTACAGGTCAGTCTATGAAAGAAATAGAACGGTCTGTCAAGGTGTTCAGGTCGGCTCGAGTGAGTCGACCTATGGACAGAGCCCACATGCTTTAATATTGATGCATGGAGGATAGCTTATAAGAGCTATGCGACGGTCTATGTTAAAGCAAAAACTTCTATAGGTGGGCCTGAACTTGTATGTGTCGACCTATGCCCTTATGTTCACACATGAAACTTGGTTTTTGATGTGTATGGCATGCCTAAGGCTTTTCAACCCTTTTCAAAAACATTTGTATGCATTCTAATTCTAAAATGATTCAATGCATATATAGACTTTGGTTGATACCGTCCAATATACAAAAACGCTAAGTCAGACTCCTAGCTTTGACATCATTAAAAATATGGCTAGATTGAAAAATGCACTAACACGGACTATTGATTATAGTTTCCCATAATTTATAGTTAATACTTTTAATAAATAATCTAAACCTAGCTTTCCATAGTTCAAACCAACTACTACTAAAAGATGGTGGTGTCTTTAGAAAATATCACTTTAAAAATGTGTTAGAAGTCATCTTTCTCCTGAGACGATTATTCCTTAAATAGGAGTTAAGCTCTTATGCGACTTGTTTGACATGTGACTTCACATATAAGAGGGGTGAGGGTGTGAATTATGTGTTTCAAAAAAATTTGATTATGAATTTTTTTTAGAATTGATCAAAGTTTTAAATAATTTTAGAAATTGATTGAAAATAAGTAGTGAAAAATAAAGTTCAGGAAGGAAAATGTAGAAAGTTAAAGTTAAAGGAAGAAAGAACAAACTATGAATTATACAGATTTAGTTAAAAAAGACGTAGTCTTGTACCGAAATTTGATTTTAAAAGTATTCAATAAAACTTAAGAGTTTTTAGTAGGATGAACTATCAAACCCTCTTATACAAGAATATTAAAGTTTATGGATAACTTCCAACCAAACAGCAAACAAAAAGAGAAGCGGCGAGTCTTCCTTCCAAACGGTGAATTGAAGCGGTAAGTATTCTTTCCACAAAAAACTTGAAGAGATTAGTCTTTAAGCTTTAAAACCTAAATTTTATATGGGTTGATCTCGAATCTAAAAAAGCTTTTAGCACCGAACTGAACTCATGAACCTAATTGCAGTTTTATAACAAATTAACTAAAAATTTATGAGATTTTATACCAAATTGATCTCCAACCTTAATAATCTTTTAACACCGGACTGAACTTGAATAAAATGAAATTTTTTGAACGGATTGAATCTTAGAACAAAACCCACAACTTAGTAATTAAATTCTCAAAACCAAATATTTGACATGTATAGCTTTAAACCCAAAAATAATCTCTAAATAGATTTAGAAAATAAATGAATCAATTGAATCAAATCTATTAATTTCCTTTTGTATAGAGGATGGATATGTTTTTTTGATGTGTTGAATATGGATTAGATATGTTGTTATAAGTAAGATTTTATCGATGTGAATATATTGATAAAAATGTCACCATTTCGGTGATTAGAAATTAAATTCTTGTAGTAATCACAATTTAAAGTTTTTATCTAATCCTATGATCTAGTCATCTCTACCTCTACTGCATAATTTGTGGATTCTAAAAAACATGTGGGGGCATAAAACTGTCCCTATACTCGTTCATAAAAAGTGCTTGGAATAAAAGCTGAAAAACAGTGACGTTAATGGGTGAACTATATATGGATACATTGTCTGAAAATCTATTTTATTCTCATTCTTAGTGGTAAAATGTTTGAAAAGATTTTTACCAAGTTGCGTATTCATGTGAAACAAGTTTGTTGCAAGTCACATGATATGATTTTAAATTGCAGTTGCATTCACTGATGCGGTTGCGGGTGTTGTGATTATGATCATCACTGTTATTATAGTGATGCGGTTGCGGGTGTTGTGATTATGATCATTACTGTTATTATAGTGCGCATTAGATTGCAGTATTACACCATAAACAAGTTAACATGGATTTAAATCCTCATACGATTAGGGATGTGAATGTGGATATTGTAATTGTGATCATTACTGTTGTTATAATGCGCATGGCATTGTGAAGTGAATTTTAATTGAGAGATCTTTGACTAAAAAACATTAATGTTAATATTTTTCATTGCGTAGAAAATAAATTGAGTTTTTGAGATTTAATAAAAATATTTGAAAAAATAAACAAAATTATCTAATATGATTTTTAACTATAGACAGACTTATGATTTTAATTCACATTGCAATTGCGATTAAATATAGTTACAAAAGTTTCATCAGCAATATTGCATATGCAATTACGATTACGGAGTATAATTCAAAATCAAAATCTAAACCTATACATTGTCTAAAGAATCAAATTTTTACAACACTATTTCAATAGCACCTTTGAAACAAATCTTGGTCAATGTACCTTTCTAGATTGCGATTGAGAATCACTATTTTTCTCATAGATTCGACATATTTTAGCACACACACTAATTAGTTATCTATATAAGCATCTTGCTAATCACACAAAATTCACCGTACAAAATCAAACAAGTGAAACCATATGGAGGATCACCAAAAGGGAAAGCAAGGCAAGGAGGAGAAGAACAAGGAGGAGGTTCGCTTCCGCGGTGTTCGAAGGAGGCCGTGGGGGAAGTACGCGGCGGAGATAAGGGATCCATCCAAACAAGGAACAAGGATATGGCTAGGGACATTTGACACAGCTGAAGAAGCAGCAAGAGCTTATGATAAGGCAGCTTTTAATTTGAGGGGTCATCTTGCAATTTTGAATTTTCCTAGCGAATACTATTCTAAAATAAGAGGTTCACCACCATATCCACCTCATTTGGCACCACCTTCCTACACCTCATCTCATCATGCTAGTGGAAGTTCTTCCAGGCCAATATTTGAGTTTGAGTGTTTGGATGATAAGATATTGGAAGAACTTCTTGGGTCAGAAGAGATGAAGAAGAAAAAGAAGGGAGAGTGATTAGGGTTGAAGCATTTCTATATTTAT